>OU426920.1:4608959-5914789 GCA_911387795.2 Apamea monoglypha
CGGTTATTTAATTTTTAGTTGTAATAGTATTATTGTGGCATGTATCTTTGGTTACTAATATAATTTTGAAGTATACTAACATTGAATGAATCACTGTGTTCGAATTAAATAAATAATAATAAATGTATCATTTTATGACAAAATATTTAAAAACTGAACCACGGTTTTTAAATATTTTAAAATCTCGGTCGGGTGCGGTCTAGTATTCTGAGCATGAGGCCCTGACTTCGATAGTTCACAGATCGGACAAAGTGTTGTTGGATTAATCCATCAAGATTTTCTCAGCAGCAGGCCGGAGTCTGAATTTGTGCCCGGTTGCTGACAATAGGCTAGCCCCCAGTTAACGAAGTGTGGGTGTACTATAAGGTAACCCTCGCCTAACCCTTTAGGATTACAGGCGTGATGTTATGTAATTTCAAAAGCAGTTTTATTTTATTATTAATTAGAATCTCTAAGTAATAACTAAGTTGACCCATGCGCAAAGAGGTTTATTAACTAAGCGCATGATGATGCAAGGGAGGATTTTTATTTCATGTTCAGAATTTTCCCAGTATTGTAAATGCTCTAAGTGCATGTGCAGTTAATCTATGTAGATTAGTCTAATAAACACGTCAGCACACTTCTCTTATCAGTCACTTTACAATGTCACACAACCATCTGATCCACCCTTGATCTTTCATACGTAGCACATACGTAACTAACTTAATGGTCTTCTATTAATACAGGGTGCCATCAGGGTGACATGTGATACCTACGAACCCGCACTGGGCCCGCGTGGTTGATTACAGCCCACTCCGTCACACAGAGAGGAGGCCTGTATCCCAGCTGTGGGAACATATAGGCTGATTATGCTAACACAGGGTATACGGGCAAACGGTTATCACGAATTCAGCACATCATTGAGACGTGTGCTAAATTGACTAACATCGCCATTCAGTTGTTATAGAATTAGTCACTGCGCCGCCACTCCGTCGGTCTGCGCTATAGAAATATAAAGAAAACTGAAGCATATTTCGGGATCTACGCTCTAAACACGAGATCCGTAGTTTCGGCTGAAATATCGGGCATGTCCTACACACCATACTACCTACGGATATAAGATCAGTTCGGGGCCCAAACTAAAAATGAATGATAATAGGATTTGAATGTTGTATATATCTTTGAATTTAGGAAGTACGCCTCCAGGGCAATGCTGGTGACGGACGGTACTCCGTCAGGGGCAGTTAGGGTCGTCAAAATTCATATAAAATAACGGTGTGTACTGTGTACAGTTTATATGAACTCGTTCACAGACGTCCGTGTCCAGGCCGGTGTCGGAGCTTCAGTGCCTGCCCCCTGTGTGCCACGGCTGTGTCACGTCCCGGACACGGCCCTGCGGGGTAATTGCGTAAAACACTATCAGCAGCAATGGCAATGTCATTTTGACAGTTCAACAACATTTATTGCGTTATTTAGGTTGTTGAGCAGACAATTTTTTCGAACATAATAAGCAATGGATTAGCAATATCCTTCAAGATTATTGAGATTGATAGTGTGTTAGGTAATTAGGGTGCTGGTATGTGTGGATAGACCTATTGTCTTTTTCATTTAATAATAATAATTATTTATTTATTTTATTAGACAACATTGGTCTCGTAGTTAGTACAACAATAACTTATCAACTAAGGGCCGGTTTTTGATCAGTAGGTAGTTGTTAAAAATAATAACTAATGGTTAAATTTTTGCGAAATGTGTTTTTGGATCAATTGTTAGTTTATCTAATGGTTATTTTTTTAACTAATAGTTAATTATTTGACCATTAGCAATGATATTGTATCATTAGATAAACTAAAAATTGACCAAAAACACATTTTGCAAAAAATTTACCATTAGTTACTATTTGTAACAATTGGTTGAGTTTAACTACGGTCCAAAAACCGGCCCTTAACTAACTAATTAACGTAAGTAACTAACTAACTTAACATTTACATCAATTTCTACACTTAAATATTAGGTAACTGTGTCAGATAGTCAAGTCATATGGTCAGATTAGTACCAAGCCATCCCCATGATATGATGTCATTATTTTGTGTCATTACAAAATAATGACATCATATCATGGGAAAGTCTCGGATTAGGATGACTGTAGGAAAAAGCCACAACAAGTATTTTCTGTGACATCATTGCTTATCATGGTATCAGTTTTAACACCTAAGTGCACAGGACACAGCTGTGCTGCTGAGTTTGTTGCGCCACTTCTTCTTCCCAGCTATCTAAAGAAGTGGTGAAGGGCGGACGTTTCGGGGGACTGTCTTATGTCATTGACGTTCAAAAAGTGCTGACTAAGCTATACGTTTTTTAAATTTTGATTTTGACTTTTAAGTATAATATTACGCCAGAGCGATTTAAGGCCTTTTGTATAAATTTGTAAATTAATTATTATTAGTAGTTGTTATTTTTAAAGCAATTTTATTAGTTGCTAATTTGTTTTGTGAGCTGTTTTTACTCAAACTTCGAAGCTGACATTGTATTACACAATGAGTCTTAAAATTTTCCTCATTAAAGATCTTTACACAAAGCACCTCTATACATTTTGGGGTCTTCATTGAAGCCACGAACAATGTCTAACGAAACATTAGTCCTAATTGGTATTTAGCTGCGTACCGTATTTTCATGGTCGTGGGTTCGAACACAGCCAGGGGCTTTACTTTGAGTAATTTATATTAATTTATATTTTATTAATTTCATTATCACTGCTCTCAAGACGGTGAAGGAAAAAAGAGTGAGGAAACCGGCATGTTCTAGAGAAAAAAAATCGACGACATCTGAAATCTAGCACTGGGCCAGCGTTGTGGATTACGGCTTATTCCCTCTCACCGAGCGGAGGCCTCTGTCCCAGCAGTGGGAACAGTATAGGCTGATTATACTATACAAAGCACCTTTATACATGTTCTGGTCTTCAGTGAAGCCACCAACAAAGTTAACAAAACATTGGTCCTAATTAGTATTTAATACGTACTCGTACCTTAGCTTACAAAGTAAATCATTGACTTTTTACATTATCAAGTGCGTTAGAAGTACACACAAACGAGCCGCGGTTCTTGAATGTTCCCAGTACCTACTACTGGGAACATTCAAGAACCGCGGCTCGTTTCTTACCGATAACATTTACTATCGTATATAATGCGAAGTGATTATCGTGCCTATGTAATGTGACTAGCTGTACATATGTGTGATGTATAATGATTGCACATTAGGTCCGAGGCTATGAAGAGGACTCTTTGTCAACAGAGTCTAGAAGCTTAGGAACATGATAAAGGCAATGAGATCAAAGAAATTTCTAGAGGTTCATTAGTGGAATAGTCGATTTTAATGTTCTCGATATCACTATTTATTATATCAAGCCAGAGATATTTTTTAATAATGTTGGTTTGTTTATAATGCGGCACACATTAGGACTGGCAATAAGTTTTAATTACAGTATAATTAATTCTAAAATTATCGTTCCTTAACTATTTTTGTGTATAGTATTTTGTGCATTTACATTTATTTTGTCTCAAACTGGCTTATGGCACGTTGTGCTTTTGAATATTGCTCCTTTCGCATCCACAGAAAAAATGAAGTACTTGTGGAGAGTACTATTTATTTTTAAGCGTTTGTAAGGCGTCCCTTCTTTCACAGTAAAGGAACGAGTGTTTGAACTAAACGATAGTACACTATAACGTACATAGTTACTACGCTATGTCACGGCCCAATTATTAGTAATTATTTTATATACATGTGCAGTTAAACATTGTTATAAACAATAAGTTCAAGTCACGTGCAACGCAACCTCGGGCGACAGGGTATGTATTATCAACACAAGTGCGATACATAAATAGT
Source organism: Apamea monoglypha (assembly GCA_911387795.2). Lineage (NCBI taxonomy): Eukaryota > Metazoa > Arthropoda > Insecta > Lepidoptera > Noctuidae > Apamea > Apamea monoglypha. The sequence continues at coordinate 4,612,821 of OU426920.1, forward strand.
GCTGTAAAATAAATCAAAAAATCTTATTTATAGTATTGTTTACAGACGCTGATTATACTTGTGTTTTACTCAGTTGGGACTTACCTAGTGGGAAAAAATGAGCTTTAATTTACATATAATACCTATAATTTCGAGCAGTTTCGTAAGAAAACGGCTGTATAATTCCTAGTGATTTTTTTCTTCTGGGTTTTACTACATATAACATGTTATAATAATTATAAGTTTATTCAATAATTGTTTACAATGATACACAAATATATTATAGGCTATAATTTCTTGTTACAAATGAATTAGACTGTAGCCGAACTAGGCGAAAGCCTGTATTTCGGCTATCAGAGCCCTAACCCTCAAATAATAAACACTTAAAAATAGCTATCAAGTAGAGATGTTAAAAATTTGTTCATTAAAATACTCGTATATATACAGCGTGGCGCTTTAATGGCGACATTAATTTAACACACGTACACGGTTTCGCGTCTTAGTTGTATGAATATATTTTAATTCAATTAAATATTAATATTTATTTATTTATTAACAATTTTCTAAAATAGCATCTTAGAGCAACCTGACTTAAAGAACTGTAGCGCAGGGGTCATTTGCCGGGGTCACGGATCATAACATCGCATCAAAGTAATTAAAACAAATACCGTGCAAATAGAAGGCGAATTGAAGGAAAGAGAGAGAGCTCTATGGCGGCGAGCGGCGCAGGTGGAAGTTTTCAAGTTAGGTTTTTTTTTATGTTGTTATAACTTTTATTATTACCGACCACTAGCCCTACCCGTGTGTTAAATTAATGTCGCCATTGTAGCGGCACATGCATTGTAGTGATCATAAATAACATAATAATTTGATGCAATGCAATAATACGATTATTAAAGGAAATATTACTTTGGGAAACTTGCCTAAATAAAAAAAATAAATTAAATCAAAATTAAAATCAAAAATTAAATTAAGATAAAAACCGAACAGTGTATGTGTGTGTGTCCTCTATTTAGGTGATATGAATATGTGTGTGTAAATGTAAGAGGATGTGTGTTTGTGGTAAGTAGTCAATCACTGTGGTATATGCAGTATCAATTCAGTCTCTTCGTAATTAAGTTTTTGTAAGTATTTTGTTACCTTTTCCTTACATTGTGTTTTCGTTAAGGGGTAAATATTTATTTCTCTATTTATATTATTATAGATGTAAGGTTCAATGAAGTTATTATAATATATTTTTTAAATGTACGGTTGATAAACTTGTCAAGTTTATGGTTGTATACAAAATCGTACCATATACCTCCTCTTTTTTTGAAGTCGATTAAAATTTATATACGAGTATAATGTACTCGCGGCAACTACGCTGTATCGCACCTCTATGCGGCTGCTACGAGCTGCTACGCTACCTCTACGCGACTGCTACGCGCCTCTACGGGCTGCTACGTGCCTCTAAGCGCTTGCTACGCCCCTGCTGCTACGAAGCTGCTACGCTGCGTCTACGCTTTGCTATAAGTTCGACGTCAAACAAACGCATTGTGCGAACACTCTAAAATAGTGTAACGACAGTTTAAGCACATCTTTTACGCATTCATTTATTGTAATGTTTAAAACAAATTCTTAGTAGGCCGGTTAGCAAAACACAATTATAATCGATACGAAGACAATCTGCTACGTAAACCTAAGCCCCCATTAAATTATATAAATATGTTTTGATATTGAAGCTAATGAATGACCGGGGCACGTCGCGGGTCGTTTAGCGGGTCAAGTTGCGGGTCAAATTAAAGGCTTCACGTGTTTGGAGGGGATTCAAGCGAAACTAAACATCTACCGTCACAAGTGCTCTTATTTATCGTTAACGTAGTACAATAACATAGCTTTAACTCATCAATACCGATTCCTATGAAACTATCAATATTTTTCGCGTAATATCAATGACATCGAACATGACTTGTCAATGTGATACGCTGTTTGCCCGAGATAAAACGTGGCGAATTGGAACGTTCCAATGTTTATTTCTGGAAAAAACTATTGATCGCAGTCGCAATGTGGGTTTCGTATAGTATAGTCTAGATTTAAAAATCTTAATAAATCCGAACTTTTGGTAAAGTTATCAACATCATCATCTGCCTAGACTTTTTACAACTAAGTTGGGGTCAGCTTCTAGTCTAACCGGATGCAGCTGAATACCATTATTTTATATGGAGCGAGTGCCTATCTGACCTGCTCAGTCCAGTTACTCAACTGGATAACATGCTCACCTTGGTAAGACTGGTTGTCAAAGGTCGAGAGATGCTTTCCGAGGCACGGAGGAGTCTTGGTATGTAAAGAGTGTCATCCATTCACGCTCCGGCCTCGGCAAGCGTAGCTTAACCTGATCGATCGATCCGTAAGGCTGTTGTTGCTAAACCCCGAACTTTTAGAAAAGTGTGTGGGGGAAGTTTTCATGAAAATTATGCCTGAAATCGGCAGCTGTATCACGCACAGCTAAAGTGCACCACATACATACATACAACATGTCCTACACCAAACAAAATATTATGCTGTAATCATAATAAATAGGTACACTGAATTTTTAATGTTTTTTTTGCCTACTGTTCCACTACTGGGAAAAGGCCTCCCCCAAGTCCTTCCAGGAACTCCTTTCCCACACCACCTCGAACCAGCCCTTTACTATTTTGTATTATACGTTATTTATTTATTACATTAGTTATAGTGATTGTAGGAGAAAATAGTGGTCATATTACAAATCTACGCACGCACACAGTCGCACACGTATATGGGTCTATCGTAGTAAGAACTTCGTTCATTTTGGTTTATTTTGACTGTACAGAGGCAGTGTGGCTGTAATTTACGTAGTTTTACTTATTTTTGGGATAAAAATATATCTATGTTAAAAATGACAGAAATCGATTTAGTTTTCGATTGGGAACAAACTATTTTCATAATTTGCATTCATTCAGTTACCTACACATTGTATCTGTACGTCCGGTCTACGTGGGGAGTAAAATTATCGGTTTCCTTTGCATTATTTTATTGTCGCTGCCACTCAAGTTATTTTTGCATCGCCTTACAATACGTCTGCTAACACTGAAGTAGGAATATTTAACATAAATAATTGCAATTATGCGGCAGTTCTCTAGTATATAAAGTAGTGCTTTATTTACCGTACTTACGAACTAATCGGTATAAAATTAATGGTTCTTTGTAGTCGAGACATACTGGTGTGTATTGTGTAAACAATAAAGGAATGTGTTTATTTCTTTAGCTAGAGTTACTGTTAATTAATCAAGGATTACAAATTAAAATCATGCGGAAAGACGCATTTAAAGTTATTCAAGAATTGTTATTGTTAATAAAGATAAGTCTTCTTCTAGATCGGGCTTAATGGCGTGTAATTGAAGAGGTCTATGTCCAGCAGTGGACTGCTGGACATAGGCTTTTGGACATTGGCTAGCTTTCTTATTGGAGAGGATAAGCCTCTCCAATAAGAAAGCTCTAAACAGGGTTATTGGTAAAACATTAGAAACTCTCAGGACTATATTACTAACACCATAAAGAACAACTTTTGTTCTATGACTTTTATTAAATAAGTAACGAAGTATATAAACAGTATAATACCGGTAGGTACTTCACACATTTCTAACAGGTGTTTTGAGCAAGTGTTGCATTGTCGATCGCTTAAATAATTGTCCGTGACGGCTCTATTCTATTGTCGTATACGACAAAAAACTTCCGAGTTCTAACTCAATACAGGGTAATAACAAAGCAACGTTCAGCACACACCGAGCTGAATTATAAAGAACGCGCCTTCAAACGAGGGTCTTCATCAGACTTTAATTCATCAGGCTTTCAACGAAAATAAAAATATTTCAATTCAACGAATTGAAATATTCGATTTTCTGTTATGAACTCTACGCGAAGCAAAAGACAGCTCTAGTTAGGTAAACAAACTGCCGTATCTAGTACGAAATTTAGCGAACGGAAGCGGGGGTTAGATAGAACAACGAAATCTTAAAGGTTTGTTTTTGGTAAATGTATTATGTTTTGTAAAAAGTCATAGAACAAAAGTTGTTGTTTATGGTGTTAGTAATCCAGTCCTGCAAGGTTGTTAGTGTTTTACCAATAACCCTGTACACGAGCTTACAAACTTCATTATAGTAATCCTTATTACTTAGTACAAAGGACACAAAGAAATAGTGAACGTTCAAAGCGCTAAAGTGATACAGGTACAAAACATGTTTATTTTAAGTCGACTGAGCATAGCGAGACACGCGTTGATAAAGCCTAATTAGATCGGGGCAGCCATTCAGGCGCTGCTGCTAGCTGTCTGCCTAATGTTCGATGATAAATGTTTCTAATAGGCAGGTCTCAGAACGCGTACCAAAAGCGATCGCCGCTTTCAATGTCACTTGAAACGCGTGGTCGCGCCGACCGAGCGCGCCTTCCGGTTTTCCGAACGAAAAGTGACATAAGTTACGTTAGGACGCGGGGTTACCCACCCAACCCTGTGGCCTGCCATTACCCTGTATGTTTTGAATGGCAATTATACAGGAGGTCTACCTGATGGTAAGTGGTCACCGTAGACCATGAACATCAAACTCAAACCATTTGTTTTGAATATTTGAATTGTCAAGGGGTTAGTCAGTCAGAAGGATGAAGCTAGTTGCCCATTCCAAAGCGTAGTAGGTACCAATGGAGAACAACGGTCAAGAAACTCCACGGACACTCTTTTACACATTTTAGACATCTGCAGTATCAGAGGCATCACAGGTGCATTGTCAACCCCGAGACAAAGCTGAAATGTTTCGTGTGCATATCTGACTACAAAGGTACATTAGGTACACTTCACACTCTCTGCTCTCATACTAGATGCTTCTGAAATCACAAACAACATCGCAAAGTTTTTAATTCCGTCATTGTCACGATTGTTTTGTCTTTTGACGGTGAACTTCACCCGGTTATCATTTCCTGGTAGAATGCTAAGCATCATACGCTCTCGTGATTATTGCAAATGAGCAGATAAATGAGGAGATAACCGTATATGCACGTTTATCAGTGCGTATGGTTTACGTGTGTGGACCATCTACAATATGCGGCCGTAAATATTTATTCTTTTCTGTTTAGGGTTCCGTACCTCAAAAGGAAAAACGGAACCCTTATAAGATCACTTCGTTGTCCGTCTGTCAAGACCCTTTTTCTCAGGAACGCGTGGAGTTATCAAGTTTAAATTAATATCAAATATAAGTATTTGATATTAATTTAAACTTGATAACTCCCCAGCTCCCATACATACATACATGCTCAGGGGCTGCAATCCCTTAAAGCAGTGAAAAAATCAAACTTCTAAGACAAGGCAATCAAAACATGGGCGCTTATGTTCCGTTTAAGCCCCATATTTTTTCAGGATACTTCTGGTTGACCTAGAATCGTGAAATTTGGCAAGAAGCAATTTCATGTAGCACAAATAAAGGAAAAAACCCAAAAACCGTTTTGTACGGAACGAATGCGCATCACGTGTCCGACTCGCACTTGACAATTTTTTTTTAATACTGATTTGGCTTCCTTTTAACCTCGATCACGCCTGATGGAAAGCGATGGATGTGGTCTACGATGATGCCCGTTAACTCTTGCTTTGAAGGCAGACGGGTCAAATGTGGAACACGCTGGCAGAGAGTTAATCATCAAGTTCTTTTTCTAATGGTTGTTGAGTTATTCACGCCTCCATTTCGTAAGGATCTTAAAACGAATCGTGAATGGACTAAAATGCTCTCGTTAGTTAGTCAAAATCTAATTTGGGAAAGGAGAAATAAAGAAAAGAAGCGAAGGTTTATTTCGCACATATCTGTCTTAGAATCGTCCTTATTTTTGTACTCCTTGATTTGCTTTGTCATGACAATTAGGAAAGCAATTTTTGACTGAAGAACGAACATGCTCTCGTTGGGAGGACAGATTTCTACAATTAGAAAACCGTAAGGAGCATTAGTTTTGTCCACTTAATCACCCATCTCCCTCGTGTCCTATAAGAGATTATCAAGTCCTTGATACATCTAATTATAAATCGGCGATAACGGTTGACGTTCATAACACGAACACAAATATCGGGAGCTGCATGATATTGGACCATTAAGATGTGATAATAAGCTATTATAAACAAACGATAGCATCTAACGTTAATGAAGTTGTGATGACCCTTTGGTAATGACGGATTAGGGCGAGCTCAGTTACGTGCGGGTTTATCAAAGAAAAACTAAATGGTATACGTGTTACAAGTCTCTTTTATCTATTTAATAATAGATACAAGAACAAATCATCATCTGCCTAGCCTTTTCCCAACTATGTTAGGGTCGGCTTCCAGTCTAACCGAATGCAGCTGAATACCAGTATTTCAGATGGAGTGACTGCCTATCTGACCTCCACAACCCAGTTACTGGGTAATATTATAATTGAAACTAAAGTAGAGATAAGTTTAACCAGAATTTAAAAGGGCCTTTTAAATTCATTAGGACCAGCTGGAACATGTACAGACGCTAGCACAACAAGCTACCCGAAACTGTCAAATTTTCCCAATCAACCTTTCATCTAATGCTTTAGCGAGAAAGTTGAAATATATTAAAGATATTGACAGATTGTAGTAGCTTCATGTGCTGGCGTCTGTACCACAAACGGAGAGGGACACATTTTATGTTACAAGCTAAGTTTAGAGTGAGATTGTCCCCTTTATTCATAAAGCTTAAAGTTAAGTGGTGATTAGCGGCTGTTAAACCATACATTTTTGACGTTTAAACGTCACTTAACTTTAATCATCGTTTATAAATTAAACCCAGTCTAAGTGTCATATGCAACTTGCAAGAGGTCGTAAACTACGATTGGCCGAATTAGGAGGCCGTGGAATGTGATTCGTAGAGATGATGACTGTTTTGTTTTGTTTTCATACAATAAGAAAGAATAACATAGCATTGTGTATGCGGTGTCTCCCCACAGATAATAATAATAATAATAAAAATAAACCCAAACCCATAGTCCGGTATATTTAGTTTCCATGTTCTGCAATAGTCCTGCACCAACCGGGGGTTGTCCTTGGGTGCACTTGCATGGTGCATACAGGGATAATCGTCGGTTGGTGCCTCCTCATCATTTAAAATTGTGTAAAGGGCCTCTGCGAGTTGGCTTCGGTCCCTCGTACGCCTTCCAAAGGACCGGGACCCCATGGTCCCGAGATATATTAAAAAATATAATAATAATAATAATAAACTTTTATTTGCAGACCTTGCAGTCCAAAATGTTAGTATTTACATAAAATTGCTTAATTAACTATTGTTAGTAACACATACAATCACAAACAAAATATAAAAATAAAAAGAAGAAAAAGAAAACATTATATGCCCGTAAACTAACTATCGCCGACCTGTGTGTGCAGTCTCACCCACCGGCCAAGCATCGGGCAGTCCCACCGGTCACTCAATGCCCTCAACATGCTATGGGAGCTAACGCGTGTTCTGTGGCGGAGAGAAGCGCATCGCTTTCGAATGATGGCATAAAAATCATCTACCCTCGCATCGGCAAACATACCCGAAGCGCTACAAAACCGCGGCAGCCCCACAAGCACTCTGAAGGCATTGTTGTATTGTACACGCAGAGCGCTGTATGCCTTCTGCGTATACTTGACCCAGAGGCTGCAGGTGTAGAAAGTCTAACAATAGGCTCGAAATAGCGTCATTTTAACCTCAAAAGTACACCGTGCAAACCTGCGGGCCAGCATATTACTTCGAACAGACAGCGCCCTGCGCTCTCTCTCTATGTCTAGGTCATCACATAGGTCCTCGGTGACCCAATGCCCCAGGTATTTAAATTTTGAGACTCGCTTCAAGGGCATACTTGCTAATGAGATGCACGGCACATTCAAGGCTCTTCTGGCGCCAACATTAAAAACAAGAAACTCACTCTTAGCGACATTATACCTAAGCCCTTGAGCCACCGCGTAGTCCTCACAGACCTTCAACAAACGTCTTAAAGCACTGATCGATGGGCTCAGCAAGACCATATCATCCGCATAGCTGATGTTGTTCATAGCAACACCATCAACATGACAGCCGATGCCAGTGTTGCTGAGCTCAACAATCAGCTGGTTTATATACAAATTGAAGAGGCGCGGGGATGTGATTCCCCCCTGCCTCACCCCACATTCCAATTTATATTCTTCGGACAGAGTACCTGCCCACCTGACGTTGTTTATTTGGTTTTCATACCAAAATTTTAGTAAAGAGGTAACCTCAGTTTCTACTTCCTTCTCATTTCTAAGCTTCGCCCACAGAAGGTCATAAGACACGAGGTCGAAAGCCTTGGACAAGTCTAAGAAGCACGCATTAACAGGTGTTTTCCTATCCGTATAGTACCGGACTGTCCGCTTAAGACACATGATAGCACTTTCTGTCGATAGCCCAGGCCTAAAACCAAATTGTGCTTCATGCAGACTAATCCTAGGGGCCATATATGTATCCAGCAAACTGTCCAGCACCTTAGCTGTGACCGTTGCAAGGGATATGGGTCTATAGTTGGTGGGATCTGCAGCATCACCGGTTTTATTCTTTATTATAGGTACGACTATGGTTCTCATAAGTGCACTAGGTAGATAAGAATGACTCATACACAGTCTAAAAAACATCGCCAACACCCTCGACAAGTGTAAACCTGCATACCTAAGGTGCTCAACACTGAGGTGATCATGTCCTGGGGACTTACCCCTAACCATATTTTTAATCACATTCGCGACATTTTTAGCAGAGAAATTCACTCCCAGCTTCATGCTCACATCAGCGTCAGTCACCGTCTGCGTCACATGATTAACTGTGGGACTTGCCAAGGGCTTCACTTTAAATTGGTTTACAAACATATTTGCAATTTGTGTGGGGCTATGTTTACCACCAACACTCACGGGGAGGCTCGTCCTAGGGTTCAGCTTGTTCCATGGCTCACCTCCCATCTTGGACCGTATGCCCTGTCACCTGCACACGTGAGGTCCTAATGGCTGCGTCAGCGAATGCTACGAGTATCCGCGTTGCTAAATTTTGGTCCAAACAAATTTAAGAAAACAAAAATATTTTCGTCGTCGACACACTAAGAAGAAGATAGCATTAAATCATATATTTTCTGTCACAAAATTAGTATTATTCCCGTCCTCTCTATTATGCCTACTTTTATCACATATGTCACTCTTATCTTCAAAATAAAAAAAAATTCACGCCCACTTCGCCTTGCCTTGTGAACTTAGCTTAATTGTGTTTTAAAGTACCCACTTCAAAAATTAATTTACAGTTAATCTCGTGATTCATTTGGTCAAGGAATGGACCCAGCATTATATAGAGCAGTGATCAAATCCGTAACTATCAGTAGGTATTAAACGGGTGATAACGGGTTTTGGACGAGTGATAACTTGTTTAGTTCGGTGCGAAGCAGATAGCTATCACAGGACGCGTGGCACCCGGACTTGTGGAAACAATGTCACGTTAATATTGTGATATATTCATTAGTAAATAATAAATACTAGGAATCACTTAGATTGATTCAGAGATTGGGTGTTGGCGCGTGTTGTGCTGCGCGTAGTTAATATTCGGCCATGTTTTTTCAAGATAAGTTCAATGTCGAGGATGAGCGGATTTTAAAGCTACGCTCGATGAGTGCATTATGTATCTTGTGGAGGTATTGGGACTTATGAATGTCGGATTTCAAAGCCTTCGGGTTAAATCCATTTCAGTTTATTTCGAAAATAGAGTTTTATTATATGGACAATTTTCTGCTGGTCTTTTTTCATTGCCTTAACTTAAAAAAAAATAACACTTATATTACATTGAGAAGGAGGTATATACTACATAATATTCAAGTCTGAGGAAGACCTTTTATGACCTATATGTGATTCTTCACCCTACACTAGTTTTGTCTTCTCTTCTGAGAAAATTCACATGTAAATATATTTCTTTACACTGAAATAATCATATTAAATTATCTGATCTATTTAAATTATTAGATCTAAGAATATCGTTCCCAAATAAACCATAAATTCCTTTAGGAGATGAAATAGGTACAAGAAATAAAGATTTTAATGGTCTAAGATATGAGTAACATGCAAAAATAATGCTATCAGTACGTTAAGCAAAGTTTTAATCAGGCTACCGACCTATTTAAATAACCTTACTAAAAAAACTAACTAACTATTTGTGACATTGACGATACTGGTAGATAGAATAATAAGCTATTCCTCAAACAATAATAAAATACTTTAATTTGACTTTTATTTAATGAAGAAATATTAAACACTTATTGCGTAAGGTTTTGTAAACAATAAATACAATAACACCAAACAAAACATTGAGCGTAACGATTTGTTTTTAAAATAAATTAGTTGCTCTAACTTAACATTATGGAACTTTGCTTATTTAAATTATTTAGGCGTTTTTACTCCCAATAAATGAGTAGGCGTTAAAATTATCCGATAGTTAGTAATGTTCACAATGGGCCTCATTACAAGGCTGAAAGTCATCCATAGGGCAATGGAGAGGTCTATGATTCGAGTTTCCCTACGTGATCTAATCAGAAATGAAGACATCCGCAGGAGAACCAAGGTTACCGATATAGCCCGAAGAATCGTCAAACTAAAGTGGCAGTCGGTAGGGCGCGTTGCCCGCAGAACAGATGCCCGATGGAGCCGAAAGGTTCTGGAGTGGCGACTGCGTACCGGAAGACGTAGCATTAGAAGGTCTCTCACAAGGTGGACCGATAATCTGGTAAAGGTCACCGGAATCCGCTTGATGCGAGAAGCACAGGACCGCTCGAATTGGCGGTGCTTGGGGGAGGCCTATGTTTAGCCGTGGACGTCTTCCGGCTGAAATTATGATGAGGACATTACTCCTCATCATAATTTCACCCGGAAGACTTATCACTTAAGCTAACCCGACATACTTGAGTGTCAATACCTTGAGTATCTTTTCATGTAAATAAAACTGTATACAATCTCATTTGGTCTGTACATTATATTATATATTTCTATAAACTATAATAGCTACGCCTGGTTGATATGAATATCTAAATGTTGTACTGGAGTAACATGTCAATGCAAACTTCTTCTTTTAATTTAAAACTGCTTATTATGTGGTTGACATAAAACGTACAGACTAAATATGCCAATGCAGATGGAATAAGTGAATTGCCCCCAAGCGGGAGACGGAAACGCATGTCTAAGAATCCCCACCTAAGCCAGGCGGGCGAACGGGGACATGGATAGCTTTGCCTCTTTGCCAATGTAAAGTGATACCGTTGAACAACACCCTCATGTTCATGTTTGATGAATAGGTTGTAAAGGGAATTGAATATTTTTATATGGAGCCTGGCATACCTATTGTAGCCGCCATTTTGAAAAAGGTATGTCAAGGACCTTCAAAGCCCTTTGTTTTTTATCTGGGTTATTCCAGTAGGCCTATTCTAACTCTAGAATGTCGACGTCGACGTAAACAAATATATTACAAGGTAAAACTGTAATATTCCATTTTTTTTTAAATTAACATATATCATAACGTTTCAAGTTTTATATCTTCAGTGTAAAACTTAGAGATAATCACGTCATTTTAATAACACGTGTGACGTCACCCAGAATTACCGCGGCAGGTGCGCAAATTGTACCAAATGATATAGTGTAAATTTTATTGATGGCAATTAAATAATTGCCATCAATAAAATTTAAAAGTCGTATCAAATGATACGACTTATATGACACAATAAAAAAAAGTGCATGTAGATAATTGTTGATGAAAAATTTCTTTCTTTCACCAATTTGTATGGTTTTGGCTGATAAGATGCATACCTAAGTAGATAATAAAAAAAACTTGAAACTGTAACCCGACTAGGGAAAAATACATATAAATGATAATGATCTAAAAAGTACTAAACAAGAAAATAATTTACACAGAAATCAAGACATAGGTACAAAAATGGTCAAAGTGTAGCCGTGGTCGCATGCCTGTGTACTATGTGGGTGCCAGGAACACCTACAACATTATAATGGCAAGCGACCACGGCTTTATGTTGACCATTTTTGTACCTATTTATTTATTTATTTATTTTATTGGTTCACCAACAATTGTTACATCAATACATAATAAAAAGAGCACAAAAAATTCATACTAGATGTACAATATTAAGAGTACTACTATTTCTTGATTTCTGTCTGAAATATTTTCTTATTTTCGAATTGCTGCGTTTCCTAGAGTAACTTCCAACTCCCTGTAGACAAAAAATGAAGCCTATGCCCTTCTCTAGGATACAAATCAATCCAGAAAAATACCGAATTGACAAATTGAAATTGAATTGACCGAAAAACACTGCACGACCCGCGGGATCGAAACCAAGACCTCATACTCAGCAGTAACGCTTTCCTCTTTTGGGCAATAAAGGCGTGATGTTAAGGCGTGTGAGTTTATGTTTTGTTATACAAAATATAAACTTAACATCATCACATTTCGAACGTCAAAATTACAAAAGACAGTCCCCCGCCCGCCCTTCACCACTTCCTAGTGCTTTCGCTGGGGAGAAGAAGTGGCGCAACAAACTTCCCAGCAGCATAGCTGTCTGTCTGAAATCGGTAGGACAAAGACGAAGAAGAAGACGGAGTTCAACATATTTTATTTCACTTAAACCACATGGCACTTAGGAAACGTAAGACCTAGACGCACGATTCTAATTAGTCGTTTCCTATAGAGACAAGAAACTCGAGCAATAGAACAAGTGGGGATAATATTATAAATTCTTCGGACCTACATTTCTCGGATTCGTATTAGATAAAGTGCGTTAAACGCTCTGACGTTACTTTGCAAAAAATCATCATTTTCTGCCTAGCCTTTTCCCAACTATGCAGATGTTTACGTGGTGGAGATAAAATAAGACCACTTAAATTGTTAACTTAAGTATATTAGATAATAGGAAAAAAGGGGGTAGGTAAGTCTATAATAACAAAACTCCTTTAATTACCTTGAGAGTAGGACAGTACTATCCTGGCTCATCCTGGTGTGAAGATGACCGCAGCGGGTGTGCCACGCTGCAGACGCCAGGGATGGTGACGGTCGGCGGATGGTTTCGTCAGACCCGTAGCGAGCTTCATGCGGCCACGCGAGTAAAATATGTACCTGGCGCGGAGCTCGACCCGGATTTGCTGGAAGGTGGTGGTCCGGAACTTGGTATTTTACATGGAGCGACTGCCTATTTGACCTCCACAACCCAGTTACGCTGTAAGTCGGTTGTGGAGGAGGTAAGACTGGTTGTCTGTCTGTTGAGCTTCTGACTACCCCTAATGACTGTCAAAGATCTGCAAATGACAACCGCGACCAGCGGCTTTGCAAAGAATATAATTTTATTATTCTCTAACACTGGCAGATTAAGACTACTTATAATTTAGATTTTAGATGATAATCTGTATTTTGTCTATATACGTTAGTCTAGTTACTATATTAATAAGATAAGAAACAACAAAGCAATGTTCAAAATAAATCAAATAATTATCTATTATCAAACTCTTACATAATAATTGTAAATGAACCGATAGATTACATTATAGAACCATAAACGAAAATATCAATATAACGTCAGTATATTTACAACTCGCTCAATACGGCGACGCGTTTAGCGGACACAGTAAATCGCTTTGAATAAACTAATTTGTCAAATAAAAACTGGTTACTCACTGGTTCACATTTAAAATGCCAGATCAGTCATTAAAGATCAAATTCGTGAAGATTAAGGGGTACTCTTTGTTAAATATAAGGCTGGTGTGGTATAGTTTGGCGTTTGTACATCTGGTGGTGACTGCGGTGGTGACCCTGACCATTGATGTGACAGGAGACGAAGATCCCCTCGTTAGGGCGTACAGCCGCATCCGGTGGAAACTCATTACGTGCTTGTTCAATGTAAATATATTTTATTTTTTCTACAAGTTCAATGTTGTTAGTAACCAATTCTGTCTATGTAGGTAGGTAAATCATGAGACCAAAAGCTATCAAAAAAACTACCATGTTTTGTGCTTTAACTTAAACAAGTTTGCTATATTATCTTCTTGCCCTAAGATTATGTCATCATATTGTTTTTCTTATTCCTCGTAATGAAAACATGCCGGAATCCGTAACTACAGCTTTTCCCTGTCTCCGTGTCTGGCTATCATGAATCATTACTACACATGTACTTCGTGTCATTTGATATCTCATTGATATTTTCAACAATAACAAAAACAGCAGATAACAACACTACTTCTTACTAATATTGTTTTTAAAGTTGCTCCATGCGCGATCGTTAATTCCGAGTTTTTTCTTTTCATTCTAACACTTAATTTCAGATAGTAACACTAGCATACCTGCCTCTCTGTCTATACTGCGACTGGTGTGAAAAGCGTGGTGAAGAGGCTCCTCATGTGGAACCTCTGAGGGTACTCCGAGATGTCGTCATGACCTCCATCTTGATGCCGATCACGACTGTGAGTTGCATTTATAATTCAACTAGCTTCTGCCATCTGCCCGTGGCTTCGTCCGCGTGGAAGGAGACGAGTCACGTTTCATACAAAGTCAGGTCCAAAAGCCAAAAAAATGTGGTATCCTGGTCGTGAAGTTCTCCTTATAATTTTTTACTATTGCGCCAAATCTTTACGAGCATTCCTTCAACTAGATTTTTATAGCATATTTATTTCTAAAAGGTTTCAGGTTTTTTTATAATGAAAATAAATACTGCCCAAAAAAAAGGAAGAAACAACAGGGCATTGATGAAGGTCAACTTAAAATATGGCTTCCTTTAATATCACCATATCACAGTGATATTATATTTTATGTCGGTAACCCATAACCACTTCATTTGTAACAGTAAAACGTAGTCGCGAATAAAATAAAATAAAAATAGACTTAACACTTAAAACAGCTGTAGGAACGGTCGTAGCGATAAAAAAAAACCGAGTGTGCTTCAGTCGTGTGGTCATACCACACGACTGAAGTGAAACTTCTTTCTCAAAATATTAATTCATTAAATTGTTCAAAATGAAATAGAATTACGAAAAATAACCAAAGAATCACCGTTCGCGTAACGCTAGTAAACTCGCAAACGAACTACTGGCTGAGATATATACATATTTCATTTACTAGCTATAAGAGAAAGAGAGAAAGAAAATGTGCGCGCGCACTGCTCTCTCTTGCTCCAGTTGCTCCTACACTGTGATACAGACAATAGGCCTGCACTGTGCTCAGATATACGTAACGTATTTGGCTATGAAAGGAAGAGAGAAAGAAAATGTGCGCGCGCACTGCTTTCTCTTGCTTATATCCCCCACTCAACTCCCGTTTGCCTCGCCCGATCACACTTTTCGTAACGCTTACGTCACGCGTTCGCCAGCTTACTCCCCAAGTCAAGCGTGCATAAAGAAGTTTCACTTCAAAAAAGGCTATTTATTTTAAATAGCCTTAAAATTCATTTTGCATTTGATACCCCAATTGTTGATTGGGCTTATTATATGCAGAAAGATTTTTCTAAATCCGCCCGGTACTTCCAGAGATTAGCGCGTTCAAACAAACATACTCTCCAGATGATTAGTATAGAGCAGTCAATATTTTAGTTAGTTAAAGTTGGCTACATCAGCTGTCAACCGCAAGTAACTCTTGAACTAACAAAATCGACCTTACTGCTTCGAAATAAACTACTGCAATTTTAAACTGTTGCTATGTGCGTTGACTATACATAATTGCTAGTTGAGCCGCAGCGGGATTGTCCGAAAGGGTTACCGCTACCCCGGAACATAAAGGGCGAAGGAAGGAACATGGGTGGGTTTTAGTCAGTAAGAGTCTGACACTCCCTTCCGCTCCACCCAGAGCGGGAGGGGTCATTTGATGATTTCCCATCCCGAAAAAAAAAAAAAAAAAAAAAATGAACCTATAGAACTAATAACTCTGCCTTGCCTTGAAACTAATTTTTGGAGTCTATAAGTGCTTAGATACAATATTCCCTGAATGGGCCTTGTAAGAGGTGACTGGGCATTTGCGAATCCTACAAGTAGTATAGACTGCACTAGCTATTTTATCCGTGAAAGCTACTAACATCATGGTAGAGTCTCCTGCATAGCTTTTGTAGTCTTTGTTGAATGATTGGAGAAAGAGTGGTTTTAATTTATCTGCTTCTTCTATATAAATAAAAATGAATCACCGAAATGTATGTACCTGTAATGTAATAACTTCCGATCTCACCAAATTGTCAGGATTTGTCAGGACAAGGTTTGTATAAAAGAAAATAAAAAAAATATATATATGGCGGTACGGCATTCGCCGGGTTAGCTAGTTTATAATTGAAATCAAATAATGAAAATAATATATGCGAGGCGCGTGGAGGCCCATACGGCGATGTTGAACGCAAAACCAGTTTCCGTAAGCGCGTGTGCAGCCAACGAAACCACTACGACTGTCGGAACTCACTCACTAGTCGACAAACGTGTGAATCACTGCGAAAACGTGGGCGCTAGCGCCGAACCAGCCATCGCGCAAACGAGATTATCGGTAGCGGACGTACTGAACGCGAGTAGCGAATGTAAGCAAAAAGTAGGGGATACAGATGAATGGACTAAAGTTCAATATAGAAGGAAGTGAATGAATAGATTTATTAGTAACATTGGATTCTAACAGCATGTCTAGAGCCGCTCAAATAAGTAGAATACCTTTGCTTATAGCTAATGTGTGTAAAGAATCGAGGGAAGAGGATTATTTGGAACAAAACTCAGGACTCAGTCACACTAGAAAATTAAATATGAAGAAAAACAAGAACTACAATTATTTTATTATATTATGTCTCTAGCCATAAACTGCGCTTTCTAAATGATGAAATGTGGCCGGACAGTATATGTTTTAGGCGCTTTGCACAGTTTCGTGGCAAAATGAGCAAAGAGGACGCATTAGAAAAAGGGTCAACAGAGGTAAAACTAACATGATGTATAAAATAGCTACTAGTACAAATACATATACGAAGTTACTTACTAATTTACTTTCAACTGTAAATCCTTAAAAAGATCTATTGAAAGCGTTAGATAATTATGCAAAACAGCTAACATAGTGGCATTGCAGGAGACATGGAAGCTGCCCCATGATTTATCCGTGCTTGGAAAAATACATGACCAGTTTGAATATACTGGAAAATCGGCGGTGGATACCTCTGCAGGAATCCTCACAGGACGACCATATGGCAGTGTATGGTGAAAAGGAATTTTTAAATCTGTGTCTGTGGTGGAGTGTAGTAGTGCGCGCATATCAGCTATAAAAGCTTGTTTAAGAGGCCGAGCAATATTAGTGTTCAGTGTTTACATGCCAACTGATTCGACAGAGAATCATCTCGAATTTACTAAATGTTTAAGCGAATTAAGTGCTGTGATTGAAGCTAGCGATGTAGAAGCAGTTTATATGATGGGAGATTACAACTCTCACCCGCATCAACATTTTTGGAATGAACTACATATGTAACTATAGCACAGATCAACTGTGGATATGTGCCGACACGGACTTGTTGGGCCTAGGGTCTAATAACCACACATAATTATGTGAGTGACATGAACGGGAGCAGGTGCTGGTTGGACCATTGTTTTGTTACCCAGGATGCCTGGCAAACTGTGGTGAGTGTTAACATTGAGTATGATGTTTTTTGGTCTGATCACTTACCGCTGACCATCGAGTGCAACTTGGGTATAGTTGCCCAAAAATCTGTTCCCAATAAGTCGCTATGTGACAAAGTAAAATGGCATGAACGTGACAGTGATCAGATTAAGGAATATTTTGATATCTTTAATCGTGAATTCCGGAGCATGATTTTCCAGAGCTTTATATGAAATGTGCTGATAAAAGTGGTAATTCTGAAGAACACAGACGTGGACTTGATAGTATGTATAAAAGCATTGTAAATGTTATGTTCAACGCTGCCATACAGACCCACAAAGGTGACCGACCGCGAGGTAAAAAACGCGTAATTGGATGGAACAGGCACGTCCGCGCTGCGCACTTGGAAGCAAGGGAGAAGTATCAGGTATAGATTCTTTTTAATAAACTGAATTTCGGCAGAGTTTGGGATGAGATGCGAGAAAGCCGAAAGCGATTTTCAAAAGAAAACTGAAATGGTGTCAAAATCACCAAGAACAAACAACAATGGACATAATATCTTCTCACAGATCATCAAAGAACTTTAGCCGATTTTGGTATCCTTTGTGGAAGCATTGATCTCAAGCCAGCCCTTCCGGTGACAGTTGCGGGCATAATGGTATAGCGAATATATTTAAAGAGCATTTTCGCGTAATTTCGCCGCTGGGCCCTTCGGGTGGGGTGGTCGATGCTGAGACTAGTCAGAACAGCCCTGTTATCAGATTTACAGCCAAGCAAATTTCTGGTATTATACAAAAAATGACGGGCGGAAAATCTCCAGGGCGTGACAGTCTCAGTATCGAGCACCTATAATATGCGGGGTTCCATTGTGCTCGGGTGTTGTCTATGTTTTATTCTTTAAGTATCAGTCACTCTTATCTACCACCAGATTTAATGAAAACGCTGGTGGTACCCATTATAAAGAATAAGACGGGTGATATCACAGACGTAAATAATTATAGGCCTATATCGCTCGCTACTGTGATTGCCAAAGTATTTGACGGTTTGCTGAACAGCATATTGAATAAATTCTTAAATCTACATCATGACGCTCAATTCGGGCTTAGGCCAGGACTTTCCACTGAAAGCGCAATATTGAGTTTAAAGAA
Organism: Apamea monoglypha; assembly: GCA_911387795.2. Classification (NCBI taxonomy): domain Eukaryota; kingdom Metazoa; phylum Arthropoda; class Insecta; order Lepidoptera; family Noctuidae; genus Apamea; species Apamea monoglypha. The sequence continues at coordinate 4,631,590 of OU426920.1, forward strand.
AACCGTCAAATACACTGGCCTGCAAAACTGAGTACTACACTTTTAAAATTTCAATTTTTTCTTTACTATTGAAGTTAGAGATTTAAAATAAAAAACGTTTTACTGCAAATTTTATCAGCTTTCTTTGAAACTAGTGAACTATACATTAGTAACATTTTTAACTAAAAAAAAAGATAAAACAATAAAAATAGCCATTTTTACCTTAGTGTCAAAAAACTCAATTAACATCTAAAAGTATGTTTTACATGTTGTTTAATTTTTAATAACTGGTATTGCCTCCTCGGGCTTTGACTACAGTTTCGAGCCGGTTTGGCATACTAAACACGAGGTTTCGGAGTCGATGTTGAGGGATATTCTCCCATTCTTCAATCAGGGCCTGTTTTAGTGTCAGTGCCCTGATGGTGGTAAGTGGTGGTCTGCAGCTTCAGACTAGCCTCCCTAGCTCATCCCAGGCATGCTCAATCGGGTTGAAATCAGGACTTGTTGATGGCCAAGCCATCACGCTGATACCAACCTCCTGAATATGCTTTTGCACCACCTGAGCCGTGTGTGGCCGGGCATTATCATGCATCAGGATCGATCCATCACCCATATTTGCTAAATACGGCCCTGCTACTCATTAATTGCATTATCGTTAAGAATCTCTTGGGCATATCTTTCCCCAGTCAGAGTGCCATTTCCTATGGCCACTAACTCTGTGCGACCTTCTGAAGATATGCCAGCCCATATATGCACACTGCCTCCACTGTACTGGACTCTTTCTGAGAAGCAGTCTTGAAGGTATCGCTCACCAGGCCGCCTATAGACACTTCGCCTTCCAACAGAAGTGTAAAGTGAGAATCGAGACTCATCTGAGAACAAAATTCTTGACCCCACTGTTCTTCATCCCACTGTATGTGTTCACGGGCGTATCGCAGTCTCGCTACTCGATGCTCTCTCTCTCTAGCTAGTTTAAAAACTATGTTAGTTTTACCTCTCAATTACACGAGTAGCCTGTGGGTAAATTTTTGCGTGGTACTTCTGGTTCCTCTCTCTGGAGCCTTGACCGCGCCTGTAGCTTGGACCCTGTTCCCGATACCGGTGGGCTACTATTTTTTTATATTTTTAAATGTTTTTATATCAGTTATATATTTATTTATTTATTTATTTATTTAATCTTCTCGCACAAAAAGGTACAAAGGCGGACTTAATGCCTTAGGCATTCTCTACCAGTCAACCAAGGGTGGTGCAGAGATTGGATGGCAGGTGCTTTGGTTGAGAGGGACAATGATAAAAAAAAAAAACTCTTAAAACTAGGTAAACAAATACATAGATAGGTTATATACACATACATACCATTACTATAATATATACTATAATATATATATATATATATATATATACAAAATCAAGGGAGAGAGGTGTTGAGATGACTCTACGCTATTTGTTTTGAAAATAACTCTGCAATTTCCGCTTAAATGCAAACCGACTGGTTGCCGTCCTGATATCAAGAGGAAGCGCATTCCAAAGAAGGATGGACTGAATATGAAAAGAAGAATGAACAAAGTCAGACGTATGAGAAGGACAGAGTAAGAGAAGATTGTTAGAAGAACGCAGATTCTTAGCGTGTGAAGAACATAGATATTGGAAGTGAGTTACGAGATAAGAAGGAGGAGTGGGAGAGTTGAGAAGGGAGAAAAGCGTGGTCAAAGCGCGCAAACTTCTTCTTTGGCGAATGGACATCCATTTGAGCTCAGACCTATAGCTGGACACGTGGTCATATTTTCTGAGGTTGAATATGAACCGGATACCGGGTTAATTTTTAAATATTAGATATATTCTAATATTTAAAAATATAATTTATATGTTTACATTTAAATAAAGGAAATATTTTTTTTTTGTTAGCCTATTTTGTGTCACACTGCTGGGCAAAGGCCTCCCCTTTTTCCTTTCAAACCTCCCTGTCTTGTGCGATCTCTGGCCACATAATAAATTACCTACATAAATTGTCTAAAGTGCAGATAGAACATGAATTGGCTAAACGCTGGTCGCACCGCGGCGCGGGCTCAGCTACCGTAGCTACGCTTTACCCATTTTATTCTACCGGCCCGATGAATAGGATAGTTTGACCTAGCTAGCGTATAGCTTACCTTGCTGGTGGACTCTGCACTTTATGAGCTGTCAGATTTACTGTATAAGTTGATGTTATGATAACAAAGTAAAAATAGTACATTACGATACGTGTGACTTAATCTTAACTTAACGTAGTTTATTACTACACGGCGTGAAATTACATTAAAAAGTTTTAGCAAAGGCTCGCTCATTCATGATAGCTATAAATTATTTACAGTTCGCAGACGTGACATTCTGGATGCTGTTCAAGTCTCATTCCTATATAATAGCGCCCCCTCGCGTGTTTGAGTACTTACCGTACTGGGCACAGCATTCCTTGCATACAGTATCCATGGTAACAGTCATCGTTGACTTGCTCCTCACCCCTCGGAGGAGGCCTGACAGTATGAAGCCTAGGCTTGTTCTGATGCTGGGATTCGCATCTGCATATTGTCTTATGTAAGTATTTGATGTTTTTACTTGATGAATTCTTTAGTTTGCTGCAGTGCCATACTCGGAAAACGAAATAGGTTGGTTATATTTAGCCTAATAGTGGCTTCTTGAAAAAATGCGGATTAACCGAAAAAAATGTAATTAATACCTAAAAATGTTATTAATTTGCCTACTTATTACTACGTTACAACATACCGTATGTACCTTATCTATTAAATATTTGTATGCCATCATTACATTGCGAAATGTATCTTTGCACTGTATGTATCTTTTGTACCTAACACATTTTCGTTTTATAATAAACGATTTTGATTTAATTATTTTGTCCATTATGTGTTATTATTTGCGTACTGACAATCGAACTTACATCACCTAGAACTTGCGGCCATAAAACATTCTCGTTCTGAAGATTTGTGTTGTGTGTCAGTCCAGCTTAAATCATTTTCGAAATATTTTTGAGTGTTAAATATCTTGCCAATGCAGTGGTAACAGAACAAGTGTGATAGATAAAGTGGTAGAGTCCCAGAGTCTAAATTCCTTCCTCTAAAACTGTACATTTTCCTTTGCAGGGTGTACGTGGATCTTCTCCGGGGTAAGGCAGTGTACGCGTTCCTCACAACCGCTAGTAACTCCTTATTGGTCGCTGTATATATCTCTTTTCATGTTGTATTAACAATCTACTACTATGCGCAGTGGTATCTTATCGACTACGTTTGGGGACAGAAAGGAATGAGGAAAAAGTTGGTCAAAAAAAGTTAGCCCTTATATAGCTTAAGTTTATTCTAGTCATATTTGAAAAACAAATAAATAAAAATAAATAATAAATAAATATTTTTTTAAAAGGGCTTTTTTGTGTGAAGTACGTACTCGGATTGAAGTCAGGAGTCATGGTGATGTATACAGCAAGCCGCTTTTCGCGTTTTCGTTTTATTAACATATTTTATTTTCATTAAACGTTTTTATAAATTGATTTGTTTACAATTTTCTAAAATAGCATCTTGGAGCAACCTGTACTTAAGGAACAGGGGCGCAGGGGTCATATGCCGGGGTCACGGATCATAACATCGCATCAATGAAATTAAAACGAATAACGTGCAAAGAGTGGTGAATTGAAAGAGTCCTCTGTCGGCGAGCGGCGCAAGCGGTAGTTTTATTTACAAATTATTAAGTGTTGTTAAATTTTTTTTTTCTTCCATAAATAGTAATAATGAAAAAGGGGAGGAATTTTCCCAGCAGCGGCACACAAAACAGGCTAACAAAAAAAACATTTTGTTTACCTACTTGCTTAGCTTGTGTTAAATTAATGCCGCCATTGTAGGGCCACGTTGGATAATAAGTAAAATGACGATAACGGTATATACCACTTATCAGTAGTTATAATACTATTATTTACTCAGAAAACGGTGATGGTATCTAATAATACTCATAATCTTTACAAAACAAAATGTGGTTGGTCTGGTGTATTTAAATAAGTGAAGTTTTTTGAAAATAAATAGATTCAATTGTGACACGTTTTTCTTTTGGTCGTCATCCTTTAAGACTTATCCTTTGGGATATAAGTAGGTAGGTATAACATGCCTTTTTGTAAAAAATGCAGCCGGACAATAGGTATCATAATAAAACAAACACACATATTTAAAAAAATTAATGTAAAGAAAACATATTTAAAAAATCACCATATAATCTTAGTTTTCTATCTATCTACATATAATAGTTCAGTACAGCCTATAGGTTTATAGATCTACTCCTAGTTACAAATAAATACCTAATTGAGCAACTAACATAGGCAGGTATGCTACCTAATAAACGCCAAGACTCGTGACAGACGCGGTCATAAAACGTGCGAGTAGGACGACTCTCTACAGAGTCTCGTGTCATCACGCTCCCACTTTTTACGACCGCGGCTGCCGCAAACGTTGGCGTTCTCTATAACACAAACATTTGTGTACATTATGTGTCCTAACTGGTAGGTACGATAACATGTCATACAACAATTTATAATTATCCACTAACGGTCGGTTTCTGGATCGAAAATTATCGACGCGTCAAAACCAAACGCAAGTCAAGTGATGCGACTGGCTGTTCATTATTCAGTCAACCAATCACAGCAGTTGATGATGTTAATTTATGTTCCAGAAACCAGCGGGGTAATTGCGTAACACAATAACAGTACGAATGGCTTTCGTTTTGACAGTTCAACAACATTCATTGCGTTATTTACGTTGTTGAGCAGACAAATTTTTCGCACATATGACGCAGTGGATTAGCAGTGTCCTTCAAAATGATTCAGAATGTGATTAATATTTAGTATGTTACGCAATTACAGTGCGGCCTATGTTACCCTATATTAATTAAGAAGGCTGATTGGCAAACATTTTGATTACAAGCATTTTTATTGATAGTTTTACTTTGCTTCGCGCTAGTTTCGGGATTAACATAAGATAATTCAATAGCAACAAAATTAAAAAGTATTATGATAAAGATTTTCTTTTTGATTTAATACTTGTAATTAAAATGTGGTTTTGACCATAATTTTCCCATGTTTTGGCGTATACAAATGACCTTAAAATAAGAAAAAGGCACACTTGTTTTTGAACGTCATATCTGCTGCTCTCCTTTGACCACAGCCTTGAATTTTGTCGACATTGGTTGCATAGTTACGGAAGTTGGGAAGAAATATACTTGCTTACAATTTTCCGAAAGAAATAAGTATATTTTGTACCAAAGAAAAAAAGTAATAAGGTATCAAAGAATTGTTCTGAAATCAAACAAAATATTTTGGAAACTTATCACAGTTTTGTTACCTTTGGACCCTTAAATTATATTTAAATCTTAGTTTATATGAAACTTTCGTCAATGAAAATAGTATCTATCTACAATTTTAAAGGTAAATGCGTTTTACTTTAGATATGAAAAATATCTTTGTATTATAAAAAAAATGATTTAGAAATGTTTTTTTAGTGATTACTGCACATGCACTTTTTTTTAATTTTGTACTTCAAACATTTTTAGCGACTAGTCTAAATCGAATATGAGTGTGTGTGTGTGTGTACTTTTAACTTTCTGCAAATTAGTAATTGTAACTTGAACAATAACAAAGTGATTCAATGTAATTGAATAATTGTTTATGTTTTCACCTTCTAAAAGTCCAGAAATCAACGCAGAACACTAAAAAGGGTGTTCGACTATTAATTTTAATTAGCGCCCTTTTATTAATTCACTTTATTAAACAGCTTTAAAATAGAAGGATATACCATTCGTCCACCTGTTCTTTTTTTAAAAAAAATACGTTTTTTTTTTCCAAATAAATATTCAAACACCCTGCGCTTGAATGAGGATAACACATGAATAATTTACACTCCTAACTACCGGTAAACTCCCACCTCCTCACATTTACCGCACGGCATCTAGCTTCCACTTCAGCAGGAAGAAGGCTGTGATCCTGAGGGTCACCACGAAGATGGACAGCGCCATCACGTCGAACCAGAACTGGTCAGGAGACTGCGCCACCTCGTTGAGGAATGTACGAGGGTGTCTGTTGACAATGAAAAAGTTTAAGTAAAATCACAGTGTAAGATAATTTTAAGTTGTATACGAGTAGTATGGAAAGATGATTGATTTGTCTAGATTAACACCCTCTTTAAATAAATAAAGATAAAAAGGCTTTGTTTTCTTGTTTTGATAGGTTAACTTTTGAACCATTTCTTATCAGGGGCTTTATTCTCTACGTTACAATGAACGAAACCGCGCGAAATGAACGCGAGATTGGCGGGATTCGCTAAGGAATTGACGTGGTTAAGAGTAAGGAATCGTTAAGTGGTCAATTGAATTAGGGCCCTGGGGCTGAGTCTTGACATTCATAGCGATCGCTTTACGACCAAATTCGGTCGCAGTCCCGATTGATAAGTGTAATGTATGGACGACAGGACTTTGCGACCGAATTCGGTCGTAAAGCGATCGCTATGAATGTCGAGACTGCAGCCCCTGGTGGTTAGTTGGAATTTGGCGGATAATACAACAACTGCCCAAAAAATACGTGAATGTGATAGCAACATGGATGCCTCGGGCAATAAGCAAACAATAGCGTCTCTTTGAATCAAAAGTATCATCCAAAATCACACTGCACAGTTGACTGCATAAAAATAATCTAGAAATCGGAGAGAAAATATAAGATGTATACTCACTTGTAATGGCAGTACAAGGCCTCATTGCAGTCCAGTATAGGCCTGTCAAACCCGTAGATGGCACTGATGAAGCCTTCTAGTCCATATCTCAGATAGGACACATAGGACCCCCATTTTAAGTACCTGGGCAGGTCCCGGAGCGTCACTCCGAAGCCAGCGAACATCATCATCGGTACTGACAGTGTTGGGCCCAAGAATGTGCCGTTCTGGATAGAAAAGAAATGGTTTTAATGTAAAATGTACCTACAGCAAGCTTAATATCGATCGATAAAATAATCCAGATCTTAAGAAACAGATGGATCATTCCCGTAATTTAAAACGTTCAAAATCTAGTTGCAGTCTCATCTCGGCGACACACAAATGTCAAAAACTTGTCAAAATGTAGGGAAATTAGAAGTATTTTTGACAGATTGAGACTGAGATCAGACTGTGAACGTTCTTAAAATTTCGAGAATTGCCCCTCTGATCAGCATGAATAATTCCCTAAATATTGCATTACTACATTTGGCAGAAACTAGTAGATTCAATTATGTGGCTAAATAATGATCCATAATTAGGTTCGAATATCACAGGGAAAGAAATGGTACAAGGCTTGGCATGTAACCTTGCTTCCTAATTTCGGGAGAGCCAGTCCTAGCATTTTTATAGAACAAGATAGGTACTCACAACTACGCTGAAGACGGCACCGATCATGAGGCCGAAGCTCTGCGCGACTAACACGGTGTAGAGAGAGATGGCGAAGAACATGCAGAACCGGACTATGTCAAGAGGTTGCGAGGACATCGTGTACACTATCACACTGAACACCGCGCATCCCACTATCTGGAAAACAAGAAATACAAGCATTAGTGGACAGCTCCTCTATTAAGCGCTGGGTGCAGAGGCACGTCGCAACATGTGATGAACCACATAGTTATTAGGCTAGTTTGTAAGTCGTTGTTACTAACTGGGACTAACTGTAACTCTGATAATATGGATTGTGCGTACTTTTATATCCGCAATACACGAAATATATAGGTATATACTATATGTGTATATAATAGTGATAATTTTTTTTTTCTTTAAAATTCGTCTCATTATTATGAGTAGCTTTTAAAATAAACAGATCTTTTATCAAAAGGATGGTGGATAGGCACTTACCGATACAGGTAGATCGACTATCGTGATGGATATGTAATAAGATCCCAAGGAGTACCACCTATTGAAGTGCTCCTTAGATAAAATTGACATCTCATTGGGAACTGAAAATAAACAAAGACAATAATATCAATATTATCAGTTTTTGTGATGGAACCTTAACAATAAATATATACATCAATCATTTCTATAGTATATAATCTGCAATGATGAAGGTGATTTAAGGACAACACCACAAATCGATTAAGACAAAATGGCAAATATGATTTGATTATGCAGATCACTTGACTCCTTCTTATAATGAGTACTTTACAAACTCTATTGCTCCTTGTAAATACTTTTAGAAAACAGAGAAGAATCGCATCTACCCTAAGAAGCAGAAGAGTCAACATTGTAAACTTACACGTAAGAATGGTTAACATCATGGGCGACATCATATGGTGCATGAGGATGGCAAACAGTAGGTTATAGTTCTCCAACACGCGGGAACCCTCGTTACCAGCGTTGATGAACAGACTGCCCAACATAATGCCGACCACCACGTTCACGATCAAACGCAGGTGAGTCATCGTCTGAAAGTGAAATAAAGTTTCGTTAGGTTTGTCAAATGATTACATGCCCAGTTCTGTCCAGAAGTGAATATAAGTTGATTCCATTAATTGAAATGAACACAGAGGTTCAGTAGCTATATAAGCTTAATCTCCAGCTGCTTGACATTATAAACTAATTAATTAGCACCTGATATTAGGCTTCTTAATATCTTGACTTTACAAAAAACAAACTCTTTGATCAAGAAAACTCGGCACTTACCGCATCTCTCTTAGCCTTCATAAAGCCTCTCTTCATGAGTACCCTAAGCTGGTTGGACTGATTGGTCTCCTCCTCACCCCCTGTGGGCTCCGTGTCTCTCAGGACGCTGAGAGGCAGTAGCTTGCGGAGTCCTTCCATCGTGGGGATGGTCTGGAAGTCGTCAAACCAGTCCAATGCTCTACCGTTCTCAGATTTGTTGGCCATAAGGTCGATTTTGTCTTGCCCGTATTCACCACAGGACAGCTCGATAACTATGGATAACAGAAACAAATATTATTTTATTTCAAGCAGTCATTTGTTTTTATTGTATGAATAAATAATAACTTCCTCTAATGTTTTTGTTGTTTGATTCAGTTGACAAGCAACATTGAATAAATTTGTTTACTTCCACAGGCCAAAGTTCTATTTAAATTACGAATTTATTTGCTGTTTACGGAAGTTATCGTTCCGTTGTAAATATTTAATGAATTTAGTTATTTATTGTCGCAGACATCGAGAAGCATTAAAATTACTGGAGTACCAGGAGAAAATAAAACAATTGAGGCTACAAAACTTCACTTGACACTTACTGTAATCAGCGGGGTTATGGTATAAGGGGCAAGGTATCCCGCTCTGCTCTAGGTAAGACACCAGATTCTTCGTGGTCCCCTGGTACATGCATCGGCCGGCCGCCAGCACGTACACATGGTCAAACAGAGCGAACAGTGAGGCTGATGGCTGATGCACCGTGCACACGATGGTCCGACCTTGGTGTGCCAGGTTCTGACATAACTGCACTACTTGCGAACATGATGAGCTGTCCAGACCTCTGGAAAAGATAAAGAGCTTTTGGTAAATCAACGGGTAAGTTCACATCAGCAATAAAATCTGTACAAAACATTGTTTATTTATTTAAGTAATCAGTTATTATATTTAGTATAACATAATATATCTACGCTCGCACACGCATAGGGGTCTAGCGTAGTAGGTACGTCGTCCATTCTGGTTCGTTTTGACTTTACAGCGGAAGCGGATGTGCAGTGCATTTACGTACTTTTAATTATTTTTAGGACTAAAATTAACCTATATTAAAAATGACAGAAATCGATCCAGAAAACGACTCTGAACAAACTACTGTCAATGAAATGAATATTCTTTATTATGTACACCATAAATATTATAGATAGGTATACATAACATAAACATAATCAGCCTATAATGATCCCACTGCTGGGACACAGGCCCAGTGGGAATTGCAGAGTGCATAATCTACCACGTGGGCACAGTGCGGGTTGGTAGATGTCACGTGTCTTCGAATATTTGGTTCTAGGACATGCCGGTTTCCTCACGATGTTTTCTTTCACCGTAGATAGGTATAAATGTTCATAATGTGCATTAATTCAGTTACATATTAGAATAGAATAGAATATTTATTTGCCAGAAACATGGTGTTTACAAAGGTGTTCATAACATTGCATAGTGCTACATGTCTCACCGTTGTAACGGTATGCAAAATCAATTTACAACTAAATGAAGTTCTTACATTAATACGTTCTTACGTATATGTTCTACTAGCATACCTATTCTATACTATGTAATCTAAAAAAGGTGAAATTATCAAGTATCTGGCTGCTAAGATCATGGACCAGTTTAATTTGCATAACTGAAGCAAGCGTACCACCGAGTTCCGTATTCATAACCTTTTGAAACCTAGAGATATTTGTAATGTGACAGCGAATTAGCCTGAACTGATGACACAGAACGAAAAATCATATAAATCTTGCAGTATGCTTGAACATTTAATATTGTACTGAACATGAGAAGCAGGAGCAGGAGCATTGGAAGCTCAGTAGTAACGGCTCTAACTTACGAGTTGTAGGTCGTAGGTTTGAACCCCGGCTGGCGCTTTACTTTGTGTAACTAATTTCATTACCACTGCTCTCAAAACGGTGAAGAAAAACGGCATGTCCTAGACACAAAAAATCGAAGATTTGGGACATCTACCAACCCGCACTGGGCCCGCGTGGTAGATTACAGCCCACTCCCTCTCGAAGAGAGCAGGCATGTGTACCAGCAGTGGGAGCATTATAGACTGTTTATAATGAACAAGATAATCTAGGGAATCTAAGGAATATCAAACATTTCGTGCAGCCTCATCAGCAAAAATTGTGTGAGTTTATTTGACAGAGTGACCCCAATATGTCTATTACGGTTAATAGTTATAGTCACGTGTATCCAATATTTGTGCACATTACTGTTATCATTATCTTTAACACATAGGGGTAAAAGTCCATTGAGGAAATTGTTCTATTATTATTCCATACGCACGTGTTTGTATTATTAAGGAAAGGTGCCTTAAGTTCTTAAACGGTTTATACTGCGGGGTAGTTGCGTAACACACTATCAGTAGCAATGGCTCTCGTGTTGACAGTTCAACAACATTCATTGCGTTATTTACGCTATTGAGCAGACAAATTTTTCGAACATATGAAGCAGTGGATTAGAAATATCCTTCAAAATTATTCAGATTGTGATTGATAATGTGTTACGCAAATAGGGGTTTTAAAAAAAATCATCATCCTTTCCTTTTCACAATTTATTTGGGGCCATTACCACCTCTTATAGCAGTATTATTTTAATCTTACTAAAGTGTAGGAAAAACATGGAAGTGTAGGAAACCATCTCTTCCCCACATTGATGGTAGCCCCCCAGAATTCCCTTTTGTTCCATAATCTCTATTTATTTTTATTTTTTTGTAAGGGAAAACACACAGAAAAAAATTAAAGAAATAACAAAAGTACCTACCACATTTTCCACAGATTACAACATATTTACAAACTGATGGCAAACGTAGTCAGGGCAAAATTAATTATATGAACAAAAGAAACTAAGAAATATCAAAACAACACTTTTGTTATGATATTAACTACCCGTCATTTCGGTATTTATATAATCAACCTATAACGTACTGCTGGGACGCAAGCCTCCTCTCCTCTGTGAGAAGGAGTGGGCTGTAATCCACCACGCGGCCCCAGTGCGGATTGACAGATGTCACGTCTTCGAATTTTTGGTTCTGGGGACATGCTGGTTTCCTCACGATGTTTTCCTTAACCGTTGAGAGAGCGGTGGTGATGAAATTAATTACACAAGGTAAAGTTCCTGTCTGCCTACAACTCGTCAGTCCTGCCGTTACCACTGAGCCATCACTGCTCATTTCAGTATTTACTCTCTTTCTATCCATATTTTTTCCCACAATTCATCTCATCTCTCATTGCTTCTTATTTCTCTCCTCCTCATATCTCCACATCACATACTACGGCCACCGATTGTCCCTCAACGTCCTTTTGGACTTTGTATCGAAAGAATCAATCAATCATTTTTTATCTTTAAAAAAATGTTAATTACTATATCTACGATTGATTACGAACACTAGCTAATTTTGTCTTTCTAACCGCACATACGTAGCTATAACTATCTAAGTATATATTATGTACAAGATAAATTTAAAAGATATAGAGAAAAGTGCGCTCTATAACTCAAGTAGCGGATGTTGGACAAAAAAAAAAGACAGGCAGTGGAGTGGGCCGGACACGTCTCACGAATGCACCTGGAGAGATGGACCAATATCGGCAGTCACCGGACGCCTAACGTAGGACATCGCCGTCGAGGTAGATCACGGCGAAGGTGGTGTGATGATCTGATAACGTTTGCAGGGGAAACATGACCAGAACTCGCACAAGACAGGGAGGTTTGGAAGGAAAAAGGGGAGGCCTTTGCCCAGCAGAGGGACACAAAAAAGGCTGGCAAAAAAAAAATGGGGATCAGTGACACCTACGCAATAATTATCTCTACTGCCGCTATTGATATTATATTATTATGATAATATCGAAAATCGACATGTTTTTACGATCTTCTGATAACATGAGTCAGGAGAGCGATTAAAAAGTAATTTGAGAATTAAATGCGTCATAATAGTAACTTAACTCACAGCTTAGTTTGTAGGTCATTGTGATAATTTATGAAATCATTTATTTTTAATTATTTCTTTAGCTTGTTGTCAGCCGACCGACACTAACATTTATATACCTAATAATGTACAATCGAACAGTGCGTTTTATCAGGTACTAGCTGCACCTCGCGGCTTCACCCGCATAAGGCCCGGTTTCGTAGGAATATCGGGATCAAAAGTATACTATATCCTAATCCAGGTCATGGTCAACCCGTGTGCCAAATTTCATCCAAATCCGAAAAGCCGTTTTAGCGTGAAAGGTTACAAACATACAAAAAATCAAATCTTTTCACTTTATAATATTAGTTTAGATTTCATTTAGGTGTCGCGTAGTGTTAGTGAAAACGGATATTAGAGTTATATTTTTTTGCAGGAGTTACCCAACAGCTCTTCTTGCTGATATTCGGGCCTTTAGGGCACTGATTAGGCAAGTCTTATTGAGTCATTCTTAATAATAAATGTAGTTTGTACCGATACAAGAGAAGTAGACTTACGTGGTAGGCTCATCAAGGAACATGATGAGAGGGTTGTTGATGAGCTCCAACGCGATGGAGAGCCTCTTCCTCTGACCTCCCGACAACTGTGCGCCGCGGGTGTTCATGTGCTCGTACAGACCCAGGTTTGTCAGGATGTCCTCAATCTGACAAAAGAATAGAAGTTTTATATTCATAGCTGTCCATGTTTAAGAATGTACAGAATGCAATTTCCAATCTCTCTTAAAACCACGGTAATTTCACCATTCTAAGTAAACAACGAATAAGTAGACACCCTTAAATATCTTTCTACTCAAACAAATATTCATTCAATGAATTGCGAGTTAGTAAAGGAGAGCCTTGTAAAACAGGACTTTCTGCATTGTTGCTAAGCTATAATCCTGCTCTGTGTACAGACGCCAGCAAATTAAGCTACCCGAAACTGTCAATTGTTCTGTGTCTGTTCCCAATCAACCTTTGAATGCTTTGCCTTTTTATGATAAAGTTGAAAATCTAATAAAGCAATTTGACAGATTGTAGTAGTTTAATGTGCTGGCATCTGTACACTAGGGATTATTTTACGCTCTCATTAGCTTCTTATTGAGCTGTTTTTTTTAAAAAGCTGTTCCTATTTGGGATCTTAAAATGTTCAAATTACCGGTAACATAAGAATACCGATGAAAGTAGAATAGGTACCTAATAGGATAGTGCTGTAACTCATTATTCAACAAAATACATATTGCATTCGAGAATGAATGTCACAGATTACGTATGACGGCTGCAGACACACTTTTACCAGTGGCTTGTGCAAAACTGGCAATTTGGAAAATTAGGTTACAGTACCGCTCGTGTCATTACCGCCTGCATTTGTGCGTAATTTTGTGCAAATAATATATGCAATGGAATAAATAACATGTCGTTATAATAGCTAGCTGCAGGTACAGTCAGCTATAAAAGTCGCTAATGACTGTTAGATTTTGATTCTTTTGTATTAATTTATTTATGTACACACAAAACACTTAAAAGAGAAAAATACATAAAAGTTAGTTCGGAATCTCATTTCATACGAAATGTAAGAGAAAAGTTTTTTGACTTTTTTGACTTTTTTAGTACTCAAACCTCAGTTGGTCCGATAGAGTTTATTGTTTGATCCTTATAAGAAACAAATGTTTTTGTGAAAAAAATACAGTTTTTTCAAAATCAAAAAGAATGGTGATCATAATTTCTCGAAAAATAAGGACAGTCTCCTAAGACCGTTAGGTATGTTGTAACAACGATTAAGGCACCTACCCTTACTACCCCGTCTCAAAAATCCACCCAATAGTATATTGTAGAACCAGAATATATAGTAATTGTTGCTTGTTGAAATATCTTTTAAAACTTACTACTGGTTTTCTGTTAACCTACTTTTCTTGCTGACTGTAAGCTGCTCAAGATACCGAGTGTTTTGTACGTCCATGCTTTGTTTCATCGCTTTTGTCATTCAATAATGCGACGCATGGCAAATGTACATTGACAACGAAGGCGAAATTGTGTGCGGCTCCAAATACACGAACAAACAAAGTGTATTAGAATAAATATTCAAAACATGTCCACGCATGAACATTATTGATTCTACGTGATTCATATATTATCATATTATTATCGCACTGTGCGGAACATAGTGCTCAAAATGAGGAAGGCGATGTTCGTATAAATTGAGACATCAAAACTCGCAAGCGCGTATAAATTGACGAATGAGGTGTTTTTGTTTTTATTAATTGTAATTTACATAATTGAGGCAAAGTTCATTGATGCATTGCAAGTTTTAGGGTTACTCAAAGCTAGCTAACTGCTGATCTGCTCTAGTGATAATGAGTCACAAAGTAGTGTGTGACTTCATTCTTAAACATATAGCCAACACGGACCGGTATTCAGAAAACTTCAAAACCTCTATAACATTATGTACTTTTCATTTGAGATTGTCATTTGAGATTTCACTTAAGTATATAGTTATGATAATCCAACTTACAACTTCTCCCTTCTCGTAACTGTCTAGATGGGTCGGCAGCTTCAGGTCTGCTGCCAGTTTCATGTTCTCTCCCACTGTGAGGAGACCTTGCAGCCGATCGTCTTGCTGGATGTAGCACGACATCCTCTTGAACCTCTCTGTAATTGACATTTGAGCACTTTAATGATAAGTAAATAAGAACTGGGCAAAAATCTCCACACAATGGGTGCCTGAAGATGGACGGCGCCGCCGAGGCCGGCCCAGAAAGAGATGGCGAGATGACCTGGACACGTACCGCGAGGGCTGGTTCGAGGTGGTGTGTGAAAAGAGTTCCTGGAAGGGTTTGGGGGAGGCCTTTGCCCAGCAGTTGGACCGTACAGGCTATCAAAAAAAAAAGAACTTTGCTGGTTGGTCATAAAAACCCAATAATACTTTGCTTAGGATCAATCCCAGGACCACATGTTCAGCAGTCCCGTTTACGACCACTAGAGTAATAAGGCAGCGTTTTATGACGGTGAGTGAAACAAGACTTGGGGTTGTATTTATTTCGTCATCTTTATCGTCACAGTAATTTTATCAGGTGTCATTTTGATGAAAATTTATTGGTTTTTTACGAATTTAAATATATATAAAAACGACATTGATTGTTGCGAGTTGCGAGAATTTCGCTAAAAATATCCTAATTATTCATACTTATGACATTTAATTTTCGTCCATATTTATGATACCTAATTTGATTATAAAATATTCTGTTAATTTAAACTCGATAAGCTAAGATCGTATAATCTAAACAAATTAACATCGACGCAGTCATTTCGATACGAAATCGTGCATTCAAGTTTGACACGTAACACGATCACTGCACTTGTTTCGTTCCGATCTACTTGATTTGAGTAGTCGTCTTGGGTCATGGTTAGTGCAGGATTACTCACTAAACCAGTAAGATATGTCTTTCACACAGATATACGAGTATAGAAAGATGGTAGCCGCAAGACTTAAATTAATCTATGTGGAATTCGCGTTATGGAGATAGCAACAAAAATCTCTAATTTAATTGCAGTAAGTAATCGATTGTGTTTCAATTCCAATCAAAATATCGAAGGTTAAACTATTTAAAAGAAGGACATTCAAAGGTTCACATTCATTCACAAGACATACTTGCACCGTGTCAAAAACAATAAACAATTTGATAGCAAGGAATTTGCAGCTGGCTGCACCAGTTTGTCTAACAAAAATATGGGCTCAGACACAAGTCGCACGTATAAATCTATACCGCGTGTTCACAAATACTTCTTCATGCCAATGTGTGTACGGGGTTGTGGTAAAGAAGGTTTCATACATAATTTTAGATTATAATGTTTACACTGAATGAGAGGAATTGGACCCGTAATCCACCACGCGGCGCGGGCCCAGTGCATGTTGGTAGAAGTGTCTTAGAATTTTTGATTCTTGGCCATGCTGGTTTCTTCACGATGTTTTCCTTCACCGTTTTGAGAGCAGCGGTGATGACATAATTTACACAAAGAAAAGCTCCGACTGGTTTCGAACCTACGAAAACCTGGGTTCTTGGGAACCTGGGTTCGCACTTAAGTCCCGGCAATTACCATTGGGCCACCACTGCTCAAGAAGCTTTTGGGTAGACAAATATAAAACACGAGCTACGTACGCGTCTTTTGGGTAGACAAATATAAAACACGAGCTACGTACGCGTCTTTTGGGTAGACAAATATAAAACACGAGCTACGTACGCGTCTTTTGGGTAGACAAATATAAAACACGAGATACGTACGCTTCTTTTGGGTAGACAAATATAAAACACGAGCTACGTACGCTTCTTTTGGGTAGACAAATATAAAACACGAGCTACGTACGCTTCTTTTGGGTAGACAAATATAAAACACGAGATACGTACGCTTCTTTTGGGTAGACAAATATAAAACACGAGCTACGTACGCGTCTTTTGGGTAGACAAATATAAAACACGAGATACGTACGCTTCTTTTGGGTAGACAAATATAAAACACGAGCTACGTACGCGTCTTTTGGGTAGACAAATATAAAACACGAGATACGTACGCTTCTTTTGGGTAGACAAATATAAAACACGAGATACGTACGCTTCTTTTGGGTAGACAAATATAAAACACGAGCTACGTACGCGTCTTTTGGGTAGACAAATATAAAACACGAGATACGTACGCTTCTTTTGGGTAGACAAATATAAAACACGAGCTACGTACGCATCTTTTGGGTAGACAAATATAAAACACGAGATACGTACGCTTCTTTTGGGTAGACAAATATAAAACACGAGATACGTACGCTTCTTTTGGGTAGACAAATATAAAACACGAGCTACGTACGCGTCTTTTGGGTAGACAAATATAAAACACGAGATACGTACGCTTCTTTTGGGTAGACAAATATAAAACACGAGATACGTACGCTTCTTTTGGGTAGACAAATATAAAACACGAGCTACGTACGCGTCTTTTGGGTAGACAAATATAAAACACGAGATACGTACGCTTCTTTTGGGTAGACAAATATAAAACACGAGCTACGTACGCGTCTTTTGGGTAGACAAATATAAAACACGAGATACGTACGCTTCTTTTGGGTAGACAAATATAAAACACGAGATACGTACGCTTCTTTTGGGTAGACAAATATAAAACACGAGCTACGTACGCGTCTTTTGGGTAGACAAATATAAAACACGAGATACGTACGCTTCTTTTGGGTAGACAAATATAAAACACGAGCTACGTACGCGTCTTTTGGGTAGACAAATATAAAACACGAGATACGTACGCGTCTTTAATCTAACACATAAGCTGAGTTGAAGCTAATAAGGAAATGCGTTCTGTTTGTACATAAACGTTAACAAGTGCTTCTTCTTACCAACACTTGTACGGGGTTGTGCTAAAGAAGCTTTCATTCATCCATCCTTTTATTTCATCTATACTTCTTGGCAGATCAACAACGTTCATTGCGTTATTTACGTTGTTGAGCAGTCAAATTTTTCGAACATATGAAGTAATAGATTAGCAATATCCTTCAAAATGATTCAGGTTATGATTGTAAGTGTGTTAGGGTGCTGCATAGTCACTTGTGGAATAGGCCTTTGGGTTAGAAACAGTAGACTATGACGCATGGTCAGCGTTCATCGCTATCTACCTAATGATAATATAAAAATATATCTGTGGTCAACGGTCATTCCGCACGTGAGTGCATGTTGTATCAAGGCAGCATGAATATAGTTCTAACCTAGCCTTTTATCTAACGCCTAGAATCCGGGTCCTTGGTTCATAGCTAATTATTTTCCGCTGATAACATTTGCGTGAGTGCAATCTAATCGCTTACTGATGCTATTTGTGTATTTGCTTATGAAGACGTTAATGAAGTCCATTTCGCAATTAGTTGCATTGAAGAATTGGAATAACATATTTTTTTGACGAACTTATTATTAGGTATCTAGGTTTTAGTATTTTGTGTAGCTAATGATCTTAGGGCATTCACCGTCTTTGCGGTTATTTATAACGGTCACACCAAGTCATTATTTTGAAACCGGTTGTGGTTTGAGAGCACCAGACATACAAAGCGGAACATTATCGCAACTAAGTTTAATATTGAATCTTCTTTCATTATCTTTCGATGCCTTTAAAAAAGGATAGTACTCAAAAACAAAATATTTGCATTTATGAAACCGGAGAAGCTAGGTGCACGGTTCCTATTGGTCGTTTCCTATAGAGTCTCTTCTCCATAGGAAACGACAAATTCCACGGTTACTTTTTTTTTAAATAATTGACTTTTACAATGTTTTCAAATCACAGTATTATTTGGTATAGGACAGTGTAGGCCCGTCTCCAAGTACCAGGTACTTAACAAAATAAAAATGGCCTACAAATTTACTCACTCATGTTCCTCCCTCTTCCGTTAATAAACACAGCTCCTCCCACACCGGTGATGCGGTATCCCGACAGTACGTCCAGGAGGGTAGACTTGCCAGCCCCCGAGGGTCCCATGATGGCCACCAGCTGACGAGGACGCAGTCTTCCGTGTACCCCATGGAGAATCTCTTTGCTACCTGTAACAATAGAACATGGATTTAGAAATTGAAGTAGAAGTATCTAAAATGTATCTATTCCAATAGAGTTACTTTGTTTTTTCCATTGAGAGAGATGTCGACTAATTTTTTGATGCCCAATGAGTCCTTCCCCTTCTTTATAAACTTGTAAATCATTCTAAAAAGTTTATAAGTGTCATAATTCAGTTTTTTTAAATAAATCAAATATTATGTAACATGTAACTTGACAATATGTTTCTCTAAAAAGATTTCGTCTATCTAGAATATTCTTCTAGTTATGGGTTCCATGTTTTTGATGATAGGGAAAACCGTTTCTGTACTGACGAAAAACTTATGTGTGTGTAGTTCTTCGAATAATACAACATCCAAAGTTTACGCTTAGATGTGAGAATTTTTGTAAATATCTGCAATTTTATTGTGCTTAGTCACATTTTTTTTTATTAACTGGTGTTCTGACTATCCTGATGGATGGATGGGTGGATGTTTGTTACTCTTTCACGCAAAAAGTGCTGAACGGATTTGCATGAAATTTGGCACACAGATAGTTTATAACCAGGAATAACACATAGGATACTTTTTATCTCGATATTTCCACGGGATTAAAACTTATGCGGGTGAAACCGCGGGGCGCAGCTAGTATTTAATAATCCGAAAATTTCCGAAGCACATGAAACCAGTTTTTTTGGCGACGAGATCACGTTCCATCTTAGTCATTAGATATTATTATATAATGTTCTTTTATTTAAAATTACTGAGCGCGCTGCTAGTAAAATATAAAATCATAAAATATACAAAGGCAAAAAATGGGATTTGACAGTAAATTACTGTCGAAATCCCATTTTTTGCTTTTGTATATTTTATGATTTTATGATTTTTTATATTATTATATAATGTTCTTTTATTTAAAATTACTGAGCGCGCTGCTAGTAAAATATAAAGTCATAAAATATACAAAAGCAAAAAATGGGATTTCGACCGTAATTTTGCAGCATCTAGCGGGGATTTAACCCGCATGGGGATTTCCTTAAGAATAGTGCATTTTTAGGTACATACAAAAATATTCTACGTCACTCGCAAATGGTGTAGCTTTCTATAAGTGAAAGCATGTTTGAAATCCAACCAGCATTTACAGAGAGTACTCTGTACAAACAACTTTACGTCAAGCTTAAATATAGTATAGGTATAGTCCAAGATTAATCCTTAATATTGAGTGCAATAGGACTACTCATACTCTTAACGATAATCTTATTATCTTAAATTCATTCATTCATTCACTGACACTCATTCATCATCATTCATTCATTGGCGCCGATTCCCTTGTTCACAAACTAAACTAAATTTAAGTTCAGTGCATCTTTTTCTTTCTATTTCATTAAGAAAAGGACAGAAGGTAAAATATTAGTTTAGTCCTGTCAATACTCCATAGACAGTTTAGACGTGATTAAAAACATGGCTACTAAAAATACCTCAATTTACGTCAGGCGCTGACTAACTTGACAGGACTAAACTAATATTTATCTTCTGTCCATTTCTTAATGAAATAGAAAGAAAAAGATGCACTGAACTTAAATTTAGTTTAGTTTGTGAACAAGGGAATCGGCGCCACTGTCTCACAGCCTAAACCGGAGATGAAAGTTTGTATAGAAATTCTGCGTTTTTGCCGATGGGAATTCCATGGGATGCATGGCATGTAATTTATTAATGTTCTTTAAATTTGTTCGTTATGTTGAAAACTCTGTGATGAGGATTTTATAGATTGTGTTGAGGATTTTTACAATGAAAAACGATGCGTTAGTTTTTTTTTACAACATAAGGTGACGGTGGTGCAACGATGTGGTAACATTTGCATGGCCAACATGGCCAGAGGTCGCACAAGACAGGGAGGTTTGGAAGAAACAAGAGGAGGTCTTTGCCGAGCTGTGAACACAATGAAAATTAAAAAAAAACAACATCCAAGGAGAGGGGTGTGGATACAATGTTTTAAAATAAAACCAATCACGGTCGAGAGATTAGTGTGATGTAACGCGTGGTATTGATTCTTGCCTCGAGATGTCGCTATCAGTCCTTGATGTGCGTTTCTAGAGCTGGAGTTCGCAACAGTACCATTCTCAACACATGAAAGACCGCCTTTCTTCCATATCTATACCATACTAATAATAAAGCTGAAGATTTTGTTTGTTTGAACGCGCTAATCTGTGAAACTACAAGTCGGGTCTGATTTTTTTTTTGCATTTGATAGCCCTATTCTTGAGAAAGGCTATAGACTATTTAACATCACGTTAGGACCCCTAGGAGCTGAGCAAAAGCAAAAAAGCCAGTTTCAAAGCTAGTTTCCTATAATTCCTCAAAAGATACTCAACCTCCGTGTGGTGGCACAACAGCCACCTATTTACTTGTAAGTTTGACCCATAATGGTCTCTCGCAGAGTTTCCGCGGTTCGACTCAACCCTGATAACCCCGAATGACGTCAGAGATTAAGCCCAGAGCGTTCTGGTGCACTTGAAGGAACGAAGTTAATTATTGTAAGTAGTTTAATTAATACTTGGTGACATCCTGTCATTAGAAATTCAAGGCTGAATTTAATCTAGACTTTGTCACAGTAGATTGTACTACCGACCGCACGTCAGCTGTTTTTCGTGAAATACGAAAATGGCCCTTACTGCTTCTAAATAAAGGCGCTGCCTAAGTCAAACCGTTACCATGGATGGAGGTGCTGCTGACTGTATGTGTTCCTATTAGGTAGGAACTGTATTCATGTCGGCATTTTAGCTTGCATGACTATGAGTTTGTGGTTTCCTTCGACGTTTTCAGTGCAATGCTTTGTGTTATTAAGTTGTCATTATTTACTTTATATTATTGTTATTTAATTGAGAAAATTAAATAATACATCACAAGTTTTTAATAACTTTGTGGGTCTTTATACACATCAAAGGCCAGAAAAACAGATAAACGCATTTCAAAGTGTTTAAATCTGAACTTATTATTTTATTGGTTTGGTTATCTAGTCCTTTTGTTTTTGTATTTATTTGTAGGTATAGTTAGTTTAATACTGGTATTCATCTGCATGCAGTTAGCCTGAAAGCCAACCCCACAAATAGTTGGGAAAAGGCTAGGCAGATGATGAAGAGTTAGTTACTTAGTTAGTCATTTAATTTAGTCAATCAACCAACTCTGGCTATCGTAGTCCACAGCTGGACATAAGCCTGTCCTAAGCTGCGTCATATCACCCTGTCCTCTGCCTTCCATTTCCTTTTAATTTAGTACCTAGTGTAAATAGTTAGTTGTGTCATGTATTGTATATAATTATTTTTATGTTGTATATGAAATAATCAATAAAATATCTAGGCTGAAACATTTCCTACCTGCTAGTTCGTTGTTGTTGTCGTATTTGGAAAACCCCTTGGTTCTTGAGTAGGTACGTCCAGATAAAATTACAATAACCGGAGACAAACCACAAATGAATTGACATTCATTATTACAGACAGACGTAAATCCTTGCGAGACGTAAATATTCTTAGTCGATTCGTACGAATTTACTTTTCCGAAACGTGCGAATCGTCACTTTTGAATAATATAATTTTTTCTATAGGTGACTTGCACGATGTTAATTTATTTGTGGGTGATACGACAACGATTTGTGGGCACGGCCTATGTCCAGCTGTGGACTGCAATAGGCTGAGTTGATTGATTGATTGAGACGACAACAACGTGCAATTTTTTCTTAACCTCATTGCATAAAATTCTAATTGTTTAATACATATTTCTGGAGCTGTCGACTCGCCCACAAATAAATTAACTTAGTGCGAGTCGCCTATAAAAAAAACACTATTACTACTATCATGTACAGACGCCAGCACAACAAGCTACTACAATCTGTCAAATTGCTTTAATAGATTATCAACTTTATCGCTAAATCATTAAGGTTCAAGATTGATTGGGAAAATTTGACAGTTTCGGGTAGCTTGACCTGCTGGCGTCTGTACATATATCTTTGGGGAGGCCGTTGCCCAGCAGTGGGATATTAACGGCTAACAAAAAAAATTCCGTCATATGCCTTTGTCACCAATATCAGTAAGTAGATCACTTATCTCTTAGATACTGCTAATGAATCACAGATAAATTACTGGTTAAACATATGGTTTCTTATCACAATTCGATCATTGTAGCAACTAGCCCAACCTTATACTTTTGACCGACCTTGAGGTGTTATCAATGAAGCAATTTTATTTAATCTTATTAAAAAGCACAATTATTTTACAATTGCACAATTACAAATTACTATACTCGTAATCAACGTAGAATAGTCACTTGTTAAGTGCTAATTCAAATTAACTCACAGTAATAGAGATAGACATCCAAAATGTGACTGGGACAGACTGGATGCGGAAGAGGACAGATTGTTGTGGAGCAGCGTGGGAGAAATCTATGTCCTGCAAAGTGCTGTGCGATAGGCTGAGTTATAGCTACTTTCATCTGTTTAAATAAAGTCTTTAAATACTTGTTGGTACATAATGTAACGTGAATAAGCGTCAATTTTTCAAACGGCAGAAAACTTTTATCTCCAGAATAAATATGGTTGTTTGACATGTTTTCTAATATCAAACCGCATTTTTATTTCTCAGACAAAACTTATTTGAAGATTGAACAATCGGCCTTAAATATAGTAAAAATAATCTCTATCTCAAAATAACTAAAAGGTTACTTATTATTCACCAATTGTTTGATTAAAAATAATGAAGGAGAAGTAAATAGTAGTAGTATATGCCTAAGGCATTAAGTCCGCCTTTGTACCTTTTTTTTTGTGCAAAAAGATTAAATAAATAAATAAATAAGTAAAGAACGATTCAAACATGAATTATATGCTTACAAATAGGCAGGTACCTAGGTAATATTAATGTGCTGCAATCTACATGATACAAATAATTACAAGTTATTAATAATAATATTATAAATAATTGCATGTCACTTAAGATAACTTTGCTACATTAATGGTTTCAATAAAACCAGCGTAAGGTCCTTAGTTGTGATCAAAACATGTGCTACTTGGGTACATGTCGCAGATGGATTGTAGAATCCGCTGCTTTATAAAACCCCTAGTTGTTTTACAAAACAACTCCTTTATGTAAAACAACAGAACAACTTTCAGCGGCTTTCCATAATTACTGAACTCGAACACGCAGAATTGCGTAAACGTTTTGTATCAATGCAGCGGGTCGGGGATTAGCGGTTTTGTAAAACAGCGTGAAATGAAACGCCAGATTATATATTTTAGTTCTAAATTTTGTCGCTCGTGGCTCTGTGTGTCGTAACAACAATAATGACGTCCGTAACAGAAATAAATAAAACGAGTAATACGACTAAAAAATTACCTTAACTCAAGTGAAAACAGTAATTTTAAGGACAATATGAATTAAAAGTTATCAGAGTTTTATGAAAAAATAAGCCATTCTGCATTAGTCGGAAGCAGTTTTGTAAAACATAGCGCAATAACAATCTAGCTGAACGTTGTTCAGTTGTTTTACATAACGGAGCTGTTTTGTAAAACAACTAGAGGTTTTGTAAAAGCGGATTCTACAATCCATCTTCGACGTACACACGACGATATATCAAGTTATACTTTTCCAGTTTTAGCTAAGCTCGCAATACATAGGCTTTTCGTACACTGAGAAGTCAGCTTATACTGGAAATGTCGTCGAACGTACCTATTTACTTGTATTCATGGCCGAAAACGAAACTAACTGACCCAAGTTCGAAGAAAAGCGTAAAGACATTTCTGCAGTCTGGGTATAGGAAATTAAATGAGGGAGCTTCTTATAGATGAAAATCTTTACACGCAGACGGAGTCGTAATTAGGTCAACATCATCATTGTCTTCCTACCCTTGTCCAATGTTACTTGGGGTCGGCGCAAATGTTTTCTTCTTCATTCTCCCCTGTCAAACGTCACACTATCATTTACTCCCTTCTCTTTTATTACATTCCTCACACAACTCATCCATCTTCTCTCAATAAAAAATACTCATCATCCCTCTAGCCATTTTCCAACTACATATGTTGGGGCCGGTTTCCAGTCTAACCGGATGCAGCTGAATACCAGTATTTTACATGGAGTGACTGCCTACCTGACCTCCACAACCCAGTTACGGGGTAATACGATACCCCTTGGTAAGAAAGGTGGTCAGACTTTGGGACTTCTGACTAAAGACTGTCAAAGATTCGCGAATGACAAAAAAAAATACTAAAGAAAATAATTCTGTTGTTGTTGTTGTATTATGATATCATCATAATGTAAAGTAACATAATATGAAGTAATTGTCGCCTGTCTCAACATAAGTGATGGGCTAGGTAAAACGATATTCTTATAAAAGTCTTTAATAGCTGTGAATAATTTAATTGACGCTGAATGCTCATGTTAATAAAATAAATGTTAGATCACTTAGCATTTTATTAGAATAACAACTCGTTGCATAATTGGAGTTTTCCGGAAAGAAAAGTTACCCATCCTATCCTACTACCTAATATTATAAACGCGAAAGTTTGTATGGATGGATGGATGGAGTTTGTTACTCTTTCACGTCAAAACTACTGATTGGATTTGGATGAAATTTGGCACACATATAGTTTATAACTACGTGTTAGCGATTTCAGGGAGTCAATTCCCGTATTTTTTATAACGTTCGCATTCTAACCTCAGTCTCAATCTATGAAAAATACAATCAAAACGTACGTTAAGTTTTTGACAAGTTCTTGACATTGATTGTGGCTGAGATGAGTTTGCAACTTGAATTTGAACGTTATAAAATTACGACAATAAGACCATTAATTTAAAGATTTTCTTACAAAGATTATTTTCATTGTAATCCAACTTTTTTCAACAAGCGCACTAAATACCAAACACTTATTTTTGTTTAAAAATAATTAGGTAAGCGGACGTGTGTCACAGCAGAACAAAAACTTTTGCAGTCAAAAACAAAACATTGCAACCATTGAGCTGGCAACCGTGTACTGCGCAAAAAGCTCACAATCACAAGTTAATTGACAAAACAAACACGTATTGTACACAAAGTGATACATCAACGTGCGCGTACGCCGCTCGATAACATTGTTTATATCTGAAACGAGTTGAACAACTGTTTTGGTTCGATTGAGTTAGGTACAGAAAGAGATAGATAAAACTGTTGGCGAAATTAATCTTCTGACGGACTTAAATAGGTCGAGATAGCTAGTACAAAATATATAAATTATCATTGATCGGTCTGCAGATTGTAGATGCGTAAATTAATTAAGCAGTTTGAGTACTTTATGCGGCCTACCTAAGTGCCGCTTCTTTGGTATTTTACGTAGAGTCGTTGAGCTCCTCAAGTTCTGAGTTGAGCTACACGATTATTGACAAATGCTTGCACTGTGTGGTACTTTCCTCAAAAAAAGACTATTTCAGACATGAATCTACATGCTCTTCACATGGTCTGACCAAGATTATGTCTGGACTTTAAAAGAGACTGTGACCTCTGAGTTTGTTTCGGCCTTTCTTCTCAGAGTAGTCAGATAGGAAACGCCGGCCTTATATAGCTTATTTTTTATTTTTTTATAATATGACGTGTAAACTCCGTGCCTCGGAAAGCAAGTTAAGCCGTTGGTCCCGGCTGTTATTCGTAGATCTTTGACAGTCGTTATGGGTCGTCAGAAGCCCGAAAGTCTGACAACCAGTCTTACCAAGAGGTATCGTATTACCCAATAAGTGGGTTGTGGAGGTCAGATAGGCATCGCTCCATGTAAAATACTGGTATTCAGCTGCATCCGGTTAGACTGGAAGCCGACCCGAACGCAGTTGGGAAAAGGCTAGGCAGATGATGAATATGACGTGTAAAAGTGATTCCGATATCCTATTTAAGGAATAAACCATTTCATTTCAGTGTCAGATGATTATTTCAGAAACAGCCAGTCAATAGGGTTATATGAACTATAAGTCCATATTTTTAAAGATTATAAAGTAAATAGGGTACTACACTGGCGTTTACCCCTTAAAAGCTTATTTGCTCATTTACAGACTTTAGGAACAAACTAAACTATTTTAAAATCTGCCTAAGTGTGTTCTAGATTTATTAACCTTAATATTTTATGTAAAAAACGACGAAGACCGAACGAAGAACGGTTGAAGACGAAGATTTAAAATCAAGGTGAAGTTAAGTCATCAGTCGAAAATTATCCTTTCACGATTGAGGTGCATTTATGTCTTCTTTTTCAAGATTATATTAGCTTAGCCATTTAGTTAAATGCTAAAACTAATCAAGATTCTGTTAAATATTTTTTTATTTTATTATTAATAGTTATCAAAAGAATTATTTTAATTTGTTGCTATGGTTCATATTAACTTTTTATAAGTAGACCTTTATTCATTTAAACGATGTTTTTTATATAGCCTAATTGTTTTATCTTCAAATATTTCAGGATACAGTCATCAAGATACAACATGATTATGCTATACATACATAAGGTCTTTACACACAACGCGTGTGGGAGACAAAGCCAGTGACAGACAGGCATCATGGCCGACAGCGGAAAAGTTAAACATCTTTGTTTGACGTTGTTGTTCCACGTGCTTGGCTGATTCACGGAAATACTACATAACTCAACTTTCTGAGTACTTAACTGACACGAGTTCGGGAAATAGGTGAGTGTTTTTACAGAAATATTGTTGAGGAAAAGAATTAGAAAATAATGTAGAATGACGGATGGTAGGCTCGATTCGGTTAATGTTGCTCGAAGTCAGAAGAAGCTTCTGACTAGTTATAGAACTCGGAAATATTAAGGACTAATCAATGTTTCTGACAGAGGAGCAGTGGTGGTCAAGTGGTAACGGCCGTGACTTAAGAGTTGTAGGTCGTAGGTTAGAACCCAGAAAGGCGCTTCATCATCATCATCATTTCAGCCGATAGACGTCCACTGCTGGACATAGGCCTCCCCCAAGTGTCGCCAAGGTCGAAAGGCGCTTTACTTTGTGTAAATTATTTCGTCACCACTGCTCCCAAAACGGTGAAGGAAAACATTGTGAGGAAACCGGCATGTCCTAGAGCCAAAAATTCGAAGACATGTGACATCTACCAACCCGCACAGGGCCCGCGTGGTACATTACGGTCCATTCCCTCTCACCGAGAGGAGGCCTGTGTCCCAGCAGTGGGAACATTATAGGCTGATTATGTAATGTTTCTGACTCCGTAGGTCATATAGGATACTTTTTATCCTGATATTCCCACGGGATCGAACATTATGCGGGTGAAACCGCGGGGCGCAGCTAGTAAATACATAAAGCAATTTTTCACTAGGTATCGCACATTATATGACTTCGAATAACGTAGCTCCTGTAGACTCAATTCCTTCAATTATAAGGCGTAGAATGAAACAAATTGCAATTAGAGACGCGGCTTCAATGAAAATTACAGTCATAACAAAGACAACTACGGCAAGTCACAACAAACTTTACTACACTAGGCAGTGGCGTAACAAATCAATTCATTTACAAAGAAAAACATCTCATTCTTCTTTTATTGTGAAACTGAAAGAAAACAGAACCAGAAACTGAATAAAGAGCTGCTTAAAATTCGTGGACAAAAGCGTGTATTTCGCATATACTTAGTGTTACGTCAGAGGTTGGTGTGGTAGCGATTCAACTTGATACAACGACCCATATTCGCAGGTATCAGCTGGCGTGACGTCACGAGGTTAGTGACACCGAGATAATGGCCGCTACTTGCCAGCTACCGAATGTTAACGAAATTCCTTTTGTTTGTTTAAATAGCTGCCAGTCGATTTTTAATGTTGGAAATGTAAACTAAGCACCCATTTGCATTTTGTAGAAAATAACGGGTACAGAGTTGAATAGGTTAGATGGCAGAGGCTTTATGTAAATATTAGGTTTACATAAAGCCTGCCCCCCTCTTACTTTGAAGATAGAATTATTTTTTTCAGCTAATAAGAGGAGGCCTGTGTCCCAGCAGTGGGAACATTATAGGCTGATTATGAGAAGCGTCAGAGTGCTTCTCAATGTAATATACTTCTGGAAATCTATCCGGACAAACCTATTCAGGTTTTTCTGAAGTTTCTGTTTATATTTTCTTCCTAAATTAATAAAGAATAAAATAAAATAATCAATACAAAAATTAATAAGCCGGAAACAAAAGATACATACCTATATAATATTCCAATTTGTTACATGTGTACTTGAAATAAGTCAGAAGGAATAAAATAATATTCAAAATATTCCATGAACCGAAGTGCCTGCTTATCTACTTCTACTAGTAAAGAGGATGTAGTATGTAAAGTTGCACGAGGAAATTAAAACATCATCCGTTATCTAGACTGTAGGACCTTTCTCATCCGGGGTGCACGTTTCCCGATCGTTCAAAGTCAAATAAAATTATTATACAGGATGGGCAACTTGGAGGTATACAACCTTTTATTGCCGCCATTTTGTTTTGGCGGCAAATATGACAGTTGTTTCATGAAAATTATTTTGTGTAGATACGGCAAATTTGTTATGGAGCGTTTTACGACTGAACAAAGTGTTTTACTCGTAATTATTAAAACATTCCACTCAACCCAATCATGTATTGCGGAAACTGTAAGAAAATTGCGGCCAATTTTTGGTAGAAATCACCTACCTTCGTGGCTAACAATAACTTGTTTAGTGATTAAGAGCAGCATGGCATTGTTACAGATAAAGCAGTTTTCTTACATCAAGTGAATCAGTTGGGCTTAGGAAACATGTGGTTCCACAAGACGAGGCCACATGTCATATGGCACGAGCCACAATCGAGACATTGAAAAGAACGTTTCCGGTTCGATTAATTTCGAAAAACGGAAATATTTATTGGCCCCCAAGATCCCCGGATTTAACAGCTCCTGACTTATTTGTGACGACTTATTTGTGGGGCTATCTAAAGGGACGTATCTATGCTAACAGGCAAATGAACATACAAGAATTAAAACAAAATCTCTGAGATACAGCTGTCACTGAAATAACGCAGGAAATGTGTGAAAATGTAATGAAAAACGCAGTGAAAAGGGTTCACATCTGGCATGCTGCTAGAGGTGGACATTTGTCTGAGATTATTTTCCATACTGAATTGCCGGCCCTAAATACTATATTTAAACAAAAATACTTAACAATTTTTATATTTCATAGAATAAAATTTTAAAAATAAAGTGTATACCTCTTATTTGCCCACACAGGTAGTGAAACGTTAAACAATATCCACAATAAGACTACATAGTGGAGTACACCTATGTCGGCTAGCCCTTCGGGAAATAGAACCGTGATGGTATGTTCCCACTGCTGGGACACAGGCCACCTCTCTGTGAGAGAGAGTGGGCCATAATCCACCGTTGCCCTGTCCCATGTCTTCGAATTTTCGCTTTAAGAGCAGTGGCGATGAAATAAATTGCACATAGTAACATGCCTGCTTGGGTTCGAGCCCACGACCTTCAATTCGTAAGTCGGGACAAATACCACTGGTCCACTGCTCTGCTTATACTTAGGTAATGAGTATTTCGGCTTCGAAAGAGTTAATCAGAGGTACCAATTTTTCAGCGGGATTGTCCGAAAGGGTTACCGCTACCCCGGAACATAAAGGGCGAAGGAAGGAACATGGGTGGGTTTTAGTCAGTAAGAGTCTGACACTCCCTTCCGCTCCACCCAGAGCTGGAGGGTCATTTGATGATTTCCCACCAGAAAAAAAAAAAAGGTACCAATTTTAAAAGTGGTACTAAGGAAGTAAAAAGGCATCGACACGAATCAAAGATCACTGGAGTATAAAATTATATGTTCAGTCAGATAAACATAGTGTTGAGGAATATGGAATAACCTTAATATAATTAAGTAAAGTCATCAGAATCAGTTTCGGACAAGTTTCCTAGAAATATCAATATTTTTTCATAAATAATAATATCTTGTCTAGATTAACTGTCGCCGAGATGAGACTGCGACTAGATTTTGAATGTTTTTAATTACGAGAATTGGCCTGCTGATTGAAATCACATGAAATTCCTAAACATCAAACGTACGTAACGTATTATAATAGAATATGTATACATTGTCAATCATGAATATAGCTGGCAATTTATATAACCAAATATTTACGAAGATGAAGGAAAATACTGCAAGTAAAGTTGGCCACAATACCGGACATAAAACTGCCTCGTCTTGTTGGTTTAGTGGTCGCAGGCACTGCTGAGAATGAGACCCTGGCTTCGATTCCAAGGCCAGGTGAAAGTGTTTTTGGGTTTTTTCATAAGAAATTTCTCAGTAGGCTGGAGCCTAAATTTATGCCCCGTTGATGGCAATAGGGTCGCCTCCTATTACAAGAGGCAAAATGTGGTAGCACTAATATAAGTAAACCTCTGCCTAACCCTTCGGAGAAAATAGGTATGATGTTATGTTATGTTATGAAAAACATTTGGGAAAATTAAAACATTAGGTGCGGGTGAAAATTAGTATTTGAACCCATATATTATCAGAATAATTGTGTCAACCGAAATTACTTTAAACGATTTAATCGCATGGATAAAAGAAGATTTATCGTCACCTGCGGGGTAATTGCGTAACACACTATCAGTAGCAAAGGTTTTCATATTGACAGTTCAACAACATTCATTGCGTTATTTACGTTGTTGAGCAGACGAATTTATCGAACATATGAAGCAATGGATTAGCAATATCCTTCAAAATGATTCAGATTGTGATTGATAGTGAGTTACGCAAATAGGGTGTTGTTTCTAAGCCCTCAGTATGTAGGCTAGATAACATGCTGATTTTCGGTCACAATATTATTGTAGAGCGATGGCTGTATGTAAGTAGGTAATGTGACAATAGTTTGATAATAATGTGGGTCGAATCGTACGTTAGAAGTTACAACACTCGCCACGAAAGGATTTTGAAATTGATTACATTATTTTTACTTGTTAGAAATTATCATTATCAATGATTAAAAAAAAAAACAGATTTAGGTATCTATTTGGGTGTGGCCGTGGGATAAATAATTATCTTTAGAAAAGGAATTAATAAATTTTAATGCTGATTGAATTACAACGACGGTGGAGTGACGATCGGATAAGTTTGGGCCAACGTGGCCAGAGATCGCACAAGACAGGCAGGTTTGTGAGGAAAAAGGGGAGGCGTTTGCCCAGCAGTGGGATATAGGCTAACGAAAAGAAAGAAAGTTGATTGATTAATCATAAAAATGCTTATGATCAAATCATCATCATCTTCCTGCCTTTTTTTTCCGGATGGGAAATCATCAAATGACCCCTCCCGCTCTGGGTGGAGCGGAAGGGAGTGTCAGACTCTTACTGACTAAAACCCACCCATGCCCATCCTTCGCCCTTTATGTTCCGGGGTAACGGTAACCCTTTCGGACGATCCCGCTGAATCTTCCTGTCCTTGTCCCATGTTAGTTGAGGTCGGTGGTGCAACACGCTTTCTTCTTCCATTCTCCCCTGACAATCTTCACGGTATCATTCACTCCCTTTTCTTTCATATCATTCACACATAATCCATCCATTTTTAGTACGATCAGGTTCGATAAGGTGTGAATTAGGAAGTTAAATTAATTTATTATCAATGAAATTCTCAGAACTGAGAATTTTGCAGTAGCGTAAGTATTTTTTATGTTCGCTCTTGTCCTTGTATTTAACATATTTTATTATTGCTAATAAATAAACGTCGTGTGTTATCTAATCAAGTTGAGCACTTCCTGCGTTTAGCCACAGTGTATAACTTAGTATGTAGATATATAGAATTAGCACTGAGTTACTGCTTTCATAAGAGATAATTCTTTATCGAAATTAGCGGTGACTCTGTATCGAATTTTTCTTAGAAATAATGATTATATTGGAATGATGGCATATTGGTATTCCGCTGAATCTTTAAATTTTTATTCTCTGCTTTGGGTATGGGTATATCAAACCACTCTAGCCTGCTACTTCATCATTATTGAAAACATACAACGGTATTGTTTCATTTGGGCAATTCTCGTAATTTTAAGAACGTTTACAGTCTGATCTCAGTCTCTGTCAAAAATATCTCTAATTTCCCTACAGTTTTGACAAGTTTTGACATTTGTTTGTCGCCGAGATAAGACTGCGACTAGATTTTGAACGTTTTAAAATACGAGAATTGATATGTGTCCGTACCTTCGCACTCCACTATACATCATCTTGTATCGCTTTAATCTCTGACGCACTAAAAGGGTCAAAACATTGTTATTCAATCTATCATAGAGACGACCTTTAAGGGCAAGGCCGATGATGAAACCAATCTGTACTATAATGTGTAAATATACTGAGTTGAAACCAGCCAAGGGTTGAGGAAAAGAACACATCTGCGTAGCAATTTTTAACGATTCGGCAGGCTTTTTTTTTTTTTCTTTTTTTTTTCAGGGTGGGAAATCATCATACGACTTCTCCCGCTCTGGGCGGAGCAGGAGGGCGTGTCAGACTTTTACTGACTAAAACCCACCCGTGTTCCTTCAGTTGCCTATGCCAGGGGCCACGGTATCTCTTTCGAACAACCCCGTCAGTTTGTGCTGACATCTCTTTGAGGTGCGCGTGGAACACAACGCGCCGTCGACTCGGGACTGGTCCTTGCCGAGGCTTCCGAATGAAATATGACACATTTTCGTTTACCTGATTTGCCTAGTGTCCCATAGCGGTTGTCTATGTGGTTCAAACTGTAAAAATACTCGGGTTTCGGATTTGTGAGCAACGTTTACTAGAGGGTTCCTTCGATAAAATTCTTTGATGTTCGATTTGGCAACGAAGCGTTTCGAATGCTTGTGAATTACCATGCTCTTGGCTGGTTTCAGTAATGAGATATAGTTTCTAGTGATTGATAACATGGTAGTACATACCTACGATAGAGAGACGATTTTTTTTTTAAGTAAAACCAAAGTAGAGACAACTATTTCAAAGATTCAGTTAGTAAAAATAATAAGAATTCATTTATTTCAGGCAACACAGGCCCGCAGATAAATTCCTTAAACTTAAACATAGCCATAAGTTTATTATAAACAAACTTGTGTTAATAAATAAACTATTTTAATAGCATTTTCTTCGTTCTATGATTATCACTCGTGGTGACCATGATAATACTCGTTTGTTTGTAATCAAAGTCCACTTAACCACGACTTAACCGCAAGTGTAAAGTTCAGTGCGGATGAAAAAATTGAATATGCGGATGTGTGGCAATCTGCCTGTCAATATGTCCCGCCATTGTATTTGCAAGTACTCTGGATAATCAGACCAATGGGGACATCCTGTGGAGCTGTTAATGCTGGCATCATTTATTTACATGGAGTTTGGATTGTTTTGCACAGAATGTTTATGTATCTGCCTATACATAGCTTCCAGTGTTGTGATCTTTTGCTTCGATGTCTTCTGTGTGACTTCAACATTGTTAAAGATGACTTTAATTACATAGCGAATCTCAACAAAACATTAAACGTATTATAATAGAATATGTATACATTGGCAATCATGAGGCTTCTTTTTAGCGAATCGATGGCAAAAAGTTTAAATATTTTTGGCCCAAAATTCAGCTACGCGAACTCCGCTCACTGACGCAGTCATGAAATCATTACGTGCACAGGTGACAGGGCATGCATAGACTATATTGCATCTGATAGACTACAGCTTACCCAAAATTACTTACTTCCTACTTATACCTTATACTGTCTGTACTATTCGTAATAATGGACGTGAAGTTGTTTTGAAAGCGTATCGACCTATTTAATACATAATTGTTTTGCTCTATAAGTTCTACACCAGTCTGTAAACAGGTCTAGAAAGCATAGTTTTGTAGTAGAACCTACATTTTCTATTTCTCTTACCCAGTATCTTGACGTACGCACTAATACTGGCTTGAATATAACTATACCTACATATGTTATTATAAACCTGTTAGTATATAGCTACTCAATACTACGTAATCTCCTACTGAAGGCCGTCTACATGGTTGAGCCACAGAAGTGAGACGTTCCTGTTTTAGTGAAACAACTTATGAGTACTACAACTTTGGTATTTACTTGATATTTACTTTACAATATTGTTATTGAATTATGTGTGTGCAGTACGCTGATCTCAACTCAAACTTTTGAAAATTGTTTCTAAAGGGACGAGAAAGGGAGGTGCTTTACATTTTACGACAATACGTCAATACATTAAACTGTGTATCTAATGTCGTTCCCAGACTGTATACAAAAATGTAATCAAATATAAATATAAATATGCTGGTCCCAAGGAGAAATATGACTATATATTTCTGATACACGCTGTATAGCAGGAACACGCAACTTTAGCAAATAATTGAATGCAATCAATGTTTGCTGACTAAGCTTATACTTGACGAACCAACACCAACCAAAATATAAAAAAAATACATTTTAATTTAACAATAACGAGCTAAGGAAAACCTTGACTTTTATTAAAATGTAATTCATTTTTGGAAATAAGTTTTGAGCAAAAACATTTTTATACTCTACACTCAAGCTACAAAGCAATGTGTCAATTACATCTTATTCCTTATACTTATTTTATTATTAAAGGTTAGATATTGTTATTATTATTTTCGTCACAACACAAGGTTGTTGGACTTCGATTACGTTTTTATTTGATCACGTTCGAGGAATAACCACAGACGTAACACATGCGGCTGGTTCGCGCTTACGTGTGGAAAATGGCGAAATATTACAAACTGCACGTAGACATCTACTTTACAAGATTTAAGAGATTTGTTTTTATGAAACATTTTTTACAGAAATGTTAAACAGGTGGTGGAAAAACCATAAGAGAGACCGCAGTCAGGTTGAAGGAAAACAACGATTTAAAATCTACAAAGAATTAAAAATTTAATTTCAGTTAGATCGAGGTGGCCCTGGAAAAGGATGTCTGGAAGGATTTGGGAAGGCCTCTGCACAGCAGCCGGACAATGTAAGCTTACATTGAAAACAAGTTTCTCTTCTAGCGATTGGCTGACCTAGGCTCCGGTAAAATTAAAAAAGTCTACGACGACAAGGCTCTTCTACCTAAAGCACAAAGTTTCCACTGCTTATTTCAACATGACCTTATCGCGCGATAGTCATTTATTTTAATTTTATCAAACCCAATTTTAATCTCTCGAGCGCTTTACGAACACCGTTTGTACATAAGCAAAAACGCCTCGAGCGCCTTACGTACACCATCTGTACACAACAGAAAAAATAAAAATGATAAAAGTCAACGTCCAATGAGCGACGTCTGTTGTGTACAGATGGTGTACGTAAGGCGCTCGAGGCGTTTTTGCTTATGTACAAACGGTGTTCGTAAAGCGCTCGAGAGGTTAATCGGTTTTCCCTAGTCTTTAATATCTTAACTCTTCATCATTTGACTAGCCTTTTTCCAACTATGATGGAGGCTTCCAGTGTAACTGGATGCAGCTGAATACCAGTTTTCTACATGGAGCGACTGCCTAACCGACCACAACCCAGTCACTGGTAAGACTGGTTGCCACACTGTCGGGCTTCTGACTACCCGTAATGACTGTCAAAGATCTACAAATGACAGCCGGTATAAACGGCTTAACTTGTTTTCTGAGACACGAAGGGGTCTCGGTATGTAAAGGATGCTCACCCATCCACGGACCGACCTGGGCAAGCGTTGCTTAGCCTCGAAGATCGACCCGTGCTGTTGTTTATTATTTAACCATCAGCCCTTTATATCTTATACCCTAATATCTTAACTCTCAAATATCCAAAATATTATCCATATTCGATTGAATAGTTATATGGGTACGTATTGCAATATCTAAAATTAAAAGAACTTACGTAAAATAACCTGCGTTCAAAATCCCTTAAATCTAAATACCTAAGCAACTAACACCTACCTACGAATTACCTAAGTTTAAAATACTGATTGGACTAAATATCTATCATTCAAAAATATATTTCTGGCACTCGCCGGCGGCTACCGCTCGCTTCGCTC
The DNA here is from genome assembly GCA_911387795.2 of Apamea monoglypha. Classification (NCBI taxonomy): domain Eukaryota; kingdom Metazoa; phylum Arthropoda; class Insecta; order Lepidoptera; family Noctuidae; genus Apamea; species Apamea monoglypha. Next base: position 4,668,813 of record OU426920.1, read on the forward strand.
GCTCGGCTCGTGCGTTGTGTGGTCACAGTTCTAACCTAACCTAACCTAGCTGTTTCGATTTAAAAAAGATATATGCGTGTTACGCATGCGGGTACAGAAATATATAACGGTGAGATAAACCAATTTAAGGAACTTTGTACATAGGAGTTTCAAGTTTTAGCTTTATGAACTAACATAGTCAGTAACATATCCATTTGACATTTTAAGCTTTCGGTATTTTGAATATAAGTGAAACAATCATTAGGTATTTTGATTTTAGAGATTTTGAACGTAGGTTATTTTACGTTAGTTCTTTTAATTTTAGATATCGCAATACGTACCCTAGTTATATAGCTGATTCAAACAATAATCGATGATAGACATACGTCAATGTCCTGTAATAAGTGTGAGAATGGAGCAACGCTCGATCAAGTAGGTACAGTCGAAGACTGAAGTCAATGACTGTGTATAAACTACAAATCATTACCTACTTACGCAGGAAAGGAATAAAAAAAGAAACTATTCTTACAAAGTTATAGCTAGACACGTTTATATAAACGTGAATAAATAAAAAATAACGTGAATAATAATAAATAAGCTGGAGATATTATTTCCAGCTTATTTCACATAAAACGAGAAAAAAAAAATTAACATTTATACTACCAAAGGCATCCTTAGACGAGCAAAAAATACAACCAAAGGCATCCTTAACTGACAGTCTGACGTCACAATCTTCTTATGTAAAAACCCGTCACGTGTGCCTTGAACGAAACTCTATCATAATTACTTCGGACTTCGATCTTAACCCTACACAATATCGTATATCACTCGTGATATCACATTATGATATCTGGTACTTACTCCGCGTCAATGTTTAGTTCCCACGGCTGATATAAAGTATCACTAGATCTAAAATGTCCTATAAATAATGTTGTGTGGAAAATTCTTGGGACCGTAGTTACTATACCATTTAGGTGGTAGGGACATCGATGCGCAAACTGAAATCATGGATTCAGAACATGATTTTATCGACGGTTATAAAAAAAAACAGCTGCTCATAGAAAAGTAGTCCTATGCGGTCAAAATTTATAAAACAGGATTTTTTTTTTAATAACCTTCCTTATTACTTAACCCATGTATAGGGGGGGCGGGGTTAGAATTATGCACTCAATTCATAGTAACAGCGTCTATGTCCCTGCCACCCTGTATTCTGCGAAAAATAACATTGAATATTGAAAGTCATTAAGAATGTTGATTTGCTCAGGGTCAAAAAGCTAAAAACTGAGATTATGAGATTTAGGTAATTACCAAGTTCAATGACTTTTTATAGCAACAAAGACACATAATATGTTTATGCAAAATAACTCCTCCCATGTAATAAGGAAGGTTTAAAATTAAAACACAACCTGGACAATAAGCAGAGGTCAAACACATAATAGTTCTTTTTTTACCGACTGCGTGATGTGAATATTAATAGACGAGAAGTCGTAACATGTCTACTTCCTATTTAAATTACAATAAACTGATTAATGTTATTTATAGACTGGAAACCTACCGCGGCCTACGAGTTGTAGGTCGTAGGTTCGATGCCAGACAGGCGCTTTACTTTGTGTAAATTAATTCATTACCACTGCTCTCAAAACGATGAAGGAAATAATCGTGAGGAAACCGGTATGTCCTAGAACCAAAAATTCAAAGAGATGTGACATCTACCAACAACCATCCACTCCCTCTCACAGAGAGGAGGCCTGTGTCCCAGCAGTGGGAACACTATAGGCTGATTATGCTAATGATAATGGCAGTGGGCTGGCCATGTATCGAAGGACCGATGTCCGCTGGAGCAGACGAGTCCTGGAGTGGAGATCGCATATCGGCAAGCGTAGTGTGGGACGACCCCCAGCTAGATGGACGGACGACCTAAAGAAGGTGGCTGGGGTAGACTGGATGCGGAAGGCGGGGGCAGGGTGTTGTGGCGCAGTTATATCCAGCAGTGGACTGCGATAGGCTGAGTTGATTGAATGATTGATGCTAATGCTACAGACTGGAAGATAAGATAAGAAATGCAGTGGAAATTTATCTAAACGTGACATACATTGATTTAACCTTAGTATAATGAAGTTATCAATGAATGGATATTTCTTGCAGTGAGCTGTCAAGGTTGATATATGTAAGTTTATAAACGAACTGTTACGAACTATGTAGATGCTGATTGCGAATTCGTCTGCGTGTATTTTGTATTTTTTTTATAGCCTCATTCTCCAGGTGCCAGGCTACCTATCTGTCAAATTTTATCACGATTATCTGTAACACACTACTAACAGTAGCACTGTCGGTCATTTTAACAGTTCAACACCATTCATTGCGTTATTAACGTTAAAATTGTCTACTCCACGTAGACAATTTTTTCGAACATATCCATGAAGCAATGGATTAGCAAGATCCTCCTAAATCATTCAGAATGTTATTAAAAGTGTGTTACGCAATTAGGGTGGTTTAGGCGTGAAAAGGTAACTAAAAGGCACATTTACTTTCGTCTTTATGTAGTACTAGCTGCGCCCCGCGTTCAATAGTTTTTGCATGAAAGAGTATTATATAATAATATATATATGTATATATAGGATAAGATATGATAGGATATATGTATAGGATAATTGTAGGAAAGTAGGATAGTAGGATGGATTGACTTTATTTTAGAATAGTTTGTATTATCATAACAAAACATTCACTGCAAAGCCATAGCAAAAGAAAACAAAGAATTTAGGACAATCATTGTTTATATATTTATTATGTTCAAAGTAGAGCGTGTATCATCTCCGGGCAGTAGATAAGGTTTGGATAATATTTTGTTTTCAACTTATGTCATGCTAGATCGAATAGAGTATAATGACTAATGAGCTTGTCAAATTCCGATCTGCTTAAATCATAACAGCTGTCAAAACTAGTTCTTGCACTCATTGCTGATTTCATAGTCGTTAGCTATGTATAATTATGTGAATAATAAACTTTGCACTGTCCAAAGTCCATGATATGCTAGATGCCTTGGAAACAAAGAGGCCGCTAGCTTATCTGACTGTTGTACCATCCAACTTAGTATACGTAACTAAGTGAAATGTTTAGTAACAAAGGCATGGTAGTCGTGAATCATCGGCAAACGTTCCCTACGTTTAAATAAATAAATAAAAATAAATAACTTTGAACATTGTTCCTTAAATGTCAAGAAAAAAAAAAGTTAGTCATTACTTCGTTAGGAATTAACGATTCATCTAAACAATTAATAGTATTCTGTGCACTTTTCCCGATGAAAGCGATGTGTGATCAATGTGATCATGTATGAATGTCTACAAGGTTAAAATACGCTTAGTTGTGATGCTTATCAAATCGTATTTTCATGATGAAACAAAATCCTACTAATATCATAAACGCGAAAGTTTGTGAGGATGGATGTTTGTTACTCTTTCATGCCAAAAGTACTGAACGGATTTGGATAAAACTTTACAGTAATATAGCTTATACATCAGAATAATACATAGGATACTTTTTATCCCGATATTTCCACGGGATCGACACTTATGCGATTGAAACCGCGAGACGCTGCTAGTCATAAATAAATATTACCCTGTCACCTACACACGCGCGTTGCTGAATTAGGGGCCAAACAATAAAACGATATATTTATTTCGTGTTATTTTTGCCATCTTTTTTGTCTAGCTTTAATTTTGCAGTAAGAAATAATGATAAAATTTTATGTAAATATTTAATAAAATATTTATTGCTAAAGAATATTTTTGTAAGAGCAAAGTCGCTCGAGTAATTTAACTTATTGGACAAAAAAAACGTTATTTACTTACAAGTATTTATGTTTTAACATAAAACGATAAGATTATGGAAGTAATAACAAAATATTATTACTTATTGTAAACATTAAGATTTTTTTCACATAAAACTGTGTCAGATATCGTGTGACTGGGATAACCCAGTCACACGATATCTGACACAGTACTGTAAAAATAATCTAGCCAAACAATAATGTTTGGCTAGATTATTTTTAAAACCATAATCTCTCATCATTAGTTTCAGTCTGCTACTGGGCAGAAACTTTCAAAGAATAGAATAGTATAGAATAGAATACTCTTTATAGACTCTACTCTTTATTCTCTTTTTTCATTCTCTTTCTCTCTTCTTTTTTATTTTTTTTCCCTTATTTTCTTTTTCTTTTTTTCTCTCTAAAGAATTATTTCTGTAAACTGCACCCTAATTGCGTAACACACTATCAACCACAATCACAAATCTGAATCATTTTGAAGGATGTTGTTAATCCATTACTTCATATACTCGAAAAATTTGTCTGCTCAACAACGTAAATAACGCAATGAATGTTCTTGAACTGTCACAATGAAAGCCATTTATACTGTTTACTGTTACTGTGTTACGCAGTTACCCCGCTTCTGCCATGCAGTTTGTTTGATTAAGGTAGACATTGCCATGGCTGCAGTTTTTATGGAATCAGATAGACCCACAAAATGACAAACAGTTTCTAGTCAAAACACTATGTGACTTCAAACCATAGTTGATCAGCTAATGAGGTTGGTTACGCTAATTACTGCCTAGACATTGTCGGGTTACAAAAACAATTTCTACTGGACGCGATAAAGTCATATCGAATAACGTTACCTAGGTACCTTATCAGTATCACACAAACGGCTCTAAGTTCAATAATAACAACAATTTTATTTACTTAATTACTTATTTGCTTGAGGTGTCTAAAATTAATATTATTATTTAAGTACCCCTTTGCTTCCAAAAAGCTCTTTTGTAAGGAGACCGAGTTTTAAAATCCCTGAGTTTTGGTGTCATCACTTTATAAACTCGAATACTCGTATTTATTCTAAATTCTTCAAGAATTCTGCATTCTCGGACGCTATAAAATGTGCTGAAATTAGAAACACTTTTTTAAGGCTTTATCTCAATGGCAACCAGCTATGTATGTAGCTTCTAAAGATGCTGTTTTACCATTAGGTATGTTTGGAAATTCATGATCATACCTAGAGAAACTGTTAGAAATTTTATGTTCAGCGGCAGCGATCCATCTACATATGTGGGTCACGATCACGAAGGTGATAATAAAGTTTATGGAGGTGTATGAAGTAACATTAACTCCTTAGTAGTAGACACTATTTTGCATAGGTGGTACTGTTTTCATTTTCTGAACGAATATTTATTTTATCATTCATTCCATTTCTAAATATTTTGGTTGCAACCTTTCGCGCGTCTTCCTCGTGCCATCCCATTCTAATGCCAAGGTCTCTATCCCCCATGACCGGTTAACATTCAAAATTGCCCACATCCTATATTTTGGAGGGGACATCACAAAAACTGGACAATTCAGTTGAGTTGAACGAACTGTGCAGTGCATTTTATCGAACACTTGTAGTAACGATTGTTAGGCGATCCAGTGAGTGTCCTTATCACAGTTATCACCGAATCGGTATATCTTGATAAGGAGCCGTACTATCGCATATCCGGGAGAGAAATATCATATTAGAGAGCATGAAGTTATTGTAAGTGCAAACTTACAATTAATTAAGTAGTTACGTAATAGAACCGGAGTAACATAGCTTGCAGAGTAAGCAAACTGAAATGGCAGTGGACTAGCGATGTTGCTCGAAGGACCAATGACCGGTGGAGCAGACGAGTCCTGGGGGTCTACTATGAAGTGCAAAGTGCGAATGATCGCATCGGACCGACACATGGCCGAACCGAATATTATTGAAAAATTATCGAAAGAAGTTCGGAACGGTCGGGACCATAGTCAATATTCGAACGAGTGTAGGAGTGTAGGATCGGGACCGACCGAACCAAATAATAACTTCGTAGCAGGAAACGGCCGAACATTCGGCCGATACCACTTCGGAGTAGACCCCCTGGAGTGGAGACCGCGTATCGGCAAGCGTAGCGTGAGACGCCCCCCAGCTAGACTGACCAACGTCCTTAAGAAGGTGGCTGGGACAGATTGGATGCGAAAGGCGGAGGACAGGGTGTTGTGGCGCAGCCTGAGAGAGGCCTACGAGCAGTGGACTGCGATAGGCTGAGTTGAAGTAGTTACGGAAACCGGACTTTGTGCTTCGATTGGACTTTTTATGTTGACCATGATCTTGTTTTTCTATGTAGTAGTAGATCAATGGACCAAAGGAATGCTCGGCAGTCTATTTTAAAAAGATTTGTGACGCAGGTAAGTATTGCAAGAATGAAACAGGTTTAATGTACGCCTTGCAGATGCAGATAAACAGGTGGTGAAATATCTAATATCTCATTTTTTTTTATCATTTCATGAACGATTTAAGACTTTGCATTTTAGATACAATACAAAGAAAGTGACGCGAAAAAGGCGTTCATGATACAACGTTAAGGTATTTAGTACATTTCAATATCTGTACGGTCTCATCGCCGTACATTTTTTTGCTTACTCGGTAACCGACTTTAGGCCAACGATGTGCGTCATAATTTAACATAATAAAACAACATGAGTAACGAATTAAAACATAGTGAGCTTATAACTGTGTAGCTATCAACAACTGAGAGAAATAATCGCCTTTCATTCTAGTACTTACTCTTAACTTAAATAAACTTAACTACTTAGTGCATCTTAGTGGAATGGGTTTCTCTATACTTACTAAACTTACAAACCTTCACGACAAACAGGTGTACGGAGTTACTACAATCCGTACAATATCTTTGTATTAATTCAAGATAATGTTGATAAGTATCTTAATCCATGGATAGGGATAGATTAAGTAAATGTTCGAATGTACGCAATCATTGGTATTTCTACAATTCAATGATAACGATAAGTTGAACAATTGTACTTTAACCAGGTAATCTCAATGAAGAAATAGCCAGAATCGACGTCACATCAAAGTTCAAAGATATTGTTTTGGTGCAATCAACAGTGGTACTATTATACAAGGTGTCGTTTTGCATCCTCGTCAAATTCTAGTAGGTACCTAACTATGCTACTGATTCTCGACACGAATCAAAAATTAGATATGTAGGTATTTTATTTTTATAATTTTTGGAAATTGGCATGTGCGGGACACGCATGTTGAAATGCGGCCTGTGTGAGACTGCACTGTAACTGCCCTTTTACACACATAACACACACATAAAAACGCGGCCGCTTATACGATACCATAACGCGATTATGTTCTTTGAACGTCGTGTATTCTGAAATACCGTCACACTTGAATAACTAAAAAAACAAATATGTATTCATTATTTACCAGGGATCGTAATTTTATTTGTTTATTTATGTATTTCATAACAGCCTCCTGAAATTTTTCGAGAATGCAAAACAACAGCTCGTATATTCTGTGGCCATCGTCTACATACCGAGATTCAAAGTTTTGATAAAATTGGTGCTGGTGTTGATATTTTTCTTCAGTAGTTATCTAATTTATACTTTATCAGCTAGACAGGATTGTATGGAATGTGAAACATACAGTTTATTAAAACGACTGAGTTCAAGAAGCCTATAAGTGGCCCAGAGATTAAAATTCCACGGTTCTGATTCTTATTCTTAAGGTTTAATGTTTGATGGAAGCGGTAACAGTAGGTTTATTATAGATGCTAAACCTTTGATAAAATCAAAACAAAATCAACCTTCCATTTTCCTACAGCATGTTTATTTTGGGTCGGCTTCAAGCCCAGATAGCATACAAACTTGGGTGTCCCTTTATTTATGAGTCATGTATTGTGTATATCTTTTGTTTGAGATTCTAAATCTACTCTATACTATCTAATAATAAAGCTTAAGAGTTTGTTAGTTTGAACGCATAAACCTCTGGAACTACCAGTCGGATTAAAAAAATCTTTTTCCATTTGATAGCACAATTCTTGAGGAAGGCTATTTAACACCACGCTATGACCCTTGGGAGCCGAGCACAAAGAAAAAAAGTTAGAAGAATGCTAAGCGAATTAATATCACGGGCAGGGCAGGTGATGCGATGCGATGGGGTGGTTGGGGAGCAAGAAATTTCATGCGGACGAAGTAAGGAGCAGAAGCTAGTAAATCAATAAAGTATATCCGGATGCAGCTGAATACCAGTATTTTACATGGAGCGGCTGCCTATCCGACCCCCACGACCCAAAAAAACCTTTTATACAGTTCTCGGTTCAGTTTACCTGACAAACACGTGTCTGTCATGTTATGTCACAATAACAAGAAGTTGTATACCTACAGCATTATTTGTTACTAGTGTCTCTAATTGTTTCCCTGTTAGGTTAAAGGTCAAATCCTGACGTAAAAGGGAGATCATTATATTACAAAGTACTACATTGTATTATAGCTAGCTGCGCCTCGTGGTTTCACTCGTATAAGTTTCGATTCCGCGGGAATATCGGGATAAAAAGTATCATATGTGTTAATCCTGGTTAGAAACTATCTGTGTGCCACATTTCATCCAAATCCGTGCAGAAGTTTTTGGGTGAAAGAGAAACAAACATCCATCCATCCATCCATACAAACTTTCGCGTTTATAATATTATATACTAGGATTTATGTGAACTTGTGAATACCTAGTTAGTATTTATTTGAAGAGTCAATAAAATCAACTCTGTGAGGAGAGTAATTATAACTATTTACTTATGATTATAAACCGATTGTTTTTAAGCCACTTAAATTATGGTATTTGATAACTATGTGGTTATACGAGTACTTGCATTGTCTTAAATTATTTACATTTTTGAGTAGGTAGGTAAACAAAAAAAAACATTTTACTTTATAAAATACCTAATTTTACAAAGTAAAATGTTTTTTTTTTGTTTACACCTTTCCGACCTTATAGCACGCGTTTTTGCGAAAACCGGCACCGTAGATAAGGAAACTGGTAACGTAAATACGGAAACCGGTTATAATCTGCTTTAAGACACACACATTCTTTGGTTTTAAACATTCACGACAAACTAAAACTCAAATAATTTGTTTCAAATAAACCAATTACAGGCACTTTTGAATTGTTAAGGAGTCAGTTAGTCAGAAAGATGAAGCTAGTTCCATTCCAAAGCTTAATAGATACACCTATGAAGATGAACAGGTAAAAACTGTACCATTATGGTATAAGACACTAGATATTAGACAACCTGTGCAATGCAGTTTTTTGTTTACCATCTCGTTCTTATAGTCACCTGTATAACAAAAAGTGAACTTGACTCGTAAGTCTTAATCGTTATGATGTAGCAATCGAGTCAAGGCGAGGTATTGTGGTTGTTAGCTGCGGCTCAATCGATAAGAGCTCAATCGATGCAAGTAGCACTTTGAATTCCAGTCAGAGCTGACCTTAGAGTTGATATTACTACTTATTTTATTTTGGGAAGTAGTTTTTGGGAAGAGCTCTTGTTGTACGAGTAATGTACAGACGCCAGCACCACAAGTTACTCGAACTGTCAAATTTTTCCAATCAACCTTGAACCTAATGCTTTAGCGATAAAGTTGAAAAACTATTAAAGAAATTTCTCAGATTGTAGTAGCTTGATGTGCTGGCGCGTCTGTACAATGCTAATTTTTGCAAGGGGTTTGTTAATTGTAAGTAGCATATAATTAAGTAGTGACGCACCAAACGAGGTGCCCGAAGAGCTATGTTTGACTAGAGCTGCGAAACAGGAGAGAGAAATACAGAGACTCGGTAAGAACTAATGGATAATATTGTTTAACTATGAAACTACGAGTATCATATCAGGATGGATGACACGGGTTGTTAACAAGTTTCGTAATACGTAGCTGCATTGAAGCATGATTTCCTGCTTGTGATTGATTGCCCACTGACTAGCACATGAGTCGATAATCTTCTAGGGATTCATTAAAAGTCTTTCATCATTGACAAGTATAATGTGACAAACAGTAGGTAAGTCAAGCTGTCTGTAATTTGTAAAAGACTGTCTATTTCTGTAAAATGATAGAGATTAAAGTCTGACAACTAGTTTTACCAATGGGTGTAGTGTTACCCAGTAACTGGGTTATGGAAGTCAGATAGGCAGTCACTGCACGTAAAATGCTGGTATTCAGCTGTATCCGGTTAGACTGGAAGCGGACTCCAAAAATAGTTGGGAAAAGGTTAGGCAGATGAAGATGATAGAGCTTAAAAGCTGCAGTCGAAGGCTTCTTATTTGTGTCTTTTCAATATAAGTAGGTATGTATTAGCACAACCAAGCAGTCCATTCAGGAGAATCTTCAGCTGTTATCAGAACAACGAAGAAGGTGTTACTGGCAATAGGGGGTTACATCTTAGTCATCGTCAGTAAGTTAACTACAAAAAAACTGCCCGCGTCGAATGAAAATCTTGACCTTAGCTAGTTAATTATTATTCACATCGTGAGTTATCTAAAAACGACATAGAAACATAATAAAAATAAAAATCATAATAATAAATGGATAAATAAATAATAAATAGGTACATAAGATAAATACGTCATTAGCTAATGTCATCAAGTTATTAGGCAATTATACTTCATTACCGACCTACGTGTTATAAAGTTATACAAACTCTACACGTTAACTAAGTATAAACCGCGTTTACACAAAGACTAAGATATTATTGTTATTTATTATCGTGTTACTGACGATATAATCGTAACATATCCATAGTTAGGTATTGTTGTAGCATATCGAATAACTTTATCACGACTTGTGGAGTTGTGATCTACGTCAATACTCTAGCACCCATTTTTTAATTAGATCTAGGGTCTTATGTAGGACAGTTCGAAACCTTTTATTGTGTACGGATCTCTAGGTAAGGAATTCGATCACGAAACACTTTCAGATAGTATTTCTTAGATTCGAATGCTGGATTAATTGAATTATATAAAAATTTAAATAGCCTAGCACTGAAAAAAATATTTTTATTATTAATTTTGTTTTTTAGCACTGGAAAAAATCCATAGGAAGGGGCGAAAATTAACTTCCGTTTTCACAAACAGGACTAAATTTTGTATATAAACTGTTCAAAATTACCTTTAGTTATTCCCAGTTTGACTGTGCATGTGATATTGCTGAAATGTATGTCCACTGGGTCAAGTTTAGGGACCATGTGGAGTCCCTGTGCAGGCGCAGACGGCGGGGCAACCAGCTGAGCTTCCTGGGAGGAGCCCTGGACGGGAAACATCGCGGGACTAGGCATGGTTGTCCCTGTATTTCCCGTCGTAAACGCGACACTAGTATCATCAACAATTTGCGCCCCGGCCAACATCATTCCGATCGCGAACTACACTGTTTCTTCAATAAAACTTCCGCGCGTGCGCGCTACGATACGTCGCACATTCAAGTGCGCCCGCGCTTAGCTCCAACGCGAAGTGGACTATTGGATTGGAACCCTTTGTCCGTAGCCGGTAAATAATTGCACACGCATTTGTTTCATTGCACGTTAATTTGTAAATGAGTGTTGGACGACACTCTATTAGCGAGCGTGTGGGCGTGCGCACGTCTGTGTCCGTAGCGCATGAACAATACCCTTTATTGTGATGTTACTGCATTATTCGTATGTTTTTACATATGCCAAGACAAAGATACGAATGTATTCTAAATTTAACAACAATAGCTTCCTTTATTATTGGAAATAAAAATATTTAACACCAAATATTTCATTAAAGGCGCATAACGACTAAGAGCGAGAAAACTAAAAAAAGGTAATTAAGAATCAATTAGTCATCCATTTACAAAAAAACATAGTACCTATATTTATTAACTTATACGGAAAAGATCTTCGAAACTCGAATTAAACAAGTTGAAAAGAATAAAAATATGTCAACTGTGTGACTGTGTGACGGTGAGGTAAACTGGATTATTTAAAAATAATTTAGGACTTGTTCCAACATAGCCTTGAAATCTAACCGGAGCAACTTTTCTCGAGCTAGATTTCTTGTAGCTCTCTTCGAAACGAAAGTGCAGCGAATCCTTCAAAACTCTAGACGGGAGCACTGGGCTGTAAATAATCACAGCGGAAATATCATTGCACAGCGGTAAACTGAATTTCAGTTATCTACATACCTACTGTATATGTCACAACCACAGCATATCTTAAAGGATAATAAAGGTCGCTGTAAAAGTTTAAAGATTAGACAGGTCTGTGTCCTGAAAAAAGGGGCTAAGTTTTGAGTTTTTTCGTGACGTTCTGAAAATAATTACACAGTAGAGTAGGAAGACGATACGAATATAGCTTACGTGGACTAAAAATGTAAAATAAAAATAAACAAGAAAACAATGTTTCTGTTTACAGCGTCATCTGTGACCGGCTCATGAAACTGTGAACGCATTTACTTATGTAGCATATAATGTACCGGTTCAACAGATATGAATAAGAATGTACCTATCCATCCGTGTTGGTATATTAGTTCCGTGAGTTGAACATAGATGGCACCACTGCACCGTTTCATTGATCGATGTCACTATGGTCAGTTTAAGGCCACAGACCTCTCCATTGACCTGCAGACTAGGTCAATAGACAGTCACAATCTGTATAAACAAAACAAAGGTTACTCTCTATGTAATGTTGTTATTGTTGTGTTTTTATTTTATATTTTATGAGTAATATATTAAAAATATATCTTTATGTCCATAGTCTCATTGATTTGTATTGTTTATTAGAGTATAAGTAGTATAAAAGCTAGGTTTAACACTCAAGAGTACCTAATATTGTAAATATTCGTATGCCGCTTTTAGCGGAGGATGTGTCCTTAGCTTACGAGGTGCATTCAATAAGTACCTAGCCTCATCGCCAGAGGGCGCTGTAGTTTCAAAAGAGTTGTACTACAGTGTAGCACATTCTTTTCATTCTTTTTTCAAATGTTCATTCCAATCCCTTCATTTGTTTTAATTTGACAACTTATGGAAGCGAACGTGTCGATCGGTTTTACAAAAATGGAAAAAGAGCAATATCGTTCGGTGATTCGATTCCTATGTTTGGAAGGGAAAACGCGCATCGAAATCAAAGAGCGCTTGGATGCTGTGTACGGTGACTCTTCTCCATCGATGGCCACCATCAAGAATTGGTTCAACGAGTTTGCACGTGGCCGTACGTCGGTTTTTGATGAACCACGTCCAGGTGCACCGAAAACAGCTGCTGCGGAGGAAAACATTAAAAAAATCCATGATCTCGTATTGGCAGATCGCCGATTGAAGGTTCGGGAGCTAGCTGAGACTGTAGGTATTTCAGAAGGAACAGTGCATCATATTCTTCACGAGGAACTCGGCATGAGAAAGCTGTCGGCGCGATGGGTGCCGTGTTTACTCACACCAGAAAACAAGCGCAACCGTGAGACCACATCGGAGACGTGTTTGGCGCTGTTTAAGCGGAATCCAACGGAGTTTTTCCGTCGTTTTGTGACCGTCGATGAAACCTGGATCCACTGGTACACACCAGAGACCAAGGAGCAATCAAAACAATGGATCCAGACCGGGGAACGTGCTCCAAAGAAGGCGAAAACTGTAAAATCGGCCGGAAAAGTTATGGCCACCGTTTTCTGGGATACACAAGGTGTGATCTACATCGATTACCTCGAGAAGGGTAAAACAATTACAGGGCTTTACTATGCCGATTTATTGGGCCGATTCGACGCCGAATTAAAGAAAAAACGACCCCATCTGGCGAAGAAAAAAGTGCTGTTTCACCACGACAACGCACCGGTTCACACGTCTGCCGTTGCCATGGCCAAATTGGTCGAATTACGCTACGAATTGCTGCCCCATTCGTAGCGTAATTCGACCAACTTGGCCAACCGTATTCTCCAGATTTGGCCCCTTGTGACTTCTTTCTGTTTCCTAATCTGAAAAAATCACTCGCCGGGAATAGATATGGATCAAATGAGGAGAGGTCATCGCCGCCACGGAGGCCTATTTTGCAGAGTTTGACAAAAACTATTTTTTGGACGGGTTAAAAAAGTTGGAGCATCGCTGGGCTAAGTGTATCGAACTAAAAGGAGACTATGTTGAAAAATAAATTGCCACTTTTCCAAAATTTTCGCTTACTTTTTGTAGGCTAAGTATTTATTGAATGAGCCTCGTATCTATAACACCAACCAACTTACTACCTACCATATCCGACGAATAAATGTCTTTTTCTTTGTCTACTGACTAAGAATGATGTGGGTTTCGTAAAAGCCGAATGTGTGAATGATATATTTTGAGAGGATGGGTAATAGCATAATTTTGGCAAATTACACATGACCACTCATTATCTGCCTAGCCTTTCCCCACCTATGCTGGAGTCGGCTCCAAGTCCAACCGCATACAGCTAAATACCAGTGGTGTACATGGAGCGCCTATCCAACCTCCACAACCCAGTTACTTGGTAAAAAAAATACTATGCTCAACCACTAAGGGTCAGTTCACACCGAGACGCGACACGACGCGACGCTGCGCGCACGCTTTAAAAGAGTGACTCAAAATATACTTTATTTTCCACACGAAAAGGTACACATTGCATTGTGAGAGTTCAGATACGTTGCGCCGTGCAGCGCTGCGCCTCGCGACGATGCGATGCGTCTCGCGGCGGCGCGCGGCGCAGCGCGGCGCAGCGCGAAATCACTGGCCTCTTCCAGTATCGTCGCATCGCGTCGCGTCTCGGTGTGAACTGACCCTAAGGTGAAACACACACTGCCTCGCACTACGCTGCGGGGTGCGTGGATCGGAGCCACTACACTGCGCGTGAATACGTTTTCTGTGTGTTGCACTACGCTTGTTTTCTATACAAACACAGATACTTGCAAACAACGTAAGAACACGCACTCCCGCGCTACTCTGCGTGATGCGGTGCAGTGTGCGAATCGCCTAAGTCTAAGCGCGCACCACGAAATTCAATCGTTGCGGAATATAATCGCCAATCTGTGAACAATACCAAAATACTAGAGTCCGGCCACTGCGGTAAAAATCACTTGAGAATTCGATTGAAAAATTATTTACGTTTGCGATTAAAAAAATCGCATCGCAGGAAGGTGGCATTGGGTGACCTGTGGCAGATTGTGGCAGGGTCGCCTGTTTGTGCAAGCCGTACGACAGTTTATGTTTCTCAGCACTGTATGGTAAATCTGATGGCTCTTGCTTGTAGTTCAGAAGATCTATTCTATAAAAATCCGTGAAAACTTAGGTGACTTTCGCCTGATGCTAGGGACTGTCAGTTCACTTCAAACTCACTTCACCTAAGTCTTCACGGTGAGATTTTTACAGAATAGATTGCCTACCAATCTATTCTGTATTTCATTTATTAACTACTTTGTTTAAAAAAAATAACCATTAATAAAACATACTTACGCAATAAGGTGGCTCTTAATGTTCAAGTAACTAATTAACTGAAATACCTCAAAATTAATTAAGTAGGTAGTTAATAAAAATACCTACCCAAGCCACCACTTGATCACTTCCGTGAGACTACAAAAGTCATGATATTCAGAAAAAAACAAGTTTTTAAGAAAAACCGCACATGTTTTTATTATTGCAAACAAACAAAAGAAGAAAAAACTTTGTTTCGGTTCAAGGGCAGCGTAAAAGGGGTATCCCTACAAGCTGTAGGTAAGTACCTACATAGTAAAGTTAGGCGTGCTAAACACCAGCTCAGTTCGGCAAAGCCGGGTGTCAAGATGCACCGCCGCGCCGCTGCCGCCCGGCTGTACCGAATCATACCGACCCGGACAAGAGTGTATCATACAGTCCTTACGTTGGATACGTTGTTAACGCCACTGATGGAAGTACTTAGTGTAGCACGCTTATTCAGGCTTTAAAATAACAGGTAAAAAGACTGTATGATTGGAAATACTCAACTAAGTAGAGTACTTACGTGATTACGTCTGGCACATCCAGCATCCTAATTACGTAACACACTATTAATATCAATCTGAATCATTTTGAAGGATATTACTAATCCATTGCTCCCCATGTTCGAAAAAAAAAGCTCAATAACGTAAATAACGCAATGATTGTTGTTGAAATGTCAAAATGAAACCCATTGCTACTGATAGTGAATTACGCAATTACCCCGCTGGATAGTGAGCGCCGCTTCCAACTTGCCTGCCAGCTCCCTAATTGAATCCAACACTATCAATCTCAACCTGAATCATTTTGAAGGATATTGCTAATCCATTGCTTCATATGTTCGAAATATTTGTCTACTCAGCAACGTAAATAACGCAATGAATGTTGTTGAACTGTCAAAATTAAAGCCATTGCTACTGACAGTGAGTTACGCAATTACCAGCAGCACCTCAATTGCGTAACACACTTTCAATCATCTAAATTCTAAACCATTGCTTCATAGGTTCGAAAAATTCTTCCGCTCAACAACTAAAATAATGCAATGAATGTTGTTGATTTCATGCATGAACACCCATTCTCAGAAATAGTTCGCAGCTACACAAGAGAAGAAGACTCCATGCTAGTTAGAGGAGAGTAACCTATATTGGACCACTTTTGATATAATGCCACATATCACAAAGTTCTTTTGTGATATAAAAATGAAACATGACTCACAATAAAGCTGCGTTCAGTAGCGAGATAATATCTATCTGCTAATATTCTAGGATAGTGGCATCTAGTAGAAAATAATGATTTATTTAAGGTTGTCCTTCGGTCCAACTATCGCAACCAGTGTCTTAAATTGAACCACCAGGCCCCTAAATTGTACCAAATTTAAAAAATATAAAATTAGTAAAAAATATACAACATTTCGAATCACTATTATTTTTATTTATTCTTCAAATGCCTTTCAAAAAAGTGCAGTCTTTACAATCTTACTTAATCAACTTATAACAATATCTTAAACTTTCTAACAAATTTAAAAGTCATAAACTCAAAAACAAGTTATAAAATCAAATAAACTCAAAAATATCAAGTAATCAACAAGGATTCTTCTACAAAATGGGATAATAATAATATAATTTCAAGCATTCATGACAAATGCCAGGATTGGTAGTGCAGGTGTCATGTAGCTATCTCTTACATCGCACGCATTGCAGCCACTCTACTTGGGGTCCTCTTTTATCGAATATTTAATTATTTTTACTTTCGCCATCAGCACTCGTCATCTAAAATGATTTAAATTAATTTAAATTTTGAAACAAAATCGGTTGCATAAATTGGACCGGTTCAATTTAGGAACTCGGGAGCGGTCCAATATACGGACTGACGTAGATTTACAATTAGTCATAAAAATGAAAACATAACTTACAACGATTCGTGTTTGCTTACCGGTATTTGATACAGTATAAAATATGCTCATGTTCATGTACATAGACATTATTTTGTAAGATATTTCATAAGAACTCTCTTATGAAATATCTTACAAAATGATGTCTTACCATTACGGTGAACAATCTCTTTAGAGAAAACAAGCAAAATTTACATTAAAACAACCCAAAAACTATTTTCTTTTATTGTAGTCGTAATTCACTGTTGACCGTCGATCCAAAATTTTCTTGTCAATGCAAAAAAATAGTGTTATTTGATAGAAATACAGAAGTGGTACAATTTAAGCTCCGGTTCCATATAGGCTAGGTACTCTCCCCTTTTTTTTTTTTGGTGGGAAATCATCATATGACTTCTCTCGCTCTGGGCGGAGCGGGAGGGCGTGTAAGACTTTTACTGACTAAAACCCACCCGTGTTCCTTTAGTTGCTTATGCCAGGGGCCACGGCATCTCTTTCGAACAACCCGCGGCCCTGGCAGGCATCGGCCCTAGCGAACCCCGTTAGTTCGTGCTCTCTTTGAGGCGCGCGTGGAACACAACGCGCCCTCGACCCGGGCCTGGTCCTTGCCGGGCGGCGAGTTGCCCATTGCTCACCGCCCGCAAGCCCGCGCCTACGGTGGCCGGGAGTCGGCTGGTGACTCCCGACGTCCAGGGCGTCTCCTGCGGCGACTAGGGGCGTAAGGGCGCAGAGATTGCCTCTCCCTCACGCGCTCCGCCTCCTCCTTTGCGAGCATTACTACTTCGCAGAAGGAGGTGACGGCTTCCCATGCACTCTCGCTCCGCACCATGGCCTGGACCAGGGCCGGACGCGAGAGATCGCCGCCACCGATCGTCGCCACGAGGACGCGGCGGTGCTCCGCCCAAGCCGGGCAGACCTCCACCGTATGCTTCACCGTGTCCTCCGGGCGATCCACACAGTGGTGACACCCTGGCGTTTCCTCCCGCCTTATCCTGAACAGGAACCTCCCGAAACAACCGTGTCCGGTGAGGACCTGCGTCAGGTGGAAGGTGAGAGCGCCGTGGCGCCTCTCCAGCCACTCCTCAAAGAGGGGACTTATCGCCGCAATTGTGGCGTGCCCAAGGTACTCTCGCCTAAAGAGCAATTAAGACTACAGGTTTCATTAAAATAACCAGAAACGGTAATTTATAAAGATAAAAAACCGGCCAAGTGCAATTATATTATATTTTAATATGTGTCCAATGGCTTGCCCTCTATTAAGTACACATAACTCGTTACCTAATTTTGTAAAATATAATGCATAGATAGATACATCTATACCGGGTGTATCAGAAAGATGTGGTCAAAATAATCAGTCGTCCAATACAATTGGGTCGAGTAGGAATTGAAGTTTTGTATGAGACGACTGATGTAATTTTTTCGCGGTTACGATGTTGGTCCCTTAGAGAAAGAAGCTCAATTTGATGGTCTGTACCTCACCCTTAATTTTGACACCTTTCCATTGCGATCTGCAACACCTCTGCATACCCTTTCAGGATATACAGGCGAGATGTTATGTATGTATATCTTGAAAAAAAGGTTGACTGGCCACTTAACGCCAGCACATCGAGTTACTATTACTACTAGTCTCTTTAATAGATTTTCAATTTTATCTCTAAACCTTTAAGGTTCAAGGTTGATTGGGAAAATTTGACAGTTTCGGGTAGCTTGACCTGCTGGCGTCTGTACCTATCCTTCATCAGTGTAATCGGTTTTTTTTTGTTTTTCGAAGTGGGTCCTCACCAAGCGCTTAGTGAGACCATAATATCTACAGAAATAATAAAATCGTAGCGAAGTCGTAAAACTGTACAGTACTGTATTGTAACTAATTGAATATTTTTTGAACAAAAGTATTTTTACGAGGTCTAGGAACGATTCTAATGTCGAAAATGTAGTTTTAGAATTTTTGTCCGTTCGTCTGAATGTATGTTCGAACATTACGCAAATACTAGGATATTTCATTCGGATTTTTTCATATTTTGCATAGATAGGGATATAAGTCTGATCAGTCTAAAGGCTATAAATTAACACGCTATTTGCTATGGGGGATAAGCAATGTTGCAACTTTTTCGTATTCTTCTATAATTTACCGCAAATTGTAAAAAGACGAGCCAAAAGGTAAGAGTATTGCAGATAGTTACAGATTTAACCTTCTAAAGGATTATCATCACGCTATATCTTTATGGAGCTAAGCAGCCAATCATGCATGGCAGACATAGGGTAGATTTTTGAGATGAACAAACCGCACAAACCTGCTTTTGAAATATGTTGATCTCAACCCCTCGTAAATTTAACACTCTACTAAAATGTGTGTATGTGTAATCATAAATAAAAAGTTGCGACATGGAACGCAGTATTATTTTTCCTTATACCTAGTAAGTTCCTTTTTCCGAATTTTGTTTGGTTTGTCGCTGGAAAAACGTTAGGCTGCGAAAATATGACAAAAAGAACACCAATCATTTCAGATATTTATAACTTATAAATAAAGCCTTCTAAAGAAAACCTGGAAAATGGTGAGCTTCAATTGCCAGTCAAATACGATGATATATTGCGAATCTGCTATTTAGAGAATCTGGTATTCTGAGACGAAAGCAAATTATCAACTGATAGGTAAAATCTAGTGTATTTTTATTTATTTTTATTATTTATGTACACACAGTAAAACACATAAGGATAATACATATAAAATATGAGTACAAAGGTACTGCTTATTTCTTAAGAAATTTCTTCCAGCAGACCTGCGAAAGGAGAAGTAAAAAAGAAATGTAGACAATAGTGTGTGAGAACAAGAAGCGAAAAATATGAATATGTGAAGTCTAAAACTAAAATATAAATATACCTACACATATAATGCAAAAAATAAATAAATACATAATTATACTTAAATAAATACATAAACCAAAAAAATATATAAACGTATATATATATATAAAAATACTCACGGTATAGAGGAAAGGTAATGCTCTTTTAGTCGACGTTTAAATAGAGAAATAGTTTGCAAATCACGAATGCTAGGCGGAAGTGAGTTCCACAATCTTACAGCATGGACAGAGAAGGAATAAGAGTAGTAGCTCGTTTTATGAGGATGAGATTTAAGTATAGATCTTAGGTGAGATCTACATGGTGCACCGCTAGAGCGAGCGTAAGAAAAACGCTCACGCAGGTAGGAAGGATAAGACGGGTTGTGTAAGATGTTGAAGAGTAGACATAAAATCCGAGTGTTCCTACGAAGGCGGATTGGGAGCCACTTGAGTTCCTTGCGAAGGTGTGAAACATGGTCATACTTTCGAAGACCGAAAACAAAGCGAATGCACAGGTGTATCTAAAACCCACCAAGTAAACATACCAGGTAAGGCATATGCCATGTAAGGAATTACATAGATATGCTAAGTACCTACGTAGGAACGCTAAAAACTATCATAGAAATCATAGGAATGTCGACTTCTCGGGAATTGAAATTAGCTAAATCTCCCTTTATAGTGGCCGCATAAAAAACTATTTTTCAATGTGACGTCCACATAATTAGAGTCGCTAACTTTTTTATATTAAATAAACCTAGTATTGTCGAAGCCATTGCTTGTAAAAATATAATAGACGGCGAAAAACGAAATAAATATGGTAGGTAACATACCTACTAGCACATACATATGTGAGTACTATGTACATACTATAAAGCTACCATTTACTGGGTACGTCTTTCATTGACTTGAATGTGCCTTGGCAGCTTAGAGTATGTCATGCTCACTCTAATGTCTCGCTGATGGTGGCGCATGTGTTGGTTAGCTCCCTTCAAAATGGTTGAGCTGAATGAATGGTGCTAATCTATGCGTCAAGTTCGTGAACGGGCGCCGTCAGTAGGGACTGGTCAACTCTTTGCTGCCATGGCTTATTTTGATTTAAATTAATATTTGAATTGTTTTTTTTTATATTTTATTATGGACGCTTTTAACGTTTTGCATCATTCTCACATGCATAATTTTTAACATGAATTCGTGTAACCAATACTTTGTAACAATATTATTGTGATTTAAAAGAGTGTCCATGGAGTTTCTGGCCCGTTCTTCTCCATAGGTACCTACTACGCTTTGGAATGGGCAACTAGCTTCATCTTTTTGACTGACCGACCCTTGACAATTCAAAAGTACCTGTAATTGGTTTAGTTGAAATAAATAGTTTGAGTTTGACTATATTTTGTTCGTTTTTCAATATTCTATGCTCTATATTTTTATCTTAAATATTTTATTTTTTCGATGCATATTTTTTGATACTTTGAGCCTTTATTAACGGGTTTTTTAATCCTACTATAATAATATAAACGCGTTGTGGGATGGATGGATGTTTGTTACTTTTTCACGCAAAAACTACTGAACGTATCATGATGAAATTTGGCACACAGATTGTTTATAACCTACTTTTCACCCTGGTAGTACCCTTGGGATAATTTCCGACTCACACGCGGTCGAAACTGCTGGCAAAAGCTAGTGTTTAATAATACTAATTACACATATCGCCATTTTGTATTGAAATGAAAATAAAGATAGTGGTTTCCCCTATTACTTTTTTTTAGAAACATAGTGGCTAGCTTCCGCCCGCGGCTTCGCCCGCGTGGTGTGTGGATACAAAGCAGCCTATATCCTTCCCCAGGCTTCTGACTATCCATATTATCACAAATGGCTCAGCAGATTAGACGTGAAACGTCTAATCTGCTGAGCCATTTGTGCCATTTGTGTGCTGCCCACGTCTTGATTAAATCCAAAAAAATTGCAAAGGTCGTCATATGCAGGTCGGGTATAACTGATCACGATACAATTATTACTGGAATTATTAAAGACCTTTCTCACGCTCCACATAAGTTAAAATCTAAAATTAAAATTGATTACACTAACTTGACAAAAGCTATTGAAAACATCAATTGGGATTCTATATACAAACATAATGACGTTAACAAAGCTTTTGCTGATTTCACTGACACATTAGGTAACAATATACAAAATTACAGTACTGTAGAGACCATTCGAAATTCAAAATCTATTAAAAAACCCTGGATGACTAAAGGACTAATAAAATGCATTAGAAAAAGAGACCTCTTACATATGGAAGCAAGAAAAAAAACGAATAAAGAAAATTTTACAGTACAGCAGCGGTATAAAAAATATAGGAATCTTTGCAATAATATAATACAAAATCTTAAGAATGAGTACGACAGAAAGTCTCTAGCAGATGCTAAAGGTGACAGTAAAAAGACATGGACAGTTATAAAAAGCATATGTAACATAAAAAAGGATATAACCAACAATCTAGAACTGTTACACGCCTGTCCTGACCCTCAAGACTCTCTCGACAAAGCTAATTACTTTTTCACATCTGTTGGTGAGAATCTTGCTGCGAAAACACTCTCAAATTTTAATAAAAGTGAATCCGAATTGGCTCTTATAACCAGTAGATTATATTTTGACTCATCCCCAATTAAATCTTTTTATGCAAACCCAACTGATAATTATGAAGTCAATAAGATTATCTCAAATCTCAAAGATGAATCAGCCCCCGGCTGGGACGGCATTCCTAACAAAATTCTTAAACTTAACAAGCTTCACCTCATTCCCCCTATTGTTTTCTTGTGCAATTTAAGTATCTCCTCTGGAATAGTGCCGACTACTCTCAAAATGGCAAATGTCTGTCCAATTTTCAAATCTGGTGAGAAGACAGTTGTGTCCAACTATCGTCCCATTTCTCTTCTCACATCGCTGTCCAAAATCCTCGAAAAGATTATGAATATCAGACTGCTAAGCTACCTTGAAAGGAATAGCATTCTATCAGGCAATCAGTATGGTTTTCGCAAAAACAGGTCAACGGAAGATGCTGTTACAGATATAGTTGACTTTGTTGTCACCAAATTAGATGATGGTAACAAATGTACTGGTATCTTCCTTGACCTTGCGAAGGCCTTTGATACCGTCTCTAGAAGCATCCTTTTAAGAAAACTTGAAAACATAGGTGTTCGTGGCACTGCTCTTGAGTGGTTTCAGTCGTACCTTGGCAATCGCACACAGAGGTTGTGTTTAGGTGATAACTACAGCTCTTACCGGGGTCTTAACTACGGTGTGCCACAAGGTAGCGTACTGGGGCCCACTCTTTTTATTATATATGTCAACAGCCTCTGCTCATTAACAGTCTGTAAAGCAAAAATTTTCGCTTATGCTGATGACACAGCCATAGTTTTTTATGATAGGACGTGGGAATCTGTCTATAAAGCGGCAGAGACTGGCGTAAGGCAGGTTGCCCAGTGGCTAAATTATAATTTGTTGACACTAAATGTGGATAAAACGAAAATAATCAACTTTAGTGTCAGCGCTGTAAACCCTTGCCCAAGTCACTTAGCTATCAAATTGCATTCCTGCCAAAGTGACCCAGACTCTGAATGTTCATGCCCATGCTTTGAACAGGTAGCTCACATAAAATATCTTGGTGTCTACATTGACAAACACCTCACCTGGACAAAGCAAATAGCGCATGTGACTGGACGTGTTAGAAAATTGTTACATGTATTTAAGAGAATGGGTCAGATTGCAAGCAAGACGACTTTGAAGATGATTTATCACACCCTGTGCGAATCTCTTCTTAGTTATTGTATAGCTGCTTGGGGGGCTGCACTAAAGACCCATTTCATAAAAGCTGAACGCGCACAAAGGGCCGTTCTCAAGGTGGCTTATAAAAAACCGAGGCGTTTCCCAACAAATGCCTTATATCGAGAGACGGGTGCAATGCGAGTGCGACAGATATATATTATGGCCATAGCTCTAAGGTTCCATAAAGAGGCTTTAGTCAAAATCGAGTCCAAAGCGCATTCCCGAAGGAAACCAGGATGGCATAAACCAAAACGTAAACTTGATTTTGGTAAGAGGTGTTTTCACTACATGGGTCCGTTCCTTTACAAAAAGCTTAATGACAAAATTGATGTATTACAAATGACTAAATCGAAATGCAAAGCTCACATTATGACTTACCTAAAAGATCTGGATTACAGCGACACAGAGAAACTATTAAGTACTTCTTGAACGTCTTATTAAATGCTGCCATGATATATTAGTTTTTAGAGACATAACACTCACTCAACAAACACCCACACACCCCACATACAGACATACACTTACTCACACACAACATACACTCACCCTAACAAAATATGTTTCACACTCTTGTACACAGTTACTGCAAGACGCCATGTATCCCCCTAAAAGTCGTATGATTGTTATAATCTTTGTTAATTGTTACAAATAATTTAAGTTACATTGTAGTTTTTGAACAATGATGAAAGAGACTGGCCTCCACGACTCAGGGAATCCTAGTGTGGAGACCAGTGATCTGTCTGACCTAAATATGTATTTTTCTGAACAATAAAAGATTATTATTATTATTATTATTATTAAACATACATTCGCACAGATAGACAAACGGACAGACAGACAGTTAGAACTTACTTCGTTTTTGTAATGTCGGCTAAGGATTAGTATGCATACCATTATTATTGAAGAGGATTATTTTAGATAGCGGTTTCACTTGTCCTATGGAAGCAGTAAACAATAAAAACTGAAAGAAATAGAATAAAGTACATAGGTAATTATCGATATGTTTTGATGGATCTACTTACTGCAATATTTCATCCAGTGTACGGCATTTCCCCTGGTCTGACGGACTGGGTAAAAGACTTCCTGAGTGAACGGTCTCTCCGAGTTATTGTCGATGGATGCTCATCGGAGCCCATGACGACTAATGCCGGTGTTCCTCAGGGGTTTGTTCTCACTGCAACTCTTTTTTTTTTATTTCTTTATTTGTTTAAACATTGTATACATACAAAAGCATGCAAGATATTACGTCGTTTGAGTCCAGTCATGTTTAGCCGTATCGGCGTACAAATATTTCCATAACATTGAAAATAATTAATAATAAGCCAAAAAAACCATATAAAATTACCTAGATTAAGCATTTACACAATTTATAATTATGAAACTTTAGAAATCAAAAATTATTTTTATGTTATAATTTTAAAATTCAAAATAACTCAAAAACTATAATGTCAAACAAATACAAGAATAATGTCAAAGTTACAGAATATATGTGAAAATTAAAAGATTTATGTCAAATTTACAAGATTGATGTCAAACAAATACAGGAATAATGTCAAAGCTACAAAATATATATACTTATGTCAAAATTAAAAGATATGTGAAATTTACAAGATTGATGTCAGAATTATAAGATTACTTAATGTCAAAATTACAAGATTTATATCAAAATTAAAGGATTTATATTATAAACCAAATTCTTATAAATTTTAGTGACAGAAAAATTATTAACAAACAAAAAACTTTTTCGGCTAGAAATTCGGAGACACTATAGTAAGCTTTCTGCGAAAGAAACATTTTCAATCGACACTTAAATGCACTACCATTTAGCTTCTTCCAACGTTTAGGCAGTATGTTAAATATAGCAGGAGCCATACAAATTTTTTTGCAAAGGTTCTCTATTTGTGATTTCCAGTCAAGTCTTTTGTCAATTACTAATCCAAGGAATTTAGTAGTATTTACGATTTCAATGATTTTATTATCTATATTTATGTCCATATTTTCTATCGTCAAACGTTGGCTAAAATTTATGATTTTAGTTTTATCTAAATTCTCCTGCTGCATATCAACGATCTGCTGATGCCCGGAATCTATAGGTATGCAGATGAAAGCGCAGTTGTAGAAAGATACCTGCCGAGTGCTCGCGCTTGTTAGGAAGTAATCCGGTCCGAAAGAAAGGCTATGGTAGAGCGTACGAATGTCGCACTTCAGGCAGTCTTCAAATGGGGCGAAGCCAACCTTGTGGGATTCAACGCCGCCAAAACACAAGCGTGTCTGTTCACCGCCAAAAAGAGTCCGTTCACCTTGGCTCCTGCTTTTCAGAATGTATCCTTGGAGTGCACCGACCGCCTTCAGCTCTTGGGAGTTGAAATTTCCTCAAACCTAAACTTTGGGCGACTCATTGAGTCCAAAGCCAAAATGGCTGCTAGGAAACTTGGCGTTCTTGCAAAGGTCCGGCGGTACTTCACACCGGGACAGCTTCTAATGTTATACAAAGCGCAGGTCCGATCGTGTGTGGAGTACTGCAGCCACATATGGGCTGGTGCTGCAAAATGCCATCTAGCAGCTTTAGACTCAGTGGAGAGGCGTGTGAAGAGGCTAATTGGTGATCCAGATTTGGTTAAGACCAATCTACAAAGCCTGGAGCACAGGCGTAGGGTAGCCAGCCTTTCGGTATTCTACATGATGCATTTTGGAGAGTGTGCGCGGGAATTACATGACTTAATTCCGCCATCACCGTTCCATCATCGGACAACCCGTCGTACGGCGAATTTCCACCCTTACGTTGTTGACACCGCTACGATACGGACGAAGCGTTTCGCCTCGTCGTTTATACCGCGTACATCGAAGGACTGGAATAATTTGCCTGCAGCGGTCTTCCCGTCCGATTATAATTTAAGTGTCTTCAAGGCTAGAGTGAATAGGCTCATAATAAATTAGTGCGCTTCACCATCTACGATTGCATCACTGCTTTCCATCAGGCGGGATCGCAGTCAAGCACTAGTTCATACTACACTTTGATGTTAGCCAAAAGGCCGAGAAGCGAAAAAAAAAACTAGTTCATAACATAATAAAAAATACTCCTGTCAACTATGTTACATGACTTGTTTCGTTCAGCGAAAACGTGCAGATTTTGCGATTAAGAAACACGTGAGCAAGCTACGTAGAGATGACCGTGGGAAGAACATGGCGTGCCCAAATGTATCCCTGCTACCTAAAAAAGTTTGACCTTGCGATTTATTGATCGTCATAGAAAATGCACCTTTAATGGGAACTGCAGACGTTTAAAATTAAAGGGTAAGTTATTGGGTATTATTGGTATGCGTGGTATAAGTACATTGTCTCCCTTAGCTTCTCCAGTTAAATTTGTGGCCTTCACAATATGCCTAGTTCAGTGACTCACAATCTAGTACCGTTGAATAATCTTGGTGCGTCCAAGTTGCGCATTAACAAAACGGGTATACCATTAATTCCAGCTCATCCCGGATAGCTCCAAAGAGTTTAGAAACTCCACAGGGTAGCTTGTACAGTCATCAGATGACATGACTGTGTCCTCTGATAACGCAGTTTTGTACTTGTCCCATAGTGCAACTATGGATAAACCGCAAGTGCATATCAATATGGCAAAGAGCGACACAGCACGGCCTCTTCGATAGTGGCTTCCCAGTGGTTGTCATCTTCCAACAACCCCATCTTCTCACACACCTGTCGAAAAGTTGCAAGTTCTTGGCCGTCAACTGTTTTTAAATCCAAGAAGTTGGTGGGACCCCTTATTACATTCAGCAACAATCGCAAACAGTAACATTCAAAGTTGCTAACGTGCATAGCGTAAATGCGGCCAAGAGTGTCTCCTGCCTTCACACCTGGCCAGCCGTCGACAGCCTGTGTTCCTTGTAAACGAGGTTTTCATTCCTGCCGCGCTGCATTCCGAGTATAGTAGCGAGGTCCGTCAACGTAAAGTAATGTTCTTGCAAACACGTCATTTTGGCACAACAGGAAAAATGCAGTTAGTGTCGTTTTAGGTGGTGCTGCTAATCTCTCTCTAAAATTATTTTCAGTGAAATAAACCCTCTCACCATTGGGTAAATGAATCGCGAGATGAGTGACTGTTGGGTGTCTTTCGTGCAGAGCCAGACCCAAGATCCGCCACGCTGCTTCGTTACTACTAACATATCGGCCGGCTCTAAATGTTTGCACCTCATCTCTCGGGTCAATGTTTACATTCCCTTGCTGGCGGATGTTAAAAATAGCCTGGTCGCTACCTTTGTTAATATATTTACATATATATTGTATCGCCTGCACCGTATTACAAAATTCTACATTTATATGGGAATTAAAAATTTAGACAGGAGGGGTGAATATGGGACCACTCAACTATTGTCCACCAATATTTCCTATTTTCCTCCTCGAGTTTTTAGAATTGTCGTGCGTCCACCATCCTCTGGTGCTCTGCGCCTGTATAGAGGATAGCCTTTGTCATTGGTTTGAGTATCTTTTAAAAGCTTCCTCGTATATTTTTTGGTACATTTACCTTCCTTCATGCACGGTGATGAAGAATTAAGTGCACCACAGGGCCCATGAATCATATTCTTGGTCACCGTATCATAGAGTTTTTGATCTGTTTGCGGGTTTGGTATCTCTGCACATATGACTTCGTCGATTTGGTTGGGACGCAATTTTTGCTTCAACCACAGCAGTAAGTTCACGTGTGGCAAACCTCGTTTTTGCCACTCGATCGAGTACATGAGGCACTGCATGTAACCAAATATGTTACCTTTTGTAAGTAGAGCAACCAACTTCTTTACTTTTATTTTAAATACTCTGGCTGATAAGTCATGCCTGTCCGTTGACTTTTGACTAGGCATAAGCTCTTTGGTGATTTCTGGCCAGGCGGGGTTACATGTCATTGTAATAAATAAATCAGGCCTCCCGCAATAACACACATATGTAAACGCATCCTGCGTATATTCATGTAGGTATCTCGGGCTATTTACAAATAATGACGGGAGAATCTCCATCTGACCCAAGTTATTTGGATCCGAATCCGCATCATTTCTTATCGCATCTTGCAAGTGAATGTAGTTGTCTGAGCGCAGTTTTTTTTTTTATTTAAAGAAATAAACCTTAGGCGTTCACTCTCCATATTTACATACATGTCTACCAGAAACTAATGAGGGAGGAGCCTACACACCATCAAGATTCAAGTGATAGGCATAAAAATCTATGCAGGACACCTTTTTGTTTGGCATGGGGCGTTTGGTAACTGGGTTTATCTGCGGAATGTCAATACTGTACCCATCTTGTCCTTTCCAAAAAATAATTGGGTACTCGAGAGCGTCAAATCTGTGTGTGTCCGGGACCCTGGTGAGCATGCCATCGTGCGCCTGTACAACGATGTCCCGAGACGTAGTTTGTTCACTACTAACTCTGACGGCAGCTATTTCATTTGTGGTTGGGACATTGAACCGTCTCTCATGTTGACCACGTGGTACACGGTCTGGGTGGATCACCACTTTGAAAGAAGTGTCATTGGTCATTCTGTCTCTAGCCGTTTTAAATTCATGCACCAACATATTGTGATCGTGTAGAACTCGTTGTAATTTTAGAAGTACGTTTCTTTGAACGCCTTGCACATACACAGTACGCTTATTGACTTGTGCTTCTTCATCACCCATGAAATAAACTTGTAATGATTGTGGTTGCTTAGTGGCCGTAGGAAGTAAAGAACCGATTCGATGGTATACTTGTCCTTGTATTGTGAAGGTCGGGAAAAATCCTGGCATTGAGATAATTTCATCTGCTCCAAAAGAAGTCATATACTACACTACGCACGTATTGTATTTTCTTATACTTCTCAGAAAACGGCGAGACTCATCTGTTTAATTAGAGAAAAGTTCTCTCAAAGGTTCAACTGGCTCGTCTATAGAAGGAATGGCTACTTTCCCGCCTGAACAACACATACAGACCTACTGCTTCTCTTTCCACTTAAAAGCTCCGCAAAATCTGCAATCTTTGCTCATCAATTATATTTTTATAAGTTTGTGAGTTTCATAATCAAGAGTCTCGTCATACTCAAATGCACCTTTACCAAACACCCCCCACGTATTTCCTGTAAATATTTGACGTCGCTATGCTGCCCTTTCAGCAACAGCGCGTCTGCGAGATTCAGCCGCTGCAAAGGTTTCTGTGGCTCTTTGGGACGCGATGTAAGTCGCCTGCTGCTGACGTCGAGCTTGTGACTGTTCTGGTGTCTCCGCAGCCCTTTGAGACACCAGATACTCAGCATGCTGTTGACGCCGAACTTGGGACCGTTCCGGTGTTTCAGCAGCCCGTTGAGACACCAGATACTCAGCATACTGTTGACGCCGAACTTGGGACCGTTCTGGTGTTTCAGCAGCCCGTTGAGACACCAGATACTCAGCATGCTGTTGACGCCGAACTTGGGACCGTTCCGGTGTTTCAGCAGCCCGTTGAGACACCAGATACTCAGCATGCTGTTGACGCCGAACTTGGGACCGTTCTGGTGTTTCAGCAGCCCGTTGAGACACCAGATACTCAGCATGCTGTTGACGCCGAACTTGGGACCGTTCCGGTGTTTCAGCAGCCCGTTGAGACACCAGATACTCAGCATACTGTTGACGCCGAACTTGGGACCGTTCTGGTGTTTCAGCAGCCCGTTGAGACACCAGATACTCAGCATGCTGTTGACGCCGAACTTGGGACCGTTCCGGTGTTTCAGCAGCCCGTTGAGACACCAGATACTCAGCATACTGTTGACGCCGAACTTGGGACCGTTCTGGTGTTTCAGCAGCCCGTTGAGACACCAGATACTCAGCATACTGTTGACGCCGAACTTGGGACTGTTCCAGTGTTTCAGCAGCCCGTTGAGACACCAGATACTCAGCATGCTGTTGACGCCGATCTTGAGACTGTTCTGGTGTCTCAGTAGCTCTGCGTGTCGCCTCACTCACCGCCTGCTCAAACCTTCGCAGTTCAGCTTGTTGAGACGTCTCATTAAGTCTAGCTATTTTCATAGCTCGAGCTTTATTAGACCTTTGTGAAATATTAGACTTACGCTTCCGCGTCATTATTGTAAGTATTATTTTAAAAAAATCACAAAATCGGTAGCAAGTAGTAATTATTAAACTAACTAAAACCACTCCAATAGCTTATTAAGAGGGGAACGAATCTATCTTCTTACTACTTACAACACAACCTAAACCTAAAACTAGGTATACGTTATTCTTAAAATAACAAAAAAAAAACAATTTTAATAATCTAATGAAAACCAAAACGAATCTTACAAATACAACCTATACCTAACTAATAAAATACAATTCTATAATTAAATAAATAAAGAAAACAATCTAATGTGACTGTAATAATTAAATTAAAAACGAATCTATATTTCTAATTAAAATATACTTCTGTAAGTAATTAATAAATCGCTTCGAATCGAATAAGCTGTAAAAAACCACAAAATGAACTCAACGATACACTCGGCAATGACACGTCATTGCCGCCGTCATTGGCGCTCCACTAAGGTCAATCTTATCGTAATAACTTTTAAACTATTCGTCCAAATGACAAATTTTATCTACATTAAATACCGAAAGCGATAAATGTATTAATTTTTGATAAAAAATAACTAAGTACTCCAAAATGTGCATTGTAAAAAAAGTATCCAATTTAAATGTATTTATGGCTCACTATTTCGGATATAATGGTTTCCATATAAACGGTAGATATATGCTGTCGCGGACTTTTATTTAGAACTTTTTAAGATAAACAGTCCCACGATACATTATCTTCGTGTAACTCTAACGGTTTAGGCAGCACACGCCAAGATAACTCTCAGAGGGCAGGAATTTTTCCGATTTACTTGATAGTTATCGTTATAATTATGCCCAAATTACACAAAATCTTTATAAATTGTAGCCTATGTGTTATTCTGATGTATAAGCTATATTACTGTGAAGTTTCATCCAAATCCGTTCAGTAGTTTTTGCGTGAAAGAGTAACAAACATCCATCCATCCATCCATCCATTCATCCATCCGGATGGATGGACGTGAAAGTTTGTATGGATGGATATCCATCCATCCATACAAACTTTCACGTTTATAATATTAGTAGGAAATTAGTAGGAACGTAGGAAGTAGGATAGTAGGATTAGTAGGATATATATTATAATATATATCCTACTAATCCTACTATCCTACTTATAATATGTATACATTATATTATATTTAATAATAATAATATTATATATTATACATATAATAATATCCAGGCGACAGTTTGAGTCCGCTTTGGTTCTGCTTAGCAGGTCTAGGCTATCGGCTGAGGAGAGGTGGTCAGGTTATGTCTCACCACCTCTACATGGATGACCTAAAACTCTTTGCCCCCAACAAGTTGCAACTGATAAATAAAAATATTTAAAAATGTAATTTATATGTACTGATAATAGTTGAAATAAAGAAAATAATAATATAATTTATTCATCAAAAACATTGTAGTACATGATGACAATTTACAGAATCGTTTAGAGTGTAACAAAGACTACAATAAAATGGTGGGTGAGGTACTGTATTCCTGCCTGTATGAGTGGCGCGCGGAGGCACTACGCCGGGGGGAAAGTCCGCTCCCGCGGCAAATTGCTGCGGAGCGGACGGACCTCCGGCTCGATCTCATGGCGACATGGAAAGAGCGACTGTCGCAACCCAGCGCAGGGCACGCCGCGATAGCGGCGATAAGACCCCTCTTTGAGGAGTGGCTAGAGAGGCGCCACGGCGCCCTCACCTACCGCCTGACGCAGGTCCTCACCGGACACGGAAGTTTCGGGAGGTTCCTGCACATGATCAGGCGGGAGGAAACGCCCGGGTGTCACCATTGCCAGGATCGCCCAGAGGACACGGTGGAGCACACAGTGGAGGTCTGCCCCGCTTGGGCGGAGCACCGCCGTGTCCTCGTGGAGGCGATCGGCAGCGGCGGCGGCCTCTCGCGCCCGGACCTGGTGCAAGCCATGGTCCGGAGCGAGAGGGAGTGGGAGGCAGTCGCCTCCTTCTGCGAAGCAGTCATGCTAGCGAAGGAGGTGGCGGGACGGATGAGGGAGAGAGCCTCCCGTCCCAGCCGCCGCGGGAGACGCCCCGGGCGTCGGGAGTCAAGTGAAGACTACCGGCCACCGTAGGCGCGGGCCTGCGGGCGGAGAGCAATGGGTAGCTCACCGCCCGATCAGGACCAGGCCCGTGCCGGACGGCGCGTAAGTGTTCCACGCGCGCCTCAAAGAGATGTCAGCATAAAGAGGGGCCCTCAGGGCCGAAGCCTGCCGGGG
This sequence comes from Apamea monoglypha, assembly GCA_911387795.2. Lineage (NCBI taxonomy): Eukaryota > Metazoa > Arthropoda > Insecta > Lepidoptera > Noctuidae > Apamea > Apamea monoglypha. Next base: position 4,701,964 of record OU426920.1, read on the forward strand.
CAGCGGGATTGTCCGAAAGGGTTACCGCTACCCCGGAACATAAAGGGCGAAGGAAGGAACATGGGTGGGTTTTAGTCAGTAAGAGTCTGACACTCCCTTCCGCTCCACCCAGAGCGGGAGGAGTCATTTGATGATTTCCCATCCCAAAAAAAAAAAAAAAAAAAAAGGTACTGTATTCCTAGCTAGGTTAAAAGATAACCTGTGTTAAGGAGTATATATATATACTAGCTCCGCCCCGTGGTTTCACCCGCATAAGTTTCGATCCCGTGGGAATATCGGGATAAAAAGTATCCCATGTATTAATCCTGGTTATAACCCATCTGTGTGCCAAATTTCATCCAAATCCGTTCAGTAGTTTTTGCGTGAAAGAGTAACTGACAAACATCCATCCATCCATCCATCCATACAAACTTTCACGTTTATAATATTATTATAGTAGGAAGTAGTATAGTAGGGTAGTAGGATATTAGTAGGAATATTAGGATTATTTATAGTAGGATAGTAGGAAGTAGGATTTAGGCCTCTAATTTAGAAGGATACTATATTATATATATAAGTAGGCTGGCAACCCTGCGTCCACATTTTGTGAATTCGTGCGAAAATCAAAATGCGTTTCACGCACCAATGTCAAAAAGTCTCACCTATATTTTTCATCTCTAAATCTAATCGGTATTTTAAACGTGTAAGTAATATTGGATTCGAATACAGGACTCGTTTAGGACTCGCTTAGTAATAATAATTTCTAGTTCGTGACTACAAAACTGCAGGAAAAATACTTTCGTCAAGAACAATTTTATTACAAATGAGTTTGTAAATATTAATTAGCTAATGCGTCTTGCTATCGTCATTACTTCTTATTGATTATGTAATTATGGAATACACCACTGAAAGAACAATGGCGAAAGCTTAGCTGACTTTAATTTGAGCGTCTAAAAGTGACTTATATACGAAGGCAGTTCTATTATTTTTCTACGTTTTTTCAAAGTATCACATTACCTAGTTAACTCCGGATATAAAAATTATTTTAAATGAAAAGTTATTTGATTTTTTCATTGACAATTAGTGATGCCATTTTGTATTTATTCTGCCAAGTGACAGTAAGTACAGTATTATTGTAATAAAATCAGTTTTAGTTTGTTGTTGTAACAAAAAGGAGTAAATGAATTAACAATAATGTTTATTTATAAGTGGAAGTGTTCTTTGTAGGGAGGTAAAAATATTGTAGTGTAAAAATAAATTAATTACTTTCAATTAATGACTGGCAAAAAGACTACTATCCCAAGTCGAAAAAAATATAAAGTCTTGGTTTGACAACTGTTGATTGTTCAATGGGGTTGCCAGGTCGCCAAACCTAATAGCCGGACAGAGTTTGGCCGGACATTTGGGTAGAAAGGCCGGACACCCTACATTATTGAGGATTTTGTGGCTCAGTATTAATAGGTACGACAAAAAAATTGTATGTAAAATCAAGCTTTTTTGATTATTGTCATAATCAGTCATCGGCGCTCGCTTGTTTGCGAAATGTAAAAAGCCTAATAAAAGCCGGACAAGCCAGACACCGTTTATTTTGGCTGGACACGCAATCAGAAAGCCTACCTATGTCCGGGTTTATCCGGACGCCTGGCAACGCTAACCATAAACATAACCTACAAAAGTTCATGACTGAATTTCTATTATTCTCGGACTTCTCGAACAAAAATTCTTGCACAAACTAATTCAGAAGTTGACGCCGAGTTAAACAAGATATTTTTCATTTAAAGACGCAAGAATTAAATCTCAGCTAAATTAATGTATGGGTGGCTGCCATTGTTCTTTGGCAATCTAGAATAGACAGAAGAGCAGTGGCGGCCCAGCGGTAACGACCCTGACTTACAAGTTGTAGGTCGTGGGTTCGAACCCAGGCAGGCGCTTTACTTTGTGTAAATAATTTCATCACCAATGCTCTCAAAACAGTGAAGGAAAACATCGTGAGGGAACCGGCATGTCTAACCAGAAATTCGAAGACATGTGCCCGCACCAACCCGCACTGGGCCCGCGGCACCACGCGGGCCCAGTGCGGGTTGCGGTCTCTATGAGAGGGAGTGGGCCGTAGTCCACCGACTACGGCCGACTCCCTCTCGTAGAGAGGGGTCCTGTGTCCCAGCAGTGGGAACGTTATTAGGCTGATTATTATTATGAGAATATACTATTTTGTCGAGTAAGTAGAAATACAAAAACTAATCGTTTAGGCTACCTACCTAAATTCATTTTTTTCTAAGTCACCCGGGTAAGTACTTCTGTGTGCCAAAACTATTTATTTTACATCAAGCCAAATCAGTCATAAGAATGATGTTCGTTAAAAATAGGTAAATCAATGTTGAATCATAACTAATTAAAACAAAAAAAACTCTTATACCTACAATAATATATTTTTAAATTTAAATAAATGTTAGATACAGCGACATGCTATAGTTCAAAATGTCAGTCTAAAGATAAACTCGTCAAGGTAATTAGCCAGATAACGGTAACCTGCATGGTCTTTGCATGAGATAATCCTCATCGTCGCATGCGTTTTAGATCCCTTAGAAACGGTCTAATAATAATATAATTCATCCATACTAATATTATAAATGCGAAAGAAACTCTATTTGCCTGTTCCTTTTCCCACCTTAACTCCAGCACCCTATTGCGTAACACACTATCAATCACAATCTGAATCATTTTCAAGGATATTGCTAATCCATAGCTTCATAAATCGATGAAATTTGTCTGCTCAACAACGTAAATAACGCAATGAATGTTGTTGAACTGTCAAAGTGAAACCCATTGCTACTGATAGTGTGTTACGCATTTACCCCGCAGGACGGGTTTCGGTGAAATTTAGCACACAGGTAGACCTGGACCCGGGGTAGGTTACTGTTAGCTTGCATCTTCCCACTGCTGGGCAAAGGCCTCTCCCCATGACTTCCAGCTCTTTCGAGCCAGGGCTAAAGTAACCACTGGTTGTTTGTTTTCTTCGGCTCATCCCGCCATCTTCTACGAGGTCTGCCGCGACGTCTTCTAGCTGTGTCAGGGCTCCGTGTCGTGGTTATTTTGGTCCACAGCTCATTGGGCATACGGCAGATGTGGCCAGCCCACTCCAACTTCAGCTTAGCGGCGTTTTGAGCAACGTCAGTAATCTGTGTTTTGGAGCGCAGTGTGGTGTTGCGAATATGGTCTGTTAATTTGATGCCTAGAATACTGCGCTCCTTTACACGTTGGCGAACCTTGACTTTGGACTTTTGATTGTGAATGGGAAGGATGCATGTCATGTCTATAATTTTTCGCTTGAGTGCCATAGAAAGGTTTCCTTTCATAAGCTCTTTCATGGACCAGTAGCTCTTCCAGGCATTTTCGATTCGTATTAAAACTTCCTTGTCTTGTCTGGGTTAGGCTAGAATACTTTTAATCCCGGTAGTACGTTCCCGTGGGATCATTTACGACCTCCACGCGGGAGCAAGCAAGCAGCTCCAAGCCGCGGGCTAAAGCTAGTGTAAAATAACTTAACTACTACAGACAGATACCTAACAGAATTAGTAGGTAATGCCACTCCCTCCTACTCTGATCTTTTCTTTCGTACTGCGCGTCGATCTTCCTTTGTCTACAGGTACTTCTAAACATTCCATTCTCAATCACAAGACGCAATACAATACAGCTTTTATGATCAGTCGGTACTCATTCTTCGTTCCCCGCGTTTCCTTAAACTATTAGGGCTCCAATGACATAAGCCATAGATTGTCATACCACGAGCACGTCCCACTACCACAGTTAAATAAAGTAAGCAGTATTACGTTTCGGCGGACTCCTTGAAATAATTAACTACGGCCGCTCGATAGGTAAACACGCACTGGGGTTGCCCACTGACTGTGTCTCTCGGGTTGTAAGTTGTAACTGTACTTTATAAGTCCGACGAGAGCATTCTTTTTTAAAACCTTGCGTTTTGTAAGTGTACATTAAAATGTTTTTTCACAAATCCGGTAACTTTTTGTTTGTTAAATCATCTCGGCACATCAGCTGGAGCCATTCGGATAAGCTGGTTTTATTTTTAGATATTATTTATCCATTTATTCGGGTCCGAAAACAAAATACTTTCTATAGAATAATATAAAAAATGTACATAAAAAAGGTCTATAAAAACGTCCGTGATGACATATATCCAAATGCTCAGGTTAATTCACAAATTGATCAAATATGACACTGACAAAGTACTATATACAACATGTCGCGGAATTAACGCACACAACCAGACACCCCAATTAGAATATTATGTTATAATCATAATACATACACTGAATTTTTATTATTGTGTAAAAAATATTGTTTTTTTAAGAAATTAGTTATACTGATTGTAGGAGAAAATTATAGTCACACTACAAATGTACGCATGCACATAGTCGCAGTCGTATAAGGGTTGGAGCTCAGTGGGTATTTCATCCATTTTGGTTTGTTTTGACTGTACAGCGGCAGTGTGACAGTAATTTACGCAGTTTTAATTATTTTTGGGATACAATATTACCTATATCAAAAACGACAGAAATCGATTCAGTAAACGATTCTGAACAAACTACTTTCATAATGTGCATTAATTCAGTTACACATTGTATAAAACAAATATATTTTAATTATTATATAATGATTTGTCTAGGGTAATTTAAGTAGGTAATGTTAAATGCCTATCAAAATAAATTTGCTTGTCATCAGGGAAATTTTATTTTACACTAAATCATTTGGATATGGGATGAATAGTTTAGATTTCACGAACTCGAACGCGTCTCGCACCGTCCGCGTCCTTACGTACGAGTAACTGCGGTGTCCACCGCAGTCTACTGGTGTACACCGAGATTTCGAAGCGCCTCGTTTCGGCGTATTTGTATGAAGATGTAATACTGCTTAATTTATTATACTGTGCCACTATCAAAGGGTACCTAATGCGCAACCTGGACGCGGGGAAACGCACGCCCACGCGTCACTTGTGTCGACATTATAGTCTTCGAGCTCAAGTAGATAAACATCAATTTATCTACTTATGTACTTGTACATTTCTATAGCAGTAAGTTGATATTATTGATCGTTGCAACAAATGGCCTTGGTATGGGTCACATTACCGTTTTCCGTGTCCGTTTCACAGGGGATTGGGCATTAAATATTTATAGGTTCTACTAGAATCGATAATTCATTGTTAGAAAACTGAACTTCATTTCCCCTATCTACCAAGTACCACCAACGATGGGGATATAATTACTTTTTTTTTTGTATTTTTCATATTTTATAACTAAACTACCTATATTTTTAATTAAAGATGTAGTAATTTCGCTATTAATAACTTAGATAATGTCATTTGTAATTCAGTAATACTTAAATACGGTTATAATATTACGGTAATTCCTAATTCTTCATAAAAAATAACTTAAATGCATTTCACAATGTATACCGTACATGCTAATTAAGACATCACGGTATTTTTACCCGACGAACGCTCGAAATGAAACAAATATGAAAACACCCGCGCTTCGGCCGGCAGTCTGTTGACGACCTCGCGTTGTTTCGCACAGCACGCTGCACGAGCGAACACACGCAAGCCACAGACTTCGAGTTCCAATTACATAATATTAAAAATCAAAATAAATTTAAAAAGAATATTGACTAATAAAAAAAAATAAAGAGACGCCATAAAGCGGTGTTCGAATTTCGTAAAACTTTTACTTGAAAAATCATTCTCCAATAAACCGACTTTCGTTATGTGGTGACTTTGTTTTCTTACCGAAAATAATTAACTGGTGTTCTTTAAAATTTCCTAAAAAATAAGTGCAAGTGTTGACAAAAATGGCGAGAGCTATGGCAGTGCTGCAAGGCTTGGGGCAGAAAGTGAGCGGGAAGGAGCAGCTTGAAAGTCGGACGCTTCAGGTGAACATGCCATCTCCAAGACCTGTTCACTTAGAGTTTAACAACATTACGCTGCAAATTTCAGAAGGATTAACCTCGCGAAGTAAGTGACACAAAACTTAATTTGTTAGCTCTTTACTTCGTATTTAGTTTTGAGAAAGTAGCTAGTATGAACATTTTAATTCCGTAAAGTGATTTAAATATTGGTTAAATATGCAAGGCTGTGAAAAACTAATTTTTACTAGATCAATAGGTATTTTTTTTTATTGTTTATTAATTAAGGAACAAAAACCAAACCTACCTAGAAAAAAATCACAAACACCTCAATAGGTTTGTCCAGATGATTAAAAAGTGCTTCCCGAAGTGTATATTGGATCAGGATAGGAATGTAGGATCAATATTATTTTATTATCAAATTATTATATTACCTACGTATTTTACTCTAATAATTAAGTAGATACTTACAACTCAATCTCGTGCGATAAGAGCCCTACCGATAAGTATAGCTTTGTTATTGTTTAATCATCTGAGCTCAGAGACAAAGCTGCATTATGAACGGGATGAATATTGTGAGGAAGAGATAACAGTTTTTTTTAATGTAAAACGTTGCCCCACACTTGGAATTACTCCTGTATCGTGGGTGCGTTTACAAACATTTAAACTCACATATACAAACAACCAGACCCGGAACAACTACCTGTAGGCAATACAAATAGTTGTTCCGTGCGGGAATCGAACACGCGACACGCAGCGCAGCAGTCAATCGCTCAGCCACTGCGCCAACCGTGTCGTTTGTTTTGACACAGTTAGCATTCGTCTCATTCGTTCTAGATCTTTAGATTAACTGCACTTTGTTACTACATTGAACAAACGCCTTCTACGAGTATGCGCCTTCTATGGCGTAGAAGGGTCACGTTTGTTAGGGAAAACTACCACTACAGGATTAGGGAAATTTGGAGGGCTTATTTTTAGCTTCACTATCGATATTATGAAGAAGGTAACAGTATTTCCATGTTCGGTTAGTCTTAATGCTCTCATTGTTCAAAGTGATGATATCAAGTCATTAGTCTGTTCGGTAGGTAATTAAATTGAATCGTAAAACATAGGAACTTAGTTAGAAAAAGATAAAATCAAGTTTTTTTTTCTATTATGTGAATATGTGTACTTCCAACGCAACAATAAGATAATGAAATGAGTTCGACGACCACTTAGGTGGGATGCGCTGATTATTTTTATGATTCTCTAAATAAATATTTATTACTGCCGGGAATCATATTTATTTAGATTAACATACCAAAAAAAATGAATTGCGCGGGCTATCCTGACGCTTTCGCCTCAAGTCTACTTTCAAACATGAAATGTAGAAATACACACACAAAATAATACTGTCTGCTGTATGCAATTTAGAACTTTCTCAATTTAGAGTGGAGATATGATGATGACTCAAAATCATTCGAGTCTGCATCGAAATCTCTTTCGAGACTGTGTAGAAAGCGGTTTGACGGCGTTTTATGAGGTCAAGGTAAATATCAGTGGGAAGGTATTATTTGCATTTCCTTAATAAATTCGGAATAATTGTGACAACAGCCATTGCTAGAAGTTCTTTTATTGAACAATTGCGCGATGCAGAGGCGTTAACGTCTTCCGGAGATGTTGGTAAATACTTTTTCTTATTTGTACCGTAATCATCAGCTGAGCTTTATTTCAAGTGTATTTTGTGTCATATGAGGAAACCGGCATGTCCTAGAACCAAAGAGGCTAGGCTCGCGTGTTATTGCAGCCCACTCCCTCTAGCAGAGAGGAGGCCTGTGCCCCAGCATTAGGAACACTATGGGCTCATTATGAATGGGTTAAGTATCTGACCCAAATACACTTGAAATAATCAGTTTAATGTTGTCTATCTAGACAACCAGACTTGTAGGCGAGTTTACGTTAATATTGGTAAATATACATATAGTCAAATATTTCTGTCCTAATCGGAAGCTGATGCAAGCTGATGTTTGGACATTCTAGATCTTTACTAGGCGTATAAAGAACACAAACACTGATACATTATAGTTACATATGCGTAGACCAACGACTACTGAATATCAAGTTATTTACATCGAGTTATCAAATAACAAGTTCCTTTGCCAGTCAGCCGTTGAACCAATCAGTGAAGCAAAAGAACAATGTTTCGTAACTTGTACATAATTCCGACTTTAGCTACTTGATATTGTAGTTTTTTTATTTCTTACTAGCTATGCCCGCGGCTGCATTCGAGTACATGTCGGAAAACAAATTTGGATTTTTTGGTTTTTAATTTATTTGCGCTAAAATAAAAGCAGCCTAAACTACAAACTATACCAAACCTAACTTCAGCTAGGTATCTGTCAGAGTCCCTTTAAAATCGGTCCAACCATTTCGGAGATTAGTCGGCACAGACAATTTGTTTTTAATGTTCCTACCGTATATACTTTCATAATATGCATTTCGTAAAAAAAACTGTTATTTTAACATTACAAACAATTGACATTACATCAATTTGCACGTAACGTCTAAGATCCTATTTAGGCCATAGTGACTAGGGCCTAGTCCCTTATTCGTTTGTACCTATGTACATATTAGCTATTTACCTGCAAGGATTTTATGCTTTTCACTCACACAAATGACAATATTTAATTTATACACAACCAATTACCAACATAATTATTTAGTGCGACAGCAATTATGGTAAATAACAAGTTTTTAAATGGGATTCATATTGTATTACGTTTATTGAAAATTAATGCAACTAACGCAGAAATAATAGTACAAAAATGCTTCGTCACATAGCTCTGTACAAATGCTTCAATATTTAGCTGCAGTTTTGCAAGACCTGTCTGACCAAAAGTGTGATATTTCTTTAGGTCAAGCCTTTGCCAAAGAATCGGTTATTATTGTTTATAACTGTTACTTTAACGATACGTCACTCTTACTCAACCAAAACTGAGCATTTGTGAGATATGCGACGCAGCTCACTAAGTCTTTTCAAGTATTTTGAGTATTTATTTATATTTTTTTTTTTCGGCTATATGTTCTGTAAAAGTGCAGATTATGCTAATGTCAAGGTCATTAAACTAAAATCATAATTTAGGTTTAAATACTTTATTCTTCAACATACTACAAGAGCCACTAACATGAGGATATAGATAATTAATGTATATAATAAACTTATTCTAAGGCACCGGTACAACAAAACAACAAAATTACCCAGTTATTTTGTTTTTATTCATAACATAAGATTTACGTTATATAACCTAATACTCTATTTAAAATAATAATATGTACATGTGAAAAAATAAGCAAAAGAATAAAAAAATTCGTTAGTTACAGGTTCAACGGTTTTATTCTCAACTTCAAAACTTAAGTCCTGAAATAACCTTACTTAGGTTATTTCAGCAGCGTAACACACTTTCAATCACAATCTGAATAACTTTAAAAGATATTATATAGACAAATTTTTCGAACATGTGAAGCAATGGAGCTAATCCATTGCTTCATATGTTCGAAAAATTTGCTCTACCACGTAAATAAACCAAAGAATGTTGTTGAACTGTTAAAATGAAAGCCATTGCTACTGTTAGTGTGTTATGCATTTACTCCACAGGACTTACGAGTACGTCTTGAAATTACGATTTTGAACACAGCATGGAATTTATGTAAAACTTGTTGATTCAATGTCTATGACAACAAATTTACTGACATAACAAGGACGTTTAATTTTAGCAATATGCAAATCAATTGTTTGTATTGGTTGTTTTTCGACATCGCGTCGACGAAATCGGCTCACTTACAGAAAGCTAGGTATTTAGTGATACCTACCGTAATAAAAAGATATGTATAGAAAGATAGACAAACCATTTATTCAGTGCACACAAAAGATAACAAATTACATGAATATATAAAAACAAGGTGCATACAAATAATGAAAACATACTTAAAGAGATTATGTGAAACAAACAAAAAAACAAAGTGAAGTGATGACATACTTTAAACCAAAATAACGAACATACAAAGTACGGTGTGCGTCTCAAGGTTGCACCAACTGGGAGTCCAGCTCAGCTTGTGTCAGGCAAATGTACCTGACGCTGATATTCTGCTGGATCCCTACAGTGACATACGGACGCCGAGCAGACGAGATAAAATAAAGCAATCATCTAAGCAATTATCTCATCTATGTGTATTTTATCTCCACAGAACATTTGAATTCTAAAACAAAACTCCGATAAATATGTAAACGCTTACAATTTAACCAGCTATGTTGATTATTCTGTGGTGACGATGACACTTACATACACGTGCTAAGGTAAGGGACCTGCATAATGGGCAGCATGCGCCGCACGGCTCCCCCTGACAATGACATATAGTCTGACAAACATCTTTGTGAATGTAAAGTCAGGGTTTATAATGGTTTGTCAAATTGGTTACCAACTTAAATTGTCCGTATATTCAAATCTTATTCTTTGACAGATGTATGAAATGGATACAACACTGCAAATTGACGGAGTGTGTTAATTTGATAATCAATTAATTTCCCTGATTTATAATTACCTTTTTTTAACAATGAAATCTCGCAGTTCAACCTGTGATGTTGTCGTCTGCTTAGCAGGGCTTGCCTGTGGATGCCTCAATAAATTAAGGCCTCCAGCCAGGGCTTAAAAACTTAAAAACTAAGCGACTACACGCTAAGGGCACCCCCTGTTGGTTATGGGCCTCGGCTTAGGGCGTCGGTCGCTGGGAGAGGGCAGCAAGGAACAGGTTGGATCGGAATTATTAACATTACCTAATAGCGGCAGAGCTTGTAAAGGGAAGATTTCTAAAACCTGTGAAGCCCTGTACTTAGGTACGGTTCGTATTAGTTCACTACTTTGCCAAGTGCAAAGTGTAGATCTAAAACTTTATCTAAAACTAGATGACCCAGTGAACGTACCATGTTTCAAATTTCTCGTAAGAAATTTCGATATTTCGGCTGTTCCTTTAGGTTTTTTCTTATTTTCTTTTTTCCAAAACCACCCCACTATCGAGACGAACAAAACAAAAAGCAAAACTTTCAAATCGGTCGAGCCATTTTCGAGTTTTTGCGAGACTAACGCACGGCAATTTATTTTATACACATATACCAGCTCAGCTGCATCCGGTTAGACTGGAAGCCGACCCCAACACCGTTGGGAAAAGGCTAGGCAGATGATGATGATGATGACATGTACCTAATTAAAATTTAAAAGATCTACACAGATTGTGACACTGTATATTTTCATAGTAGTGTGACTGGCCTTACGTAGACATTGTTGTGTTACAATGTCAAGGGCGGCCCTATAGGCCTGTTAAAACTTCTTCACAAACAAATAAAATAAAATGGCCGTTGTTTAGAATAAATTATCTATCTTTAATCTTACCTAACTCCATAATGTAGTGATTTCGGTGTTGTCGGCTTTTATGTAGTTTTATAAATATTCATGATTTTATAATCTCTTTCCGTTTTTGATCCTGCCCAAATACGGACAAAAAAATTATCGTCAGTAAAATAAATAAATTGAAACATTGTGTACGTGACCAATGGCGCGAACAAAGCCACTTAGTGTAATATTTCTTAATTTTTAATTAATGTCATTGTAATTTGCAATATCAAAACGATTAAATGTCGATAGCTTGATGTCATTATAGATTCCGAATGGCAGCTGTCATCAAAACGTGACGCCGATAGGCGACCGACCATTCTTACACACACTATCCAATCGATCCACGTTGATTGATGACGTCGATCTACATCAGTCTAGGGCATAGGTTCTCAACGTGGGCGATAGCGCCCCCTCGTGGGCGTTTAAGACTTTCAGAGGGGTAGTAGAAGATCCTATCTTACGACTACATAATATTACACGTTTAAATAATATAATCGTGGCAATAGCTGTTGCAGATTCGCGACAGATGGTGGGTATAAAAAATTGGGAGACTCTAGAAAAATATACTCAAAACTCAAACTCAAAGTATTTATTTCATATTTCAATTAAACCAATTACGGGCACTTTTGAATTGGCAAGGGGTCGGTCAGTCAGAAAAATGAAGCTAGTTGCCCATTCCAAACCTATAGAGAAGAACGGGCAAGAAACTCCATGGACACTCTTTTAAATCAAAATAATATGGTTACAAAGTATTAGTTACATGATTCATGTTAAAAATTGCGCATGTGAGAACGATGCAGAACGTTAAAAGCGTCCGTAATGAAAAGTTTAAAACAATCCAAATATTAAATTAAATTAAAATAAGGCATGGCAGCAAAGAGATGACCAGTCCCTACTGACGGCACCCGTTCACGAACATGACGCATGGATTAGCACCATTCAGCTCAACCACTTTGAAGGGAGCTAAATGATCCAACACACGTGCCGCCATCAGCGAGACATTTCAGTGAGCATTACATACTCTCAACCGCCAGGGCACATTCAAGTCAATGAAAGACGCACCCAGTAAATGGGAGCTTTATAGTATGTACATAGTATATATATATAATGCAAAAATAGTATTTTACAATCTTCAGCAGCTCCAACAGTATTTTCAATTGCTAATCAATTTATTTATGCGTCCTTATGGAGCAGGACGAGCGTTTAGCCAAGCATTTTTATCAGCGATGTAATTTACCAATTTATAATATGCCTGGCTGCATAGTGTGCGTTTTATACAAGATTTAAATTTCGTTTCGTTCTGTTCAATTATGTGGGGAGGTATTTTATTGTAACATTTTAAACAGTACCCCATGAAAGATGAGTCTACTTTAGCCAGCCTGAAACCTGGTTGAACTAATTGCTCCCTATTTCTAGTGATATAATTGTGTCTTTCACCTCTTTTACTAAAAATATGTAGATTTTATTATATTATATTCTATTAAATAAGGTTGAGAAAGGGTCTAGTGGATATAACATCCACAGCTAGAACCATATCACAAGTGACCCGACATCTGAATACATATTTTACTCATAAAAGTCGTAAAAGTAATCTTGTGTACATACTTATGTAACTAGCTTATTCCCACGACATCGGCTGAGTGAAATTTCTTGATTAAACATAAACTTTATCTTATGACACTCGACAATACTGCTAAGCTTCCCATTACTTAGTTAAAAAATTATGTAGTATAAAAACACCAATCATCTTTTTTTTCAAATTTGAACGTTTTACGGGTTATATTCGTATTTAAATATATTTATCTCACATTAGATTCAATTCTCTGTTTGTTTGTTATTTTAAAATAAGATTTAATCTTAAGTTTGGTTCGTCAAATTGCTTTTATCTAGCCTTGAGTTATTTATATTTTTGGTTTTTTAAGGTCCCGTACCTCAAAAGGAAAAAACGGAACCCTTATAGGATCACTTAGTTGTTCGTCCGTCCGTCCGTCTGTCAAGACCCTTTTTCTCAGGAACGCGTGAAATACTCAGGACTACTGTCCCTTGGAGCTGTGAAAAAATCAAACTTCTAAGTAAACGCAATCAAAAGATACGGGCGTTTATGTTCCGTTTATGCCGCATATTTTGACACTCGCAAGGGAATCAAAACCTATAGGGTACTTCCCGTTGACCTAGAATCACGAAATTTGGCAAGAAGCAATGTCATGTAGCACAGGTAAAGGAAAAATTCCGAAAACCGTAAATGTGTAATAACATACCTACAAAATTGTACGGAAACCTCGGTGCGCGAGTCCGACTCGCACTTGACCGGTTTTTTTTATTACTGAAGAAGAACCCCATTAAAATCCACTGCGTAGTTTAAAATAACAACATGATCACAACACAACCGTATTTTTAAGTGACAAGATTTTGATCTGTTGTATTATGTTATTTTTGTACCTACTAGGTACAGCCGATCTATTCTGTTCTGTTTCTGTTCTGTATTCTGTTCTGTTCTGTATTCTGATATTTAACCATGAAAACTTAGGTGAAGTGAGCTGTCAACAGTATCAATCCCTAACATCAGGTGGAATGAGAGCCCACTTCACCCTTCTGTTTACGGTGAGAAATCCATAGGAAACGACCAATTGGAACCGTGCACCTAGCTTCTGACTTTTCATAAGTGCCTATGTTGGTATATGTGAAATAAATTATTATGATTTTTTTTTAATATTTGGACTTTTTTGAGATTTTTACAGATTAGACCAGCGTCTACGCTAGCGATCAACGTTATTCAAATCTATAACTGCTGAGTTACAGATTTGAACAATGTTTTCTTACAAAACTCTTCGCACATAATAAACAATTACTAATTGATGAATGTAATTAAATAACAATACGCAGGAAGCATAATAATGAACAGATAATTACTATCATAAGAAAAACTTGCAAAAAGACATGAGTCACGAGGTGTCACGTACACAACAGGATGCATATATTATAATGCCTGGTTTAAGGCGCTGCTACACAGGAGCCCACTGCTAAGCTACGCACGGATACGTAGATATATAGACCTCATCCATCGCTTTCCAACAGGCGAGATCGAAGTCAAGAACAGGCCGATTCAACCATAAAAAAAAACTATCAAAAGAATGAACCGCGCAGCTTACGTAGCAAACCTCTCCGTGCACATCCTACGTAACAGTGGACGGTCGACTCGCGCCTGTCTGCTGGGAGCATTTAAGGTGTATAGGCATTCTACCTATGTAATGCATAGTTTGGCACTGCTAACGTTTGCGCTGCCAAAGGATCCTGCTTGCATTGGAGTCAAGAACCTTTACACATGAAATCATTTTTGCATATAATATCATATGTCTTGACTAAGTACCAGGTAGGTAAATATTTATAGGAATAATAAAGACATATTTACATTAGAATTACATACCCATTATCCACATTAAAGTCACAATGTTCAGGCATGAGGTCATTTAAAAAAAAGAAACGAACTGAACGGGTTGTTGAACTCATCCTTTGGGTGAATATTTTAGTACCTACCAAGATTGTTTAAAACCCGATGAATATTTGCCCTCTTTTACCTACCAAATATGTTACAGCAATTTCACCGTTATTATTGACCAGAAATATTGCTCATTAGGCGTCACTAAGTAATAACATCCGCACAGGTTGACCTATCAGGTCAAGTTACGCTTGCCGCGGTTGGTCTGTGGATGGGTGACCATCTTTCCATACCGAGACCCCTCCATGCCTCGTGGTCCCGGCTGTCATTGAAGGAACTTTGACAGTCGGTACGGGTAGTCAGAAGCCCGAGTCTGACAACCAGTCTTACCAAGGGGTATCGTATTAACCAGTAACTGGGTTGTGAAGGTCAGATTGGCAGTCGCTCCATGTAAAATACTGGTATTCAGCTGCATCCGGTTAGACTGGAAGCCGACCTCAACATAGTTGGGAAAAGGCTAGGCAGATGATGAGACGTCAATGGATTGATGATACTAAATAAGCTCATGGAATAGGTCTAAATATGATTAATTAAATCAATCACCACATCACTACACAATTTAGGTTTTTATATCAGATACAATTATTACTGCTACCCATGTTTTTTGATGTAGTTAACCTAGCTAGACAAACTCAAAGGAAAAAGATTTAGTTAAATTAACCCATTTACTGGCGCTTTTTAATTGTCGAAGAAAGCAGTCATTCAGAAAGATGATTATAGATGCGGTAGATGCCCTTTCCAAAGTGAAGTATGTACTCGTAGATACCTATGGAAAAGAATGGGGTAGGGGATAGGACCATGCCCCCACCATGGTGGCCGTCACCGTGCCCCCATGGGCACTCTACAGGGTCAAATTAGATTAGCTAGCGAAACTCCGCAAACGTGATGGGTATAACCTCTTAACATGATAAAACTAAAGAAAACATTTTTTCTCAGCTTTTCCTTCAAATAATATTTATCAGCGGTCGTTGACCCAATAAAATACATCAAAACTTTTTCATTTTTATTTTATCGTGTGTAGATATATCGATACTCGTACCCGTCATGACTTCAGAGTTTCGCTACCTAATTTAATTTAACTTGTACTGTTACAAAATTTTAGATCTACAGAATAGATTACATCATTATACATAGTTATGTTCGTATTTAGATCTCTACTGCAAAAAAAAAAAGTTATGAATGGTTCTATTTTTTTTTTTTGTTTTCATAACAATTAATTTTATGATATACGTACGGCCGATATCTCTCCCAAAGAAGCCTCTAAAAATCTAGTAACGTAAGTTTTTATTTTTTACAGCCGAATTATAATTTGTTACGCGATCATCATTAGATTGTTACACCCTAACTGGTTAATGCACTATCAATCACAATCTAAATCCTGTTGATGGATATTGCTAATCTATTGCTTCATATGTTAGAAATATTAGTCTGTTCAACAGCGTAAATAGCGCAATGAATGTTGTTGAACTATCAAAATGAAAGCCATTTCTACTCTAAGTGTGTTACGCAATTACCCCGCTGGTTATACTAACTATGAGCATAATCAACCTATAATCTACCTGCTGGGACACCACGCGGGCCCAATTCGGGTTGGTAGATGACACGTCTTTGAATTTTTAGTTCTAGGACATGCCGATTTCCTCACGATGTTTTCCTTCACCGTTTTAAGAGCAGTGGTGACGAAATTATTTACACAAAGTAAAGCGCCTGCCTGGGTTCGAACCCACGACTCGTAAGTCGGGGCCAGCACTGCTTCTAATAGTAACTAATACAACAGAAAATCTCACCTGTTTCATTAACTTTTATACCTACCTACACATACTTTAAGTTAGTATGTATGTATGCTTGTTTACTTTAAGTATGTATCGTGTAGGTCTACTCAAAAATAACTGTATTCAAAACCACTTTCATATTTTTTTAAATATTATTTCAAAAAACTTGAAAGTGGTTTTGGGTACAAGTAACATGTGGCCAATTGATTTGTAAAGATTACTTCAAAGATATGTTATCTATTCGTCCGTTTTTAATCTGAAATAAGTATATTCTCTAACATTTCAAGATATGTCAATAAAAAAAAACAAAATAAAAATACTTAATTTTCCGGTTTAATAAAAGTAACAGGTAACCATGGCAGGGAACATTATAGAGTCAAAGAGAACAAGAAACAGTTAAGGTAATATAATATCACGCTTGTTTTCCCTGAAGGGGTTAGGTAGATGTGTACCCACATTTCGCCAATACAAAAACGTGCCAGAAAAATACTAGTGAAACTGGTACCAGTAAGTAGATAAGATACTCCCATATTACGCCAGTTATCCACAAATCCAGCCTCTGAGCAGCACTCGAATTGTGTAACACACAATCAATCTCAATCTGAATCATTTTGAAGGATATTGCAAATCCATTGCTTCATATGATCGAAAAATGTATCTGCTCAACAACGTAAATACCGCAATGAATGTTGTTGAACTGTCAAAATGAAACCCATTGCTACTGATAGTGTGTTACGCAATTACCCCGCTGGTCCTGACAAATTCCTGAATAGAAAAATCTATTACTTTTTCCAATGACCCGACCGTAGGATCGAAGGTCCCAGATAATTTGTGAAGCTGTCTTGTCTACGACTTTTGCTTATCAAGCAGCGGCTGTAGCCAACGTAGCACGTGTTTTGTTAAAATGATAAAATCAAATAACTAAGTTTACCTACTGAAACTAACTAAGTAGGTCTTAATATTATAAACTGACGTAGCAGGTCGTAGTTGAAGTGCTTCATGAAGCGTTATTTTTATTTTAGATAATTACATATTTCTTATCTCTACCCAACCTCCCTATTTCTTATCTATATCTATGTATGTATCGTAAACCTTGAAGATTTCAAAATTTTCAAGGTATGTAGTTGGCCCCGAAAAGCGGATCGCAATGGATTTAAAAGTAGGTATTTGAGACCAAAAAACGTCTTCAGTCATATTGATTACGACACAATATTTGAAACGATTAATTTCATTATTCAAAACTGGGTTACAATAAACACAGGCTAAACCAATGATTACAAAATATTATTATCATATCACTTCAGTGCTACGTGATATCGTTGTGTCTTCATGAGAATGATTAGGCAGCTTATCAAGGAGACTTGTCATTTTTGGGCAGCCTACCGCAATAACCAATGAAATAATAACGGAGTGTGCACAACAAGTGTCGCCAACAATACAGTGTTGTCAATAACTTTAGACCAAATTGTTTCGACTAGGTTCTCACACAACCTTGATCTATTATTATTTATTATATATGTCGAATCGTCAACGCACACATCACGTACCTAACCTCAATTTAAATTAACGCCATTTACCTTCCTTTATAGGAACTAAGTCGAATGACGGTTAGTCGTTCGTTTAGGAACGTCAAGTAATAACTTGGGGGATGGTTAGTGTGGAGTAATGGCAATACCGAACGCATGACCGAATTAGATCTTGAATGATGGTAGACACTGACAGTTAGGTTGGTTAACCTGAATGAGAAAAAATGGACGCCGGGTGCGACGGTGGAGCGCGAACTTTTTGGTCGGACCGTCAGATTGAGTGGTTGGCTGTTACTCCGCACTAAACTTCCCGCGTTCCTAATTTCTAATCTGTCTAGATCTTAGGCATCCTAGATTATTTTGTGTTCTAAGTTTGTAAACAGTAATTACAAGTGTAAACCAAAGTTTGACGAGTATTATTTCGGAACTCCAATGATGTCTCAACCCCCTCCCTGGTGACAAATCCCCGTCATATATAACAATTGCTTGCCGCACTTACAGTAGACACCAAAGCGCGCAGCAAGCCAACAACATAACATTTCACAAAAAAAAATCATACAAACATTAAACATATACCTACTGCTATTAAAATAATCAATAAATACAAATATTTTTCTAAATTACACCTATTCAAAATTATTTTCTTTATATATCGACGTTCGGTCCACTCATTTTAAACAGCTTATCTTTCGACAAAGGCGTCCTGAAAAGATTTACATATCTCTCTGTCTCTCGCCTGTATCCACTCTGGTGCAGCTACTCTTTTGACGTCGTCTTCCCAACGTTTCGCTTGTCGTCCTTTCCTCATTTTTCCATACCTGGGGTACCATTCTGTTATTAATTTGGTCCACTACGCTTCCTATTAAAATACCCTGTCCTTATTCAATTAAACGGAAAATAAATAACCGGTGCAGATGCTTTCAGATCCGCTATACCCGTATTATGTTCAGCAAGTTTGTTGCTAAATAATGACAGAGCTATTGTATTCATTAGAATACAAAAGGATGAAAAGGTCATTAGACATTTTCATCATGAACTACTTACACTAAGTACTAAGTCTAATAAGTAATCAAATTCAACTGTAACATAGGTGGACTTGATCGTTGACAATCATTGACGTGAGTGATAAATTCAATGGGATTTTACTACACAATTACTACCATTTGTGGGGCTTGTGGCTAAGTAATAACATCCGCACGGGTCGATCGATCAGGTTAAGCTACGCTTGCCGCGGTTGGTCCGTGGATGGGTGATCTTTACATACCAAGACCCCTCCGTGCGTCGGAAAGTACGTTAAGCCGTTGATCCCGGCTGTCATTCGTGGATCTTTGACAGTCTTTACGGGTCGTCAGAAGCCCGAAAGTCTGACAGCCAGTCTTTCCAAGGGGTTTCGTATTACCCAGTAACTCTGTTGTAAAGGTCAGATAGGCTGTCGCTCCATGTAAAATACTGGTTCTCAACTGCATCCGGTTAGACTGGAAGCCGACCCCAACATAGTTGGGAAAAGGCTCGGCAGATGAGTGTTTACCATTTGTGATTACTTCGTAAAAACAATTAACTGACCTACATAATCTTGACTTGTTTTATTTTTTTACGTAAAGATAATGATCAAGGTCACAACGGTGATAATAATAAATCAAATAGATAGGTATAATTCGAACGGAAAATTATTAATGAATGCGTACGTGCTAGCTAAGTTTTCTTATGATGAATCATTTAAGCCTAACTTATTTGTAGCGACAAACATAATAACGGTTATTTTGACGATAACGTTAACAGTACCTAACTACCTACAATAGCATTAAACGGCATTTGTCAAAATGCCGTTTAATGCAATGCAATGTAAAAATGCAATGTTGACTTTGATTAATGCAATGTAGACTCAGGTGTCAACCTGAGTCTATGTAATTTGTAACGAACAATGATATTTTTAAAGCGTTTGAAGACTTATCGTAAGCATGACTTAGTACTATTAGTTATTCTGTGGCATGACAAAATAAATAGTTTTTAGGGCTGCGTACCCAAAGTGTGCCCACACGACACTTGACGGGACCCTATTACTAAGGCTCCCCTGTTCGTCCGTCCGTCTGTCATAAGGCTGTATCTTTTGAACCGTAACAGGTAGAGACTTGTAATTTTCACAGAGTGTGGACTACTATGGCCGCTATAACAACAAATAATAAAAATAAAATACATTTACAAATTAAGGTAAACGCAGGTATTAACGACCCCCCTAAGGCAATTTTAAAATCAACCATATTTTTTTAGTATACTGGTTCCTCTAAAGATTAATAGTTTCATTTTATATGCTAGTGTTATGTATAAAAAATGTATTTACTGAATCAAATCCATTTAAATAAAGGATTATCTTGTAAAAAATAATTTACAATGTGACTTAGTCGATTGTTGCAATTACCGACCCATAAAAACGGCTGTGAAGCTATTAACGATTTTTATGCAGCTATTCCCGATCGTGTATGATAGGAGGCCTTTTTCCAGCAATGGAATGTATATAAGCTAGTGATGATGATGATTACCGATCTTAATAAAATAAAACAAAATAAAAATGCAAATACTTATCCGTATTTTTTTATTATAGTTATTTTTAATAAAAACAAATTAGTACTTCTTAGTAATACCTATGAACTAAATAATTATAAACTTTTAAATTAATCAACATAATACTATTAATACACATATATATTTTAATTTAAGGATTTCAAACTCTATGATATTTCCTTATGCTATTGAGATCATAATCATTTTTTGAAAATTATGATATTAATCATCACAGTCATTGGTTAACCTATTTTTAGAAATAGATGACAACTAATTAGTTACATACATGATTTGGTACAACTGGTGCTTACAAATGAAACTTAATGTTTCATTTGTAACCAAAACTTCTTTCTCTTTTGGGCATAAAAAGAAAGCAGTTTCGTCACAGTTAAACACTCGTCTAGGGTCTTCTAAAACATGATGCAGATTATTTGTCATAAAATAATTGTTCACTCTGTCGAACCATGCACGTATAGCCGCTTCTGTGACTTGATTTCGGCTTGAAGGAAGATTTTGTGCAACGCGTTTAGATACTGTTGGATGTCTCTTTATAAAATTCTCAAACCAATATCTGCCAGGCACACCATTTTTAAATGGGTTTGGACAATTTAAGTTTTGGACTAGCTTAGCCACTGCTTCTAATAATTGTTCTTTTGTAACTGGAAATCTCATCTTGCTAAGGTAGTGAATCCAGTCTACAATCTGTTTTTCTTAACCGGCTGAACTCCGCAAATTTCATTCTTATATTTACGTCCCGTTTGTCTCGTAATGTAGTTTTGGGAATATTAAACCTTTTTGATGCCTCATATACACTTGTATCGTCATTAATTGCTTTGATTGCTTCAGCGAGTTGTGTTTTACTGTATACTTTTCACCGCTTTTGTGGCTCCATACTTCTGGAAAAAAATATAATTGTATGTTTTATGTTGCTTTAGCCAAGAAGTAGCATTTATTAATAGGTACCTATTATGTCATAAAAGTAGGTGAGAAACTAAATAATCTATATACGATCGGTAATAGCTTCTTATAGTTGGTATTGCCGACCCTCATGGGTCGGTAATAAAGTATGTAAGTATAAACATAAATTGTATTACCGACTCATAAAAAAATGGTTATTTTAATTCAATTGACCTTCGGACTATAAAATAGATTATAATTGATTAATGTCACAAAAAATATGAACAAATGCACACTGTTTTAAACACAAAATCAATAATTTATTACTGTAACTATTCAATATCGATCCTCGAAAAATATCATAACTTTGGTTAAATTGACAACGCTAAAAGGTAAAAACTAGACAAAAAAGTTTAGTCGCTAATAGATTTTTATAAAGACTGATAGCTTAGATTTAAACTGGTCCATAAAAATACTTGTGTTAGTGTGATATAATAACATAAAAGAAAAATAAAACGAAAAGTTACGTTGCTGCCATTGCCGACTTATGGGTCGTCGATAGCTGCCACGACTAAAACTGATGAAGCTAACACCATCCCATTTTAATTTAAAGTTTTATCGTTTCAAATTACTTTTTATTAATAAAATGTCGTGAGAAATCAAGAGTTGACACTTAAATGAATACATTTAGTAATATAAGATAAAGTATAGACGTCATTTATTTGTATAAATGTCTTAAATAGAAAAGTCACGTACTTACTTGAAGGAACAAGGGAAACAGTACAACACGTCCTGCGTCCACGCTGCCCCGCAGTAATTGACGTATTTTATCTCTTTTTTGCACAGCTACTCACACTAACGTAAAAGTATACGACGCTCAAGGAATAAACGCGTGTGTAACTTTGCCTACCTATAGCTAGAATAGTTCTGGAAACGTAAAGATTTCGAATTACTTTTATAGGTCGGTAATAACTACAGATTTTCGATGGGTCGTTAATAGCTGCGTTTACCTTAATATGTGTACAATAAATGTATTTTTCGGTGTTTTTTTGCTTGATCTGAATAAATTTACGGTGGTACAAATGCTTTCGTGTGCGATTCGACTCGCACTTTTTAGATTTTCATATCACTTAATACTTTATTTCATGATCTTTAGAATCAAGCGTGGTTACTTCAGCTCGTACCTGGTTGTGGTAAATTGCCTTGATATTGTCAGAAGCGATGATTCAACCAGCCATTGGGCCACGTGTCGTTATCATACATGTGCACGCTACTTATTACATATTTACCAACACGAAAACGCGAGTTGTATAGACTTAGACTACGGCCGTCGCTCTTTGTTTTCCTAGCCCTTATGGGCCTATGCCCTTTCTGGGTTAAAAATAAAGATGTTACTCGTAAATAATGGCAGATGATGACGCACTCTCCATGCGTCATCATTTGCCTAGCCTCATCCCAACTACGTTGGGGTCGGCTTCCAGTCTAACCGGATGCAGCTGAATACTAATATTTTACATAGACCGAATGCCTATCTGACTTCCAAAAGTCAGTTACTGGGTAACACGATACCCCTTGGTAAGACTGGTTGTCAGACTTTCGGGTTTCTGACGACCCGGACCGGCCTCGGCAAGCGTTGCTTAACTTTGAGGATCCACCCGTGCGGCTGTTATTACTTAGCCATGAGCCCCTCTAAAACAGAGACCTATAGAAGAGTGCATATTGTTACTAATTATATATACTAATATTATAAAGAGGTATTGTTTGTTTGTATGTAGGGGCTGCTCTCTGAAACTACCAGTAAGATTTGAAAAAATCTTTTTGAATTTGATAGCCCAATTCTTAAGGAAGGCTATTTAACACATCACGCTATGATCCTTAGGAGCCGAGCAAAAAGAAAAAAAGTCAGAACAAATGCTAAGCGCAAAGTGACAGCGCGGGCAGGTGATGCGATGCGACGGGGTGGGGCGGGGGCACAAGAAATTTCACGCGGACAAACTCGCGGGCAGAAGCTAGTAACTTATAATCCAAAGTCGAGTTGAATTAAATCAATCAGCGACAGTTTTAGGAACATAGGCTTTGACCTAACTAACAGTCGCAGATCTGCATACTGCCCCTGAGAACCTAGCCTAGGCTCGCAGGCGATCCTGTAGGGTAGAAACGAGCCATAACACTTCTTTTCGACTTCTGGAAAATAACTGAACTGCTGATTCATCATGGTTTGATATTTTTTTTATGTAATACATGACATAATAAATATTATGTGCCAACAGTGTTGTAGATTTTTGTGTAATCATTTTTTTATCGTATTTCACTTGAGTTCATTTGCATGATATGAATGAAAAAAGAAGGCCAAAGTAATTACGTACTCGCTACGTGTAGACTAAAAGCACGCATGTCCATTATGTTTTTATTAATTTTATTTACAAAAAAAATTGCTAATTATTTATTGAGAAAACAAAAAAAAAATCAATTTTTTTGTCACAAAATCTGTAATCAGGATCTTGGTATATAAGCTTGGTGTTATTAAATTAGCTACGAATAAAGTTGGTGACGAAATTATGATTTTGAATAGTTGCCATTCCTTTCAATTCACAAACACCGACTGTATGCCTACATTACTCTACTGACTTACGCGCCGTGCATTTCTGCACACACAGCATGTGTAGATACCTATTATTGCAATGCCGAAGGTTCACGACCGACGGTCGGTTTTAATTAATCATCCCAGAAAAATCGCCTCGCTATCATATCAGTAAGTGGAAGAATCCGCTACCAACACCAACATTGTTTTTTTAAAAGTGATATCAGACATTCAATTATTAATTTATTGCATTTATTGTTTCTCGACTACCTATCACACTAAAACTATAGTTAAACAGCGATTTATTAATTATGTAGTATTTCTGCGTATTTAGTAAATAAACACATTGTGTATCCACGCGATACACCTTCCTTCGTCGTTGTGATTGAACAGGTATATTTGTCAATATTGACCTCTACATTGACAACATATTGTTATTCTTTGGAATTATTTCAAGGTAGTAGGAGTACAACACGTCTTGACCCTCGATAGATAAGTTATTTATTTATTTACTGACTCAATCTACTCATATCATGGATTGAACAAGTAGCTGATACTTCTTAAGGTACTTACGACTTATGTAGCTCCGAGATTTAATGTATGGTATGGGTATTATCACCTTATTTTCCTTCCCTTACATAAAGTTACATACCATCCAGTTATTTATATCATTAAAGTATTCGTAAGAAGTTGGCAGAATCATCTCTGCGCTGATTCGTTTTCTCCTCTACGCTGCTACGTATTATTTCAACTGACAAATTTCTCCTTATTTTCGTTAAATGTGTGTATGTACTAGTATTGGTTCTTTTTCGAGTTATTTATTACTTAAGTATGTTGCACCTGCCATGTTTTGTCTCTGCATCACCCTAAGGTTGACAGGTAGAAAATGCCTCAGGTATTAAGTCCGTCTTTGTACAGTATTTTTTTACGTGTGTGTTAAATTTTATAAATAAATAAAGTAGGTAAGTACAGTAAAAAACGTTTTATTGCCTGTAATATGAAACATCTTTATTTCGACGGTATACCTAATACTTAGGTCTCGTGTCTTAGAGAAAGCAAAACTCGTCTCCTGAGCGAAAATTTCTTAACAGCAAGCTGTGAAAGTAACCACAGGCAACATACCTAAGTAAACATTACGAGAAAAATAACTAAGTGCTAAAAGCTAAGTGGTATCTAAGCGAAATAGGGACGTGAAAGTATTGCAATCTTAAGTAGCAAGTCAAAATCAATAAACTATTTCAATTTGGTCATTAAAAATTAAACGGCACTTTTAAATATCAAAAACAAGAAAATAATTCACCCCAGTTGCCCCTTCCAAAGGGTAGTTTCGTATGGAGGTAGAGGTAAGAAACTCCATATACAGATGAATGCCTCGTTGTTCTAGTAGTCGAAAGCGCGAATGCTGACATGGTACCCCATGGTCCGACCATAGGGTCCTAGATTTCCAGTCTGAGCTAGGCAACGTGTTATTTTGTTTTCCCATAAGGAGTTTCTCAGTAATAATAATCGTCACGGCCGAATTTCGGCCATGGCAACCAATCCATGCCAAGAGGGGGATGAAGGCCTCCGCAGAGATCTTCTTCCTCGACCTCTGCGTCCTTCGACCCAGGAGATATTATAGTGCATAAGTGTGTGCACAGACACAGGTGCACACTCTTTTCCCTCTTTCTCAGTTTCTCAATAGCAGTATAGAAGCCCGGAGTCTGGATTTTTAAACAGCTGTCGTGCTCGTCCCCTATTGCTTGGGCCTTAAACATAATAGGCGAAACCTATATACCTTACCCTTTACACTGTTATTAGGCGTCATAGTAAAATATATAATATCTACATAGTACCTATAAAACAAAGTCGCTATTAAACGTCTGTCCATGTGATCGCTTAGTTCTCCTAAGCTACACAATAAATTTTGTGGTTTAAACCATCATTTAAAGCATTTATTAGCATGAAGGTTTATGTATAGCATAATCAGCCTATAATGTTCCCACTGCTGGGACACAGGCCTCCTCTCTTCGAGAGGGAGTGGGCTATAATCTACCACCTGGGCCCAGTGCGGGTTGGTAGATGTGTCACATGTTTTAACATTTTTGGTTCTAAGACATGCTGGTTTCCTCACGATATTTTCCTTCACCGTTTTGCACAAAGCAATTTACACAAAGTAAAGCACCTGGCTGGGTTCGAACTTACCTACAACACTTAATTCGGGGCTGTTACCACTTGGCCATCACTGCTCATTAATATTTAACTTAGATATATAGCAGAAATCTGAATATTTGGCATGTCTCTATTGCATTATTTGCGAGTCGCTAGTATTAATTATAAGTATTTTATTTATGTCTAGTGCCTCACACAGAACTGTTTCTACAAAAGTTTCCGTTCGATCGCAGGCATCCTGGAATCATTATAATTTCTACGTTGCTGTGATAAACATATTATTAAATGTAAAATTACTGCCACTTAGTATGCTATTATTCCATCTATCTAAAACCCTTAAGAGCAGTCATAGGTTAATTGAAGATGACTCGCTGTTTACGTCCTTATAAAGTCTCTTAAACATTATCTGCAGGAGTTTATCAAAGTATTTTATTTAAATATTTAATTCTATCTGGAACTTCTCAGCAGCAGCACCGCGGAGTCTGGATTTGTGCTCGGTTGATGGCAATAGGCCCGCCCTTTATAACATAGGGTTTAAACAAAACTGGTGAAATATGGTTGTACTATCGGTACCTCTACTCAACCTTTCCGCGAAAGAAGGCGTGATGTTGGCAGCGTGTTGTGAAGGTATTATGTTTAAAATTTAAATATTTCTTGTAACCCAGGAAAACCATATTTATACATTACTTAGCTAGTCCCATCGATAAGTATAATCTTCAGGGAAATCCTACTTAATTTATTATTAACTCTCATACTATTATGTAGATGTCATCATAACTTAGAATTTAACATATTTTGCACCATCTCAAACGTATCTAAAAAGAAAAAGATTTGTACCTTTATGTAATACTAGTTTATGTAATATATAGCTCCGCGAGATAAAAAGTATCGTATGTCCTAATCCAGGTCATGGCCGTTTAGCGTGAAAGCGTAACAAACAAACATACAAATATCATCATTATCATCAATCAAATCTTTTCTTTTTATAATATGTGTTATTAGTTTAGATACCTTTGAATTCTTATCGATTTCTACTACAAGAAAACTTATATTTTTCTTTATAAGAGTGTTTATGTTTTAGCAAAGTTGTACCTATCTACGCTTCACATAGAAACTGTGACAGAGAACATTACGCAATTACTGATATAACTTGACAAGTAGCCTAACTAGTTTTCTTAAGGATGTATCTGTGCTAATAGTACCTACTTGCGACCACTTACATGAGCACTGAGCATCTAGTTCGCTGTACTGAGTTCATACTGTCATTGCTTAGCTAATAAATGCATAGTTGGTAATTATGAAGTACAACATCCTTAAAACCTATGCACACAGTCATGTATGTCATGTATTATTTTCTTATAATTATATACCTAAGTACAAGCAAAACTGCATTTACATATGGGAGGACACACGTACTTGAACTTGAGCGATCCACGATTTAAGTCTTACTTAATTTAAAAATGTCCTAATTGCCATGTATTTACTTGTCTAAATAAAACAATAACTTTTTGTCAGCAGAACATTATTTCGTTAATTTTGTTGTTCCTTAAAATCAGAGGTGCAAATCCCGTATTTTTAAGAACGTTCATGTCAGTCTTAATTTTTGACATTGATCGTCGATGAGATGAGATTGCGACTTGAATTTGAACGTTTTTAAGTGCGAGAATTGGCCTTCTGTTTATCATTTTGAAACTTGGACTTAAAAGCCTACGAGTCTGCTTCTGAATTAATTTTATTAGAACAAAATAATTTCCTAAAGTCTAATTACTTATTATTATTTTTAAATGGTCTGTATAATTAAATAATGGTCTGTATAATTCACTGATAATACCTAACCTACAGTGTATTTTGTAAATTTTAAGATAAAAAATAAAATAAATTTAAAAATAATCAGGTTCATAAGGTTACCTTTTTTTCGTGAGGAAATCCTCATAGATACGTTGTCTACAAGATTGTAGTCGAAGATTGTTGAGATGCCAAATAGTTTCAATGAGAATGTTCGAGGTTTTCAGGAGCCCTTTCCATTTGAAATTAAGGCTAGTTTTAAAATATAGGTAGGTGTAACGTAAATATACCTATACTATACCTCTTACGTTTTATCCTCTGTCGTTTAGAAACCCTCAACATAATTAATTTTGTACTCACAAAAAGCAGCTGCAGTTTTATTGCATTTTAATTAAAACTAATCATCATTATGCCATATTTTATTATTAAATTGAAAAGAAAGAAAAAATATTTAATCCTGCACAACAAAACGCACATTACAAATAAAAAAAAAATAATAATAAAAAAGATAAAAAAATGATAATAATAAAAATAAAATAATAAAATAAATAAAATAATGATGAAAATAATAATATGTTACTATTCCGCATGACGGGAACCTCGTGAAAGCTGAGAAAGAGAAACAAATTAAATATCTCGACTTAGCACACGAGGTTGTTGACATGTGGAATGTGAGCCGATTGTCGTATCGGCCAATGGCCTGATGGACGAAAGCCTCGATCAACATCTATCGAGACTCTCGTTAGGCGGTTGGACCAAGGGCCTGATTCAAAAGGCAGTACTCCTCGATACGGCTCGCATTGTGAGGAGGTTCCTGTCTCTGGAGTCCTAACCACCGGTAGCTTGGACCCTGCTCCCGACATCGGTGGCTCACAATTTTTTTATATTTTTAATTGTTCTTTTTTTTAACCTATTTTTTATATTTAAAAAAATATTTAAAAATATAATAAAATAAGATAAGTAAATAAATAAACGAAATAATATGATATAATAATGATGATATAATAATTTGCTTAACGAATTAAATATGAAATGAAATTAGATATTACTTAATATTTATAATTAAGTTTTGTTGTTGTCCTTTACACAATAATTACGGATTGCCCCATAGTAACGGCCTTAGATAGTAATTTCTGCAGAATCCAACTTAATCTAACCGCTTGTTTGGTCTGAAAATCTCGTCTAGTCTAATGAGCAGGTTACCTAGATTGCATCCGTTCTTGTGAAAAATTAAAGAATATAATAGCATTAATTAAAATAGAATATAAAATATTATACTATACAGGTGAGTTGCTACAAGCAGTAAGTGTGCATACACACGAGCGACACGCGTCGATGGTTGCAGCTGCTCTGTCATCGGCGCGTGTCGCTCGTGTGTATGCACACTAACATGCTACGGGTTCTGGCTACCTACTGTTAATTCCGATCCAGCCTGTCCCTTGCTGCCCTTTCCCAGCGACGCCCTAAGCCGAGCTCAGTACCCCATAGGGGGTACCCTTAGCGTGTAGTCGCTTAATTTTAAAGTTTGTTTGCCTTAATTTATTGAGGCATCCACAGGCAAGCCCGGTTAAGCAGACGACAACCTCATAGGCTGCGAGATGCCATACATAATACATAATAAAATAATAAAGCTACCTACTGTAAAACCAACTCATCTTATTGTAAGATTGATTAATGGCTTAATAGCCAAGAGCCTCGACCAACACCTGAGGAGGCTCTCGTTGGGCAGCTGGATCAAGGGCTTGATTCAGAAAGCGGTACTTCTGGACACGGCTCGCATTGTCAGGAGGTTCCTCTCTCTGGAGCCCTGATCGCCGGTAGCTTGGACCCTGTTCCCGATACCGGTGGGCTACTATTTTTTATATTTTTAAATGTCTTTTTATCTTTTTGTTTATAAAAATATTTAAAAATATAATCTGTAAGTAAGTAAATGAAATAAAGGATATAATAATAATAATTTATTGATTAATAATGATTGGTGGATTGTTGAGTACTGATCTGTACGCACTTAACGCACTTGAACTCCTTAGAAGTCGGTAAGTCAGTCACTGTCAGCATGTCATTATCAAGAATGCAATAATAGTTATTGTATTAACGACTATGATCAACCGCACGCTACTACGAATATTGTAAGTTTATTCAAAGTTAAGTGGACAGTTTAATATTAACTGATTATTTTTTTTTTTTCGTTAGCCTATGTTGTGTCCAACTGCTTGGCAAAGGCCTCCCCTTTTTCCTTCCAAACCTCCCTGTCTTGAGCAATCTCTAGCCATGTTAGCCCTGATTATATATTTTTTTGTATTATATTGTAAGGCTTACCTCACCACACCAGGACGTCTCCTGTATGGTGGGTACTTTTACAATGTGTAACCGAATTAATGCACATTATGAAAGTAGATTGTTCAGAATCGTTCACTGAATCGATTTCTGACATTTTTAATGATTTTTAATATAATGCCGCTATTGCCAAGGTAAACCGATTCGGGTATATCTATCTATATGAATTATAAGCTTTTATGAGTTAGACAGAAATATGTTTTTCTCGTAAACTATTATTTTATTCTATCTTATTATAATAATACGAGTATGTTAATTACTAATAATAATGTTATTAGATCAACCTTTACTATTTAAGCTTTAAAGGAAAATACATCAACATGGTAATATTTTCTCATTGTTTGTCTTATTTCTTTTTAGTATATTCATGTCTATTTATTTGTGCTTATATTTATATGTAATTAGGTAGGTATATATTATTATATTCATAGTTTTATTAGGTTTATATACTTATATTTGCCAGTGGATGCAGGCAGCGCAGGACCGATCGTCGTGGAGATCCTTAGGGGAGGCCTATACCCAGCAGTGGGTGTCGTGCGGCTGATATGATGATGATGATGACTTATATTTAAAATATTTATTCCTCAATTTTCATGATTACACCTACCACTGTTTGTCTCTGCATCACCCAAAGGTTGACAGTCCGCCCCTGTACATTTGTGTGCTGGAAGTGTTAAATAAATAAATCAGTCGGAACAAATAAAAAAATATGAAGACCAAACAAGAGATGATATGATTACAATAATTATCTTAAGATAGGTCAACTGAGCGTAATCGCCTGATCGGAAACAATTAAAATCATATTAACTCTTCGATGTAAACAATCAACTCTTGTTTGTTTTTCTCCTTTATTATGAAAAGAAATTACACTACCTGTTCAAAAAACAACAAGGTAATAAATCGTAATTAAAATCATCTTTAATACCAAAACAACGACATTTTTATTATAAACGTAACATAACATCATGCCTGTAATCTCCGAAGGAAAAGGCAGAGGTGTACCTACTTATAGTAACACCCACATTTTGCCAGTTATGTTTAAGTCCTATGTAATAGGGGGCGAGCCTATTGCCATCTTCGGGCACAATCTCAGACTGCTATTGAGAAATTCGGAACGGAAGAACCCAATAGATAACGGTTACCTTGACCCGAGTATCGAAACCAGGACCTCATGCTCAGCAGTAGCGTTTATTATTATCAGTAATTGCATGATTGTTCATTGACTTAATTGAGTACCGATAGCCGTACTAATTAGTAGGATTTGGTACATCTT
Source organism: Apamea monoglypha (assembly GCA_911387795.2). Lineage (NCBI taxonomy): Eukaryota > Metazoa > Arthropoda > Insecta > Lepidoptera > Noctuidae > Apamea > Apamea monoglypha. The sequence continues at coordinate 4,733,662 of OU426920.1, forward strand.
GTCATTTATATACTTACAAATAAATAACCAGAATATTAAAAAAAACCACTGACAAAAATAGTGGGTAGGTATCGAGACACTACCTAGTATTTATACGAGTAAATCCTACCCGCCACTCCGTCCGCGTGGAAGCCAATTATACCCAGCATAAAAATAAAGATATCCTAAGCACTCGGCAATAGTGTAGAATCGGATGACTAGTTTCGGAGATTACCTCCTACATCCAAACTTACAAACGTTACCTCTTTAATCATTATAATATGAGCGTAGACATCGACTTCCGTAGCAAAACTGCATTATTCAAAATCAAGTAGCAGTTCGCCCTCTATAATCACAAAAAAGATCGTCGCGTTTCCGCAAATTATCTAATTACAGGAAAACCATACTTCTATTATTCTCCAATGATAAATGATGAGAGGCACATAATGAGTTCACTTATTTCGAAACACTTGTCATGCTATGTGCACAGGCAGCCATGACTACAGCAGGGGGCGATTCTGTAACCATCTCACCGTGAAAACTTAGGTGAAGTGAGCGTGGAGTGAGCTTTCATTCCAACTAATGCTAGGGATTGACACTACTGACAGCTCACAAAAAGCTCACTTCACTTGAGTTTTCACGGTGAGATTTTTACAGAATCGACCGGCAGGTGTTCTAATAATAATTGCCCTAAAGGTTTTTTTAAACAATGTGCAGTCGAAGTCAACATATATGTATTATGTCCCATGGAGGTAACACCGTAGACTTAAGTTAGAAGGTAGAATAGAATATTCTTTATTATGTACACCATAAATATTACAGATGTTTTTTTTTTAAAGACAACCTTTTGATGGATTTAGAGAGAAAGGAGAGACAATACGATGAGAAATAAATGTCTTAAACCGTAATACTGCGTAGTCTGTGGTGTACTAATTACATATATACAATAAATACATACATACACAAAACATACTTATCTATATAAATAAATATATACAATAATAATCATAAAACAAGTGCAAAGAATATAATAAATGACGCTTATGGAGAGATAGTGTGTTTTTACCATAATTTAAAAAATGGACATTGGTTGGGGTCGCCTTCTTGACACGGGCAAGGCATTCCATAACCGTACTGCTTAACAGACGGTCAAAGATTTATCATACTCGTAGAAACTGGTGGAATGCATCTCTAGTCTCAAGGTATTTTCTACACTTTGATATATATAAAAGCTGTTGCATTACTTGCAATTAAAAATGTAGTTCAGAGATCTTTTATTTTATTTTGTAAGGGAAACAAGTAGTAGTATATTACAGATTACAACTTAGATATTTACAAAGATGGCAAACGTAATTGTAGTCAGGGCAAAATTAATTATATGAACAAAGGAAATTAAAAATAACAAAACAAGACTCTTGTTTGCGTATATCCTAGAACATGCCTGACTTTTAAGGTCAAGACCATAAAAAAGTGAATTCCGCGAAAAATATCATATAAGGAGTTTTTGTCACTTCATCGTCGTTATGTATGTGTCGCAGTAGGTATGGTATTTAATTAATTTAAGTTTACAGTCGTTACCGTGACGGTTTAACTATCTGGCTAATCGCAGGAGTGGTACAAATGACCAGCAAAGTTAATTTGCCATTTAAGTCCGGTATGTATACGACCCATAAAACGTTTTATTATCAGTTAAATGAATAATCTGTACTATTTACCTGTATCAGAATAACTGTACCTATCTGCCAGGTAGGTAAGATTTACTTTTACTCGAACTTTATCCTGGTTTTAAGTACTTTGTAAAATGCTGCCTGATTTGATCTTTGGTGGTATATTTTAGGTAGGTAATTAAATAGTCTTTAAATTGGATTAGTGGTAGCCATTAATGAATTAATTACATTATATCTACATAATAAAATATTCTTTACCAAAAAAATAGGTAAACAGTGTAGGCAATAAGTGTGTCATGTTTCAATGCCATTTTTGAAGGCCTAATTGAGCAACAAAATTATATTCCATAATGCGGGCTTTACACAGGTGACTATAGCCCCTGAACAGAATTGAGCGAGAGGCCACGGCAAATTGCCACCACTGTGGAGGCAGACTGGATTCCGTACAACACCCGCTCGAGGAGTGCCCTACTTCCTGCCTCCGAGCGGCGGGTCCTGGTTGCCAGGATCGGGCGAGACCTGTCTCTGCCGGCAGTAGTGGGGGCTATGCTGGCAGAGACAGAGAATTGTTAAGAGGAACCTGCTTTTTTGAAGTCGGTTAAAATAAATAGTAGGTAACGAAGTTAAAACTGTACTTACATTGAATATTTTTGAAAATAAGTAATTGCTACGAAGCGTGGGAACGAGTCTGATGCCGAAAATATAGTTTATAGAATTTTTGTCGGTTTGTCTGGATGTACAGACGCCAGCAGGTTAAGCTACCCGAAACTGTCAAATTTTCCCAATCAACCTTGAACCTTAATGCTTTAGCGATAAAGTTGAAAATCTATTAAAGAAATTTAACAGATTGTAGTAACTTGGTGTGCTGGCGTCCGTACGTTCAACGCTCAACGGATTTGGATGAAATTTGGCTCACAGATAGTTTATAAACTAGAGTAACATCAAGGGTCGATACTTTTAACCCCGGTTGTACGTTCCCGTGGGATATTTTTCAAAACCGCTGGGAAAAGCTAGTTTCTAATACCTAACTAAAAAACTCCTAAACAGATGTTGTTGCTGTTTTTAAACTAGGCCAACCGACCGTTTTATAAAAAAAAAAAAAAAAATATATACAATTATGTATATATTTTATCATCTTCGTCTTTTATTTGAACGAGTTTCGATTGAGGTCAAGAGAATGTTACAAAATAAAGAAAGAAAGCAAAAAAAATATATAATATAAATACATATATTAGACGTAACAATAATTTCATGCCTTTTCCGCCTGTAATATGAACTGCTGAAAAGCATTGTTGTAGGACAAATTTTCTTTCTCGCTGACAAAGTAAATTGAGCTATACACATGTATAATTTTATCATTTTGTTTTAGGGAAGAAGACCATACTGAAAAATGTCTCTGGACTGTTTAAATCTGGGGAGCTGACTGCCATCATGGGTCCCTCAGGCGCCGGAAAATCTTCGCTCATGAACGCCCTTACCGGTTTTTCGTAAGTAGATTATATATTACAAGTATGTACATCTTTACTACTTTAAGCACACTAATGTAGGTACAGCGGCGGACTTATTAATGCCATAGGCATTTTCTACCAGTCAACCTTTGGGAGATGCAGAGGCAAACAGTGGTGCAACTCCGAAAATTGTGAAAATCTATTAAAAAATACACGGAATACAATGTACCTAATTCTACACAAAACAAACGTACAAGAACAAAGGCAAACATTACAGTTGTTATGAGACAGCCTGCTTCTTAGGAAACAGTTAAAAAAAGTTAAGAATCTTGTGTCTGTGTAAAGCCTACCTAATAATGAATGTTCGCATAATCGACAATTAAAAGGCCAATAACCTACAGCTTTAGAAGCTTAAACTTAACGTTTAAGAAAAACCAAAAAATAAAATGATATTGTAGCGGTATCTACAACGCCACATGCGAACAACGCGTCATACTGACGTCACGCAAATCCTGCATCTCGCAAGCAGAGTTAACCGCGCAATTATCATACATACCAACTTCCCGACATCAGCCGTTGGGCAGTTGCCCGCCAGACACAACACCCGTCTGGTTGGAGGATCCTCCCTTTCCTATGGAGGATGAGTAACCTTTACACGCTGTTCCTCATACCTCTAAAATATCTTCAATCTTGTTCTCGACGAATAACTGCTTACTGACGACGTATTACATTTTTATTTAATTTAGAGATGAACCGGTTAGTCATTGTGGGACTAGAGCATAGGGGGCTATGCCTCTAGTCCCGCTATGCTCGACTCGAAAAATACCTACTAAAAAGTTTCGCTATGCACTCAATTCTTCGATTCTACGTAAACAATGGAAGGTACAGTTGGAAAGTGTTTGAATTCTATTAAAAAAAAATATAGCTATTCGTATATGCGTAAGCGTCTTTAAGTTAAAATTTGTTTTGTCTCGTTCTGACAATCAAAAAAGTCAAAATGGCAGATAAGGACAAACGAATTTCAGAGCAATTTATGAATAGTAAGTCAATACTGGACCCACAAGATTTAAAATTTTATTTAATTCTATCTTTCTAATATTACATATAAATGCGAAAATTACGATGTTTGAATGTTCGTTCTTATAACAAACGCAAAGTTTTACCTGTTTTAATATATTTAATGATGATTAAGAATATTACATACTAAAATAACATATTTAAATACTAGGTTTTCTTAATTTACTTTTTAAATGGTTAAGTAAAATGGCGGTAACAGTGCATCGCCCGCCACCGCGCACGCTCCCGCTGCGCTCTAGCCACTGCGCATGTCCTCTGGACGAAAGCTCTAACTGCGTCAAAGGCGAGGGAATAATTTTGTCCACATAGCTCGCGAAAGTCAATTTAACTTAAAACTTTATGTTTGCATAACTTTCTCGCTTTTCAGTGGAGTGTCTAGCGGTAGTTTATGACAAACGTGCCGCTGACGGGTGAGATAGATTTAGTTCAGCATTCTGTACAAGCGAGTGCAGTGAAGAGTTTAGTTTTCTATGCAAGATGATAGCATACATACACGTAACATCGCGCCTGTCTAGGTTAAGGTTCGGGCAGAGGTGTATTTATATTAACACCCACATTTCGGATTTGATGTAACAGTTTTCTTCATCACTGCCCGCGAATGTGATTTCGTGCATAGCGAAATTTTTTAGTACGAGACTAGAGCATAGCCGGTTGAATGCCGTAATTACAGACACAATTAAAAAGCCATTGTGTCTCGCGTGGATCTACGTTCATACGAAGGGTTTAACCCTTTTAAAGAATAATAATAAGTTTATTCAATAATTGATTACAATGATACACAAATATGTTATAGGCTATTTATTTATTTATTACAGATGGCTATTTCTTGTTACAAAAGAATTAGACATCTGTAGCCGAACTAGGCGAAAGCCTGTATTTCAGGTATCAGCACCCAAACCTAAAGTTATCTAACAATCCTAAAAAACAGATTCGTTTCCTCGGACTTTAAAGAATAAAATTCTAACGATAATAATGTTAATATAATTTAAAAACAAATACCTACCTATCGTTTCTTTCAGGACACGAGGCGTTACGGGCAGCATACGGGCTGGTGACACCGTATGTGAACTTGGGACTAACAACTCAATGCGAACACTGAAGGCCTACAGAAAGAAATCTTGCTACATCCTACAGGATGACAGGCTCAACCCACTGTTCACTGTGGCTGAGCTAATGAAGTTCGCCGCTGACATGAAATTAGGAGATACACTTACTGAAAAACTGAAATCAAGCGTGGTGAGTTTGAAAATATATATCTACCTATTGTTTATTATCGCCATTTCATCTAAATGCCATCTAAATCATCCAAATCATCCATGAATGATATTTATAATTTATGATTGATAGAATAGAATAGAATACTCTTTATTGTACACCATACAAATTATAGAACATAAATAATAGTTAATAGCAATAGTTCGAATTCAATTCAAGTATTCAAATTTCCTTTCGTCTTTTGCCATATGCAGGTCAGTATCAGGTTGTATGTTGATCTAAATATGATTCGCGGTCGCAACAAATATTTATTTATACAAGGTGTCGTTTTGCATCCTCGTCAAATTTAAGAATGTAACTATGCTACTGATTCTCGACACGAATCAATAATAAAATAAGTAGGTTTTTTTTCTGAAAGTGGCGTATTCTGAAATACTGTCAAACTTAAATAACTAAAAAAACAAGTATGTAGTCATTATTTGCCAGGGATCGTAATTTTATTTGATTATTTATGTATTTCATAACAGCCTGCTGAAATTTGACGAGGATGCAAAACAACAGCTTGTAAAATTATAAAAAAAGCATCACCTGAATAAGCGCGCTTGGACACGGATCCTTTTTTGTAAGTCCTGCAATCGAGCAGATATTTTTGTATGACCTACGTTTTGTAGGATGTGTAAGTCGATATATTTGATCTGTACTTCATTTAGCTCCTACAAAAAATCCGCCACCGATTGTTTGCCGTCTGCAAACGCCTAACCTATCTGGTATTTTCCCTATAGTTTTAGAGTGCCTAGAGCCTCTAAGTGACTGTCTATACACTGAATAATAAATATTATTTATTTAACTATTTATGCACACACATATAAACAGACAAGAAGAGGAACAGAAAAATACTTACAAAGGTGATGCTTATTTCTAAAGAAATCTCTCCAAGCATACCTGCGATAAGAAAGTAGGTAAACAAGAGATAGACAACGTGTGTAAGAGTACAAAGAGAAAAAAAAAACATAAAACAACAAAAAAACACTTTAAATATAAACATACAATAAGAGAATATACTTACATACATACATACTTCTAAAATAAATATCACTAGGTACAATACATTATTATGGATTTCTCAAAAATATCTATCCCGTTGTGATATTATCGATAAACTATGTACTTTTTTGTTATTATGCCGTTATTATTTACACAAAGTTTTATTGTGCAAAATCATTTCAGCCAAACTTTGTCATTGTTGGACTAATAATTTATTACCTATTAAAAAAGAATCTGACTGGTTTTTTTCCTAGTTTTTATTTTTAGAGTGTATATTATTTATAATGTGTATTTTATTCAATCTCGCTTAGTGAGTGTCTATAAATGTGAAGCTAATGCTTATTAACTTATTGCAGACATTTTAAATAAATACACGTATGTCATTGTATGTAAATGATCGAAAAACAATCAGATGTTTTTGTTATTTTGACGTTATTGTTTATGTAAAATTCAAACTTTGATTCTAACAATAAAAGTCATTGTTTGACAGGAGTGAGTGCACAGGTCAATGGCGTTGTGCTTCTCAATTGTTGTCATTTGTTTTTTTTTGTACAAGGTGGCGCAAAAGTGGTCACCCAACGTTCTTTGGCTGTATTTTTTTTTTCAGCTTTTGGATTATGTTTGTCTGATGTCTTAATTTGTATAGGTACCATTAAGTCAAGAAAAAGATATCGGTTAAGTGGCCGCCGCTAGAATTGTTGACATTCGGGCCCGATTTAAGGCATTATTCGATAGGTAGATGGTCGTCCAATTCTTGACGGATATTCTCTTTGAGGGCTTCAAGAGTCTCATACTTGTTGACATAGACTCGTGATTTAAAAAACACCACAAAAAGAAGTCTGGAACGGTTAAATCAGGCGATCATACCGGTAAATGGCCGAAACGAGAGATTCGGCGACCCGTAACAATATTATTCCGCGTTTATTAAGTGTATACCGATTCATGTCTTGTTGACGTGTATTTTGTATTTATTTACTTCACAAATGTCAAAGTAGAATCGACATTTGCCGCCATTTGCAAAAATTATAGCATCTTCCGATGGGGTGATGACTTTTGCTACCTAAGTACGGCCTAGTAGGTTGCAACGGAGCAATAAAGTATCAAATTCTTGGTCTCCAAAGACAAACTTGACATTTAAATCTTTTATTTATTAAATAAAACACTTAGTACAAATAGATAACGTTATATTTAAACAGGTCTGGGTCGAAAAAAGAAAAAGAATATATAAATTCTGTCGCTATTGCTAAAACTACGATCCAAAATAGCTAACTAGTTTATCGAAATAGTTGCTACAACTTACATACGTACATGTGTTTATAGCCAAACATGGAATCAATGGAACAATATGCTAATATTTCATCTTCTTGTAAAGCTTAGTGATATCGGTCGGTCAGCTTTGAAGAGACTATGTATGGTATATTTCTGGATCATGTAATGGGCAGGAATAGGTGTTTTTATGCTGACAATCCAGAGGACCTAGACAAACGGCGATAATGATGACGGAAAAGTCACAAATGCATAGGGCTGACGTCATTTACCAAAAGCTTATGTCAATCCCGTCGAAAGTCGATGTAGAACTACGAAATCGCTTTGAAAGCGATTGCCACTTATCTTGGTCCTCAGATCCTATCACTGGCATTAGGAGCTAAGCACTTTTCACACGAAAAACCATTTTGTCTTTATAACACCGAAGGTATCAATACTTAATCAGTATATCATTTTCCTGTTTTCTAGATAGCCGAAATTCTCTGCACGCTAGGTCTGTTGGGGACGGAACACACGAGATGTGCAAATCTCTCTGGGGGACAAAAGAAACGCCTGTCGATAGCTGTGGAACTGATAGACAACCCTCCGGTGCTATTTCTAGACGAACCTACCACGTAAGTAAAAATTATTTAGGTTGATTTTATTATATTATGTGGCCGTTAAAACTAATAGACAAGTATGGATGAAAAAGACATGTTGCACCGATCCCTTATAGCAGGAGAGTGATGATTCATGTGGTGTGAAAAATTAACCTGGGATAATGTTTACTTAGCCCTAGATAGAGCTGACTTGCGATATTCTGTTAAGGACCTTTTCCCCAAAGATATTTCGTAAAGCGATTCAAGGGAGCAAAGGACAAATATGTATAAAATAATAAAGTATTCAATTTAGGTATCGATTGCGGCCTAATATTTAAATATATTTAAATCAAGTTTATTTTTGTAACCCACCAACTGTTCTATTTCCATTGGAACCGGTTTTATATAGCCGAAAATAAATCGGTTAAACATAATCTAGTCGGCTATAAAATTTACGCTTATTTTTATATATGTACCAACAGGTTATCTTATATCTAATAATATTAAAAAAATGAAATTAAGTATCATTTGTTTAATTAAATTTTAACGACGATTAAATAGGACTTCTTAAAAGGCTATCGAAGAAAATCTATAGATAATGACATAATAATTACTAGTCTATTATATTTGTTTAATTAAAATTTAACGACGATTAAATAGGACTTCTTAAAAGGCTATCGAAGAAAATCTATAGATAATGACATAATAATTACTAGTCTATTAATTAAAATGAAGCGTAATTATCATCATTAATTGTTCGTTGTTTTCAACAACGTTTATTTAAGAAACCTTCGCAGCACGATTTCTAAGAATGTTTGATAGCAATTTCTAGACTAGCTACAGGACCTAGGTAAATGAAAATAAGTAGAGAATAGGCAGGACATTTTAGAGACAAAACACTAATGAGACTATTATAGAAACAAGAAACACAAATCGTTTCCATATTCTGTAAATTCTAAAGAGTTCGCGGCGGTAATGTAAACTGTCTGTAACAGTTTACAGTATGGTCACTATTATGGATGTCCACATGTGACTATCGAGCACCAGAAAGGCAATTCTCGTAATTTTAAGAACGTTCACACTCACAGTCTGGGGGTTTGCTACCAGCTCTTATAGCAGGGCAGAAGTTGAACTTTTTTGAGCTTTTTTGTACTTAGTCATAGTATAAAAAGCAGTGCAGTTCAACTTCTGCCCTGCTATAAGAGCTGGTGGTAAGCCCCCTGATCTCAGTCTCAATCTGTCAAAAAACCTCTGATTTCCCTACATTTTTGACATTGTTTGTCGCTGAGATGAGTTTTTAATTACTAGAATTATTGACCTTCTGGTCTAATAGAATAACATTTAAATTCAAATGACTTTGAAAATTAAAACTTAGTAAGTTTCTTAATTATATTAATTGCGTTTTTATACTGACCTATATTCAAATAAGGCCAAAATTGTTTTCATCAGTAAATCAAATATTAAACGTCCATTGCATAAAATTCGGGTTCTCCAATAGTCAACAATGATAACAACGAACACAACCATGCGTCGACGAATTATCGTGGACGTATGGAAATACGAATTCCGAATTACAAATACGAATACGAATTTCGGGCATAACTTTATTAGAAGTCATGCTAAAAATTATAAAAGCGCACATTGGGTGAATCATGAACGCCGCTAATTTACGACTACTTTTTAGATACCTACATGTATTTGGCAAACAGGAAAATGGTGCTACTACCTTATCTAAAATCCCAGTCACTCACGGAAATAAGACTGCCTATGCAATTGCCAGAACAGCATGATCAACCGTACTGGAGCAATATCTAAGAAATTAATACCTTATAAGCCTATAAGGTATTTCTTAGATATTGCTGCAGTACGAAGGCCGAAGTCGCGGACAGAAGCTAGTACATAATAAGCCTGTTATGTACTAGCTTCTGCGCGCGACTTCGTCCTCGTGAAATTTCTTGTTCCCCGACCCACCCCGTCGCATCGCATCACTTGCCCGTATTACCACTTCGGTTTCGCTTATCGTTCTTTCCGACTTTTTTTTCTTTTTGCTCGACTCTTAAGACGTGATGTCATATACCTAGTCTTGCCATAAATATTGTCACGAAGAAAAAAACATTTTTTTTCTTGCAAATAATATTTATTAGGTACTTTTACAGTGCGTTAGTTTAATACATAAATATAAAACAATTTAAAATATAAAAACCTTATTCGAAGTGGTCTCCATTGGCTGCAATACAGTCCTTTAAACGTTGAGGCCAGTTATCAATAGAAGCACGCACTCTTTCCGTGGGAAAATTCTTCACTGCCAATCGTATGGATTGTTTTAGCGACTCCAAATTATCATGGCGTTTAGAGCAAGCCGTACTCTCTAAAACTGACCATAAATCATAATCCAGCGGATTAAGATCGGGACTAGACGACGGCCAGTCTTCAGCTCTGATGAAGTCCGAAAAGTTCATTTCCAACCAAGACTGCGTGGACCGAGCTTTATGACCCGGCGCCGAGTCTTGTTGAAAGGACCATACTTGGTTATTGAACATGGTATTGTTAAGGGGCTTAACTACCTTCCCAAGAATGGTATCTTGATACATTTGTGCCGATGTTTTGATACCTTTTTCACAAAAATATGGCTGTCACTCCTTCATAGCTAACACCCCACCAAACCATCACTGAAGTCGGATAATGCCCACGTTGCACTCTGTCGACTAATTGGGAAGCTTCCTTAGAGCTTTGAGCATAAATACGGTCATTTTGTTTGTTAAAATGTTGCTCAATTGTAAAGATCGTATCATCCCTATAAAAAAAAAAATTCTGTGACCTCCCTTTGCGTACCGCTTCAGTAGTTGTTTCGATTTTACCACCCTATTCTTTTTTAAATTATCAGTTAAAAAATGACCAATGCGTCTCTTATAGGCTGCAAGTCCTAAGTCATCTTTTAAAATACGCGACATGGTTCTGGGTGCTATGCTATCTTCATCTCCCGAGATAAAATCTTTTGCTTTCGGACAGGAATTCTTCGAATTCTTTCCCTTACTGCTTTGACCACCTTTTTCGTAGGAACACTACGTGGACGGCCAGATCTTTTTCTGTCACAAACAGAGGAGGTCTCATTGTACCTATTAATAGCCCGGTACACAAACATTTGACTAATACCAAGCGTATGGAGAGTTTTAAAAAATGCATTTGGATCCATACCAGCTTCGTGTAATGCAATCACAGCGATTCGGTTCTCTTTATCACCCCACTCGACTCCATTTTAATATCGCAAAATATTGTACAATGTATTGGCGCCAAAATTAGAAAACTCAATGAACAATCGTATAAAAATGACAGATTCCAAATTCAAATGTAATATCTTTCTTGTTTTTAATTGTAACAGTATTTATGGCCAGGCTGTGTATAGCCAATAAACTTCTTCAAGAATTGGGCTATCGAACCCAAAAATAATTTTACAAATCCGACCGTTAGTTCCAAAGATTAGCGCGTTCAAACAACTCTTCAGTTTTTTTATTAATATAGATTACATGTTATTTTTTCTTCGTTACATTCAATATATGAAGACGAATGGGGTAGTATCCTCCTGGTGGTACGAGGACTAAAACACGGTGACTCGATTATAGTGGACTGTATTAAACAAGATTCAACAATAAGAGAATAACGGTATACAATACGACTTGAAACGTTAAGAGAAAGGTATGCAAACGCTCAGTAGCGTGGACGATGATGCAGTGGTGTGCCGGCCGGTGCGCGCCCGCACGTCGAGCCCCCCCTCCGCGACCGCTGCTCCCCGCGGTCGCCCGGCGCGGCGTGATATTCTCGACATGCTCCCGGCGTTGAAGAGTTGTCTTCAAGGTTTATACTGGAAGAGGGCAGATGGTGTTGTAAGCGCGTCGGACTATTCCCCTTTTCGTTTTTACGTCTGCGACTCGGCTTATGCCGTCCCTCCCAGGTATGAGACGTACGATACGACCCAGTGGCCACATCAGTGGTGGTGTCTGTTGCTCCTTGAGTACTACCATGGCTCCCTCTTCAAGCATCCCATCGGAGGCCATCCACTTGGTTCTCTGTTGGAGGTAAAAGATATACTCGTTAGAGAATCTGTTCCAGAACTGTTGCTTCAGGTGCTCAATGCGCTGGAAACGTTTTAGGCTGGAGATATTCTGGTTGATGACTTGCGGATGCGGCAGGGATGTGAGAGATCGTCCAATAAGGAAATGGGCAGGAGTTAAGGGGTATAGGTCTGATGGATCAGTGGAGAGAGGAGTGAGAGGACGAGAGTTTAGTATTGCCTCAACCTGAATCAGACACGTAGACATCTCTTCGTAAGTGAGATGTGCGAAGCCTAGTATGCGTCTTAGGTGATGTTTTATGGATTTTACGGCAGACTCCCATAAGCCACCGAAGTGTGGGGTGTATGCCGGGATGAAATTAAAATTGATACCTGTGCCTGCCATTTCCGAAGAATAGTCCTGTTTTAATATGCCAGCTAATTCGTTACAGGTGCCAATAAAGGTTGTACCATTGTCGGAGTAAATGGTCTTTGGTTTACCACGACGAGCAATGAACCTGTTCAGTGCTGCAATAAAGGCATGTTTTGTTAGATCTGAGACAAGCTCCAGATGAACTGCTCTGGTGGCTAGACAAACAAAAACACATATGTAAGATTTGACTAGTCTACATCCTCTACCTTTGCGGTCGGCTAGGAGGATGGGTCCGGCATAGTCTGTACCAGTCTCTAAGAAAGGAAACTCTAACTGAACTCGTTCCTTAGGCAAGTTACCCATGATAGGTTGAACTGTTCCACCGTTGAATCGTTGACACTTTATGCACCTATGGACAGTTGATTTAGCAAGGTTTCTACCACCCAACGGCCAATACTCATGTCTTATTGTGGCTAAGAGTAGCTGTGGACCAGCATGGAATAAGCGTAAGTGATAGGTATTAAAAAGAAGTTTAGCGAAGCTATGTTTGCTGCAGATAATGATAGGGTGCCTGACATTATAATCATAGCAAGAATTATCTAATCTGCCTCCGACTCGTATAACACCGGACTCGATAAAGGGTGATAATTTCTTTAGGCGATTTTTATTTGGTAATGGTTTACCTGATGTAAGTAGCTCGTGCTCTTCAGGAAACATTTCCTTCTGAACTGTTTTAATTATAAAATCAGCGCTGTGGGACAACTCTGAGTTAGTAAGAGTAAGACTGTGACTATGTATCCTTTTAGAACGATTAATGAATCTAAATACGTAGGCTAGTAGACGTTGTAAATGTAGATAGTTAGATGAATTATTAATTAAAGTTTGAAATGTATTATTGTGTATATCTGTATTTGGATTAGTGATAGGTAATGATTGATTATTAATCTTGATAGAATGTGACTTTATTAGTTCGGGTAGAGTTGTGTTCACATCTGTGTAAGGCGTTGAAGGCCAAAGAGCTGGGTCTGTAAGTAGGAATGAAGGTCCTGACCACCACATGGAAGATTGGCCTATGAGGTCAGCGCTCAGACCACGGGAGACAAGATCTGCAGGGTTGTCCTTGGACGGCACATAACGCCAGGTATAAGCACCAAACCCTTCCCGTATCTCCGAGACTCGATTTCTGACAAACGGCTTAAGTGAGCTAGGTGAAGCAGACAGCCAACCCAATACGATCATTGAATCACACCAAAATATGCATTTGTCAGGTTTAAGTGTTAACGATTCCAGTACCTTTGTACACAACCTGGTCCCTAATAAGGCGCCACAAAGCTCTAGCCTTGGGATTGTGGTAGACTTGATTGGTGCGACCTTACTTTTGGATGTGAGCAGATGAGTATGGACGGTGCCGCTACTAGCTACAGAACGAATATATATGCAAGCACCGTATGCCTTTTCTGAGGCATCTGTAAAAATATGTACTTCCACGGATAAAGGGCTGTCACATACTACCCAGCGTGGTATGTTGAGATGATTCAGCTGTGGTAAAGTCTGTATGAACTTCAGCCATGACTTTTTAATGTCCCCATTAACCTCGTCGTCCCATGCACACTTGTCTATCCATAATCTTTGCAATATTATCTTAACCTCGATAATACACGGACAGACAAGACCAAGAGGATCGAATACTTGCGCTATTGTAGAAAGTATGTGTCGTTTTGTAATTGTAGTGTCTGTATGTTTTGGTATCTGGATGGAGAACGTAAGACAGTCAGTATGACAACGCCAATTGAGACCGAGGGTTTTACTTGGTTCGTCAATACTCAGGCTAACTGTGTCAGGTGTGTCTGTATGTGTTGTTGTGGATGAATCAAGTGTGTTTGTAGTGATTGCCTTAAGTATTTGGGCATTGTTAGACTGCCACTTGCGAAGATTGAGTTGTGCGGTCTTTAGTATGCTGGTAACATCTGTACACAGCGATATAGTGCTCTCTATAGAGTCACTTCCCGACAGATAATCGTCGACGTAAAAATCGTGCTGTATAGAGTGTTGTGTACGTGTGTGTGTTGCTTCCTTTGCCAACTGAGACAAACATCGTGTACTTATGAACGGAGCAGATGCTGTTCCGTAAGTGACAGTATTTAATGCGTACGTTTTAAGTGGTAATGACGGATCAGTGCGCCACAATATCTGTTGTAGAGATCGCTGCGATTCGTCAACTAAGATTTGCCGATAGAATTTTTCGATATCTGACGATATGACGTATTTATGCTGCCGAAACCTGAGCAATATGGATATTAAGTCATCCTGGACTACAGGCCCTATGCTTTGGATGTCGTTAAACGACTTACCCGAGGTTGTGACGGCTGATGCGTCGAAGACAACTCGAAGCTTGGTCGTTGTACTGGACTCTCTGAAAACTCCATGATGTGGAAGGAAATATACCTGAGATGAAGAAGGCTGAGATACTTCGCTCATGTGACCTAATGCTTCATACTCCTGCAAAAACTCTGCGTAGCGATGCTTAAGTATTGGGTCTCTATCAAGTCTACGCTCTAACGACAGAAAGCGACGTTTAGCCATCTCAAAGGAGTTACCCAATGTTTCAGGGGATTCCTTTAAAGGGATGGTGACTATGAAACGTCCATCAGCATTACGCCTAGTTGTGCTTATGTAGTTCTGTTCACATGCTCGCTCTTCGGATGTGAAATTGAACTTAGGTGAGATGGAGTCAAGTTCCCAGAATCTTGAGAGATCCATGGGTGCTTGTACGTGTGTGTTGTGCTTGTTATGCGCGAACATACACACTGATGAGTACGTTGTGTTAGGTTGAGGTATGTGACCTGATATGAGCCATCCAAGCTTTGTCTCGAAAAGCGTCGGCATATGTCTACCTAACTGTATTCGATTGCGACCGATCACACTCCAAAAGATGTCGGCTCCAACAAGTATGTCGATGGAGGAGGGGACATTGAAAGATGGATCAGCCAGACTTATGCCTGCTGGCAGCTGTAAGTCACTTAAGTCTATATATGTATGAGGTATGTTAGTCGTTATATTGGGCAAGACAAAACAATCAATGTCAATGTTATAAGACCCATCACACGATTGCAAATGTAAAACACAAGATTGCGTAATGGTAGACACTTGACTGTTTATGCCTGCAACGTGTGAGCTTACACTACGAATAGGTAAGTGTAGCTTACCACAGAGGTCCTTAGTCACAAAATTTGCCGTGCTTCCATTGTCAAGTAGGACTCTGGCGCTGTGCGGCATCCCAGAATGGTCCGTGACTCTTACCGATGCTGTGGAGAGCAATACATGACGAGATGAAAAATCATAATTAGTGCCAGCTAAAGTTGTATGCTCTCTGTTAGAGCTAGGATCATCATCATGAGAATGCAACATTGTATTATGCCTTTTTTTGCAGTATTTGCAGTGGCCAAGTGGACAAGTTGCCTCTAAATGACCTGGACGTAAACAATTCAAACAAAGTTTGAATTCTTTCGCTTTAGATACGCGTGCTGCGATTGTAAGCGCCTTAAATTGGTCGCAACTAAATATGTAGTGACTTTGTTTACACAGGGGACATGAATT
Source organism: Apamea monoglypha (assembly GCA_911387795.2). Lineage (NCBI taxonomy): Eukaryota > Metazoa > Arthropoda > Insecta > Lepidoptera > Noctuidae > Apamea > Apamea monoglypha. The sequence continues at coordinate 4,749,954 of OU426920.1, forward strand.
ATTAAATTTCCCCTTACTCGTTAATACAGAGAAGCTTTTTGGCTTACTGTGCGACGACTCTGACTTCGGTTTTAAATTCTTAGCCTCCTCAAGCGTTTCTAAAAGATTGCATCGGTTAGAAATAAACTTAGTAAAACTGTCCAAGGATGGATACTCAGTCAGAGTATTCCTATGTTCTTCCCACTGTCTGCTAGTAACCGGGTCCAACTTTGATGCCATTAAATGTATAACGATTTCACCCCAATGCTGTACGAACAGCCCTAGCGTTGCCAGTGATCTCAAGTTCTTGCTAGTTACATCAACAATCTGGCGTAAACCCTGACTACCCTCTCTTTGAAGAGGTTCTACATTAAATAAGGCTTGAATGTGATTATTTATTAATAATTGCTTGTTGTCGTACCTCTCACACAACAATTGCCATGCATTGTCGTAGTTGTCCCCTCTGAAATCTATCCATAGGTCGCTGGTTCATATCCGGCTCGAAGGACCATGAAGACGAATGGGGTAGTATCCTCCTGGTGGTACGAGGACTAAAACACGGTGACTCGATTATAGTGGACTGTATTAAACAAGATTCAACAATAAGAGAATAACGGTATACAATACGACTTGAAACGTTAAGAGAAAGGTATGCAAACGCTCAGTAGCGTGGACGATGATGCAGTGGTGTGCCGGCCGGTGCGCGCCCGCACGTCGAGCCCCCCCTCCGCGACCGCTGCTCCCCGCGGTCGCCCGGCGCGGCGTGATATTCTCGACAATATACTGTCAGTATAATCACAAATTTTAATATTATTGCTGCTCATAAAATTTTATAGAGTAGGTATTACGACGAACGACGATTACGATTACGTTGAACGGAGGGCGTTGTCGGTAAGGGCGAACATGCTAGCTCGCAGGTTTGCACGCTGCTCGTTGAAAGTCAAGAATACTCTGTTTCGAGCTTATTGTACAACGTTTTACACGTGCAGCCTGTGGGCTAGATATACCCAACGGTCGTACAACGCCGTTCGTGTCCAATTCAACAACGCTTTCAGGGTGTTGGTGGGGCTGCCCCGTTTTTGTAGTGCATCGGGAATGTTCGCGGACGCACATATAAGTTTATTTTACGCAGAGTACGAGCCAGCTCCAACAATATGCTTAAAATGATCTCTAGCACGCTCGATTGCATGAACATCAATCACTCCAGTGTCATCTCCCATGGGATGAAAAAATAATTTTAAATACAATAAACTAACATAGTTCATAAGCCTACTATCACGAGTCCTTGTTACTTAAATAAAGAAATTTTATTATTATTTTTTATTAAGTCGCCATACTTTATTAAGTCAATGTATAACATGCTTCACACTTTTTTTGTGCAGTGGCCTGGACAGCAAAACGTCAGCTCAGTGCATGGATATGCTGAAGAGTTTGGCTCGGAATGGACGCACGATAGTTTGCACCATTCACCAGCCTCCTGCGTCAATCTATTCCATGTTTGATCAGGTAAGAAAATATTATATTTTACTATAATAATAATTTATTATGGTAAAATATAACGTTTATTTGGAACAAATTTGACTTTACTATGATTGTAATAATGTACTCAGGATTTTGTAACACCTAACTTGATTTAAAAGAGTGTCCATCTCTATGGAGTTTCTTCCCCGTTCCTCTCCATAGAGATCTACGTTCTGAAACGGGCAACTAGCTTCAACTTTCTGAGTAATTGACTGACTCCTTGACATTTCCAAATTAGTTGAAAATGGTATAATTGAAATAAGTTAGGTATTTGAGTTTTGATTGGTCCTTTTATTCAGGGAAAGGACCTACATATATCTACGTTTGGCTACAACTGCTAAGATTTTTGTCGATACGTAATTACTTTCACAAAACTTCTAAAGGATTGTTCGAACAAAACATAAACCATTTGTTACTAACTATAACTATTTTTTATTTTATTGGTCTAGTCTCTAGGCATTATAAATGTTGGAACGCTGACGCCTCCACTCTCGGAGGTGGCTAATGACTGCAACACAGTTTTTTAAGCTAATGTTAACGGACACTAAAAATGTGCTTTTAATTTTAATTTGGTTTATAAACAACTTAAAGATAAAATATTAAATGCTAATAATATCTTGATCTTATCTTACGAATAGCGTCATAAATCAAACTCGAACCGCAAAAAACCGCAGTTAGTTGTTTTTAGAAAGGAGTTTTAACACTTTTGTTAAATGTTTATTTAACGGTAGCAAAAAACTGGTCACGAACACGATAAGATCGTACAAAGTCATTAATAACAAGTATGCTTACTTTACTTACCCGACCGGTACGATTAATAACATGTATGCTTACTTTACTTACCCGACCGGTACGATTAATAACAAGTATGCTTACTTTACTTACCCGACCGGTACGATTAATAACAAGTATGCTTACTTTACTTACCCGACCGGTACGATTAATAACAAGTATGCTTACTTTTACTTACCCGACCGGTACGATTAATAACAAGTATGCTTACTTTACTTACCCGACCGGTACGATTAATAACAAGTATGCTTACTGTTACTTACCCGACCGGTACGATTAATAACAAGTATGCTTACTTTTACTTACCCGACCGGTACGATTAATAACAAGTATGCTTACTTTTACTTACCCGACCGGTACGATTAATAACAATTATGCTTACTGTTACTTACCCGACCGGTACGATTAATAACAAGTATGCTTACTTTTACTTACCCGACCGGTACGATTAATAACAAGTATGCTTACTTTTACTTACCCGACCGGTTCGATTCCCAAGTCGGGCAAAGTGTTATTGGGCTTTTCCATCTGGAATTTCTCAGTAGCAGCTCGGAGTCTGGATTTGTGCTTGGGTGATGGCAATAGACTCGCCCCCTATACATGGGACTTAAACATAACTGGCGAAATGTACATGTACTTTAGAGATTTATAGCCTGTTTAGTGCTAACATGCAACCTCCGCGAGTCCGTTGCAAAGTGATTGGCATAAAAGACGAGACAAACATAAAAGATTTAAGTTTAGAAGAGATTAGGCTGACAAGCAAAAGGAAATAATATGTAAAACACGTAGTATGAATATTTTATAGGAATAGTTATTTAACATTACGAGATAAATCGTATTTGATTTTATACCTCCTGGTACCTCGAGGGGCTCGCCTAACCCCTCACAGTACTATGGGTACACCTCTGCCTAACCCTTCGAGGAAACAAGGCGTGATGTTATGTTATGATACTTTGTTTAGCGTCTTATTTTGGTGACGGTACCTATGTGTAAAGGCGATGACGACTAAACTTTATGTTTGACCGACCAAACGGCTAAAAATAATAATAAGTATGTAAAAGTGTAAACATTCTCATCAGCTTTTATACGCCAGGTATTTATACAGATCTTTATCATTTACTCGGAAAATGTGCTATGCTATGACTCATACCATGTAGATGTAGGTAAACAAACCACATACTTAAGTAACCGGCACGTCCATATCTTCACATTAAAGAAAAAAAAGGACCAAACCGTAGATATAATAGATATACCACGCTTGATGCTCGTCGATGGTAAACCTGATAACCATATTTTAACCTTGGGACAGTGACTGAAAAAAAAACAAAAAATACCCATAGGAGGATGCTTAACACGACCCAGGAATCAAACAAGGCTTCACCTCTAACACTTGCGACTTCCTATTTAGTGTACTTTGTCGTCTCACAAAACAATAAGGTTTTTTTTCCTACCTATCAATAGGAGTTTGTTGCTTACGTAAAAGGTTGTATAATGTTATACACAAGGCGAGTAGCATATTGCTAACTAAGGCTATCGATGTATTAATATTCAATTTAAGCTATGATTATCATTGCGCTAGAGTGCTAGTGACCTTTACTAGATTTTATAGATACCGATACTTCACATGCTGCCAAAAGGATATTTAATTGTTCCGTGGAAGCAGCCTTATAAATGTAAACCTACAATATATAAAAAATGTAGCAATAAACCGCTACTCCATTTATTGCTACATTTTTTTTTATTGATAGCCCAGTGGTAACGGCCGCAACGTACGAGTTGTAGGTCGTAGGTTCGGACCCAGATATATACATTAGCCTAATCAGCCTATAACGTTACCTCTGCTGGAACACAGGCCTCCACTCTGTGAGAGGGAATAGGCCCTAATCCACCACCATTTTTGGTTCAAGGACATGCTAGTTTCTTCACGATGTTTTCCTTCACCGTTTTTGAGAGCAGTAGTGATGAAATAAATTACATAAAGCATGGGTACGTTGGGGCCGTTACCACGGGGTCATGCATCACCTTTGTATAAATCATGTGATATTGAAATAAATAAAGCCTTGAACTTAAAGTCCAGCCCAATCAAGCTTATATATTAACAGAGTTTTTTCAAAATAAAAACTTGTTGTGTGTGTCTTTTGTTATGTAAAAAACGCAAATTAGAGAGGTACGGTTGCCAATTATCAACGTTAAAATAATAATTGCCAAAAAATACTGCATATTAAGTAGAATTAAATTGTAATGAATTAGTAGGTACTCGTACCTATATAATAAAAAGAAAAAACCGGTTACTAGCAATGATGAAATATGATTTCTAATACCCCTTAAGTAACATTCCTGATTATCCTTGCTTATATGCATACTTTATGTTTTCCAACTCAGGTGTACATGCTCGCAGACGGTTTCTGCATATACCACGGTTCAAGCGAAAACACGGTGCCCTACCTAGCATCCGTTGGTCTTCAGTGCCCTATGTACCACAACCCAGCTGACTACAGTAAGTATATTTGGATGTCTGAAATGAACATGGAAAATGGTACTTTTTGTCTCGAAACCACTTGTATAAAAAAGAGCGGATTCTTTGGGTCTTGAAACTTTAAATTTCTTTTAGGCTATGGTATCACCATTTCTCAGTAAGGTTTACCTAACTACTTGCGTGGAAATAAATATGAAATTCTGCTGCTATTCTGCTGTTTATAATCCTGTACGAGTCGCAATAAATACTTTTTCTTTCTTTCTTTCTTTTCTTTCTACGATCTGCAAGGGCAGGCCTCCAGTATAGGCTGGCCCTTAAATCGAAATACAGGATTCGGATAGACAAACATACAGTTTTTTTTGCATACGGTGTGGCAATCGACGAGCAGCCTTTACCATGAATTCAGTACATGATTATGGAACCCACTGTGCGCTGAAATTTTTCGCAGGTTATCCAAAAAAAATGTGCTGTTTCATAGAAAAATGCGGTTAAAATACATAGAACAGCATTTTTTTTTAATAACCGTCGAAAATGTTCTACGCTAGGATGGGTGTATTTAAGTAAAGCTTACAGTGCCCAAAATTTTGAAAGTAAAAACTTTACGATTAAATTGACCTTGCGGTTTCAAAACGGGCTGCATTTAAAAGATCTCTTCTTTTTTTTTTTAGTGTGTTAGCTATTACCCGCGGAACTACGAGACTTGTATATTAAAATTCTACAATCATTTTTTTTTATCAGGCTTTTTTGTTGTGTCTGTGTATTTGAAGTCGTTACGTATGCATAAATCAAACCTCCCATAACTTACTGTTAACTCAAAGAGCATTAAATAATTGAATGAATAGTTCATCAATCATTTTGCACAGCTCGTTTACTTGCAAATTACTGTGTAAACTGCTCATTCAACAAGTGTTAATTATTTAGTTATAGTTAAATCGGCTACTCACGATGTCAAAGTTTAAATTAGGCGTTTATTTAAAACAATATAAATAAATTACCATAAATTATACTGGATGGCACAACATAGTTTGTGGTTAAACAATTTTGATAGTTATTTAAAAACTGAATGATGTTACATAACTGATTTCCGACCCCCAAGATACAGGTAAAGGCCTATTTTGGGGTGGGGGGGGTTGGTTGTACATGAACTGATTGGGCTATAACTAGCCCAATCTGATCTTGCACAACCTGATTATTAATAACTAAATTTGAAATACTAAAATTAGGTATGTATATTTTCTTTAATTTGAGCATCTATCCATTCTCTAACTTCATCTAACTCTCGGTTATTCCATCTTATTGGTGGTCCAGTAGCTCCACCAAAAAAAATATTGCTAGACCAACAAGAGAATCTTATTCACCTCATGACGTGAACTAGTTTGAAAGAATTTTAATTGTCTAATCACGTGCATATCGCGTTAAACAGGTTGCAGATATATTGTAAATTCATGCTTTTATGCAACTCTTATAAACATTATATATTTTATTAACTGGTGGAGACTCGTGGCTTATTAATAACAGCCATACGGGTCGATCGATGGTTAAGCTGCCGAGGTCGGTCCATGGATCGGTGAACATCCACTACCTATATAGCGAGACCCCTCGTGCCTCAGAAAGCACCAGCTGTCATTTGTAGATCTTTGACTGTCATTAGGTACGTATAACGTCTCTCATCATCTGCCTAGTCTTTTCCCAACTATGTCGGGGTCGGCTTCCAGTCTAACCAGATGCAGCTGAAAACCTACCAGTATTTTACATGGAGTGACTGCCTATCTGTCTGCAACCCAGTTACTAGGTAATACGATACCCTTGGTAAAACTGGTTGTCAGAATTTGGAGCTTCGGACTACCCGCAACGATTGTCAAAGATCCACGAATGACAACCGGGACCAACGGCTTAAGGTGCTTTCCAAGGCACGGAGGGGTCTTGGTATGTAAAGATGGTCACCCATCTACGAACCAACCGCGTCAAGCGTAGCTTAATATTTGATCGATCGAATCCTGCGGCTGTTATTACTTAGCCACAAGCCCTCTCGCCCATAATAATTCTAAATACAATAGAGCCATCATAGTCCCTATAAAAGCTCTATTGGAAGTAATGATAAATGGTTTATTTTCTGTAAGTAGGTTCATAAAAACACTTTTACACGTCAATCATATTTTTGCAAATTAGGTTCATAAAATACTTAAGGCTGTTTATAGGGTAGACCTAAGTCCTACCAATGGACGTTTTTAGACAAATATAACCTAAACTCGATACAAATGCGTTAGTAAAACGACACATAGATAAGTATATCTCACGAATACAGGGTGAATTTCTCAAGCGGGCGTGGATGGCCAAATAAATAATAAATATTTATTATTTAACATTTCAATATTTCTCCAGTTTTAGAAATAGCGACGGGTGAATACGGAAAGTTCAACGAGTTCCTAGCAGAGAAATGTTCAAACCAGGAATGGATAGAAAGGCCAGCAGTTCTGCCGGTTCCCGATAGGTTATGCGAAGCGATATCTCTTGGGAAAACCTCCGTCATAATCAATCCACCTAATGAATTCTACAAATTCGGCAAGCTGTTCAAACGGTGTATAATTCAGCAATACAGAGACTGGGTAAGTTTGATTTCTGTAATTTTTGGTCCTTGTTCCCCTAATCGTAAAAAGTAATAATAGATAGAAAGTTACTTCGTTTAGAAGTAAAACTGGCGGTTCAAAGTTAAAGAAAAAAGAAAGGAAAATTTTATTCTGCACAAATTAATCGCAGAGTACAAAAACAAAAATGAGCCATTGCTACTGTTAGTGAGTTACGCTTCTTAAATTCTAATCAAGTGGTTGACAGTACAAATTGAATCTAGGTCGGCAATATTACCTGCGGGGTAATTGCGTAACACAGTAGCAGTGGCTTTCATTTTGACAGTTCAACAACATTCATTGCGTTATTTACGTTGTTGAGCAGACAAATGTTTCGAACATATGAAACAATGGATTAGCAATATCCATCAAAATTATTCAGATTATGGTTGATAGTGTGTTACGCAATTTAGGGTGCCGGTACAATGATGACTGGTCCAAAAGGATCAAGCGCCCCGATGTGCTGTTGTTGTTTTGTCGTAGCAGTTTCGCATCTACACGAAGTAATTTGCTTTATCAATGCCTTAACCCAAATCCTAAACATGCATAGGTAAGTTCTAGGGCGGATCCACTTGGGCAATGGATCACAAATCGAATCGTCTGAATGGACTGCCCTGAATTTATTATCCATTATTAAGACATTCCTTTAATGAGGAACGCTGAAGAAGTACTCCTACCTAGTATATCTTCAGCAGCAGTGACGTAGCTACAAAGGTTCAAAGTAGTGCAGTCAGTTCGTACTCGGGCACAGATTTTTGCTATGCTTAGAATGCACCGGCCTAGAGTCAGCGAGAGGATTTCAAGATACTTATAGGTAATGCAAAAAAGATATAAGTCCATCCCGGTAAAGTGGGGCTACCTTGACGGAACGGCAGTAGGGTGTGATTGTGGATTGTGGAGCTTTGTCGCAAACCATGCTCCACTTATCCTGCCCTCTGTGTCCTAAAACATGCAGTAAAAGTGACCTCTGCGCTGCCACTGACGACGCCGTGGAAGTGGCAGCGCGTAACTTTTTTATGTTGTTATTCTTAAATGTCATTGAAAAAGAATGAATCACAAAAAAGAGCATAGTGCAATACTAGATGTGAGAGACACTGGCCCATGTCCTCACTCCCAGATATAAATCCTGGGCCCTTGGGTACATCCTTAAATGGCGATCAAGCATAATACTGATTGACCCTATGGTCCATCTTCTGGACCCTTTTCCTGTTGAGTAATGTCGCAAGTGCTGCGTATATCGAGTGTTAACTTTTCGTAACGGTGACTCGTCATTATATATATTTGCGTTGCGTTTACGGTCTATTTACCCACGTGCATCTCTGCTAAGTGCTAACATAAACGACAAATAAACATTGCAGTTTAAATATGTCGGCAACAATTATTATGAAGCTTCAGAACTAAATAGCTATATTGAAATTCTGCATGAAACCTACAGTTTCATGCCGGGGTATGGATACTATGTTAATATGTAGATATTCGCAACAGAAGGCGATGAAATGAAGCTTTCATAATATTATAAGTTATAATTCATAATTAAATAGTGTACAATATTTATTTGTAAGGGAAAACAACCAGTAGTATATTAAAAATAACTAGAAACAACTTAACAATAAAATTAACAAATATTCTGCCCATTACATTTTCGACAGATTACAACTAAGGTGTTTAAACTGAAGGTAAACGTAACTGTAGTTAGAGCCAACTTAGTAATACAAACAAAACAAACTAAACAAAACTCTTGTAATGTATAAATTATTTATATATGAATTCGGTATGCTAACAAATCGTACTGAATTCATGAAGTCCTTGAACTACAATGTTGTTTCTTTAATTCGCCAGAACAAAACACTTCTCATGGCCTCGGGCCAACATTTTAATAGAGTGCCCGAGTGAATAGCCTACAACTTTATGACTTTTGATATTCGTCTGGGTAAAATGGTCAAAATGTCACACAGTTAACTTTAACAATAACACGCAAGATTTTCTTTGTACTTCATTTATAATTTTAATGATATAATTTGACGGAAACAGAGACTTGTTGATATTTCCTCTTACTAGTTATAAATATTTAAAAACTAATTGGGCCTCGAATCATTACAGATAATGACAGGCGAAGATTAACCGGTTTATCATAAAAAGAGTAAATTACCTATGAGTATGTGTATATGAGGACAAGATATAAATACAAATTCCATTACTAATAAATAATTTGCGAACATAATTGCGATGATTAAAAAATGACATAAAGTAGTGGAAAAACTATAATAAGGAAACGACACAATTTAACCCAAGTTTTATTATGGTTTATAAACAGTGTTAACAACAGTTGGCTATAGTTACTGACCAGTAATTTGTCTAGATATGAACATAAAAATATCATTTTCGTACTTAGACGTCGTTTAAAACAAGGAACGTCACAACCAAATGCTCTGGTCCTTCGAAATTATTCAACACGCATTTTTTTAAATAGGTAAAGCTCTAAAAGATGACGAGTAGTCTAATGCTAAGCGAAACTTAAGTAAACGGTAGATACTTCCTAAGGATTCGAGCATACCTTAAACAGAAAAGAATGTAGGCAGACACAAAGACAACACATTGATCCTAAGGACCAAAAGTACTATAAATCCATATTTCTTCCACAGACAGTATCCCACCTCAGGTTACTAATGCACATTGTGATCGGAGTTCTTCTCGGATTGCTATATGAGCGAGCTGGTAACGATGGCTCCAAGACCCTCAGCAACCTCAGCTTCCTACTGGTCAGCACTGTCTACCTCTGTTATACGTCGCTCATGCCTGCTGTACTTAAAAGTAAGTGTTTGACAGGTTTATTTTTGGAATATGGTTACTTATTAATAGATTTACATATCGAGTAGCTAATAGAATTAAATATCGAGATCCCTCCGCGGCCCGTGCACGTGAAGCCGTCCGTCCCAGCTGTCATTCATAGATCTTTGACAATCGGTAATTCAGAAGCCCAAAAGTCTGACAGCCAATCTTATCAACGGGTATCGGTATATGTTATCTAGTAACTAGGTTGTGGAGGTCAGATAGGCAGTCGCTTCATGTATTTAGCTGCATCCAGTGAGACTGGAAGCCGCCTCCAACATAGTTGGGAAAGGGCCAGGCAGATTGATTGGTTAGTTATAAGAATAGATATGGCATGTCCATAGTCAACTCTTCTTCTCCATACGAAACTACCATTTGGAAGGGGTAACTAGAATAAATTGTATTTACTCATTCGTAAATTTTGACATTCACCAGTGAATTTTATGTGCCTAATTGAAATAAATGATTTGACTTTGAACACAAAAGAGATCACGTACAGGGTCATGCAATAATAATAACGTGTAACTAGGAACCTACATACTTTAAAAAAACTCTTAACCACATTTCGCATGGTTTCTTTGAATTTGTGAGCGAAACTAATGGTTGCGCTTTGAGGAAAAAATTTAGTTGCGCTTAAAAATCTGTTTTTGTGTTTAAAGTAGTGCCCAGTGAATAAAATAAAAGAAATTCCGTTTGGTTTTGGCATTTACTTCGTTCGCCTTTTTAATTCTATGGTGTCGGATTACGTGGAAATCCTACCAGTTACATATCTTCGAAACTAAATTGTCCTTTTTGCTTTAATTTGCGTGCGACCGATACTTTGAAGTTAGTCTGTTGTCAACCTAATCTTTATTCTTGACTAATTGTGCCCTGCGGTTTCGCATAAGGTTCGATCCCGTGGGAATATCGGGATAAAAAGTATTATTATGTGTTAATCCTGGCTATAAACTATCTGTGTACCAAATTTCATTCAAATCCGTTCAGTAGTTTTTGCGTGAAAGAGTAACAAACATCCATCCATCCATCGATACAAACTTTCGCATTTATAATATTATTAAGTAGTAGGATTTAATTGATAACATTGATATGCTTTGCAACTTGATAAATATTTATTTTCATAAAAAGCAATGTAACGAAATGGATGACAAAGAGAGTAACCTAAAACATACGAACGTAGCAGGTTAATATAAAGCTTGTAAAAAGTATGAACTCGTTGAAATACTGTTCGAGTACACACTAGAAATTAGACGGATATTAAATTGCTAGCAAACACAATGAGACAAATTCAATTAGCTACACAGCTATAATTTTTTACATAATGTGGAACGAACAAGTAACAAACTCGTACGTAGATAATTAGATTTTATGGTCAATGACTAAGTGCGGATGTCAGGGCTAGCAAATAAAGGTCTTTCCTACAAAGCCTAATTATCTTTATAGAGGAGTCAAAAGTGTATTCACTTTTGACACCTCTATAAAGATAATTAGGATTCATCATCATCATCATCATTTCAGCCCACTTCTGGTTATAGGCATCCTTTTTTTTCTGCCATATTTCCCGGTTTATGCGTCCCTCATCCCGATTCCGTGCGTCCCTCATCGACTTTGACGATATCATCAACTCAACGCGCTTTTGGATGGCCCTGGTTTCTTTGGCCTAACGTTGGCCACCATTCGGTAACAGCTTTACTCCATCGGCCATCGGCCATGAGGCGATCGCCCTGTCCTAATGAAAGTAAATACTTTGGATTAATCTTGTTTTATCATGTGACCTTTCTGACTGTATCCAATTTCGTCGTCTACGAGCTCGTCTGTAATGTGATGTAACATCCTAATAAAAGGCAAGCTCATCTGACATCAACTACTGAAATAAAATGATAGGTACGCACATACGTACGGTTAAACAAAGAGGCATTATTTTGACTTTTTTATTGTTATTGTATTGTTTTTTATTGTTATTGTGTTTAATATCGTGAGGAAAGTTTTGACTATGAAAGTCGATGGCTATAAGAGTAGCGGAAGACGAAAGAAACGATGGATGGACTGTGTGAATGATGAAATGGTTAGAAAGGGGGTGACTGCCGAGATGACGACTAATAGAGAAGTATGGCAGAAAAAGACATAAACAGACCCCAAATAAATTGGGATAAGGGTAGGAGAATGATGAGCCAATAGAGAATTGGTGAGGAAGGGTTTTAAATGGGAGTACGGGACGCATCTACATGACCTGAAGAATAAAAGATCTTAGATACTTTTTTGCCAGTAGTTAAAAACTAACACTTCCCATTTATATTTCACTTCTAGTCTCACCGAATGCATCTGCCGCCCCAAATAAATTGGAATAAGGGCAGGAGAATGATGATGTATTTTGTGTTTCACGAACTGTGTCCAAATAAACGTTATTCTTTCTTTCTGGGGTATTCCTCGAAGCGCACCAATTGGAGCAGGTAACTTGCAACTACTTTAAACAATGTTTCGTGTGTCAAAGCTAGAGTTTCCTAGGAAAGTGGTTCCGTCATTTTATAACGCTATTTGACCGTTTGACGGCACGGTTGGCGCAGTGGTTAAGCGATTGACTGCTGCACTGCGTGTCGCGGGTTCGATTCCCGCACGGTACAAATATTTGTATGACCTACAAGTAGTTGTTCCGGGTCTGGCTGTTTGTGTATGTGAGTTTAAATATTTGTTAACGCACCCACGATACAGGAGACATTCCTAGTGTGGGGCCAACGTTTTAAAAAGGTGTCACCAATAAATGCTCTGTATTTGGACAGCCGTTATTGAGTGAACGTTTATCGCTTTCTTAAGAAACCCAAGCTCAGGTGTTTTTATATTTTACCGACTTATAGAATTAAAAAGCTATTGCCTACAAATACAAATTATTAGTAGTGCAAAGATGAATATATTTGCCTAACAAAACAAAAGGGTTCGGTATACACGAACTCTTACGGTTTCAGTACCTACATACATAAATTCACACAATGTTTTTGCATAAATAATGTACCTAATTCTGTGGTTTGCATATAAACGAAAGCATAATTTATGCTAACAGCCACGCGGGTCGATCGAAGGTCAAGTTCGAGGATGGGTTACCATCCATTACCTACATATCGAGATTTGGTTTCGGCTGTCATTCGTAGAACTTTGACAGTCGTTACACGTAGTCAGAAGTCCAAAAGTCTGACAACCAGTCTTGCCAACGGGGTAAGCGTTACCCAGTAACTGGATTGTTGTGGAGGTCAGATCAGCCAGGCAGTCGCTCCATGTAAAATACTGGTAACTGGGAAATCTAAATGGGAAGTGCTAGTTATTTAACTACTAGCAAAAAAGTATCTAACACCTAAATTTATTCTTCAGGTTATGTAGATGCGTCCCATACTTCCATAAACCCTTCCTCACCAATTCTCTATTGGCTCATCAAACTCCTACCCTTATCCCGATTTATTTGTGGTCGGCGCAACATGTATTTTTCTTCCATACTTCTCTATTAGTCGTCATCTCGGTAGTCACCCCCTTTCTAACCATATCCTCTTTCACACAGTCCATCCATCGATTCTTTGGTCTTCGCCTACTCTTATAAAGAGCCATTCTCTATTGGCTATTGTGAAAATTATTTAGGTACTCTATTCTTAAATGCTGTAAGACAGCAAAATAAAAAAATATAACAATGAATATCGACTAATTACGATCAACAGCTTGTTGATAAATTTATCACTAATTGTTGTTATTATTTCACGACGTTTTATAAAAAAATAATAATTAGAAAATGTGATTGCGCACACACATACCTAATTAACTCAACTTTATGTTAACCAGCAGTGCGATTCTGTAACCATCTCACCGTGAAAACTTAGGTGAAGTAAGCGTGGAGTGAGCTGTCATTCCAACTAATGCTATGGAATTGACACTATTGACAGCTCACTTTTTTTTTATAACGTCCCCCCCACTAGGAATTACTCCTGTATCGTGGGTGCGTTTACAAACATTTAAACTCACATACACAAACAGCCAGACCCGGAACAAGTACCTGTAGGCAATACAAATATTTGTTCCGTGCGGGAATCGAACCCGCGACACGCAGCGCAGCAGTCGATCGCTCAGCCACTGCGCCAACCGTGTCGTCACTCTAAGCTCACTTCACCAAATTTTTCACGGTGAGATTTTTACAGAATCGATCGGCCGGTCCTTTCTGTAATTTTAAATTATCATACATAATTATATAGGTTTATATATTTTTACACAACACCTACTGATATTTTTTGTTCTAACCTACTAGTGCTTTTGTTAATTTAATTAAATAAGTATCCCTTGACCACAACTACCTAGATACTTAAAAAAACAACACGATCTTGGTGGATTCTTTTTATTTGGCCTTACCTATTCAGATTTTTCTACCTATCACAATGGCATGAATGCCATTGCCAAAAAATCTTTTCCACCTAAAGGTTGGCTGGTATATGCCTTATTATAACACTAGCTTCTGCCCGCGACTTCATCCGCGTGAATTTTTTTGTTCTTTTCTTTCTCTTCTCTTCTTTTCTTTGCTTTCTTTCTGGCTCTTGATTGTCCTAACGTGATCTTAGCCTTTAGCCTTCCTCAAGAATTGGGCTGTCAAATGCAAAAATATTTTTTTCAAATACGACTGGTAGCTTCAGATATTAGCGTGTTCCAACAAACCAACTCTTTAGCTTTATTATTAGTACCTATAGATTAATAAGCGTCTCACGCACTACCATTGTGCATTAAAGTAATGAAAAATGTTAAGGACTTTCAAAACATGAGTCAAGACCAATCAGATTTTTGACAAGGTTTATCGTTAGTCCACCTACAAATTATAGGGTCAATATTTTTCTAAGACAGTGTGATCCGGGCTTTAACTTTTGTCGACCGGTCCCGTCCGATCTGTAATTGGCCATGGCCAGGTTTCCATCGGTCGGTCAGAATACTGTTACCATACCATGTCAAGGTACGTGTTTACATTATTTATTAGATATTTCTTTGGCTAGAAATATCGCGTTTTTTTTTTGCCAGTTCTTGCTACACGTGTAAGCACAGCTTATATGTTTTTTTTTTACCAAATGGTTGTTATCTAAGCAAAAACTTACCTACACTTCTTTCAAAGTAAAACCACCGATTATTATGCATTGAGGGGGGTGACTCTCAGCGGGATTGTCCGAAAGGGTTACCGCTACCCCGGAACATAAAGGGCAAAGGAAGGAACATGGGTGGGTTTTAGTCAGTAAGAGTCTGACACTACCTTCCGCGCGATTTCCCATCCGGAAAAAAAAAGGGGGTGACTCTCCTTTGAGTAATATTTCATTAAATAATCATTCATTAAGATTATATGAACTTAGAGGGTTGTATTGATGATTTTAATTATTATAATTTTGTAAATACATACTTGTTACGCTCGCGAATCATACTTTGTTCAACATACAATCTGACAATGACCTGCAGATTGCAAAAAAAAATCGTTAGATTCGAATTTCGTGGGCTACCCTGGTGCTTTCCTCCTAAATTGCGAACAGTTGCAAGATACTGCTTCACCTATCTACATTAGACTGTGTGAAGGATCATCATCATCATCTGCCTAGCCTTTTCCCAACTATGTTGGGGTCGGCTTCCAGTCTAACCGGATGCAGCTGATTACCAGTATTTTACATGAAGCGACTGCCTATCTCACCTCCACAACCCAGTTACTGGGTAATACGATACCCCTGTGAAGATACTGTGTGAAGGATGATATGCCTAAAAAGGGGGTGAATACCGATATGACGACTAATAGAGAATAATGGAAGAAAGTCACGCTACCCCGACCGCAAATAACCTACATAATTCTAGTGTTACACAATAAATAGTCCTATAATATATAAATGATCCATTCTATCCAACGAAGTTCTTCTTCTTGTCACTGGCACGACTGAATTTATATCTTGTTGGCCCAAAACTGTGCCACTTCCACGGCGTTGTCAGTGGTAGCGCACAGCAGTGCGATTCTGTAACCATCTCACCGTGAAAACTTAGGTGAAGTGAGCGTGGAGTGAGCTGTCATTCCAGCTAATGCTAGGGATTGACACTATCGACAGCTGACTCTAAGCTCACTTCACCTAACTTTTCACGGTGAGATTTTTACAGAATCGATCGGCAGGTCACTTTGACTGCATGTTTTGGGACACGGAGGGCAGGGTGGAGCATGGTTTGCGACATAGCTCCACAATACTGCCGTTCCGTCAAGTATCCAATGATGTTGATGCATGGTGAAGATAGTGCCATTGTATTTCAATACCTACAGTTACTTTATTTCGGCGAACGAAGCCTTCAGTTTTTATGTTTATGTCTCCTTTAGTACTGTAATCCACGTCGGAACTTAGGATCAAACAAAAACAATATAAATTGCTCAGCACGTTTCTTAATTTGCGGAAAAAATCTTATAACTAACTCCAATTTCTTAGATTTATCACGTTGTCCAAAACACTGCCATCATGCCAAACAGAAAAAAACCTGTTTTAGTATTTGCGTCGTTATAAAACAGAATAAATATGTTTTTGGCTAAATAATATGACCTACAAGTAGTTGTTCCGGGTCTGGCTGTTTGTGTATGTGAGTTTAAATGTTTGTAAACGCACCCACGATACAGGAGAAATTCCTAGTGTGTACATATGTTAAAACCATAATTTACTTAATTACATAAACTGTAGAATATTCTGAGCATTATCTAATACATTGAAAGTATAATAACATTTCCAGCGGGCCCACCTTTGTAAATAGGTTTTTCCACGACATTCACAGAAAACCACTCAATAAAAAACGTGCTTGCTCTTACAACAAAAAGTGGTTTATTCATAAATTTTCCTCTTTTTTTTAGTACCCTCCGAAATGTCAGTATTGAAGAAGGAGAATTTCAACAACTGGTACAACTTGAAAACGTACTACGCAGCGTTACTACTCACTGGCATGCCTTTGCAGGTAAACTATATTTTTCTTAATCATCGTATTGACTATAGAAAATTCCTCAAGTTAGGTAGTATTTATCTTTGCTTTGACGACGCGAAACCTTAGTCACAGTGACACAAAACTTTCCATGCAATGGAAGAATTATAGCAATCCTCAAACAAGGAAAAATTTCAACGTATGGTTTCGCACTATTTCCCTCTACATCATCATCATTCTCTGGCCCCACTTTGTTTGGGGTGAGCGCAACATGTCTTTCCCTCTTATACCACACTATTAAAAAGTTATTGAAAATAACAACTAACTAGCAAATTGCCCAAAAAATGTCGTTGTTGTGTGAAATATTTATCTACAACACTGCAAATTGTCGCAGTGTGTCAATCTACTACACAATTTATTTCCCTAACTGTAGGTACCTTTGATCTATAATTAAATCATAATTAGAGCTCGTCATCAGTAACTCACAAACAAGCCTATGCAGGTAAACTGCTGTAATTAAATCATAGTGTGCCATAATTGTGGAGATAACGAGCTCGAGAACAGAACACGTGCACGGTAATGGAAAATGTCACAGGGTTTGTAGTACACATGTTTCCGAAGGTCATATGAAACTGTGGTTAAGTGAGTTAGTAGCGTTAGGTAACTCTGCAAAAAAGGAGACTTGCTAGTAATGCATCAATAATATTTTATAAAAAGTGATAAGCATGAGAATATCGTCATAATAATAAAATTATTAATTATGGTGAGGATGATACCTAAAAGTACTTAGAGCTAGGAAAACACGAGGCAAGTTTCCATCATACACTTCACTTGCCTTGTTGATTTTGTATTTTCAAAACATAATTCGACTTTAATAATGATAAATATAATGTTTTTGCTAATTAATCTTAGGTAAAACTCTGGCATTGTTGAATACATGTTATAAAAGACTAGTCTTTCGTATAATATACTTCATGTAACACGATATCAGTGTGCAGTTCAGCCACATCCCCAGTACTGCGATAACGTGACCACAACCTTGATATCATATTAATAAAACAATTTTAATTTTCCTTAACATAACGGATTATTTACAATTTTACCGCCGTATTTTGTTTTTTCTTTTGTTTTTTTTTTCATTTACATTTTTAAATTTTTTAAATAGAATAAAAGAGGTTTCAATCTGTATATAAACTTTTTATGGAAACTAAAAAGATTTTAAAGTATAAATTCGTAAATAATTTAGGATTAAGTTAGGTATCTCTAGATTCTGTTGATGTAAAAAAATACAAATATACACATATTTGTATTTTTTTATTAGTCTAAAAGGCTTTAGTAGATTATTAGACCGAATAAATAAATTATCTTTTTGAATAAATCTCAAACCAAGGTGCATTACGATTATAATGGCTCAAGATTGTTTAGTCCGTCTCGACACTCGCGCTGCACTGTTTGCGTTGCATATGTGTGGATAGCTACGCACACATACACAATGCTGCGATCTTTTACCTAAACGCGAGCGTTGAAATTTTGTGAAATGGCTCTTAAGGCTAACCGCTTATCCAACATCACTCAGCCGAGCGATATGATATTACTCAACTCTGGTTACTATAATATGTTAATAATAATAATAATAATAAATCATTTATTTGCATAAATAAGGTACAGAAGGTTGATAACATAAATAAAATTGGTCTCTTATTCTGCCTTAAATTTCGGCGTGCAAATATAACACATAATAGTTTGAATAAATTAAGTATTGAATTATAATCATGCACTCATTACACAGATTTCAATTCCATCAAAATTCAAATAGTACTGTTGAATTAAAAAAGAAAAAATGACAATATAATAATGAAAAACTCATGTACACTATAGAAACACTTTTCAATTAAAAATCTCGTCAGATTACTTTTAAATCTAGAAAAGGGTAAAGTTTTTATAGAGTTCGGTATTTTGTTATACAATTTTATACACATAATATAGCTATTGTTACCTGTAAATGTGAGATTTGTCCTGGGTTTAAACAACTTATTAGTGTACATAGATCGTGGGGCATAGTAGCTTGTCGCTTGTTGGAAAAATCTATTGTGTTTGAAAACAAATAAACAGGATTCTAATATATAAATACATGGTAGGGTTAGTATTTTGTGTTTTCTAAAAAATGGACGACATGACTCTATTTGCTTTAATCCAAATATAGCTCTCACACATTTTTTTTGCATTACAAATGCTTGATCCATCTCCACGCAACGACCCCAAAGGATAACACCATACCTTAGAGTGGAGGTTATATAGCCATGGAAAGCCGTTATTGCGGCATTTCTAGATACCTCGCAGCTAATACGTCTCAAGGGGTATATAAAACTATTTATCTTGGCGCAAATGTCATTAACATGCTTTTTCCACGAGCAATATTTATCTAGAGTTATTCCAAGAAATTTAACTGAATCAGTTTCTGCCAGGGCGACTCCTCTATACGATATATTTAAATCCAGCGGTTTTGATCTATAGGAATGAAACTGAATAAATTTTGTTTGACTAATATTAACTTTCAAGTTATTAGCCTCTAACCACTCTATAGTTCTTTGGAGAGCAATGTTGATTTCTTTTTCGTAAGAACTTTTATCGTGTCCCTTAATTATGATTGTAGTATCATCGGCAAATAGTACACATTTATGATTTATTATGTCTGGGAAATCATTTATGTAGAGCAAAAACATTGGTGGCCCTAAAATACTGCCCTGCGGCACACCATATCTATTAAACATAGGCTTAGATTTGAACGATTCTAACGTTTTAGTTTGTTCATTATAATTTGTGACTTCTACTGATTGTACTCTGTCAGACAAGTAAGATTTAAGCCAGTTATATGCTGTTCCTCTGATTCCATATCTCGAAACCTTCTCCAATAATCGTTCATGAGAAACATAATCAAATGCTTTACTCATATCCATAAACAAAACTGTAACAGGTATTTTCTTGTCAATGCAGTCTGTAATTTCCTTTATTAATTGAAAGGCTGCTACAGATGTACTTCTATTTTTACGAAACCCATTCTGTTCGTCTTTAATAATGTTATGGTTTTCAATAAAGTTTGACAATCTATCATTAAACGCTTTTTCAAAAATTTTTGAAAATATAGGTATCAAAGTCACGGGCCTGTAATTGTTCATTTGAGTGTCATCTCCTTTTTTAAATATTGGTTTTACTACTGATATCTTTAGTAAATCGGGAAATACTCCCTGTTCTAGTGAGAGGTTCACAATATGTAGAAGTGGCTCTACAATTTATTTATTTATTTATTTATTTATTCATTAGGGACAAAAAACAGTTACATGCAAGTTATACAATAAATACTTATCTTAAGATTATAAACATGTAACCCACAACATTGTCCACATATTAATAAAAAAATAATAATAAGAAGTAAAAGACAAAACGTATACAAAAACAAATATGTGTGTGCCTGTGTGGTCAAAACATAATTAAATTTAAATAGCTTCCTTTAACAATACTCCATTTTAGACAGTATATCTATAGCCCTTTTCTTAAACAGTTGGCTTGAAAGTGTGAATATGTCCAATTCCATGAAATAATCGTTGTATGTCTCTACAAGGCGACGAAGGGGTGCACGTTTCCCGGCGTTGGTTTTGCACATATCTGTATGGAACAGTCGAGGCACACGCGCACCCCGTTGGATAACAGTTCTAGGCACTATGTAGCGTAGTTTATTCACTAAGTGAGGACAGTCAAAACTATTGTTACATAAGCCATGCAGTGTCATTACGCCCAGAAGAAATCGCCTGGACTTCAAACTCAGAATGCCGTAACGATCAAGTAACTGAACATAACCAACCTTCGAGTGACGGCATTTATAGTTCAAGGAACGCAGGAACTTTTTCTGTACCATTTCTATTTGAAAGCTGTATTTATCATAGAAAGGGTTCCAAATCTGGACAGCGTACTCCAATTGGGACCGTATCAATGTTTTGTATAACAATAAGAACGTAGAGGGCCGCACAAAGTCACTCGATGATCTCATAACGAAACCGTACATCCGAAATGCTTTGTTTACTACATTATCGACGTGTGTGTCGAAGTGTAAACGTGAATCTAGTATGACACCCAAGTCACGAACCGATATGACATTATCTAACCGTGTGTTATTAATACAATAATTGAATGTAATTTTATTCCTATTTTTGGTGAATGAGATGGTATGACATTTGGGAAGACTTAAAAAAAGTTTGTTTTCTGCACAATATGCATGAAGCCTGTCGAGGTCGTCTTGTAGGAGTTTGCAATCTTGAATATTTTTACAGGTTCTATAGATTTTAATATCATCTGCGTACATTAAGAAGTTAGAGTTTAAAAAACAATTACTAATATCATTAATAAATATGACAAAAAGGAGAGGGCCCAGAATGGATCCCTGTGGGACACCAGACTTGACCACAACCGGGTCTGACTCGTAACCATTAATCACAACTTTTTGCGTCCGATTATGAATATATGAGACAAACCATCTAAGCAAATTACCACGTATCCCGTTATAAGCAATTTTTTCCAGAAGCAATACATGATCCACCTTATCAAAAGCCTTCTGAAAGTCGGTATACACAGCATCCACTTGAGTTCTATGGTCCATGTTTTCAAATAAATAGTTTGTAAATGCTAGTAAATTAGTCGTGGTCGAGCGTCGTTTGACAAAACCATGTTGTTCGGGTAAAATAAGCTGATGAATGTGGGGATATGTGGCACCGTGTACAAGACTCTCAAAAACCTTAGACAATGTAGAAAGGATTGAGATGGGGCGGTAATTCTCGACATTGTTCTTGTCGCCAGACTTATAAACAGGAGTTATGAATGCACGCTTCCAAATTGCGGGGAAAAAGCCCTCATGCAAACATTTATTAAAAAGTATATGTAAAGGGGTACACAAGCTTTCACAAGTCCTTATAAAGAAGCTGGGTGGTAAACCGTCAGGTCCCGCCCCTTTAGAGGGATCTAAAGACTTGAGTGTCGTGCGTACAACTTCTGTGGATAGATAGATGTCGGATATGCAAGGGGAATTATTTGAATAGTTATTAGATGGTTGCCACTTGATAGGATCCAAAGTAGAAGGTTCATAGACGGAAGAAAAGAAGGAAGAAAATAAATTACTAATGTCTATGGGATCATCTTTAGAAACATTACCGAGATTCATAATGGCCGGGTAATTAGCTTTTCCTTTTTTAGAAGAGACATAAGACCAGAAATGCTTTATATTCTTAGGAATGCTATCTTCAACCGATTTTATGTAATTCCTAAAGCATTGCAATGAGTCTCTGTGGAAAAGTTTACGATAGTTAGAGAATCTCAGATAGTCCGACTGATTGTTGTACTTCTTCCACTTTATCCAAGCACGCTCCTTTGCTTTGAAGACTCGTATAAGAGAGGGTGTAAACCAGGTAGGGAAACCAGACTTTCTCGTTCTTGTCAACGGTTCATTTGACTTAATAATACAATACAAAGTTTCGTAGAAAATGTTGACAGCTTGATCAGAATCAAGATGAGAAAGCACCAAATCCCATTTGATGTTACCCAGTTCACAATTTATGCTCTCGTAATTAGCTTTATAGAAGTTATGTCTACGGACCGCGTGGTATTTTAATGGAGTATACTGAGAATTCAGACAAGTCAAGACAGAAAATACCGGATGATGACTATCGGGGTCAAGTAAAGCATTACATGGTATAGATTGACAGCTGACATTTGAGATAAACAGATCTAGTATTCGGCCTAATTTATTCTTCGTAATATTAAACTGAGATCCATCAATTATATTAATGAAATTCAATAACATTCGTCCGATTGAGTTCGTAGCTTGTGTGATTACGTGATTCCCTTGGTTAATCCAGTCGACGTCAGGTAGGTTAAAATCACCAGTAATAAAGTAAGAGTCGGTGGCAGGATCGTTAACCAAACTTTGTAGCATGTCTAGGTAATGTGTGTATGAGTCTTCACTCGTACGAGGTGGTATGTACGAGGCACTGATGATGTGGCGTTTATTATGTTGGGAAGCAGGTAGCTGGACGATAATTTGCTCAACTTCTGTAGAGACGAATTGTAACGGTAACTTGCTAGGGCGTAAATCCCTAAGAACAGCTATTAAAACTCCCCCTCCGTCACCTTTATTCGTTGCAGAACGATCACGATCGCGTCTGAAGACCACGTAGCGATCGTCAATAAATTCGCTATCCTGGATGCTGGGAATCAGCCACGTTTCCGTCAGTATGATGACGTCATATGAACATGCCAATATATTCATGTATAATGTGTGCAACTTTGTGCGGACCCCTCTACAGTTCTGGTAATAAATTGCAATGTTATTAATAGCCATCGATGCTTATAATTTTACGGTAATAGTGGTATTGAATTAAAATAAATAGTGTTATTGAAAAGGCAACTCTAAGTCTGAAGTACAGTGCATTAAAACTATAATATAAAAGTTTATGAGTACAATTAGGCAACAAAATATAAATTTGCAATGACACGCAATTACGAAATTGGAGGAAAAGCGACATTAAAAATATAATAAACAGCACACAGCAAGAAAACAAGCAAATATAACAAGTTGGAAAAGGACAACAACAGCCACATATCTCTGAGAAAACATAGATTACATAGACCAAAACACGTTCCACACACAGAAGCAAAGAGCAAAAATATGACTCAGTTCTAAAAAATAAAATAACAGTGCATTTCAAGTCGTTACATTGTGTTCTCGGCCATCTCACTAGCCGCGGTACCGGACTTATTGCTAGCGATGATCCTTTTAAGATCTTCTGTGGATCGAATCGCAAACGACTTATCTCCATCCCGCTCACGCACAAGTATCGTCGAGTTTCTGACCCATACATACTTGAAACCTTTCTTCTTGGCAAGTACTTTGGCCTCCCGAAACAAAGCCTTATTTTTAAGAGTCAAATGTTCATTAACGTAGATGGGAATAGTATTAGCGCCTGCAATTCCTATTTGGTCCGACTTGAGACTCTTCGCATTCCGGTAGGCGCTTAGCAAGTTGTCCCGAATATTCCGCGATCCGAATTTAACAATAATGTTCTTCGGTGTGTTATCCTGTTGCTGCGCATGTGGAACACGATGGATGGAAATAATTTCATTTTGTGGCACAGGTGACTTAATGGCTTTACCTATAGACTCCATAATAGTAACTAGGTTTTCATTGCGTTTTTCGGGTACATTGCAAATCTCAATGTTTAACTGACGCGCCCGCTGTTCCATGGCATCAATTTTGGCTTCAAGGATAGCTACCTTGTGTTCGCAATTATTGTTGTCCAATTCATGAAAGCGCTTCATACAATCCTTATGTTCCGACTCCATGGTGCTCAAGCGAGACTTCATATCCTCAAACTCGGCATTGAAGAATTTAATTGATTTTTCAATCTCGGCATTCGATTTTTGGATGGAAAGATTCTGTTGTCGTAATTCCGAAACATCTGCGACTAACTTACCAAGTACTTTATCCTGGTCGGCCTTCCAAGACTGCAGCATACTCTTCAATTCCTCGAATCCGTCCAATTGCGAAACCATGCAGCTATCGTCGGTACGAAATCTTTTGTTACTCTGTCTTATGGTAATATTTGCCGGATCACAGATGTTACTTTCCGGGGCCGCAATGGAGGAAGGAGAAGAAAGGTCAGGCTCCGAACGCGTTTCCTGTAGAACGCGGGCATTTGGGGAGCCCTGTGGGGGTGATCGAATCATGCGAGGCATGGTTTACTAAACGTTTTGCAATCCGTGAGACAGCAACAATGAAGGCATAAAAACAAAAACAATAATAACAATAGAGGTCAGTCGGCTGGGCAGCTGATAGAGTACACCCAATTTGCTTCAATCCGTAACTGATGAGTTGGTCCGGGGCGCACAGGCGCCAGTCCAAAGCTCCGTGCGTCGAGAAGTCGCGGGTTCGCACCTCGCCAACTGCAGAACTTTTTGTATGTTTTTCGATGAAGATTTTGAGTTAGACTCACGAGGTAGGAGCTGTCTGAGATCTTCTATCCCACTCGAGCTCCGCCCACTGGGCGTAGACCACTCGTATAAACACTTCAAGAGCGACAAGGAATTGCAAAATAGAGCAACAGCCAATGAGAGCACATAAAGTCACACACAAAATTAAAAATCACAGCACGGTGCGCACACGTCCGTCCGCTTCTGAGTACGAAAGCTAACTCTGAATTACATTGACCGACAGTTTTATGATGTCGGTGCGAACTTCATCATAACCACTAGTTACTGGTGTGATAAAAAAATATCTAAATAATTTCGATGAAAGAGATGAGCTTTGCTTTTATGTACACTGCCATTTAGATTAGCAGTGAGCTCTACATTTTATCTATCGCTATTAACCCAAACTTCATACGGGCTTACATACGGGTATGTTAGGACTAACATTTTTTACTGTTTGTAGAGACGTTCAGACATTGAAAAATAATTACGTATGTACAGCATAAAAGTAACGTAGATAACTCACCTTTTTGTCTATTCAACAGATAATCTACAGTTTCGTGTACGCAGTGCCGTCGTACATCCTATCTGGTCAGCCGATGGAGCTAGTCCGGTTTCTCATGTTCGTCATTACGCTTGCCAACGTCGCGCTACTCGCTGAAGCTATGGGCAATGTCATTGGGACCTGCTTCAACCCTGTTGTAAGTACCGAGCTATTAAAACTCTATACCTACCTACTTGGGTGGGTTTGAAACAGAAATGGACCAAGAATGGAACCTTGTGTTACCCCACTTTGTATTTCCATAATTTTGTTGCGTTTTGAAAATCCATACTCCTTGGCGACGTCCAGACGTCGCCAAGGAGTATGGATTTTAACCCAAGCCAGCTTGGGTTGCAAGCTAATCCCAACATAGCTAAAAATGGGTAGTCTAATGATGAGTAGTTTTGACTAGAATACGTTACATTAAGCTTCCGAGTATTCGAGACGTGCCAGAGGCTTTACACAGGACTAAAATAAATAGTTCATCATGTGCTTTGAAAATTGTTCAACATTTTTAAAATTATTATTAGCCTCGTGTAGTTTAGTCTCTCGTCGTAAATCTTACGTTAAGCAATTAGAAAAATGGAAAACATGCGTAGTGTAACTCCCAAGTGACATCCGCTTTTCAATTGCATGTTATTAATTAAACAAATCATTAGCATAATGAATTACCTAATTAGTTTCTTAATGGTGGAAGTTAGGTAACAAAGGTTGGACCTTGTGAACTCATTTGAATCATCGTATTATCTCTCGGTGGCGCGTGACTTGTTTTGTTTATTTGTAGTTGTTCTCGCGTGTTTCATTACACGTGGCAGAAGACACGCAAATGACTGAAGTAACCAAAAAAAATATCTCGTCGAAATTAGGGATCGGTCGAACGTACATAATATATTCAATAGTCAGTAAAACTGTTAAGAATCATGGACGTGCCAGATCATCGTGTTTATCAACGAGACCCTTTTTAAAATGAATTATATTATTATTATTTTTTTATTTTATTTATTATTAATACTAAATCAAAATCGCTCAGTCGAAAGTTGTCCACTACAGGAAAATCAAGCACCACCAAAACTGGTCTGAAGCAGTCCTGTGCTTCTTTACAAGGTCATCGGTCCAATGATTTATACTAACTACCACCCGTTTACCCGATGGGATTTCCCATCGGTAACTTCTCAGAACCCTTTTTTTTTTTCTGGTGGGAAATCATCAAATGACCGCTCCCGCTCTGGGTGGAGCGGAAGGGAGTGTCAGACTCTTACTGACTAAAACCCACCCATGTTCCTTCCTTCGCCCTTTATGTTCCGGGGTAGCGGTAACCCTTTCGGACAATCCCGCTGATTCTCAGAACCCTTAAGGAAGAGTTTCCAAAAAACGATGATACAACTAACTTTTACCTATAAGCAAAAATCTAAGTGACAACTTCCTAGTTTCCAATTGTTTTAAATGACAAACTTCTATACAATTTTCATCCCCTATCTAACCCCATTAAGAGATCATTTTTAAAAAATCATTCCTTAGTGCTCATTTACGGAATAAGGAACTCTAGTGTAAAATTTCATGTTGTGCGTTATTATCTGTCAGTGAATTGATGAATATAAGATTTCTATTAAGTATATTATTTATGTCTATCCAGAACGGCACATTCCTGGGCGCAGTCTGGACGTGTGCTATGATAGTGTACGCGGGCTACCTGGTGCTCCTGGCGCATATGAATTCGTGGATGCGCCCGTTCTCGCACGCGTCGTTCTTACGCTACGCCTTCGAGGCGCTCGTGCTGTCCATGTACTCCAATGGACGACAGCCGCTGTTGTGTCCTGAAACTATGGAGTACTGCCACTTGAGGTGAGATTCGTGTTCTATGTGTTTTGTTATAGAATAGTCCAACATAATGGCTGAACCCAGACCTAGGATAGACCACAGAATAACTAATAGTACTGCCAGAACTAGTTTAAGGGATAGTTTCAAATTATTGCACTCCTATGTTAAAGTTATATTAAATTATATCAACTGAATATATGCAGTTCAGTGTGATTTTTGTTTATGCAATAAATTGTTTTATTATTATTATTTTGTTGTAGAATAGATTTAATGGGAACTTGTTTCTTAGAGCTGTGGGACATCTTAAAACAGTTGGGTTGGGGACACTACATACTTGCTAATTCACCAATGGAAACTACTGCTGTTAAACAATACTGACGCCTGCTAGATGGGCAGAATAATCCTTGGCTTCATTTTAATGGCCCAGACCGGTGAAGCCCGCATCAGCGTTCATCTCTGTGAAGTGTGAACTGTCTCTTCGTGCTGAGGTTTATGACCCTGAAGTTACTGAATCTGAACCATCTCACTGACTCAAAAACAGTATAAAGCTGGGTTAAATAAATTTATTTTCTCTCTTTCTTTCCTATAAGGTCTTATAATAATTTTTTATTTCCAGACATCCCAAAGCAGTGATCAGCGAGTTCAGTCTCGAACCTGACAACTACTGGAAAGACATCACGGTCCTTGGAGTAGAACTCATCGTCGTCAGAATAATAGCTTACTTTACATTGAAGAGAAGCGTCAAGTCGTCTGGTTAACCAATCTTTAAGTAGGTAGCGATATTCTTTAACAAACTCGTTATTTAAACACATAGTGGCGCCGATTCCCTTGTTCACAAACTAAACTAAATTTAAGTTCAGCATCTCTTTCTTTCTATTTCATTAAGAAAAGTACAGAAGATAAATATTAGTTTAGTCCTGTCAAATTAGTCAGCGCCTGACGTAAATTGACGTATTTTTAGTAGCTATATTTTTAAACACGTCAAAATTGTCTATTTATCTTCGGTCCTTTTCTTAATGAAATAGAAAGAAAAAGATGCACTGAACTTAAATTTAGTTTAGTTTGTGAACAAGGGAATCGGCGCCAGTGACAATTTTAATGATTGTGGTTAATTATTCGAAAACGGTCTCACAAACTTGAACTGTGTTACAATAACGGTATAAAATTCTAGTTCGTAAAACACCATTGAACATGAGACGACATGGGTTTACATCACGCCGAAGTGAAACAACGTTGTTTAGTTAACCAATATGTTTTTTTTTTAAGTGTAACCATGAGGCTTCGTACCGGTTCTTCGAACTTTAGGACAAATTTGACCTTTTTTATTTTTGTTTTCGAGGGGAAACCTTCAAAAGGCACTCGACCTCCGGGGAGTGAGGTCGCGGAGTGTGGGATTTTTACCTCACTAAAACCACCCCGCACATAGGGGTGGTCCCGGTTCCTCTTAAAAGACCAATTCCGGAACCACCCCTGCGCAACACCTGTAAGGCACAATCCCTGGGGACAAATTTGACCTAAGCAACGAAGATTGTGTTTCCAAGAGTCAATTGTTATTTTTGAGTTTTGGACATATACAATGAACCTTTGTAGTAGCTAAGGTATTTGACAGTGCATTACCGTGCACTCAGTTACCTAAGAAAGCCGTACATACACATAACATCACGCCTGAATTCCTCAAAGGGTTAGGCAGTGGTGTATTAGTAGGTACACCCATTTCGTTAGTTATACATAGTTAAGAAGCCATCGACTTGGCAAATCTAGACTCCTGGCTGCGACTGAGATATTCGTAATGTAAAAAGGCACACACACACACACTTTGCCCGACCTGGGAATCGTCGTCAGTGTATAATCAATTGTTCTTTTTTGCCATATTTGGTCTCATTATGTACTCTACACATGAAGGGACTCAACCAAGAAATATGAAAAATAAAAAAATATGAAAAATTACATTCCAATTTCTTTTGTGTATTTACGCAACATGACTTATAAAATTGTTTCTACTAATTAATGCCTATTGTGCAGGCATTTTTTTCTAGCTATTAAGTATTACAATTTTCAATATTTATAACTCTTTCAATAATAGAAGGTAGGTATCCTGTATAAATGTATTGTAAAAGTTTATTTAATAATAATGTTATTTTTTTACATAGTTACGATTCTTATTTATGAAAAATAAGCAAAGCACAGCTGTGCGGACACTTTAAATTGCCTTAATTTATAATTTGAATTGATGTTAAATAGACTTAATGGCGATATGGGTTTATTGTTAGTTAGGTAACTTTATTATCAAAATATTGTAATTTAATTTTATAAAATGCATTTATTGATTCATAGCAATGTTATGTAATTATGTGGACGCACGCTTTTCAGTGGGTCCTTAGTTCTGCGTTTTTAGTGTTTTTGCATTAGGTACAATCAACTACCACTGGTAACTCTTGCATTACGAACATCTTGACATAAACACTCTGTCAATGTCAAATTGTTAACACTTACGTGCTGTTAACTGTGCCTAGGCAGGCACAGTTAACAGCACGTAAGTCCAATTTGGTTTCATCCAATTTGGTTGTTGATACCCCTATATTTTTTTTAAATTTTAATACTGTGATGTTACAAGTTTCTACTACTAGCTTGCGTTCAATGTATCATTTAAGCCAAATGTTTTGTATGGTCATAGGCAGGTATGTAGGGTTATGTGAACGACTACTCACACCTACGTACAGTCTAAAAATGTTTGGGTTTTAAGCCTTAATTGTTAAATGTTAATGGTTTTCAAGTATTAATGTATGGTAGATGGTAGATTTATAAGAATGCATGACATTAGCTGGACTTTTTGTGTGTATTTTATTTTCTATGGCAGGCAACTGCATAAAATTATTTATAGATAATATCCAGGGTCAAATTAAATTAGCAAGTGAAACTCCACTGATGTGAGTATAGAATGTTCTTCTAAATTCACTCAACATACGTGGACCCCATAAATAAATATATTATCACTTTTTTTGTTTTATCCACAGATATGATGAGTATAGTTTTTTCTAAACTCATACTTCAAGTTGGTAGATACGGTCGTTACAAAAATAAATAATTAATGTATCATGTTTAGATATCGACCCATCATGTCTTTAGTTTCAGACTACCTGCGGTTGTTATCCTAAAAAAAAAATATTTTTACTTTATCATACTTAGATCGATACCCATCACGCCTGTGGAGTTTTGCTAACTAATTTAATTTAACCCTATAGAAGCAACTAAAAGTGCTTTAAGTGTAAGTAGGTGTGATTAAATGGATCTGGTTAGATATAAGTAGGTATTATTTTTATTATAGCGTTAGACCACATTGTCAAAGAATAATGTTAGCAAGTTGTACTGTGATAAGTTTTCTTTAGATATAAGTACTTAAATAAATGTTTTACTAAGTGGGTCTTATTAATTGTTAAGACAGCTGTGCACAAACAAAACATTTGTTATTATATACTTTGATATGTACAGTCACCAAAGGAGATAAGTAACCAGGGTCGTCGGATATAGTTAAAGTTTAATAAGAAACCGATGGATGATTTCAAATGAAATTTAATTTGATGAATGAACGGTTTGTTTTCTATTCATTAAATTACGAAAACATCCATCGGTTTCTTATTAAACTTCAATTATACCCGACGACCCTGGTTACTTATCTTCTTTGGTGACTGTACCTATTTACAAAGCATTGTAACAAAAATATATTGCCTAACTAAGTAGGTACCTACCTACAACAGTTTGTATAAATATTAAATCGAAATTGTCGTGATTTTTAAACATTTGAGTTTATCCTATTTAAAACGTGATGAGGTAATCATTAGGTACCTGAAATAATCGTGAGACGCACACTAATATAAAATTGAAGCATGTAATTTCTACTAACTAGGTATTTAGTAGAAATTACATGCTTCATGATTTTGTTGAAATGTTTTTTTTTTAATATTGCAAGAATTAAAATATACCTTTTTAAATAAATCCCAATGGATTTTTATTATTTATCATCTGTTTTACAAAAAGGGTTAGGCATCGCTTCCTAGTTCCTACATCCATATTGAGCTAGTAGGTACTGTACGAGTATCTATGTCATCATCATGATCAGTCCCATGACGTAATAAAAGCGAACATATTGCCAAACTCCGCTAATGGGCATTGAAGACTTCGGCTAGTCAGTTAGACACACAGAATTTCCTTAGGAAAAGAATCTTTAGTAGGTACATTCAATGATCGAACCCAGCAACGAACGTTCAGAAGTCACGCGTACGATCATTCAGCGAGACAGTCTGGCAGAGTCAGAATAATTTCCACATAATGGAATAGAAGGTAACACGGAGTGTTCTATGTGACCGATACCTAAATTCCTTCTTTCTCCTTTTCTCATAACAGCAGCAGGCTATGTGGAACTGTATCGCAAACCATATCTCACCTATCCTATCCGTTGTAGCCCCTAAGCTAAGTGCTGTGCCCCAAAACCAGCACTCGATCAAAGCATAGAAATTTTCTTTCTTATTATATCTATGAATCAAAGTGACCTCTCCCCTGCCACC
Organism: Apamea monoglypha; assembly: GCA_911387795.2. Classification (NCBI taxonomy): domain Eukaryota; kingdom Metazoa; phylum Arthropoda; class Insecta; order Lepidoptera; family Noctuidae; genus Apamea; species Apamea monoglypha. Next base: position 4,782,036 of record OU426920.1, read on the forward strand.
GACGACGCCGTGGTTGAGGCGCAGTTTCGGGCCCACATAGTTTGAAAAACTGTAGTGCCCTCGGTACGAAGAAGAATTCCCATAAGAAACTATATATGATGCTCACAATAATTTAGCCTTAACTTAAGTGTCGTATCCTCGTGTGCAACACGTAGCAGCGTCATTCACAACTCGAAAGCACTATTCCTCTAGTCAATAGCCTATAAAAGATAATCCTATCTACCTGAATTCAAGTGGAAGGTATTATAGAGCTAGAGTTAACAAGAATGTCATCCAACCGCTTGTCTTATCGCCTTGGGTTAAATTAGAACAATCAGACATTAGACTGCTCGACTAGTTGCGATTGTAGGCGTTGCGATAATCGCAATCTATTGCTCGTTTATCATCATTTGCTTCAGACACGAGACCCTAGCAGCTAGAGTCCCACTCGGGACTCGGGGCTCCTGAGAACCCGGTTTGTAACATATTCATAATAAATTATTGTACTGACGGGACACAGGCCTCTATGTGAGAGGAAGTCGGCCGTAAACCATCACGCGGACCCATTGCAGTTGATAGACTAACGGTTGACACAATGTATTAGGTAACTTTTCATGACAACACAAAAAAAATTTATAATCACGATTTCTTCACGTTTCTAAAAGCACTGATGTAAAAAGAAGATTAGCACAAAGCACGCGCCTGTCGGGTTTGAACCCACGACCTACGACTTGTAAAAAACTTGTAAAACAACAGGCGCTCGCTGCTCTGACTCTGATACTGTGTCTGCAGTCTGAGGTCTGTTGATGGTATCAACAATGAGCTCAGTAAATATTAACCATCAATTTGTCTGTCCTTCTTTCATACGTCTGAGTTTTTTCATTCTTCCGTTCATATTCAGTCCATTCTTCTTTGGAATGCACTTCCTCTTGATATCAGGACGGCCACCAGTCGGTATGCATTTAAGCGGAAAATGGAGTTGTTTTCGAAATAAATAGCGTAGTCATCTCAACACCTGTCTCCCTTGATTTTGTATAAATATATATATATATATATATATGTATATTATAAGTATACATTACAGTAATAGTATGTATATGTAGGTATATAACCTATTTACTATGTATTTGTGTACCTAGTTTTACGAGTTTTTTTTTTATCATTGTCCCTCTCATCCAAAACACCTGCCATCTAATCTCTTCACCACCCTTAGTTGACTGGTAGAGAATGCCTAAGGCATTAAGTCCGCCTTTGTACCTTTTTGTGCGAAAAGTTTAAATAAATAAATAATACCTACAAAAAGAAGAAGTGTTAGACTGCACTTCTGGCCAAGTCTGAAGTTAATACCTAGGTACTGCTATTCGCAGGCCTGGTCCCCGCCAAAGCCCAGGAGGTCCGACGTAGTTAGTACACTAAAATATGTGTTTTTCGGTAGGTAAGGTATGTACAGACGCCAGCAGGTCAAGCTACCCCAAACTGTCAAATTTTCCCAATCAACCTTGAACCTTAAAAATTTAACAATAAAGTTGAAAATCTATTAAAGAAATTTGACAGATTGTAGTAGCTTGATGTGCTGGCGTCTGTACCAAAATAAGTAGGGTGCGTTTCTCAGCTATTTTCATTTCATCATTTTTAGTCTTGTGATTTTTACTGCGCCTGGATCAGATTAAAATTTTTAATGATTTTATGCAACCAAAATGATCGCAGCAAATGAAAAGCACAAAAGAACGATTGAAAAGCAAAAACTTAATCAACCATATTTCTACTTTTCACTACTAATAGCATCAAAATCAACATAATTTTCCTTGTTTCGAGTAATTAGTTTTGTTTATGAACAGTAAATCGATTATCGATGCTCGGTATCAACTGCCTTGCCTCTCTAGTTTAGTGACGGACTGACAAAGTGACGTGAGACGTCTGACTTCTCGTCTATCGGAAGATTCGGAAGTTCAACATACTTTGCCGACACCTACACAAAAAGTAAACAATTTAGTTTTATCTAATTTTCTCGTTTAAATTGTGTTATCTAACGTTGCCTAATTATTAAATGACTGATTTATTAAGTGCTCTATACTTATCAGTGAAAAGTGCCGGTGCCTGCGTCAAATTTTAGGAACATTTTAAACAATTTAAAAATGTAAGTTAAACTTCAATAAAGTTCGACTTTATAAATAAAACACGTTTCTGTTGAATATGGATATTAAATTAATATATTGTTTCAGGTTAAAACTCATAGTTATAAGTTGTTTTCTATTCGGTCTAGTTAACCTAACAGACGTTACTTACTATGAGGTATTAGGGATTACGAAAAAAGCTTCGGCACAAGAGATAAGACAAGCTTACAAGAAGTTAGCCGTAAAGTATCATCCGGACAAGAATCCTGTAAGTTCTTACCAATACTAGACTCAATAAAAAGCACTGGTGCCTGTAGAAACGCATTTAGAACCAAAACAACTTGTGATGACCAGTTTTTGTAGAAGTTAATTTGTTTTGCACGTCTGTAAATTGAATCACATATGGTATCCTAATGTTCAGTAGTATTGCCTCATCACATGTGTAAGAAATGGTTACTTTTCTTGCAACACTTTGGTGTAATTGCACAGGAGACAAAAAGTTGAGTAGATATTTACTAAATAGGTCTTTTTGCCAATTTCATTATTTTATAATGATAACTTCCAGGGAAAAGATGAACAGGAGAAGTTCTTAAAAATCACAGAGGCTTATGAGACCTTGAAAGACCCAGATAAGAGGAACAACTATGACCTGTACGGATCATTCTCATATGCAAAGAAATATGACTACCGGTCTCAGTCGGAGTATGACAACTTGTACTACAATGGACTGTATCATAATAATCCATTTGTTGATACACTATCTGGAGCTAGCTGGAGTAAGTATTCCCAATTTAAAAACTTAAATTTTCCTCTTGTTGAGGTAGAGGCAAAGGATTTATAGCATTCATCTGTGCATTATGAGATAGGAAATCTGGTACTTATCCAACTTTATAAAATTACACTGTATGTTGCTCTATACTATATTTTGATGTAAGTTCACTGTAGGAGTAAGTATATGAAGACTCCACTTCTCTGTACTGCATTGATCTGAAGAGAAAGAAACTTTCTCTACATTTGAATGGTATTAAGGACTTCACATTACTAACAAATCATGAGTGGAGTAATTTTTCTTACAACATTAAATGCAATACATCACTTTTACTACCAATGTTAAGAATGTTTATCAGCGAACTATAACATAAAAGTTGTAATACCAGTACAAAGTACAGACGCCAGCAGGTCAAGCTACCCGAAACTGTCAAATTTTCCCAATCAACCTTGAACCTTAACGCTTTAGCGATAAAGTTGAAAATCTATTAAAGAAATTTGACAGATTGTAGTAACTTGATGTGCTGGCGTCCGTACATATATTATGTATATGTAGCCTTAATATTGCATAACTAATTTCCATATCTAATGCCTTTATGTATGGTGGCATTCTATTAAGACATGTTTATACAGGCTGGCAGGGACATTGACGCGCAAACAGTTGCCATGAAGTCAGCACTTGATGCTGGACACCCTTTTTCATTTTTTTTCTGGTGGGAAATCATCAAATGACCGCTCCCGCTCTGGGTGGAGCGGAAGGGAGTGTCAGACTCTTACTGACTAAAACCCACCCATGTACCTTCCTTCGCCCTTTATGTTCCGGGGTAGCGGTAACCCTTTCGGACAATCCCGCTGACCCGGCAGGCTTCGGCTCTAAGGGGCCCCTCGTTATGCTGACATCTCTTTGAGGCGCGCGTGGAACACTTACGCGCCGTCCGGCACGGGCCTGGTCCTGATCGGGCGGTGAGCTACCCATTGCTCTCCGCCCGCAGGCCCGCGCCTACGTTGGCCGGTAGTCTTCACTCGACTCCCGACGCCCGGGGCGTCTCCCGCGGCGGCTGGGATGCTGGACACCCTAAAATACACATATTTCATTGGTTATTAAAACAAGACTGTTTCATAGAAAAGTACAATACCTACATGGTCAAAATGTATGGACCAACCTTTATTTTTTCTAAATTAACAACAGAAAATTTAAACGCTAGGGTCAGAATCATGTACTGAATCCATGGTAACAGGTTGCTCGTCGATGTCCCTGCCATCGTGCATATTAACAGCTCTTTGGGATACTGCCTAACTTACTTAATTAAACATGCATATTTTATCAGAACTTTATTCAAATACTAGCTTCTACCCACAACTTCGTCCGCGTGAAATTTCGACCCATCGCTCGATGCTACTACTTCGTATTCGCTTAGTATTCTTTCTGACTATTTTTCATTTTCCTCGGCTCCTAAGGGTCGTAGCGTGATATTAGACTGCCTATAACCCGACTCAAGAATTGGGATATCAATTGCAATAAGATGGAAGAAAAAGACATGTTGTGCCAACCCCAAATAAATTGGGATAAGGGCAGGAGAATGATGATACATATAAACAAACAAACAAATTTCACCTCTTTGTAATATTAGCATAGATTATAGTATAGGTTGACTATAAAGCCGTACAGAAAATACTTAACTATGATGACTGTATGTAGGATTAAGGACACTAAAAATGTCTCTTACAATCCACACACCTTCCATCAAGTTAATCTCATTACTTTACTGTATTTATACTTAAATGAATAAAGAAGACATCTGTGATTGCAAATAATAATGTTTCAGAGAATTACATGAAGGATGGCTTCTATTTTGTCAATTTCTATTCACCATTCTGCCCACCTTGCCAAAATGTGGCGGAGCATTGGAAGAAGTTGGCTGAAATCTATAAAGGAATTGTAAGTTGTATTTCCTTCATAAACATGTACTATAATTTATTTAGGGTGGAACCTGGGTGTGGCTGGCACAGGGGCTTGGAAATTGGCACTAGAAAGGAGAGGCCTTTGCTCAGGAGTGGATGCAGTTGGGCTGTGGATGATGATGATATTTTATCAAGTTATTGTGTAAAGTAATGTAATTTATTGTTACTTTTTCTGTTAACACTTTGCGGAACACTGAACACCCTCAGACGTAATAACAATAAAACTTCTATTGTGTCTCGTTCAGTGACCTTCAATGGGTTAATAATGTTATTTATTTCGGTTTCAGGTAAAAGTTGGTGCAGTGAACTGTAAATACCACAACTCGTTTTGTTACAACAATATGAGAATAGGCAGCTATCCTACATTACTATTCTATCCTAATGTAAGTTTTACTATTGAAACTTATTTTTAAAGTTTTTCTATGAGATTAAGCCGTTAGGCCGTGTCCTAATATAAGCGACCGTCGTGATCATTTGTTCGGAAAATCGAAACGAACCCTTTATTGGCGCGACGATCACAAATATTAGGACACGGGGCTATTCTATCTTCAAACATTATTATATGTAACTGTGTCTTTAATTTCTGTAATTAGTTTTAAACCGCTTTAATTAAAGAAATAAATAAATATATTATTTTGTGCGCTAATTTTACGGCATTCTTATCTCGTAAAAGTATAGTATAATCCTTTGCTTAACCTGGGTGATTTCTCGGCAGGGTAAAAAAGGTAACTTCGTGTACCACAGCGGGGAGCGAACCCTGGACGCTCTGGACGAGTTCGTGATGATGTTCCTCCGCACTGCCATCCACGTGCCTACTATTGTGCAACTAAGGAGCACGGACAAACCTATGGCGTATGTGCTGGGCGCTAACAGGGTTGCCAAGAATGCGCTGACAAGGATCGCTTTTCATTTGGTTTGTTTTTTTTTTTTTTTTAATTAACGTTGCCCCACACTAGGAATTTCTCCTGGATCGTGGGTGCGTTTACAAACATTTAAACTCACATACACAAACAGCCAGACCCGGAACAACTACTTGTAAGTCATACAAATATTTGTTCCGTGCGGGAATCGAACCCGCGACACGCAGCGCAGCAGTCAATCGCTTAACCACTGCGCCAACCGTGCCGTTTTTATTGCATACATTATTTCATCATGTTTTGAGGAACAATGCAAAAAAGCCATAGACAAATATGTTACGTATGTTATTAAAAGTTGATCTTACTTCTTTCAATAAGCATAAACAAGTCTTTGGTAATAACAGCCGCACGGTTCGATCGATCAGGTTAAGCTACGCTTGCCGCGGTTGGTCCGTGGATTGGTGATCATCTTTACATACCAAGACCCCTCCGGGTCTCGGAAAGCACGTTAAGCCGTTGGTCCCGGCTGTCATTCGTGGATCTTTGACAGTCGGTAAGGGTCTGACCATCCTTAACGACTACCCGAAGCTCTGACAACCAGTCTTACCAAGGGGTATCGTATTACCCAGTCACTGCGTTGTGGAGGTCAGATAGGCAGTCACTCCACGCTCAATACTGGAATCCGGCCCCAACAGAGTTGGGCTATATTGGCTAGTCAGATGATGAAGTCTTTGAAAAATCCAAGAATATGCTGACAAAATTCATGTTTGCTGTCGTAACTTAAGCGGTCCTCACCACACCACGGAACCACACGCGGAACCTCATCATACTATACTTTTTCATAAACTACACTCAAAAGTTGGTCTTTTAAGACTGTGATATTTGTCACAAACTTTTGAGTTTTTGAGACCTACACTAGGCCTTGGCTTTTGAGTATTTCTTCTAATGTTCGTCTGTATTTCTTCTAATGTTCGTCTGTATTTCTTCTAATGTTCGTCTGTATTTCTTCTAATGTTCGTCTGTATTTCTTCTAATGTTCGTCTGTATTTCTTTCAGAAAGATATAGTGACAGTAGCATTGGTGGAAGATGATGATCTTCGAAGTAAACTAGCCAGTGATGACTATACGACTGTCGTATTCAAGTACAAGAATATCAAGAGAGAAATAGAGAGTACGGACGAGAACGAAATATTGCAGGAAATTGTTGACGCTTTACCCAAGATTGAACTTATTGGACCAGAGAAATTGAAGGTTGAATGTTTATTTATTTAAGCTTCATTCACAGTTCAGTATTTGTATCTCATTATTCACGGCGTGTTGGCACAGTTGGTAACCACAAGTAAAGCGCGCGTCGTTTCGTGAGATAAAAATACTGTAGTGGTAACATTTGCACTGCGAAAACCGTCCTTACTGTTACGGAATAAAGGTGCTGTCAATGTCAAATTATTACCACTTATGTGCTTTAGACTGTAAATAGGCGAACCTAATGCCACAAGCCATTTTCTACTTTTAATGTCTAAAATGTAAAATGTTTCCAAATGCTTTGAATCATCGAATGTAGTGTTCAATCAATACAAAGTATAGTTGTTTCACTAGTCAAACATTGTAATTTAAACCTTATGTCATTCACTTTCGGTATTTAGTTTCCCAACATGTAAACAAAAATGTATTTTGGAAAAACAATCTTTAATACCTGTACAGACGCCAGCAGGTCAAGCTACCCGAAACTGTCGAATTTTCCCAATCAACCTTGAACCTACAATAACAAAGTTCAAAATATATTAAAGAAATTTGACAGATTGTAGTAGCTTGATGTGCTGGCGTCTGTACATAAAGTTGGTAAATATTACACTACATCTTTTACGATTTTTTCAATAGTACTAGTCATTCTGATATTGACAGATCGAACTAGTGAGCAATTATATTTTTTTTTGCCAAAACTGATATAAGTACGATATTATAATGTCTGTAAGAAGTCATAAATAAGATAACTCAGTAAGATTAGGCAGTTTATATATCTATTTTATTACGCATTTAAAAAGTTAAAATTTACGTAATCTGGAATAGTTATGTTCTAAGGTTGCTGTCAAAAAACGGTTAACCGGACAGAGTTACCTACCTTTCATACTGCTAAATAAAAATCGTGCGTATTGTCTAATTTGCAGGAAATAAGGAATAGTTTACGTACTGGCTCGGAAAAGACGTGGGTTTTATTCTTCTCAAAGAAAGGAGAGAACAGATTGCTTCTACATCAAATGATTGTTGCGTTCCCTAATATGAACTTTGGTAAGTTCTACAAATCTTCATAATAAGTAGTGCTAGAGCTATTTTTGGGTTTTTTAGTAATAGTAGATCTCTACACAAGGAGTTCGTCCAGGGGAGTACTACCATACGTATTTCCAGGGTGCCACGTCAGTATAATTTCAGGCTTATAAGACATTTCAGCTTTGTCTCCGGGATAGCAAAGCACCCGTGATCCTTCTGGTATTGTAGCAAAGCATTTGCAATGCCACTTATTTGCAGATGTCCAGAAGAGTCGGTACTTACCACTTACTGCATACTAGTTTGTACGAACTTTCTGTAGATTTTTTTTTACTAAAGGCTACTCAAATGTCTCCAATAGTAATCGATCACCATTTATAATTACAATACTGGTACTCAGCTGCATCCGGTTAGATTGGAAGCCGACCCCAACTTAGTTGGGAAAAGGCTAGGCAGATGACGATGAGTAATCGTTCACAATTTATTATTAGTTAAAATACCAACCTCGCTTTTGATGTAACAATACATTTCTTCCAGGTGAGATCGACTGCGACGAATGGTCGGAGCTGTGCGCCTCCCTGAACGTGGCGCGCCCCCCGGCGTGGGCCGTGCTCAAGCGACGCGGCGGGTACCAGCGGGCCGCGCCTCGTGTTAACGTCAAAGACTTCATAGAGACTGCCTCAGAAGCACTGAACCTGCAAACGTTGTCTACTTCTGATTTTCAGAGGATATTTGAAGGTGGTAAGTAGCTAGCCAGAAATGTTGCTTTGTATACTTTTCGTACGAATATGAATATTTTGTTAAGGAATAAGGTTCATATTCGTATGAACCGCTTGTTCACATTCGCCTATACGAATAATCGAATAGGAACATTATTCGCATAAATAATGTTTAATTTTCATAATATTCGTATATAACGCTAACTTTAATTAGCAAATTCAAAGTGTAGTCTGTGAATCTCGCCCTTAGTAGCATTTAAAAAGCTGAGCATATCAGGCACTGGAAGCTCTAAAATAATTACGCGATATTGAACCCGTTCGAAAGAGTGCTTCTGTCTTCTGCCATCCCTGGCCCCTGGCCCCATGTTACTGGGGTTGACACAAAATGTATTTCTTATCCATTCTTCATTTTCATCCGTAATTTTATTTTACAAACCCTTTTCCTTCCACACAATCCATATCTTTTTTCTTACCAGGAGTTTCAGATCAATTTGTTTCTATTTTCAGGGGATTCGGGTGTTTGGGTACTATTAGTGGCGCCGCAGGGGACAACGTGGGACCACATCGCCGACCCTTTCACTCGAGCCAGCTTAGAATACAATGTGGATGAAAATGTTAATGTGAGCAAAGCAGTATTATTATCGTAAGAAAGTATTGTTCACAAAATTAAGTCTTATCCTAGGGTATAAGCTTAACGCACACTTAGCTATGGCTGGCACAAAAATGAATTTTATGCCATCGACATTTATCGTCGATGGATGGATGGATGGATGTTTGTTACTCTTTCACGCAAAAATTACTGAACGGATTTGGATGAAATTTGGCACACAGATGTTTTATAACCAGGATCCCACGGGATCGAAACTTATGCGTGTGAAACCGCGGGGCGCAACTAGTAGTTATCTAAATTTAATTGGCCGTTACAGTTACACACTTTCAAACCATGCCTTTTTATTATTCTAATACTGTGCCACACTCACAAATTTTTTACTGTCATCATCAGCCTTTTTAAGTCACTGCCTACTGCTATTTTGCCCAATTCCGTATTTATCGACAAATGACTCCAAACTACCTCCACAGTTCGGTATAATGGCGTGCACGGCGAGCACAGACCAGTACTGTCGGCAAGTGGCGTACAACCAGCCAGTGATAATCGTACAGAACGGGGCCAAGCGCAGCGCGTACAACGGACGTGACTACGAGAACCAACTGCTGGACTTTATAGATATGATTGTTGAGAGTGGAGGTGAGAGAAACACAATATTTTTAAGGCCATTTCCACCTGTATTATTGTAGGTACAAAGCAATATTGCTGTCAGTAATCATAGTAACTTGTTTTAATCGATAATTATTCATTGCGTTTCACTATACATAATTCGGCGACAGTATTCAAACGGACCGCGCCGTATGTACAATAACGAATCATATAATCTGCCTGTGACACATCTACCGGTTCCATTACACGTTGTATATAATTTTATTATTCATTTATTGCATATTTTTATTATTAACATTAATAACAAACATAAACATTACATTACAGATTTGGAGTTAGACGAGAAACAAGTCCTAGAGCTAATGGACGCATCATCGCGAGAGCACGCGTGGCTAGTCGCCTTCCTGCCGGCGCACTGCGGCAGCTTCTGTGACGATCTGGCGTACGAGTGGATGATCGTCGCTAAGAAGGTAATAAACGAGGATATCAGACCCTCGAAATGATAATATGATTTATAATAACACCTGTGCCGAATACATAATTAAATTAGTTGGTGAAACTTCACAGACCTGACGGTATCAATACTCTTAATGAGATTTCTTCAATGCACTTTCCCATATATTTGCATTTGCAGGAAATCCTCATACCCAAATGCTTATTGTAGAATTCAAGCAACAATAAGCGAAAAAAAAAAAAAAAAACAAACTGTCACGCCTATAAAGTTTCACTAGGGAACTAATATGAATTAACATTTTGTACTATGTAGGTACCGCTGGATGCGGGAAGCACAGAGCCGGGCGAAGTGGCGGTGCTCGGGGGAGGCCTGTGTCCAGCAGTGGACGTCATTCGACTGAAATGATGATGCTTATGTATACTCGTATGATACCTACATTACGACGTAAAAAGATTCGAGATTGTTTTAGTTGCCTGTGTAGTTGACGTTGCCGAGAGATTTCATTTTTGTTTTTACTAGCCATTGTTGTCACACTGCTGGGCAAAGGACTCCCTACTCTCCTTCCACCTCTCACCTTCAGTCTTTATTAAAGGAGTCCACTTCATCCCGCCATCTCCGTCTGGGCCTGCCGCGATGTCGTTTTCCAGAAAGCGGGACCCACTGGGTCGTAATTTTGGCCCATTGAACGTCTGACGTGCGGCAGAAGTCCAGCCCAATTCCATTTAAGTGTGGCAGCTTTCCGAGTGACATCAGTTATTTTAGTGATGGAAAGGCGTTCCATAGCTCTCTGGCAAACCTCGAGCGTGGAGCTCTGCTGAATTGTCAAAGACCATGTTTGAGAACCATACGTGAGGTTGGTTGAGGGATAGTGGAAGATCGCCCTTCATTAGGTCTTTCATGGCCCAATTGCTCTTCCAGGCATTTCGGTGCGTCTTGCAACTTCTTTGTTTTGCCTGGAAAGGGACTATTTGACCAAGATAGAGATACTCATCGACATTTTCAACCTCCCTACCCGCCACGGTGATCCTGCGATGCACGCTGTTCGTCATCAACTTGGTCTTTCACACATTCATTTGAAGTCCGACCTCTAGGCTTGCCGTGCTGAGATCTTCTAGCATATCGTCGGCAAAACGGAGATTTGGACAATCTCTTTTGTCCAACCCTAATGCCCAGCATCCTGCCAGCTTTTTGAAGACTTCCTCCAGAACGGCCGTGAATATTAAATGTGTATATATTTACAGCTTCGCCCGCTTGATTTCGTGCGTGTGGGCATTCTGAACTGCGCGAGCAACCCAACTGGGTTCTGTGCCAACATTCGCGCAGCTACCGCAAGACTCTATCCCATTGCTTCTGGACAACACTTCAGGTTAGTTAGTACTAAAGAGGTGGGTGGGTGGATTTCACCATGGTTCGTCATAAAAGGCGATAAGTTGTATTAAGAAAATGTACAGCTGCAGAACAGGGGGTCTACTACGAAGTGCAAAGTGCGAATGATCGGATCGGACCGACACATGGCCGAACCGAATATTATTGAAAAATGCGAAAAAAGTTCGGATCGGCTCAGTTGGGTCGGGACCATAGTTAATATTCGAAAGAGTGTAGGAGTGTAGAATCGGGACCGACCGAACCAAATAGTAACTTCGTAGCAGTAAACGGCCGAACATTCGGCCGATACCACTTCGCAGTAGACCCTCTGAATCCTCTGTGCGAATCTTTGCTTTTTGTCAGACGCTCATCAAGTTTTAATTCAAACTAAACTGTTTTAAGGACGCGACTAATTCTCCCTTTGAGCATTGAAAACTGACTACGCACTTTCTTATCTTTATTAATTTAGATAAGGACTTCACCTATTTCATTTTACACTTATTGTTATGTCATTTTCTTTTCAGTGTAAGCTTGCAGCACCTATCGCAGGCGCCATACATACTAGAATGGGCGCTCGGTTACATTGATGACTCTGTGCAGAAACTCAACTGGCAAACATTCTCCAAGCAAGTCATCGCTGAAGAGTTGAACCCCACTGGGTAATATTAATTGTTCTATTATAATGAAGATCATTATCATCTTTCTATTGCTGTGTCTCGTAATGTTAATTGCTTTGCAAACCTACAATTGTATAGAAGCAAGTTTTTCTTACTGAACAGACACCTGCTGGGGAGTTTGTTACGCCACTTCTTCTTTCCAGCTAAAACAGTAGGAAGTGGTGAAGGGCGGGCGTTTTGGGGGGCTGTCTTATGTAATTTCCACGTTTAATAAGTGCTGATTCTCACCCTAATTTGAATAAATGACTTTTGATGTTGATTATACTGAACTACTACTAAGATCTTTCGATCTATCAAAATTAGCAACTATTGCATTGCATTGAGGTAAGGTGATGACACTCTGGCTACCCGTTTTTACGCTATAAGCTTGCCTATAAAGTCTATTGGACGTACGAATAATGTGAAATAGACTGTAAAGTTTGAAGAGATACCAATGGCTTGTAATTTTTTAATAATATCTCTTTTACAGAACCAAGAAACCCTGGCTAGTGTACTTCCACTCTCCTAGATGCTTCAGCTGCTACGAAAAGTTTACAGACTTTGCAGTAGCGGGTATTGTAAGTATCATACTATCATATACCTGCAATGGTAGATGCAAGATAAATAAATAAATATCACCGACACCAAAGCTAGGAACTTGAGCGTTATCATTAAACGCATTTTTGACAAAAACTGAAGTGTCAAGTGAATTTGAATAATGTGCAGTGCAACAGCTGCCATAAGTGAAAAAAAATATATTATGATATGGACACTTACCACACTAATTAATCAAGGTAACTTTCCTCTTTTACAGTTACTAAACAACGCCGTGCAACTGGGTAAAGTGAACTGCGTGACCGAACGAGGCGTTTGCCAGCACGAACAGATCATGAGCTATCCCTTCCTAAAACTTTACCTCAACAGGAACCAACGCCAAAGATTTAGCACAGTTATAAACATACAAGTTAGAAACTATGAGAGTATGCTGGAAGAAATAAAACCTCTTTTGAGGAGGTATGACGAGAGTCTGCTAGCGGGAATTGAGCCTAGTGTTCGGAAAAGTTTTGATATAAAACATGACGAGTTTTAGTTGAATCTCTCTAAGCTTATTTTCGTGTGTCCGGTTTTGCCGAGTGCATGTTCGTGCCTTGTCTCTACTCTTCAGAAACGTGTTGATTGTTTCGCGGTCATTCCGTTTATCTACCCTTAGGTGGATACGCGGAAACGCATGTCCGAGAATCTACCGCAGACCTAATTGGATAAACGGATTTTATAGGCTTAGAGCGGTTTCGCACTACGTCCGATCTGAATCTGGTTATTAGGGTGGATTCTCGGAGATGCCTTTTTGAGGTGGATAGATAACTGTTGTTTCGAAGTGTCCAACCACAACGTTTTCGACCACAAGATATCATCACGCCTGTTTCCCCGAAGAGTTAACGTGCTTCCACACAGTAGTTATGTAAAGTTATAAAACATTGTGTAGCACGATAACATTTTATAACAACGTGTAACATTTTGCTACAACATCACTGGTTCAACTCGTTGTATAACATTCTGTAACCATCAGTTTGGGTCAGCTTTTCGAGGAAGCTGCTAGTGGCTCTTAATGGAGGAAGTGCTTATTGGTTTGGCTTTCTTTTGTTTGAAAAAACAAAAGAAAAGGCGCTCTTACTGGATGCGTCGAACTCTAAAAGCGAGTGAACAGAGAACATTTTGTTACATGAAGTAGTATAACATCACTAACAATTTATAACTTTTGTTACAATTTATTAAAAAAAGTTAGACAACAAAAGTTATGCAATATTCGTTAACGTTATAATAACTTCTGTGTGGGAGCATCTTTAGGCAAAGGTGTTCTTCCTATAGTACACCCATATCACGCCAGTTATGTTTTAGTCCCATGTAATAGGGGAATTACCACAAAAAACACATGAAATCGAGAATTCTGCTAAACGCCAAGACTCGTGCCAATCGTGGTAGAACTCTTGGCCAATCGAATAGAACGGTGGATATTAATAGGGGGATTTCGTCGTGAGGTCTCGCTCCCTCTTTTTATGACCGCGTGCCAGGAACGTTCGTTTAGATAATACAAAATAATTATAGTACATAAGTAATATAAAAAATAGAGTCTCTATTAGGAATTAATATTGAGGCTTACTACTCGAAATCACAACTCGCATACTAACTTCTAAGTATTATATGGCAGTTATTTAGTGACCTATTAGGTATAATAATTTAGAATATTAACTAGGTTCCAATTTCTATAATTCTTCTTTCTGTTATATTCTTTTTTTCTAGTTATTGCATTTACTTTATTTAGATCTTAATTTTGTATTTATTATTGTAAATTCTCAAAAAAATTATGATTGAATAAATAATTGGCAATCTCATAAAATCTCATTTGTTTGTTACACAAGTAATATTATTATTATTCGATTATGAGATATTGACATTATTTTGTGATATTATACTGTAAATTATTAATTTTAATTAGAAGAAAAAACTAGTGTATTATTAGGAAATCTGTAGTGCCTTTTGTACTGTACCAACACAGCAAGTACAAATTAATAATGTATGTATCCAATTATTTTGTTTTTATATTAACCTTCGTTTGCCGGAATGTGGACCCACACAAGATACAATGGCTTTTTAATTGTTTCTGTAATTACGAAGTTCAACCGGTTGATTCAATCCCAGTTTTCTATGATAGGACTAGTCAGAGACATGGCTATCTAATTATATATGCCATACTAATTGCCTTAACCAATAATAAAATAAACATACTGCAGTCTTAGTTTTATTTATTTACTTAAGCTTTGAGAATAAAATTAAAATAATCTATTGAATTGCTGGCATCTTCACAAACAGCATCTGAAACCCACAAAGATTTAAGAGTTGTAAATAGTACCCGCATTCACAGTAAATTATTATCTCACAATCGAACAATCTCTTGACCTAAGTGCATACACCGCTGTTCTGTTGTGGGTAAAAATAATCTAGAGATTTTTTTTAACCTATTTTGTCCCATTGCTCGGCTAGGGTCAAGGCAAAAGGATTGTGCTATTGCTGGGCAAGGGTCGAGGCTAGAGGCCAACAACTACCAACATTATTCAAGAATTTTGGCTTAATGGGGTATGTAAAAAATAAAACTTACATCATCATTTCTGTTCAACTGTGCATCAATGACATCCTGATCCACACTGCATGGCAAGAAGAAGTCCACCAGTTCAAACAGTCCTTTGGAGTCCAAAACCAGGCGGTCTTCACCAACTTCCAAGTTCAGATCTTTTAGGTTTACCTGCAAGTTCATTTAAAAATTTAACATGGGAATTATCCATAGTACGAGGGCTGCCTTTTAAGTCGTTTGCAAACCGACCGCAATTACTTAAAAAAAAAAAAAAACATGGCTTTTACATCTTTTTTAATTTAGAATTCGAAGACAAAAGAATGTTTTTTGATCGGTCGAATAGTTTTATTGTAGCTTCTATTCAAAGGTGACAAGTCGGTTGTAAAAATAGAAATATGAAAGGAAAATATGCGTGCGATAATTTTCTACAACTTTCAAAGGGGATTAACGCGACTTCAGTGCTTTAAGGAGATCACTTCTGTGTTTAGTGATGCAGCACCATGTCTTAGGACTGTAGAACGCTGGTATTTAGAATTTCAACGTGGGCACTCTAGCTTCAGTGACAAGCCACGTGAAGGTCGTCCAAAAATCGCCATGACGCAAGAGAATATCGACGCCGTGCGGCAGCTAATCGTCGAAGATCGTCATGTGACATACCGTGAAATAGAGGCAGCCGTGGGCATTTCAGGGACTACTATCCAAAGAACCCTGCACGAGGAACTCGGCGTAAGAAAGTTTATCTCTCGTCGGATACCACATTTGCTTAGCGACGACCAATAAGCAGCCCATGTTAGATGGTGTCGCAAAACTCTGCAGCGATTCAACCGAGGAGAGTCAAAACACGTTTATGATATGGTTAGTGGCGAAGAGTCTTGGATATATGCTTACGATCCAGATTCCAAACAGCAGTCAACTATCTGGGTTTTCCAAGATGAGCCAAAACCGACCAGTGATACGCTCACGGAGCACTTCAAAAAAAATGGTTGCCTCGTTTGTGGCAAAGAGTGGTCACGTCGCCACTATTGTATTAGAAGATCGCAAGACGGTTAACGCTGCATAACTGCACCATGACAATGCAAGTTCGCACACCGCCCGCGATACAAAGATGTTTTTGAGCACCCAAAATGTCTAAATTTTAGACCCGCCTTACAGCCCTGACTTAAGCCCTAACGATTTTTTTACGTTCCCCAAAATTAAGCAAAGTCTCCGTGGTCAACGTTAAGCTGTTGACGGAATCGGAAATCGGCCGTTTTGACTACTTCCACTTCGGAGTGGAAGAAATGTTTTAAAACCTGGTTCGAACGCATGCAAAAGTGTATTAAATATCGCAGAGAATTCTTTGAAAAACAATAAATGGTAATAATCTATTAGATTGTCTATACTTATTTCAAACATCACAACTTAAAAGGCAGCCCTCGTATAACTGGTTTGTTAGCAATGCTGTTTTAATTCATGTTATTTAGTATAAGACAATCCATTCATTTTAATTGAGAATTAAGTCAATAGTCTTACAGAAGAAGGAATCTTAAATTCAGCCAGTAGGTATTCAATCTCCCCAGTGGGTGGTTCACGTCTCAGTCTATACTCCAGTTCCCTCCTCACAGCTGCAGGAACCCCAGGTTTTTGCACAACACCCTTATCATCCAACTCCTCAATCAGAGGTGGTTTTACCTCATTCCCTACTCCCGTCTTTATTCCTCTTATTTGAATTCTATGACACTGCAAAGTACCAATAGACTTCCTATTTTTCAAAATTGTGTACTTTTGCATGTCTATTTCAAACTGATACTTATCCTGTAAACCTTCAAAGACAACAGTGAGGAAGAATGTTTGGAACAAATCATCCTTTTCAATCTTTTTGAAGAATTCTGGGTTTATAGCTACATCATAGACTGTAGCCGGGGCTCCAGACTTGTCAGGTTCAGTTCTACCTTCACCAATGCTCATGGGCACTCTGTAAGTGGATGGATCTTCAGAACTGAGGATTTGCATAAGCTCTTCATTGCTGATGTCTCTCGGACAAATGATAGCATCAGTCAGGCATATATTTACAAATACCTTTTTATTATCTGGCTTTGTAAACGTTTTTACACAAAAGCCTGTAATGAAAAAAGATGCAAATTAATTATTAATTTGTGAATGTGAGACTTGAGTGAATTCTGCGCACATCAGACAGGGTTTGTTACAAATAACAGCTGTGGGTAATCCTACTAATATTATAAACGTGAAAGTTTGTATGGATGGATGTTTGTTACTCTTTCACACAAAAACTACTGAACAGATTTGGATGAAATTTGGCACACAGGTGGTTTATAACCAGGATTAACATTTAGGATACTTTTTATCCCGATATTCCTACGGGATCGAAACTTATGCGGGTGAAACCGCGGGGCGTAGGTAGTGTTAAATATTTAATAAAATGATGTTACCTGGAGTAGGTTTCACGAGTTTCGAAGGTATTGTCTCTACATTAGATAGAAGCTTATTGAATTCTTCCTCAACCGGGTTCTCCTGAATTGCAATAAATAGTTATGTTAGTTGAAAAAGCTACACGATATTAAATTAACCCCTAATTAATCACTTTTATAAGAATATTATAAAATATGTTTTGTGAGCAATTGTTACATGCGCAAATAGCGTAATATAATAACTTACTCGTATAATCCTCATATTCTTTTCCATGATTGTTGGATCAACGTCCAAACTTATTGACTTTTTCGTCATATTGTTTAGTTTCTAGGCAGTTTCGGCACTTTCGGCTATGGCAACGAAATCAACAAAATGTTCTCCAAAGAGATCCAAAAACAAAATTGAGTATCATTCTGTCATTAGTGTCATTATAACCGGCTGACATTGACAGTGTCACTTTGTGACTTGAGCAGTGGACTAGAGACAAAAAAACAATCGCTCACAATAGATTTCTGCATTTCGAGCTTGGTTTCGAGTAGAGATGGGTCGTCGATGTATTTGGCGTCATCGAAACTATATTCTATACTTCAACTTTTAATCGTATTCAGTAACATGACAGTTGAAGGATTACCAGATTTTGACAAAAAACAGACAGTGAGGTGGTGCAAGAATGAAAGAAATTAAATGAACTTAAATAATGTACTGCAAAGTTTTTATTTTAATAACTTGTCTTAAAAACAAGATATACATTATTAAAAATTTTAGAATTTGTTATATATTTTGTTGTTCAGTAGTACGGACGCCTGCACATCAAGTTACTACAATCTGTCAAATTTCTTTAATAGATTTTCAACTTTATCGCTTTAGCATTGAGGTTCAAGGTTGATTGGGAAAATTTGACAGTTTCGGGTAGCTTGATTTGCTGGCGTCTGTACAACTAAGTTAGAATGTATTAATTATATTATTTATTCAGCCACTCTTGAATGTCTTCTTTCTTCCAGGAAATCTTGGGATTTGTTTAAATTTTTCGAATATTCGATGAATAACGAAAATATTACGAATATTTAGATTTATGCAAAATCGTTCATTACCCCAACACTATTAATTTTAGTATGGTAACATTATTTTTCTTTGAACTTTGTCAGTTACTGCATACAATTAAAAGTCGAAGTTGCAGACCGTCCAATTTCCTGCATCAGCTAGTCGATCAACTACATAGGTGAATTCATCGACCAGTTTACGCGGTAACTTGGTAAAACATGTGCTAATGAAAATTTGCACAACTAATCAATTAAATATTAAATATTTTTATTGCCTACAGGTAGTTTTTCCGGGTCTGGCTGTTTGTTTAAGTGAGTTTAAATGTTTGCAGACGCACCCACGGTACAGGAGTAAGTCCTAGTGTGGGGCAAAGTTTAAAAAAAAAAAAACAACAAATTAGTTTACACAGAAAAAGGTGAGTGTAGTATTGACATAATTGACATTATTGCGCGATATTGCAAATCATTTAATCACCTATTCAGACTTATTATTATAAGACTAAATCATTGTAATTGTTGTCTCATTAGAAGACTAAACAAATTTGTTCAACGGGCCTACCGCGCGGCCTCCCTGGCGGCCTATACGGACGCCAGCACATCAAGTTACTACAATCTGTCAAATTTATTTAATAGATTTTCAACTTTATCGCTAAAGCATAAAGATTCAAGGTTGATTGGGAAAATTTGACAGTTTCGGGTAGCTTGATTTGCTGGCGTCTGTACCTGAACATTTTGTTACCGCGCGGCGAGCCGCCCGACCTCATTGAAACGGTTTATAAACAAAAACATTCTATGAACTGATAGTAAGCTTAGGACCGTTTCCTCAAGTGGATAGATCAGGCTTTAAAACACAAGTTGCTTTGTAACTTTAAATAACTTTGTTTTTGTTTAATACGCCACTAAAAAAGAAAACTCGTATTATTTCAATAACTAAAGCAATAACCCTTTGTTTTTTTTAACCTAAATTAAAAGTCCAATTCAGAATGCCTCAAATGACATGTATGAGAAATCTCATATCTTGGTCGTATTGAACTACGTTTATGAATTCAACTCGTTTGACGAAATGAGAAACTGAACCCAACGTTTTGTAATTTTCAACCTACGTAAATTGTATTTCTTTAACAATAATACTCCCGCTACGACGCGATAGTCATGACAATAATTTGAACTCTAAATAACGAATACAAGATTTGATATTTATTTAGTAATTTGATCAATGTCATTATTTTTAAAAGAAAGTAAAAGATGACATTATTAATTCTTAAAATTATCATATTCGTGCGCGGAATGAAACGTTTCCGCGCCGGCGGGCCTGTGACTGGTCGAAGCGGCTGATTGGCCGCAACAGCATACGTTAATAACGCCTAAACGCTTTTTAGGCGTTTATCGTTCATGCAAGTTGACGTTCATAACACGTTAACTCGTTGACGAAACATAAAAAGCTTGATAAAAAAAAAATACTTTTCTTTTAGCTATTTGTTTTTTTCCTGTGTATCATTTTCAATTTGTTCTTCTATGTTTTCCTTTAGAACATAATTTAAGGCTGTTTTAAATTGTTTAGTACCGTGGTTTGTTGATTCGTGATCGATCGTTATCACAAACTAGTTGACAAACGCAATTCAACGTTATTGTTTCGTTGACGGAAAAACCTTTAACGACCCATCACTCATTTGCGGTCGGGGACTAAATCAGGTAACCGAGTCTGTGTAATTTTTGACTCGGAATTTGAAGTCTGTCGAATAGTAATGTTGTGAAAAGCTATGCTGATCGAAACTTATTGAATACTAATCCAGATCTAAGTAATAAGTATTATCGACCAATCAAATATTGATTTTTTTCTATAATATATTTGATTTTCATAGCAAATAATAATATTTTTGAATCAACAACTAATCGCTATATTCGTAATGCTAAATAGTAATTCGGCACTACTCTATTTGATTAGTATGGTGATAACACGCCATCTCTAAATTAAACGTCATGGGAACTAGGTCGAAGGAATAGTCCATGTCTAACTTATTGGGCTATTTTATTACTTTAGCGAGCCCTTCTCCATGAAATTATTATCTAATTAGTGCGCCTAGAAATCGTACTGACGATGACATTTATTTCTGAGACATAGTCGGGTTTGTTATAACATCGGTGGAGAATCAATCGAAGGTAAGGGTATCATTCAGTCTTTAAAATTGTTTGCCATATTTTATCTATTTGAACTTTCTTTTATGAGTTTATGTTGCAATTAACTTTATATTTTAGCTATTTAAGCAGTACATTATTGTTTATGGAATCAAGTTCTTATTTATCTTATTAAGTGAAATAAATTGTGTTGTGGCGAAAAAAAAAAATGCAGACCTAGTTTGTCAGCTGTGTTAGTGAATGTAGAGATACGTATGCATAATAGGTACCTGTGTCGGTGTATTTACTTGTATTACAGGTATTTATAATTTATGATATGTTGTTGGTGAATATTTAATATAACCAAAACTGGGCACTGCAATGCATATTGAAATAAAATCTAAAATAAACCAAATATTTTATGCGATAAATTGATTTGAATTTCCTGAAAATAAACTTTTGTTTCTTATTCTATTGCTCATTAAGTTTTGGTAGTATAAAGTAGTAGTATAATCTATTTTATGTAGTTTTGACACAAATAATTTATAAATCCTCAATTATTACATGTTCAAAGAAAATGTACAATTATGACTTCATTGTCACTTAACCCATGATTTTTATATAATGTCATTAGAATAATCAATTCATATAATACAAATCTTGTAGATGAACTCATAGAAAACACAGATGCTAAAGAAAGTTCTAGGAATCTAGGAAGTAGATATGTATGCACACAATAATTGCAGTTACATGATAAATACATGCCTGTAGCAGTGTAGTATATTTAATGTATGTACACCAGCTATGTTATAAAGTAGTGTCCAACTTTAAGCTGGATAATGTGTGCCACTCCCTGAATATTTTAAAAGGGTATCTAGGTATGTGACCTATAGCATTATCCTGATGATATGACCCCCTGAAGAAAGAATCAAATTAAGTAATAGTACTACATAGTTATAATTTCTCAATGAAGCCTGAAAAGAGAAAGGTTCTAGGTTCCAAAAACCTTCAAGGTTTGAACTGTGACTTTATTAATGAATGAATGCACTAGATTACCTCAATAACTTGACTGAAACCATTATTGTTATCTAATTGACATTCAGTGATAAGAATGTAGTGTGCACTAAGCATTGCATAATTATATTAAATTTATAAGTTGAGAAATTTACCGTTTCACCAAAGAATTTGTGGATACAATTATACACTCACAGACTCCTAAATCAAGCCACCATGTGTTTTCATGTTAAATGTATAAAGGCAAAAGCCATCGAAATAGTCGATGAGTCTAAAAAAAGTTATGATGTTGTTTTGTAGCTAACATGCTGGCCATCATTTTGGTGTTCCAAATTTGAATTCACAACTATTTAAAACATTATAGAACTTGTTAGAAAAAAAAGCAGGGCGGCTTTGATTTCAGGAGTATATCTGTACTATTTATTTGTTATTACTTACAGGTATCCCTTGTACAATACACAATTATTAAAGGAAGAGTGGGTCATTATAAGACTGCTTGTTATCACAATACGCACAGACTAATTGATATTACAATTGGTTGTTTTTCCTTATTGCTGTGACCACCTGTGGCTGTGACCCATATTAGTTACTGTTACTGTAATTGTTAGCCTGCAATATCCCGCTGCTGGGCAATGGCCCCATGACTTCCAGCTCTTTCGATCCAGGACTAAAGTTAACCACTGGTTGTTTGCTGCAGCTTATCCCGTCATCTTAGTTAAAAAAAAATCCCATGTACTTAATGTATATTTTATGTTCTAGGAAACAAATTTATGGCATAGCCAGTCGGTCATAATGGCCGATAAACACAGCCTTAACTATGATGTGAGAGAGTTAAAGTTGGGAGCTAGTTTCACAAACAACAAAGCATCGCAATACCACACAATCAAATGTAAGTATCATTTTAGATATTATACAATATGTCCTGGGGGTCTACTACGAAGTGCAAAGTGCGAATGATCGGATCGGACCAACACATGGCCGAACCAAATATTATTGAAAAATGCGAAAAAAGTTCGGATCTGCTCAGTTGCGTCGGGACCTTAGTCAATATTCTAGAGTGTAGGAGAGTAGGATCGGGACCGACCGAACCAATAGTAACTTCGTAGCAGGAAACGGCCGATACCACTTCGGAGTAGACCCCCTGGAATTAATGCACACCACCAAACACTCCAATCAGAATATTATGTTATAATCATAATCCATACACTGAATGTTTATTATTATGTATAGAACATTGTTTAGTTATTCAAACTAGTTATACTGATTGTGTGACAAAATTGTGGTCACACAGTTATGAATGTTTAGCATAGTAGGTACTTCGTCCATTTTGGTTTGTTTTGTTTAGCGGAAATGTGACTGTAATTTACGTAGTTTTAATTATTTTGGGGACAAAAGTTACCTAATATATTTAAAAAAAAAAAGAAAAAAAATATATAGTAATTTTGATTTAGTAAACGATTCTGAAGAAACTAGTTTGACTTTCATAATGTGCAATAATTCATTTACACATTGTATATTACGTATACTTTGATCTTTTAGTTAGAATGGCCAAGAATTATTTTATTGCAAGGTTTTAAAATTGGTCAATCAAGGTTCAGTAGATTTGCATTTGATTTCATAGAAGATTTTTTTCCTTTTTGTATATCATTCAGTTAGCTGAGCTGCATCCTTAGTTAGTCATTTTGATCCAAAGAATTTAAATATAAAGAAAGGAAATCTATACTAATAATAAAGCTGAAGAGTTTGTTTGTTTGAACACGATAATCTCTGGAACTGTCAGTTGAATTTTAATTTTTTTTTTTGCATTTGGTAGCCCGTTTCTTAAAGAAGGCAATAGGCTATACTTAACATCACGCTAGGACTCCTAAGACCCGAGAAAAAGAATAAAAGTAAGAAAGAACGCTAAGCGAAAATGAATATAATAAAATAGCGCGGGTGGGCGACACGATGCGACGCGGTGGGTCACGAAATTTCACGCGGACGAAATCGCGGGCAGAAGCTAGTAGAGAATACTGTTATATTTGTTGTCTATCATTAATTCAATTAAGAAGTTATTGTCGATTTAAAATTATATGAATCATTCCAATAAATCTGCATTTGCTTGACTTCTTTTCCATTTTTTTTCCTTGAAAATATTACGTTGAATAGAGTATTTGCTGTCTTATGGTAATAAAATCACGTCATGATCAGCAATTACAAGTTCATTCAATGTCATCTCTTGATTCATATTCTTTTCATTCACTTTTTCTATGTTTAGAATCAATTATTGTTTATACTAATTGAACAATGATTAAGGTTAAAAAAACAGTTTTGTTTTATTAGCCTTATGACTTAGTGTTAGTAATTTCCTTATAGTTATGCTTTTCTTATAATGCATGCAACAAAAATTAATGGGAACTCCATTAATTTTTGTTGCATTAGTTTAATTTTTTCTCTAATAAAATGTAACAAGGATCATAAGCTGTATTGCTTGGCTTTCTGCCAGTATTCTTTGCTTATTAAAGAAACTATTCAACTTACATTCATGCCTGACATTCTAGGGCCATTGACCTACAATTTATGCCAAGTTATTAAAACCAAGCATGAAGAACATGAAGTTTCTTGATTTATGATTGTTTGACATGTTGCTAACATTTTCCAGATGACTTCAAGCCGGCGTCAGTTGATGTTAACAAAATGGCAACTGTGGATGTTGGAACAAATAATCAAGTGACCGTCACTGTGCCACATTTGGGTTTGTATTTATTTGTTTATACCATTGACTTGTTCTTAGATCTTTGACATTCGTTACGACTAGTCAGAAGCCCGAGAGTCTGACAACCAGTTTTGCCAAGGGGAATAGCGTTACCCAGTCACAGGGTTGTGGAGGTCAGATAGGCAGTCACTCTATGAAAAATACTTGTAGGTATTCAGTTTCATCCGGTTAGACTGGAAGCTCACCCCAACATAGTTAGGAAATGGTTAGGCAGATGATGACTATTATCTTCTTGATTTCTGCACCTTGCCCCGATGCTTTCTTCAGTTTGCTGATGGCGGCCAAACTGCTGGGCAAGCCATACTCCATAATGAATCTAAGAAACTGTTTCTATTCAGTTGTAGACTAACAAGTTGATACTGATATTTAGTTTATAAATTATACAGGTATTTAATAAATAAACGGAAGAGGTAACTAAATTGCAGTCGGTACATCACCATGTTTGACCTATGTCGAATGGCCGACGTCGATCAACCGCAATTTAGTTGCGATTGCATCACGTGTTGCAATGGGCTTATTTTTGTAGGATAATTATATTTCTTGATAATAATGAAAATCTGTCATAGTAGCTTGACACTTCTGTCAGTCTTCTATTCACTAACCTAGGCAGTTGTACTATCGCCAAAATCTATATCTGACAACCGTGAGGACTATTCCTGCTTGCAGCTCATATTATTAGTCGAGCTAAAAAGGATCCTCTTTTATTTTTACTTTCAAAATGGTTAGATATAGGTTTTGGCGCATCGCACGATCTAAGACATACGTGTCGTATGAGTGGCGTCGCCTGTTGCAGATGACATGATACAGGTCGTGGGACATTATTCGACTATTGAAAGCATGTGAAGTGTTTAATAAATAAACAAGGCTGCCACACCACACATGCCATACCACACCTGAAATCACCTGTCTAGTCTCCACTCTGGAATTTTTGTTTACTTATGAAATTACTGGAATTCGTACCCTAGCCCCCAGATATACATAAGTATATCTGGGGGCTAGGGTACGAATTCCAGTAGCATAAGCTCGGTTCCTATAAACAAAAACGAATTGTTTTGCTTACCAATGGTAGCGTTTTTTATTGCCATTTAATAGATTCGTACGTTTTACCTGTGGTAGCTACTTCCATATGGGAGGGGGACTATGCAAACTATGCAAAGTTATGAGATTTTTAATCCATTATTGTTAAAGATACAAGAGTCATAATTTTAACTAATAACGGTTCGTAAATTATAGGAATCGTTTAGGGTTCACTGGTAAATATTTTTTTTTGTGTCCTCCTTTTGTATCCTTTGTATCCTAACTGGAGGTAATATTTTAAGCTGCTCATGTCTTTTAAACTTTGTTACCTGTCAACCTGTTTACTGTTTTACCTGGGCAATAAACTATTTTCTCATCCAAATCCGAACTTACTACTATTAAACTATTTTCATCTCTTAAAGATATTTTTGAATTGTTTATAGCTTTCGTAAGTTTTGTGGCAATTATTCTAGATCATTCTGAAGTCTTGATAAATGGGGCAGCGCCATATACTCACAACGAAATAAACATATTAGAATTAATAGTACTCATCTGGTTTTCTGAATGCAGGCAATAAATACTGAAGAAACAGCTGATTACTGTTTATTTTTAAATTCTTACGTATATACCTGTAGCTGCTGATTAAAAAATCGGATCAGTATTTTTTGAGAAAATCGCGGACATACATACGGGGCGAATACAGAACCTCCTTTTTTAAAGTCTGCTAAAAAAAAAACTAATTTTATAGTACTTAATTTTGAGTGCATTTGACTTTGATTAGCGCCTTAGTGCCTTTTATTAGTGATTAGATTACCGCCACACATCACCCAATTGCGTAACACGCTATCAATCACAATCTGAATCATTTTGAAGGATATTGCTAATCCATTGCTTCATACGCTCAAAAAAATTGTCTGCTCAACAGCGTAAGTATTGGAATGAATGTCGTTGAACTGTCAAAATGACCATTGCTACTGTTAGTGTGTTACGCAATTACGTCGCAGGTTTAAAAATAGTATACTTAGGTTTGAAGTTTTCCGTAGTATTGATCTGCATACTGTATAGATCTATTGTTTTCTATGATCACTTTAATACAATTTAGTAACAGCAAAGCCAAAATACAAAGCCAAAAAAAAAGCCATAATCTTGAGAACAATAGTTTTTTTTATATCTGAAATCCCACTAGTTAGCTTTGACAACAAACGAACATAATAATCCTTTATTGGAGGAAACAATGTCCTACAATCAAAAATTGGAAGACAATACATGCGACGTCCAATTCCATTCAGCCCACTTCCCTGTTCCCAGAAGTGGAAACAATGCATAAACAATCCTTTATGTCGAAATACTGGGACCCGAGCCGGGGCGATAAGCCGTGAAAGCCATAATCCTTGGCATTGTATTTCGGGTTTTTACAACAACTTTTTGGTTTTTCCACAAAATTACATTGTTTGAATGAGTCTTCATTGCAAATAAATGACGAAAATTAGTAAAGAATAGAATGAAGACTAAATGTATTATAAACTAGCTGCGCACCACGGTTTCACTCGCATAAGTTTCGATCCCGTGGGGATATCGGGATAAAAAGTATCCTATATGTTAATCCTGGTTATAAACCATCTGTGTGCCAAATTTCATCCAAATCCGTTTAGTAGTTTTTGTGTGAAAGAGTAACAAACATCCATCCATCCATACAAACTTTCACGTTTATAATACTCGTATTAGTAGGATAGTAGGAATAGGATTCACTAGGATTATTGACATAAGTCACGAAGCTTACTTAACCGATAGGGCTAATTTGAGCCGCTTACTTAATAAGAGAAGAAAAATATAATGCTTTATCACAAGTCTTTATTTTTTTATGACCGTGTATTCTATTATATTAATTCTTCTAGTGCAGAGCTAATTCTTCAATCTAAAAAAATATTTATTATTTTTCCGACAGACGGCGCCGGGGTCCCGCAGACCGTATTCAAAGGCAACCAGAGGCCTTACACAAAGGAATGTGTGCTCATCATAGACAGAGTTACCGGCGAGATTACACTGGAGAAGCTCTCTAGTAATATTCAAGTTAAAAAGACAAGGTCAGTATCATAATATCAGCCTGTAACTGTAGCGTCGACAAAAGAGTATAATAATTACACAGACTTATACAGCCAACATCCTGTATGCCTCTTAAGGGGAAAACGCCAGGGTAGCCCGCGAAATTCAAATTTTGTTACGTTTTTGGCAATTTGCACGTCTGTGTCATGTTGAACGTTGATCAAAATATGATTCGCGAGCGTAATAAATATGACTACAGAATTATAATCATTAATATAACCCTCTAAGTTCGTATAATCCTATTGAATGACTATTTACATGAAATGTTAATGGATAGGATATGGGCTAAGGCCTATTCTCATACAGGACCACTGCGACTTGGCGATTTCATTCGTAAAATCATTATTTTTTGCTATTGAACTAGATATAAGAGAGATATAAGATTCAGATTCTCCTTATTCCTCTAAGATTGTTGCATTTCTGTCGATCGGAAACGCCGTGTTAGCACCGTTTATTCTTCAGCTCGGTATAGTTACGATTACGTCACAAATATGCGGCTAGAAAGTACAGGGCAAATAAAACTATTCCATTAGTCACTCTTATACCTTTCTCTAAAAAGAAAAAAGATAAAAACATTGTGTAATACAATCAGACAGGTGTTGTGAAATCCCAAAATCCGTTATAGTAAGAAACTGTAACTGATAGCTTTTGTAATGAGGACATATACATATTTGGACACAAGTAAGGCTAGGCGTAATTTTTTATCTAAAAAATGTTATGACTGATTTTGCACTACTTACATGTGTTTTTTTACCACATGCATATGATAAAACTGTAAAACTCACACTATGATCATATTAGTCAAGGTACCAAGGTTTTTGACCAATATCTACTGACTACCGGTAATCGATACTATAATTTATAGATTAAGAACATTTATTTATTTATTTCCCAACTTACATCTATCCTTACAGGGAAACCTATTGCGATAGTGCACATTTATCTAAACTTATTACTAACTCCTTATCATAAATAAATTTCGTAACTTATTACAAACAATGAATTCTTTGTGAACTCACTCAGAGAACAACAGAATAGGTCCGTGTCACTAGCTATGAGGTTGAGGGTGCAGAGTGCACGCGTCAGTGGCGCCTCACTTAAAAGATTGGTCCGAGCGCGGCTCCGCCAACAGCCGTGGCTGTCGTCGTCGCCACACGTACCTGTCCGGAACACACAAACCTAGGTGCCCTAATATGTCCGCATTATGTACCTTCCCTATAAGTACTTTGAATATGTACGTAAAATAATAAGTAAGGGTTGGGATCAACCCTTACTTATTATTTTGCGTACATATTCATCCTTTTCGTCCTGTCGTCGCATCATCTTGCGGCGGAACGAAATATGAATATGTGTAAACAACCATGGTTTAGACAGCCATGTTAAGCTTCAGCGCGAAAAAACCTTGCGCGCTAATGTCAGCCCGAATTGTTACCATTTCCGCTTCAAGCCATTTTTTTACCAAGGCGTTATGATAACGTTCCCCTTTAATTATCTTATACATGAAGTAATAATCATTATGTATTAATTCTCACAGACAAGAAACGTCTCAAAAGCCGCGGCCGCTGACGCCCGTGACGACAGACTTCACCAACACGACGCAGCGCTCCACATCACGCACGCGTGTCGCCACGAACAGACGTAGTGCCACTAACTCAGGTAGGAAATGAAATCTAAAAGACGCGGTGGCGAACTGGCGACTAAGGCCTTTTTACAGAAATTCACTTCAACCAATAATTGACTTTAAACTAGTTTCCAGTGAGTTTCTGTAGTCCGGGCCAAGTCACAGTCGTTAAGGGGATTATTATAACTCTTATATTGAATTTACCCTATGAAACCTGTACAGGGTGAATATTCTAAATGTGTATCGATGTCCAAATGCGAAACTATAAGAAATAGCGAAACATATATTATTCAAATGGATCTCCTCAACCCCAATTAATTTTAATGAACACTAAAACGGTATTATGCGATTTCTACTATTGATTCTGATGAAAAGTGCTGATTCTAAGCCTAATTTGAATTAATTGACTAACAATAACTTTTTATTTCTAGTACCTGGAACTGCTCAGCCGAACAACCCGGCTGCCCGATTCAACGGCGTCCCCGGCAGTATGGCCAAGCCACCGCCCACGCTGGTCAGGTCTCCGCTGCGACAGAAGACCTCGCCGCCACAGGCTGCGCCGTAAGTTCATAATTTATGCGTACTACTAATGATTAAAAAAGTCGTAGTATAAGAAGAATTTTTCTACTGACGAAAAAAGTTAGGAGACCAAAGGCAAATTTCACCAATTAAACTGATCGCGATCAACACTTGGTAAACCGGCACCCTAATTATGTAATACGCTATCAATCTGTATCACTAGAAAACTGTCACAGTGACAACTGAGGTGAAGTGTGCTGACAATAGTGTCACTCCCTAGCATCAGGGGGACTGATAGCTCAATTCAAGCTTACTTCTCCTAAGTTAGTGTGGTGAGATCATTAGAAGTATTAAAACTCAAATAAAATCCTAAATTAATCAATTATATGTGTTTACGCGCCTCGCTACTAGATGGCGCTGCTAGTCTCATTCGTAACACTAATCATCATTGCGAGTGAGACATTTTTTACCTACATATGTTTTATTGTTTAGTCTTGAATCCACCGTTACTTTCTATCCGTGAATTTTATTAATCCCCCAGAAAAATTATAAGTTCGGTAAAATCAGGCAAACATTTGGTACTTCGAGCCGGATAACGGAACCGCGACGCGTAGTGTGTAGTTCGTAAAAATAAACACTGGCGCCGATTCCCTTGTTCACAGACTAAACTAAATTTAAGTTCAGTTCATTGCATCTTTTTCTTTCTATTTCATTAAGAAAAGGACAGAAGATAAATGTTAGTTTAGTCCTGTCAAATTAAGATACTCCATAGACAGTTTAGACGTGATTAAAAACATGGCTACTAAAAATACGTAAATTCACGTCAGGCGTGGACTAATTTGACAGGATTAAACTCAAAAAAATCCCGGGAGACTCCTTCAAGGTCACTGGCGTTGATTTTGCCGGACCGATACAAATGCGCACCAGTAAAGGCCGTGGGGCAGAGATCTTTCAAGGGATACAGTTGCCTCTTTGTATGTATGGTGACTCGTGCAATACTCCTAGAAGTGGTAAGTGACTTGACAACACCAGGATTCATAGCAGCGTTTCGCAGATTTGTATCACGCCGTGGACACTGCCCAGATTTATGGAGCGATAACGGACTCAATTTTGTAGGAGCAGCAAAGGAATTAACCCTCATTTTAAATGAGAGTATGAACGGAGTGCTTATAGAAATGGCTGAGCTCCGGCACGCCACAATTGGGGCGATGAGTCCCCTCTTTGAGGAGTGGCTGGAGAGGCGCCACGGCGCCCTCACCTTCCGCCTGACGCAGGTCCTCACCGGACACGGTTGTTTCGGGAGGTTCCTGTTCAGGATAAGGCGGGAGGAAACGTCTCTCGCGTCCGGCCCTGGTCCAGGCCATGGGACGGAGCGAGAGTGCATGGGAAGCCGTCACCTCCTGCGAAGCAGTAATGCTCGCAAAGGAGGAGGCGGAGCGCGTGAGGGAGACGCAATCTCTGCGCCCTCACGCCCCTAGTCGCTGCAGGAGATGCCCTGGACGTCGGAAGTCACCAGCCGACTCCCGGCCACCGTAGGCGCGGGCTTGCGGGCGGCGAGCAATGGGCAGCTCGCCGCCCGGCAAGGACCAGGCCCGAGTCGACGGCGCGTTGTGTTCCACGCGCGCCTCAAAGAGTTGTCAGCACGAACTGACGGGGTCCGCTAGGTCCGATGCCTGCCAGGGCCGCGGGTTGTTCGAAAGAGATACCGTGGTCCCTGGCATAGGCAACTGAAGGAACACGGGTGGGTTTTAGTCAGTAAAAGTCTGACACGCCCTCCTGCTCCGCCCAGAGCGGGAGAAGTCATATGATGATTTCCCACCCAGAAAAAAAAGGACATTTTTTTATTAGTGTAGGTACCTACATATTGTTTTATTGTTCAGTCTGAAATCCACCGTTACTTGCTATCCGTGAATTTTATTAATCCCTCCTCAGAAAAAATAGAATTTCAGTAAAATCAGGCAAACAATATGTTCACAGTTGGTCAGGCGGCGGCAACAGTACCCTAGCGTCTCTTCCGATGATCGGTTTCGACGACGCGCTGGGGGGCCCCGCGCCCGCTCCCGCGCCCGCGCCCGCGCCGCCCGCGCCCGCGCCGCACGCCGCACACAACGGCTACGCGCGCGCGTACGAGCGGCCCGCGCCCGCGCCCGCGCCGGGCCCCGCGCCTGCGCCGGCGCCGGCGCCGGAGAGGCCGCACCATAATAATAATGTGTATCAACCGCCCGTACCGCATCATCAGGTATGAACAACGATTTCCTGTTTATCTAATGATAATAAAGTACAACAGACAAAGTAAATGCATTTCATGCAACTTCAATGGGCTGTGTTTTAGTCCTGATAAAGTTTTAAAAGGGTAATTTTTAATAACACAAATAGGTTGGCTGTAGTTTACAAAATACACTCATCGACCTTACTGTTTCATCCATGAAATCAACTCATGTTCAAGTAAAAAATTCAGAAGTAAACATTTTTTTTTCTTTTTATAGTATTACTTTTCTAATCAAACGCACGTCTATAGTAATAATTCGATATTGACAGCGCTTTAATTTTGTAGTATTTTAAGTAAGGGTGATTTTTGCCTATCGCTAACACTCAACATTGTTATTTCATCTTATACAGCCACCGCAACAAGACGACAGCTCTTCGAGTTCGTCGAGTGAAAGCGGTAGTGATTCGGACAGCGGCAGTGATAGTGACGACAACGATTCCAGCGTACACCACCCTATTTCCAATGGTCAGTATTCTATTAAATGCAGGGGTTCTACTCTCTATGCACGAAATCCGTAGCTTCTGCCTAAGTAACGGGCGTTTCCTACTCTCTATTACAAACGGACATGGGGTTAGTTCGGGGCCCGAACTAACAACGAATCACAACACGATTTGACAGTTGTCCTTACTCCCGATGTGTTTTTACCCGTCCGAAAAAGTTAATTAAACGGGAGTAGGGTTCATTTCGAAGTTTCGAACTACTTTCGGCGGGCCCGTATCTTCGTTGACGGCCTTTAGAGTAGGGTCTGGTTCCATCTACCTGAAGCCGACGACATAAGAATCGTGATTTTATCTGCTCGTTAACACAAAACCCTGACAAAAGCAGCGTCTTTGTTAAAATTCATTGCTACTTGCTGGGCCGCACTAAGAAGAAGTTTCGGAGTCATCATTTTTCCTATGCGATAAAAACGTAAAAATTCGAGAACATGACATCTACCAACCCGCACTTCTCTCTCTTAGAGAGAAGAATTGTGTACCAGCGATGTGTTAGAGGAACAATGGCGTAAGGCCTTTTTCGCAAAGATACAATGATACTTTTACTTTACATCGTCCTAGACTAGCTTCGGTAGTTGACCGGATTTTAAGACTTTGGTGTTAAATGATCTCTAGAAACCAGCCGACAGGATGACCTGGGGGCTTACTACAAGCTCTTATAGCAGGGCAGAAGTTGAACTGCACTGGTTTTTTGTACTTAGTCATAGCACAAAAAAAAGCAGTGCAGTTCAACTTCTGCCCTGCTATAAGAGCTGGTGGTAAGCCCCCAACTTAATCACCTAACCTGACTTTCATTATCTATTTTTAGAAAGGTTTGTGCTAATCGTTAATGTATTTTGCAGGTACCGTCGCGCCCCCCAACCCGGCAGCCGCGTTACCAGCGGACGTACTCAACGATGATCTCTGCCTGTCCGAATCCGGCAGCGACTCCGACTGACCTCACGAAAAACGTTTATTTCATCGGGTTTGGGTGTCTTATTTTTTAAACGTTACTCTACTCACCCTCAAAAAACAGATTACTCGTCAAACTTGGCAAGCGTATGTCATCTATCATGACACTTCTCTTTCCTACTTTTTAATGCACGGAGCAAAAAGTAAATGGAGTATTCATATGAATATTTGTCATTGAAATTGAAAGTGAATAAGTGAGATTCGACAGGGAAATGCAATGTCCATTGGACGCATGCGGTTTGCGATGAAATACTCGAAGCAATAATCAGTGTTTGCATGAATGACGATCACGAACTTACCATATCGCTCCATTTATAATCTTATCCGTGTGCAAATGATATTATTCAAGGAGTGTACAGTTTTTGCAAGGGAAGACAAATATTTTGGTTCTATACGAACTTTATGAAATATTATGATGAACTAGGACTTTTAATTAGCTGCAGTAAAATTACAGCTTATGTGTTGCCACTTTTTAACAAAATTGAAATAGTGATGTGACAAAAGAATCGATTCATTAAATTAAAATTCAATACATAATCGATTAATGTTCAATTAATTTTATAAAAGAGGATAGAGTATTTTTGGTCAGCAGCTTGTGTTTTCCAGGGCGTGACGAGCCTCTGAAGGCAGGTTCGTAAAACCATATTTATCAAATTAACAAACTATGAGCATTACAACATATAAACTCAATAAAATAGACTTTTCTCAAATACAAGATATCTGAACGTTAGTTCCAAGTCTGGTACCTGGATGCACAAAAAAAACCTTAAATTACGGCTATATAGATAGCCCACTTAATTGAGATAACGATTACGATTTCTGTGCAAATTCACTCTAAGAGCACAATTTTGATGCGAACTAGTACTATTAATAACTATCCTATAAAGGGCCAAATCAAATTAGCTAACGTAACCAGATGTGATGTGATGGGAATCAATATCTTAACATGAAAAACAAAAAAAAAAATATGATAATTCTTCTTTTCTGTGGTGGGAATCCATACATTTATTTACATTTATTTATTTATTTGCCAGAAACCACAAAATACACACACACACACACACACATCTATATCTAAATACAAAAACACTGATTTTCTTAACTATACTACTACTAACTAACTTTACTATTTTTTATGACTACCATCAAACCTTTACTTTTTTTTTTAACTCTACCAGCGGTCGTTGACCCCAAAATAAACTACCATCAAATCATTTGTTTTTGTTTTATCATGTTTATATATTGATTCACATCACGTCTGCTGAGTTTCGTTGGCTAATTTAATTTGAACCTGTATGACCTGTATGTATCTGTTGGAGTTTATGAATGAAACTCCAACATATATTTTTATATCTGATCAATACAAAGAGTATTTTACTGTTTATGGTTAAACCAAAATTGGTCAATTGCGTTCCAATCCCATCACTAGCAGAGATTATGTTGCCACACTCAACATAATTTACACCAAAATTGGTCAATTGCGTTCCAATCACATCACTAGCAGAGATTATGTTGCCACACTCAACATAATTTAACGAAATGACAGTAAGTGCCATTTTACTGCAGCTAATTAAAAGTCAGACTTGTAGTGTATGCGCTCGACTCGTACAGTGAGTACATCTCCCGTCGTCAACGCTCGCTCTAGTTACATGTTAACTTGCCATGTTTTGAAATATTTTTGTAATGTAAGAGATGGTACATTAAAGTATAATATTTTTATGTCAGATTTATTTTATTCATAATTTTTAAGTAAAATGAACTTAATTGTTATGTATTGTTGACATATTTAAAGATAATCGTAACGTGCCTCATGTGAACATAGATATTTTTTTTATTTTATGCCAATATTTGTAAAAGCTAGGATTAAGTAAGTACGTAATGATTGGTAATAATATTTTATCACGATGTTCATTTATTTAAATTTAGTTAATATCTAAAAATTGCAATAATTTTTTGTACAGGAAGATACGAGGATAAAATATTGTAATATAATGACGAACATGATAGTTTGTCGAGAGATATAAATCGTTTTGTATGTACATAGATATGAGAGAACTTAATTATATTATAATATAATAGGGTTTTTGTGGTGTTAACTCGCAAAACCTGGATTGTGTGCCTTCAGCAAACTACATTGCTAATTTATTTTGGATCATTACGTCTTCTAATATTGATAAGACGTTACCTACCCAATTATGTCCACATGCTCTTTTTACTTATGAGAATATAAACAAAAATATGAAATGAAACAAGTTTTTTTTTATTTCGTTTCTAAACCCTTTTACTGTTTAACAATCTGCAGTGCGATTCTGTAACCATCTCACCGTGAAAACTTAGGTGAAGTGAGCGTGGAGTGAGCTGTCATTCCAACTAATGCTAGGGAAAGACACTACTGACAGCTCACATCAAGCTCACTTCACTTGAGTTTTCACGGTGAGATTTTTACAGAATCGACCGGCTGTATCACAAATTAGTAATGAACAAAGTCATAAAAATCTTGTCGCAGTACCAGTAACTTGTCAAGTTACTATAGTAATACGTAAGTACCTAAGTTTACTACAGTAAGGGTCAGTTCACACCGAGACGCGACGCGACGCGACGCTGCGCGCACAATTTAAAAGAGTGACTCAAAATATTCTTTATTTTCTACACGACAAGGTCTTGTCTCTACTATTTCCGTCCAGAATTCGTGCAGAATTGATGCAGTACGGTCGAGTGATCGAGTGATATTATAATGATAGAGTGGGATCTTGTTATAATCGGACTTCTTGCAGAAGAGGAAGAGGAAGAAGAATACAAAAATAAAATTGAAAAGAAAACATCACACAGGAGTATTTTGGTGCATAATTTATGCAGAAATAGAGTAATTCATGGTGAATTTCATACCTTGGCTTAAGACCAATTGCCAATTATCCAGGAAAAATTATGATTATTACAAAATGGATTACAAAAAGGTACGATCTCCATAATGCACCCGCCAAATATAGGTACGTCGTTCTCATGCGCTTGCGAATGGTAGACTGCGGGTGGACGCGGGGCGGGGCGGGAGCACGAGTAGCGAATGTAGACACGTCCCACTGCGCCGCGCGGCGTCTTGCTGCGTCGTGTTGCCAACGATTTTACGATGCGCCTCGCGACGTTGCGCAGCGCAGCGCGAAATCACTGGCCTTTTCCAGTATCGCCGCGTCGCGTCGCGTCTCGGTGTGAACTGACCCTTGCTGCGTCGTGTTGCCAACGATTTTACGATGCGCCTCGCGACGTTGCGATGCGTCTCGCGGCGGCGCGCGGCGTAGCGCGAAATCACTGGCCTCTTCCAGTATCGTCGCGTCGCGTCGCGTCTCGGTGTGAACTGACCCTGAAATGTACAGACACCAGCAGGTCAAGCTACCCGAAACTGTCAAATTTTCCCAATCAACCTTGAACCTTAATGCTTCAGCAATAAAGTTGAAAATCTATTAAAGAAATTTGACAGATTGTAGTAGCTTGATGTGCTGGCGTCTGTACATCATAGTGTACTTTTATATAAATGATCTGTGGATGGTCCTGTAAGCTATACCCAGCAACGAGGTATATCATTGATTTCAGCACAGAACACTGCTTACACCATCTGTGGAGTTTCCTTTATTGTAAACGATATCCTCTCCCCTCTCTTTGGCTTCTCCACACATAATTACACGAATTAGTAGGAAATGGATACTTTGACTTACTACAGAATCCTATCCAAACCTATCTCCATCACATCACAGTCTCCACACCTAAGAAATAACCAAACTAATAAAAGTTTGGTTATTTCTTAGGTGTGGAGACTTGGAGAGTATCAAACTTAGAGTTTGTCTCGCGAAAGAAGTTCCGCGACAATAAGTTGTACATACTAATTATTATTATACATCTCAGCAACATTCCTACAACAACCCTAACCCAGACACCTTTCTCTATTTAAGATTTTGCGTTTTATTAACCAGTGTCTGTAATACGATGTTGAGATAAATAAATAGATAAAGATTTAGGATTCAGCGCTGCGTTGCGAGACTTTTTTCCTAACACGGACTATATTTTGAGTTGGAGGAGTTTCTCTATGAAATGCTTCTTAGAGTCTATGAAAAAGTCCGTTTCACAAAAGAAGTCTCGTAGACGTGGCGCCACTGTCGTAGGACGGAATCATAAAATTGATTTATTTATTTATCTCCACATCATATACGAGTAGCAGGCTTGATTATTGGTTAATAAAATGCACATTCTTAAATAGAGAAAGGTGTCTGGGGTAGGAGAGTTGTTGTTGGAATGTTGCTAACTATATAATAATAATTAGTTCCACTTATTGCCGCGGGACTTCTTTCGGGAAACGGACTCAACGTGCCGAGTTACTTGTCAATGTCAACTGACTGTAGTGACGTCTGTCAGTCAGGTGTCAACCGTCAGTTTCGGGGAAATAAAGTCAGCACTTCGCATTTCTTGTTACCGTTCTTTATCACTTTGTTTGAAGAATTGTTTACGTGACTGCTTATTTTATAACAGGCACGGTTTAGACTAAATCATAAGTAAATCATTAACCGTATAGACCATGTTGTGAGTATTACTAGGTGATAGTTACAAATGAAAATGTCTAATTCACTTTCGAGTAATAAAAGTCACTCGAAAAAGGCGAATAGCAGCAGAGAACGTGATAGAAACAAGTCTGTAGCATCAGAGTCTGGGGGCTCTAGTCAGTGCGACACTCCACCCCTCAACGAAAAGGTAAAACATTTGCGCAGTGAGGTTATCTCAATAATAATTCGTAGCCCTTTACTTGGCGCCTTTTATCTATATCCTTAACCACAAAGAGTTAAGTGTGAATACTTGTTGGCCTTTTGTGCCAGTGTTTTAGTTGGTTGATTGAACAAATTTCTTTTTCTAAAGGTGTATCAAGGACTACTTTCATCACCTCCTTGAATGCTTAACACAATTTTTTTCATTCAGGATGGCAACTCTGCGCAAGGCAAGTTTGCAGGCGTCAGCCCTGAGTCTGTGGCCTGTATGGCAGAGCAGGCAGGGCATGAGATTAACTCTGAGGCCATCACCACCTTGGCTGAGGATGTTAGCTATAAACTCAGGCAGGCTATTAGTGTAAGTATTTTAAGCTTACATAGATTATCTAGCAAGATCAGTTCTTTTAGTTAGCATAGAATGCTCCCTGAGTACTGCCTACCCTTCTAATGTACTACATGAATACAGAGTAGAATAAGTCTTATTTGAGTTTTAAAGGCAAATTTTGCCTAGAATAAACACAAGTCTTATGATATTTCCCTCTTTTGTAACTCATCAAAATAATTTCATTTGATATTACCCAACAAAACAGGGGGTCTACTCCGAAGTGGTATCGGCCAAATGTTCGGCCATATGTTCGGCCGTTTCCTGCTACGAAGTTACTATTTGGTTCGATCGGTCCCGATTCTACTCTCCTACACTCTTTCGAATATTGACTATAGTCCCGATCCAACTGAGCCGATCCGAACTTTTTTCGCATTTTTCAATAATATTCGGTTCGGCCATGTGCCAGTCCGATCCGATCATTCGCACTTTGCACTTCGTAGTAGACCCCCAGGTATTTTCAAATTGCTTTACTAATCTTTGTAGTCAAAACAGGCTTCCTTGGCTATCCAACAGCTGGGAGAGCAGCAATAACAACATTTCATTGTTCTTGCTGATACAAACCAGAAACCGGTTTTTCCTACAAAAAACTCGTAACCCCTAAATACACCACTAGCTTTAACTATCACAAACATAATGCCTATATACCTCAAAACAGTAGGCAGAGGGGGTTCACACATATCCCATATTTCAGCAGTCATCTTATAATTCTTATGTAATAAATATAATAAAATAATATTCATTTAATTCAGGTAAAACCAATATTACTCTAAATAAAGTTTCACAGTATTGTAACGGAACTGATTAGAATAAGTAAAATAAAATGTTAAAGCAATTGAAATAAACAAATGAGTAGGTACAACCAGATTAAATATAAAAATCATAGCTCTCTTAATTTATTTCTTAGGATAAAAACAGTTACTGTATAAACTTCTAATACTAAGAAAGAAAGAAAAAAACATGCTTTTATTGGCATTACACAACATGAATACATCTTAAAACTATAAAAACAGAAAACAAAAATTTGTATGTATATAGTAAATAATACAGGGTGGCAGGGACACCGACGCGCAACCGCTTACCATGGAATCAGTACATGATTCTGGACCCCCCTGCGTTGAAATTTTTCTTAAGCTTTTTGTTAATTTTTACGTTTTTTTCTGTAATTTTTTTTACTGTAAACTGTATAAAATCATTATTTCTATCTAACTCAATGAAATTTTAATAAAAAATTACTGTTTTAAGTGAAACAAGTGATTTTATTAAATTCACTTGTTTCACTTAAAACAGCAATGTAAATAAAACTCGAAAGGGCAGCGCGCGGTATCGCCGTAGTAGCGAGCGCGCGCGCGCCATCCGCGGAGCGTTTTGATCGCGTTGTTTGCAATACATTGTGCACTCAAAAATGGCAATTTTTTTAACCGGTCATTTCCGTGATGAATGACTTTCGTAATTTTATTTATGGCATCAGGTGTAACCTTTTCACGACGTTTGCGCGTCGATGTCCCTGCCACCCTGTATAGAATTGCCATACAACATAGCAAGGCCGCCGGTCAGTTGGGTACACTATGCCAGTCTATTGGCAATGCGGAGGAATATTTCGATGCCATCTTTTAGTTTATTAATAGTTTTAGTTATTTTTTTTTTACCCTGTACACTCCTATTATTAGTTATTAGGAATATTTTTATTTTAATAGTTTGTTAGTTTATTATAAATCGTAGTAAAATTAAAATTACATATAAAATTAAATCAGTAATAGGGGTAACTTGTAACTCTGTTATTATTTTTCCAGAGCCTTGCCTTGCACAGTGAGATGATGAAGAAGTCATCTGTGGACAGCTGGGACGTGAACACACTGTTAACATTGACTGACACAAGCCCCGTTGTAGGAACCTGTGTTACACAGTACACTACCTTAGGGGAAGAAAAACTTTGCGTTCCCATTGTAGGTATATTAATATTTGTGGTAATATGGCATATTTAGCACCATTCTGTG
This sequence comes from Apamea monoglypha, assembly GCA_911387795.2. Classification (NCBI taxonomy): domain Eukaryota; kingdom Metazoa; phylum Arthropoda; class Insecta; order Lepidoptera; family Noctuidae; genus Apamea; species Apamea monoglypha. The sequence goes on from OU426920.1 coordinate 4,822,946, forward strand.
TTGACTGCAGAAGCTTATTTGAACAAATATGCATAATCGGCCTATAATATTCCACAATTGGGACAGGCCTCCTCTCTTCGATAGGGAGTTGACTGTAATCTACCATGTGGGCTCAGTGCGGTTGGACATCATGTATCTTTCAAAGATGTCAAATAACTTTCCATCCATAAAAAATCCTCATCACATAGGATCCAGTTAAAAAGCACTATTGGTATGGCATTTTGCTACACTATTTGGCCCAGCCATGAGACATAAAATTCTCTTAACTAAGATTTTACCTATTACCTATAGTGCCCCCACATTTCGCCAGTTATTTTCAAGCCCCATGCAATAGGGGGCGAGCTTGTTGCCATCATCCGGGCACAAATCCAGATAGTGTGCCTTAATCTAAGTCAAATCAATTTTACTTACTTTTCTTGAGTGTGATAAGCCATATTACCAGGCGTTCATCGTATGATTCAGATATTTAAGAAGCTTGCTATACAGGGTTATTTCTCCATTGTAGGACAACTGGCTAAATGTGACAGAATTTGCACTGACACCTCAGAGCTATGTGTATGGCACAACAGCCACTGTCTCAGTTGAATGGATCACTGATGATAAGAGCCTCAACAACGCCAGTAACATAAGTGTAAACCTGCAGAATTACTATACCAAAGTGGCTAGAGGTATGTTTTTTCAGATATTATTGAAGTAGGAAATTATAAAAGACATTGTTCGAAGATACTGCACCTCATGGCTGTGTCTAGTTTATGTAAAATTAATAATTATGTATTATTTTTACATTTTCATTCAATATGATTGCTTTTTTTGTGAATGGGCTCCTGTTCCAGTTCATAATATTTCATAAAATTCTATCTATTCAAATTCTATTTATGTACTATTTTAGCACTAGCAACTATTGTTAGTTAAATATCATAAAACATATTTAAAAACAATTAATGATTTTAAATGACTTGATAAAGTAATTTTGAGTATTACTTATAATAATTGATAATCTTCTACAAGATTATACAAACTGTATTGTATATAATTCAACAACATTTACAGCCATACTAAACCTCCGGAAGAAACCGAAAGAGTTAGCAGTGGAAGACTTGACAACGAACACCCGCATAGGTCCAATATTCCCGAACCTGTTCAACCTGGCTGTCCTAGTGCTGAACGATGACAATCTGAATGCCCTCAACGTGCCCGCTAAGAAACCTCTGCAGTATAATGTGTTGGATATGGTTGATGCTCTCTGTTCTAATCCTTGTAGCTTGGATACCAATATACAACAACAGGTGGGTCTAATTAATTATGTGGTTACATAAATAGGTTTATCTCAATATACAATTTAGGAATTAGGAAAGAAGGCGAGTTAGGAAGTTGGGAAGGAGTTAGGGTATTTAGAATATAATCTTGACCGTTCATAAGTCATATCAAAGTATTCTGATTTTCTTTCCTAAAACTACATTATTAGAATTCCTAAATGATATTTCTGAGTTTTGGCCAATTAGAGAGGCCAGACTAAAATGCCCGGCCTGCGTCAGTTTGAACTGATCGGATGGGTTATTCTGTAGCTGTTTTACCTACGAATTTAGTAGACAGTTGCAAATGCGACGCCGCTGCCACGGATGAGACAGCGGCGTCGCATTTGGCTCCTATAGGCGTAAGATTATTTTTTTTAAACAGGTTTGAAAATAGTTCATTACGATACGCGTGACTTAAGTTGTCCAGTATTGATAAACGTATTATTGAAATCCTTAGAACGGCCTTTGCCGGCCTTTTTTTTTTTGCTTTGGTGTCCTTTAGCCCTAGCGAGGGTGCTAAATGCCGTGCATAATACTACTTAAGTCACACGTACTATTTTATAGCTCGTGTGACCTGAACCCGCACTTAAGTCACACTTTTCTGTGTAAAAATGGACTACTTAAGTCACAGATAAGCGTGACTTAAGTGCGGGTTTAGGTCATACAGTGCTACAAAATTAATCTTTAGAAGACATCAGTATCAGACTGAAAATGCTAGTTACATTAAACACACACATTTTGCACTACTGTTTAGGCCTTTCGAAAGTGGCACTTGTCCTAAGAGTAAGCACTTATAAAATAATAATAATACATGAGTAATGACTAAGCTAGCTGTTTATTAATCATCAATGTGTTGTTTCAGTTCCAGAGGTTATTTCCAGTGATGGTATCGAACATACTTGGCAATGGATCACTCGCGGAGAAAATGGTCGCAATACTCACAAAAATCACACGTACCTGGCCCTCGTTTATTAAAATAGGTAACTGGTATTTATGAGATGAAATAACTAATAATAATAAGGTCATATCTCACCTCCTCTACATGGATGATTTGAAACTCTTTGCCCCTAACTAATTGCGACTGCTGGAGCTACTGAAGGAAACTGAAACTTTCAGTAGAGCCATCAGGATGGAATTTGGTGTCGACAAATGTGCAGTCTTGCATGTAAAGCGAGGGGAGATTATGGAATCCCAGGGAATTCAACCCTTGGATTCCATACACCTTAGATCCCTCTCCTCATCCGAAAGCTATAAGTATTTGGGTATGTCGGAAGCGTTAAGCATCAACGTTGCTGACATGAAGCAAGCGCTGAGAGAGCGCTTCTTTGGTCGCCTGAAGAAGGTGTTAATTAGCCTTCTTTTAGGCGGAAACAAAGTGCGTGCCTTCAACAGTTAGGTCATGCCGGTCTTGATGTACTCTTTCGGCATACTCAAATGGACTCAGACCCAACTCGATGCCCTGGATAGAAGGGTCCGTACACTACTGACCGCAAACCGGATGCATCACCCACGATCATCAGTGATGAGATTGTACATCCCGCGAAAATGCGGGGGTCGAGGCTCTTTAAACGCGAAGATGGTGGTGAATGTGTAGGTGAATGGATATCAATGTGTAGGTGAATGGTGGTTACTGTGAGGGTGAATGGTGGCGGGTGTGTATGTGAATGGTGGTGGATGTGTTGGTAATTATTTGAATACAAGTATTATTTGATTCAGTGGAGTAATTTCTCTGTGTCCTCATAGGAAAGAGTTTTCAAGAATTCAGTTACTTTTTGCTTACAACTGAGCTTGTGCAGTGAATAAACATTTTGACCCTTGTTGATAACATTATACAGATAATCTCTAGGTAACAGAAAAACTTATGGGACTAGCGTAAACGGAAAAATATTGTACTGCATACAGTACCCTTTCTTCGTTTATCTTTCAATAGATCCGGGTCATAGGCTAGCTGCGAGTGCTTTTGGAGGACTTTTACGCAGAACGAAAGTTTGCCTTATAGACAGTACATTCCATTTTTTGTAGAAGTCGACTGTAGGAAATCGGAAGGGAAGACCCGCAGCAACCTTAAGTATGGCACGTTGAGCTCTTTCCGCCCCTATCAAGTGCGTTTTAGCAGCACCTCCCCAGGAAATGATGCAGTAGTCAATAAGCGACTGACACAAGGCATAGTAGACCATCTTGATGGTATGAAGGTCGGCTACATGTTTTAGACTCTTAAATATGTAAATGAGTTTGCGCAATCTCGTTACCAGGACGTCTATATGTGGTTTGAAGCTGAGGAATTGATCCAATGTAACTTCAAGGTATTTAATGTTATCTGCCCTTTGAAGAGCAGGACACACGCAAGGCTGGTAGGTTGACCAACACGTGTGAGCCGTTAATGACAGTGACCGTGGCGGTAGCACGTGCGATCGATGTGCAAATGCCACGTATTTGGTTTTTTGACATTGAGAGTCGAACACATTATTCCGCAACCGAGCAACAACCCCGTTAAGCCTGCTGTTTCTAACTTGCTGTTTCCGGTTAGCTAGGTAGTCCTAGAATAATTTTAGGGGAACTATTTACCTTTTCCCAGGAACTCTTTCCTGGAAGGACCTGGGGGACGCCTTTGCCCAGCAGTGGGACAGTATAGGCTAAACAAAACAAAAGAAACTATTACCCTTAATTTTAATTATTTCTGTTAAGTTCGTTTTAAATCTTTGTAGGGATAGTCTTTGACTCGAAGGTATTGGCGGCATGAGTTTTCGCAACAAATAAACACGCTCTTTCGCGACTTCCACTACATGGCTACTTTACGGATTTTTTATTTACATAAACAATAAATAATAACAAAAAAAGTTGTATTCTTTCAAGTAAAGGAAAGAAAGAGGGAGAGGGGGGCATCATGAGAAATAAATTCAACACGCTCATTGGACTTCTCTTTCATAATATTCTTATATTTCCTTCAGGCAAGGGCATCCTCTTCGACTACCTAGCGCAGGGCACTAAGGAGCGGCTGACGGCGCCCATGATCAAGTGTGTGATGGCGCTCGGCAGGCGCGCGCTGGTCGAGTGCCTGGCCGACCATCTGGACCATCTCGACGACTGCATACACGCGCCAAGAAGGAACCATCTGCAGACAGACCTCAGGGAGACTATACTTGTAAGTGAGACTTATGCCCGTTTTCAAAAGCGTGTTGTTTAATGGTCAATGTTAGGCTCTGCACCGAAAGTTGAAAATCCAACTGCGGGTATTTTGAAAAAAAAAAATACCCGCAGAAAAAAAAAAAATTAAATTTGTTGTATGTGTCGCCTAGTATTAGTGAATACAGGCATTAGCCCTTTATCAGTTCAGGGACATACATACACATAGTATATAATAGTTATTTGCGATTGTTTGCCTTAGTGTTCTTCGCGAATGGTGAAAGTGTTAAAATAACTGTGTTTTGATTGCCTTTGATATTAGTGATATTTTTCAATAACTTCTGGTTTATGTTTTATTCTTCTGTCTCAAATGTGGACATATTCAGATACAATACAAAATAGTTTATTTCACATAACCGTACATGGGCACTTAAGAAATGTCAGAAATCACTCGCACGGTTTCATTTGGTCGGTTCCTATGGAGAAGAGCTGACAAGAAACGCCCAAAAGATATATAAAAGTTATTGTTTAAGCTGGACGGTACTACTATCAGTAACAACTAAATCGTACTAGGTATGTACGATTTATTTATCAACCTCTATGTTAACATTTCTTGTCGGCAGGACGTGTCAACCTACATACTCAGATCTGAACCCACGACGTACCTAGAAGACTACGTGACGACGGATTACACGCTGTACGAAATGCTAGGCGACTCCTTGCTGCCTAGGAGGATGTTATTCCCTATCACAGGTATATCTTAAAAAATAGAGTAGAATATCTTTTTTTGCATAAAATATCCGTCCTCGGTCCTTCGACGCACTGGTTGAAGACCTGTCTTCAAACATTGGGGATAGGCCACAAGAAGACTTGACGAAGTTTTCCAAACGCTGCCCAACCCAACTGGATCCTTCTTCCGGCTTCTTTATCAAAGTTGTGTCTAACGTGCTGGATGCCCTAAGTAGACATAATCCTTCACCACTTGGAGAAGCGACCCTTCGATGTGGATTGGACTCGGCAAGACGTGTGAATTGTAGATGACTCTCGTCTTGTCTAAATTCATATCGAGGCCAACCCACCGAGAGGCTCCTTTTAGGCTGTGCACCATCTGGTCTAACTGTTCCAGCGTCTCTGCCATTATGACATCGTCATGGGCAAAGCCAAGGTGTGATATGTACTCGCCATTCACATCGATACCCAGTCGTTGTTCAGTCCACTCCAGAAGTCGTCTTTAAATCGTCCTCCAACGCATTGGTAAACAGTTTCGGGGATATCACATCCCTCTGTCTCACCCCTCTGAGCATTGGATGAGGCTGGTGCTGAAACGTGGACACTGACAGTTGGGCTGGTCCACAAATTCAAGGTGGCTCAGCGCGCTATGGAGCCGGCTATGCTCGAAATTTCTTCAAAGGATAAAATCAGAAATGAAATTATCCGGAAAGGAACCGGAGTTACCGACATAGCTTGTAGAGTAAGCAAACTGAAGTGGCAGTGGGCTGGCCATGTTTGTTGAAGGAAGCCAATGGACGGTGGAGCAGACGAGTACTGGAGTGGAGACCGCGTATTAGCAAGTGTACATAGTGTGGGACGCCCACCAGCTAGATGGACCGACGACCTAAAAAAAATGTGGCTGGGACAACTTCAATGCGGAAGGCGGAGGACAGGGTGCTGTGGTGAAGGGGAGAGCAGTGGTGGCCCAGTGGTAACGGCTTCGACTTACGAGTTGGTCGTGGGTTCAAACCCAGATAGGTGCTTTACTTTTTGTAAATAATTTCGTCACCATTTCTATCGAAACGATGAAGGAAAACATCGTGAGGAAACCGGGAAAAAAAAAAACGAAAATCAAAAATCATTTATTCAAATTAGGCTGAGAATCAGCACTTTTCGAACGTCAAAATTACAAAAGACAGTCCCCCAAAAACGTCCGCCCTTCACCACTTCCTAGTGCTATTGCTGGAAAGAAGAAGCAAGAAGCATGTCCTGGAACCAAAAATTGGAAGACATGTGACATCTACCGACCCAATCTGGACCCGCGTGGCCCACTCCCTCTCGAAGAGCGGAGGCCTACACAGGCCACCCCAGCAGTAGGAACATTATAGGCTGATATGCTAGTGGTACACCTCTGTCTACCCCTTCGGGGATACAGGCAATGATATGTATATGTTGTCTTTCAACATTCACGAGGAGCTGAAAACGCCTGCTTCATATACTGTTTACATATCTTCCTATTTCCAGCAAAAAGGTCTTTGGCTACTAACCATAATCATGATGTTGACGACATAATCGATCAGAGATCCACTTCGACAGGCACAAGAAGTATCCGTTGCCAGTTTCTTACCATAAGGGCTCTGTTTCGTTAGCACTCGTCTAAAGAACTCCCACAAAGACATGTTACAGTTTTAAATCCCAACCAATTCTTTTCAGATAAAGTCACAAACGAAAACGCATCACCAGAGAGAACATCAGACGAAGACTTCACATACCCACCGGTCCGACCGGTAATGAAGCGGCCCAAGCTCCGGCTTATTCCTACCTCTAGCAACCTAAGAAACGGACTCCACAGAGAATCAGTCTTCGAACCAACCAAGTTTAAAAGTGATAAGTGTATTAGAATAAAAATCAAAAGTTGTCGGACACAAGTGTTGAGGCCACTCAGAACTCCAGTGTCAAATTATGTTTCCAATCCGCCTTGCAGTGGTGTTGTGGTAGCAAGCGGACTCCTCAATAGATTTAGGTATAAACTTAACAAGTCTAGTGATCCGTTTCCAATATTTGGAGCTGTTGTGTTGTAAGCTTTACTCTATTATTATATACATAAATTATTACTTTTAGAATTTGTTGTATTATTTAACCATGAAACACTTCAACTACGAAAATCACCTTTTCACGACATAAAAGTGCGTACTTAACCACCCTATAACTTATTTGTAAATTCAGTCTGACATGCAAAGTTTTTGGATCCCGAGTTGCCATACTGCAGCTCGGGACGTGAAATGAAAATGTGCACTCACATGTGATATTAGTGTTAAAACATTTTGTACTAACGATTTCGTTGCTTACCGTACCTAGTACCCGTACCTCAGGCGTCATTCACGATACAATCTACATTCTGCCTAGCCTTTCCCAACTATGTTGAGGTCGGCTTCCAGTCTAAACGGATGCAGCTGAATACCAGTATTTTACATCTGCCTATCTGACACTGATATTGACCACATTATTATATATATATTACGATTATGACTTTGAATTTGGGACAATTTATATCCATTCTAGATGTTCCTAACTTTATACTATTTTGTCTGACCAATCAAAGTCATTATTCAGCCATTTTCCAATGTTGAGCTCACCTTAGACTTACACCAGATGTGCATGACGATGTATATCAGAACTTCTATTTAAGTGCAGTATTAGTGGTATTAATAAATATTTGTATCTTGTAGTCTCAAATTAGATCTGATCATCAGTTCGAGTGTCGTGACTAAGGGTTATATCAGGAAAATGGCTAGCTTCCTCTATTTTAAACTATAAACATCCACACGTCTGCCAATTTTATCAATAAATTAGATTAGTAATATGGCTTGTAAAGTCAGGGAAATTAATTATTTAGCAAATTGACACGCTACGTCAATTTGCCATATTGTTATAGCCATCTCATACAACTGTCAAAGAATAACAGCAGTGGTCATCATCATTATGACGGCACGGTTGGCGCAGTGGTTAAGCGATTGACTGCTGCACTGCGTGTCGCGGGTTCGATTCCCGCACGGAACAAATATTTGTATGACCTACAAGTAGTTGTTCCGGGTCTGGCTGTTTGTGTATGTGAGTTTAAATGTTTGTAAACGCACCCACGATACAGGAGAAATTCCTAGTGTGGGGCAAGGTTTTGTAAAAAAAAAAAACAAAAACAAAAAAATACATTGTCTAACCCATATCCAAATTTATTTGTCAACATGTCTTTTCTTCCATACTTATCTATTAGTCGTCATCTCGGTAGGTAAGAAAGGGGGTGACCTTTCTCACCATATCATCATTCACACAGTCCATCCATCGTTTCTTAGGTCTTCTCCAGTAACAGTAGAGGTATTCTGTAAAAATATCACCGTGAAAACTTGGGTGAAGAGAGCTGTCATTCCACCTAATACCCTAGGGCTTGACACTATTGACAGTTTACTTCACCTAAGTTTTCACGGTGAGATTTTCACAGAATAGAAATACAGGTGTGATTTCAATAAACTGATAATTTAAGTTGGTAGTTAATTTGATTAACAATTAATTTACCTGAATGTATCTATCTATCCAGCTAGATGACCGACGACCTTGAAAAGGCTGTCTCAACAGACTGAATGCGGAAGACCGAGAACCGGGTGTTGTGGCGCAGCTAAGGAGAGACCTCTTGCCAGGATCGCCCAGAGGACACGGTGGAGCACACGGTGGAGGTCTGCCCCGCTTGGGCGGAGCACCGCCGTGTTCTCGTAGAGGCGATCGGCAGCGGCGGCGGCCTCTCGCGCCCGGCCCTGGTGCAAGCCATGGTCCGGAGCGAGAGGGAGTGGGAGGCAGTCGCCTCCTGCTGCGAAGCAGTCATGCTAGCGAAGGAGGTGGCGGGACGGATGAGGGAGAGAGCCTCCCGTCCCAGCTGCCGCGGGAGACGCTCCGGGCGTCGGGAGCCGCGTGACGACTCCCGGCCACCGCTCGATCAGGACCAGGCCCGTGCCGGACGGCGCGTTAGTGTTCCACGCGCGCCTCAAAGAGATGTCAGCATAATTTGAGGGGCCCCTTAGGGCCGAAGCCTGCTGGGTCAGCGGGATTGTCCGAAAGGGTTACCGCTACCCCGGAACATAAAGGGCGAAGGAAGGAACATGGGTGGGTTTTAGTCAGTAAGAGTCTGACACTCCCTTCCGCTCCACCCAGAGCGGGAGGCGTCATTTGATGATTTACCACCAGAAAAAAAAAGAGAGATCTCTGTCGAAGATGGGACTGTTAACAGGCTGGTTTTTAACTGCATATTTATTAAAATTACTGACCAGAGAATACAATTATGTTAGCAGCATTAGTTTTGGAGTTTTGTAAATTACATGTTTGACATTGCTCTACTATTTTTGTCAGGAAGTAAAAACAAAAGTCTAGATTACCTAAACCAGCTGCAAGGGATAATATCTGGATATCGCCAGCCAGTAGACCAATACTAGATGTAGGTATTAATTTTAATTGACTGTAATTTACATCTGGGACATCTACAAAAGAACAAAACGGATACCTGCATCTCCGGCCTTGACAGACTATCTACTGGGTATCTGGGTCAGGAAGTTATTTTGATGCCTGCATTATAATAACATACGCTACGAGTACACGTCGGTTCCACCGACAGAATATGAGATGCATTAGAAAATTAATAAGCTAAAGAGATGCAAGGAATGGATGCAAATTAATTGTTGTGATGCAAAGTAATTTGTTAACTAGCTGACCCGGCGAACTTCGTACTGCCATCGAAATCAGTCAATCCGTTCTAAAGATATCATCAAACAAGCCGTTCCACACATGTATGAGAAAATTAATTATCTCATTTTTTTTTTCATCAATTTTGCCCATGTTTTAGTAGTTATTCTGCTATTCGGGGCGGAGACACATCCAACGAATCAAAGATCAATAAAATCGGTCCAGCCGTTCTTAGGTTATAAATGGTGTAAATTACACCAGTTACACCGTGTAACTAACCCGACTTTGTTTTATATATTTATAAAGATTTGATCTTTGGTTCGGTTTTTTTTTTCGGCACGGTTGGCGCAGTGGTTAAGCGATTGACTGCTGCGCTGCGTGTCGCGGGTTCGATTCCCGCGCGGAACAAATATTTGTATGACCTACATGTATTTGTTCCGAGTCTGGGTGTTTTTCTATATATAATATGTATGTATTTACAAAAAAAAAAAATTGTATATAAGTAGTTTATCAGCCATCTTGTTACCATAACACAAGCATTAGGTTGCTTAGCTTGGGACAAATGGTGCTGTGTGAAATGTCCAGGGATTTATTTATTTATTTATTATTTATTTATTTATTTATCTTTTATAATTTTTCCTCATCATTGATGAATAAGATGAATTTCTTGTATCGTTTTTTGTCCCAAATAAAATAAAACATCACTTACCTACTCAGATAAAGTACGACTGTTTTTTTGTCGGAAGATAGTTTCTCACCCAATTGGCATGGTTAAGATAATAGGTACCTAAGTTTAACGAGTTAATATTCTTATTTTAATTTAATTCAAACCTGTCCTGCACTCAAAGAATCCGATTACCACTAATAGTAGGTAAACACCTTCGCGTAAAAAACATTACCCTCATTTAGCCGGCATGCAGTCGGTTAATTACAGTGCGTTTCCACGTTTTGCAATAACTAGTTATTATTGGAATCAAATCTAGTCCTGTGCCGCTCACTGGGCTATAAATAGGACGTCCTATCTCCGTATTTTCCATAAATATCCAGGTGACCAGGTTCAGGAGATCTACCAACGTAGAATGACGTCAGGAAGTTGGGCAGTACCTAGTAGGTAGCAGTGGCGTAATTAGGTAGTTACCTACTTAGTTGCGACTACGTACCAAGTTTACCTACCAAGAAAACAAAAAGGTACACATTTGCGATTTCGGACAGTTTTGAGAATACATTTAATTATTTATTTACTTACTTGCACTTAATTTTTTTTACAGGTCGGACCCAATACAACAATGTAGTCACAATTTCCATACTCAAAAATCAATTACACACCAGCACCAACAGAAAATGAAATGTTTTTAAACTAGTTATAAATATGTATAGGTATACCTACCTTCACATACATCAATCATCACACACTGCACGTCATAAGTACACACAACACATCATATACACTACAGACACTACTATTAGGTTCATCATTCCTATTGCAGCACGCAGATGGGTCGATGGTTTCTTCGGATCTATAATGCAAATCTTGCCATGCTGGTGAACTAGGCTCGCTTGCCGACTTACCTACCTATTTCTACTGAACAACCTATCCAGATAACATTTATATGAATTGAAAAATGTCACGTTAGGAGGAAAATAATAAAAAAATATATCTATTTATTTAGCACAGACTGCAAGGCAACGCGGTAAACGGTTACCTACTTAGGGACAGAAAGAAGAAAGAAAGAAAATACGTTTATTTGCGGCAAACATGACGCAGAGAAAAAACACAAAAAAGAACAAGTTGGGGAAAAATATCAAGCGTCACATCTATGCAAAACGGCCATCGCCCAACATAATGCTACGACCCTGTGCGAGACGGAGCCCCAGCGCTGGGTTATTCATATGATACCTACGAGTTGGTAGGAACCTACTAACGGACAGACAAACAGAGATGTTGACTATAAATGCAGACTAGTAAAAACAAAATATTTCCCTTCAAGTATTAGGAATTTCTACAAGCCCACTCAGTTTACAATAATATCGCATAAAACTGGTCCTCGATGCCTTGAAAGCATTCTCGTTATATCTCTTTTACGTCTTTCGCATTTCATATCCGAAGCAACGGTTACGCTTTTATTACGACGACTTTGTTCTGAGAAAAGTGAAGAAAGAAGAAGTATTTATTGTGATTCGTACAGGATCATAAACGAAACTAAACACAGTTAAAAAAAAAAATAGGTACAAATTATTTAAAAAAAAATGTAACAAGAAGAATAATTAAACAGAAAGTCCTATACGAATCCAAAAGGCTCTTCCATACAAATGTAAATTATTCACTCCTAAATTATTCAGATAGTGATCTTTGATGGGGTAATTAAAGCTACAAATTGGTGCCAAAACCGCTTGAAAGTTGAAGCCACGTTTGGCAGAAGACACAATGCGATTCTATCAATTTGGTAGGTACCCGCCAAGGGTTTACAATTGATAGCATTTCATTGTGTCTCGGGGGACAAACTTTGGCTGTCTCACATTTTGTGTTTTGTACTTACCAAGGTACCTATTTTAAATGGCCCCCAAGATACAGGCGCTGCCTAGTTTAGGGACCACTGTTCAACTATGTTAACTATGTTAAATATTCCAGTTACAGTAGGTAAACATATTTACATTATAATTATTTTTAATTTCTTTTTGTAACAATGGACCAATCAATACTTTTCATTCTTAATGTAGTTAGCAATCCTTGCTTCGAAATTACGAGATTCTAATTTCTACAGCTTGAACGCGCTATAATGTTTTTCTTTAAATTCTCTATTTTTCCTAGGCACTATCTAGATTCACTTTTATTTGCATTGCCATACGTCAATCCTCGGAAGTTTTATCTCAAACTCTAATTTCTTTCTAAACTTTTACAACAGAAGTGCCTGTTTTTCAGCTTCATATTATTATAGAGGAAGACTATTTTTCAGGAACATCGACCACGGCTCCATGGTTTAACGCTGTACCTACTTATTATTTTTCAAATTCGTGGCCCACATTTCTAAAATGTGTCTGGTGAAGACAGCCGCTAGTGGAAAATCATCGGCTGCAGAGCAACGGCCGTCATGTTGATCTCTGCTCTATTGGCGCGTCTCATCTCGTCCATAACGGTCGGTAGTATTATTTTAAATAAATTCCAGAAAAAACTGCACCAGTCTTAGCAACATAGAAAACAATAGGTATCAGTTCACAGTTGTCTTCCAATTTAGATAGTGTGCGTCTACACGAGTCGAGTACGGATGTTTACAAGAGGAGGCTGGCGTCGCGCGGCGCTGTCGGCGCCCGTCGTATTTCACCTGCAAGGCGACGGCGGGACGCGACCGGCACCGAGTCACACCGACGCGTATCGCATCAATAATACTGCGAAGTTTTTTTTTTTGGTAAGTTATTCGTAACGTTCGTTGACTTATTTGAGAGATGTGTGCGCGACCTCTGTCAACGAAGATGGGTGTTTTTAGTTTTTACTGTTGCGTGTGGAATTCTTAACGCGACCAAGTTTACTTTTCAAAAAAAATTAAGTTTTTTATGAACGCACGTAACAGTCAACGATAACGAATAGGTATTGGGCATTGACTTGTTTGTACAGACGCAAGCAGGTCAAGCTACCCGAAACTGTGAAATATTCCCAATCAACCTTGAACCTTAATGCTGTAAAGATAAAGTTGAAAATCTACTAAAGAAATTTGACAGATTGTAGTAGCTTGATGTGCTGGCGTCTGTACACCAACGTGCAAGGAATGGAAATCAAGTAGGTATTTGTTTGTGAAATATAAGATGACGTGTTGACGAACGGGATCCATTTTACAAATGTTTAGTATTCTGAAGACGTATTTTGGTCTTATTTGGTAAAGTTGTAAATATATCCGCGGAAACTTTTTATTAGCACCTACCTACTTACACAATTATTTATAGCTGGCGCCTTATTTCTAACGGTGTACGCGTAAAATTGTGGAAATAATTTACCCATACATTAAACGTGAGACATGATACTAGTAGGTACTTAACTATAAATTAATGACAATGGTATAATGACATACCTATTGGTTTAATAATACCTACGGTAAACATTAAAAATATCCCATGTAGGTATCGGAATCATAGCTGTGACGTAAGTGCTAGCACTCACAATGCTTTATCATTTGATAATATGCATTTGAAACTCCCGAACTCTTTTCTATGTCCTGGTGGATAATGGAACAGAATTTTCTGTAGCTCAGGGTCAAAATATTGGCGTAAATGGCAAGTTTAGAACCATTGTTTTCTGATTGGTATAATAGAACAGGAAACTGTAGTAAATGATTTTATTTCTGTAAGTAAGTAACCACCGATTGGATCCCACTAAACGCACGACGCCATCGCGGCAGGTCAAGACGAAGATGGCGGGACGAGCTTGACTCCTACCGTAAGGACTAGCCGGCACTCGCAAAAGATAGAATTGCGTGGGAAAAGGACAGGGAGGCCTTTGCCCTGCAGTGGGACAGTATAGGCTAGTTAGATTATAAGTAAGTTTATACAAAAATATCAATCATATTTTAATACGTTTTAAAATTGAAGTAGTTGCTTGGGTTCAACGGATCACTTGGTGGCGCGTGTTATTAATCTAATTTATTTGCCGCACGCAGTTTTAAAGGCAGTGGTGCATGTAAACGACTGTTTAATACTCGTATAAACGATTGGGTTAGGATCTACATAACGTTTATTTTATATCCATAGGTACTTGGAATATAAAGATAACATAGAGCTCATAACATCGCTGACGCCTGCCACCCAAATTACGTAATAAATGACAACGTGTAAATCACAATATGAATTATTTAGAAGGATATTGCTAGGTAATCCATTGCTTCATATGTTAGCAAAATGTATCTCCTCATCAACCACAATACACTCCTAGATAAATGCGAGCGATACGGCATCAGAGGTCCAGCGTTAGAATGGCTGAAAAGTTATCTCAGCAATAGACAACAGTGTGTTGAAGTATCCCGTATTGATGATAAACTTGTTGCAAATGTATATAAATCTTTATTTAGACACAATGGGTCCGGAGTGCCCCAAGGAAGCATCCTTGGGCCTCTTCTCTTCCTGTTATCTAATAACGACTTACCAAATATAACAAACCATAAGTGCGTACTATTTGCAGATGACGTGTCAGTAATAATACCGGAAAGTAACAAAACATTACATCAACAAGAGGCAAATCTCTATATCACTATCAACGATATCATTAATTGGCTAAACGAAAACAACTTAAAAATAAATATAACTAAAACAAAATTCATTCAATTTGCGAACTACAAACAAAACCCTTCAAAAATTATTTTAATTAAAGAAAACACTATTAATTTTTTAGGTCTAACACTAGATGAAAATTGTAATTGGGGAATACACATAGAAAATCGATGTAAAAAAAAAAAAAGATTAAGAGAACTACGCAAAACAGCGAATGAAGAAGCTGCACTAAACGCCTTTCACGGCTACGTAGCGTCTGTATTGAGGTACGGATTACTCCTATGGGGTAACTCATCACACATGCAAAGGGCTTTCATAGCACAAAAAAAATGCCTCCAAACGAGAGCTGTAGATCAATTTTTAAAAAGTTAAAGGTTCTATCTCTATCTTCTACATACATCTTAGCTCTCACTTCTTCTCCACAGTAGCCTTAAACAATAGATTTGCAGAAAGGGACCCCACCAAGTAAAAAAACCAATTTTGTAATAGTACTCTCCACTACAGAAACCGCTACCTTATGTCCAATAAAAATATAACCATATTCCAAAACTAATAAGGGAGCTATCATTTAATTTTTACAAAAAAAGTCTAAAAGATTGGCTTCTCCAAAATAATTTTTACACACTAAAATAATTTTTTGATTATAAGGGTTAATAAGTAAATATTTTTTTTTAATAATAAGGTAGATTTATTTAGTTGTATAATAGAAATGTTGTTATTGTTGTGTTTTTATTTTATTTTATGTTGTATATTAGAGTACAAATGTCCATAGTATAAGTGTTTTGTATTGTTTACTAGAGTATAAGTAGTATATAAGTTAGGTTTTATACCGACTTGTACATTAGGTTCCCATTGTAAATATTCGTATGCCGCTAGTAGCGGCGGATGTGTCGAACTTATCCATATGTACAGACGCCAGCAGGTCAAGCTACCCGAAACTGTCAAATTTTCCCAATCAACCTTGAACCTTAATGCTTTAGCGATAACGTTGAAAATTTATTAAAGAAAGGGGCATGCCAAGTCGCCATAGTAATTTAGGCCCACGGTGCACACATATAAAAACTCATGATAATAGTGGGGGACAATTCCAATAATCAATTAGTAAAAGAAATTATTTACAAAATACTTAGGATTTCAAAGTTATTAAAGATTCTTATATTTCATCAATAAGACGGGACAAGGGTAGCATGAGTAGCAGGAGCAGAATCCATAATCAAGCCGTGGTTGTCAGTTAGGGGAGAATCATCAGAGTCAGTATTCATGGGCAAAAGTAGTCAATAGAAAGCAATAAACACAAGTCGCCAGTAATCAATTGAGTTGCAAAACAAGCAATGATTTTGACATTTACGTATTCCGGCAGCTGACAAGTAGATTTGGTGTTGCCATAAAAAGTGCAAAAAAATCGATACTTAAATCGATTATAGATATTTTTTGTTTTATAAATATCACTATTAAGTTCAAAAATAGAATAATAACAATTATCAAAAGGTTTCTGTGGTTTACATTACATTACATTCATTCGTTCATTTTCTTAAGAAAATGAACTCATTAATAAACAATAATAAACGATTATTATTGTTCCGATTAATTACGTGCCAACATTTTTTTTGTAAAGGCAACATTTTGAAGTTATCTTTATTGAGGTTCCATTATTTTAGTCGTTTTAATATTTAATTATTTTTTTAAATACTAACCAACTTGCACAGACTAATGAATACGTGGAAGACATGAGAAAAATATTAACATATTTTTTTAGTGAAACCAATCCCTTGTGCAATTCAAGGCCTAAAATCGGCATTTCCCTTTGACAGATTGTAGTAGCTTGATGTGCTGGCGTCTGTACCAACCATCTTTGTACCTACCATATCCGACGAAATAATACCCCGCAGTTTTTAATATAAGAGTTATTGTCGTTTCATCTACAGTTTGGATTATGAAGACATGGTATTTAGGTGCTTCAAAAGGAGCACGCGGAGCACCAACCACTGTTTCTCTTGCCTTTTACAGGCTGATAGTAATTTATGAGCTACGCAAAATAATTGTTAATTAATCAGTAACGCATCCAGAGGGTCTACTCCGAAGTGGTATCGGCCGAATGTTCGGTCGTTTCCTGCTACCTAGTTACTATTTGGTTCGGTCGCTCCCGATCCTACACTCCTACACTCTTTCGAATATTGACTATGATCCCGACCCAGCTGAGCCGATCCGATTTTTTTTCGCATTTTTCAATAATATTCGGTTCGGCCATGTGTCGGTCCGATCCGATCATTCGCACTTTGCACTTCGTGGTAGACCCCCAGGTCATCTCGCCATCGCTTTTGCGGGCCGACCTCGGCGGCGCCGTCATCTTCAGGCATCCATTGTGTGGTAACTTTTGCCCAACGGTCATCCTGCATGCGGCTGATGTGACCCGCCCAATCCCACTCGAGCCTGGCAGCCTTCTTGCCAACGTGTACGTCTACATCGTTCTTGTAGCGTTGAGGTAGCGCGGGAAAAAAGTTACTGGAAAGACTTGGGGGAGGCCTTTGCCCAGCGGTGGGGCAATATAGGCTAGAAAAAAAAAACAAAATCACATTGTTCCCTAAGGTACGGTGTGAATAGCAGCCGATACTTTTGTTACTACGTCGGTACTTACCAACTTTGGTGTCTATAAAATTTTTGGAACATTGCCTACGTTTACTTGATGTAAGACGAAGAGTACTTTCATTTGCCCATTTAGTCCAAGGACCATAAATATATTTTAAAAACCATTAAGGAGTAAGTGTTCCTTATCCGAAAGTATTGGAGAGGATTCGACTTTATTTCTGAAGTGCAATCACCAACGTACCTATTAATAAATGAAGTTTGCGTTGCTTGTGAGTAAAATGTCAGACAGGGCTCTTTCAGGCAGTTTCCGGTCAATGTTGGTGCTATTATTTGTTTGTTAAGGTTCTGTACCTACAAGCTGCCAATGGGACACTATTTCTAAGACTCCGCTGTCTAAATACGTAGGAAATAGGTAGACACTTGAAATTTTCACAGAGTGTGTAAAAACCATAAAAAATAAATAAAGTAAAAAATTAAAGGCAAAAAAAGAAACGTGTCTTTTGCTCGATTTTAATACTTACGGAATCTTTCGCGTGCGAATCTGACTCGCACTTGGTCGCTTTTTATATTATTTTTTGCTTTAGCTAAGGCTCATACAGACGGACATTCGATTTGTGGTCGTGCAAACTGCAATATGGTTGATGTGCGATACAAAAAATCTGTTTAAATTAACAAAAATAAATCTATCGAGCTGATTTGGCCTTTGTGGCCGACTGATCTCTTCATGCATTTGTTAAACGCTTTGATCACAGGAAGGTAATTATTTATGTCAATCAAGGTTTGATAAAAATATTTCTTTTTGTTAGACAGCAATCATTTGGATAAAAATTAGAGTTCTAATAATGATTTAAGTTTGAAAAGAAATGGCTAATTATTAATTTTTATTAATTAACGGGCCCGCTCCTGACTTCAATTTCGCCACATGGTTTTCTTTCTCAGCCCTTGTCTACAATGTCTTTCCAATGCAAAATATTTCTTCTATCAGACGGCACGGTTGGCGCAGTGGTTAAGCGATTGACTGCTGCGCTGCGTGTCGCGGGTTCGATTCCCGCACGGAACAAATATTTGTATGACCTACAACTAGTTGTTCCGGATCTGGCTGTTTGTGTATGTGAGTTTAAATGTTTGTAAACGCACCCACGATACAGGAGAAATTCCTAGAGTGGGGCAATGTTTAAAAAAAAAAAAATCTTTCATTGCACGGTTGTACCTACACTACCTACCTACTTCATCCCTGGTTTTAGATACTTCTTTTCAGAAATACCTACTAATCAATCGCAGCTCAAACTCAAAGCATTTTATTCAATTAAACTATTTACAGGCGTTTTTGAATTGTCAAGTGGCCGCAATTTACCGGCTAATGACGTCACTAAAACGTTATTTATGAAAGTAAGTAGGTGTTTTCTCCTAGAGAGCGTTTCTTGACACTGTAATGCCATGTATCGTAGTTTTAGTCAGAAAGTTGAAACCAGCGCATCATCATGACATCATGATAAGCCTATATTGCTCCCACTGCTGGGACAGAAGCCTCCCCTTTTCTAAAGGGAGTAGGCTATAACATACCACGCGGGCCCAGTGTGGGTTGGTAGATGTCACATGTCTTCGAATTTTTGGTTCTAGGACATGCAGGTTTCCTCTCGATGTTTTCCTTCACCGTTTTGAGAGCAGTGGTGATGAAACCAGCGCATGCGCAATAGCTAATTATCAATACTGCAAGCCCATCGGTTGTCTCACCCACGGAATAATGACGTCACTATGATATATATCAGACGGGATCGCAACATCATAATGTGACATTACACTGAATATGTATGAGGATGTGACGAAAAGGTTTTTGTATTTAAAAATTTAGCAAATCAGCACTGTCATAGTGTGGGGTGAGCGCAGAAGGTTGGGTTCGAGTTGTCTTCTTATATTGATGATTGACTAAGAATCTAGAGAGCAGTGGTAGCCCAGTGGTAATGGCCGCGACTTACGAGTTGTAGGTTGTTGGTTCGAACCCAGGAAGGCGCTTTGCATAATCAGTCTATAATGTTCCCACTGCTGGGACACAGGCCTCCTCCCGGTGAGAAGGATGCGGCGGAGGAAGGCGCTTTACTTAGTGTAAAAATAAAAACATCTATACTGCTCTCAAAACTGTGAAGGCAAACCATCATGAGGTAAGCGGCATGTCCTAGAACCAAAAACTCGCAGACATGTGACATCTACCCGCACCCTAATTGCGTAACACATTATCAATCTCAATCTGAATCATTTTCAAGGAGATTGCTAATCCATTGCTTCATATGTTCGAAAAATGTGTCTGCTCAACAACGTCAAGAACGCAATGAATGTTGTTGAACTGTCAAAATGAAACCCATTGCTACGATAGTGTGTTAGATACGCAATTACCCCGCCGAACAGCAGTGAGAATATTAAAGGCTGATTGCGCTTATGCTTAATTAAAACTAAAGACATGGTTAAAGTATCCTAACTATAAGCTAGGAACATCGTTTGTTATTACGCTTGGTGAGTAGCTCGAACAACTGATAAATTAGTCATGCAGCGTGACACCAAGGGTCAGTGTGGCAATTGGGTGGTATACCACCGTGACCATGACCGTGAGTTGGTTCGCTAAATCTCTTTCTCCATCAATATAATTGTTTGAATCACATTATTGAATTGTAATTGAAAAATTATCGACGAAAATTGGGGTTAATAATATTAACCTCGGTTGTCAATTGAAAAACATCTATTAAGGTGATTTAAAATTAGAAGTCTACACGGTGGTGCCTGAGGATGGACGGCGCCGCCAAGGCCGGCCCAGGAAGAGGTGCCGAGATGACCTAGACACGTAACGCAAGGGTTGGATCGAGGTGGCTCTGGAAAAGGATGCATGGATGGATTGGGGAGAGCCCCAATCCATCCATGCATCCAGCAAAGGCCTCCTTTGCTCAGCAGTGGGACGTTATAATAAAGCCTACCTATTGAAATAATCAAATGAAACTAATCAATTTGTGAATGGCACTAGATATTGACATCCAATTCCTGTAATTAAAAACGTTCGAAATCTAATCGCAATCTCATCTCAGCGACAATCAATGTCTTGACGAAACTTGTCAAAAATGTATTGATTTTAGAGGTATTTTTGACAGATTGAGACAAATCAGACTGTGAGCGTTCTTAAAATTATGAGAATTGCCGCTCTGACCCATTTATTTACATTTCTATCACATACTTTTGGAAAAGACTATACTGTGTGTTCGACCTTAGTTTTTGTCGTCCCTGATCGATAAAGTTCGGGCACAAGATCTAACATTTTCAGTCTTATGTATCCAAGAATCTGGATGTAAAAGCCTGAGTTTCCGAGACACATTTTGCCAAACGACACTGGAATAAATTTAGCTTGTAATAGAAAATATTCGAGGAACACGACACGTTGGCAAACATTTTCGTTTTCGTGTCTGTTTTCTAGCGAGTTAACTTGAAAATCGTGCCAAGCTTTGCATATGTTAGATTCTTGTTAGATAAGTAGGTACTCGAATTGGGTTATCTAGATAATAATTCCGTTTTAAATGGATACTTCGAATTGAGGATACAATTTTTTTGTCTTATTTCTAACCTATAAACCTAGTGTTGAAGTTTTACTATTTCTTATTATTTATTTATATATATTTTAGTGTACAACAAAATTTATATAAATAACAAAAAAAAAAAATACCTGAAACACTACAAAATATACAATGGGCGGCCATATCGCTTTAGGGTTCAGCTTATGGAGGCTTACTCACGCTGAACCTTCCAGTATGCGGTTACAAAAGATCTATGGAAATAATTAGCTCATACAATATTTAAAAGATAAACCAATCAGCAGGTGCCTAGCGCGACTGACTGCCCAGGACGCGCCGGACGAGCGCTTAGTTAACTTCAAAAATAATAACTTCATAGCAACAAGATCATTGCCACAGGCCACAATCGAATGACTCAATCATTAATTAATACAATTGTCTTACTGAATCTGCAGTATGACGGTGCAGTATCGTCCTCAACCCGGTGGGTGTCACGGCGTCAGTTTTTTGACAGCGCCGGCCGACGACAGTGACGGATGAGCTCATTGTTGACGTACACATGTTCACAACCGAATCTGTGGGTACAGGCGAGGGCAAAACTATATGAACACTTAGCAAAACCGATTCCCGTATTTTGAGGAACGGTCGCATTCTAATCTCAGTCTCAATCTGTCAAAAATACCTCTAATTTACCTACATCCATAAACCACAGCGGATTTCGATAAATTTTTCCAAGGAGACAGATGGCATCCTGGGGAAAGGACATAGCCTACTTTTTTTTGTCCCGGTATCATGCTTTCGTGGGATAATTTCAGATATCCAGAAGCTAGTTTTGACATTTTTGAGATTGCGACAAGGTTTTCAACGTTTTTAAATACGGGAGTGGACCTTTTTTTTTTTTTTTCTGGCGGGAAGTCATCAAATGACTCCTCCCGCTCTGGGTGGAGCGGAAGGGAGTGTCGGACTCTTACTGACTAAAACCCACCCATGTTCCTTCCTTCGCCCTTTATGTTCCGGGGTAGCGGTAACCCTTTCGGACAATCCCGCTGAGGGAGTGGACCTTTAGATCAACCTACAGTTCAAATGTTATGTGTGGAAATGCTTTTGACGTCTATGTACACACTTATGCAGAAGGCCGCATAGTCTCAATCTATGGGCATTAAATCTGTAATTTTCTAGGATGTCTTGACATTACGGGGTCAAAAAAACGCTCTCAAGCACCTGCGTGTAAGAACGGCCGTCATACTCATAATATTATTTGACGATACCGTCAGGCAAGCTTTAGAACAAAATCAGTGTTGAATTTAGCCAATTGTAAGAATAATACATATATTTTTGCCCAGAACTGTACATAGGTACTCGTTTACATAGTACAGCCTTGCCTTGCCAACTGTCGCGATAGTTTGTCTCAATGTGTGCTGACGAAGCGCCGCTGACTTAAGGAATTGGATTCACTCGTATATTAGGAACGCTGCATTTGTGGGCGATTTACAACGGCGTCCCGTTTGTAAAATGTTTATGTATTGTCTGTGATTTATTTGATTAGATTGTTCCTGCGTTTTGCAGGGGAATTTAGATGCGGTTGAATATAAAAATGCTGTCGTAGTGCGTTTTGTAAAAATGATTTCAATTTGTAAATGGCTTCGATCAAGAATATCTACACTAGATTTAGTTAATGCCAGTGGTGCTATTCTATAAAAATCTCACCGTGACAACTAAGGTGAGGTGAGCTTAGAGTGAACTGTCAATAGTCTCACTTCCAAGCATTAGGTGGGGTGACAGATCACTTTAAGCTCACTTCACCTAAGTTTTCACAGTGAGATGTTTACAGGTTAGCACTTACTGTTCCTAATTTATTTTATAGGTATTTTGTACAGCTTTTTTTATATTTAGTGTTTATCAGAGGAAATTTGTGAACGGCCTTCGATTTTTTATTGTTTAAGACTGTATAAATTAGCTGTAAGATTCCTGAAAAGAATAAAATAAAAATAAACCGGCCTGAAAAATTTGACCATCATATTTCAACCCAATCCCTCAGATTTTAAGTTTTATTTAAGAATTAATATTTTTGTACTTATTTTAAAATTATTTTATTTGCTAATTTGTTTTACATCTTCTCCGATGACAGACAGGCCCAAATATAAGTACTCGTACAATGAGTTTTTGTTTGTGATACTCTATGTATTAGTGCTATTCTGTAAAACATCTCACAGTGAAAAGTTAGATGAAGTGAGCTTAAAGTGAGCTGTCAAAAGTGTCAATCCCTAGCATTGGATGGGATGACAGTTCACTAGAAGCTTACGTCACCTGAGTTTTCACGGTGAGAATTTTACAGAATAAATCGGCTTTATTTTTTATCGAAGGTTCATGGGTTTTTTTCACATACATAAATCAAATTTACCTACTATTCTTTCTAGCTCAGGCGTTTATTGGTTTACTGACCGCTTAAAAAGAAACGGCGAAACAAACTCAGGGTCATGGTCGCCTTTTATTTATTTTCATTCTCGTCAAAGTCTAAAATTCAGACGAAATTCAAAGAATCTTTTAAGAAAATGTGTTTCTTTATTTATGTTTTTTCTTCTTAGTAAGTGCTGGCGTTATTTTCTAAATTCTAAGTGGCGCTAAAATTGTAATGTCAGAAACGTCTTTCTTCTCGTGCAGGTGAAGTAATATAAATCGATATTTTGACCGGTTTCAAAGGTTATCTGGCACATTTATCATTGCTAATGTAAATAAACAGAGACGTATTAGAAATGTGAAGATTTAATATCTATACATATTATAAATTAAAATCACTTTTCGTGACTGTCTGTGTGACTTCATACTTCTTCTAAACTCCGCAACGGATTTTGATGCGGTTTTCACCATCATTTTGAGATTTTATTCCGGAAGATTTATGTCATTATTATTAAACTCACGTAGGTAACTATATTAAAGAAATCTCGATGTTTTGTCAAGTCGTAAACACCGTTCGAATAAGGGGGTCTACTCTCCAACTCTGACAAAGAAGATACGTAATTACGGACCCGTCCGAAAGTAGGTGATCCGTCAAAACGAGTGTCAAATTTAATTTCTTGGACGAGCATAATACATCGATAGCTAACGTTGGTCAACTGTCAAATCGTATTATCATTATATAATACTAGTTCGGGCCCCAACTAATCTTATGTCCGAATGTGATACGGTGTAGGCCCGTAACTTCGACCGAATCTACGGGTTTGATGCGTAGGGATTAAACTCTCAGGGGCGGATCGCTAGTTCGTCATAGTTCGTTTTCAGTTTTTCACCATTTTGTCCTAGTAAGAATCTAGGGAAAATGTTTTAAGCGGTAAACATTTTGTAAGCGTTTTATCCGCACTATGTGGGGCGCCTGAGTGATGTCCGTCTGTATGTGTATGTGGGTCTGTATGTATGATTGTGCGTCGTACCTATAGGGAGTTTATAGGCACTGAAATTTTCGCATTGCCTCGAGCATTGACGGCCGTGCGTCATACCACAAACCATTTAATACGGTTCCCTCAGACAGACGCGGTCCAGTGACGTTGTTATGCAAGATAATGCCATTCAGTGCAGTTTTTGTGGTTGAATATTTTATTTTTATTTAATTTAATTATTGGGTGAACATTATCTCATAATAAATTGTTTTTTATGTCCAGGCAAATTACTGTCCATTCCAAGGTTACCTTTGTATATTTTTAGTGTTCGATCAATTTCTTTTCCATGTAAAATACTGGTAGGTATTCAGCTGCACCCGGTTAGACTGGAAGCCGACCCCAACATAGTTGGGAAAAGGCACACATCATTGCACATGATCAATTTCTTTTTTGTTATGTATTTTTTGGTGTACAATAAAGTACGTAGTAACGTGTAACGTTAAATGCGCAAAACCTCAGACACCCCAACTGATTTTTAATTCAATTGACCTTGACCTATATATTTCAGAGAAAAAAAAAAAACATTTAAAAATGTAAAGATTTTATGTGCTGTTTTAGTTTTACTGGCAATTCTGATCGTTTCTTGCGTCTGCGACGACGCTCTATCGACGGAGGAGTTGTCACCGAGGAGTTGTCATTTAAATGTTTCCATCACACTTTTTCAGGCCTTGGACTACCTAATGTTGCCAATTAGGTAACCCACATTTTCAATTCGTATTTGCATCGAAATAAAAGCTATTATTATCCCGCGTATAAGAAAACTTAAATTGGCCGACAACAATTTGTATTTGTTTACCTATTTTGGCTGGTTTGTGATGACTTGACCTATTAATAAATAGACACGGCAACGTTTTTAATGAAGATTTTTTGAAAAATATGACCTATATTAAAAAGTGGTTCAATTGATTCTGCTCGTTATTCTGATCAAACTATTTTCAGGTTTTGCGCATTTAATGTTACACATTGTATAAATAAATAAATAAATGTTTGATGTTTTGTCCGTTGGGACTATCATCATTCTCTGCAAAATTAGGAATGGGGTTAATATTTTTCCGGCATTCATTCCAGGCGCGGTCGCAGCTCAAGGTTTTGAGGGGGATCACCAGATAGTAAGTTAGTAACTTAAGTTGAAGGACACTGAACGAGACGAAATAGAAGTTTTATTGTTAATACGTTTAGGGGCGTATTGTGTCAAATGTTAACCTCCATAACATTCAGATCGGAACATCAATGTTGGTGGTCGAAATAATAGGTAGATGGTGGTATTCTTTTAGAGGGGCTAAGCAATAACAACATGCACGGGTTGATCGGTCAGGTTAAGCTACGCATGCCGCGGTTAGTTCGTGGATGGGTGACCCTCTTTACATATCAAAATCCCTCCGTGCCTCGAAAAGCACGTTTAACCGTTGGTCCCGGCTGTCATTCGTAGATCTTAGGCAGTCGTTACGGGTCGACCGAAGCCCGAAACTTTGACGAAGCCAACCCCAACATAGTTACGAAAAGGCTATACAGATTGATTTGTTTAGCCAGCAGAGCTCTTCCAGCAGTGGTGGCCCAGTGGTAACGACCGCAACTTACGAGTTGTAGGTCGAAGGTTCGAATATGGTGGTATTCATTTTTTCTTACTACTTTTTGGTCCTTTTACTTCATACTAACACACGACTAATATTGGTTCAGATAATTAATTTCAATTTGAGAGGGTCGTGGCTAAATGGCTTTGGCGCCGATCGGACATCTGCAAAATTAAGCTGCGACGGCTGCGAACTTCCGTGAACGGGTCATTGTGTGTACGAAGATCCCTCAAAACGCACTTGGCACCATGACTGTTGGCTAGTCAGAGAAGGTCAACTCAACTTTACTGCAGTCCGGCCGTCGAGAGAATGCGTTCCTAACACCTGTCAGTGCGACAATTCTAGTAGATAATAAAGATCAAATTCGCAAAACACGTTATCGTTTGTATGAAACTCACAGTGTGTCAGATACTCTCCACGGCCTGACTGTATAGGCCGATCGGAAGGACCAATAGAACTTTTCTGAGTTTAAGAAAAGTTGGTGCTTCTGATTTTGGTTCTCCAACAAGGACAGATAGAAGGGGTTACGGCCCAGGAAACATAATTACCTGCCAAACGTGGCGTCTAATATAGAAAATCAGCTATATCTGTACAAGCTCACATTAAATACGAAAACCCAAGACTTTGATGATTAATTTTGTATTATACTTGTTTGGAATAAGAGCTTTAACACCA
This sequence comes from Apamea monoglypha, assembly GCA_911387795.2. Lineage (NCBI taxonomy): Eukaryota > Metazoa > Arthropoda > Insecta > Lepidoptera > Noctuidae > Apamea > Apamea monoglypha. The sequence continues at coordinate 4,849,867 of OU426920.1, forward strand.
GCAAAAACAGCTCTCGGAGGTAAAGTGCAATATATGGTATTTTAGGCGATCTGATGGGACCAACCTTGCGGTCTTAAAATTTAATAAGGCATATATGGCGTTTATGCAATATATTAGATACTTTAAATGGTTATCAGAGACTTCGTGTCAGCATTTGGAATTCCGTTGGCGCCACCTTAAAAAAGATGTCGGAAAACTAATATGTCGAAATGACATATAAAAGATTTGGCTTCATACTTGGTAAAAATTAGTTTTTTCCTCCAAGCATGTAAACAAGAGCGTGCTTTTAAGGCTGTGTTAGATATTTTAAATGGAATTTCATACATTCGTAGTTATTTAATTATTTAGGCTTAATAGCAACAGCTCCTTGTGGGAACACTGGTCCTGTTAAATAGCAGTTGGCTTCAAACTACTGTCTTATGTCTTCATAGAAAATTATTATACCACCTGAATTTATTGGGTTTCAAGGTCTCTTCACCAGCTTCGCTCAATGCCCGAAGATTCTTCGAAAAATGTGTGACTGTATTTAGAAATAGAAATTGTAGCACTATTAGTTATTCTTTGACTGTAGTATAATTAGAAACTTGATACTCTTGCATTGAAATGCTAATTTAATATCTCAAAAGTATTAAATAGTCCAATGTTATTGGTTCTTTGGTCCCTTGTGGTTTAAACATGGTCGGTACAGCGAGACGCTAGTCGGTTGGAGATGATATTTTGCGGTCAGGGTAAAAATAGAGAAAGCACCGTGCGAACGTTCAACTCGACCAACAATCGATACGGAATCGAAGTGTTGATTGCCATTAGATATGTACTCGTACGCAGGTGTGCGGATGTACCCAATGACGTCAGCGGTGATGTTGCTACTTCCTTTGACTAAACAAACCACGTCCGTATATTATTTTGAGAGAAAGGTGACATTTTGGCCATGAAAATGGTAAATGTTATGGTAAACTTCTATGTTTAAAAGCATAGGTAATCGGATGCCGGAATGCGTCACCAGTTGCAGTAAGATCCTTGGTACGATTCTCAAAGTTTTGGTCAAATATTCTTAAATAACAGTGGTACGTAGGTATCTACTTAGTTGGTGTCCTGGAATTTCCTTGTACCCGTCCATTGCTGCTTTTGAGAGGCCGATGTTCATATATATGATTGAAGCTTTTAGGATCTATTGGTACTATACTGCACTTTGAAATTGTTTTGGATATGCGGGCAAAGTAGAACTAGTCCAAGGTCTGTCACAGGGGTTGAGATTGGATTGGAAGGTCGGCTCTTCATGTCAATATTTTTATAGTTTAATTGCTAAATAGTAAACTATGATTTTGCCAAAGTCAACAACAGTGTAGTTATCCATCGAAGTGATCTTGAAAGTGCTGCTTTCATTCTGAATAATCTGTAATTGTGTATGTATGTCACCTGGGCTATCTGGGGCCAAATCTGTAGCCAACGCTAAAGCTTCACGTGACATCCTAAGTTACGGATATCGATCTGGACTGTGCTAGAATACGTAACTAGTTGAACTCCAAAAAAAAAAATCGATAAACACAAATATCTAAGTGAAGAATCCGTGGGCTAATTATAATGCTGATAAGGCGATGTAATGGCGCCAACGCAAGCAGAATTAATTCTACGCGTACTATTACATAATTTGGCGTTAGGCGCCGGCGCTCGGGGGACGGCGCCCGCGCAGACGGCGCCACGAGACAAGCGTCGGGTTGCCAGATATGCAGACTATTTATGATTTACTTAGATCGTCATATATCAGCCCGTAAATGTGAGTGTCACTATGTGAGATCATAGGCCTTCTCATATGTCGAGACTCTGAATGAAATGGGGGCTTAATGTATTGCAATTGTTGAAATGCTTTCACGTCAAATAGGGTTATTTCATGATGTTAAAGCTCACCAAGATAAGATGCGGTTTCTCTCCAGGGTGGATAACAAAAACATACCTCACTGAAGAAGCCAATCAGCTGATAAATCCAGACCAGGCTATTACTAAACGGTTACAGGTTACTTCTTTGGTGCCCTATCAAAAACATTAAAATTTTGATTACACTGTGTCACGAATTCCAGTGACGAATCGGTTGGTAATTTAACCACCGATATTTTTGAAATAGAAAAACAGGAATATCCGAACTCCAATAGAATAAAGTCCTCTGTTTGTATTTTATAGTATGTAGAATAGAAACCCAATATCTGAAAGCTCAGTAATAATAGTACACCGACGCAAAACTCTACGCTGGCAATACTGCCTCCGAGATGTGGCTAATTGGCGGTGAAATATCGCAGTAACTACGATAAACTTGAGTTAACTACCGCCCGCCGCGGATTGCTCCGTACTTACGCTTTAAAATAGATAACTGATTGTTTAAACAAAGTGTATGAGGACAGATCAAACGTCTCGAATGCGCCGGCCATGTTTTATGATAATTTGACAAATGCTTTTACACATATTTCGTAGTGATTTATCGTTTGATGATGGTGGGTCGACGCGAGCATGCAGTTTGTTAGTGCACGCTTAGACGTTCAAGTAGGTGGAACGTAGTTTGTTTATTCTTTAGTGTAGGTTGTATTAGAACACCATTGGGAAGGGATCTATTGATCTGCGAGGTTGAGCTATTTGCCGCGTTTGCTTTGTGGATGAGCGAGTATTCTTTACTTAACAACAAACTCGAGAGCACTCCATGCATCGTAGAGTATATCTTTGGCACCAATGTTCCCATACATGGCAGCAGTTGAATGAAGTCCAAAGTCTGAATATTTGGTAATAGCTTTGGGATGTAAGCAAGGTCCGGGGGATTGGAATTTTTAGTCGCTCCAAAAGAAGTATTGATGTTTAGTTGCATGATTGTGTTTGCTTACACTCACAGCCAATCCCAACATAGCGAGGAAAACTAGAACGTGAGGCAGACGAAGAGTAGGAATTCTCTTGAATCATAAATCAAGTTTACTATGACGTTTACTGGTCTATAGTAAATTATGTAATACGAGATGATCGTCAAATTGAAACTATCTGGTGCATTGAAGACAGTAGTGTCTTTCGGAACCAAGGACTCGGAGTTAGAGTTACGATGATTTTGTCTGTTAACACGTTAATAAAAGCCGCTGAAATGATCCTGATATCTATAAATAATCTAATTTCATGAAATATGTATGTTCATTGACATTCGTACATTTAAAACGACCGCTAACTCAAAAATGACGACAAAAATCAAGTCAAGTCGTCAATATATAAAACTAAATAGGTACATAACTTTACGATAAAACAATTCAATAACGTTTTCCACATGAATATACTCGCCTAACAACAGACACGCATTGTTTACTCACAGTCTGACGATCTTCACTTATCTTTGAGCCAACTTTAGTAATCTATACGTGCGTGCTTATTCTGAAACTTTCACGTTCAGGAAATGCGAGGCGCTCGTCAAAAGAGTCGGTCTCCTCCACGGAGCGAACGCGTTGCTCCTGTTGTTCACTCCGCAACTTAGGACCAACATTTTTTGTAAAGATTTTTAGTTTGTAAAGGACTTTTTGTGTGAAGATGTGGTGTGTGTATTGTGCTGTATTTTAGTGAGATTTGAAGGTGAGTTGTCGGATTTAAATTTTTGTTGAAAAAATGTATTCTTTTTGATTCTTAACATGATATTTACGTACGTCGTGGCTCATATCTGAACTGAAAATAATTGATGACATTTTTCTATTCTGAATAGCTTTTTATGATTTGAAATAGAGCCATTTCTTAAGTTACGATGTGAAGCTAACTTCGCACTTTGTAAGCTTAACGGCAATGATTGCAGTGACCGTGACTAAAGCTACAATATTATGCCAGATACTATAAATATTTACAATTTTATATAATATTTACAGTTTTAGTAAAAACATCAGTGTCACTTACAAGTTGCATTGTTAATATTGCAGATTAGCATCTTTTTGGTAATCTGTAAATGGAAATACTGATATTACTACGCTAATTATCGCGTTAATGTTAATGTGATATGTCAATACGTTTCTTGTATTAAGTATTACCTCGAACATCCCCAAATGGAGACCGTAGGAAGTAACTATTTTGCGTAGGTTTTGCAGAAAATATGTTAAATAAACTTGTAATCCAATATTTTTTTATTGCAAACGATCGTATTACAGATTTGATCTTCCAAATAAAATGCTTGTTCTCTTAACTTTATCAATTATCAATAGCTCTTAAATATTATATATTTCCTAACATCGAAAATGGATACATGATGATGTTATTATTTTCTTTAAACCAATAAATTGATAAATGATGAGTGATTGATAAGTTACGAATTAGTTTTACTGTGTGTTATTTTAAAACTACTCTGATGAGTAGGCGTTTGGATAGGGTACTTAAAAAAATTGTAAGCGTTCCACCGAATGCTAAGGTGTTCGATAAGATATTTTAGATAAAGGTGCACTTTGTTTTATGCCGGAATTCAATCTTCTTTTATGTCTAATTAAAGCAATCTTTCTTAAAATTTTGTGAGTAAGCACAATCAGTTCTGAAAATGACTTAAAAACAAACAATATGATGCAAGTCGTCTTGTTTTAAGATTTGCAAGGACGCCACGCCACACACTTCAACAGTTTTAATTTATCTGTCAAAAGCATGGCGCCATTGTCAATGGTTTTATTTTTAAATTTTATTGAGGGCCGTCAGTGGTTGGCGCTCCAAATTTGACAGGTGCTATTTACGAGGTATTTCCCGCCAAAAACTTAAGTGCGCCATTTGCGAAAGCTGTCAAATCAAACGATTTTGAATAGCACTTTGAGGTAACCTCGGTAGCTTTTAAATAGTTTCACGTGGCATTTTATTGGGAAAATTTTCTTTAATCGTTTGTCTAGTACATGTTTGATCTTTCAAGGTATGTAAAACGAAGTCATGAGCTGATCGATTAAAAAAGTGTTCGTCTAAACATCAGCTATATTTACGATAAAGTTCGCTCGAATTACACACTATGGTTGGTCCATAATGTCAAAATCATGTCTAACATTTTCAAGTAACTCCCATCCTTATTGTGTTATGATTAATGTCCAGGATTGCGTACAGGAATTTGACGATCGTTCTATTTCTGCGAGCTGACTATACACATACGCAGTTCACACACCATGAGCGGCGCCAACCCAATCAACTTTCAACTATTATTGTCTCATTTCAATAAACATAATAATTAGCTGAACGAGTGTTATCTGGCGTTCTAGTCATAAAATCACGGCACTACACTAAACGATTTCGCCTTGATAATTATAACAAGCATGTTATTTATGTTCTCTTTATTGTTGCTACACATTTCTGTCAGTGTCCGCTTGCGATGGTCGTTTTGGAATGGATTTTATGGATTGTTTTAACAGATTAATTAACCTTTAATCGTGTCCTTTCTATTTCAATGTGTTTAATGATTATTCGTTTTTAATTGAACGACATTGTTGCAGCTTCGAGATTATTGGTCCTTTGTTCTCTCGATTTTCCTTTTCCATCCTTTGCGTTTATGGTGGCAAGCCTTAATTTCAGGAACTACAAATTCACAGCTATCAGTCGTGCTATTCTGTAAAAACCTCACCGTGGAAATTTAAGTGAAGTGAGCTTGAAGTCAATCATCCCACCTTGATTGACAGATAACTTCATACAAGTATGCAGAGTGAGATTTTTGATAATAGCACGACGGGTATCGTATATCTACCAGGATCGAACGAACGAGAGAATTCCAGGCAATTTTCCACGATTCGTCCGTTGATTTTAAGGTTTTAAGAAACTGAATAATATTTCATTTTTCTTAGGTGAAAGTTTAATCCTGCAGTCATTTATAGAGATTTCCAAATGTCGAAATTTCCCGTATGTCTATTTCTATAATCTGCAGTCGAAATTCTGATAAATCTCTGTCAGCTGTAAGTAATGTCATTGCTTACGTACTTCGGGAATTATTCGCCTACGCGGAAACTTCAATTACGGATTGCATTCAATAAGTATTAGTTTTGGCACATTTTTTACAAGAACATCAACATCTCGCGATGAAGACGGTGTACGGAATGGTAATCCCGATGATTCATATTATGTGGTACATAATTAATGGGTACATCACAGAATTCTATTGAAATAATCTTGTAAAAAAGTGGTGGTATGAAGACTTTGATTGTTTCGTGATGTCATTGTTTTGTCAAGTTTTACGGTCTGTGATTTTGACTGACGGAATGCATTAAATTAGACACTGGTTTACTGGATTTTAATAAAACATGAACATATGATAATGTAACAGAGGACGACCATCATTCTCCTGCCCGTTTCTCAATTTGTTTGGGGTCGGTGCTACATGTCTTTTTTTTCCATACCTCTCTATTAGTCGTCATCTTGGTAGTCACCTCCATTCTAACCATAATATCATTCACATAGTCCATCCATCGTTTCTTGAGGTGACAAAGGACCAATCTGCTCTAAATTATAATGATACTAGCGACCCGCCCCTGCTCCTCACGGTGTTTGCGGCTTGACTTAAGATCGAGATTCATTTATCTTCTTCTTCTTATATATAAAAATCAATTGCCGTGTCTCGCTAAAACTCGAAAACGGCTCGACCGATTGTGATGAAACTTTGGTGAGTTGTAGTGTGAGCGCCGGAGAAGGTTCCAAAAATATGAAAAAACTATTGCAACGCATTAGCACGGGCATTAGCTAGTTATTAATAAGTTTAATATGAAAGTATTATACACATAAACCTTCCGGAATAAATTCTCTAATTTTTGGTGAAAACCGCATCAAAATCTAATGCCTAGTCTACAAGAACACAGACAGACACAAAAAGCGACTGTATAATACATATTATTATGTAGGTATAGAAGATGCACTATTAGTTTAGGAATTTGGCCTAACCTAATTCAGTTTCAGTCTGCAGTATACTTGTGAATTGACGAGGAAAAGTGCACAAAAGTCCGTCATCAAATCCGTCGTCAAAAATTTACTAGCCCTTTATACGCTTCATCGAAGTGGTATCAATTTGTTTTCTTATACTGGGTATGCAGAACTTCTTGTTAAACGATTGAAGAAAATGAGTCAATGTTTTACTGGATCTTCTTAGCGTGTCGATAGCAATCTAAATGGACTCTGCCCAGAATTCGGCTGCTTGTTTGGCTTCATCACCAGCGTCCATCAGTTCCTGTAACGTGCAGCTGACAGGACACGCAGGACACGATATTAAGTGTCCATTAGCTCTTATAGCTTCTGGCCTGCTATAAGAGCTGGTGGTAAGCCCCCAGCCAGTTTTACCTATTACATTACACACGTCTGGAATCAGCTTAAGAGTTTCCTAAAATAAATTTATTATGATTTGCAAACTTTTTATAAAATTAAACACATCGTCATTAAACTGGCAAGATGTAGCTAAAATCTGCCTGTCAGGCGTGATAATCCCAAACTCACTCGACCTATATATGTGGGAGGTCTGTGTTCAGAAGATCATGATGGACTGATAACATCACCTACCTCGTTCTTATTTATTATTTATTTATTATTTTACCATTTATGTACATACTCGTATATGTATAAACAGACAAGAAAAAAACAGAACAGAAATAATAGGTACAGAGGTGATGCTTATTTCATAAGAAATCTCTTCCAGCACACCCGAGACAGCCCTATGGCTGCCCTTATCTTATCTTATCTTCTAGTAACCCACTTACTCCAGCGGGATTGTCCGAAAGGGTTACCGCTACCCCGGAACATAAAGGGCAAAGTAAGGAACATGGGTGGGGTTTAGTTAGTAAGAGTCTGACACTCCCTTCCGCTCCACCCAGAGCGGGAGGGGTCATTTGATGATTTCCCATCCGGAAAAAAAAAAAAAGAAAACTTACTTACTCATGGAGATTAGGTTGCTACCCTCATTAGCATAAAAAAATACCAGCAAGTGACTTTGCAGTTCTTATAAATCAATATCAAGGTACTTTGCCCTATATGGCAAGAAGTACTCTTTGCATAGTCAGGGTAATTAATTGTTCATCAAATTGACACAAACCTGCTCAAGTGGAGATTCACAGATGACTCCGCCCTGGAGTGTAACAGTGGTGCTGTCCTACAAACAATGGGGCACTTAATATCGTGTACAGCGTGTTCTGTTCTCTGCTCGCTACAGCGGGGTAATTGCGTAACATAATATCACTATTATCAGTAGCAATGGGTTTCATTTTGACAGTTCAACAAAATTCATTGCGTTATTTACGTTGTTGAGCAGACACATTTTTCGAACATATGAAGCAAGCAAGCTATATTTATTTATTTAAACTTTTCGCACAAAAAAGGTACCGAGGCGGACTCAATGCCTGTATATCCTTCAAATGATTCAGATTGAGATTGATAGTGTGTTAACTATTACGCAATTAGGGTGCGGGAGTCGATGGTCGCTACTGAAGGGACTAAGCTCGTTGCCAAATTCTGGGCTGACTGTATATAGATTAGATTGTCTGTAGACTGTACATTGTCATCAACACGCTAAGAAGAAGTCTACTTAAATTGTCGTGTTATAGCCATCTCATACAACTGTCAAAGAATGACAGTTGTGATTCGAATATAGGGACAATTTAAGTTGGTAGTCAATTTGGTGAGAGGCCCGTGGCTAAATAATAACAGCCACACAGGTCCATCGATCAGGTTAAGCTACGCTTGCCGTGGTTGGTCTGTGGATGGGTGGCCATCTTTATATATCGAGACCCCTCCGTGCCTAGGAAAGTCCCGGCTGGCATTCGTGGATCTTTGATAGTCGTTACGGGTAGTCAGAAGCCTGAAAGTCTGACAACCAGTCTTACCAACGGGTATCGTATTACACAGTAACTGGGTTGTGGAGGTCAGATAGGCAGTCGCTTCATGTAAAATACTGGTATTCAGCTCCATCCGGTAAGACTGGACGCCGACTCCAACATAGTTGAGAAAAGGCTAGGCAGAGGATGCGTCAATTTGGTAAACAATTACCTTCCCTGACTTTACTTGTTTTTTTTATCGTAAAACTTATATGTGCATGACAGCTATTTATCATAAATTGGATTCGTGCCAGTAGTGGCTAAGATAATGGTCGGTGGTCGGTAATGGCTGACAGAACTTAATTGTTTTTATGAGAAATTGGGCTAAGATGGGACGTAAATTTACTCGGTAAATAGCGCTGGAGTAGAGTGGAGTTAAACCGTTTTGGTGAAGAATGGTTGTTTACAAACCGTTCCTTGTGAAGATAGTGTTCAACGTTGAGATATTTCAAATTATGGTGTTGATTTAGTAACATACTCGTAGTATATTTAGAAGAATGCTGCGTTCGTCTAGTGGTCGCAAACGCTACTGCCGAGCGTGAGGTCCTGGGTTCGATCCCTGGGTGTGGCTAAGTGTTATTGGGTGTTTCTATAATTATGGAATTTCTCAATAGTGTAGAGTCGGGGTTTGTGTCCGGTTCATGGCAATAGGCTCGCCCCTTATTACATGGGACTTAAACATAACTGGCGAAATATGGGTGTACTATAGTACACCTCTACCTAACCCTTCGGGGAGATCAGGCGTGATGCTATATGTCTTCTCTTTGGCTTGAACTTATGTTCAAGCCAAGGAGTATAGCAAAATAAACAGCAAACAGCACTTTCTTAGATAAATAATATGTAAGGAAGTTGCTGTTTATTTTACCATATTTACCAAGTGTTTTTTTTCGCAAAATCTGTAAATTGTAATCATTTAGGTTTTACTTTCAGGCTTTGCGAAAAATGATAATGATTCTTCCGAGTGAGTGCGACTGCTGCCATTATAAATCCTACTACTCCTTATTTATGGGATATTAATTTTATCTCAGGAAGACCCACACAGTTTTTTGGAGTTTTTTTACAACATATTTTATTATGTAGGTAAGAAAAGTGAGCTTATGGATTAGTGTAATAATTCATATTCATTAAGTACTTAATTGAATACACTTTTACGAACGTGGACTATGATTCACCTAGATTCACTCATCTGCCAAGCCTTTTCCCAACTATGTTGGGGTCGGCTTCCAATCTAACCAGATGCAGCTGAATACCAGTATTTTACATGAAGCGACTGCCTATTTGACCTCCACAACTCAGTGGGTAATACGATACGCCTTGGTAAGACTGGTTGTCAGACTTTCGGGCTTCTGACCACCTATAAAGACTGCCAAAGATCGATTAATGACAGCTGGGATCAACGGCTTAACGTGCTTTCCGAGGCACGGAGGGGCTTTGGTATGTAAAGATGGTCACCAACCGCGGCAAGTGTAGCTTAACCTGATCGATTGACCCGTGCGGCTGTTATTACTTAGCCACAAGCCCTTCTTTACCTAGATTCACTATTGTCATTATTTGGTATCCATAATTAACGCCTCCGCTGTCCGTCCGTCTGTCTCAGGGCTGTATCTTTGGAACCGTATCTAACATGTAGACACTCGAAATTTTCGCAGGCTATGGCTGCTATGTATAACAACAAATGAAATTAAATATACAAGAAAGGTGTTTTTCAACAAAAGTATTAAAAAAAAAATGTAGTGTTAAATATTTTACTATGATACGGAAACCTTCGTGTGCAAGTCTGACTCGCGTTTGGCCATTTTTTGGTCATTACAGCCAAAAAATCTTAGAGAAACCAATCATTACGCATATTATATCAATACTGAGTCACATAGTCTCGTCAGTTATATAATATTAAGGATAAACATCATAATAACACAATAAGACCACCAATCTCTCAGTAGGGAAAAACGCTATGTGTAATACAAATGTTTATTTATACGTATATTCGTATGCTTGTATGTCAATCAATCAATCATCTGCTGACGGTTGACATTAATCGAATGACGCGGCTGTAGAATACGGAGTTATTTCCCCTGGATAAGTGCTTACAGGAAGGAAATAACATAACATGACTGTGCTGTGCTAACTAGTGTAGATTATTGTAGGACCGCGTGAGGAATTAGCTTATGTTTTAAATTCTACATATACCTACACAAATAGATGATATTTTTTGCTACAATATTGGTCTCTCTGAAGTTCGAGAGTTCGTTTAAAAGCTGCCAGTCTTAGAGTGTTCATTTTACAAAATGGTAAAAGCAAAGTCAGAATATAAACAATCAAGTCATTTATTCAAATTACGCTGAGCTCCTTTTGAACGTCAAAATTTCGTAAGACAGTTCCCCAAAACGCCCGCTCTTCATCACTTCCTAGTGCTTTAGCTCGGGAAGAAGTGGCGCAACAAACTCCCCAGCACAGCTGTATGTAAAGTTAGAAGCACTTGATTCTATACAATATATAATATCGATATCGGTATTTTCGAAGCTTGATAAGAAAGACAAGTTTGCCGCAAAAGCTCACTTAGTTTACCTACGTATAAGTAAGGGGCGCGCGTAAAATTCAGAAAAAAACTAGGTGTTACAACTTTAATAGATTCTTTTAGTTTAATATGATAAGGAATACATAAAGGTAAAACGTGGGTACGATTTCAAACGTATATGCTGAAAATTCTTCTTAATTATATAAGAAGAATTTTCAGCATATACGTTTTAAAATGATATCCTACCCTAATTAAAATAAATTATACCCCAGAGCAGCCGAACATTTGAGTGCAATCTCCTCGTCTCCACAGAGCGACGGCAACTGATTTGTAAAACAAAAATATGCTTGAAGTTTCCGCAACTGATGATGTCTTTTGAACAAGAAAATTTTAATATTTTGTGTTTCTTTACCACAAAAAGTTTCGAAATATCAGGTAGTTACTAAAATTCGTGAAAATGATGAAACATTACTTGACGCCATGTAGTTATTCTGGTTTTATTAAATACGACTCTAGGTTATTAGGTAAAAGATAGAGCTTAACGTAATATACGCAAATAGTATGTATTGGTGCTACGGCCTACTGAAAGGTATTCTGACGTTTAGTACGCGTAATATGAAGATAATGTATTAAATTGATTGTATAATACCGTCATAATGTATCTATGATATTTGATGTCTATTTTAGATAGTATATGGATGGAGACAATTTGTTTAAATATGTATTTGGAAATAACTAAATGATGTCTGAATAGTCTACGTTAACGTATAATATGTACTAAAGTCCTACGTGCATTTAGATTGTACCTTTTTATTAATGTTAGAGTATTTTGAGAAGGTGGTTTATCGATGAAGTACAGCCACCATTGTTATTTCTGCAACCTAGAAGCGTTTTTAGTTGACTTCCAGTAATTACAAGGCCATGAAAACTTTCAGCTGTCTCTCTGGGATGACGCCGTATTTACGATGCTTTTGCTCATACATATACTGTTTTTTTTTTATTTCTATGAACACCATAGAAATACAGCAGATGTCTATAGGCTACGGGTGAAACTGGCATGGTATTGGATTTCACAACAGAATATTTCTGCCTTTCCCAAAAAAATATTTTTCGCCTTCCGTTTTCATTAAGGTGATACGTAAAAAATAAATCATAGCTCGACATAAGAAATGGCATAAGAAAGTGACTGAGTCAATTATTTCCACATGCGAAAAAAGAGAACGCTACAATGCATGGAACCAAAATAAAACAGACATAAGCGCCAAACCAAATAAAAATTGTTTAAAAATAAATTAAGCTGTGTATCAAAAATATTTTCAGCCCGAATTTTCAATTACCTATTGCGCACATTTTGATTGCAATTTTGTAATGAAATTACTTAGGATTTTAGAATTACAGAAAAAAATATAAAAAAGTAGAGGTCTTTTCGGAATGAAATTCTATCGAGGAAATTGAACCCAATTGCGTTTTCCTTTGGTCAGAGTATTAAATCAAATAGTCAATAAACACGTAACCAAAAATTTAATCCATACAAGCTGTAATAGTGAAATAAATGGTTACGAAAAAAACCCCAATTTATTTTGGTATCGCCTTTAAGATTAAGAAAAACTCTGGTATTAATGGAAAGAGAGAGGGAGAGAAAGAGAGAGGGAGAGAAAGAGAGAGGGAGAGAAAGAGAGAGAGAGAAAGTCGCATGCAGGGGGCAACGCTTTTCTTTAAGTGTCGATTTCTACTAGTCAACTCCTACCGTAAGCGTTAAGGAACTTCGTTCCAAAACCAAAGATTATATTAAAATAACCAAAACCCTAGAATATTTGTTGCTGTAATGAATTTGAACGTGCATTTTCTGTATAAAATGACATCATTAAACCCAACCTTTTTCAACAAAGGAATTAAAACTAGGTTATATCCTAGCTCTAAGCTCTGACTTTAACCATGGGTGACAAGATGACGCCATCGCCAACAATAGGAGACATAGCAGCCGACTGCAACAATTGTAACGGATTTTATATTCTGTTGTTAATAAATTGAAGAATTTTATCTGGCTTAGGCTCGAGAGACGGGAACAGCACTCTAATCGCGTAACACACTTTCAATCTGAATCATTTTGAAGGATAATAGCTAATCCATTGCTTCATACGTTCGAAAAATTTGTCCACTCAACAACGTTGAATAACGTAATGAATGTTGTTGAACTGTCAAAATGAAAGTCATTGCTACTGCTAGTGTGTTACACAATTACTCGGCAGCTCATGCTGTCAATATATTTAACAGACAGAATGGGGATTTATTAGGTATACTTGATTAGACAGGACGCACTGGATTTACTTTAGAATCGTTAGTAGTAAAGGGTTTATTATAAGCTTTAGCTTGATTTTATTAGGGTGCCTAGTCGAGGGTGCGGCGAATGTACAAGTATCTAGACTCATAGTAGTAGAAGGAATAGTGAGATTTTAGTTGGTAGGAGTCTGATATAACCCTCCGTTCTCCCCAGATGGAGAGTATCCATGAGGCCACGGAAAAAAAAAACAAAAAAGGGTGCATTGCATCCTAATACTAGGTAGATGGAATAGAATATCCACTGAAGCAAAGGAGACCAATATCTACAAGTTTAGTGCCTACATAATTACAGGAAAAACGTGCGTTATTAAAGTTTTAACAGAGTTAGAACTCTCATTCACATATTTCTGCAGACGTTAGTCCATATGCCCATAGCGTTGTTAGCCGTAATCGTCGCTCGTAGTCGTTATAGCTCGTACCGTATTGTGGCAAAGTTAAAAACTGTATAAAGGATATATGATATTTATTTCTGTAAATAGGTTCAAATAAAACATATTTACACGTCAAAATGAGCTTATTTTTTAAAAGGTTTCCGAGAGGTTACAGTCTCATTTAATGGCTAGACTTTTGATGAAAGAAAGATTAAAGTGGACCCGTCTAATCAGTACGGTAAATATTATCTTTTATGAATTACATTGTTGTAAGATAGAATTGCAGTATATCGTGTAGCCTAGCAGACGTCTAAGATTCGCTATAAATCACTAAGTATAGCGTTTTGTATTAATTACCACAATTTAAGATCATATTACATGAAGACAGTTACAAATAACTAATTAATTACCACCCAAAACCAAATTAAAACGTGCAAACAGGAGCCAAAAGTAAAAAAAAAACTTCAATAAACCGCACGCGTTAAAAGCTCACACGCGTTTTTTCTCCTAAACCAACAAAGTGGCAGACTGTAATTATCTTTTATTATTAACATAAGCTGCGACCTTTAAGAACATAGTAATTAAATAATAAACCATATTACATATTACAATAACGTCACCGCTTTACAAATAATCATGATGTCACCTCACTTTTTAGCGTAACTTTTTTTGACACATTTTACGCCTGATTACAAGTAGTAACTTCTATCGCTTGATCTTTCACGATTAGTATTGTTACGGTTTTTTACTACTAAGAGTACGTCATGGTAACGAGAGTTAAGGCTCTCCCAAACCGACGCGATATATCGCGCGGAAACTCGCGTTGCGATTTCTAGAGCGTTAATTTTCAACGAGTCGCTTGAAAATCTACTAGCTTCACCTCTCTGACCGATTTATTTAAAATTCTAAAGTGTCCGTAATTGATTTAAATTTGAGTTTAAGTTTGACGCGACTCAAACAGGGATCGAGGTATTTCGCAAGGTTTGGGAAAGGCAAGTAGATAAGACTCACGTTAGGTACTGTAATTGGCTGATAAAAATAACTACAGCAAATCAAATCCCTTGACAAATACTGTCCTATAGCCTAGCCTAGGCTGTAGCCTTTTAGAAACCGGACTTAGTCGCAACATGTTTTGGACAATAATATTTTATTTTCAGCATATCATAATCAGCCAGCATTATGTTCCCACTGCTGGGACACAGGCTTCCTCTCGGTGAGAGTGAGTGGGCCGTAATCCACCATGCAAGCCCAGTGCGGGTTGGTAGATGTCTCATGTCTTCGAATTTTTGGTTCTAGGACATGCCGGTTTCCTCAGGATGTTTTCCTTCACCGTTATGATAAGAGATATAAGGATGATAAGCAGTGGTAATGAAATCATTTTAAACAAAGTGAAGCACTTGTCTGGGTTCGAACCTACGACCTACAACCTAATGGTTGTAGGTCGTAAAATGGATTACCACTGGGCTACCTACCATTGCTCACTATTTTCAGGTCATACAAGAATTCCCAAGATTGAAGACTTATAAATTCGTGTATTTCGTAAATATTAACGCGAGTTCGCGACATGTCATCATGCGACAGTCGCGTCTGTGTGGTCTAGCCTTAAGGTGACGTAATATGATGGTTTCGAAGCGAGCCATCAAACGACGCCGCGCGCCCTCGCGTGACATAATTATTATGTCTAATAAAGTGTATGCGGTCATTAATTATGCGTGATTATTGGTTTTGCTCGTTACTCTGTGGTAAAGAAGTACCTATTGTTTGTGATGTCATATTGGAAACGTATATTTGATGTAGGTCTTTGCATTTACGCGGTTGTGCGGTTTTTGACAGTCATTATTTTACGTAAATTCGTAGTACCTACATAGGTTAGTTTTTGTTTGCTCCTCTGAGGTTACATAGATATTTGAATAAGGAGTAGGCACCTAAGTATGTAATATCTAATAAAAATCAATCTGCCTAGCCTTTTCCCAACTATGTTGGGGTATACTTACAGTCTAACCGAATGCAGCCGAATTCTAATATTTTACATGAAGCGACTGCCTAGCTTACTGGCGCAGGCTGCGCAGGCAGTTACTGGCTAACACGATACCCCTTGGTAAGACTGCTTGTCAGAGTTTTTGGATTACCGTGACCCGTAACGAATGTCAAAGATATACGAATGACAGCCAGACCAACGGATTAACGTGCGTGCTTTCCGAGGCACGGAGGGTTCTCGATATGTAATGGATGGTCACCCATCCACAAATCAACCGCGGCAAGCGTGCGGCAGTTATTATTAAAATATAAATGATTAAAGGTTGTAATACTATGGTTGTGATACCCATTGATATTATTATCACATCCTATTGTTACCCGGTATGTACCTCGACAACAATTATAACGAATGTAGCGATGACCTAATTGCCTAGACCGTGATATATATTTTACCATGGTATTTTCCAGTTTTATCGCGAAATACCTATCGCTAATTGCTATAATATTTTAATGCAATTTGCCGTAAGGCATCACGAATAAAATGACGCAACTACGTAAAACTTGGCATGCGTAACGTAACCTATGCAAACTTTATAATATAATAATGGAAAATTGAAAACATTAAAGTTATTCAAAGCATTTTAGGAGATTATAGTTATTACACATGTAATCCTTGACCAGCGTTAAAAATCTGCCTAGCCTTTTCCCAACTACATATGCATCTACTATCTATCTATCTTATTTCCAGAACCCAGTTACTGGGTAACACTATACCCCATGATATGACTGGTTGTCAGACTTCTGGGCTTCTGGCTATTCACAACGACTGTTCGACGAACGATCTACAAATGACAACCGAGACCAACGGCTTAACATGCTTTTCGAGAACGGAGGGGTCTCGATGTGTAATGGATGGTCAGGGTCACCCATCCACGAACACCATCGACCAGCTTTAGTGATGAAATTTATAAGTAGGTTAAGAACTTTTAGGTTAGATCCCAAAATTTCCGAATTCATTAAATAACATACTTTTACTTATCAAAAAAGTTAGATAATTTTTCATGAAATGAGTTATACTAGGTACCCAGACGTTTACAGTAGTAGAGTAACTGGTTTTCATTTCTTATGTGTCTTAGGTCTATAGGGCGCAGACTGTACCTTCTGCTTGTGAATCGTTGCTGCAAACTTTGCACATCAGCGTTGAGCTTGTAGCAGGGATTCTCATCCTGTTACTAACATATTTGAGTCCATTGTTCTTATATATTAAATGTAAAATAAATCATACGATTTTCTGTGTGAATTTCCTGAAAGATATAGATTGTTTCCATTCCCTTTTGTGTTTTCCCAAAGGATAATTTGCAAATACGCTTGGGAAAATAAAGTTCTTGAACAGTAAATTTACGAATTGAGCTAGCTAGAACTTCAAACCCAATAAACAAACGTATTTAAAACAGACAAACTAATTCATTCAGGTGGTAAATGATTGTCAAGTTAAGTCCTATGTAAAATACGGCCAACAGACCCACAGTTACCGTTCAACAATTTGTTGGTTAGAATTATCCAAATAGACCCAGTTTTATTGGTCTGGCTGTAAATATTGTAAATTAATTCTATTGGTTATTTATTTATATTTATGCTGAGATGCTAGTAGGTCGCGTCATGCATTTGTCTAGTGATAAGGAGTTGGTATAACTTTGAACTGTCAGGATTGAGTGCGTATTTTTCATGCGGGTAGCGCAGGACCGGTCTTTGTGGCGATGCTTGTGCCTTGGTGCGGATCATAGTATTATTTTGCGTCCAAACTAGCGACGCAAAATGATACAAGATTATGTGAGTCATTTTGTGTTCAAACTAGAGGTTAACGACTAAAGGTGGTGCCACGCGAATGAGATTTGATACACCAAAATGATACAAGTCTGGACAAGGTCTAAAGCAATGTCCAACTGTGGACGTCCTTCGGCCGATATGAGGGTTGTATTTTTCTAGGTTATTTTTTTAGATTAAGGTAGATGACCAATCCTTTTGATTGATGTTTATTGCAATGTCCATAGTGGTCATAGCAATAAAACTCATGTTTAGTATTGGAATCTGCTGTCATGAAATTATTTAAGTGATATAATGATAATTAGACATTTTTTTTCTTTATTCAAGTTTCTTGACGAGTTTTGCCTTATCATAAATTATCGTTGTTATTCCAACGGGAAATTAGGTAAATACCGATCTCAGTTTCAATATCCTAGGCGACTGTAGGTCTAGTAATAAAATCAAGCATAAAATCAGAACAAAAATGATTACGCACTTCCCTTTGCATACTTCAATATTAATTTCTGATCTCTTAAATATTAATTAGTTTAATGCGATGTATGTAAATATGGAAGCCGGTATAGTAATAAATAATATCTAGATAGGCAGAGGTAGATTATTGAGTAAATTATTTGTCACCTGATGTATCTGTTTAATTGAGTTGCGTCTGCGCATGACGGCTGTGACAAATTGTAGTTGTTACCTACTTTATTTCCTGTTGATTTTTTACATAAGTAATATTGCTTAATGAATATTGTGATTGCGACAGTGTAATTCATTGAAGTGTTACGTTATGTTTTTTTTATAATACAAACAAAAAGTCTTAATTACAATATTCAAGCTAACACTAAAATATATATTATGTCATTCTGACCTATGGATCCCAGACTTGGTCTTTGACAAGCATTCAAAAGTCCAAACTCAAGGTTTGCCAACGTGCAATAGAGCGCAGTATTCTAGGCGTCAAATTGGTGACAGACCATATTAGCAACACCACACTACGCTACAAAACACAGATTACTGACGTTTGCTCAAAAAGCCGCTAAGCTGAAGTTGGACTGGGCTGACCACGTCTGCCGTATGCCCAATAAGCTGTGGGCCAAAATAACCACCACGTAGATCCCTGAAACAGCAAGAAGGCGTCGCGGCAGACCTCGTGGAAGATGGCGGGACGAGCTGGACAAAACAAACAATCAGTGGTCTACTTTAGCCCTGGCTCGAAAGAGCTGCAAGTCATGGGGACAGGCCTTTGCCCAGTAGTGGAATGATGTAGGCTAACAGTAACAAGTATGTATATCTAATCTAATCTAACTAGCCTGTATTGTCCCACTGCATGTATGTAATAAAAGATAGAGGTTATTGGGCATCAAACAATTCGTCCGCCGCGCTGTCACTGGGTTAAGTGACCAAAATGCTGGCAGTATTACCACGTTGGAATGTAATGCTAATTCTCTGGGACTTCCAAGGCATGCTCATGGTCATTCCACCTGGCCTCTTCCCATCGTCGCGTGCTAAACCATTGGGTTCTAAAACAGCTGGTACCCCGGTGAAAAGAGCTCGACTGATGATGTCGTTAATGCTGGCGAGCCGTATCATCCGACCAGTGCTCTTGCCGCAGGATAGGCCATGGTATCCGAGGCTGTCGACTGCTTCACCGCATTGACTGCGATGTGGAGTTCCGCAAGGAGCGCCCAGACGCAAACATGTAGCGAGCCGGAATGTGGTGTCACTGAGCATAGTGCCTATGTTGGGTGACGGTAGCGCTTGAAGCCAGAGGCCCGACTCCCATTCACTCACAGCCTGCAGGCGGGCACGCTCACAAGTATGGGTGGAGGTATTAAACTGGATGTTTGGTGATTGATGCGACTTACTTATATAGTATTAGATACATACGTATATGCACTGATAAACGATAGTAGATGGTACCTATCTCTATCTACTAGACACTCAGCTTCATCAGCTGTGTATTCGTAAACATAATATGCTACATTTGGAACACTGAAATAATACAAGTGTGGACAAGGTAGTGTTCAGCAGTGGACGCCTTTCGGCTGAAATAAGGGTGGTATTTTTCACTTAGGTTAAGGAAATGTTGGATAAGTGTCATAAGTTTGAAGCTTATGACGAGATGAGAAAGAGTTGTCAGTCTTAGGATCGGTAGCTTTTGAGACCCCAATGAAGTAGGATATTTTAAAAAGCCAAACAAAAATTATGATTTCTTATTGTACTTTCAGTTCACCTAAATTCTCCAACATGAGTCCAGAGATATGTAAGCAGTCATGTCACGTTCGTATAGGTATAATGCAACGAATGAAACTTCTCAAAGATGAATCTTAACAAAACCTGCATAGCCTATATGTATGATTTCAATATAACATTACAATACAATATAACTTTTTAACCCAAACTGCAACACATAACCTTCACCCCAAAACCACCAAACCGTATCCCATTGTCCCCTGACCATTGTGTGACGTCACAAATGCCATTCAGTACCATGACTGATGGTGATTGGTTCTTAATGGATATCTGGCAGTCGGCTCCAAGTCACCTCGTCATTGTCGTGAGATAACAATTGGAGATAACAGCAATGAGATCATGACGCTTATCTCTGGAGATCGCTTTCTGATGGTGTAAATTAACTGATGGTTGGTCACACTCTTCGTAGATGATTCAGATTTCAGTGTAAAGTGATAAAGATTATGGATGTAGGATGTGTGGTTGTATCAATATTGAATAGAAATATATTTATTTCTTTTACAATATTTAACACAATTAACTATTGCTATGTGCTAGGTACTAAATTAAATAACTATACAAATAAATGTTCGGATAAAGTAAGCTTGATATGTATTTACTTAATCAAGATAATATTTACATTATATAAGCTAACATTTAAATTAATAATATGTACATGTGAAAAAATAAGCAAAAGAATCATACAAATAAATACAAAAACATAGGACACTTAGGCGTCGAAGTGTGTCGAAATGACAGCAATGCGGACGAGTGTCCGCATTGCTGTCATCCGGAAACTTGCCCAGAATACTTGTAGAGAGAATATAGGAAACTTGACAATGCTGCCAGCATTGTCAAGATTTCTACACTTTTGGGTGTTAATTGCCACCTATCTCAAATATATATGGTACCTTGATCCTGTATTTTGTAATGAGTGAATGAATGAAGAGCAGTTTATTTAACGGCTAAAAACTAACCTTGTAAACCTTGTAGTAAAGCGCAACCTTTTTTCTGTTTTACTAGCATTCTAAACTATTATCTTGCAAAAATTTAGAAGCTAAAGATTATAACGTTGTACCTACACATGTCAAAAAATACTGTGGCTATATAGGAGTAGGGGAAGACCAAAGAGAGGTGGAATGTGTGAAAGTTGGTATGGCGAGAAAGGGGATGACTACCGAGACGACGACTAATAGAGAAGTGTGTATATATAATATAAAGACATATTGCACCGAGTATGATATATACTCGTATATAGACCTAGAATGATGATGACACTTGTTGTTGGGGAGTTTGTTGCGCCACTTCTTCTTCCCAGCGATAGCACTAGGAAGTGGCGAAGGGCGGGCGTTTTTGGGGGACTGGCTTTTGTAATTTTGACGTTCGAAAAGTGCTGATTCTCAGCCTAATTTGAATAAATGACTTTTGATTTTGATTTTGTTGAAAAATCCACAGGTGACATATTAACAAGGAGTTCATTTTAACAGGTTAACTTTGCAATTATAATCATTAATACATCTCTCAGTGGAGAACCTAATTAATTAATAAAAATAATAAAATTATATCCTAACTTAACTAAAAAGAAACTATTCACAAACTAAAATATGGCGTCGAAAAATTCATCCGCATCGCTGTCGACTGGTAATGTACCCAAGAGACTTGTGCGGCATTACCTCGTTCATTGGTTTGTTTCTATTCCAGTAGGTTACCAAATCCATCCAACTGAAGCCGCAATTTGTACTAATTATCACTGCTTTGCCTACAACCATTCATTCATTTTTCCACTAAAGCCCACAATATTATGTAAACAGCCAATTACACGCTCACAGGCAAGTGGGTGTGTTCGTGCGTATCTCGCTGTGTATCTGTGGGACTTGAGCACATAAATCTGGCGTATTTATGTACGTCGCACTTCAATTAATAACGAATAAAATTAACACCTGTCTTAGGGGCCATAGAGTCTGTGCAGGGTTGTAGATATGGCGTTGAGCGTATTTTGTGGAATTGAAAATGAATATCAGTGTTGTCTATTAAGTTTTTAGAGAATGTTTACTTTGTTTATACTACTAAGTATGTAGGTAAGAACCTAATCCATATATCTAATCGAAAGTTTATGTTTAAATTAGAAATGGTTGAAAGTAAAATAGTTCGTTTTAACCGAAATCATCAGAATCAGCCTACACCAGTCCACTGCTAAACAAAGGCCTCTCCATTCGCACGCTATCTCGATTCTCGGCACCTCTCATCCAGCTGCTATCAGCCACCCTGCGAAGATCGTCGCTCCACATAGCCTGAGGGAGTCCTACCTTGCGTACCGAAATACCTATTATAAAATGAAAAAAATATGTAAATCAATCGATACACGCACAAGAATTAATCTCAGCTTTTTGATTTATAATGCGCCTGAACCAATTTTGACTGCCGAAGTTACCGAACATTTCGAAATTGCTAGTTTTGACTCATTTGACCACAAATTGTCAAATAATCGCGACAAAATTTACAACAATGAAAAAAAAATTAAATTAATAAGTGTTTTTTTTTCGATTTTGTGATATAAGTATTTATTCACATACATAATTATTCTTCAATACATAATACCTTTGCCAATACCAGTCTTCATTTGTTCACTACACGCTAAACCATTCATGCAATCTTTAATTTTACATCTCGCCATAGTGTCGCTATTAAAACAATTTGCACTTCAGGTGCTGTTACGTGTCGCTCTGGTATTTATTAGGCTTGTGTTCTAGTCATTGTTATCGTAATGTCTATTTTAACACCATTTATAGTCTATAGCCTCAATGGGCCGAGCAGGCGCGGCTGAAGTGGTAGGACAAAGCGTTATTGAGCTTTCTATTGAACTCAATTCAAGTTGGTCTGGTGTTGGTCTACAGTGCTCTTGTACTTGGTAAATGTCAATGTGGTTTATGTTGAACTGAATGCCGTTTTGTTATAATAATAGGTTCGTCCCCTGTTAATAACTTTATACTGTCTTCGGCAATATGTAGGTTACACATAGCAGTACTTGGTCACCAAGTAAGAAATACCTAAGTTTTAATTTCTTTATTCAGTGCCTTCATATAACACAAGCAACTATTACAGATGACGTTTTTTTAAGTAGGTAAAAGTCTGCTCATCTGACTTAAAGCTCCCGCAGACAGACGCAACGCGACGGTGCGATACGATTTTGGTAGAACAATTTCTATGAAGTCATAGAAATTGTTCTACTGGAGTCGAGTCGCGCCTACCCGCGGGAGTCTTTATATTCTGATACGCCCAATTTGCCATAAAGCTATGTGGTAGTTAGCTGCCTACATACTTATCTCTTTTGTCTCTCGTCCACCATTACACATCCACTCCCTTTTTAGGGGATACAGGAGTGATGTAAACGACTAGTAACCACATAAATTATTGTATCGAGTCTTGTGCCTCCATTGTCCGGGTTAAAGTTATTTTCATATAAACTACTGTGGCGCCATTGTACCCGCTAAGTTACGACGATAATTTAGCATGTTTAGCGCATGTTACAAGACTGCCAACCTACTAACATGGGACAGCACTCAGGGAATTGGGTCAAATTATCAATTATCACCGTTTAAAGTCAAATTATTGAGATTTATTGGGTCGTTGACTTTCTTGTTATACCTGACTGGAAACCGGAGTCCCAATAAGGGTGTTAAATGGTTTGAGAACCGGGAGTAAGGTCCTGTCTTTAAAGGTTGATTTATCTTTTAATTTATTGTGTATATCACAGATTTTATTTAAAAAGAAGAAACAAATATTTTTTTTTTTATTTGGGACACGCACAGTAAATATAAATAATAATAAAAAAGAAAATTAAATCTAACAAATTTAAGAAAAAAATTAATATTACCGCCCTTTCAGGTTAGGTACATCTGAATGACAGATAAGGATTCTTTGTGGAATTCGATTGAAATTTGTCTCGCCATCGCCTGCGCAGTTTGTCGAGCTCTTAAAATTAATAAGTTAGGCAGCCGGAGCTTTTAAGTCCATTAATTATACTTCGACAGACTTGTGTAACCCAGTATTATTCAATAATAATAAACATAAATCAATAATTAAGATAAGTTACTAATTTCTTGAGTTATGATATCGTTGGTGTTTTACAAGTCGGGCGGTGTGGCAGTCAGCCTTCTAGGCAGCGGAGTGCTCGGTTTCTCTATACATATTTTATTAGCTCTTCATTTGGCTTTGGGCTAAACATGGAGGTACTAATAGGTACCTGGCAAGGGCCTAGACAAAATTAACGATCGTTTTCAAACAGTTTAGCGTTTCTACAACGACTTTCAACATGCTAGACATATAGGTATATAGGTACTTTTAGTTAAGACTTTACTTTTTTGGCTTTACCATCATAGTTAGAATGTCACTTTGTCTAGGCCGCCTGGATTACAATAGTGGCAAAACATTTTATAATCACCATGTTTGGCAAACTTATTGGTGATTGCATCAATTGTTTCTATCACATACATATTAGCATGCTGGGAATTTGTGCTGCTTAGCATAGCATAAGCATTATCAGTCTATAATGGTCCCACTGCTGGGACTCGGGCCTCCTCTCTTCGAAAGTTTACCACGCGGGCCAAGAGCGAGTGCGAGTTGGTAGATGGATGTCACACGTCTTTGAATGTTTGGTTCTAGGACGTGCCGGTTTCCTCATGATGTTTTCCTTCACCGTTTTGGGAGTAGTGTGATGAAATTATTTACACAAAGCAAAGCGCCCGGCTGGTTTCGAATCCACGATCTACAGCTTGTAAGTTGCGGCTTAGTTTTTTGAAATTATCTCTTAACAGTTACCCTAAACGGTTAGGTTAGTCTATCAGCAAAAGGCCTCCAGTGTCGTGATAAATGTCATTCACTTCTCTACTACAAATGTCAGTTTCTTCTTCAAACCATATCCATCACACATGATATAAAACCACTCTTAACTTACGACAAGAGATTGTGTTATTCCGTTAGTTAATATTTATCAAATGCATAGAATAGAAAATGTAGGTAGGCTTAAACTAATGAGCACATATTGTTCTATGGGCATTAACAAAACTAGAAAAAGACATAAACGGTTTTTTGTGTCCAATTATTTTTTTTACGCGATATCTTAAATCTGTCATTAAAATGTTATAAAACTATTCGAACAAAGTTTTTTAATAGGAGACAATCATAAGTGACCGTTATGCCATAATGATTAGGTAATAAAATTCCGTTAAAATAATATAATTCGTCTACGTTCTTGTCGCACCCAAACCCAGAAATTTTCCCGATGTTGACTCATAGAACCACATTCGATTATTTTTTGCGTCTCTCAAATTATTCGATAATAAAAACGTCAACAAAAAACGTTAAAGTGCTCTCTTTTAGATTGTGTACACGTGTTAATTTAATATGCCGTCATTTATGGTGAAAAACAATGTTATGATGTCACTTCCAAAAATGGTCGGTCAGCGTGATCACGGATTACAAGACTTGGACAAGAAACTCTCGTTAGAGTCGTCACGATCTGTTTACTGTTTGATGTTAAGTTTCTTATCTCGCATGTTTTCCTGTTTCAAGTTTGAGATATCAACATTCAGCACAATGTAGGTGGTGGTGGGTTCGATTCCAGCGGAGGTGGTAGGCGGATTTGTAACAACGCTTGATTTATAGTGGGCTGATAATTTTAATTTATCATGTATTCTGCTGCATGTAAACATTGTAGTTATATCTAAGTTACGTGAGGGCGTTGTTTTGGCAGCAGCTGTACAGTTTTTAAGTAAGACGATCTTATTTTACATCCGAGGGTTAGAATTACGGCCGGAATTCGATTCATTTGTGATTTATAATGGACATTTACAGAATTCGTGCAACAGCTGCCAAGTTTTATTCAATTGTGTGGGTTTTTTTTGGAAATTTTTGTATCGCGTGTCGTCTGTTGTAGGTGTTTACTTACATATTTGGTAGGTGTTATTTACTTTATCGTTTTCGAGTTCATGATTATTTGTAACGGCTTTATAGGTGGCTCTCAAAATGATGACGCATCCTAAACATCGTGAGGAAACCGACATATCCTAGAACCTCAAATTCGAAGATTTGTGACATCTACCAACCCGCACTGGGCCCGCGTGGTGGGTTATGGCCCACTCCCTCTCACCGACAGGAGGCCTGTATGTCGAAGGTATGTTCCGTCGAAATAAAGATCCGCCGAACAAGTGCATATCGAAGAAGGGTTCTGTTGAAGTAGTGCCGAAGTGGCCGTTTTGCGTGAATGTGACGCTTGTCTACCCCCAACTTGTTATTTTTTTTTGTGTGTTTATGTTCTATGCGTCATGTTTGCCGCAAATAAATGTATTTTCTTTCTTTATTTCTAGTGTTTTTCGAAGGTGTGTTGTCGAAGTATGTTCTGTCGGACTAATGCTAGTCGAACTATTGTTTTTCGAAATTAGGACCGTGTCGAAATAATTAACTGTTGAAATTCAATCACTCATTCATTCACTCCTGTCTCCCAGTAATGGAAACATTATATGCTGATTATACTATGTTCCTAATGATATTTAAAACCAAAGAATACATATTTGATAGAAACATTTAAGTACAATTAACTGCTTACTTAAAGATGCCCACATGTCTTTGCAATAGAGGAAAAATTTTAAACGTTTGTAGTTTCGTACGAATTTTAATTTAATTTTTTTTTAATTTTTAGGCAGTCGCTCCATGTAAAATTCTGGTATTCAGCTGCATCCGGTTAGACTGGAAGCCGACCCCAACATAGTTGGGAAAAGGCTAGGTAGATGATGAGTTTCGTAGGAATTTTCATAACCTAGGACAATGGGAAGTTTATGCTGAATTACCGTGACTAGACGATTAAACATGTCTTAGTCATATATTATGATGATACTTAATGTACTCTTTCGTCATAGATTTTACTGGGGAAAGAATATTCCACGTTCAGTCTATTTGGTATCATGACATTTGGTTTTGCCTATTTTCCAGTGTACATAACTCATATAGGACCTATGTAAATGAAAGTTTGGGTGTTTGTAATTTAATTACATTCTAATGGAATGCACACATATGACATCTCATCACGCTTGTATTATCCGCTGGGTTAGGCAGAAGTTTAACTATAGTACAACCGTATTTCCGAAATTTATTTTATTTTATTTGATATAATTTGGCACAAAGGTAAACCATGGCCTCAATTTAAACCAAGAATACATTAACCACCACCATTGAGGAAACCGGCATGTCCTAGAACCAAAAAATCGAAGACATATGACATCTGCCAACTGGGTCCGCGTGGATGGATTACGGCCCACTCCCTCTCTCAGTGAGGATGCCTGTGTCCCAGTAATGGGAACGTTATAGGCTGATTATTCTGCTGCTGCTGTACTTTCATGAGCTGGAAGATTAGTGTCCTTAGGATGCGGGTGAAACTGTTGACAATAATAAGTAGCATATTATTCTAATCCTGTCGCAAAGTATCTAAGACAATCTCGTGCAAAAAATGAAGTATAAATAACACGACAAAAATGTTACGTCAAAATAATTTAAAACATAATTTGTCTTGAAAGGTGTGTGTTAATCTAAGCAGTGGACTCGCGCGCGTGACATAATGTCGAGTTGCCAATCTTGTCACATGTTTCCAAAAGATTTTCGACTGAATTTGTGAGATATGTCGCAGTTGTGCGTTCTAAGCCAGCATGCCCGTCACTCACGCGCACCTTATCTCGCATCAAATGGTAATTATTATTGACTGCTATCGGTTAACTGTTGTGTTAGGGAATAAACTAGTTTTTATTTAAGGGGCAGTGCGTTATGCCTGATAATTAGGTTGGTGTTTTTATTCGATTGCGGAGATGATAAAAGAGGTATGATTATGGAAAGTGACAGCTATGTAAACAGAACCCAGCAATGCATAAATATGTAAGCTGACACGCCCTTTATGCCTGGAGGCTTTTATTTACATTTTAATTAATTATTTTTTAGCTTGAGTACGTATAGTTTTTTATTATATTTGTTGGTATATTGGAGTGGCTAGCTGACATATGGCAAATAATTTAATTTTATGTTCTAAGACACAGAACTTAAAATTATGTAATGTTAATTACTAACATAGGTACCTAGTATTGTATACACTCGATTTTCTAACTGAACAGACAGCTGTGCTGCTGGGGAGTTTGTTGCGCCACTTCTTCTTCCCAGCGATAGCACTAGGAAGTGGTGAAGGGCGCGCGTTTTTGGGGAACTGTCTTTTGTAATTTAGACGTTCGAAAAGTGCTGATTCTCAGCCTAATTTGAATAAATTACTTTTGATTTTGAAAGTATTTGATATAACTATACAAAGTAAAGCTGAAGAAAGAATTCGTATTATGTAAGGTAATCTCGTAACTAGGTTTCTGTCAGAATAAGTATGAACTCTGCCAAGATACCTAGGAAGATATAAAATTTATGAAAACATACCGGCTGATATTTTTTCAATGAATTCGTAGTGACGTTTTCAATGTGAAATACATTTTTTTTAATTTAATTTTTTGGAAAAAATAGAGGGTTTTTTGTGCGTTCACTTTTTATATCCTGTTTTTGTCCAGACGGTAAAAAAAGTTAGCCGATATAAACTACATACTAATTGTAGTAATTTGTTTGTAAATGTTGTAATTTAGATATGTCCATACATTTTTCACTTTCAATTTTCTAAATAAATAACTAGTGTAAATAACTAGCATAATTAGCTAATTATTCATCACCTAGATGAATATTTAGGTAATTACGCTAGTTTATTACGTTGCAAATTACTTTAGTTTTTATGCTAAGTGCAGTAACTGTGGGAATAGTTAAACAATAGTCCATAAAGACATTTGACTGATGAACATTGCATCACATGTCTGGCTGCCTGTTCTTTTGAAAATTAAGAAGAATTGTTCAAAACATTACTAAGTAACTGGATAAAAAATATATTTGTTTATTTATGCACTAGCTTCTACCCGCGACTTCTGCCGCGTAAAATTTCTTGTTTTAACATAAAACATTTCCAACGTCTTCTAGAGATGATGTAGCTTCCCATTAGTGAACGAATTTTCGGAATCGGATCAGTTGTTCCGAAGATTACCCCCTACATACAAACCTATTTATAATATTAGTATAGACATTAACACAGGAAAGTGAAACAGCACCTAATTGCAGCACCCTAATTTCGTAACACACTAATCCATTGCTTCATATGATCGAAAATGTTACTTGCTCAACAATGTAAATAACGCAATGAATGTTATTGAACTGTCAAAGTCACTGCTACTGTTACTGTACATATGTTACGCAATTACCCCGCAGGTTGACGAATCTAAACATATAGCCACAAAAACTTATTTAGCAAAACCTAATGTGAAAAGGACGCGCCTTTTACCGTCCAAATAAAACTGGCCAATAATTATTACGTGTCATAATAATATATCTAATAACTATTATAATAAGGTGTTCCCCTTAACAAGGACGATATTATGGGTTATGACTTCACTGCACAAAAACTCGCCGGCCACAAACGTGCCGAACCGTTCAACAATCCCGCCTGCGCCTGAGTGACAGATGTGTCGCAATCGATCCGTTCGATCCGATTGAATAATCGACTAATCATACTAATGATACCTTTGTTGATCACCGAGTTTGGGAATTTAAACCTACCAGACTTCTTGGGTGTCTGTACGAGATAAAAATATTTTTCTATCTGCTTTTATAATCCAGAGATTTTGTAAAAGGATAAGGTACCTGCATAGTAATTGTAGCACGTGGTATTCTAATTTCTGCCCTTTCCCATGGGAAAAAGGTATATCATAACATCACACCTTTTTCCCTGAAGGGTTAGGCAGAGGTGTACCTATAGTACACCCCATAGATATACTCGTAAGAACGAAGGCCAATTATGTTTCAGTCCCATGTAATAGAGGGTGAGTCTATTGCCACCGACCGGGCGCAAATCCAGATTCCGGGCTACTGAGAAATTCCAGGTTATTGAGAGAAAACACAATACCAATTTGCCCGACCTGGGAATCGAACCCAGGACCTCGTGCTGACTAGTAGCGCTTGTGACCATTCAGAAAAGGCATAAGCTGGTGTGTGTGTAGAATAGGTATTCTAGAGTCTAAAACTTAAGAATAATCCAAGGTCGCAAAATCAGGCAATCTTTTGTGCCGAGGGTATCGTAAAATAAGGCTAACAAAAGATTTATCTTTTTATAATATGAGACTACAACATCCTTCTGTGTGGTCATAACTGCATGGTGGCCCTACCATAGTAAAGTCAAACTGTTTGCTAACGATGATGGTGCAGTTTTCTTTCACGACATTATAACATGTCGGCTTACGTTTGTGAATCTCTTCAATATGGAATGAGCTATTCCATATTGAAGAGATTTGCAAGTCAGCAAGAATCATACCGCCGTAGACTGCCTAGGGTATTTCGGTTGTTGCAAAAATATTGTCACTCAGGCTTGATTCTCATCAATCAACTCAGCCTATCGCAGTCCAATGCTAGAAATAGGCTGCGTCACAACACCCAGTTCGCCACCTTCTGCATCCAGTCTATCCCAGCCACCTTTTTAAGGTCGTCGGTCCATCTTGCTGGGGAGCGTGACACGCTACGCTTGCCGATACGCGGTCTCCACTCCAGGACTCGTTTGATCCACTGGCCGTCGGTCCTTCGACAAACATGTCCGGTCCATACAGCTATTGATTCATATACGCAGGTAAACCTGCGCTATTCTATCTTTGTGTAATTTTAGGGGATTTATAGGTAAATAAATAAAGAAAAAATATCGATGTATATTAAAAGGATGGCAATTCTTTACTTTCTTTTCCCAAGAATCAAGATAAGCTGTTCTTCCTGCCAATGACATTTAATAATAAACATAGTCTTTATTAATGTTGTAAATTCGAGATAAAGCTGATTAAAAAAGGTAATTTAACAGTTTAATTGATATTAATACGATTAAGGTCGTAATTAATTTTCTTTATGAGCGTAATGTTGTAAAAATAAAAGATTATATTATTGCGTAATCTAGATTTATGATAAGACTTGCATCATTTATATTCAAATACCAATTGTGTGCAATCGTTTATGAAACTAGTAGTTTCCGTTGTCTGGTCATTATTTTTTTATGCTCTCATACAGTATCCTAATTGCGTAACACTCAAGTAATAGTAATCACAATCAATCTGTTTGAGAAATTCGTCACTTCGACAACGTAAATAACGCATTTAATATTTGTGTGAATTATCAAATTGAAAAGCATTGCTATTGTAAGTGTGTACGCAATTAGGCTGCAGTCTATGTACTTTCGTAAAAGATTTTGGTGCCTATTCAACAGAAAGTAAAACTTTGACCATGATCTAAACAGTTTGTACCTGCTTATTGCCTACAGTCTGCTTATTTTCACACTTCAATAACTTTATCGAAACCTCTTGGTAAACACCAAGAGCTTTCGATAAAGTAGCTTAACAGTACATAAACCAATAAACAATAAACCTAATCAATAAACCTATTTATCTTTCTTTTACATGTTAAGGTTACCCTAACAAAACTTTTTGCCTCTGGCAAGACGTGAAAAGTGACTGATTTATTATTTACAAGGATAGCACAAACATATGAAGGTACTCTCATTTGCCTCAGAATCTAATTTGCAATTAATACGACAGGTAATAAAAATCCAATAACATACATCAATTAGCATTTAGACTTGTAAGAAGAATAAACACATACATACATATTTCATGTACAACAAGTTTACATTTAAATCAAAGGCGGTAATTAAATACATAATGTTTATATGCGGCCTTACCTGTAAGTTATTAATTTATAAATAGTGCATGAACTTCACAGAACTGCTTTCAATTGAATGTTGAAATTATTCCTGAGTGACAAATGAGTAACAACTCAAGAAGTAAGGGGATTTCCTGTATGGAATTCTGTTATAATTTTAACTGCTGTGAGCAAAATATTCCTTTAATAGAAGTAGGCAGTTACTCTATGTATCAGAGGTTACGGAATATTTTAGAATCTTTATCGGGTTTTTGTCCGCCTATAGTTTTATGGAATTCTATATCTAAGCAATGCCATGACTTATCTTCTTTCCTGCCCATCATGTGCACCTTCCAGGATATAAACAAGGATGTTGCTAATCCATTGCTTCATATGTTCAAAAAAAATATCTGGTCAACAACGTAAATAACGTAATGAATGTTGTTGAACTGTCAAAATGAAATACATTGCTACCACAATTGCTACTGTTAGTATGTTACGCAATTACCCCACTATCCAGATGTAAATTTTGTAAAACCGACACGTGAAGAATAACTGCTCATGTTCGAGGTCAAAAGATTAGCCATTCAGCAAGATTGCGTAAGTCGTGGAAGTACATTTTCCGTTCAATGTGGTTGCACGACATTATCTACATTTGACAAAAATGGATATATCTATACAGGCTGGCAGGAACATCAACGCACAAATTGTAACCATAAATTCAGCATATGATTCTAGACTAGGGGGTCTAGAAATTTTTCGTCGATTATCAAAAAAAAAAATAATCACCTGTTTCATTGAAAAGTACATCGGTCAACATGTATGGAACACCATTTTTTTGGTTCTGAATCAAGTACTGAATCCATGGTAACAGGTTGCGCATCGATGCCCTATTACTATGTATAAAATGAATCATAATTCCTGCTGAAATTTTGTGTTATTATAAGATAG
Organism: Apamea monoglypha; assembly: GCA_911387795.2. NCBI lineage: Eukaryota > Metazoa > Arthropoda > Insecta > Lepidoptera > Noctuidae > Apamea > Apamea monoglypha. The sequence continues at coordinate 4,882,647 of OU426920.1, forward strand.
ATCTAACCATGAAACAGCCATTTACATTCAAGAATGATGCTAAATTGCTGATAACAATACCCATATCAGATAATGCAAAATCATAGCAACCCAAAACATCAGCCAGTTCACGGCCACTACCGAAAGCCCGGAACCGGTGAATCAGGGCCCATATATTCAGTGTTATCTGTGACGATGGCAATTTGATAATATGTTCACTAGCATACTGTGTGCATATGTCAGTAACGGGGTGTATTGGGGAACAGATTAGTGGTATAAATCGTACAGGCGGTCTGATAACAGTGGCTCTCCTGCCAAATTTCACTGCGCCCATTATGACGTGCGTCTGGTGTATATGTCCACTGTCCGATGCGATACGCGTTTTGTCTTCGTACTTACAACTGTTTTTTTTTGATGGTCAGTGATTTTGTGGGGTTTGAAGTTTTAGTATCTTGTCTTTGATGTGATCTAATTTTTTTTTTTGCTGAATGGTCCTGCCCCTGGATTCGATCACGCCTGTTGGAAAGCGATGGATGAGGTCTATGATGGAACGAGCGTGCCCAAAAGATCTAACCTTAGTTTTCGACAGCTAATGTTAGATCAGTCTTCTAGGGTAACCAGATGTGGGTGAATAAAACACTTGACCTTAATATTACATACAGTCTTTATAGATTTCTAACATATATTTATTTTGTACCGTTGAGGATTGAATGCTATTACGAAAACATTTCAATCAATCAACTCAGCCTATCGCAGTCCACTGCTGGATACAGGCCTCTCCCAGACTGTGCCACAACACCCTGTCCCCCGCCTTCCGCATCCAGTCTAGCCCAGCCACCTTCTTTAGGTCGTCACGAAAACATTTAGAGTTCTGTATAATTTGAGGGAGCAGCACGTTACGTTATTTTTGTTCCGATGCACTTTTCAAACTCGCCCTGTAGCGCAAAATTATCTATTAGGACGACTACAACGAGCACACGCCTAAATTACCCAATAACAGTTACGAGTACATTACAGACTTCATTCATTCAATTTCCATCACTGTATCACACGATTCCAAACGTAATCCATCTATTTACATCTATTAGCTCATATTTTTTTCTATTCCAAACACAATGCATCTATTTCTGTATTTCATTCCTTATTTTCAATTGATGTTTGTTTTCACTTAAATAAAAATCTGTTTTCCGCTTCCCGCAATTTACCGCTGGATGCGAGTCACAGAAAACCGGTCGAAGCGGTGACGATTGTGGGAGGTACGTATATTATGTGTTAGTGGATGTTTTTCGGCTGAAATGGTGATAATGTTGAAATAACAACATTATAGCAATGTATACCTGGCACTGATACGCTGGCCTTGACCTGCGCACTGAGCGATATACTAAGCGCAGACACACCCCCTCCACTGCCGCTCAGCGTTCTTTTTGCGTGACGGGACCTGTAAATTAAGTCGATTTCAGAATGACTAGTAAGTACTATTGAAAAAAACTTTTAAAAAAGGGCAGCGCAAATCTAAAAACAAATTTATGTTTACCTGGTTGGAAACTAATTTGCGAACTCAGGATAGACATGTAATCTCAAGTGCAATGGACCCGGTGTATTTCACGCTAGCACATCGACATATGGATGGATGGATGAGTCAGTGTGTTTATTCGGTTATCAGCGATCGTTTCAGTGCGATCTCCAACGGACAGATGGATAGTAAATTGTTCGGCGGATCGTACGCAGCTCACTGCGAAATGTACGTGCTATGCGGGTTTTGTTTGCAGCCGTAGGTAAATGATTGTGTTGTTGGTTGCTTCCAGCAGTGTTTGTTTCCTTGGGAGTTAGTTGCTAGGTTTAGGAGTCATTTTATAAATCATATCTATTGTATTACTGTCGATATCCCAATTTATTTGTTTACTATGTTCTTCCATATAGGTCGAGCTGTCATTCGAGTTTATTTAAATCTTTGCCAAAATATTATCTGAAGGTAGGTTGCCACGGCTAATAAGCTGACTATACCTAAACACGGTACTTTAGTCAATTTGAGTCATCTTTGAAAAAAAAAACGTCGAAAGAATTGAGGGTTCAAGGTCTAAACATGATAATGCAGGGTAATGTAGGGGGTAACAAAGTAGGTCAAGGTCCATAATTGCTGTTGGAGGAAAACCCCATATTTATGCTGTTACCTCTTTGTTCTCTCATTAAAAGACGATGCACCAGATATAGTGAACTTGTTCATAACATTAAAGTTTATAATGATTTTAGTCACCTGAATTTTTCTGATGGTTTTATCGCCGAATTCTTTGAAACTGGCAAGAATCTTATACATATAGGGTGGCAGGGACATCTACGCGCAAACTGGAACCATGAATTTAGCCATGATTCCAGACTAAGGCGTAGACACGTTTCCTCAGTTATAAAAAAAACAGCTTTTTCATAGTAAAGTGCAATATCTACGTGGCCAACGCTAGTGTTGATGTAAATCCAAAAACTCCCTGCAAAAATATTTCAAAGATAGCAAAAACCAGCCAGCGTAACCTGAAATTCAGATGTTAATTCCCCAAATATTTTTGAACTTTTTTCGCATTTTTCAGTAATATTCGGTTCGGCCATGTGTCGGTCCGATCCGATCATTCGCACTTTGCACTTCGTAGTAGACCCCCAGGACTCGTCTGCTCCACCGGCCATTGGTTCTTTAACAAACATGGTTAGCCCACTGCCACTTCAGTTTGCTTACTCTGCAAGCTAAGCCTCTCTTTTCAAGTGCCATTCCCCACGCTCTTGTGCCAGCCTCATCCAGGTTCTGCCCGCGATGGTAACAATGTCGTCCATCCATCGCGAATAGTGTAATACTAATATTATATTAATAATATATTATGACTGGCGCCGGTCCACCTAGCTATCTTCCAGATAATGTGTTTATGATAAAACTAAAATGTACTTACCGCAAGCTCAGTTTAGATCTAATGTGGTGGATTGTAGCGAACATTTAAGTATTATTAGAAGCATAATAATTCAGTTTGGAGATTGAAGTTCCTCCCTTGTATCTAAATATACCTACTTATTATCCTTTATGAGGGTTTTCTGTTAAAATATTATCAAGTTCGTGAATTTTATTAAAATGTAGCAATAGATGTAAGTACCTAACGACGGATGAAATGAAGACGATCATGTCAGTATGTCTGAAGTTCTGTGAGATGGGTGTATGAATTTTGTCCTTTTTTTATTTAGCCTATAAGTACTGTCCCATTGTTGGGCCTCCCACAAGTCCTTCCTGAAACTCTTCCCGCGCCATCTCAAACCAGCCATCACGGTACGCGGTCAGTTCATCTCGCGATCTCTTACTGGGCCGGCCTCGATGGCCTTAATTTTGTCTTTATCTAATTTATTAGGCTGATGACCGTTTTATATAAAATTAAAGTAAAAAAGATGAAGTTCCTGTTGTCTTTATCAAAAACAAGGTGGGACACACACAAATTAATTAAGGTAATAGAATAATACAGTGAGAAACGATTCGTTTTGTAATTGTTCTGTAACGGATAGTGTCGTTGAAGTGAAAAGAACAAGAGAAACTAAAAACGATTTTGAACACTAAACTTTAATGATAAATATATCTATCGCTGTCCGTCAAGAAAAAAAAAAAACAGGTTAAAAAAAAAGAAACGGAGTCTACTTGAAAGCAGAAAGCTAAAGCTGAGCAAAGTTCGCAAACTGTAGTTACACGAAAAGTTCAGCCTCCAGCTGTACTACACCCATAAAAGGATTAAACAACTAAGCTTTTAAATCAAAACAAGAAGTTGCAACACAGACAGTTAGTAATTTATTACAAACAAACAACTAACTAAGTCTTCATCGACAATAGACATGTGTCAATCGTTTACATTGTTATGTCAATTCGTATGCAAATTCTATAATAACAACACAAACACTGGATAATTTAAAAAATTTAAACGCGTAATTATGGAACGCTAGAGATGTCCATCGGTTTTCATCCATGCGGAAACATTCCATACTCTGCATTCGTTACAAAATGTAACACGTCTATTATTTGTTATGCTAAATCGTGAGTTGGCGCATTAAATGTCATGACATAATGACACTGTGTCGTGTTAACGCACGACTGAACAGTACAAATTACAGGTGCAATTTAACCGAGAATTGTTTATAATGAATTAATGTGTGTTGGGCGACGGCAGTGCTAATTATGCAGATATTATGACGCCTGTGTAAACAGCACGAGCGGTGTCGCATCACTAGTGCGAGCTTATTGTCGGTCGATGACGGGATGTGGCGCTTCACTGATAGACGTAAATAAGATATCTCTATGATGAGTCTGACGACTGTCATTAATTTTGCAATGCTCGGTTACCTCGCATTGCTTGAGAACGGATTGTTTATGTTGCCTTTCGTAACTTTTTTTGTGAAATTTAACTTTAACCTTGTAATTAGAAAATAAAATACTCTTAATTTTAACCTGCAATAAGTAACACCGCGAGTGAAAATCTGGGTAAAATCTGGATAATGTAGGTACCTACGTAATGTCGGGTTAAAAACCGGCCATGTGCGTGATGGACCATGCTCAATAAAGGGTTCCGTAGTTGGGATAAGTTTAACCAAAAACCCATTTTTTTTTTTTTTTTTCTGGTGGGAAATCATTTAATGACCCCTCCCGCTCTGGGTGGAGCGGAAGGGAGTGTCAGACTCTTACTGACTAAAACCCACCCATGTTCCTTCCTTCGCCCTTTATGTCCCGGGGTAGCGGTAACCCTTTCGGACAATCCCGCTGAATCCAAAAACCAACTTAACGATGCATTTGAATAACATTTTTTCCAATATTCCTACGTCACAAAAAATATTTTTTTATGTGATATAACTATAAATTAACGATTTTTCGACTTTTTTCCTTTACTTATTTCTTGCCAAATATGTATAATGATTCTAGATGATTCTAGGTCAACGGAAAGTACCTTAGAATTTTTAATTATTTTCAACTTGATACCCCCACGCGTTCCTGAGAAAAAGGGCCAGACTGACAGACACAGCGAACTGATCATATAAGAGTTCCATTTTTTTCCTTTTGAGGTACGGAACCCTAAAAAAATTATAAGATGTTCAACATAACATGTGTGTGTTGCTGTTGACAAGAAACGAATGGCACAAGCCACTACTATCACATTCCTTTCCAAGCTCTCTGTTGCTTGGTAACTAGATAACATTTGAGAACTTAGTCATCACTTAGCGCATATTTTTAGCGAAAACCGGCACAACGTAATATGACACCAACCGTTTGTAAAACAACTTGTAAGATCTCCTAAACATTAGGAAACGTGTTTATGACTAACACCACAATTAGATTCATGTTTTATTTTATTTTAATGTTCATAATAAATCATGAGACCTGACCGCAAAGTTCACTGTGAAATTCCGTGTGAATAATTAACCTATGGTGTTCACACTGCTGGGACACAGGCCTCCTCTCTGTGAGCGGGAGTGAGCCGTAATCCACCTCGCGGGCCCAGTGCGGGTTTGTAGATGTCACATGTCTTCGAATTTTTGGTTCTAGGAAATGCCGGTTTCTTCACGATGTTAAGGATGTGTTTAGGTTATGCACAGCCTGGATAATGACTGTCTTTTAGATTAGGTACAAAGAATATTGCTCTATGAGAAAAATCATGGTGGACGTGCTCGTAACAAAACAAGGCGGTCTACTACCCTAGTACGAAATCCGCAGTTACGGTCGAACTTACGGGCGTGGCTTACTCCGTGTCATTTAAAGACATGAGATTAGTTCGGGTCCCGAACTAAGAATGAATGACAGCACGAGTAGACACTACGCCCGATGTATACCTATTTGTCCGAAAAATATAATTCGACACTTTTTTTGACGGATCGACTACTTTTTGACGGGCCCGTATCTTCCTTAACGGACTCGGAGAGTAGAGTAGATCCCCAATGTCATCGGCAAGTTGTCAAAATATTAGCCACAAAAAATTGCAACACAAAACAAAACAAAAAAAACCGTTTTGTATCTAGTGTGTAGTGCCAGTAATTTAAATGTGACAATTGTGTGAGGCAGGGACTAAAATAGGTAAGTTGTGTCATAAGTTTTATATATGGGTAAATAATTTAGATGAAACCTTTCCTATGGTTAATTTAATAATGGTTATATCCAATGATGTAAACATGTCGTAGGTAAATGAAACAGGTGTTATTTTTAGTTAGGGAGTCGTTCGACGACGAAACACGATAGCGTTGTTTTTCTTACATAATAATTTGGCATCCGTTTAATTAATTTTAAGCCTTAGGTACCTACAGGTTCTGTCCAATTTTAAATATAAGTCTATTTTCATTACGAGTACCAGGAAAACTTAGCGAAAAATATTGAAGATGACTCGATGACTAGAAAACAAGTGAATTTCGTGATTATATTAAAGGCTCGTAGGCTTTAGTATAATCACGAATTACTGTTAATTAGGGTTTGAGGAAAGATATTAAAGAAAAAGTAGGAAATCATCAATCAATCGAGCATTATTGTAAGAATGTTTGACGTTGGCAGCGCCTTTATGTCGTGGCAGTAAGGGCGATTTTCTTAGTACTGTACCTACATAATGCCTAATTGTAGTATCCCACCCATGCCTGTTAACCACAATACAAGTCATTTAATTTTTACAATAGGTAGGTATCAAATGATACCAGACATACCTAACAAAATTTGGAGGCAGACAATACTTCATCATTCAGGTCCCACATCACTCGTTTTCCATGAATTCGTAATTTGTCGACCTGATCTGAATACATATCCGTTGGAGTTCATTAGCTAGAGCATTCATCTTTTCAGAGCCACTTCAATTTATTTGAGTATTCGTGTTGGCATTTCCGAAGTATTATTACATTACGTGTAAAAATATCTCTGATTTTTTGTAAGGGACTCTCTACAATGGCAGCTAATAATGCGATCTTAAATATATGTTTTTTTTTTGGGAATTTTATCTCGCAGTTCATGCGTCTGCTTAACCGGACTTGCCTGTGGGTGCCTTAATAAATTAGGGCCTCCAGCCAGGGCTTAAAAAACTTAAAAGCTCAGCGACTACATGCGGGGTGCGAACCACGGCTTAGGGCGTCGCTGGCGAAGGGCAGCAAGGGACAGACTGGATCGGATTGTATTAAAAATACTATTTAAACTTTCACATTTAACACCAGTCTACATAAGTAGTTGAAAAGCGTCCTATACTGTTCCCACTGCTGGGACTCCTCTCGCGTGAGAGGGAGTGGGCCATGATCCACCACGCGGGCCCAGTGCGGATTGGTGGATGTACCATGTCTTCGAATTTTTGGTTCTAGGACATGTCGGTTTCCTCACGATGTTTTCCTTCACCGTTTTGAGAGCCGTTTTTAAATAAATTCCTTGAATATTGTCTTGCTGAAAAAATGTAAAGACCAGCGGTGTAATTGCGTGACACTCTAATAGTATGAATAGCTTTAATTTTGACAGTTCAACAACATTCATTGCGTTATTTACGTTGTTGAGTACACAAATTTTTGGAACATATGAAGCAATGGATTTACCATATCCTTCAAAACTATTCTGATTTTGATTGAAAGTTTTATGATAAATAATGTCAACAGATCAACTTAGATTATTTATATTGTTTACACAACGTACCCAAGTATATAAAAGTAATATATAGTTTATTAAGTTTTCGAATAAAATGTTTCCACATAATAAATAAAAGTGACGAAGAAAAATGGGCAAAGATGTGACAAACTAAAGTTGTGAAGTTTTACCTACCGAGTGACGTAAAGGCTTCCGCAGACAGGAGCGACGCGACACCGTGACGCGATTCTGGTAGAACATTTCCATAAAGTTTTCATAGAAATTGCTGTACTAGAGTCGCGTCTGGCCGTTGCGTCCCGTCTGTCTACGAGAGCCTTAATTTTTGTTATATCATAGAAGGCTGTTTGTGTATGTGAGTTTAAATGTTTATAAACGCACCCACGTTTAAAAAAAAATGAGTACAGTTAGGAAGTTGTGAACTATAGTGAAAATATAGGCGTTATGTTTTGTTTTTTTTTACACTATGAATTAATTAGTGCCTTTTCATACATGCAATAACAATGACTAACAATTCCATGATACTCATTATGCTACCGTAAAAGTAATTAAAAATATTAAATTAATGAATAGTTAATTGTTTCAGTTAGATTAGAATTTTATATTTTTATTTTAATAGTTGGTTTAGTTTTAGAATATTGTCCATTTAATAAAGGAATTGGTAATTAACGAAGTAGATAGTTTATGAGAAGTTTATTTGTTACTAGCGATCCGCCCCTACTTCGCACTGGCTTTTGACAAAACGTCGAGTTTTCTTTATTAAATGTAAGTTTAATAACTATTAATGTACTCTCTAAATGATGGTTAAAACCGCTTAATATCCGTTGCGTAGTTTAGGAGAACAACGCGGTCACACAGGTAGACACAAAAAGGGACTTCAATTTATAATACATATGTATAGATGTAGAAGTATCCGATGATTTCAATCAGTCCAAAACTAAAAACATAATTTTTCCTTACACATATTTAATACATCAGTGAATTAATTACACGTGAATGACGAATATAACAATAATCAATAACGCGTGACGTCATAGGCCTATATTAGGCATTAGCGCCCACCGCGGTTGCGTCAATTCTAATCGACAATGAAGCCTGGTGGTCTACCACCTAACTTGGAACAGGAAGATCCGCTAGGAAAGTGTAGTTTTTAATAATACTTAGTTACCTGCAGCATAATTCCGTGACACACTATCAGTCACAATCCGAATCATTTGAAAGTTTATTGCTACTTAATTCATTGCTTCATATGTTCGATAAATTTGTCTGCTCCACAACGTAAATAACGCAATGAATGTTGTTTAACTGTCAGAATGAAAGCAATTGCTGCTGATAGTGTATTATACAATTACCCCGCAGATTAAATGGCAAGGTAATTTATAACGCACGCGCATAAAATTTCTTAATCTACATAGTTATTAGTTGCCGTGCCTGTACTCCTAGATAGGCTACGAAATAATCTGTGTTTAGAAGAAACAGTTCCGACTCCCATCATAAACGGTTGACTTAAAAATAAGGAGTTTTATCTTTATGTATGTTCACAGTAATAATTACAGCAGCTACATAATGAGCGACAAATTAAGGTCATTAAACAACAGTAAGTACAGTGTAAATTATTTCATCACCACTGCTCTCAAAACGGTGAAGGAAAACATCGTGAGGAAACCGGCATGTCCTAGAACCAAAAATTCGAAGACGTGAGTCATCAGACATCTAAGGGTTTTCAAGAAATTCCTATTGCATATTGACACAACCTACGTTATAAAATTACTTATCACTTCAATGTGTGTACACCAAGTCGGTATTGTTTTTTTTGGGAGGAACCTTACAAACCTCAAACAACTAGTTTCTAAATAGATCAGTGTACCAATGAATTTAAACGTATGTTGATAAGCTGCTCATTTTCAACCTGAAAATGATTGTACTTGATTTGCAAAATGCATCTTTTCGCTGGGTTTGATGCAAAAATCTGGAAACTTAATATAGGATACTAGCTGCGCCCCGTGGTTTCACCCGCTTAAGTTTCAATCCCGTGGGAATATCGGGATAAAAAGTATAAACCATCTGTGTGCCAAATTTCATCTAAATCCGTAGTTCTTGCGTGAAAGAGTAACAAACATCCATCCATCCATACAAACTTTCACGTTTATAATATTAGCAGGATATAGCATAATCAGCCTATAATGTTCGCACTGCTAGGACAAAGGCCAGGAGGCCTGTGTCCCAGCAGTGGGAACATTATATTGCGTGCAGTGGTGGTTTTGAGAGCAGTGGTGGTAAAATTATTTACACAAAGTGAAGCTCCTGCCTGGGTTCGAACCCTTGACTTACAACCCGTAAGTCGGGACAGGGTAGGTATATAAATTTAAGAGTAGGTGGTAGTAGTACGTATTATACGTATTATAACCCTTCGGGGAAAATAGGCGTGGTGTTATGTTATGGTGCGGTCGAAGAAAAAAATGAAAATCATCTTTGAAACATTTCTAGAAGTTCTTGTGTTTAGAACCAAAAAATCGAAGACATGTGACATCTACCAACCCGCACTGGGCCCGCGTGGTAGATTACTTCCCACTCACTCTAGAAGAGAAAAGGCCTGTGTCCCAGCAGTGGGAATATTATAGGCTGATTATGCTTGACTAAGCCTGAAAGTGGCACCGGTAACTGAAAAGTTGTTTGGAAATTGGTTATGTGATACGGAGGAATGAGGAAAATGTCGTGAGGAGAGTTTTGGGTCTGAATTTCGATGGCTATAAGAGTAGGGGAAGACCAAAGAAACGATGGATGGACTGTGTGAATGATGATAGAATAAAATAGAATAGAATACTCTTTATTGTACACCATACAAATTAAAGAACATAAATATATAAAATTTTACAAAGGGTGACACAATGGGCGGTCTGGATGGATGGTCGGTCGATGATATGGTTAGAAAGGGGGTGACTACCGAGATGACGACTAATAGAGGAATATGGAAGAAAAATACATATTGCGCCTCCCCCAAATAAATTGGGATAAGGGTGGGAGAATGATGATGATGATGATGAGGATGCTTGTCTTAGATTAACTATTGAACTAAGCATAGTTTTAAAGAGTCGTAACTAGTGCCTCTTCTATCTATCAAATACTAGCTGCATCATAACATTTTATTGATTTAATATCTACGACTGACATAACTGGCCTCGTCTTTAGCGCGGTCAAAGTGATCATGTACCGTTGATTGCATCTACCAAATACACAATCAGCCATTGGTCTTGGCCAGTATTCCAGTACATCAATGATTGTGCAGTCACAGTAACGTCTACGCAATCTAACAAAACAACAGGAAAATGTACGTTTGTTTATAACAATTGCACTAAAATTATACCCGTGTCATTCCCTATGCGTTTCATGATATAATAATTTAAACAGGTATTTTTCCTTACTGAAATTTATAGTCAATCAAGACGCATATTGATTTTGAGCTTTTTCCCAACTATGTATGTTGGGGTCAGCTTCCGGATGCAGCTGAATACCAGTATTTTACATAGAGCGACTGCTTATCTGACCTCCACAACCTTATTACTGGGCAATACGGTACCCCTTGGTAAGACTGATTGTCAGACTTTCGGGCTACTGCCGACCCGTAACGACTTTCAAAGATCTAAGAATGACAGTCGGGACCAACGGCTTAACGTGCTTTCCGAGGCACGAAGTGGTCTCAATATGTAATGTATGCTCACCCATCCGCGAACCGACCGACCCGTGCGGCTGTTAAACACTGTTGTATATAGCCGATATATTCTGTTAAAATCTTATCGTGAAAACTTAGTGAAGTGAGCATCAGGTGGAATGACAGCTCACTTCAAGTTCATCTCACCTAAATTGAGAGAGAGAGAGAGAGAGAGAGGTGAGATTTTTTCAGAATAGTCTACTGTAACTAACTGCAATGCATGTTATAGTACAGTATTGTAGGTATTTCGTAAGGAGGAAGCTTCGAAAAGCAATAAAGTGTTGCATGCAAAGATCATAATACTCTTTAAGTGCTGTGATACTATTATTGGCGTAGAAGCACCACAATAACCTGTTTCCTCGATCGAGACTACAACTTGCGCGGGAAGTGAAGTGCTTCGGTCTTATGTTACTTTCTATCTCTTCAAAAACAAGCAAAAAGGCTTGAGAGAATAGTGTTGTGTAACTTTTTATCATCGAAAACGTTCTATCAAAAAGTTTGGCTGCAGGATTCTCTTTTAGTCTACTATCAAGAGAGAGAGGCTGCATTATAATTCACTTGTATCCTATGCCTGTGATTTGGGAAATTTCGGTATGAGGGAGGTTGTTATGTAGGCTGTCGGAAAGTCCCCGTGCCGCAGATATATTTTGTGGGCTATATAAAAATGGCAAAATTTTGCAAAAATACCATAGTGCATAGAAAAAATAAGTCTTTCCGTCCATGCGAAACCGAGTCGCCCAACTAGTCAATAAGTATTTTTAGTTTAGGTTTCATACTAATTGGTACGTTCACATGTTACTAAAAATAAACGCTGTTTATGTACGTACCAATAGGTATTGTCTTTATTGCCTAGATGACGACCAGTCTAGACTCGCGTCTGTTCGTGTCTCCATATCAAATTTCCCAGGAAACACAAGTGCGCATAATCGCTTTTATAGAATTTTTAATATAGCGTTACTGAGCATAGATAATTTACATCGAGACATAGCTAACTGATTCTTGATAGAATATAAGAATTTTCAGTTAAAAATGTCTTATGTTCGTTTTTGCCCTACTTACTCAATCGTGGGATTTCGGATCGAATAAAATCATTTGATATCGATAAATAAGTTTGTTTATTATTTTAATACCTACAGACGCAGGTAACATAAGTTTCAATTAATTATAATATTAAATCGATTCCCTCGCACCTTTACAAAAAGGTACAAAAAGTGTTTTCGCGGATCACCTAATCCAATTTCCCAGAAACATATTTTAGGCAGCCGCAGCAGGCATGTAAGGCTGATCCCTTGGGAGCAAAAAGTTTAAGATATTTTTTGTCACACCTATCACGTCCGTCTCTAATTGTTCCATTCAAAAAGAAACTAAAAGTGTTCTTAATCCTATAATGTTATTCGATGCGTGGCGCGCCAGCCTCCGCTGCGCCCGCGCCGGCTATTCACCGTCGATGCTTTTTTTATTCGAATCCGTGTGAATAATAAAGGATTTTATGTCATAAGTTGTTAGAGGCCTCGGTTTGATTTATTTGTCTGCTCGCATTAAACGCCTGTACCTGGCGTTTGAGGAACTTTACCTTTTTCTGTTCCCGTTTTTTGTGTGAGCGCGGCATAATGCGAGCTGTGCGCCGGCGCCGCGATTCAAGCGCTGATCAAAGCGATTGGAGACGATTAAACTTACTTGATATATAGATGGTCAACAATACGTAGCGGCGCCTCGCAGTCGCGGTACACATTTCAAATGACGATGCTCCTGCGCTGATTAAATGGTTTTCTTGTAATGCATTCCTGTTGTGCATCGAACGAAACGTAACAATAGTAATGTATTTCACTGTGGCGCGAACTCCATGTATTTTAGTCGGAATACTAACGAAACTACACGAGATGATGTAACCGATGGCGAACGAAACAAATTAATGAGTGCAGTTAACAACTTTAGACAATTTAACTTATAATTTGTCTGTGACAAAGACACCGAATTTTTGTACTGAGTGTATAATAATGACATAGCGAGATAGGTCCTTACCTAAATAATGTACCTATAGTCAGAATAACTAATAGTACTAACATATATCATTATTGTATGCCTCAACGGCGGGACATAGCTGAACTTATTTTAATTATTTAAGACCTGTATTTATGATGTATACCTATAGTCCACAATAAAGATGATTTGATTTGATTTGATTTGATTTGATTTGATTTGATTTGATAGTTAACTATTATTTTCAACGAAATCTCCAAACGGCTGGTTGACACGTCCCGTGACAATTTTAGTTTATTAATAGTTATTGTTAGGTTAGGTAATTATATTTTTATATTTTAATAGTTTTTTAGTTAATTATATTGAAGTTTATCCAGTGTATATATTTTGTTAAAAACATAATTTTGCACGATAGTTAACTATTTAAAAATAAAAAAACTTAAAAAATAACAAAAAGTAGGTAAGCGTTAAATACTTTAAAAGTAGAGTCATAGAATCATTCAGTTTATTTAATTCAAATGAAGTCTGTGGACTTTGGATTTTACACATTCGACTGAATAATTATGAAAATATTACCTATCCTGTGTTTACCTACTGTCATACTTATTAATATATTAATTAACTGACACGTACAATTTACAATAACATCCGGGACGTTTCATAAAGTATAGAATATAACGATTGAACAATATTGATCTATGACATCATTCGGAACACTAAAATGTTGTAATTCCTTAGATTCTTCTTAGAATTCGGTCTCAAAAACACGTAAAGGTGTATCATCCATACATCACAGGAACCCGACACATACAGGCTGGTGCATAACTGTATCGATGCTAAAATGTTTATCGATCAATCATTTATTAGAAATACAAAATCTTAAGAGATTCTTGCTATCTTTTATTTATGTGTTCTTAATGTAACGTAGGTTTTTGTCAATATCAAAGCATCAGTTTCAATGGAACTAACACATCGCTTTTGCATCCCACTATTAAAATTTATGGTAAGACAAATAATTGTTTTGAATACTCAATCAGTTGTGAATCGTAATTGTGTTTATCATTTGTCAATAATAGTGTAGAGTTTATTTATTACTATAGTTATTTATTATAATAGTGTTCATCTGCATAAAAGCCTGTAATCATCTATCGTAAAACTACGCAATGATGAATAATAAAAATATTTGCAAGTTGTCGTGATATTAATTTATGGACATTTTCATGTCATTTTAACTGGTTCATATTGTGAGGTTTTAAATATTTATCTTTGAGCTAATTGTTCTATGTTTTAATAAATATAGTTGGGCGAACAAATTATTATGATGCGATCATGCAACTGAGACAAGACGTATCAATGTTACATGATTACAAAAAGAAATAAAAATGTCGTAAACGTTTAAAGATTTTATGGAAGATAAGCTACAGAGTCTGTTATGATCTAAGCACAATGGCATTCTGCTTACCTAGACTAGGGAAAATCATGATGCTATAATGTTTTTATGGAAATATATAAAATAATCGAAAAACAGTTCACATTATATCGACAAAAGAATTAAAGTGTAACCCGCTGTATACGTATGGGCGATGTAGACGGCCTGTCGCTAAGGGTCGTCTTAACGCCTATTATGCTCTTATTTTTTTTGACAGCCCTACGCGAACAAAACGCTCATGAATGAATGAATGAATGAAATTCCTTCGCCGAGGAATGCTAAGCGCCCCTGTAGTAATAGAAAAAATAAACGAATGATTTAAAAAGGACTTCCTTTTGTCGTAAAATTTTTCCTTTGCGCCAAAGAATGTGAGATCCCTTAGAATTAACAGCTCCACTGTTATTTATAATATCGGAATAATTCTTCGAAATATACAATACCTGTCTCTATATTTTATATGCATGTATTATTTACCTACCACATCTCACATAACTTGTATATTCATGTTAAAATGGCTCGAACAATTTGCACAAGTTATATGTTAATGTTATAATGGATTGATTGCCTTGATTATAAATCAAACCTCTAATTAAACCTTCACAGAAACCAATAAAGTGTAGGTAGCTTACACTTATATATTTTCTTTCAATTACTAGTATTGAAGGTGTAATCAAATTATTTGTTTATGTCTATCGAGATCCGTGTTTGTTTAGTTTTCTAGGTAGTCGTTATTTATTTATAGTGTGTATATGAAATAAAACCTCTTTAGTCTGCGTATCTATAACAGTTACCTTTGGCAATTAAAAAAAAAGTGACAAGTGTTATGCAGTTCAACGGACTTCCTGTCCATTTAAATAAATAATTCCGTCGGTACTACACAGAGGTTTTCAAAAATATATTGTTAAGCATTAGTAATTGAACATCGGCACCCACACGTAGCGCCTTCGGTTCGCAGAAGGCTGCGGATGGCACAGAGAACTATAGAACGTTCACGTTTGTATGGGCATTGTGGGCCGCACAAATGGGCGGAAGCGCGTTGATTCGAGATGGGCAGCATGTGCGCCGGCGCCTAGCGTGTGGCCCAGGCAGGCGCCGCGCACCGCGATACGTGAGGAAATCTCTCCGATCATACCTGGCGGAGTCACTACAATGTGTATTCTGCCTAAATGTTGTGCACCTCCGCGGGGATTTTGATTGTATTACTGAGTAAAGCCAGTTTACTGAATTTTCTTTTTACTAATGAAAAAAAAAAATAGAGATTAAAATATAGAAATAAAATAAAAGAGGAGCAGAATTTTACAAGTAGTTTTCCGCTGTCGTAAGCTGATACTTTAATCGGCTTAAAACAGCTTACGTTTATCGGTAACTTCAGTGGTTACCGAGAAGGCAGGTTTTGCAATTGTTTGCAAACAGATGGCCCTTTAACGCAAAGAAAGCTCATTGTAAAAGTATCGTTTTTATTGTGGCCGTAGTAATCCGAAACACATGTGGTGCGAGGTGTCGCGTCTGCGCGCGGCGACTGGTAGTAACGGTTCTGTGGCGGAGGCGCGGTGCGTGACTCATCTCTCGTTCATTGAGCGGTGGTCCATTGAGCCGCGCTTGCGCTCATTACCGCTCCGCCGGCCGGCCCTGCGCACACGCACACAGCGCGCGCTCGCGGACTGACTACACCGACGCACTGCCTACGACATGTTGGCTCCCATCTCTAGATACAACGTGAGTTTAGCCTACGACATCCGCTCTGTCGAAGCCTACGGACTAAAATTAACGCGACGCCTTATTTGAACGGAGGCAATTTAATCGCTGCGAATTTAATATTTTTATTAATGACCAATTTTATTGTTGCAGATGGAGAACTTATCGAAATCGCATATTTGGCTCGCGGCTGCAGCCCTCCTGGCAGCCAGCGGGGTGTGCGCCGGCGCCGGTGTCGGCAACAGAAAGCCTTTCACCCCGACCGACTCCATCCTGGACATCATCGACACCGAACAAGTGCAGAGGTTCCTCGCGGAGAGACAGCGCGCGGAGCAGGCCACTGCATCATCAGCGACGTCTTTTGTGCAAAGAAACGAACTCGGAGACGGTAGTTCTGAAACAGGCATGGTGGTCTCCTTGCCGGAGCAAGAAGACACCACGGAACTGCCCTCGGGAGTCGAATTCAGAAAAATACTGAAATCCTCGAAGAATGCTTTGGTGGTCACCAAGAAAGATTATCTCAAGGAAGATTGGTGTAAAACAGAGCCTTTGGTTCAGAAAATCCGAGAACCGGGCTGTCTGCCCACAACAGTGATAAACAAATTCTGTTACGGACAGTGCAACTCGTTTTACATACCGAAGGGCCCGCGGCGACGCGACAACAACGCTGACCGGCCGCAGCCTGCCTTCAAGTCTTGTTCGTTTTGTAGGCCTAAGAAGTTCACCTGGGTGACAGTGACTCTGCGTTGTCCCGGACAGAACCCGCCGTTCAGACGCAAGCGGTTACAGAAGGTCAAACAGTGCAAGTGTTTACCGGTGGGAGTGAATTGACATTGATAGTGTGACGGACCCTGCAGTGACAGAGGCGGTGCGACCGCCGGCTTGCGACGCACTCGTGCGCACACCCGGCTCTCCAGGGTGACAGGTGACAGACGGTATCGGGAGCGAGCGCCCAGACGCTCGGGTGCTCCACATCGCTGCCGCTGATTGTTTCGATCACATCCAGTGTATAGACTGTATATGAACTGGTCAAATAAATTGAGACGCCTTGCTCGCATACGTCAATGCAGATGACGTAATGTGATGCATAGATTAGATGCCTATTTAGAGTTACTTTGTAATAGAGCGGCTTCGACTGCAAGTCGTCGAGCAAAAGCTTTAATTGTTCGTAGCGAAACTAATTAGCTAGTGTGTTAGAATAGTGGCCTTCCATGCGATTAAGGATTTGTTTTGGTATAAAACATGTGAATTATGTCCGTTTATCGAAAAGTGATTATTCTGAGAGTAAAGTTGTGTTCTTAATGTCAGCAGAATAATGTGTGATACTAGTTTATAGTTTGACAGTTAATTTTGTTTCTTTGCGCGTATCGGTGAGTCACGAATTTGAAACGAGATTTAGAAGTAGCGACTAAATTCACGTCAGGTCTGCGTGTGTTATTTATTTATTTTGTATCGTAATAAAGATATTGTAGCTAAAACAGAATACGCTTATAACTAAGTTGGTAATTTAATGTTGATCGTAGTTTCATCTTGTTATCTCGCAATAAATATGAGTAGGTAGTGGTATACGATATGTATTTAAATATATTTCAATGCAGTATAAAATAACGTTAGGTTTTATGATAATTCGAAACAAAATTATGATCTCTGGTTTGCTCTCAAGAAGTATGCATTTGTTTTATATGTATATCTGCTAACATAATTGTATAACCATTTAAATAATCTGACATAGGGGACTGTACCCACGTACTATGCAGGTTATCATGACTATGTACTTACTATCTTAGATGTTGTAACATGTTATGTAGAGGTCTAAATCAACGAGTGTTTATAGCTGAACATGTCACACACTTATCGTAGAAATCTAGTGTCGTTGAAGTCGCTGAGTCGGGATCTAAAAGATTTGTTAACTGTAGTATTGTATAGTTTGAAGTAGAAGTTAATATTGTAGTAGGTTGTGGAAATTCTTGCCATTGCATTTTGTTGTTCGATACGTTTTGTATGAAAGCGTAGTTGAGCATTATGTTAGTACATGGATTTATAGTGTAATTGGTTGTCTGTGGCCGTATATTCAATGAAGGGGATTGCTCTAGGTAGCCCGCGAAATTAAAAACCTGCCTTAGGTTTTTTTACAATTTGCAGGTCAGTAACAAGTATGTCAAAAATCATCAATACACCCTCTAAGTTCATATAATTACTAGTTCATTTAATAGGATTGTATGAACTTAATGTATTGCATTGATAATTTTAATGATTACAATTCTCTAAAGTCATATTTGTTACGCTCGCGAAGCATATTTTGTCCAACATACAACCGGACACTGACCTGCATTTTGTAAAAAAAACGTAAGAAAAAAATTATAATTTCGCGGTCTACCTAGCTCATCCCCCTTAATAATAAAAGTAGAATGTGTTTATTAGTATGTCAGAAAACTAGCAATCGTGTCAATACGGTACCATGATTAGTTAATTAGTCACAATGCCGTGAACTCACGAATAATTAATTAATCTTAACTCTTTATGAAGACATTATTTATTAATATTCATATAAATACCGATGAATTGACTTTTTGAAAGGTACCCTAATCAATTATGAAATCAAAATGTTTAGTGTTTTTCAAATTGTTTAAATACTTTCAGAAACTGTTGTATGTTTATTACAATCACTAGTGGTTTTTTTTCCTTGTAGCTTACCTATTTGTTTGTATTTCATAATTTAAATCCCATGTTTATACTTTAAAACTAATTACTAGATTACTAGATTCAGTGGAAATCAAGTATCTAACACTTGTATTGGTCTCTGACAGAAATTGATAAATTATTTGCCTGAATTGTTACTAGGTCTAAACAATAATATATGTCTCCACTAGTCTCTTATGTCATTCACAATTTATAATCACGAGACTTCCACAGATTCCATGTCTTGATTAAATAAAAACCTGTTTTTCCATTTCATAAAGTACATGCAACAATTGCGGTTATTTATAGAAATAGTTCAGGCAATTACCGACACTATTACATGTGTGTAGAGACCATAATAGCAGGAACATTATGTTATTGCCATGTTGTGATTGTTTTATACGGCTGTAAATTCATATCTGTTACGACGTCGACTTATTTTTATTATTTAGAACATAATGCGAAGATGAAGTCGATGTTTTAAACTGTCTTAACATTCGTCCAATTTTTTCAGAAATAAACAATAGTTCGTTTCAATATTTTTATTTTTGTTCAATACCTTTCCTGTGCCCTGAAAAGTGTAGTATAAAAGGTTGATGACTCAATTATGGAGTTGTGGTGTACCCAGTCGTGTGTGTAAGTTTTTCTTTAAAGAAAACCTTGGAAAAAACTAAACGTTGGGTATGTATATTCTTGTTTTTTATGACATACCTAAATGGAGCAGTGCAGCAGTGGTGGCCCAGTGGTGATGGCCCCGACTTACGCGTTGCAGGTCGTGGGTTCGAACCCAGGCAGGCCCTTTACTTTGTGTAATTTATATCATCGCCGCTCTCACACCGTTTTGAGAGCAGTGGCGATGATATAAATTATATTATAGTAAAACATCGCGAGGAAGCCGGCATATCCTAGATAGATCCCGGGGGTCTCGATGGTCACCCATCCACGAACCGACCGCCGCAAGCGTAGCTGAACCTTCGATCGATGCGTGCGGTAGTTATTATTAAGCCCCGGGCCCGAGATCTACCTACTGCTATTTGAAAGTATTCAAACAATTGAGATGCCTTAATAAGCATATCTCGTTACTATTTCAGTAGACAACTAAAGACATCAGGACTATTTTCAGGGAAAGTTAAAAAAAAAACAACACAAGTACACAGATAATATTGTTTATTAAATCAGAAGCTTATGATTATTTAAACGATGCACGATTACCAAAGATAAATCTTTACATATAGATGTTATGCTTTCTTTAAACGTCCTTAGTTATCGAGATTAGCAGAGATTATGCAGTAGATATATATATAGTTAGAATACAATTTATTATATATTTTATACATAACAATATTATAGTTATAAAGGCTGTTCATAGTTATAAAAACCATTGCTTACTGAATAAAACCTTTTTACATAGCTCAAGCCGGGGTATAGGCAAATGATATTTGGGTCAATGAATCGTAATGTGAGAACAGAATCGCTCTAAAGATCTGAATAGGAGCTTATGTACAAAAACCGAGTCATTTTTCAAAACAACAATTGCTTTTAGCCCGGGTATAGTATATAGTACATATTATAGTATATATACATAGAATAGAATATAATAGAATATATATACATACATATTTTCTATAATACATATTATGTAATTATTTACAATGAAAATAACGCTTCAATGTTGTGATATTACAGTGGTGGTTAGTAATAAGATATATAATAATATATATATATATATATATATAACATAGCTAGAGACTCGCCTCTGCTTCGTACAGTTTTTACGACTTGACAAAACAACGAGATTTATTTATTATTCGTAAGTTATTGAAATAGATTTAGACACGCCTGTAGTCCCCGTAGGGTAAGGCAGAATTGCATAGAACACCCACATTTCACCAGTTATGTATAAGCCTATGTAATAGAGGGCAAGCCATGATAGTATTATTTCTGTGTAAATGTTCACGGGCAAGGCGCTTTTACAAATATCACTGTTAAAATAGATATTATGTGGTTTACAATTACTGAGATGTTTAACTTCCTTGAATATAAACTTCTAGATGTCTCATGAAGAGATAAGACTGGATATTGATTAGGATTTCTTTAAAAGATCCTAGCAACAGGCCGAAATAACGCTAGGAGTACAAGTTTACATGACATTGATCTTTGTTGGAACCGTTCAGATATCTGAAGTTTGTTTGTTAAAGCACTGAGATGACAAAGCTGTTTTGTCAGTTACTGTTGTTCCTATGAAGTCTGTAACCCTGATTGTGATTGTGTAGGAACTATATAGAATCAGAGATTGCTCTCGGTATGCACAGTGGATTGATTTCTTAATATGCGTATTGTCTTTCGTGATTAAGGTATTTGTTAGCATTGTAGTGACCAGCAGCTTATTTGGTTAGGGTTGTTTTGTCATCAATGATCAACGTGCTCTTTCCTTGTTCGTGATGTTTAGATTTCCTTGTTATTTCTTTGTTTGAGAAGAGTTCTTTAAGGACACTGACAGGTCTGTATTTTAATTAATGCTGTCGTCTATCCTAACTATATCTGGATGGTCAGTTTTCTTTGTAGCTATGTAAGTAGTTGTTTTTATCCGTGTAGTCTTTTTTGTATCCATGCTTTTGAAGCAATTTTTTTAAACTAAATGTGACACTGGCCGAAATTGCCCCCGATTTGCATCAGCTGTTTTTTATTTATTTAAATTTTGTATATGGTTTGGTTTTTCATAGTCCACATTTGCTTTAGTCAAGGTGATATAGATATTTCATTAATTCATTTGCGGCATTGTCTTTTTTTATTATTTTTTATTAGCCTATAGTCCCACTGTTTTGCAAAGGCCTCCCCCAAATCCTAGCCAGGGTTATAATAGGTCGGCATATCCTCTCACTTGCGAGTAAGTTCAGCTAGCATTATCTGAATGATTTGGTCAGGCTTCCTGAGATTTTCCTTATTTGCTGAATTTTATGTTCTTGACTGAATAATCTCAGCAACGACGATGGTCGTTGCTGAGCTCATTGGTTTGATAATTATGGTCTTAAAGCCGTTTTATAGATCCAGTTTCCTATTTCAAGATGGTGCTGTTATGTCACTTATTTTTTCCACTTTAAGAACGATTGACCAGATTTTGTTCCTTGGTACCCGAAGCAACGTCAGTCTGTTGTCAGCCTGCTACAAACCGATGTCTGGGTTAATTAATCATTTAGTCTATTACTCGTAAGAATGAGTTGCTCCTTCAGATCTGAGTGAGAACAAGAGTTCAATAAATGACTTATCTCCCAGACAACAGTAACTAAGAGCCTGAGGATTTTTATAGGATGTTGTTTCAAGCTTCGAGTACTTAGGAGTTTATTTTCTCCGAATTGTTGCATGCCCAAAATCCTGGATACGTAATTCTTTTGCGCTTTCCTGAAATTTCTAATTTTGATGCCTTCGTTTTAGAGTTTATTTGCCTGCTCGTTAGCCTCTGCGGCATGAAAGAACATAATTTTTATTAACGTAAACTTCGATGTTTAATTTTTTTATGAATATTGGTATTCAACTGAATCCGGTTAGACTGGAAGCCAACCCCAACATAGTTGGGAAAAGGCTAGGCAGATGGCAGATGCTGGTTTAATTTTTTCACGAAACAGAACGTTTTCCTTGTAGTCACGTTTAAAACTGTGGTATCCAGTTGTACTCGGGTTGACCAGAAAACTGTTTGACATTTTCAATTCTTTTCAAGTGTCAAATTGGTGTGATATCATTCGGATGTTCTATAATACAAGGAATTTGTCAGTGATAAAACTCAATCTTAGTCAGCAAAATGCACATGAGCTAAAAGTATCATCACAACAAGCAGCACGTTATCCAACAGGGAGAAGTATATAAGATATAGGAGAATAGATATATACAAGACTTGTGACGTCATATAAAAAGCAACGTGGACACACCATGTTGAATAAGTATTTAACGTCAAGCTAAGAGAAACGACTGTATAACGTGTTAGTCGAATTGTGAACTAGCTTTTGGTGTTGAAGAACTGAAAAATCTGGTTGTAGATTAAGTTGGCACTGACAAAGATTAAATGGTTTAAAGTTTGGTTCCGTGTGTCGATACTCTTGCGCCATCTCATCTCAGCAGCACAGCACGCTGAGCCAGGAAGGCTCGGCGTGCTGTGCTGGTGCTACTGCTGCAGCTGCAGAAAACCTTAAGCGGCGAAAGTATAATAACCTTATCGGTAATTATATTTTCGAGCCGGTTGGGGTTGAAACCATCGCAGTGGGGTTCGAGTGCTCGTGGCTTGTTCAATGAAGTCTCTAAACGGCTGATTGAAACTTCCCGTGAGCCAAGGCTGGCTTTTACCTTGACCAGAGGAAAAGTATTGCCATACAACGTGGCAATGCCTCCTTTCTCTTGGGTACATTACCAGTCGACAGCGATGCGGAGGAATATCTCGACGCCATATTTTAGTTTGTTAATAGTTTTAGGGCTGATTTTTCCAACGCCAGAAAATTTTATCAGAGGTATAATTTTGTATTCAGCTGCATCTGGTTATACTGGAAGCCGACCCCAACATAGTTGGAAAAAGCTAGGCAGATGAGATGGTTGAATCACTCATTTTTTCATCTTGTTGATACAGGCTTTGGAATACTTGATGGAAAGTGGTAAACATCAGTAACTTAATCCCAGGAGTTGGAGAGACATAGGTGAGCAGAATAGCACGCCGAGCCTTCCTGGCTCGGCGTGCTGTGCTGCTGAAAGCGGCGGCTTAAAGCCGTTTTATGGATCCAGTTTCCTATTTCAAGATGGTGCTGTTATGTCACTTATTTTTTCCACTTTAAGAACGATTAACCAGATTTTGTTCCTTGGTACCCGAAGCAACGTCAGTCTGTTGTCAGCCTGCTACAAACCGATGTCTGGGTTAATTAATCATTTAGTCTGTTCGTTACTCGTAAGAACGAGTCGCTCCTTCAGATCTGAGTGAGAAAAAGAGTTCAATAAATGATTTATCTCCCAGACAACAGTGACTAAGAGCCTGAGGATTTTTATAGGATGTTGTCCCAAGCTTCGAGTACTTAGGAGTTTATTTCCTCCGAATTGTTGCATGCTCAAAATCCTGGATACGTGATTATTTTGCGCTTTGCTGAAATTTCTAATTTTGATACCTTCGTTTTATTTGTCAGCGATAAAACTCAATCTTAGTCAGTAAAATGCACATGAGCTAAAATTATCATCACAACAAGCAGCACGTTATCCAACAGGGAGAAGTATATAAGATATAGGAGAATAGATATATACAAGACTTGTGACGTCATATAAAAATCAACGTGGACACACCATGTTGAATAAGTATTTAACGTCAAGCTAAGAGAAACGACTGGATAACGTGTTAGTCGAATTGTGAACTAGCTTTTGGTGTTGAAGAACTGAAAAATCTGGTTGTAGATTAAGTTGGCACTGACAGAGATTAAATGGTTTAAGGTTTAAGTTTGGTTCCATGTGTCGATACTCTTGCGCCATCTCATCTCAGCAGCACAGCACGCCGAGCCAGGAAGGCTCGGCGTGCTGTGCTGGTGCTACTGCTGCAGCTGCAGAAAACCTTAAGCGGCGAAAGTATAATAACCTTATCGGTAATTATATTTTCGAGCCGGTTGGGGTTGAAACCATCGCAGTGGGGTTCGAGTGCTCGTGGCTTGTTCAATGAAGTCTCTAAACGGCTGATTGAAACTTCCCGTGAGCCAAGGCTGGCTTTTACCTTGGCCAGAGGAAAAGTATTGCCATACAACGTGGCAATGCCTCCTTTCTCTTGGGTACATTACCAGTCGACAGCGATGCGGAGGAATATCTCGACGCCATATTTTAGTTTGTTAATAGTTTTAGGGCTGATTTTTCCAACGCCAGAAAATTTTATCAGAGGTATAATTTTGTATTCAGCTGCATCTGGTTATACTGGAAGCCGACCCCAACATAGTTGGAAAAAGCTAGGCAGATGAGATGGTTGAATCACTCATTTTTTCATCTTGTTGATAAAGGCTTTGGAATACTTGATGGAAAGTGGTAAACATCAGTAACTTAATCCCAGGAGTTGGAGAGACATAGGTGAGCAGCACAGCACGCCGAGCCTTCCTGGCTTGGCGTGCTGTGCTGCTGAAAGCGGCGGCTTAAAGCCGTTTTATGGATCCAGTTTCCTATTTCAAGATGGTGCTGTTATGTCACTTATTTTTTCCACTTTAAGAACGATTGACCAGATTTTGTTCCTTGGTACCCGAAGCAACGTCAGTCTTTTGTCAGCCTGCTACAAACCGATGTCCGGGTTAATTAATCATTTAGTCTTTTACTCGTAAGAACGAGTCGCTCCTTCAGATCTGAGTGAGAACAAGAGTTCAATAAATGATTTATCTCCCAGACAACAGTGACTAAGAGCCTGAGGATTTTTATAGGATGTTGTCCCAAGCTTCGAGTACTTAGGAGTTTATTTCCTCCGAATTGTTGCATGCCCAAAATCCTGGATACGTGATTTTTTTGCGCTTTGCTGAAATTTCTAATTTTAATGCCTTCGTTTTAGAGTTTATTTGCCTGCTCGTTAGCCTCTGCGGCATGAAAGAACATAATTTTTATTAACGTAAACTTCGATGTTTAATTTTTTTATGAATATTGGTATACAACTGAATCTAGTTGTACTCGGGTTGACCAGAAAACTGTTTGACATTTTCAATTCTTTTCAAGTGTCAACTTGGTGTGATATCATTCGGATGTTCTATAATACAAGGAATTTGTCAGCGATAAAACTCAATCTTAGTCAGCAAAATGCACATGAGCTAAAAGTATCATCACAACAAGCACGTTATTTAACAGGGTGAAGTATATAAGATATAGGAGAATAGATATATACAAGACTTGCGACGTCATATAAAAAACAACGTGGACACACCATGTTGAATAAGTATTTTACGTCAAGCTAAGAGAAACGACTGTATAACGTGTTACTCGAATTGTGAACTAGCTTTTGGTCTTGAAGAACTGAAAAATCTGGTTGTAGATTAAGTTGGCACTGACAAAGATTAAATGGTTTAAGGTTTATGTTTAGTTCCGTGTGTCGATACTCTTGCGCCATCTCATCTCAGCAATACAGCACGCCGAGCCAGGAAGGCTCGGCGTGCTGTGCTGGCGCTACTGCTGCAGCTGCAGAAAACCTTAAGCGGCGAAAGTTTAATAACCTTATCGGTAATTATATTTTCGAGCCGTTTGGGGTTGAAACCATCGCAGTGGGGTTCGAGTGCTCGTGGCTTGTTCAATGAAGTCTCTAAACGGCTGATTGAAACTTCCCGTGAGCCAAGGCTGGCTTTTACCTTGGCCAGAGGAAAAGTATTGCCATACAACGTGGCAATGCCTCCTTTCTCTTGGGTACATTACCAGTCGACAGCGATGCGGAGGAATATCTCGACGCCATATTTTAGTTTGTTAATAGTTTTAGGGCTGATTTTTCCAACGCCAGAAAATTTTATCAGAGGTATAATTTTGTATTCAGCTGCATCTGGTTATACTGGAAGCCGACCCCAACATAGTTGGAAAAAGCTAGGCAGATGAGATGGTTGAATCACTCATTTTTTCATCTTGTTGATAAAGGCTTTGGAATACTTGATGGAAAGTGGTAAACATCAGTAACTTAATCCCAGGAGTTGGAGAGACATAGGTGAGCAGCACAGCACGCCGAGCCTTCCTGGCTTGGCGTGCTGTGCTGCTGAAAGCGGCGGCTTAAAGCCGTTTTATGGATCCAGTTTCCTATTTCAAGATGGTGCTGTTATGTCACTTATTTTTTCCACTTTAAGAACGATTGACCAGATTTTGTTCCTTGGTACCCGAAGCAACGTCAGTCTTTTGTCAGCCTGCTACAAACCGATGTCCGGGTTAATTAATCATTTAGTCTTTTACTCGTAAGAACGAGTCGCTCCTTCAGATCTGAGTGAGAACAAGAGTTCAATAAATGATTTATCTCCCAGACAACAGTGACTAAGAGCCTGAGGATTTTTATAGGATGTTGTCCCAAGCTTCGAGTACTTAGGAGTTTATTTCCTCCGAATTGTTGCATGCCCAAAATCCTGGATACGTGATTTTTTTGCGCTTTGCTGAAATTTCTAATTTTAATGCCTTCGTTTTAGAGTTTATTTGCCTGCTCGTTAGCCTCTGCGGCATGAAAGAACATAATTTTTATTAACGTAAACTTCGATGTTTAATTTTTTTATGAATATTGGTATACAACTGAATCTAGTTGTACTCGGGTTGACCAGAAAACTGTTTGACATTTTCAATTCTTTTCAAGTGTCAACTTGGTGTGATATCATTCGGATGTTCTATAATACAAGGAATTTGTCAGCGATAAAACTCAATCTTAGTCAGCAAAATGCACATGAGCTAAAAGTATCATCACAACAAGCACGTTATTTAACAGGGTGAAGTATATAAGATATAGGAGAATAGATATATACAAGACTTGCGACGTCATATAAAAAACAACGTGGACACACCATGTTGAATAAGTATTTTACGTCAAGCTAAGAGAAACGACTGTATAACGTGTTACTCGAATTGTGAACTAGCTTTTGGTCTTGAAGAACTGAAAAATCTGGTTGTAGATTAAGTTGGCACTGACAAAGATTAAATGGTTTAAGGTTTATGTTTAGTTCCGTGTGTCGATACTCTTGCGCCATCTCATCTCAGCAATACAGCACGCCGAGCCAGGAAGGCTCGGCGTGCTGTGCTGGCGCTACTGCTGCAGCTGCAGAAAACCTTAAGCGGCGAAAGTTTAATAACCTTATCGGTAATTATATTTTCGAGCCGTTTGGGGTTGAAACCATCGCAGTGGGGTTCGAGTGCTCGTGGCTTGTTCAATGAAGTCTCTAAACGGCTGATTGAAACTTCCCGTGAGCCAAGGCTGGCTTTTACCTTGGCCAGAGGAAAAGTATTGCCATACAACGTGGCAATGCCTCCTTTCTCTTGGGTACATTACCAGTCGACAGCGATGCGGAGGAATATCTCGACGCCATATTTTAGTTTGTTAATAGTTTTAGGGCTGATTTTTCCAACGCCAGAAAATTTTATCAGAGGTATAATTTTGTATTCAGCTGCATCTGGTTATACTGGAAGCCGACCCCAACATAGTTGGAAAAAGCTAGGCTAACTAATAATTAATGCAACTATAGAGAAGCGGTGTCGCTTACAATAGGGCCCAAGAAAATAGGTGGCTCGTTCAGATGCCAATGTATACGCTTTTATAATAAACTCCCAAGCCCCGTTCAAGATCTAAGCCTTAATAAATTCAAATCATTCAATAAACGTAAGTCGCGCCAGATGGTTGAATCACTCATTTTTTCATCTTGTTGATACAGGCTTTGGAATACTTGATGGAAAGTGGTAAACATCAGTAACTTAATCCCAGGAGTTGGAGAGACATAGGTGATCAGTCTCATGTGTCTGTAAATTGAACCGGCACCCATACCCTTCAAACCGGAACACAGCAATGCTGCTTGGCGGCAGAAATAGGTGTGGTGGTAGTACTTCCCCGGGGGAACTCTGACACAAGGAGTTCTACTACTACTTGACATGTCGTGGCAAGGTGTATAGAGATTTTTTGGAGTTTTCACATCTTTGTATGCCCTCAATAAAATCATAACAGATGTTAAGTGAGGAAGATTTCAATAGCAGACAGATCCTAGCAACAGACCCAAATAATGCTAGGAGCAAGATTTTATATGGTACTGATCTTTATGGTTTGTCTTGGAGATTCAATTCGACCAAACTATAAGAGGTTGTGGTGGAATCTTAGATAACTCAGATGATGCATATTCCCGCATGAAACGGTGACCGGACATCTTCTTACACTTTGGTGATGTTCTTCTTTGCATTCATTACTGATCATCTTCTTTGCCGTTTTCTTAACCATTCTGTTCTTATCCTTCTTAGTCTTCCTGCCATGATGTCCAGCCATGATTTAAATGCCGTTTCCTTTTGGAATATCTGCTTTCTTTCCTTCCTTGGCCTGGTTCTTCATTTATTGTTCCATCGTTAAAGTTGCTAGAAGTGTTGAGAATATCCACCGTGGCTAGGTCTTTACAGAGAGGAACTTCTTCACTCTTGTGCCGTAAACAGGAATACTTTGTTCATAAAGCTCCTGGTCCAGCCGCCCAATGCGAGCGTCTATATAGATTTTTGATTGATTTAGATATAGATATTATAGGGGATGAGTGTTCTTTAGGTGCTGTTTTGGATCTAATCGATGGAGTGTTTCTATTAAGGTTTTATTTCCTTATAGACCTGTCCTTGACTTGTTCTATTTCCCTGTTTTCTGGACACTATGGCTATGATCACCATCCTGCTTATTCGATGACAATTGTTCATGGAAGTTTCCTATTGCAAGATCATGCTTCTAGATTTCTTTCCCTGACATGCTTAGAATGATTGATCGATTTTTTTTCCAATAGGTCATTTTTTTTTTCTTGGTATCCAAAGCAATGAGCAAGTTCCATTTAGAACTAATAGTTCAAGTCAACCTGTTATAAACTGATGTCTGGGACTATGAATAATTTAGTCTGTTACTTGTGAGTGTGAATTGCTACTTAAGTTCTGAATGAGAGCAAAGGTGCAATAAATCATTTATCTCCCAAACAACAATAGGTAACAGCTTGAGTATATTGATAGGATGTAGCCCCATAGCTTTAAATACACAATAACCTATTTAATCAGTTCTAAACACGATACCTCCCTTGAACATTTAACGGCCTTTTGGGTTTATGCCATGTAAAATATTGGTATTCAGCTGCTGTTAGACTGGAAGCTGACTCCAAGATGGCCGGGAAAAGGCTAGGCAGATGAAGGAGATGCTATAATTAGCACTCGCCATGAGGATTGGTGATCATAGTACGTTGTCGTTAGCGTCCAGGAAGAAGGTCCTTTTGCGCTTTTACGACACCCTCGGGAGGACCTATTCTTTGCCGGAAACCACACGTTTGTTATTTATTGGTTAGTTTTGTTAGGTCGTAAGTATTTAATAAGGTATTTAATTATTCATGGATTATGTGTTGTACATGTTTTCGCAGCGACCATTTAGTTATGCAAGCGAGATGGGAATGCTCGTTTGTTTTTTTGGAGCCAGAGAATTTGTTTGTATGTTTGAATTTTTTGAGATATTAAATTTACATTTTTAAGGATAGACGAAGTAAAGCACAGACAATCAATAACAACTTAGGCAAGGCTCAGTTGGAAACCCTGGACGTCATCCGGACGGCCAGTTAAGGCAAGCCGGAAAAACGACCTTTGTCATTTCCTGAAAGGTCGGACCGCCTACTAATAGTCCAGATTGATAAATTATCCGATCGAGTGCAAAGATCAAATGGAAAAAGTGTAAAATTTCATTTAAAAAAAATACTGTTAAACCTTCAAGAAATTCCCAAAAAATCCGGCCTTAGCAGCTATTATTCTGATATTCAAGAAAATTATTGAAACAACATCAAAAAGCTTACACCTCTGAGCAAAGCTACGGAAAACCAGCTCAATTGATCACAACACACATATACAGTACACAGATATACAGTGGACAGCATGTCATGGAAGCGCAATGATGACTTGCCAATGAAGGAACAACACTGCTTTCAGAACGACGTGCTTCGAAAACGTTGTACCCAAATGTGTGCTTTTAATATAACTTTTCATACATTTTAAAAATACATATAAGTGGTGTACGTAACTCTACTCTTGGTTGATTTAGATACTGTGTTAGAAGTGTTAACACACATTGGGTATAACGTTATCAAAGGTTTTGGATAAATATGCCAATTTTATAAAGGTTTTAATTTACATGCTTTGCTTAGCTAATAACAGGTTGCTTTGTAAATACATTTTCACTGTTTGCTTCACAATATTAATACAATATTTTCAATGGAATTGCATAGTGCTTTGAATTTCTCTATAATCATTAATTACCGTGCATCGCTTGTTAAAACGACACCAATAAAATGTTCTGTTAAAACCTCATTTATCTTTCATTCAACTGCTTTCCAATACCGTCTCTCGTTTTCTGCCTTGTTAATAATTTAAGGTTTTAAAAAGGTTTCAAGTCAAGGGATAGAATTACTATTAAGTGTTAAAACTAAGTTATTATTATTCGCGGTTATATTATTCATTAGGGATATACCCCGTGCTTCTGTTTTCTTAGGTCTTATAAGGTAGTTTACATTAAGTACTTCTGAGATCACATTTTATGCTTCTCCTTCTCACTTGGCGACTCGACTCATTCTGACATTATTATTTATGTAATACAAAGTTTCACTGATATTTATGCGACTTTGCTTATTAAACCTATATTATGTGTTATTATTTTAATCTTTAGTATTTACATCTACTTTATTT
Organism: Apamea monoglypha; assembly: GCA_911387795.2. Classification (NCBI taxonomy): domain Eukaryota; kingdom Metazoa; phylum Arthropoda; class Insecta; order Lepidoptera; family Noctuidae; genus Apamea; species Apamea monoglypha. The sequence goes on from OU426920.1 coordinate 4,914,090, forward strand.
GCTGTGAGATCATCGCGTCATTGAGTTCATCATATTTACATGATTCCTAAACATTTCATAATAAATACATATATAATTATATTATTTAGGTATGCTAAATGTTAAAGTACTAACTACGTTTGACGAAGTAAATGCCCACTGGTTGAATGTGACTTTTTAAGCCTGATATAAATAAGGTTTAGCTATATATTTGCATTGATTGCTGTCTCCACTCCACACTATAATTTACAACTTATGAATACGTAACTCAATATATACATAGGTAACTTACATAGGATTTACAAATGCAAACTAACTGCTATATTTTTGAAATCCTGGTTTTTTGCTTCACCCCTACAATCCAGCCATCATAGATAGAAAGCTGCTGATGATGCCAGGAATGTTATGTCATCGTAATGTTATTCTTCTGCCTTGTATATTGCTGCCAACTTAGGGATCGACGCCTTGTTTTTAAGTGGATGTTCTTCGAGTATGGAGATCCTTCTACAATTCGTCTTCAGAATTGTAGAAGGATCTCCATACTAAGAATGCGAGGTATGGAAAATTAGACCTGGAATGGGCCAGGTCTAATTTTCCATACTTCGCATTCTTTGTCCACTGACTTGACCCCTGCGACCACTGGTTCTTTTGTGTCTTACTATAAGTGGGTCCAGGTCTTATGTGAAACTAGTGCACAAGGGTATTTATTTCAACTAGTCTTTTACTATCGCGGGTCTCATCGGCGTCCTTCTCCCAATTTAAGAAAACCAGCTCATCCACTATCATTCTCATTTAATTTGAATAGCGGCAAGAGATTATTAAGGTATTGATAAAAAACCTGGTCGTCATGGTTCATATTAGTTGTTGGTGTGACGTTTGATTCTGCTCTGTGTTCATTGGTGATTCACTACACGTATGGTGAACCACCAATAGGCACAGTGCAGTCAAACCCGTGTTTATAAGATCACATATTGTCTTGTCTAAGACGGTAATGTTAGATGAGTTGTTTATTTTACCTTATAATCTCGGTTTGTTGATGAACTTGGTTTGGAAGGATTCTGGTTGCTAGATAAGCTGGTGAATAATAGCTGGGCAATATTTCAGTGATAGCAAGACCAACTCTGTCAACTAGTCAAAGATTTGATTTATTAGTTGACAGAGGTGGTCAATGGGTTCAATGACTGAGTGCATCCGTCTTTTTCACTAAGTTGATGGGCTACATTGAGTTAGTTGATTCACTTCGTTGACATAGTTGTTTGGCTTCATTGACTTTGTTGGTGTTTCTTGATTACGGAGTTGATCCAAACCACTCCAAAGATGAGATTTATTAATTGAGCCAATGAGCAGGTCAACGCTCCCAAGGAAGCTGTTCAACTTAATCAATGAAGATTTTAAGAAAGTTGAAATCCACTTTATGAAAAATCTGCATGGATTAAGTTGATCTGCTTCATTTAGTGAGTTGACCGCTTCATTTAGTGAGTTGACCGCTTCATTTAGTCAGTTGACCTGCTTCTGACACAGAATTGTTCCGTTACATGATAGAGTTGTTGTTGTTTTTGTTGTACCATTTTATTGCCCAGTTGATAAAAGTGATGGAATTCTAACTGAGTTGATTCGTTGACTGACTTGACGTGTCTTTGACTAAGTTGAGCCTCTTCATTGACCGAGATGATGTCCTTCTATGACTGAGTTGTTTCGTTGACGTTCTATTGACTTAGTTGATGTACTTCTATGACTAAGTTAATACTCTTCTTAACTCAGTTGACCCGTTTCCTTGACTTTGTGTCTTTTACTAACTGGATCTACTTTATTGACTGTGATGATGTACTTCTTTTACGGAGTTGATACGACTTAGTTGCTGAGTTAACCTGCTTCATTAAGGGAGTGTGGTGTTACGCTGTACTGACATAACTGATCTGTTTCATAGATGAACCGTGACACTGTTAGAAATTATCTGTTTTATTTCTTAGTTGTTCTTCTATTTACTTCGTTGATCCATTTCCTGTACTTATTAGTAGGTATTTGGGGTCTCATTTGCTGCAGAGCTGACAAAATTCATTGGTTAGGTTGGTAGGTTCAGTTGAGTGGTTTGGTTTCATTTGTTGACTGATTTTAATTTCAAATTCCTTAATAAACTATGTTACTGAAAGTCATAGTTTAAGTTGTTAGTTAGGTTTTAAGTAAGTTCATAGTTGTTAATTGCATTATATGTATTATTACCTCCATCCTCAGTACGGACACAGTATATTGTTTGTAGTGTTTGTCAAAGTTGTTACTGGTGCCACAGATTAAACTAGTTTATACAAGGATGCCAATAGCCCAGTTTTTGTGTTGTTTTATTCTTATTTTTAAAGACTACTTAATGTATTGAGAGTTACGAGTACCTTTTGAGAGATATAACTATCATAGAACAGTTTTTTTACTTAACTAATAAAGAACAGCCTTATTTTTAAAATGTACAATTGGTATACTATGGCCAATGGTTACAAATAAAGAATAATTAGTATTATTGATGTTGAAGTTAGGATTTGATAATACATTATTGTTTTGTTACTTGTCACAGGTTTAATTATGGGTACCTATAAGGTGGTATTTATTCTGTTTTCCGATTTCTACGCGGACAAAGTCGCGGTAAAACCTATTACTTATATAAAAAATAGAATAAAGCCGATGTTTTGATAATTTAAGGTTATAGCATGACCCACACAAAGTTGCTGACTAGAAAATGTTAGTATAATTACTCATATGCGATTCTAATAAGAAACAATAAATACTTCGTTCTTTAAAATTATGTTATTTTTAATAAGAACTTTTGAAATCTTCGTCTATCAAGGAACCGAACTATAGTTTAATTATGACACAAGGCTCACAGCTGTTGCTTTACTTAATATCTAAACATCAAATATATTAAGTTAAAATTATATCTTCTTATGTTCTAAACTACCGTTTTGGGTATATTTATCACCACATTTAAAACAAAATTAATCATTTAACAACGAGGGATGAAAGATATCCTTTACAAAAAGTACAGCTCTTATTTAATTTTTTTAATAAAAATTATTAATTTAACGAACGTACGACGGACACACGTTATATACTGTTTAAACACATAATATATAAAGAACACAATAAACAAATAACAACAGTGCAATTACTTATGCCTTTGGCACCTTCTCATAACACCTTTCGTTTTTGCGAAACCTCTAAAATTATGATTAGGGATTATTAAATAGGTACATAACGAATTAGGTTACACAAATAAAATAGTTACAGGACGTAATTATAAAGCGTAAAAGCCTTTTTTATAACTACAAATGTAATAAGTTTCAACTACGCAATTTTAAATATGTATTCACAAACGCCTAACACTTTCGATATATAGATTTTATGAGTCTCCATTGTTCAGAGCTGCGAAAATGCATGAATATATGAAAAGATTTTAATATTACATTGTTATTTGTTGAAACACATACCGACTATTGCGGAAATTTAATTACTTGTTTTTTTTTGTTGTTTTTAATTAGATAGGTAATTAGAGAAAAACTCAACGATAAGTTAAGAATATATGAAAAACAAGGAAAAGGAAAATCGTTCACCAAAAATCCTTACACACTCACCCAACTTAAATATAGCAGAAAATAAAAAACAATAGGTACTGAGATCTCATGTAGAAAGTGGACGCGAAGATGACTTTCCAAATTGAATTTTTTCACAGTTTTGAAACGCCTGGCTGGTCCTTAAATTCGTGTGTGGGAATCATGTATGGAATTGTATAATCTGGTGACGGATGACTTCAATACTGCGTTATTCATGGCTCTAATCTGACAAAGATTAGAGCCAGTATATTCCGTATGAACTCAGAAGAATTATAATGTTTAGTGAACATTGTATTTCCAATGGTATTTATTTTCCAATGGTATGTATTTGGAAGGAGTAATCATTCTAAGATCCAATTGGAATAAAGCAAGTTTACTAACTAGATATTTCTTCTGGTAGTGGAAAGGGTGGTTCATAGTAAGAGTGGTATCCGAGTTGTTTTGTAAAGATTCCGGAGAAGTATTTGTATATACATTGTCAATTCGACATTCTGGTAGTATTATAATCATGATCTCAGTACCAAATACAAATAATTATTCCGTCTTCATAAATCGTACACAAAAGAGGATGGTAAGGAAGGGACATGAATATAAAAAAGAAGATTAATGCCTATAAGGAATCAGGGCGAGCTATAAATCCCTAGTTTCTTTCTAGAGAGTGCTCCGCCCCTGACTGCCTAACAAGGCAAAAAAAAAAGCCAAGTATAATAGAAAAAAAATATTCTCTCACAATGCACACCTGCACTTCATCCATACTAATATTATTGCAACACTTAAGTCCCTCGATCCTCAAAATATACAGCCTAAATAATACCTAACACACTACGTTAATTGGACATCAACCAAGTGTTTGTAATCAAGTGACTGATAGGTCAATTGTCGTATTGCAGTCCAGTAATGGACGTGCAATCAATTGTTTTACAAGCGATGAGGAAAAATCCTGGCAATTAGCGCCCATTGGGTCGCAAACTGGCACCCGTCTAATTAACTAAACGCATTGAACATTGGTACGAACTAAGTACTAACTGTTTTGGTGTTGTTGATACGTGTTTTTAGTTATATTTATAACAATAAGTACGAATAGGTTATACGGTTCTTTTGTTTTATTAAAAGAAAAAAAAACTTGTATCGTAATTACTATTGTAGTGGTCCACATACAGCATCAACATCCGATCACATCGGGGTCACCAGTTTAGAGGTATGAGGAACAGGGTGTAAAGTTCACTCATCCACCAGACAGATCATCCACCAGACACAACACCTGTCTGGTCGGAGGATCTTCCCGTTTGTATGGAGGATGAGTGAACTTTACACCCTGTTCCTCATACCTCTAAACTGGTGACCCCGACGTGATCGGATGTTGATGCTGTATGTAGACCACTACACTATCTTTAGTATGTAATGAGGCAAAATTGGTAAAAAAAGTAAATTCTTAATACAAGCCAATACTTTTGGCTGTTATCATAAGAGTCATACTTTCGTTCGTTCAACCCTCGCAAATAATAATGTTCTTTGGTAGACTGCTTCTTTTGCCGATTGGGCCATTTTAGTCTAACTTAGTCTAATGTCTTTGAGACTTACTAGGGCTATTATGAAGGTCGTCCGCGTTCAGAGTTTTCCCAACATATCGGCGCAGAGCTGGGATTATTTACAACTTATTGCACTAATTTATATGAAAGCCGCAAATGCCTTTAACTTGCACGAAAGTTTGCAAGAATCTTGCTCAATTCACCAATCAGAAGTTGGTAACTTACACAAATGTGTGCAAGAAGACCAACCAGAAGATGTTTTTAATTTTTTTTATTGGGAAATGGATCTGCTCTTGACCTAGATCTAATGGAAAGCAATGTAGGAGCTCTACGGTGGAACAAGCGGGCCCAGAAGATGCCTGTTTACTCTTGCTTTGAAGGCTGATGGGTTATATGTGGAACGAAATGCTGAAGTGGGCGGAGAGTTACTGTTTTACACTTTGGCCGTGCGCATAATAAATGTGAATGAGAAGCGCTGAGTACAACTAGTCGGGATATCAAGTAAGTGCGGATGGTACGCTGCAGTAAGTCTGGTATTCCGGTAGTGAAAGGGAGATGGCGAGATCAGGTGGTGGAGTTCCTGCGCACACTCTCCGAGGTACAGTCTGTAGAACACCGACAGGCAAGCAACATTACGCCGATGTTATGGCACATTGGCATGCGAGCTTCGTACTTGCATACTTCTGTGCTAGTAAAAGGCATGTGTATTTGCGGCTTAGTAATTAAATTAAAATTAATCTAGTAGTTGTCCTTCTCTTTCACTTACATTTATCCTACTTTAACAACTTTCTCCTGGGTACTTCCGGCGACATATTTACAAAGAGCTTATTCGCCTCGTTATTCTTAATGAAATATTTTTTGGATCATACCTTTTTTGTTTTTATGTTCATTGTTTGCACAGTATGTTTCATTTATGTAAGCCTGTATAGTATAGATAGTATATAGAATAAATTATATATAGATTAAGGTTTGAATTGTCAATCAATTTTCTAACTGAACAGACAGCTGTGCTGCTAGAGAGTTTGTTGCGCCACTTCTTCTTCCCAGCGATAGCACTAGGAAGTGGTGAAGGGCGGGCGTTTTTGGGGGACTGTCTTTTGTAATTTTGACGTTCGAAAAGTGTTGATTCTCAGCCTAATTTGAATAAATGACTTTTGATTTTGATTTTGATTGATTTTGAATTAAAAATAGCATGAACTTAATCAGCCTATATATAGATAATATTCCCTCTGCTGGCACACACGCCTCCTCTCAGTTAGAGGGAATGGGCCATAATCCACCACGCGGGCCTAGTGCCGGTTGGTAGATGTCACATGTCTTCGAATTTTTGGTTCTAGGACATGTCAGTTTCCTCATGATGTTTTCCTTCACCGTTTAGAGAGCGGTGGTGATGAAATTAAATAAACAAAGTGCCTGTCTGGGTTCGAACACACGACCAACGACTCGTAAATCGGGGCCAATACCACTGGGCCACCACTGCTCTCCATTTTTATCAATAATAACATTAAAATTATCTATATTTTTGAATTTATGAATCAAGGATCGAGCCCCACTGACCTCTGTGAATGAGATGTCTGCATTTAAGTTCCTCGCTTTCATATAAATCGGGTAAACTGCCTACTTAAACTTCGAGCTAATAGCCAACCATTGCCACTGTCCTTCATCACAAGTTATTGGCGATAGATGTTCATTTAAATGGAATACTGCCCACTCTTTGGTGAATACAGGCGTAGCAGTGATTAATCGTCAAAAAAACACTTTGACAACAAAGATGGCCGATGCTAAAGGGATCTGCATACCTGTAATCATTCGTAGCGTGAGGTGAACTTGCCAATTTACGTCTGTATGGCTTGCATGACTTTCTCTTGTAGTGTATACTGGAAAACAGTTGATGATGTCTATACTCGTGGTTTGGACGCGATTAAGATGGTATAACGTGACCCACCTCCCGCCCGCTCTGAAGTCCACCACGAGATAGAATATGAAGATGTTTAATATGTTACTCTAGTTGTGTAATTAGTTCAGATCTTTCCAATTGAGAAAAAATTGGTTGGTGACAGATACGAAGGTGTAGTATAACGTGCTAACTTTAGCACGTTATACTACACCTTCGTCAAAAAGATCAATCGTCAGTAGCATATGGTACATGATCACTTGATCATGTACCATATGCTACTGACGATTGATCTTTTTATTTAGTGTCCAGGTATAACCTGAAGAATATTGCTTGGTTATATCTTTCAGGGTGAGGTCTTGTTGTTTTGTTGTTAAAGGTGGTTTTCTCTAAATCTTTATAGGATACCACATTTCACGAGTTTCAACAGCTGTTTGTTAGTGTTCTGTTTTTTTTAAATTATTGTTTTTTAGGCTTCAATTTGGTTTGGTGTTTTTTAAAGTTCTATTGACAAAGGTATATGTTACTCAGTGTTTAAAGCAGTTTCTGTCATGTTTGTTGTGTACCGATTTTTCTTGTCTGCCAGACTCGCATCGCCACGCACATCATCATCAAACGCGCATACGCCATTTTAAAAGCTTGAATGCAGAATTTAACATAGTGCATTTGCGTTCGATGGTCGTTTGGCGGTCGTCATAATAGTAGCTACATCAGCCAAGACCTCCTACTCTGCTATATTAAACTGCATGGCATTTTGGTCTGTAGACTACAAGGTAGCTTAGAGAACGAATGCAGTGTTCCTCCATTTTAAAAGGAGGGAGGATCTTCCAAGTTCCGATTAAACTTAATGAGTTCCAACCAAACGACTATGGTTCGAATGGAACCCCCATTCGAACCTTTTCTATGTTATTGGATGGCAAACAAGACGACGGCCTACCTGATAGTAAGTGATCACCGCCGCCTAAGAACATCTGCAATACCAGAAGCATTGCAGGTGTGTGGCCATCCCAGAGACAAAGCTGAAATGTCTCATGTGCCTGTAATTGCAAACCGGCACCCATACCCTTCAGACCGGAACACAGCAACGCTGTTTGGCGGCAGAAATAGGTGTGGTGGTAGTACTTCCCCGGGGGAACTCTGACACAAGGAGTTCTACTACTACTTTGATGCACCTGTGGTGATGTCAAGTCGGCCTGGTGTTGAATCTTGAATATTTAGCGGTTGGATGTTATTCTTTTATGCAAATGGAACTTTAACTAGGCAGAGTGTGTGGTGTGTGGTGCCCCAATATTGATTTATGTATATTCAATAAAATTTAATTGATATTCTATTCGGCAGTGAAGCATATCGAATGGTTGTGAATCGCTATACTGATGTTGTTGGACCAGGATGCAAGATCCCGCAGGCACGGCTCCCTGTCGTTTCGGGTGACGTAGGTGCTCTCGGAACATGGTTGCTTCGGGAAGTCCCTGTGTCGCATAAACAGGGAGCCGGACGCCCGGTGTCACCACTGCGTCGACTGCCGGGAGGACACGGCGCGGCATACGCTGGCAGAGCGTGCCGCCTGGGAGGAGCCGCGCCGTGCCCTAATCTCAGAAGTAGGCAGTAACTTGTCGCTGCCGGCCCTGGTCGAATCGGTGGTCGGCAGCGAAGAGTCCTGGGACGCGGTAGTTTCCTTCTGCGAAACAGTCGTCTCGCAGAAGGAGGCTGAGGAAAGGGAGAGGGAGATCTCGTCCACTCACCCGGCCCGCAGCAAGCGCACCGGGCATCGGCGGAGGGCGGACAACGCCCTCTTCCAGCCCCCCTAAATAGGTCCAGGGGCGACGGACTCGGGGACGTCCGTCGCCCCCCACATATCAGGACCTGAGGTGGCGGCGCGTAGTGTTCCACGCGCGCCCCTCTTAAACGTCGCGGGGGGAGTCATACACCTCACTCTCCCCCCTGACCCGAGGAGGCTCGCAGTGGCGGGCCGACACCAGTCGGGGGTTGCGGAAGGATCGTACGTTCCCGCGACCCCCGGCGTAGGTGTGAGATGGAACACTGGGGTGGTTTTTAGTCGGTAAGAGTCTGACAGACCCCGCCGCCCGTACCAGGGCGGCGGACATCCATTTGGACTTTCCACCCCGGAAAAAAAAATAAAAGGATGCAAGATCCTGTGACGTCAATGATGTTTGGACTTTCGCAAATAGTTCTTATGTGGTTGTAGAGACGTCTACGCAAGTGTGATGTTGAACAGTAAGATTTGGAATTTGAATAAGTGCGCAGACCTTTTCTATGTTATTGGATGGCAAACAAGACGACGGCCTACCTGATAGTAAGTGATCACCGTCGCCTAAGAACATCTGCAATACCAGAAGCGTGGCCATCCCAGAGACAAAGCTGAAATGTCTCATGTGCCTGTAATTGCAAACCGGCACCCATACCCTTCAGACCGGAACACAGCAATGCTGTTTGGCGGCAGAAATAGGTGTGGTGGTAGTACTTCCCCGGGGGAACTCTGACACAAGGAGTTCTACTACTACTTTGATGCACCTGTGGTGATGTCAAGTCGGCCTGGTGTTGAATCTTGAATATTTAGCGGTTGGATGTTATTCTTTTATGCAAATGGAACTTTAACTAGGCAGAGTGTGTGGTGTGTGGTGCCCCGATATTGATTTATGTATATTCAATAAAATTTAATTGATATTCTATTCGGCAGTGAAGCATATCGAATGGTTGTGAATCGCTATACTGATGTTGTTGGACCAGGATGCAAGATCCCGCAGGCACGGCTCCCTGTCGTTTCGGGTGACGTAGGTGCTCTCGGAACATGGTTGCTTCGGGAAGTCCCTGTGTCGCATAAACAGGGAGCCGGACGCCCGGTGTCACCAATGCGTCGACTGCCGGGAGGACACGGCGCGGCATACGCTGGCAGAGCGTGCCGCCTGGGAGGAGCCGCGCCGTGCCCTAATCTCAGAAGTAGGCAGTAACTTGTCGCTGCCGGCCCTGGTCGAATCGATGGTCGGCAGCGAAGAGTCCTGGGACGAGGTAGTTTCCTTCTGCGAAACAGTCGTCTCGCAGAAGGAGGCTGAGGAAAGGGAGAGGGAGATCTCGTCCACTCACCCGGCCCGCAGCAAGCGCACCGGGCATCGGTGGAGGGCGGACAACGCCCTCTTCCAGCCCCCCTAAATAGGTCCAGGGGCGAGACGTCCGTCGCCCCCCACACATCAGGACCTGAGGTGGCGGCGCGTAGTGTTCCACGCGCGCCCTTCTTAAACGTCGCGGGGGGAGTCATACACCTCACTCTCCCCCCTGACCCGAGGAGGCCCGCAGTGGCGGGCCGGCACCAGTCGGGGGTTGCGGAAGGATCGTACGTTCCCGCGACCCCCGGCGTAGGTGTGAGATGGAACACTGGGGTGGTTTTTAGTCAGTAAGAGTCTGACAGACCCCGCCGCCCGTACCAGGGCGGCGGAAATCCATTTGGACTTTCCACCCCGGAAAAAAATAAATAAAAGGATGCAAGATCCCGTGACGTCAGTGATGTTTGGACTTTCGCAAATAGTTCTTATGTGGTTGTAGAGACGTCTACGCAAGTGTAATGTTGTTGAACAGTAAGATTTGGAATTTGAATAAGTGCGCAGACCTTTTCTATGTTATTGGATGGCAAACAAGACGACGGCCTACCTGATAGTAAGTGATCACCGCCGCCTAAGAACATCTGCAATACCAGAAGCATTGCAGGTGTGTGGCCATCCCAGAGACAAAGCTGAAATGTCTCATGTGCCTGTAATTGCAAACCGGCACCCATACCCTTCAGACCGGAACACAGCAACGCTGTTTGGCGGCAGAAATAGGTGTGGTGGTAGTACTTCCCCGGGGGAACTCTGACACAAGGAGTTCTACTACTACTTTGATGCGCCTGTGGTGATGTCAAGTCGGCCTGGTCTTGAATCTTGAATATTTAGCGGTTGGATGTTATTCTTTTAAGCAAATGGAACTTTAACTAGGCAGAGTGTGTGGTGTGTGGTGCCCCGATATTGATTTATGTATATTCAATAAAATTTAATTGATATTCTATTCGGCAGTGAAGCATATCGAATGGTTGTGAATCGCTATACTGATGTTGTTGGACCAGGATGCAAGATCCCGTAGGCATGGCTCCCTGTCGTTTCGGGTGACATAGGTGCTCTCGAAACATGGTTGCTTCGGGAAGTCCCTGTGTCGCATAAACAGGGAGCCGGACGCCCGGTGTCACCACTGCGTCGACTGCCGGGAGGACACGGCGCGGCATACGCTGGCAGAGCGTGCCGCCTGGGAGGAGCCGCGCCGTGCCCTAATCTCAGAAGTAGGCAGTAACTTGTCGCTGCCGGCCCTGGTCGAATAGATGGTCGGCAGCGAAGAGTCCTGGGACGCGGTAGTTTCTTTCTGCGAAACAGTCGTCTCGCAGAAGGAGGCTGAGGAAAGGGAGAGGGAGATCTCGTCCTCTCACCCGGCCCGCAGCAGGCGCACCGGGCGTCGGCGGAAGGCGGATAACGCCCTCTTCCAGCCCCCCTAAATAGGTCCAGGGGCTACGGACTCGGGGACGTCCGTCGCCCCCCACACATCAGGACCTGAGGTGGCGCCGCGTAGTGTTCCACGCGCGCCCCTCTTAAACGTCGCGGGGAAAGTCATACACCTCACTCTCCCCCGTGACCCGAGGAGGCCCGCAGTGGCGGGCCGACACCAGTCGGGGGTTGCGGAAGGATCGTACGTTCCCGCGACCCCCGGCGTAGGTGTGAGATGGAACACTGGGGTGGTTTTTAGTCAGTAAGAGTCTGACAGACCCCGCCGCCCGTACCAGGGCGGCGGACATCCATTTGGACTTTCCACCCCGGAAAAAAAAAATAAAAGGATGCAAGATCCCGTGACGTCAGTGATGTTTGGACTTTCGCAAATAGTTCTTATGTGGTTGTAGAGACGTCTACGCAAGTGTGATGTTGAACAGTAAGATTTGGAATTTGAATAAGTGCGCAGACCTTTTCTATGTTATTGGATGGCAAACAAGACGACGGCCTACCTGATAGTAAGTGATCACCGTCGCCTAAGAACATCTGCAATACCAGAAGCATTGCAGGTGTGTGGCCATCCCAGAGACAAAGCTGAAATGTCTCATGTGCCTGTAATTGCAAACCGGCACCCATACCCTTCAGACCGGAACACAGCAACGCTGTTTGGCGGCAGAAATAGGTGTGGTGGTAGTACTTCCCCGGGCGAGCTCTTCACAATGAGCTCTACTACTACTTTGATGCGCCTGTGGTGATGTCAAGTCGGCCTGGTCTTGAATCTTGAATATTTAGCGGTTGGATGTTATTCTTTTAAGCAAATGGAACTTTAACTAGGCAGAGTGTGTGGTGTGTGGTGCCCCGATATTGATTTATGTATATTCAATAAAATTTAATTGATATTCTATTCGGCAGTGAAGCATATCGAATGGTTGTGAATCGCTATACTGATGTTGTTGGACCAGGATGCAAGATCCCGTAGGCATGGCTCCCTGTCGTTTCGGGTGACGTAGGTGCTCTCGGAACATGGTTGCTTCGGGAAGTCCCTGTGTCGCATAAACAGGGAGCCGGACGCCCGGTGTTACCACTGCGTCGACTGCCGGGAGGACACGGCGCGGCATACGCTGGCAGAGCGTGCCGCCTGGGAGGAGCCGCGCCGTGCCCTAATCTCAGAAGGAGGCAGTAACTTGTCGCTGCCGGCCCTGGTCGAATAGATGGTCGGCAGCGAAGAGTCCTGGGACGCGGTAGTTTCCTTCTGCGAAACAGTCGTCTCGCAGAAGGAGGCTGAGGAAAGGGAGAGGGAGATCTCGTCCTCTCACCCGGCCCGCAGCAGGCGCACCGGGCGTCGGCGGAGGGCGGATAACGCCCTCTTCCAGCCCCCCTAAATAGGTCCAGGGGCGACGGACTCGGGGACGTCCGTCGCCCCCCACACATCAGGACCTGAGGTGGCGCCGCGTAGTGTTCCACGCGCGCCCCTCTTAAACGTCGCGGGGGGAGTCATACACCTCACTCTCCCCCGTGACCCGAGGAGGCCCGCAGTGGCGGGCCGACACCAGTCGGGGGTTGCGGAAGGATCGTACGTTCCCGCGACCCCCGGCGTAGGTGTGAGATGGAATACTGGGGTGGTTTTTAGTCAGTAAGAGTCTGACAGACCCCGCCGCCCGTACCAGGGCGGCGGACATCCATTTGGACTTTCCACCCCGGAAAAAAAAAATAAAAGGATGCAAGATCCCGTGACGTCAGTGATGTTTGGACTTTCGCAAATAGTTCTTATGTGGTTGTAGAGACGTCTACGCAAGTGTGATGTTGAACAGTAAGATTTGGAATTTGAATAAGTGCGCAGACCTTTTCTATGTTATTGGATGGCAAACAAGACGACGGCCTACCTGATAGTAAGTGATCACCGTCGCCTAAGAACATCTGCAATACCAGAAGCATTGCAGGTGTGTGGCCATCCCAGAGACAAAGCTGAAATGTCTCATGTGCCTGTAATTGCAAACCGGCACCCATACCCTTCAGACCGGAACACAGCAACGCTGTTTGGCGGCAGAAATAGGTGTGGTGGTAGTACTTCCCCGGGCGAGCTCTTCACAATGAGCTCTACTACTACTTCATGATATTATAGAGGTATGAGGAACAGGTGTAGAGTTCACTCATCCTTCATAGAAAAGGGAGGATCCTCCGACCAGATGGGTGTGGTATCTGGCGGACGATTGATGTCGGGACGTTGTTTAAATACTAGATGCGCGATTTTGCGTGACGTCAGTGTACTGCGTAGTTCGTATGTGGCGATGTCGACGTAATTTTGCGTCTACTTGCATGGTTTGTTGATGTACTCAGATAAACTTTCAGGTGCACTTTTGAATATTGCAATACAGAATTTGGGTTAATTCGCATGTTGCAGGTTTTTTGCCATTCTCAGCTAGTCTTTGTAATATATTGCCCAGAGTTATATTAATTTTATTTTTGCCTGATATTGATGGATTCCGGCTGGGAGTATCGAATGGAATTATATTAATATGTAGGATTACGTCAAGATAAATATATATAGGTATATGTAGCTTACATAAATGTTGCACAACTGTTGCTTTCCCTTTATAACTAATTATACATAATATACCGCGCGAGTACTACCTATTTATTATTAGCGTTTTACTTACAATCTAAGTAGAACGGTATAGTAGAGTTAAGTTAGGTAAGTTACTTAAGATTACAATACATTAATAATTATACTTCTTAGATCTTCATCCAGCATTATTTATAAACTAACCTATGTGTTCCAGTATTTTTCTTTTTTTTATCCACATTTGCTAATACGAGTAATATATATACATTCTATTTTTATTTCTAATTTTTTTGGTTTTTTCTTTTTTTTTTTTCGTTTTTTCTTCTTTTCCTAGGGCCTAAGTAATCCTATTCTATCTTAAGAGGTAAGTAAGAGGTAACTTAGAGAGATTATTTAGAAAGTTAAATTAATAATTAAATAAATTAGGGCTTTATGGTTTATGTGTGTTCATTGAATTATGGATAATATGTTATCAAAATTATGAAACCTGTTTGAAAAGATGCGGCGTATTAATTATTTTCGTAACTTTGTTATTATTGAAATAAAAATATTAAAATGTAACAATTCATAATAATTCAAGTTATAAATTGATATAATTATTATTTTGATAAACAAAATAATAAAAATGTTACCAATAAACTAATTATAAACGATACCGATCAAAGTGAAATGTACAAATAAATAAAAATAGACACGAAAATAATTTATGATATTTTTATAAAAATAATTATAATTTTAATAATTATGGTTAATTAAATAAACTCATAAGAAACCAAAGAAATTACATAATTAATTATAATAATTATAATTAATAATCCTACATTATAAACTGGTTTGAGAGGTATCGTGGTTCTATCAATATTTGATTATGTAGATATTGTAAGTTATCAGCTATAGTGATAAGTTACTATTGCCACTTTTCCCGAGAAAACTTACACGTCGTATTACTTAGTGTACTGGATTCATTAAATTAAGTTAACCTATGTTCCAGAAATGTCTTAACTACAAGTTACGATGCTTGCAACTGTAATGCTATTGAGTTTTTTTGAGGTAGTATTTGAGTTTAGTAAGTTTAAGGACCACGACATTTAACATGTACACCGCGTTTCTGCATCAAGGTATTTTAGGTAAAAATTATTCTGTCAATAAATAAGTTGTACAGTCTATAAAAGGTAATGTGATGTTTGTATGAGAAGATTTCTTTTTTTTATTATTTGGTAAAAGTTGTAAGTTGAGAATAAAATTAACCCCTGAAAGTTCTCGCTAGTAAAGCACGGTGTACATACACAATTAAATTTAGATTAAACATGAATTATTGCAAAATAGACAAAGCATTATATTATTAACAAATTCTTAACGCCAGAACGAATAAAAGCTTATTAATATTTTAAATTATTGCAATTATATTGAAATCACTCAAATATAAGGAAACTTATAATACTATAAATTATTACTTTTGAAAGTACGTATTATTACGGAGAGTGAGTTTAAACCTACCTATTCTAGAGACCTCCACCTCCTCTTTTCTATTCTTCCAATAGGTATTTTTATTTTTATGACTAGAGATGTTTATTTTAGCTTTATGTATGCCATTTAAAGTACATAATTTGTTGAGATACAACTAGGAACTAGGTGACTCTGAGTGATAGCAGATTTTTCCACGTTCTACCTAACCTATATTTACATTACCTAATTTAAGAGATGGAAGTCTATCTCAACATCAAGTAGTTTAAAGACAGCCGCATGGAAAAATATATCTATTTATAAAAAAATATAATTATTTCTTGTGTTTATGTATTTTTTCCGGTTTTTTTTTACAAAAATATATTCTCAACTTATGCTATTTGTTTCTATGTGGATAACATGTAAAGCGATTTTTTTTTTAAATACAACAAGAACCTGAAAAGGCTTCATTGTAATTTAAAATTTTCAGTACTTTTCAGTATTATTCTCAGCGAAATTTAACTAAACTATTTGCCTAAATTAATTATGTACACACTACTATTTTGACTAGAGATACTCGCAACTGTGGCCATTTGGCGCATTTTCTTAAAACTACCACTACTCATTTATATGATGTTATTGTATCCGTGACATATTCCTTCACAACTTACATCTACATACTTATTACTAATAGATACATATGGTTTTATTAGATAATGCTATTCTAACATGTCGTGTGCGTCGCCGTGGAGGAAAGGGGTGATGAACCGTTCAACATTAAAAGAAAAAAGCATTGAGGAGAACCTTATAAGGATCTCCACATATTTTTAATTTCAAATTAGTAGGTATTTAGACATCTCAGCTGACAAAAAATCCTAAAGTTTGGGCATTATTGTGTTTTTTTTTAATTTGTTTTAAGACATTTTAATAAACTAACGACTCTTTGGTTTTAAGTGTATTTGTCTGCTTCATATTCAATTTGTAATCAGATTATATTGGAAAAAAACGCTGTCCGCTGCATTATAAATAGGCATTGCGTGTTCCAGAACAAAAAGCTAATGTGATGTTGGTCAGTCGAATGTCTAATAGTTTTTCAGAATAAATCATCGTTTTAATTCAAGAAGTGACATACTTCTCAATTGATGTTCTTAAGTGGAATATCTCTTAAACTACGGTTTCCTAAAACAGCGGTGGCTGCGACATAGCGTCTACTATTAACCGGCGAATGACGTTGCTCAAACGTTATTTATGAAAGTAAGTTGGTGTGTTTTTGACACCGTAAAGTCAAACCCCGCTGTCATTTTCATGACAGCCGTCAGTCACTGCGA
This sequence comes from Apamea monoglypha, assembly GCA_911387795.2. NCBI lineage: Eukaryota > Metazoa > Arthropoda > Insecta > Lepidoptera > Noctuidae > Apamea > Apamea monoglypha. The sequence goes on from OU426920.1 coordinate 4,930,945, forward strand.
GCGTTATGTGGCGGCCACCACTCTTCAACGACACCGTAGCTTTAGGTCAATTCTTAGGTGTCTTGGGGATAACTTTCGTCTTTAATTTTTTTTTAAGTTGCAGTAATTTTATTGGCGCTCGTACTATTGAAACTAGAACACGGCAATGTTTAATATGGTTTTTTATTAATTTGAAACTGAAATCTGTTACTTTCTTAATTAAAATCAAATGAAAGGCGATTGTGCATTAGCTGTCACTAAATCCTTATTTACTATGTTATTCACTATATCGGTATTTATTACTACTCACTTAATCCCTATTTACTTGCCCGCTTTGTTGTTCTGTAAATCCTTATTAAATTAATTGTCTACTACCTACGTTTTTACGTCCGCGTATTTCTTGTCTGTTATTTACATTTTCTTATGCCTACATCACCATCATTATCAACTAACCTATTTTATGAATCTAGATGTGCTTACCTAGGTTATTTACCGATAGCTTTAGGTAGATGTTATTATTGCCTATCATGATATAGGATGTCCATTGGAAAATATAAATTTAACAGAAGGGTTTCTTGTAAGAATTAAGTTATTCTAACTGAACAGACAGCTGTGCTGTTGGGGGGTAAGTAGCGCTTCTTCCCAGCACTAGGAAATGGTGAAGGGCAGGAGTTTTGGGGGTCTTACGTAATTTTGACGTTCAAAAAGTGTTGATTCTGTCTTCTTTGAATTTGACTTTTGTTTCGTTTTTATTTTGAAAGTGGAATCTTTTTTTTATCTATATAGGTATATTTTTTAATCAATTTTCCTTTTTTTTTTTTCGGTTCGGAAATCATCAAATGTCCCCTTCCGCTCTGGGTGGAGCGGAAGCTATTACCTAACATAAGTATATTAAATTTTGATGATGATTTGAATTCGTAAGTAGGTCTTAGAAAATAAAAAATATCATATTAATTATTTTTTTGGATATTTTAGTTAACGAGCCATAAGATAGTCTACGAAATTATTTTTTTTTTTTACGTATTTTGCTTTTTGCAGGTCAGTATTAGTTTGTATGTCGATCAAAATGTGATTCGCGACCGTAACAAATACATATTTACAGAATTATAATCATTAGAATCACCAAGTTCATATTACCCTATTGATCGACCATTTCATGAAATCATGATATTTGGGGTCTATTCTGACTTGAGAGTATTGATGATTTTCAAACCGTAAATTGCAAAAAACATATCAAAATTAGAATTCCGCGAGTTACCCTGGCGTTATCGCCTTAAGGCTGGGAACAGACAGGTGACTCTAGTAGAACAATTTTTATGAAAACTTCAAGAAAATTGTTCTAGCAGAATCATGCCACACCGTCGCGTCGCGCCTGTCTGCGGCAGCCTTTAAAATTTTGGTTAACGTCATCCCAATATCATCTCGAACATATTGCTTTTAGAGCGCCATCGATAAATCTAATATTATATTAAAATAGGTAGGTATATAACTAATTTATAATAATGAAACCTAATAAGTACGTAGAACCGACATCATGCGCAAAAATTTATTAATTTAATTATTATAATTAATTTATGACTTGGGCTAATAAATTAGTATACTTCAAATAATTTCTTTACAATATAAATACTAAGGAAGACATTTATTGGAATAATACCTACAGTTATTTATTTTATTTTTACAGTTATGACGAAATTAATCCTGTACAATTTTTTTTTTACTTGATATTGATTTATTTATTAAGACGTATTGGTTTCAAATTATTGGAAAATGTCATAAAGTGAATAAAGTATGTATTCTGTATGTATAAACCGTATTTCTAAAATTTTAAGTGTATTTATTTATTAGCTGACGCGCTAAACAAAACGAAAACAGCGAAAGGGTTATTACGTTTTGAAAACATCATGGATTTACTTTTAATTGTAAAAAAAAAACAAAAAGGTCCTCCAATCCAATTACAATTTCTCCCAATTTACGAAAAAAGGTAAAAAAAAAAAACTTTCAATGGTTTCTTCCAATTTACTGAAACGTAAGTTTAGTTTTTTTTTTTAAAGTACAGTATTAACACATTATTACTGTCGAATTTGATTCCTATCACAGGCTACAAGATTGCGCGCCAGACTAAATAAAACCGCTTTTTGTACGAAACAAAAATTAATAAAAAAAAAAAATGCAATTAAATTGCTGGGATATAGATTATCGAACTAACTTATGTAAATGTAAGATTATTCTTTTTACATTCTAGTCAAATGTGCACGTTGCAGAATGCAAGAGTTAGATACCTTTTATATTTAATCATCAGCATTTATCCTTTCCATAATAGATATTTACATTACATACTAATCTTATCATTCTAAAATCTACTGTTTTTGGAACCATATGCTACTCATTTTATACCTACTAATACCTTTTTATCTATAATTTTATAATATAATAAATATATTATTAAGAACTAAATAAATTTGTAAAATAATACGAGCCTTCTTTAAAATATAATAAATAAATAAATAAATATCATACAATACATATTATACTCTTGCTAATGTTTGGTTCATAATTATTAATCATCATCTTCCTGCCCTTATGCCCACACATCCATCTCAACATTCTCATCTCCGCTGCATGCAATCTTTTTTCATCCGTCTTTTTCATAGCCCAGCATTCAGACCCATAAAGTACGACAGGCCTTATCACGGACTTATAAATTTTTCCCTTTAATTTGAGAGGCATCCGTAGGTCGCAAGTTGTTCCTGTGACCTGCCATTTCATCCATCCTGAGTTGATCTGGTGCGTTACGTCTCGGTTTACTTCGCCATCTCCTTGGACAAGCGACCCGAGGTACCGAAAGTCGGAGCAGATCGATAAGGGCGTTCCGTTGGTTCATAATTATTAATATACAATTTAAATTATTATTTATATTATGAACAAAAAAAAAGATTTGTATGAAACTAATATAATAATACAGCTTAGTAAAGAGTTAAATACTTATGTATTTACAACTAACGAAATTCACAGCTTTCACGTTTATATTTAATGACGCTTCTCACAAATTGCAAGTATTCCAAATTATTCATTTTTATTTATGTGATACTTCCCGGCTTTAACCGTTAATGTACGGATAACCCGTATAAAAACTTTTGTGACTTTCAAGAAATTTTAATTTGAAGAGAGAAAGAGGACGTTGAGGAGACAGTATCTTATTGGGATTACAAAAATATATTATTTTAATTCCGTCTATTAATTACCGCAACAGTTCCTTCACAAATATCCATCAGTTTGTGTATCATCAGCAGATGGTATTATGGTGCTCTTGCCATATTAGGCACACAGTTTACCCTAAATGAGGTTGTAACAGAACTACAATACTATTATATAAAGATAATAATTATGCCAAAAAGAGTGGGCTAGAAGGTGATAGTACTATGCCCACGTTCCGACAAGATAGACACTAACTAATATAGTATACATCTATTTATGACTAGTGACTTAGTACACTTAGTACACATTAACATCAAAACCTTTCTTAGCTGCGATCGGTAAGCGTTCGCCCGTCAAATAAGGATTTTCTACCTGGAAATGGAAATTGTTGTTTTAGTATCATTAAAGTAAGAACAGGGTTTTGACCCTTGCAGATATAAATTTCTGAAGAACTCCAGTTCAGTAAATCGCTTCCAAAGGATAGAAGATGGTGAAAAGATCTTCTAGTGTCATAAAAATTCTAAAAATATTTTGTGTAAGACATAGATTTCCGAGAGAAAATTTACAGAATTAAACCATGCATACTAACAGCAGGTTTATACTTCTTCGCGACGAGACTCTTGTGGTGCTCGGGGTAGCCAAAGTCCAGGGGCTTGCTGGAGGAGTCGGGAGGGCAGCTGAACATGTGTTCTCCGTCACACATGCAGCGCTGCGCCAGCTGGTACTGGCGGCTGAAGGCAGCTGTGTTCTCGAACTCGCTGATGCAGCCTTGCTCCTCTGTTGAAGGGATCAGGTTAAATGCCACAATGGCACACAATGGATTTTTTGCGGAAAATAAATGAAAGTAAAGTGATTGATGACTTAAGCAAACAGTGATGATCACGAAAAACTGAGAGAAAAGAAACAGGAAGTTATTTTTTTCGATTGAAAATTCAGATCATATTTGCAAGTATCAAAGACTCAACTTTGAATCTCTAGATGTAGACCTAAATGTTTCAATTACTGTACCTGTATATCCAACGGGGCAGGGGTTAGGCGGGTTGCAGTAGGCCGGTAGCACGCCATCAGTCTTCACCATCTGCCGGTTAGGGAGCACGCCTGAAGGCTGTAGGCGCTGCTCACCCTCTCCAGCACCACCGGTTACGTACTGATGCCCCCACAGCGAGCTACCGAAGTTATGAAGAATAGTTTGTGAAGAAGGAACTAGATGGAATATCTTCAAGGTTTCGTTAAGAATGGATGTCCAGGTAGATCCTAGAATTTAATTATTTTATCTTTGTCTTCTTGTAGACCACTGGTGGGCCTTTGTCATGCTGCTCATATGTAGCCAAATAATAAAATAAAGACCTTCAATTGTTTTAAACCAATGAAGAATTAGATTAATCAAATGGGGACTTGGCACGATTAAGCTATTGGCCCGGAAGACTTAAAGGCGTCACTCCAGCAGTGATTACTAGAATATATAAATATTAAAGTTATCGTTATCTTCCTCCAAGTGATAATGTTGACGGGCCATTTCACGATTAATCACACGCAGTGATTTTAAACATTACTTCGACCTCTTTCTCGATAGTATCTCGCATCGCTTCATACGCGATAAAGTCTAATGTGTATGATGAACCCGATGCCAATGGAGAGAAATAAATGGAGATACTCGTCAGCTATAAATAGCTTAGCTTGTGGTGTGGCAGAGGCGCACCTCAATCGTATTGTCTAATCGTGTTATCCGTCCATCTTAATGTTGTTAATTCGTTCTAATTTCTCGTCTAGACTTGATTTGTCTTTTTAAATTAGGACGGCTGTAGACAATGGACCACTTCTATTGTTATTGAGTGCTTGTACATCAATTGTTTGTTGATTTTCAATTGTTCTCGAAGGCGGCAGTAAATATTAGAACCGGATTAAAAATACGTCTTTACTGTGATCGCTAAATGTTAACCTAACCTATTCGAGCATTTAGAGCTGTCGTGAGCTATGTAGTGTTTGGTCCTACTTCTGAATTATCCCGAATTAACTTAACTGGATTTATCCCATTCCTAGTGTTTTTACAGTACAGCAGGCTGTTTCGGAAAGTGTATGTGTACGAGGTGACGTACACACACACTTTTAACATTTACTACTGGTAACTGGTGAGTTACCAGTAGTAAATGTTAGTTATCTCACCAGTCCTCAAATTTATTAGCAGTACAGTTACCAGTATTACCTACCAGTACAGTTACCAGTATTACCTAGCAGTAACTGTTACTAGTAGGACCTAGCAGTAACAGTTACCAGTATTACCTAGCAAGAACAGTTACCAGTATTACCTAGACGTAACAGTTATCATTAGTACCTAGCAGTAACAGTTACCAGTATTTCCCAGCAGTAACAGTTACCAGTGTTACCTAGCAGTAACAGTTACCAATATTACCTAGCAGTAACAGTACCAGTATTACCTAGCAGTAACAGTACCAGTATTACCTAGCAGTAACAGTACCAGTATGACCTAGCAGTAACAGTACCAGTATGAACTGGCAACAACAGTTACCAGTATTACCTAGAAGTAATAGTTACCAGTATTACCTAGCAGTAACAGTTACCAGTATTACCTAGCAGTAACAGTACCAGTATGACCTAGCAGTAACAGTACCAGTATGAACTGGCAACAACAGTTACCAGTATTACCTAGAAGTAATAGTTACCAGTATTACCTAGCAGTAACAGTTACCAGTATTACCTAGCAGTAACAGTACCAGTATTACCTAGCAGTAACAGTACCAGTATGAACTGGCAACAACAGTTACCAGTATTACCTAGAAGTAATAGTTACCAGTATTACCTAGCAGTAACAGTTACCAGTATTACCTAGCAGTAAACAGAAGTTGTGATACCGGACCAGCAGACCAGCAGCTATAAGTAGAAATACTAGTAGCCAATGGAAGAGCACGTACCTGTGCTGCATGTACTCTTGGTCGCGAAGGCTGGGGTTGGGGTTGCCGTCGATTAGCGAGTCGTAGTCCAATTGTTCGTTCTCCAGGTCCTTGTTCGCGCGGGCCATTAGGGCGAGGTGACGCTCGCTTGCTGGGTACTCTAGGTAGCTCGACGCCGCGTCGTTGAACTCCTTGCCCATACGCTCGACGACTTCACGAAGCAAAGCCTCCGTTAGCATATGATCCTAGAAGGAGGAGGTGGAAAGAGGGTTTAATACGTAATAGTATTTTCTAGAGGAGGTGCAACTGTGCTCATGAATTTAATTTCCAGGTCGGGAAAAAAGCTGATGTCTTTTTTATCGCGATTTTTGCAGTTGCGGCTCGTAGTTTGCAATAGGCTCGCCCTATTACATTTTTTTCTTAGCGTATCGATGGCAAAAAGTTCAAACATCTTTGGCCCAAAATTTAGCTAAATAGCAGCATATAATATAATAGGGACGAGTATACGAGTATGTAGGACTTGTATTTTACTGTTACGTAATTGGCATAATGTGGATTCTCCTCCGCCGACCCCATCGGAGAATACAAGCGCGATGAATGAATGAATGAATCTTAACCGTCGAATCTATATCGAACCTAATGATAAAAACATGCTATGATTATTACGAATGGTATGCAAACCTTTTCCCCAATAGAACCATGGGGGATAAAGCCCATGGCCCCGACGATGCTTATCGCCATAATTAACACTTCTTGCCGGCCCATTGCGAATCTGAAAATAAGGAAAACGTATTGATCAAGCAAAAACCTCATCAAAATTAATCATTATGCTCTGAGATGACTTTTAAATGTTTCGGAAATCGTATAAAAACATTCATAAATCCATCATATTTAGGAATTAGTCATCGATAATGCAAATTAGGAGGGTTTTTATTAATCCTCATCGGTGAAGTACAATTCATATCAATCAAATGATACATGACATAACATCATTGTCTGATGATTTTGTTGGTAAAAAACCAGCGTGGCCCATTGTGTGAATTGACGTGGGCGGGGAGATTAAGATGCTATCAAAATGTTTATACCGGCGTCCTTTGATCCGCTTAGCGTCAAGTACATAATTGATTTAATTATGTTTTAATTAGATTTCTGTATCTGCTTGTATAATCATAAATCTTTTATCTATATTAGGGATAAAAAGTATTATATCAGCAGTGCTATTCTGAAAAAATCTCACCGTGAAAACTTAGGTGAAGAACATAATTTTGTAGGCAAAATAGAGGGTAGTAATTTCAAGCACAATAATCTTTTTCTTAAACCTTTTAACAGCTGTGATCTTTTATAAGCTTATTATAGCCGACCCCCTAGCAGGAAACGCCACCAAATTAATTATTCCAGATTGATTTACAACGTCTTAATAAAAAGATCAATATCCTTTACGCATATCCTATAGGTTTTCTTGATATGTTGACGTATAAAATGCTAAACGTATTGGTCTGTCTGGCGTCGCGTCCGCTTATAACTCGAGGCCTGCTGACTAGATTTTCATTCAGGTTTCGTCTTCCTACTATCTGTCTGGCCAATTAGCTTAATGAAATCAATTTACTATTCGTAATGGGTTTATTTATACTTGTATGTTATTAGGTGTGAAATTACATTTTATTTAAATGCGAGTGATAAAGTGTAGTAGATAAAATATTTTTTTGCATAGTCGATTTTTTTTTAGCTGTCAACAATGACCTATTTCAATTGTAGTTGAAAAGTCAGACTCCTGACTCCAAACTAACCTCGTTACAAGTTTAACCCCCTTACGGATGAGATACATATAGATGATCGCCAGATCAGTGGTGGACCAGTGGTAACGGCCCCGGCCTACGAGTTGTAGGACGTGGGTACCAAGACAGGCGCTTTACTTTTTGTACTTAAATAATTTCATTGTCGCTGCTCTCAAAACGGTAAGGGAAAATATCGTGAGGAAACCGGCATGTCGTAGAACCAAAAATTCGTAGACGTGTGACGTCTACCAACCCGCATTGGCCTGAGTGGTAGATTACAGTCCACTCCGTCTCGAAGAGTGGAGGCCTGTGTCCCAGCAGTGGGAATATTATAGGCTGATTATGCTAAAAAGTTATTGTACAGTTATTTATTGCTCAAAAATGAATGTACCTATGTGCCAATTGTAGAAATGGTGGTTTAGATATTATATTGTTTACACACTTAAAATAAACGCCACATCGGAAATGCAAATAGCTGACATAAAACTATGAATATACAAAATGTTTAGTAGAATTGCGTCAAAATGCAAGAAAGCCCGGTAATGTAATATCAATGCATATGGCCTAAGTGTAGATAAAGTACCGGTCTGAGCCGAGTTGGTCGAACATGGCCCAGACATGGCCTAGGTTCGAATCAGGGCTATACACGATGTCCATTCACTAGTGTTCATTCAAGCTTTCTACTGCCAAAGAGTAGGTGAGAGGAGGTGTGTAGATGTGACATTATTTTACTAACGTTTCATAAAGAATGTCTACATAAATATTTCGTGAGCAGAAAAGGTCTGTGTGTGTGTTGATAACACTAATTAAAAATCTTTTGTTTGATCTTTGACATGAACCGAAAAAAATAAAAAAATTAAATTGCTACAGAAACATGTACATTTAAAAAGAAAACATAGACTTAGAATTAATCATATCACATTATTGTTTTATTTTCAAATCCTAATTTTGATACTGTAACTATTTCTTTCTCCTACCTAAGTCTACAAATCTATAATTTTTCGACTTCAAAAAGTGGTTTCCAAAGAAAATTCCCATTTCATCCAATTAAAATGTAAACAAACCAAAAAATCGATAAAACGAATCGTTTACTCTATGTCCCATGCGGGTGTAGGGGGGCGGGGCGCACCTGCGCGGGCGCCGCTCGTGGGCGGACGATCTGTCGGCGCGTCCACGCTTCCCCGCCCGCGGACCACGATAACAATGTATGAGAATACGGTTCAGAAGGTGAAATTAATCTTGATTAAAGCTCATAAAATTTTCAAAGCCATTTAAATAAGATGGTAATAAAATAAAATCTAAATGTCAGCCTCTGAGATTCTTTGTAATAACACATGATCAAACATTGAATAATGCTACTTATGTTGTTAAATGTTTTTTATAATTGCGGCCCTCATTGACGGCTGACTAATGGTATGATATCGACACGAAATGTCAATCCAATTAGGCTAATATTTTATTGGTCGGGACTAATTAGTCTTTCATTGCTACTAGATTGCATTGCTGCTGGGTGAAGGTCAGAACTGCTGTCTCAAAACCAAGCCTGCGGGGTAATTGCGTAACACAATAACAGTAGGAATGGCTTTCATTTTGACAGTTTAACAACATTCATTGCGTTATTTACGTTGATGAGCAAACACGTTTTTCGAACATATGTAGCAATGGATTAGCAATATCCTTCAAAATTATTCAGATTGTGATTGATAGTGTATTACGCTATTAATGTGAGGAAGTCGCATGATCATTCTGATTCGTATCGTAACTTGCACACACTATGGTGATAAAAAAAATATGGTTATATCTTTCTACTGCAGGACAAAGGCGCTTCTCATACAGAGGAGGCATGAGCATTGATCAAAAGGGGGTTATGGTGATAATTTAGTTAATTACAACCATTGTTAGGAATTAACCTTCTGAGTGAATCTGTCTTGTACTTACACCTTTATCATTGTCAACGTATACTTGCATTTTGTTTTACATTTAGTAACACGAACGGACGAATGAATTCACTTATCGTGATTCGTGGTCAATAGAAAGTATTCAACTTTTATACGTTAGACCGAAACTGGAAATCTCGAATAACTGTATGCCGAAATAATGCAATCCCGAATGAACGTTATACCGAATGAACGCTATCCTGAATAACTATAGTATGTGAATAAAGTTCACTTCAAAGGAGATTTTTGGTCAATTTTGCAAATTGGACAATATATTTAAAAAAAAAATTGCTCAAAATCAGATAGCCTTTTTACTTTTAATCATTGATTTAGTCCGCGCATATTTGATTTATAGAAGATATTGTGGAAGAACCGAATTTTTAAATTACTTTCGAAAACGAATTTTCGTATGGATAAAGATTGCTCTTCTAAGGTTTTAAACGATTTCTGAGGCACATTACTAATAAAGCTCCTATAATTAATGAGACTTCTTAAAGACAGGCTTTTTAAATAAGTAATTTAAAAAGATCGAATAACATTAACTCCCATGGGAAGAAGGCATGATTTTATGTATGTATGTATGAACAACATTAAGGCTGTGCGGTCTGATCACATACATAGCAAGAGCAAAAAGAAAAAGCTTATTCCTGCATTTGAATCCTATAAAAATGATAATCAAAATCAATGACCAATCAGGTGCTAATAAAAATCGCATAAAAGTATGTTTGTTTTTCCAAATGATTTTATTCTTTTAATTATTAATCCTTATTTAAGGTAGGTTTTGCTATCGGGCAAACAAATTACAAGTTATTTGTGTGGGCGAGGGCTTATACTAGCTTTTTATGATTTTGTAAATAAATATAAAAATTGTTTCTGCTTTTTAGTGCTTCGGTACTGTTTTGTTAATCAGATAATGTGGGGAAACTTTTAAGGGGATTATTGTTTATTAATTTGTTTAAATAAAACTGCTACATAAATGTTGTGGGAGGCTGTTATAGAGTACCTAACGGAGAGATCCTTTTATTCTATAGTGGATATACTCAATTCATATTCATTTGCAAGTAAAACATTTTAACAATTACAAAATACAACTCGACTGCCGTTTTACAGCTCGACTGAGTATGTATTTGTGCCCGGTTGATATCAAAAGGCTCGCCCCCTATTCCATGAGACTCAAACAACTGTCGAAATGTGGATGTATTATACAGTTGCAGGTGGCAGGGACGTTGACGAGCCACCTATTACCATGGATTCAGTACATGGTTCTGGATGGGAAATCATCAAATGACCCCTCCCGCTCTGGGTGGAGCGGAAGGGAGTGTCACACTCTTACTATGACTCTTACTCTATTTGTATGGTGTACAATAAAGAGTATTCTATTCTATTCTATTCTATTCTTACTGACTAAAACCCACCCATGTTCCTTCCTTTGCCCTTTATGTTCCGGGGTAGCGGTAACCCTTTCGGACAATCCCGCTGACCTTCTGAATCCCCTTACGTAGCTTATTTAAAAAAAAATGCTATTCATCTGTTGATTCATGATTTTACTTTGCGCGTCAAAGATGCCACCCCGTAGGTGCACCTCTCTACCTAACCCTTCAGGCAATTCAGGCGTGATGTTATCTTATGTAAAATTATCCAACAAATATCAGTTTTACACTTGTTCAGAGTAGAAAACCAGGTCGATAAACTCGACAGCAATGTCAAATCGATAAATCGATTGAAGCTTCCAATTTGCGATCGATTTAGAGATAGCACAATACGCACACGCACTGCAACTAAGTCTGAAGTACCTATGTGCTGACGTAACCGTGTAGGTTTATTTTACGATTGTACCTAAGTGAGCTGATATGATCATGTGATATTTAGATAGTAGGTACTTCCATGACTCTATATAATTTACCTATATTCTTAAAGTACCTGTGTGTTGGACAACTTTGACGTTAAATGACTTTTGGCTAACTTTTTAATGAGCTCTTTTGACAAGTACCTACTACCAGTTGTACCACGGGAATAAAAAATCCCGTAGAATTACCAAGCGATCCAGTAGTATCACGGGAAGTTTTTTTTACCCATGTTACTCTTAGTCGACATTTCATAGTTTGACACCTGTCACTTTGACACCTGTCCCTTTGACACTTCTCACATTGACTTTTGTACCTAAGTTGTAAAAAGCTCATTGACAGTTAACACATTACACGCACATCGTTCTAGTTATCATTGCATTACTGTATCAATATTTTAATTGCAGTACATACTACATAGTAGTAGGTGTCATTTTGTCCTTGCCAAAACGTAGACGATTTTCCCAGAGATGTTTTTCGCTGTTGGGTTGGCTATAACCGATTCTTGCCGTAGCAATTGGTGTCGTGTAAATCAAGGGATAACAAGGCATTTAAATGAATTCTATTTTCATACAAATAGTCATGCATTTAACTGGACTGTTGAATTAGGACCAAGGAATGTAATTTGAGTAATTGAATGAAGTTCTATATTTTAGTTTACCTACTGACTTGATGTTTCATATTTCGTTACACGGTCTAGCCGTTCATTTAGCATTTGATATACCTAGCAAATACTATGATGATTAAACAAATGAGCTAAAAATATTGGACAAAAAAAAAATCACAAGATTCAAGATTTTTCTAGATAATGATCAAAAGCTAGATGACAGCTACTAGATGCAGTCAGTGACAAAAATAAAAGTTAAAATTATCTAGAAAATATCTAGCGGGCTACAATATGTATAAATAACTTACGAGTTAGACAACGGAAATCTGAAAAATTAAAGATTTAAATAAAACTTTCATTTTATGTAATCTGATGGTATGTACAAACACGCTATGAATTTTCTATAAATTAATAAATCTCGTATTTATTAAAGATGAATTATCTGATGATAAAATCACATCACAGAACAGGTCTTCTAATACATCATCATGAATTAATCTTTTCATATTTTGTCCTCATACTATCATCATCTGCCTCATCTGCCTAGCATTTTCCCAACTATGTTGGGGTCGGCTTCCAGTCTAACCGGATGCAGCTGAATACCAGTATTTTACATGGAGCGACTGCCTATCTGACCTCCACAACCCAGTTACTGGGTAATACGATACCCCTTGGTAAGACTGGTTGTCAGACTTTCGGGCTACTGACGACCCGTAACGACTGTCAAAGATCCACGAATGACAGCCGGGACCAACGGCTTAACGTGCTTTCCGAGGCACGGAGGGGTCTTGGTATGTGAAGATGGTCACCCATCTACCGACCAACCGCGGCAAGCGTAGCTTAACCTCGTCGTTCGACCCGTGCGGCTGTTATTACTTAGCCACAAGCCCCTCCTCTCTGTCTTCATACTACTGACTTTGTTTATTCTTCTTTTCGTATTCAGTCTATTTTATCATTTCAATTTGATAAATATTACGAAAATAAATTGAAGTAGCATTATATTCTAATATTTCTTTCCTTATATCTAATTGTTACTTATTGTTTGAATGCTTTCTCTTGTTTATTACTTGATTCCGTTAATAAAAAACTCTTTGACCGTTGAGAATGTCTAGTCTGTCAGTAGGTACAGTAGGTACCTACATATCTACCTATTAGTTAAACGATGATGTGAATATTCCGTAATAATACGTGGCTACGTAACTTTGATGGTAATTTAAACAGCCAGTTACCGCTACACATCACTCAAGTAAAAATAGAAATGACAAATTAAGTTAAACAATTGATCCCGGATCCCGGAGTTAACATGCCTAAACGTAAACTACGAGGATTGAATAGTGATGAGATCCGGCCTCTGATACTTATCGATTACCAACAAAGATTACGAAATGTTATCTCTAGTATAAAAAAAATAACATGTCATGTATAATGATTGAAAAAAGTGTGTCCAATTATAATTTAGTTGCAGCTTGCGCTATGCAAGCTTGTTCTAAAGTCGAAAAAGTTTGTTTAGGTTGTTGTGAAAGACCCAAATTTCGAAAAGAGGTCATTATGGAAGACCTATATGACATTCATAAACAATGCTGGCCGAATACACTTACAATAATATGTATTTAAAAAAAGAAATCTAATAAAAAAAGACAGCGTTGCGTGTCTGTATTTTTTTTGCTATATTTTCGTTTTAGTTTTTCGTAAGTGTGCAAATAAATATGGAGGAAATTGATTTTATTGTTACGAAATCTGCCAATAAAACCAACAGTCAGAAAATTAGGCACCTACGCAACACGCAAATATTCCGCTCGCGCTGCAAAAATCAACAGTTATTGGTTTGTAAACTACGACATTTTTTTATTAATTTGTAAGTTAGATGTTTTTTAAACTAATAATTAATGCAATTGTAGCAAATATTTATAGCCGTTACGTCCTGTAAACGTTAATTAGTTGTGACACAGATGCTTTTGTGACCGTTGCATGAAAATTAAAGGGAGGGACAATCTCGAGCCGTTTGATTAAGATTTATAAACAATTTACAGTCCATTGTACTATTTCTACTCGCCATTAATTAATGTCATCAAAGTCACAGATCACAGACAAAGAATGTGAACGAGAGATGATTCTGATTGACGTTTGTATATGGTCAAGTGTGCCCGATATAATTTGCAGTCTCTGATTTTGGTAGTTTTGTTTTTGGTTATTAATTATCAACACTATGGCACTTAACCCTTCCTATGCCGTGCCGAACGCGGATCCACGCGAGACACAATGTTTTTTTTTTATTACACAAACAATTAATCATTACGGCATTCAACCGGTTAACTAAGTATTTTGTTTTCAATAATCGGACAGAAGTAACCTTCTTAAATTTAGTATTCTCTCCTTTGTTCCCCTTTATATTCAGAACTTGAAGTTAAAACTAGGTTAGCTAAGCCTAAAAATACTAATTGATAATTTAAGAAGAAAATATTAATTACTATGTATGTACTTCTAAACAGGCCCAGACGGAAATGGCGGGATGAGCTGGACTTCTATCGTAAAGATTGGTCCTTGGCAGCTCTGGACAGAGAGGTGGAAAGAGAGCAGGGAGGCCTTTGCCCAGCAGTGGGACCTTAACGGCTAATAAAAAAAATAAAAAAAAAACTTCTACACAGCAAATATCACTAACACTTTTTTATTGTTTAAATCTCTGTTGACCTCTATCCAAAAGAAAGTGACTTTATTGCGTGTGATAAACAAATAAACGACTAACATTAGGCACTATCATGATTTCAGATATCAACGCATTAAATGTTTGACGTCATTCGATTACTTATCAAAGTCGCCAGAAGAACGCTATGGAGCTTTCTGCTGTACTAGTAGAAAATGTAAAAATAAATAAAGGAAGATGAGGCAAAACCAAAGTGAGTGATATCAAATAACTATTATTATTATTGTCGAGCAGTGGTGGCCCAGTGGTAATGTCTGCGATTTACGAGTCATAGGTCGTAGGTTCTAATCCAGACAAACGCTTTACTTTGTGTAAATTATTTCATCACCATAGCTCTCAATACATCTTGAGGTAACAGGTATTTCCTAGAACCAACAATTCGAAGACATGTGACATTTTCCAACCCGCACTCGGCCCGCGTGGTGGATTACAGTCCACTCCCTCTCACCGAGAGGAGGCCTGTATCCCAGCGGTGGGAACATTATAGACTGATTATGCTGATATTGTCAAAGTCCAAAGTCTAAACAAAGGAATCGTAGATAAAGAAATGGAAAGCAGAAAGCTCGTGAAAAGCTTACCTACTAATCTACAAGATATTCTTTAAAGTTCACTACTTTAAGTTAATCATGTAAATAAGTGCCTATTGTCGAACGAAAAACGATATAAAACTCATATCCATATCCACTAATTGGACATTTATCGACCGACCCATCATGGCCGCCCCGTCGGCAGGGCTGGGTCGCCGCGGGGCTGAGGGGTGTAGCGGAGGGAGGGGTTAGTTCCTAGGCACTCCGTGGAAGCTCTATTTTCATCTGCGCACATCGATAACAAAGTCTGAACTGCGCAGGTCTAGACTCAATCAATAAAATCTAGGCACCTTACCTGTATCGAGGCAAACTGATAGTTCCTATAGACTATCCGATATAGGTAGGTATGTATATTTGAATTACGAATTTGAGATAATTTTCAAGTTATGGAACATTAAACTGTATGTCATACCAAAAACTATTAGGACCTTTTTGTAACAAAAGGTCACTCAAAAATCAATTTAGAATACATTTCACTACATTAGATAACTGATTAAGTGGCGATGGAATGTACATTATCTGAGATTATAAACACTGCTTTAGGTAGGAATATAATGATACGTTGTTTTCTCGTAATTGGCACATAAAATTGACATTATTCCCCTGACGATTAAGTAATTAAACCTACAATGTTCGCGAGGTACTTTGTTGGAATTACGAAATTGCAGTAATTAAGCAATCCTGTTTGAATAAGGCTTGATAAAAAGCACTTTATAAACATTGCTAAGTGCGTCTAGATTATTTATTATTCAAGAATAAAGCCTATTTCATGTTGTTTTTGACGTGGTAGTCATATAAATCAAATATTGAATTGATAATGGCTCAATTAGGTGAATAGATATAAGTTGGATTAACATACCTTCGGTAATTGTCCGTTGCTTGGTAGATAGTCTATTGCTATAAACTGTTCAGTCAAACTACACTATATTAAATATTCTCAGACGCGGTCGTTAATCACAATAAAGCTCCCGGCGAGACTTGTTGCGTTCGAGACGTCGTGTTCCTTTCAGGCTCTTTCATCGCTCCAAAGCTTTTCCGACTATTGATCGCGTGCTATTTTGAACTTTATTCCCACGCGATAGTGTCGTATATTGTTCGCGGGCGTGTCAGAAGCCTCTGTGCAACGCGCAGGCGCGAATTTTTGGGATGATTCCAGATCTGACGGTCTATTGATGCGCAATAATTTTTATTATCGTTGATAAAGATAACTTTGTAGAGTTTTCCAATGTCTTCGAGAGGGGTGAAGACGTGAAAATAAGGAGGTACTTATAGAACTATTTTTTTTTAAGTAGGTACTTTATGTAGGATAGTTTAATACCGTCGTTCTCTCAATTTTACGAAATAAGGACGAACTAATTGTGGGTCCAAGGTATAATGAAGAATTAAATATAGTAAAAGAAAGGTTGCAATCATTACTTTTGTGTGGAAACTTACGCGTATTCTGACCAAACTCGCTACGATTATGATGATTGCTACTGCAAGATACATTATAACTCACGGTTCAACTTTAATTTAATTTAAACAGTCCGAAAACACATAATTTTATTTTAAACTTTAGCTTATTAATCTTATTATTTCGCGTTAAACTCACACGGCACGCACTAAACGGTTGATATAATATTAAACTCCTGTTTGCGGAAGCGACTAGTGACGGGAAAGCCGGGACTATCAACTGCTGCACGGACCGGACGCACCTTGCAATCCTTGTAACCGGAACAAAGGATGGCATCTATCACTAACATTCAATATTCAACTTTATAGCTGTTGCGTAGAGTTCCGTGTTGCGCGCTGCTGCGAACGAGGCGCTACGCGCAGGCGCGGGAAGCTGCATTCGATTGATGGCTAATTTATAGCTGTATCTAGGACGTCCAGGTCAAAGGGGAAAATTCTACGTAGGGTGGGGGGTGAGGGGGTGCGTTGCATCATTACATAACGGCAACGCCCAATAAAGGCTTCATGCAATTAAAAAAGTAATCAAATGATAACATTTTAGCTGTAAGCAAGAAAATATTATACTTTGCTGTTCTTGATCACTATCTTACATCATCATAATCAGCCTCTAATGTTCCCACTGCTGGGACACAGGTCTCCTGAGAGGGTGTGGTCCGTAATCTACCACGCGGGCCCAGTGCGGGTTGGTGGATGTCACATGTCTTCGATTTTTTTGCTCTCGGACATGCCGGTTTCCTCACCATGTTTTTCTTCACCGATCCTACATACTACCTAATTAATAATACGGTTGAACATGGCGCAAGATGGTACGTATAAAAAATAAAAATAATCCCAACAAAGCTTTAAATAGGACTTACATGTATCCGGAGCAAACTGGCGATAATCACGATCAGGCAAAGTGCGAAATACATGAATTCGGTTTATCGGTGAATTTAATCAAAATAATATACCGGAAAATGAAAAAGGGACACAAAACGCGAAAAGTCAATATGGCGGACTGTAGTACTGTATGACGCGTTAATGTTCAGCACTGTGCTTCAACGTGAAACACAGTGCACGAGCTTAGTAAATAAAGAACAGTCAAATTAATCTCTATCACTGTAAGATAAAGTCCCAAATGGTATGCAACAACGTTACAACCCGGAGACCGACACGGAACTGTTGCACGGAATGACGTCGCGCGCAGTGCACAGCCTTATTTCAGGAGTCGGGAAGCGGAACTAACGATCGTGTTCTAGTTTCAACTTTATTTCTTGCGTCATAAAGCTCTGT
The DNA here is from genome assembly GCA_911387795.2 of Apamea monoglypha. Taxonomy (NCBI): domain Eukaryota; kingdom Metazoa; phylum Arthropoda; class Insecta; order Lepidoptera; family Noctuidae; genus Apamea; species Apamea monoglypha. The sequence continues at coordinate 4,949,206 of OU426920.1, forward strand.
GTTGCGTACTTTCTTGATGGAGGCCTGTGTGCAACGCGCAGGCGTGGGTGGCTGCACCGGATTGATAGTTATTTACAGCTCTGTCCAGGGTCCCTGGAGAGTATTGATTATTAGCTTGAGAGTACTTTGATAGAGCTGGAAGTTATCTAGTTTTACTTATGTACATACATGTATTTAAATTAAGGTCTGCATAAAAATGCGTTTTTCTTATTGAGAAGGTACTCGTTTTTTTCATTGTGCCTACGCGTAAACGCCTGAACAAAGGTCTGTAAAGATGGTAGATTTTTATATTCCTATTTCCTACCCTTAGTTTTAGTTAAAATTAAATAACCTAATCGAGACGGTTCCTCATATAGAGTTATGTGAAGTTTTTTTTTATCGCGATCCAATAAGTAAGATTGTAACAATTTTGAAATTTAAAGCTACAGGATTGAATATTGCATTGGCAATCACAATCTTCTTAAGACGTGCAACTTCCGTGTGTTCAGGAATTGTTTTTTTTTTAAATAAATTATGACAACAAGACAAAGTTACATTTAATATCATAATCAGTCTATAATATTCCCACTGCTGGGATACAGGCCTCCTCTCTGTGAGAGGGAGTGGGCCGTAATCCACCATGCGGGTCCAGTCCGGGTTGGTAGACGTCACATGTCTTCGAACTTTTGGTTCTAGGACATGCCGGTTTCCTCACGATATATACACACGATACTTTAAATAGGTCAATCGATAATTAAGTAATGCGTCTTACGTAAGTTGCACTTCGGTAGGTAGCTTCATTAATAACCCCGGTAGATTAACTAATTTTGTCACTAAAGCATGAAAGTTCTCATAATATAATTTAGAAAGAAATAATAAAAACTGTGATGCACATACTACATACACATTAGGTACTTAACGTTTCCTTGAAAAAAATACTCACATGTGACTTAATCAGGAAGCTCAGCAGTATTAAAACTAAGCAAAAAGCAAAATATACAACCCCGTGTTGAACAACTTTAGTATTTAACACGATACTGTAAAGCTCCATTGAGACATAAAACAAAAAAATCACGTAACTTCTGGTTTCAATGACGTGAAATTAATTATTGCGTGAACGAAAACACGCTACTAACACATAAACGAAACTGAACTATAAACCGAATACATTAAACTTGAATTTTTCTTGAATTAAATACAACGACATTATAAGGTGAAAGCGACCGTGAAACTACTGTGCATTTATCTAGGACGTGGGTGCTTTGTGCACAAGACCCATTCGCCCGATCGCGTTTCAAACTGAGCTTTAACTCCACCTAGTAAGGTCGAATGTTCTTTGTAGCTGTGATAGACGCCTTTGTGCAACGCGCAGGCGTGAGGCGCTGCAATGGATGTTAAATAATATAGCTGTTTCTAGGAAACTGTAGGTTATCTAAAGGTCGGATTATTGATTTGAAACCGTTTTTGTCTGCGTGAATTCTCGTAGGAACATAAATGTATTCTTGCTTTCAACCATCTTAAAATTTTCATGCTTTATTATTTTAAGTTTTTTAAATTAAGTTAATGCTAACTTAAAACTGATGGAGCACTGCTAAGTACGATTATTATAGAAATACCTACCTAATGTAATAAAGAAAAAAACATTTAAAGGGATTCGCACAGATAGATTTTTACACAAAAAAAACGGTAACAGTTTGTGTAAAAAAAAAAAACAATAAAGTCCTGCACGAGGCCAAAATACCTAATTATCCGAATGTAACGTAAATTAATCCTTCCCAAACTAGGTGTTTACTTCAGTTAGTGGGTTTAAGTTCATGAGCCGTTCTCAATGATTTGTTATCACCCCCCCGCAACAAGCCAATAAACGCTTCTAACCAACTTTAGACTTAATGGCTATAAGATACAGTTGTAAATTGAATACAAGTCGTGAAAAACCGGGAGTGTTTCCCCCAAATGAACTCAAATAGACGATTGAAATACGAAATCATTTCAGAGTTTAATAAAGTTTTTATTACATAGTCATTAAGACAAAGACAAGTAAAGACTGGTAGATAGTAAGGTGTTTATGAACATGGACATAGAAAAAAATTGTCTTGGCTTGCTTGATGACCACTGTTTTAATGTAGGGTGCCGCGTCCAGTGGACCAAAACGATTTTTTTAATCCTCTCGCCAAGGGCTTTTTGAAATGCCCCCAATGTATCTTCACCGATTATTTTTAGGATAGGAGAAAACTGAGTTAAATGGAAAATATTTTGTTAAAAAAAAAAAATCCGGTCCCTATAAATTAAATAAAGGGAGTGCGGCAAAGACTTCCCAGGAATTCGTTTTAAAATCTCTTCTAATCATAATCAGCCTAAAACGTTCCCACTGCTGGGACAAAGGCCTCCTCTCAGTGAGAGGGAATGGGCCGCAATCCACCACGCGGGCTCAGTGAGGGTTAACTTGTGTTCGAACCACACGTTTAAAAAAAAAATAGATATAAAAAAATATCATTACCAGAATGGACAAAAAAATGTATTTCATGATTCGCATACCTACTTGGTTTATTTGACGTGACACGTGGCGTGATAAGTTTAAAATAACCATTAAGTTAAGTAATCGAAATATTTTGATATATATTTGTCGCTTTTAAAATATTATTTAACAACAACAGAAATGCTCCAAAGCTATTAAATGTCGCCGTTGTGGTCATGTTGCCGCGTAGTACCGAAGCTTCCTACACAAGCCTGAAAACACATTTATCAGCCGCGCTATATTGAACCTTAACGCTTCCATATAGAGTCGAGAGTTCTGTGCTATGACGTTAGAGACATCTGTGCAACGCGCAGGCGTGCACTGCACTCGATTAATAAATAATATAGAGCTACCTGAGGGAGATATTGATTTAATGCTGGCTTGATGGACGGTCTCATGTATTCGTATATCATTGTGTAACCATCTATAGTTTGGATATTTTTCATGTCAGAGTCAAAATGTATTAATTTATTTCACTGAGACTTTAAATAGGCACTTACAAAAATCTATTATTAAGAAAAGAGAAGTGTGTACCTACATATTTTAGCAAATTAAATCATACTAACAAAACAGATAATTGCATAACATAACCAATCCTGACTTATTCGATCTATATTACATTAAAACAAAATAATGTAGGCTTTTGATATGTACCTATGTATGAAAAACAAAAGACTACACGAAATCTCAAGGCGCAACAGGCTTGTTCCAGAAGCGTTGTAAGTGGAGGCTCATTTACATGAACCGATCTATTTTGAGCTTTATTGCTTGCGAATGAAGCTTTGTTTTTAAACTGTTTACAAGAAATAGGAACCCATAGGTAGCTATTATTTACGAGTATTTGCAAGAAACATCACGCCCAACAACAGAAGAAGAGAATATAATAGAACATAATATTTCCTTGAAGCTTATGAACGATTGCTTACATTGATCAAGCTCATTATAATGATGTTGAGGAAAAGATCTAAATACATTGAATCGATTTCTTAGAAATTATGGATAAAGAAATTGCCTATTTCGATATGATTTCTTTGAATGAAAATCTTTGATGTCTATAGCTACGACTGAGCTTAAGACAAAGTTAATATAGATACATTATTATGTCGTTTATTTATTTACCAATCTTATTTTATTACATTTTTAAATATAAAAATTAAGGATACAAAAATTCATTTAAAATTAAAAAAAAAAATAGTGATCCACCGATGTCGGGAGCAGGGTCCAAGCTACCGGTGGTTAGGGCTCCAGAGACAGGAACCTCCTCACAATGCGAGCCTTATCGAGAAGTACTGCCTTTTGAATCAGGCCCATAATCCAACCGCCTAACGAGAGCTTCGATAGATGTTGATCGATGTTGTTGGCTTTCGGCCCTCAGGCCATTGGCTGATATGACAATCGGCACAATGACAGCCGAGCTCACATTCCACATTCGTCAACAACCTCCTTAGCTAAGTCGAGATATTTAATTTGTTTCTCTTTCTCAGCTTTCACGAGGTTCCCGTCATGTGAAATGGTAACATCGACAATCATTGTGCGGCGCGCTAATCGATCTGTCACCACTAATCAGGCATATTGTATTTTATTTATAATTTGTATGGTGTACAATAAAGAGTATTCTATTCTATTCTATTCTATTCTATATTGGCGACAATAGTCCTGTCAGTAATGATAGACCGATCCCAGTACAACGTGACATGGTCTTTTTCAAGAATTGGGTTGGCCACATACTTGTAATACGGTACATCAGAATCCACCACATTTATAGTGGCCCATGCCAGCGTAGATAGAATAGATTGCCAGAAAAGCCACGTACCGAAGATTTTCTTTTTAAATAATGTATTCATGGTCACCCTTCAAAACATTTTCATACGAAATTAAAGAATAGCTAATAACTTCGTAGATATGTACTTTTTTATGGCAGGATTATACGTACATTTAGTAGAAATTTATACAAAATATAGGTGTTTTTGTTCCAAATTTCGTCACAAGTATAAGTAAATTAGAGGCAAATCTATTTACCGAAGCATCTCAATTGAGGAGCCACATTAAATGTGCTATATCAACCAATTCATTCATTTCTGATTACTGACTCTTATCCTACAAATCTAATATACTTACTACTAAATGATGAAGAAATTGCGCATTAATTTAACTACTGCTTCTTTCGAAAATGACGAGTAGTATGTGTATGGTCTGAGGAGCCACATATAATATATGGTAACTTTTTTAATTTTAACACTACTAAGCTCAGATTTTGTCTACTAACTACTCTCAAATGCTACTAAATCGTACCAAATTATGATATATATACATCCATGATATCCCTAGTTCTGACGTGGCTCCTCAATCCAAACATTTAGATTGAGGAGCCACCTTTATGTTCTTATAACTATTGAAGTATTATACTACAAAATCGAGGATCGAACCTACAAAATTTTTAAACTTACTACTAAATAAGTATTTAGTTTCATTAAGATACAAAATGTGGCTCCTCAATCCTTACGGACATTATATTTCAAAGCTAGTTGCTGGTGAATAATCTTGGCTACTTGGTTATGCCTGTGCAAGTACTCGCCGTTAGCCAGACGAGAACAACCAGAGATAATATGTCTGATGGACTCACTCGGACGGTGGCATGCCCGATACACATAGGTACATTTATTATTACGTGAGTGCGTTTGAAGTAAGTTGTACTTCGGTGGGTTGCTCTATTAGCTACCCGGCAGATTGACTAATTTCATCACCAACGTCACTTATGCTTTGCTTGCTTTCGTATTTTTCTGCATGTTGAGAAAATAGTAAGCTATCTTACTGTGGCTAATTATGTAACATTTTCAATAAAAAAATACTCACATGTGTCTTAATCAGCAAGCTCAGCATTAATAAAACTAAGCAAAAAGATAAATATACAACCCCGTGTTGAACAAATTTTGTATTTAACACGATACTGTAAAGCTCCATTGATACATAAATTGAAAATATCACGTTACTTTGGCTTTCAAAGACTTGAAAATAATTATTGCGTGACCGAAAACACGCTATTGACTTGTAATCAAAACTGAACTGTAAACCGAACACATTATAATTGATTTTTATTTGAACTTAATGCAACGATATTATTAGGTAAAAGTGACCGGGAAACTACTGAGCATTATCTCCAACAAGGCTGCTCTGTGCACAAGACCCTTTCGCGCAATCGCGTTTTAAACTGAACTTTAACAACACATCATAAGGTCGAGTGTTCTTTGCAGCCGCGATAGACGCCTTTGTGCAACGCGCAGGCGTGCGGTGCGGCACTGCAATGGATGTTAGTAGTATAGCTGTATCTAGCAAACTGGGTTGTCTAAAGGTCAGATTATTGATCTGAAACTATTTTTGTATGCGTGAATATTTTATTGTAAACCGTTGGTTTTATGTTATCGTAGGTACGTACTACATGATACAGTAACGTAGATATATGTATTACGTGATGAATCTTACTTCCACCCTTCTAAAACTTTTAATTCAACCCATAATTTAATCTAAATAAGTCTTTTATGGCAGCAGTCTCATAGGTGCTTTACTTTGTGTAAAATTATTTCATCACCACTGCTCTCAAAACAGTGAAGGAAAACATCGTGAGGAAGCCGGCATGTCCTAAAACCAAAAATTAAAGACATGTGTCACCTAACCCGCACTAGGCGCGCGTGGTTACGGCCCACCCTCTCTCACAGAAAGAAGACTGAAGTCCCAGCAGTGGGAACACTATAGGTTGATTATCCTTTAGTATTTTATTTACTTGTTACTGAATTTATTAAAACTAGCGCGACTTTTTCTTTTAAAATTACCACTAACAAAACAAGCAACGCACGCACTTAAGAGTATGGCAAAAATGCACTAACTTAATTTGGAAATCTTAAATTAATAGAGCTTAAATGACTGGAAATACCCATATTTCTTGAGTACTGCTACGTACAATTACTTATTACAGAAATACCTGAGTAATTGTCTAAACCCAACGTATATATTCAACTAAGCTTGTGGTTAGTACTGTAATGTATGTATGTCAGTAGTGGGTTCAAACTCGCAAGCTTTCCCCTTAACCTTAATCGTTCTCAAACATTTTTTATCACCCCTGAGTGCAATAAGCTCATGAACGTTCCGCAATTTTAGGCTTTATGGCAATAAAGTAGAGTCTTAAATCGAGCGCAAAAGACATGGAAAAAAGGGATTGCTCCCCCAAATGACGCAGCAGACAATTGAAAATCGAAATAATTTGAGAGTTTGTTAACGTTGTCTTCAAAAAGAGGATAACGTTTAATTACTGAAGAAGCATAGTTATTTATTGCTTTCTTGTAACATCGAAATTAGAGCAGAGATAGATAGAAACAAAAGTTTGTGTTTTTAAGAATATGGGAAAAGAAACACACCTTGTTGAGGACCACTGTTACAATGATTAGACTGAGCGCAACATGTGTACAAAGAAATGTGAAAAAAAATCAATTTTCACTAATTAAAATATTGCGACCGTTACTTTTTACCTATTGTAGTAGATTAAGTTTATTCCAGGTACATCGTCTCCACATACATATAATAATGGAGTTTCTTGCCCACTCTAATTCATATTATGAAACTACCTTTTGGAAGGGGCAACTAGAATCAATTTTCTGGTATATTTTGTCTTTCAAAACTGGCCTTTTGAATTTCGAAATAAATGATTTGACTTTGATTATCAAAAGGGAGAAAAAAGTATTTTAAGGTGCGTATTACTGGTTTTGTTGACGTGACACGTGGTGAGATAAGTCTAAAATAGCCATTAAGTATTGCAATCAAAATATTTTAGACTGTATTATTTGTTGTATGAACACAGTTGTTATATTATATATTAGACTGAGTGCAAAATATGCATATCATAAACAAGGATATAAAAATATTGAGACCTACCAAGATGGGAGAATCTTTTTGACGCGCAATTTTGGTTTCATTGACGTGACACGTGACATGATAAGTTCAAAACAGTCAATAAGTACTGCAATCTAAATATTATCGGTTTTATAATATTATGTAACAACAACAGAAAGCGCCCCGAAGCTGTTAAATGTCACCGTGAAGGTCGTGTTGCCGCGTAGTCTCGAAGCTTCCTACAAAGCCCGAAAACGCATTTATCAGCGGCGCTGTATATTAAACCTTAAAGCTTCCGCATAGAGTCGAGAATTCTATGCTATGACGTTAGAGGCATCTGTGCAACGCGCAGGCGTGCACTGCAGTCGATTTATAAATAATATAGAGCTCTGTCTGGGCTCTAATAGGTACCTGAGGGAAATATTGATTTATAGCTTGCTTGATGGAAGGTTTCATGTATTCGTATATCATTGCGTAACATCTGAGGTTTGAATATTTTTCATGTCAAAGTCAAAATGTAGTAATTTATTACTATAAAACCAGTAATAAAATAGATTTAATAGGCACTGGATTGCTTAGTAGGCACTCAATGAAATCTATTATAAAGAAAAAGGAGTACCTATACTTGTTTGAGTAAATGAAAACAAAAGTTAACACAAAAATATATTTTCGTTACATGACCTTTACGTTCTATTGTTTTTCATTTAATAGGGGTTTGAATAAAAAACAATTGAATGTCAACTTTTTTGTTACCTATGTCAACTTTTAAGTCTTTGAGGAAAACAAAAGACTACACGAAATATCAAAGCGCAACAAGCTTCTTCCAGAAGCGTTGTAAGTGGAGGCTCATTTACATAAACCGGTCTATTTTCAGCTTCATTGCTTGCTTATGAAGCTTGGTTTTTAAACTGTTTTCGAGATCATGACGTCAAAAACGCAACGCTGCATGGTGTGTTTACAAGAAATAAGAACCAATAGGTAGCTATTATTTACGAGTATTTGCAAGAAACATCACGCACAACAACAGAAGAACAGAATATAATAGAACATAATATTTCCTTGAAGCTTATGAACGAATACTTACACTGATCAAGCTCGTTATAATGATGTTGAGGCAAAGAGCTAACTAAATACATTGACTCGATTTCTTAGAAATGATGAATAAAGAAATTGCCTATTTCGATATGATTTCTTTGAACGAAAATCTTTGATGTCTATAGCTACGATTGAGCTTAAGACTAAGTTAATATAGGTAGGTACATTATTATGTCGTTTATTTATTTACTAATCTTATTTTATTACATTTTTTAATATAAAAATTAAGGATAAAAAATACATTTAAAATAATAAAAAAAAATAGCGATCCACCGATGTCGGGAGCAGGGTCTAAGCTACCGGTGGTTAGGGCTCCAGAGACAGGAACCTCCTTACAATGAGAGCCTTATCGAGAATTACTGCCTTTTGAATCAGGCCCATAATCCAACCGCCTAACGAGAGCTTCGATAGATGTTAATCGAGGCTTTCGGCCATTGGCTGATATGACAATCGGCACAATGACAGCCGAGCTCACATTCCACATTCGTGAACAACCTCCTTAGCTAAATCGAGATATTTAATTTGTTTCTCTTTCTCAGCTTTCACGAGGTTCCCGTCATGTGGAATGGTAACATCGACAATCATTGTGCGGCGCGCTAATCGATCTGACACCACTAATCAAGCATATTGGCGATAATAGTCCTGTCAGTAATGATAGACCGATCCCAGTACAACGTGACATGGTCATTTTCAAGAACTGGGTCGGCCACATACTTGTAATATGGTACATCAGAATCCACAAGTTTATATTTCAAAGCAAGTTGCTGGTGAATAATCTTGGCTACTTGGTTATGCCTGTGCAAGTACTCGCCGTTAGCCAGACGAGAAGAACCAGAGGTAATATGTCTGATGGACTCACTCGGACGGTGGCATGCCCGATACACATATGTACATTTATTATTACGTGAGTGCGTTTGAAGTAAGTTGTACTTCGGTGGGTTGCTCTATTAGCTACCCGGCAGATTGACTAATTTCATCACCAACGTCACATATGCTTTGCTTGCTTTCGTATTTTTCTGCATGTTGAGAAAATAGTAAGCTATCTTACTGTGGCTAATTATGTAACATTTTCATTAAAAAAATACTCACATGTGTCTTAATCAGGAAGCTCAGCAGTAATAAAACTAAGCAAAAAGATAAATATACAACCCCGTGTTGAACAAATTTTGTATTTAACACGATACTGTAAAGCTCCATTGATACATAAATTGAAAATGTCACGTAACTTTGGCTTTCAAAGACTTGAAAATAATTATTGCGTAACCGAAAACACGCTATTGACTTGTAATCAAAACTGAACTGTAAACCGAACACATTATAATTGATTTTTATTTGAACTTAATGCAACGATATTATTAGGTAAAAGTGACCGAGAAACTACTGAGCATTATCTCGAACAAGGCTGCTCTGTGCACAAGACCCTATCGCGCAATCGCGTTTTAAACTGAACTTTAACAACACTTCTTAGGGTCGAGTGTTCTTTGCAGCCGCGATAGACGCCTTTGTGCAACGCGCAGGCGTGCGGTGCGGCACTGCAATGGATGTTAGTAGTATAGCTGTATCTAGCAAACTGGGTTGTCTAAAGGTCAGATTATTGATCTGAAACTATTTTTGTATTCGTGAATATTTTATTGTAAACCGTTGGTTTTAAGTTATCGTAGGTACGTACTACATGATACAGTAACGTAAATATATGTATTACGTGATGAATCTTACTTCCACCCTTCTAAAACTTTTAATTCAACCCATAATTTAATCTAAATAAGTCTTTTATGGCAGCAGTCTCATAGGTGCTTTACTTTGTGTAAAATTATTTCATCACCACTGCTCTCAAAACAGTGAAGGAAAACGTCGTGAGGAAACCGGCATGTCCTAAAACCAAAAATTAAAGACATGTGTCATTTACCAACCCGCACTAGGCGCGCGTGGTTACAGCCCATCCTCTCTCACAGAAAGGAGACTGAAGTCCCAGCAGTGGGAACACTATAGGCTGATTATCCTTAAGTTTTTTATTTACTTGTTCCTGAATTTATTAAAACTAGCGCGACTTTTTCTTTTAAAATTACCACTAACAAAACACGCAACTCAGTTGCAAAAAATGCACTAACTTAATTTGGAAATGTTAAATTAATAGAGCTTAAATGACTGGAAATACCCATATTTCTTGAGTACTGCTATGTACAATTATTACAGAAATACCGGAATAATTGTCTAAATCCAACGTATGTATTCCACTGTTACAATGATTAGACTGAGTGCAACATGTGTACAAAGAAATGTGAAAAAAAAACTATTTTCACTAATTAAAATATTGAGACCATTACTTTTTACCTATTGCAGTAGATTAACTTTATTCCAGGTACATCGTCTTCACATATATGTATATAATTATAGAATTGATTTATACAAAATGTTGTAAAAAAAGAAACTCCATAGGACTATGGAGTTTCTTGCCCACTCTAATTCATATTATGAAACTACCTTTTGGAAGGGGCAACTAGAATCAATTTTCTTGTGTATTTTGTCTTTCAAAACTGGCCTTCTGAATCTCGAAATAAATGATTTGATAATCAAAGTGATTATCAAAAGGAAGAAAAAAATATTTTACGATGCGTATTACTGGTTTTGTTGACGTGACAATCAAAATATTTTAGACTGTGTTATTGGTTTTATGAACACAGTTGTCATATTATATATTAGACTGAGTGCAAAATATGCATATTATAAACAAGGATATAAAAATATTGAGACCTACCAAGATGGGAGAATCTTTTATGACGCGCAATTTTGGTTTCATTGACGTGACACGTGACATGATAAGTTCAAAACAGTCAATAAGTACTGCAATCTAAATATTATCGGTTTTATAATATTATGTAACAACAACGGAAAGTGCCCCGAAGCTGTTAAATGACACCGTGAAGCTTGTGTTGCGGCGTAGTATCGAAGGTTCCTACAAAGCCTGAAAACGCATTTATCAGCGGCGCTGTATATTGAACCTTAAAGCTTCCACATAGAGTCGAGAATTCTGTGCTATGACGTTAGAGGCATCTGTGCAACGCGCAGGCGTGCACTGCATTCGATGTATAAATAATATAGAGCTCTGTCTGGGCTCTAATAGGTTCCTGAGGGAAATATTGATTTATAGCTTGCTCGATGGAAGGTTTCATGTATTCGTGTATCTTTGCGTAACATCTGAAGTTTGAATATTTTTCATGTCAAAGTCAAAATGTAGTAATTTATTACTATATCTAATAAAATAGATATCAGTAATAAAATAGATTAGAATAATAGGCACTGGATTCATTAGTGGGCACTTAATGAAATCTATTATAAAGAAAAAGGAGTACCTATACATGTTTGAGTAAATTAAAACAAACGTTAACACAAAAATATATTTTCGTTACATGACCTTTACGTTCAATTGTTTTTTATTTAATAGGGGTTTGAATAAAAACAATTGAATGTCAACTTTTTGTTACCTTTGTCAACTTTTAAGTCTTTGAGGCAAACAAAAGACTACACGAAATCTCATATTTTCGTTACATGACCTTTACGTTCAATTGTTTTTCATTTAATAGGGGTTTGAATAAAAAACAATTGAATGTCAACTTTTTTGTTACCTATGTCAACTTTTAAGTCTTTGAGGAGAACAAAAGACTACACGAAATATCAAAGCGCAACAGGCTTCTTCCAGAAGCGTTGTAAGTGGAGGCTCATTTACATAAACCGGACTATTTTTAGCTTCATTGCTTGCTTATGAAGCTTGGTTTTTAAACTGTTTTCGAGATCATGACGTCAAAAACGCAACGCTGCATGGTGTGTTTACAGTTTCTAATCTCGCAATTAGAATGCGAAAATGACGTGAAAAACGCGACGCAGCATATTGTGTTTGTAAGAAATAAGAACCGATAGATTGATGTTATGTACGATTATTTTAAAGAAATACCACGCAAATAAAACATATAACAAAAACCCTCATATGGCCTCACTGATGTTACAAAAGCACCTCGACAAAGTCTATAAGTGGATGAGAGAATGGAAAATAAAAGCTAGCGCCAACAAGTCAACGCATGTGACATTTACCCTCAGAAAAGATGACTGCCCACCTGTCAAACTCGGAGATGACACACTTCCACACGGGACAACAGCTAAGTACCTCGGCGTACATCTCGACAGGAAACAAACGTGGAGATACCACATAGAGAAAAAACGTGACGAGCTTAACATCCTACTCCGAAAACTAAACTGGCTCTTAGGAAGAACATCACATGTATCACTGGAAAACAAAGTACTCATCTACAAAGCAGTATTAAAACCTGTCTGGACATACGGAGTTGAGCTGTGGGGTTCTGCAAAGAACTCTAATGTGGAAATACTCCAGCGATTTCAAAACAAAGCACTCAGAATAGTAGCAAATGCTCCTTGGTTTACGAAGACCTCAGAATTACATGAACATCTACAAATCAGAACTGTAAAAGAGGAAATAGAACGCAGGATACACTCATACAAACATCGAATAACATCACATACCAACACCTTAGCCACAGCCCTAAGTGAACCAATAACCATGAAAAGGCTCAAACGACACCACATATGGGACTTTATTGAATAAAGCCTAAATAAGTTTGAGAGGCAGATTCTTCGCTGGAAGAATGGACCTCAGCAGTCAACATCCGCACAAAAAATCTGCTAAAGGTTTACAACCGATTGCAAGATAAACACAGAAAAAAAAAAAAATAAAAAAAAAAATAAAAAAACAATAAAACATAATATTACTTGAAGCTTATGAAATATTACTTACATGAATCCTGATCAAGCTCGCTATGATGATGATGAGGCAAAGAGCTAAATACATTGATTCGATTTCTTTGAAATGATTGATGAAGAAAATGCCAAAATCGATCAAAACTTTTTGAAAATGAAATTGCGCAACAAAATCTTTGATGACTGACTATGACTGGGCTATTTTATGGCGTACTGCGTAAATAAAAGAAGGTTGTATTTACTGTTTGTTAAAGTCTATTGTTGTTCATTACGACTTCACAAACCGGACGCCGACGCGGAACTGTTGCTCGCCCGACGTGGTGTTCAGTGCACAAGGCTTCATTTCAAAGCCTGAAAACGCATTTTAAAAGCGGTCATGCTATTCTAACCTTTAAACGTTATTGTATTAAGTTCAATATCGTGTGCTAGCATGATAGATGTCTTTGTGCAACGCGCAGGCGCGGGCCACAGTACGATGGAAGCCTAATTACTCATAGCTCTGCCTGGGGTCTAGGCAAAGCTAGATATCGCATAAACTTTGTATTGTGTTTATTAAAAATGAATGTGTTGATCGGAAATGAAGGAATGGTACATAGGAAGATTATAGACATACGTAAAACAGAGGGAAATGGAACCTACATATTATATGGATATCATTACAAGAGCTTTTTCTGAGTATCTGTGTACCTATCACTAAAGTATACAAATTGATAAAAAAAAATGTTTTTCGTGTTACAAATTTGACAGTGCGCGTTTGTGCTAGGCTGCATCATCAGCCAAAAATATTCCCATTGCTAGGACACAGGCCTCCCCTCTTCGAGACAGAGTGGGCTATATAACCTACTACGCGGTTTTGTCGGTCGATGTTTTCCTTTACCGTTTTGAGAGCAGTGGTGATGAAATTATTTATGCAAAGTAAAGCGACTGACTGGTTACGAACTCACGACCCACGACAACTCGTAAGTCGGGGCTGCTATCACTGGGCCACCACTGCACTTAATGTGCTAAGCTGAAGTACGTAATATTGTAGTGTTTATCTTGTCCTTAGCTTGTCCGCTAAGTATTGCAAAAACATTAACAAAAATTATATTTTCAAAGCTTTCTTGCCTAAGGAGTTATATGAAAAAATGTTGTGTTTCTTATTAGATTTTCCTAATAATATTTAAACAGAACTATAATAATAATTGTTGTAAATTGTTCTTTGTTCCAACTACGTAGAGTCTACTTTTGTGAGCTAGCGAAAACAGCGCAGGCGCGAAATGAATTAGGTTGATTCTTAAAATAGAGCTCTGTCTGGGGAGAATAAGGTTCGATATTGTACTGTTGGCTTCATTTATTACCTTTAAGAAGCAAGGCATCGCGATTGATTACATAATACGGAAAAGAGCAACTTCTAATATTTAGATATTACCCAATAACTTACCGATGTTTGTTGTCCGGAGCAGTATCGTTCGGAGTCTTACGCGGCTTAAGATAGTGGATACACATCTTAAGAAATTAATAGGAACAGTTAATAAAATAAAGGGCAAAGTTTAATGTGTTTAAAAAAAAGTTAAGACTGCCAATTCATATTGGCAATGAGAAAATGTTGCATTTTATGCACAACATAAAACAATATTTTCAATGCAACGGATACACCGACCAGAAATGAGACGACAAGTAGTTGAGTTGTTTTTTGTTTCCAATAATAAACAGGTGGAGAGAACTCCTCCATTAACTCCCAATGTCCCGGCATTAAAAATAGTTTTACGCGCGGGTTTCCGAGATAGCAATCTGATTTGAGCCAAATTTCTTAGAAAATAAAGTCTCGTTTTATTTATCGGGTAGGGTCCGTTCAGGCCGGAGTAGCGCGCGGAACTGTTGCACGGGCTAGCCGACTCAGTGCAAGGGGATGAAAATGGGGATGCGTTTGACGTGAACGTTCTATATTGAACCTTATTGCTTTCACATAAAATTCAGTTATGTTTGTTGTTATGTAAGAGGCTTGTGGGCAGAGCGCAGGCGCGTGACCGAGTGGAAGCTTAATATCTGGGTAAGGTAATATTGATAGGACCATTTTAATTATTATTTCGCAGTTTTGGTTATTAGGAACATTAGCATAGCATAATTGTTTAAGAGCGATGCCATACGGTGTTTATAACAGATAGGCGATTCCGGTATTTTTAAGAACGTTCACATATACTTAATATCAGTCTCAATCTGTCAAGAAACCTCTAATTAACCAACAGTTTTGAAAAGTTTTACATATAGATCATTTATTTGTGAAACAGGTCATGACATGACATGCCATGTTTATGACATTGATTGTCGCTAAAAAATTGCAACATGAATTTGAACGTTTTTTAAATCGGTACGGTCACCAAAGGTGATAAGTCGGGTCGGGTCGTCGTATACAGTTGAAGTTTAGTAAGAAACCGATGGATGTTTTCGAATACAATTTAATTTAATTACCTAGTTGAAAAAAGACAGTTCATTTATTAAATTAAATTTCATTCGAATACATTTATTGGTTTTTTTGCTAAATTGACCCTCGTTACTTATCTCTTTTTGTGACTGTACGACCCCTTCCTGACTTAATAATAAACGTAGTTTCCTCACTGACTGACTGAGTGACATACAGGGAGGCGATTAGGTTATCATCATATCACATTAAATAGTACAGCGGTTATTACATGTTGTTATCAGTCTGTTAAAATAATAAAACAAACTTTTTCAACAGATTTTTTTCAAACAAAATAATTAGCGTAAAATTGGCACGAAATAAACCATCCCTGATAATAAGGCACTAGACACGCGCAGGGCAATGATATCAACAATTCAACACAAATTTTATGGTACTGTTACCAAATACTCACAAACTAATTTTAATATTCTTAAATACTAAAACGAAAAAAGTGGTCTCACGATTAGAATGTCAATTGTTAATAATTATTTTAATTGTGTATAAAATACGTAATGTAGAATATTATGTGGTTTCAATTAATTTGATAATCTAATCGCCACACTGTATTACGCATAGCACAAATCACTGAACATAGAAATATGAAATTAAGACAATTGTTTGGTACCAAGATAGGATTTCATAAAAATTAAGCAGTTTTAATGGAAAGTCGTTTTTTTCCGCATGAATAAACGTGATTTCTTATCATTACGCCTGTTTTCCGCGAAGGGTTAGGCAGAGGTTTTAATTACCGACTTATTTACGAGTAAAATGATTAAAACAATTCCTAAAATTCCACCATCGCTCTCCATTGAAAATCTACTAAACCAGCAAATAATATGTAAGCTGACACGCCCTTTATACCTGGAGTCTTTTATTTAAGTAGTAAGTTTTTGTATATATTTTTAATTTTTATTTATAATTTTTTTGCTTGAGTACGTATAGTTTTTATTGTATTGGCGTAGCTAGTTGACATATGGCCAATCATTTAATTTAACGTTCTGTGTCTTTTAATGTAAATTACTTTGCATATTTAGAATTGTATACAATCAAGTATTTTATAACTGAACACACAGCTGTGCTGCTGGGGAGTTTGTTGCGCCACTTCTTCTTCGCAGCGAAAGCACTAAGAAGTGTTGAAGGGCGGGCGTTTCAGGGGACTGTCTTTTCTAATTTTGACACTCGAAAACTGCTGATTCTCAACTTAATTTGAATAAATGACTTTTGAATGTCTGGACTTTAAAATATACTATTATTACCTGTCAGTTTGTTTCGGTCATTCTTCTCAAAATGGTCGGATAGGAATCACCGACCGCATCTAGTTTTAAAATATTATTTGACGTATAAAAGTGTTTGTTAAAACCAATTTACAAAATTAATATAACATAAAAATGTTTTATAATTTTATCCTAACGCCATCGAAATCACATAAATATTCTTTTGATACTGTAAAAGTTCTAACAATGTTACATCCTATGGATTATTGGCCAAAAGTTCAAAACAACAACAGTATGTCGTCATTGTTTTAGTATAACAGCTCTATAATGTACTACTACACCAAGAAAAACGATTTTTTAAATTAAATTAAAAAAGAATTAGGACTCATTTATTTTTATTAAATAATTTTCAAACATCTTTGTTTACAAACGGAACAAGTGAACGTATCGTAAGTTAAATTAACTCATTATAATTGAGGCACTTTATGCGGCTAGTGATTCACCTTTCAGAGCTTATGACAGGTAACATAAACTTAACACACAACAATCATGGGTACATGATGACAATCAAGCAAATTATTTAGTTAGTTACGTTTACGACTGAGTAGTGTTTACCTACTTGAATTACTGTAAATTAGTTTAATTTTCTTCCAATTTTGATCTTTATAAATGACATCCGAGACAAAAATCTTCAAGCACTTGTCAAGTTTTGTAGTGTACATGTACCTATGCGAAGCTCTCTTGAGGTGAAACAGAAAACTGAGTGGGCGGTAACATTGTCTTGAAATCATTGATTTTATCGTAGCACTTGACGTAGCGCTACGCCGCCGCCGCCTACGCGTGTAATCAAGTCTACGATCGATCGGACTGAAAACGACTTGTTGTTAGTTCGTTTTGACGGAATATTTATGTATGCTATTTGAACATTATTATTATCTCCTTTATTTCATTGTAAACATATAAATATAGAAAATAGTAGCCCACCGGTATCGGGAACAGGGTCCAAGCTACCGGCGGTCCGGGCTTCAGAATTAAGACTTTGTTAAACTATGAATTTAAAATTTACAAAATTTGTCAACTTTGAGAGGCCCTCCTTTAAAAAAAATGTACTAGAGTGCCTTGGCAAGTGCCATTAAAAGTTGGCGCATTTAATCAGGATTGTGAAAGTTTCATACTAAAAAAAACGAGTAAAAAAATAAAAACCTCAAGTAACCCGATTTTTGCTAACCCATTTTACTCAGTTAAAATGTTTTTATTCGCACAAGCTCTTGATAGGTTCTTAATTTTACGGCAAAATGATGAGAGAGATGGATAGTGGACATGTTTGTTTGTATTGTTAAGTTATTTCTGTTTATTTTTAATGTTTGTAAAAATCAAAATCAAAAGACATTTGAGAAAAACTTTTTGCTGGGAAACGACTTTTATTTTAGGTGTGAAATAAGTGTTTACGCGCAGCGCGCAATGAAACGATCGCAAAACATTGTACTTATGGATGCATCTAATGGTACAGTGATTGTTGGAGTATTTAAAGTTATTTTTTAACATTAAAAACATGGTCTCGTAAACAAATTATTAAAAACAAGAAAAAAATAATTTTATGCCATAAAACTACACATTACCAATTTTCTAGTTTTTTTCTACGCTGTGAGACCTTGTTTCTTGGCTCATCAATCTAGGTCAACAGAAAGTACTATAGGTTTTGATTTACTTGCGAGTATCAAAATATGTCGTATTTTTTTGTTGCGCTGACTTAGAAGTTTGATTTTTATAGAGCTCTAAGAGACCGTAGACCTACGTATTTGATAATTATTAATTTTAACTTAATATCTCCACGCGTTCCCGAATCTTGATAGACTGACATACAGACAGTTAGACGGACGACCAACGAAGTGTCGTTTTTTCATTTTTGGGTAGGTACGGAACCCTAAAAAGTTGAATCTTGAGCTTTTATATCTCCGTAACCTAGAAGGTTCCCTGGTATAGTTCAGTATAAAATAAATCCTACTAAAATCCTACTTCCTACTTCCTACTAAAAATATTATAAACGTGAAAGTTTGTATGGATGTATAGATGGGTGGATGGATGGCACACAGATGGTTTATAACCAGGATTAACATATAGGATACTTTTTATCCCGATATTACCACGGGATCGAAACTTATGCAAGTGAAACTGCGGGGCGCAGCTAGTAGTACAATAACGGGAAGAACAAGTGGCTCTCGGCTTCTATAAGCTTATTTTTACGCACGTTATTTGATTTTACACTTATGAAACGTCAGAACCTAGGTACACGGTTCCAATTGTTTGTTACCTATAGGTAAGAGCCGACGAGAAAACTCTGCGGTTACTCTTTCAAATACAATTACAATAATTTACAGTGTTTTCATATTATAGTGTTAATCATCAGAGGACAATATAGCCACGTCAAAACATGTTACGTAGATACCAACATTTCTTTGTTTTCCCTTAAGGGGGACAAAGCCTGGGTCGGCCGGGAAAACCAAATTTTCTTACATTTTTTCATCTAAGTTCATATAACCTTTTTGAATGACTATTTAATGAAATATCAATAAATGTGGACTACCCCAGCGCTTCCTTCTTCATTTATAGCAACGGGTGGGTTGCACTTGGTGACGTAGTTCACGCATCAGTGCTCGAATCAAACTTAGTTAATGATGTAAATAATGTTCACGCGATATTGAACTTAATGCCTTTCACATAGGGTCCAAAATTGTTTGTAAATAGCCTGAGCATAGGGCGCAGACGCGACCTTGAGATCTTTTCCTAAAATGAAGGGCTACGGCACGGTAATATTATGTATACAGTATTGTAACTCGGCCGTATCTTTGAAATAAATTCCTACAGCCGCGCGGTACGTAAACATGCGATAGGGCTGCCCGCCTCCAGCATTTTAATTACATTTGCCTACTTTGTGTTCCATTTAGTTTTGTGATTGTAAATATACTTTTTTATATAAAAAAATAAAATACTTTGTGAATTGAATAGGAAGTGTTCAATAAAAACGGCATGTTGGTTGGTAGATTTAATTAAAAAAAAACATGTTTATGTTTGAATAACAAATCGGTCTTATAAATTTGCGACCTAAAAATATTTGCGCCTCGACTGAGAGGTACGAAATGCTTTATTATTCAATTTTAAAGTATAAAAAATCCGCATACTAATATAAAGCTTAATTAAAAATTGTTTGACGAATTCATGCAACCAAAAACAGCACAATATATGCTACTCGTCATATTAAATATGTACTTGAACTTATTTTTAGTGAGAAAACCGCTCGGTTATTGTTAAAAAAACAACACACCGTCCGTTCGTCAGTGCCTCACAGTCGCGACTGTCTGCATGTCGAGCGCATGCCGAGATCGAGGCGCGTAGGCATAACTCGCGCTTCGTCCGTTTGTATGAAGTTGGAATACTGTATAGATAATATTACCGTGGCTACGGCAAGCTTTTACTGCATGAGTCTTTTTATTCGTTGTTAGTAAATATTTAATCCTAATTAAACACAATAATAAATTATTCTGTGTTCATAAAATGAAGAGTCTGACAGAATTTCGTTATCGGTTTTCAGCCATTTTTGTTTTCGGCTGAAAATGATAATATTACTATTCGGCAGAAAAAAAAAATGATTAAAAGGTAAATCAATACTTGTTACGAATATTTAATTTAATTAAAGAACACCGAGAATGCACATCAAACCGAATTTCGTTTTCGTTTTTGGCTGAAAAATCCACTCAGTTGTTCCTACTCCTCTATCTTATTAACAATACCATACCTTTTTAAATATCGCAGCATTATGCTGAGATAGCAGCCTTTTTGGACTTGCACAGGTTTTTGTTTTTGTTGTGTTAGTTTTAAATTCTCCTTTTTTACTATTTGTGTTTCCAGTGTGTGTTGCAAATAAAATATTTTTCTTTCTATCTCAATAACAAAGATACGGGAACACTTTTGCAGTTGGTTAAGGTCAGACCGATTTTTTTTATTGCTGAAGGGTTTTGGCAACGATCACGCCTGGTGGAAAGCGATGGATGAGGTCTATGATGGAACGAGCGTGCCCAGAAAATGCCTGTTCACTCTTACTTTGTTCTCAATTTATAGACAATACAGTGTCCTACTGTGTGTGTGTAATTTTGTTTTTAATGGTTTTTAGGGTTCCGTAGCCAAATGGCAAAAAACGGAACCCTTATGGATTCGTCATGTCTGTCTGTCCGTCCGTATGGCACAGCCACTTTTTTCCGAAACTATAAGAACTATACTGTTGAAACTTGGTAAGTAGATGTATTCTGTGAACCGCATTATGATTTTCACACAAAAATAGAAAAATAAAAACAATAAATTTCCCCATACTTAGAACTAAAACTCAATTTTTTTTTTCATCAAACCCGTACTTGTATAGGTCTTCAAAAATGATATTGAGGTTTCTAATATCATTTTTTTCTAAACTAAATAGTTTGCGCGAGAGACACTTCCAAAGTGGTAAAATGTATGTCCCTCCCCCTGTAACTTTTAAAATAAGAGAATGATAAAACTAAAAAAAATATATGATGTACATTACCATGCAAACTTCCACCGAAAATTGGTTTGAACGAGATCTAATAAGTAGTTTTTTTTAATACGTATTAAATCGTAAACCGCAATTTGCTGTTACGGAATCCTTCATGGGCGAGTCCGACTCGCACTTGGCCGCTTTTT
Source organism: Apamea monoglypha (assembly GCA_911387795.2). NCBI lineage: Eukaryota > Metazoa > Arthropoda > Insecta > Lepidoptera > Noctuidae > Apamea > Apamea monoglypha. The sequence continues at coordinate 4,970,810 of OU426920.1, forward strand.
TTTATTGTTTGTATTTCCTGTGCGTGTCCCAAATGATATATGTATTTTTCTTTCTTTTCTTTCTCAAAGTTATGTAATAAACAATTATTCACTCTGTTCAGCTTTTTTCCATAGAAAACAACGGATTTGTATGGAATGAGTACATCCGTACTTATAGCTGAACGGATGAATATTTAGGTATTCGACTTTAAATAAATGGCGCGAAAAAGTGACTTGTGACGTGGCGCTCAGGCAAAGGCTTCCAGTAACACGTAAATCGCGTATTTTACAGTAAGAGAGTGTCAATATATTTTTAGTGAGCTGTAATTAACACTACTTCAAAAGAAATAAGGCGTTTTTTTGAGAATCATGTGACAATACTGTTGGAAACCTGAAAACAACATAGGTATCTCGAGATCACACAATGATAGACACAATACGACGAACGTCAATTTGCCGTTTTATAGACATTCGAATCTTATAGTATTTGTTATTTATCTTTAGTAAAGTGACAAATAATGACAGATGTGATTCGAATAAGATTTCAACTATCACTGAGGAGACAAAATTACGTTTTCTAAAACCGAAACCGAAAACCGAAATACCGAAACCGAAATTACCGAATAAAAAATAAATATATATATTTTTATTAATTTTTTACCGAAATTTATAAGCTTGCCTAACACCCTAGGGGATATGCGGGCAATATAAAGTAGCCAATTTGATAATAATAATAATATACATGTATATAAAAAGGAGGAGAAATAATCAAAGGCCATTAAAAAATTCGTCCGCGTCGCGGTCAATAGGAAACGTGCCCAAAAGGCTGGCAACATTGCCACGTTGTATGACAATGCTGATTTTGCTAAACAATTAATTATTTTGACTTTACTTATAATTTTTCAAGTAAGAAGACGTACGTATCCAGATATATAAATTTGAAAAAAATTATAAATTGTTCTGTTATTTGTATACATAAACATAACGTCACGCATATATTTCCTGAAGGGTCAGGCATTGTACAGTCGGCGCAAAATGCACTATGCAAAGGCGTAATGCGCATGCCACGTAAGGTTACGTCAGCGTGGCATAAGGTGGCATGCAACATGTGGTTCGTTTACTGTTAAGTGAATCATGTAAACTGATTGTTTTTCTAAACTCAGCATCTAAATAACAATTTTAAAGTCACTAAAATCGAAATATAAATACCAATTTTTTTACTGAACTTTAGGTTCCATTTTCAGTATCAGTTACACAAAGTATATAGCCCTGCCCTATCTAAGCTTATCTAACCTTATCAATAACAGACATCGTGACGTATTCCAACATTTAACTTGCGGTTTATTGCGTGGCTTGACATTTTGCGATCAGTGAGTGCGAAAATGATAAGCAAAAAATCAATTACAGAAACAAAACTACCCTTGGAAGTAAGAAGATTATGCGTGCCTTGAACTTCAGTGAAAGAAAACCAGATAAAGATAGTTTAAGCAAAGAGCAGATCTCAGGTTAATATTTAAAAATGACTTACATGTAATCTGACCAAACTTGCTATAATTTACATGTAATCTGACCAAACTTGCTATAATTATGATTAGCGCCACCGCAAGATACATGCACTCCTTTTTAAGCGTCTTTTTAATGAAATTTGATCACATAGTCCGTACACGGGTAAATGTTTTGCGTACTCACCGATTTGGTAGATACCGGGCGAATGAGAACAAGTAGACGAAGCTATGGGTCGATCACGCCGCGCAAGCGCCCTGCGACCAACTACGCAGGTAATTTTGAATGTGACTGTACTAAGTATATGGTCAGGGTGGTTTAGATTTCACACTAGTCTTCTGTAAAGAAAGATGAGGGCATACTTAATCACAGCAAAATGAACCTAATTGACACTTCTGTCATATCATTTACCAAAAAGTCCTTTGGCTATTGTGTCGGGTACATACCGCTCTTTCAGGACTGTTTCGCAATTTATAAAACACAAAACGTTCAGCTACCCGATGTTTCACGAACTTTCGCCACGTGATCGGGCTTAGGAAAATTTTAAAGGTCATTCCAATAATTTACCTACTTACTTACTTTTGTGGTATGATTGCGTAAACAAGTAACATTTCTCTTATTGAAGGAACAATACTGATTTGGTACATGAAGGCACCTTTTTGAATTCATTCAAAATGTATGGAACAGGTGTTTTCTTATTCTCTCGTATCCCATAGACTCGTAGAGCGTAAAATGATGTTGATAATTGTTTTAGAGTCATCATCAGCTTACAGCAGTCCACTGCTGGGCGTAGACCTCTCCAATTGCACGCTATTCAGCTCAATTCTCAACAATTCTCATCCAGCTGCTACCAGCCACCCTGCGAAGATCGTTGCTCCAACCTAGCCTGAGGGCGTCCTACCTTACGTTTGCCGATTTGCGGGTTTTAGAGACATCAGTTATCAGTCTGTTAGAGTTATCTGTTGAACAAGAGTTTTTCAATGACCACCCATGAATGGTCAGAGAGGTTTCATATTTCTTGGTAGTCACCACACATGAAACGTGTTCTACCAAAAATACACTTTACGTTGTGAAACAGTCAATTTGTTTTTTAGGCAACGGAAAATAATTGATTAAAAATCAAAAAGCCGTTTTAACCCTTTATATGCCGAACGTAGATCCAAGCGAGACACAATGGCTTTTTAATTGGTTCTGTAATTACGGCATTCAACGGGTTAATAGAGAAACCTTTCCAAAATGTTCCAAGAAGAAGAAAATTTTAATTAATAAAGTTTCGGGAGCCGTTTTTTTCCATGACTCACGTTTGCCACGTGAGTCATGGAAAAAACCGTTACATTGAGGTTGGGGTTGGCCTCCCTTTTGGAAAGGCAACGTGACCAGTTACGCAACTACCTCGTGTTATTCATTTATCAACCCGTTTTCCTTAAGGGGTGAAATGTTCGTAACAGAAAATCGAGTATTTCAATTCGTTGAATTGAAATACACTACAATATTATTACAGGTTCAACCTAGTTCAGGAAAATTAGCAACTGTGTGCTATTTTTAATTGTTAAGATAATCGATGTAAAATGTATTCCCTTTTTATAAATAAAACGATTTATTATTATTATTAGTTTTAAGTTATCTTGCTGCGCCCTAACAGGGTCATGTACTCACTAGTTTAAGCCTAGCGTGTAACTATGGTTGTGTGCTTTACAAATAAATATTGTGCAATTTGAACGATCACATTAAAACTGTTTACGTATGATTAGCACTTAGCTCGCCTTTTTATTGTCACGTGTTAAGTTACCTAGTTAGTTAATTAGCAAGTCAGCAAGGTTGGTTGCGGTGCTGACTGAAGTGGCTGCTTAGGGTATACCAGACGTAGGACCAATTATTTAGGCATTAGACATTTTAGAGTACCTACTTATAAAAACTCACTTTTTTTTTTATCGGGTCAGTGTGGTTTGGATTTCACACCAGTCTTCTGTAAAGAAAGATGAGGACATACTTAAGGACAGCAAAATGAACCTAATTGACACTTCTATTACATCATTTACCAAAAACCTCCTATGACTATTGTGTCGGGTACATACCGCTCTTTCAGGACTGTTTCGCAATTTATAAAACACAAAACGTTCAGCTACCCGATGTTTCACGAACTTTCGCCACGTGATCGGGCTTAGGAAAATTTTAAAGGTCATTCCAATAATATTTACCTACTTACTTACTTTTGTGATATGATTGCGTAAATAAGGAACATTTCTCTTTGGAAAAATACTTATCAAGTTGCGTTTAGCATTCTCGTTTGTTATTCCAATTTGTTTAGATAGAGGGCACCTAAGTTTAGATTATTTAAGTTAGGTACAGGAAAACGGATTAACTATTCATGGATATTAACAACTTTTATTGAGGGAACAATACTCTCATTAACCTTACAATGATATAACTACGCTTTTTAAAACTAAGGAACCTCTAAAACTATATTAAATTGTTATGCTTTTTTTAAGAATTTTAACGCGCGGTCCGATTAGCTATTAAATAAGCAACACACATTAACTCGAAACTCAGTATTTATACTAAAGACTAAAAATAAAGTGTATTAGGGTTTTCCAAAATCTACCCCTGACGGGGTGAAAATGCGTAGTTAATTTTGCATGGAATGATTTTACTGCGTGGCTTGATTAAGTCGAAATTGGAATAAATTACTAACTTATGGAAAAATCCCTAAATGTTTTAATATATTCCACCCATATGGGGATGAAAGGATGGGATTCAGTTAATGTGAATATTTTTTATTCATTTGGTTAATAAACTTAAAATTGGCAATACTTGCGTTAATAATTGTCAATTTTAGGATTTTTACACGGGTTGTTTTAAAAAGCAGGGGATTTAGGGAGTATCAAATTTAGCAAGGAAAAATTTCAACGCGCTTTTGTATTAACTCGAAACTCGGTACTAATACTTAAAACAATGTTTCAGGGTTTTTCAAAAATAAACTCCCAACGGAGTGGAACAGACAAATAAGATTGATTCAACTATCTCGAAAATGGGTATAAATAACACTAGTTTACAAAATTGAACTTTTTTTTATACCCCAAAATAAATTTATATAAATATGTTAATCTAGCTTACTTAAACCTAAAAGTGTTAGCAGAAATATTTTATCACGTCACAATTTTTTCCTGTAGTCATTTGTTTTTTTTTTCAACTACCTACCGTGGTAACGACAGTTAATTGTTCAACGACAATTATCTTGTTTCGAATTGATTTAAAATGTCAAGTAGAAAGTGTAAACAAAATTCTGATCGTTTTTGTTATGTTTGTGGGCAGTTTATATTTTTAAAGAAGAGAAGACCCATTGTTGATTCGTTAAAAATGAAGATATGCTTCATTATTTTGGATTTCCTGTTGCAAATCCGGATAAAAAGTGGGTGCCTCATGTGTTTTGCGAAAGCTGTAGAATCGTCTTACTCCACGGGTCATCAGGAGAAAACGTTCACCTTCCATTTGGTTCACCAATGCTATGGAGAGAACCTAGTAATCATGAAAATGATTGTTACTTTTGTGATACGAAGACATTGGGATTTAATAAAAAAAATAAGGCAAGTATTATATATGCCGAAGTTCCGTCTGATACTAAGCCCATATTACATTCGAAAGATCTACCATATCCAGTTTGTTCCGGTAATTCGAGTGCAAATATACTAGATGACAAGGAATGTGATGTTGAATCCAAATCGATTTCTAGTGATTCTGAAGAGTTCTCACTTCATGAAAACACTACACATTTAATTAACCAAACCGAATTAAATGATCTTATAAGAGATTTACAATTATCAAGATCTAAAGCAGAGCTTCTTGGTTCCCGCTTACATCAATGGAACTTATTACAACCAGACACAAAAGTTACGTTTTTCAGAAACAGAAGGAAAGTTTACTCAGAATTTTTCAAAAGAGAAGGTGAATATTGTTATTGTACTCATATCCCGGGACTTTTTAAAGCAATGAATCAAAACTATGACAAAACAGAGTGGCGCTTATTCATAGACTCTTCAAAATATAGTCTAAAAGCTGTTTTATTACACAATGGTAATAAGAGACCTTTCATACCAATAGGACACGCAGTGAATTGTAAAGAGAGCTATGAAACGATGCGTATTTTGATCAATTTAATAAAGTATATAGAACACCAATGGAAAGTGTGCGGCGACCTCAAGGTCATTGGTATGTTATTAGGATTGCAGGGTGGTTACACAAAATACTGTTGTTTCCTTTGTTTGTGGGACAGTAGAGCAAAACAAGATCATTATGTAAGAAAAGAATGGCCTATTAGGAATTAGTATATTCCGGGCAAAATGAACATTAAACACGAGCTGTTGGTAGATCCCAATAACATCACCCTAACCCCTTTACACATCAAATTGGGGCTCCTGAAAAATTTTGTGAAGGCGCTTGACAAAAACAGTGATGCTATTCGGTATTTACAAAAAATCTTTCCGAATATTACAGAAGGAAAATTGAAAGAGGGTATATTTGTTGGTCAACAAATCCGTAAAATTATGAAAGATTCTGTTTGAAAGCCTTTTATGTGTTAATGAAAAATCTGCTTGGAAGTCACTCAAAATGGTTGTGGAGAATTTTTTGGGAAATAAAAAAAAGTGAAAATTACAAAGAAATTATTACCGATTTATTGAAAAATTTTCAAAAGATGGGAGTAAGCATGTCATTAAAGATTAATTTTCTGCAAACGCATCTGAGCTTTTTCCCTGAAAACTTAGGAAGTATGAGTGACGAACAAGGGGAATGATTTCACCAAGATTTAAAGGTTTTTGAAGAACGACATCAAGGATTTTGGGATGAAAACATGTTAGGGGATTATTGTTGGTCCATTATAAGAGAAACTGATTCAACAAACTATAAAAAAGAAGTAAAAAATTAGCCATTTTTAATAAAAAAAAAAAAATTTTTTTAGTATTAATACCAAACCTATGTATTTCAGTTGAATTATTAAATATTTCTTAAACCAGATGTGACAGATTTTTTTTATAATGTAATAAAATAACAGCTGGGGTCTGAAAATCGTGTAAACTAGTGTAATGTTTAAGTCATATAATGGAAACGTAGAACACTTTTTGAAAACACATATTGTCCTCCCTTTTTACCAAGACCGGGCATGTCTTGGTAAAAAGGGAGCACAATATGTTCATTTGAAAAAAGTTATTCCTTTGATCTATTAACTTAAAAATTGGCCCAGATATCCATTTATCAAAAAAAACAAAAAAAAAATTACATGATAAAGATCGTAAACATTAATTTTCGAAGGAGGTGAAGGGAGTGTTAAATTTTTTTGGAGAAAAATACGAAATTCACGCGGATTAAGTCGCGGGCAAAGTGCATTAGAGTATTGAATGTTAAATAATATTTCCAGGAAAGTAAAATGAGAATTATTTGAAGTTTGATTAAATACAAGGTGTCGTTTTGCATCCTCGTCAAATTCAAAGATAGTTACCCTATGCTACTGATTCTTGAAAATAAGTAGGTACTTTTTTTCTAATTTTTGGAAATCGGCATGTGTGGGACACGCATTTTAAAACGCGGCCTGTGTGAGACCGCTCTGTAACTGCACACACATAAAAACGCGGCCGCTTATACGATACCATAACGCGATTCTGTTCTTTGAAATGTTCTGTATTCTGAAATAATGTCAAACTTAAATAACTAAAAAAACAAGTATGTATTCATTATTTACCAGGGATCGTAATTTTATTTGATTATTTACGTCTTTCATAACAGCCTCCTGAAATTTGACGAAGATGCAAAACAACAGCTTGTTTAAGTAACTGTAATAAAATACATACCATGCAGTCAATTATTGTTGCTCGTGTAAGCTTTTTAATGCACAAAAAGTCAGCATGCCAGGCGTAACTTTTCATATCAATACATTGATACAGGAATTAAATATTTATTAGTTGTGTATTCTAGGTATGGTAGATAGTGTCCTGCTAAAGTTAGCCTAATCACGCCTTACAGACACCTACTTCTTCTACCTCATCATCTACCTAGCCGTTTCCCAACTATGTTGTTCAGTGATTATTTATACCTAGAATTATTTATCACAGGTAGCTTTCACCAGTCTATAGGTAAGTTATTGAATTTTGCATCTCTCTTATATCAGGCTTATCAAAACGTTGAAACAAAAAATCTTGATGAAATGGACGTGTCCTACATCTCGTAAATCAATACACAAATACCTATCGCCCGTTTGGATACTGTGATTACAATATTATTGCAAGTACAGTGATGGCATTATTAATTGTGATCACCAAATTATTGACTCTGTACCGCATTAAAGTTTATTTAACAACAGAGTGTTGTAAGCGACATCTGTCTAAATCAGCCCGTACTGGATCCGACATTAGAACTTGCTCTACTTACGACGTATATATTACCGTGAGTAGATGGCGCCACTAGCTTGCAATCAATACAGTTGTGAACTTTTTTAGGTTCTCGACGATGTTGGTTTATCATTTTCAGTAGTTAGTGTTTCCAGTTAGTACCAAGGTCTATAATGTAGATGGCATTGAATTCAGAATAGATTTGAAAAAAATACCATTATTTTATTTTAATGCCTCCCGAATATAGGGTTCCCCAATAAGACGCACAGTGCGATTTATAGAGGATATTGCTATAATTCTGTCACTTATTGCAATATCTTGGGAACACGGAAATTGACTGATTTTGTACGGAAAGGAAAAGGTTTATATTCTGTACCTATTTTAATATATTAAATGTAATACTATTATTTTACAGTAAAAGTGTATATAGGTATTCGTGCATGTTACTAATGGTGTGGGTTAAGAGCTTCAGAAAATATTTAAAGAGATTAAGTTTTTAATAGTAAATACTGTAAAAACTTAGCTATATTAAATACATTGTAAAATGAATTTACACAGTAAGTTTTTTTAACAATGATCACTACCATAGGACACTTAACTACAATAATTAACTATCAATGCAGAAAGGAAGGGGCATTGTGCTGTTAGGGAGTTTGTTGCGTCATTTCTTCCCAGCTAAAGCACTAGGAAGTGGTGAAGGGTAGGGTTTTGGGGGACTGTCATGTAATTTTTACGATCGAAAAGTGCTTCTCAGCCTAATTTAAATAAATGACCTAGAAATCCATCTCTTCCCTCCTCCCTGCACAAAAACTCACCTCGTAGATAAAAATAGAGAGACTACTGTTGAAATCCAAGAAATAGACGTATAGCTTTGCCACTTGTACTGACTTAATTTTTAACACGCCTTGAGATTTCACCCATCTCCAAAGTCGCATTTATCACCTTTCACAAGTAATAAAGTTATCACAGGCAGTGGCGTACTGCCTCCAGTCTCAGTACTGAACATAAATTATGCTCCCTTTCCCTGCCTGTAGGAACAAGCGCTGCATATTACTAGGCATTGCATTACCTACGTGTGATAATAAATAACTTTGTACGTAAAGTGTCGGATGTGCAGTAGGATATGAATTTATGGCGTACAACGTAGATGTTAGTTTTTTTATGGTGTGTAAAAGTTTATTAAAAACGTTTAGTTATAAAATCAGAATAACCACTGCTCAATTATAAGTTTTACTAGCTTTGCCAGTGGCTTCACCCTTTTTATTTTTCTGCGCGGGAATTCGGCCCTAATTCTTTTTCTAAAGTAAAAGTAACTTAAAAACAATAGCTATCTGCCAGTGAAGGTTATGTCAAAAACGGCCCAGCCGTTTTAGACATTGACCGGAGGAAACAGACAGACAACCAAAAATGATAAAGATGGTTTTTTTGTTACAAGTTTAGAGGTGTGAGGAACAGAGTGTAAAGTTCTCTCATCCTCCATAGAAAGGGAGGATCCTCCTCCTTGCGGGAGTGATGATGATGACGTCACGCTGAAGTATTTGCACGAAGGCTTCGCTGACGTTCATACTCGGGGACATCAGTTTGGAGGTATGAGGAACAGGGTGTAATGTTCACTCATAATCCATAGAAAAGGGAGGATCCTCCGACCAGACGGGTGTTGTGTCTGGCGGGCAACTGCCCAACGATTGATTTTGGGGAATTGTATCTATGCTAGTTGCGCGGTAAACTCTGCTTGCGAGATGCAGGATTTGCGTGATGTCAGTATGACGCGTTGTTCGCATGTGGCGTTGTAGATACCGCTACACAAGTACCGTATATATTTTCTTAAGCATTTAGTAAAGAGCTGTTATTTTAACATTACAAAGAGACACTTCAATTTTATATATTTGTGTAGATTAGCTCAACCCACTTCCTCCTTTCATCTCATTCATCATGTCATCATTCTTCAAGATACTCTGTTGATTATACAATGCTATCAAGTTGCGTTACTTGGTGTAACTGCTTTTTAAACACATAGCTTTCTACATCCACTTTATTCAAAGTACATACTGCCAGTCAACACAACATAACCAGCGTAGATAATATTCATTTTGCTCGGAATCAAGCCTCATGTCTATTTGTGGGAGTCGACCGTAACTGAGGTAGGCCCGGTGCGGCCGGAATGGCGTTAGAACACGTGTAACGTTCACTAAAGCGTTACACGTGTTCGAATGCCATTCCAACGTATTTATTTAACTCGAACTCGTACATAATTAAAAATTAATCTAATTACAAACCTTTAAAACAAAAATCTTCAGATTTACTAGCAATGATGTTACAACTTTTCATTCAACCGAAAATCAGCGTCGGACACCCAGATGGTGTCCGACGCTGATTTTCAAAACCTTCTTGGCGCAGCCGTGAGACACACACTATTGTAGTTAAAACATTATTTTCACTTTGCGACTGCTGTGCTCAGGTCCTGGATTCGATTCCCAGGTCGGACAAAGTGTAATTGGGTTTTTCCATCAGGAATTTCTCAGTAGCAGCCCGGAGTTAGAAGTTGTTGGTGTAATACTCTAAGTGCTTCGGAAAGCATGTAAAGCCGTTGGTCCTGCGCCTGATCTCTCCCCAGTCGTGTCGGATTACCGTCCCATCGGACTATAAGAGTAAAGCAATTGAGAGTGTACCTGTGTTTGCGCACACACTTATGCACTGTAATATCTCCTGTGAACCTGGCTAATCTCCATTGAGATCATGGGCACCGTGACCGAAATCGGTCAAGGGGATTATTATTCACGAACTGTGTCCAAATAAATGTTATTATTTCTTTCTTACTTTTCTTTTCAACAGAAATCTTCATCTAAACCATTTACTCTTGCCTTCATTTCAGCAATAACATTGCATTCAATAAATAGGCAAATTCATGCTCCAACCGGGTATAGACGTCGGCTTTCAAGGCTATCAATACCGATGATAAATGACGATACGGATAGATAGACAGGACCTTTGTGTCCGCGTGTCGGCGTGGACATTGTTGCGTTCAGCAACTGGTAAATAATCACTTTATTGTGTCGGGCAACTAAGCCTGTGGTGTGAATAATGTGGGGTGGGTACAGAACTTAAATTTTGTTCGGTAAATACATGCTGAACGTGTTGAGATGGGCCGTCGTGAAAGAGGTAAAAGCGAGTTTGTATGTCGGGGATAATCTTTGGAAATTCACTAATAGGAAGATACAGTAGATATTGCCGCGTGTTATAGGATATTTTATAATACATTTCCAAGTAAGATATGAAGTCCTAAAACATCAGAATAATATTATTAGTCAAAGAAAACGTTTTTATGCAGTTTTGAAATATATTGGCGAACATTTAGGTGTCGTCATTTCAAAAATTGAATTATGATCATTTAAAGTCTGTTATCATTTATAAAGGTCTAGCTTTATAAAAAAAAAAATGCAGCGTGGCTCGATTAAAAGAGTCCGGGAGTGTATTTTATGTTAAAACAAATAATTTCAAGGTGCGAATTCGCGGGCAGATGCCAGTTAAATATAATACGCAAGTATTAGTTGAAAATTAAACACACAATCTGTAGGCACAGCAGTCAATCGAGCCATTTTCATATACTATGCCTACTTGTTTCAACCAACCTTACTGAAATTACGTCGTAAATTGTCTGACTTGTCAAGCTAAAGCCTCTCTTGAACTATGTTATAAATTCTATTATTGTCAACTTCATTTCAACTCGAGTGTTGCCTAAAGAAAGTGTCAGTTTGTCCTTCGTTCTATACATTCGTCTTAGAGATGGTGGCCCTAGCACGAACGCGAGGAGTGACCAAAACATGACGTAAATTTGAAAGATAAATTAAAAATATTCGTTTCGCACTTCACTTAGTTATTTAAATCCATAGGTGATACTTATTGTGCTTATCGCAAACAATGTAACCAAAATGCTATAGGATTGTTGTATTTGAACGACGTGAGTTTGTGACGTATTCGTTATGTTCAAAGTGGCTTATGATGAATTTGGTCGAGACTTATATTTTTAAATAAATAACGCGGTTAACACAAACCACGGTACGATACACATGTCCGTCCTATTACAGTTAATTTTTCATTAAATTGTTGAAATGATCCATGACATGATTCATGTAGAATCGACAGAGCGCAAGTTCGGATGAAAATTTTTGTAGCCTTTTCCCGCTTAGATTTGTCTCTAGCCTTAAACAATAGAAGTAAGCTCCTATGCTCATTTTCACTAACACTAGATGACACCTACATAAATGAATACCTCTCGGCTAAGCGCCTAAAGTTGACAATCCCACAGCGCACTTTTATTTAGGCATCTCTACTTAGGTGAATCTTTGGTTAGTGAAAGGGTCATTAGTGTGTACAAATTCAAGTTTCGGGTCACTTCATTAGGATTTCAGCTTCTCGAATCTTAAATACCTACCTTATGAATGATGGGGTCTGACACAGAAATGTTAATAATATTAGATAAGTCTGACTCCAGTAACTGTCTGAGATAGTTGCTTCCCTTCACTAGCTTCCCATTGTCTAAGTTTGTACAAGTTGTGTTAAGGCTCAGTGAGTGATTGGGGTCACCGCTTTAGATCAGGATAATGGGATGAAAATAGCTGGAGCCTGAAATATCTCATTGATTAAGGAAGTCGTTAGGTACTAAAATATATTGAAATGTGCCTTCTGAAAAAACTCTGAGTCTTCCATAATCAATGGGTGATTATGGAAGACTCGGAGTTTTTTCAGAAGAAAATGTGGCCATAACATAAACTATGGAACACATAAACAAAAAAACAAATGAACTTACTACAATCCGGCTGTCGAGAAATGCGTTCTTGACACCCGTTAGTTTCATACAAACATGATTTGCGAATTTGATCTTTATTAGTTATTAGAATTGTCGCACCGACAGGTGTCAGGAACGCGTTCTCTCGACGGTCGAACCGTAAGAGTGCTTACAATGATATTTTGGCGCCTGAATGACATTGATAGAGGGCGTTGTTGGTAAACATTTGGGAAATTGTGTCACACAAATTGTATTGACAAAACAAGATGGCGACGTTAGTTCCAATATTGGCCGCCAAAATAACCTTGTAGCGTTGTACTGTAAAATAAATTATGAGAAATTCAGTAAAGTAAGTATATTAATAAGTAAAGTAGTAGTTTATTAATAAGTATATTCTCATATTGTATTTAAATTAGATAATTGATTTTTATTGTACCTATGTATTTTGTTTTCCCTAGTACTCTTACACACGTTGTCTACATCTCTTTTTATCTACACTCCTAGCGCAGATACGCTGGAAGAGATTTCTTTATAAATAAAAAATATATAAATCTATATTTTCCTGTTCCTTTGTTCTTGTATGTTTATATGTGTGTACACAAACTAAATAAAAAATTAAGTCAATCGACACGAAAAAAAGAAGAGGAAAACCAGAAAAAATCTTCAGTGGTTCGACAGATTACAATTGTAATGATTTTGTGAAGCATTTGTTTTTATAAGCCCCTGCCGCCGAGACGGCTGAAAAACCGGACCCAAGATTTCTTTTATTACATTATTCTTTCCGCTAACTCATTACGCACTGCCTTCGTAGTAACGAAGCCAGTGCTCAGGCTGCTAGGGAATTAGGGATATCGATAATTAGTAATTGATGGAATGGAACGACACTGGCCCGCCATTACAATAATTTTCGAGATAACGACACAGATTAGCTACATATAATGTTGGGTATCTGTTATAACAAGTTTGTTAGGCTGTGTGTTTTACGTCTAGAAATAGGTTTTTTGATGGGAACAATTTAATATAGTGACGTATTATTTAGCATTTGAATTTTCGTAATTATGGCGTGGGTTCACCTCACTAGTATAAGAATATTTTAAAATAAAAATATGTATGTTTAGGTTAAGGTATTTATATATAGGCCTGTGTCGCCTTAAATAAATAAACCTCAGACAGACAGTAGCAACCGAATAGAAACCTTAAAGCAACGAAAATAAAGATAATTGTGATTTTGATAGACTTGGCAATGGCAGCAACCCAATAGCTACCTTATAGCATACCAATAAAGATTACTGTAATTTTGACGGTATTGCAAAATCAGAGGTAAAATAACTGTGAACCGACTGTGCCTACTTATGTAATACTCCCACACCTGCTTCGTTTTTACGACATGACAAAACATCGAGATTTCTTTATTACGAGTATATGTAATATAAATGTATTATTTACAAATAAACCTTCCGGAATAAATTCTCAAAATTATGGTAAGACCGTATCAAAGTCCGCTGTGAAGTTACGAAGAAAAACGCGATTACACGACACGAAAAGCGACTTTGATTTATAATATGTATAGATGCCTCATTATTTTCTTTGTTTGAACATTCAGGTTATTCCTACATAATTTGAGGAAAATTTATGACAAGGAAATTAAAAAATAAGATTTTCTTCTGATACAAATATTAATTTCAATGGAAAATCTTTGTTGTTCTGTAAGTAGAATAAATCATACAGATCCCGTAAATACATTTCTCGGTAACACTTAACAGTACCTTCAAATTATATGTAGTACCTATTATACTTATGTATGTAAATACCTCGTTGGTCTATTAAATAGACGTCTGGTGAAATTACCAGACGCTCAGAATATTGAATTCTATCGTTAACTAAATACTAAGTTAATCTAGTCATAACTATACACACCCAATTTATGCGTCCATGAATATTAGTGTGAAATCTATCTGAATTATTACAGCAGACGTTAATTTAATCCAGGGGTTCCCAAACTTATTTTGTCTACTGCCCACTTTGAGAATAAATTATTTTTAGCGCCCCCATTTTTTCTTGTTTGACTTTTCATTGAATCTCTTTCTCAATGTATTGAATATGGTTTCCCCTTTTGTGTCGGTCTCTAAATTTCTAGCAAACAACAGTTCTTCACATTTTTTCTCATCTTTAATAAACCTCACGTAAGACGGCAACAATGCTTCATTAGTTGGTAAAGTGGACTGTTCGAGCTGAATTGAGAATTGACTAGTCCTCAGATGATTGCACAATGATTCTTCAATGTTTTCAGCCATTTCATCAATTCGTCTTTGCTCAGAATTATTACTCAAAGGAATTTTTCGGATAATATCTGCGGCCAGTTTATGAAGCACAATAGTTATTACTTCCTTTATTGCTGGCAAAATTAACTCTTCTCCAATGTTGTGTGGTTTGCCTTTTTGAGCAAATAACAAAGAGATATTGTACGAAGCTCGAACTCCGTCATCATCTTGCTTAGCAGCCGCCGAAAATAGTTTTGCTACACTTGGCTGAGTATTATGCTTCTTCTCTAGGTCTTGGAAATATGTTACATTCTTGTCTTTCTTATCTGGATGCATTTTATTCAATTGATCTTGCAGTCTTGAAAGCTTCATTGTTTCATTCGAAAATGTTTTTAGACATATAAGGCACAAAGGCGACGATGGGTTTGTGGGATTTTCAATGAATCCGAATTTAATATATTCCGCACAGTATTGCCGTCTTTTCTTTTTTACTTCCGACATTGTTTTGTTTTAAGAAATACGTAAGTAAGTGTTGAACTTAAGTACCTACTGCTTATTATGCGCGATACCGCGAATGAAAATAAAATAAATATTACGTTGATTATATAGGATTTCGTAAGCAGCATGCACCGACAGGATTCATGCGTAAACTCGTTTATTCCATTCGACGCTCAGTCGTACTCAACAAGTAAGAACAAGTATTCTATGGACCAGTCGATTTATACAGTTATGCACAAATCGGGTTATTTAACAAAAACTTGTTAAAACATGATCGCACGCGGTCTATTATCTACGGAAATTACCCATCTAGGAATACTAATAACTATTAAAATGCGAAAGTGTGTCTGTTGCATTTTTATTTGTTTGTTTGCGTCTACTTTCATTTCGAAAGGGAGCGACCGATTGACATTATTTTTATCTTATTTATTCAATAAAACAGGACAGATATATGAACTACGCGGAGAGAAATATCGAACCGAGTTAGTTTGAGCAATCTCTTAATTAATATTAGTTGATGTTCACATGTTGTAGTCGAGAGTCGAGAGCTCAGTCGGTGTCTAAGAGTCCTCCTAGTAGATGAAATTACAAATCGCCCCCAAACCTCTACACAACGCCCCGATTTTTTTTCTGGGTCTCTTACTGCCCCCCTTTAGGCCTGCAGTACCCACAAGGGGGCGGTGTGTACCACTTTGGGAAAGGCTGATTTAATCTATTCACAACAATTCCCTCTAGAGTAGGGGTAATTAATAGATTTAGATCGACCATATCTTGGGCCTCAGATCTACGAAATGGCCTTGAATTAGTGAAGTTGGGAGGTCGTTTTGTGACTTTGATTGTTATCAGTGTTTGAAAGTAACTGTTAAAATGGATTTTCATTGGAAAAGTGACACGTATTTTTAAGTGAGTAGGTAAGGTAGGAACTAACTGACGGATAGACGATGGTAGTACCTACAAATGTACCTTAATTTCTTTTAGGATATTTAACACAACTATTTACACTAGGTACAATGAATAACTATACAAATAATAACATAAACTGGACGTAGTTTAGCAAAAAGGACTCAATCCACAAAAGTAATTTTTGAGTTATCGAGGTTTTAATTTAGATGTGTATTGCTGCAATGATGTTGTATATGTAATATTTTGAAATATTATCACTTATGGGCAAATATAACAATATTTTTATGAGTCATGACTAACACAATTGTCGTGTTATTGAGAAGAATGTGGGTCGAGTCCTTTTTGCTAAACTACGTCCAACTGAAGAACACTTTGGCGTCGAAGTAGGTACTAGTTCGCATCGCTGTCACCCGAAAAGGTACCAAGATAATAAAAAAATATAATTACGGTACTTATTAAATAGTTTTTAGATGTTCCTTTAGATATCTATTTAAAGCAATTAGCAGTCTTCTCCTTCGTATCGCTGGTACGACTGTATTTTAGATCTTGTTGGCCCGAAACTTCACTACTTCCACGGCGTCGTCGGTGGCAGCGCAGAGGTCACTTTGATTGACTGCATGTTTTGGGCCACAGAGGGCAGGATAGTAGGTGGAGCATGGTTTGCCACATAGCTCCACAACCACACCTTACTGCCGTTCCCTCGAGGTAGCCTCACTTTACCAGGTTGAAGTTACATCTTCCCACTTGTGTCCACAAAAGAATTAGCAATAGGTATTCTTCAAACGTGATGAAAATTAAGTAGACAGATTATATATTCCTGATTAGGCAGGTATAGCTACATAGTCCTACGTTCAATAAACCCCTTTAAAAAACCGCCTCGCTAACGCAGAAAGATAGATAGACAGCCATCTTGATTACTACAAAGTTCACGAATGTTGTAACTCGTCCGCGGGTCCGCTGACTTGAATGTAGAATGAGGTCGTAAAGTCCCCCCACCCCTCACACCGCCAGCGTCGGATTCAAAATAAATAAAATGCTAATCCGTTCCCGTTTTACTGTCGAACTTCGGCCAATAACGTTGATCTCCATTCTACACCGCGAGGTGCCCTTAAGTGATATTGTGTAAGTTCCCTCGCAACAGCCCCTCTACCGTTGTTTACTTTCTGCGACACTTTGTTTGTAAATGTCATTGTTTTGATGGCTTTCCGCTTGACCCGACCTTTTGTTTTGCTTGAAATGAAGATAACTTAAAGGTCATTAACTGAGTAGGTAGGTAGGTACCAGCGTTGCCAGATTTTTTTTCGGGCAAAGCGGGATTTTGAAACCTTTTGAGTATAAAAAGCGGGATTTTTTCGTCGAAAGCGGGACAAAACAACGTAACTATTCGTCGAACGGAATTATTCTATCGTCGAGAGAATGCGTTCCTTACACCTATCATTGCGACAATTCTAGTAGCTAATAAAGATCAAATTCGAAAAATACTTATTCGTTTGTATGAAACTGACAGGTGTCAAGAACACATTCTCTCGACGGACGCACTGTAGATTAGTTATTTTTTACTACTTATTATTTTATTTGAGTTTCAAATTAAGTTTACAATGATGACGGATAGTCGTAGAGAATGCATTTTAAAGAAAATTTGTTACTTTACTATTCAAATTTCAATAACTGTCTGGTTTACCCTGTAAGGTAGTTAAGTTTTCAGAGGAATATAATATTATATAAATAAATAATACAATAGGGAAAGAGGGTGATTACCAAGACGACGACTAATAGAGAAGTATGGAAGAAAAAGACATGTTGCACCGACCCCAAATAAATTGGGATATGAGCAGGAGAATGATCATAAATAAGTAATACGGATACACACACTGACACTTTCGGATAACCGATTTATTTTTGTATACCCGAAAAGCGGGACTGAGCCTGCCCCGTGCGTGACATTTAATTTTAGGCTAAAAATCGGGTGGTCCCGCCAAAATCGGGACGTCTGGCAACGCTGGTAGGTACCTACTTTTGGTAACGATTATTCCGGTAATAAGGGTTAAATGCTGATGTCAAGATTATAACTCTTCTTTGAATAACTGGCTAATGTTTTATCTCATCATTACTCCAAAAGACATCCACTGCTGGAGATAGGCTTTCGCCAAGCATTGACACGACGACAATTTTTGCCTGCCCTTTGCGGTCGTCAGTTTACCCACACTGCGCTGCTCTGCCTAATGTTGCCAAACCAATCCGTAACCTTAACATAACCCATGCGAAAGTGACTCTGTCTCTCTGTTACCCTGTTACCTTTTCACACCTCAATAGCAGAACGAATTTTAATGAAATATGGCACACAGGTAGATAGATGACTTGGGTTAGGACGTAGGATACTTATTATTCCGGGAGTACGTTCCCGTGGGATAATTTCCGACCCGGGTGGGCAAAGCCGCTGGTATAAGCTTGTATTGCCATAACTATCTGACTGTTTCCCTCGTCTTTTTAGTCGCGCACGTACGTAACTTTACAGAGACATGAACCAGCTTAAACATAAACACTTCCTCCATAAAAGTCTATGGAAGTCTGGCACATACGAATTCTTAGCGCTTCTACAGAATGTTGAATACATCATTTCCGCAGACGCGTGCACAAACGCAGTGCGTAGTTATTGTAAGTGCTCGTATTGTCATTTGGTACAAAGCTCGAGGAGTTATCTATGTGCCGGCGTTGTCTGTGGTCGCAGTGACAGCGAGAAGGCACTTTCGATTTTGATGCTGAAGAATTTTTGGTAAAAGAAACATGATTTTCTCTGGAGATTATCTCTGTACATACATAATATTGTGGTCCTACTTCATCATCAGCCTAGGCTTTTCCTAACTATGTTGGTGTCGCCTTCCAGTCTAACCGGATACAGCGAAATACCAGTTTTACAATCCTACTTAAAAGTGGTAAATAAATCAACATCAACATCATAATAATTTTTCCGAATTTCTTAAGTGAATTTTCGAGTCTCCTCCCGTTCTGAGTTTTCCCAGAATTACGATTCAACAAATCCAAAGCTTTCTTGTTTATTTAATGGAAATCCAGTTTTCTTAACTAAACTAAATGGTTACACATTTCAAAGATAATATTTGCTTTCCCATGAAATGGGCTTTGATGAATATGAAATCTACAAGTTCTTCGTTCAAAGACATTTCGTAAACAATTAATTTCGATTACACAGTACCTGTAATCTATTATAATCTAAACGTATAAAGAGATAATATTTGATTGCTTGTGTGATTTTTCGTTACACTTTTACAAAAAAACGGCGGACCGGCGGACCTGGAGACAGGCTACTTTTCATCCAGGACCGTAGAAGTCGCGGGCAGCAGCTAGTGACAAAAATCTGCAGGAACTACAGCATCGCTGTCTGTGAGGCCTAGACCATACGTACAAAGACAGCCTTTCACTTTGCAAGCGTGTTTTTCATTTGCGAGAGAAGCGCTCTATTGTCGCCGCCAACTATTCATTTACGAATACTTAGGCATGCTAACGTAGAACAAGGATTATAAGCCTCTGATCAACTGTCGTTTCCTGTGGTACAGTGTTTGTTTGTTTAGCAAGTACCTACTAAATGCTATATTAAAGGTTATCTTTTAAAGTCACCAGAACATAATCGTCAGAAGTTGGCCGAAACATCCCAGAGCCGATTTGTTGGATTCGTTTTCTCCTTTATCGATCGTTATTTCTACTGACAAGGATAATTTTATTTTTATGTATGTATCGATATTTTTATTTGTAGCATTTGTAGCACCTACAGCCTATCATGTTTTGTCTCTGCATCACCCTAAGGTTGTCTGGTAGAAAATGCCTCAAGTCCGCCTTTGTACAGTATAAGTTTTAATGAATATAAATAAAAAAAATAATGCTAGATAAGAATTAAGTAGTATTCTTCTTCTTAGCGTGTTGATGGTTGCTTTTTAAATTTGTTTGGCGAAAAAGACAGCGCCGCGGACACCGTTGGCTGATGTAGCCAACGGTGAAATGTAGGTAATGATTACTCATCAAAATAAATGATGGTTACTCATAAAAGCCTGGCGGTCGAAAGGAGTAATTGCTTTGATCTTAGCAAGTACTTTTTTCAGTCTGTTATGTACCTACCCGGCCATCGCTTTCTTTAGTGTAGAAGTCACTAGTAGAAGTTACTAGTATTAAGGTACCCAACACGAATCTAGAAAGTGCCGAAAGTAAAGTGTCTACTAAGTATCTATAAATATCTATCAACGATACAATGTATTTACTTTCATACCGAAATGCACCTAGTAACAGTTGGTATGATTTGTGTGCTCTTATTATAAATGACTTTAATAAATAGTATTAGTAATACGAGTAGTAAAGATTTTACCGTGCACGTCTTTCTATATCGTTCTCACATGGATAATTTAAACACGAATGATGTAATCAAATATTTTGTAACAATTTTATGATTTAAAAGAGTGTCTGTGGAGTTTCTTGCCCGTTCTTCCGTTTCGGTACCTACGCTTTGGAATGGGCAACTAGCTTCATCTTTTTGACTGATCGACCCTTTAACAATTCAAAAGTGCCTGTAATTGGTGTAGTTGAAATAAATTATTTGAGTTTGAGTAGGTAGGATATTAGGTATTTAATCCTAGACCTTGGCGGGCAGTGTTTTTGTAAAAGTACATAACAAAGATGACCCTACTTTGTCACTAAAAACTCCCTTTGCGCAATACTTCCTTTGCGCAAAGATTTTTCCCATTCCGAGGAGGCGAATTATTCAAGAAATTAAATAAAATCATCAATACAGCTAATTGTCGTAAAAATTAATGTAAAAATAAAATAATCAAATCGAAGCTAGACTGAAATGGAAAAAGTCCTTGAGATAGTAAAGTAGCAATGTATTTTTATTGTAATTGTTTATTATATTCTTAGGGCTTGTTTCAACCTGGAAGTTACTCGGAGATCGTGAGATAAGTACCTGGTATAATATAATATTTTTTTCTCTATGCGCATGAATATAATAATTATATTATTGATATTTATATTTATGTACAATAAATGTAGGCATACACACAAACACACACCCTCTTACCTCACACATACCTAACTAATACAAAAAAAAACCATCAGTCAATTGTACCCCGTTGACAACCTTTACTATGTGATATAATGGGTCGTCTGGAGTTCTAAAATACAGGCCTAGGCTTTGTTTAGACTCCAGAAGGCCAATTTTCGTAATTAAAAATGTTCAAAATCTAGTCAAAATTTTATCTCAGCGACAATCAATGTCAAAAATGAAGGGAAATTGGAGGAATATTTGACAGATTAAGACTAAGATCAGACTGTAATCGTTCTTAAAATTACGAGAATTGCCTCTCTGATCTCCCACAAATCACAAAATATTGATAAAATACCTGTCAAATTAATACTTACCTTGTGAATGTAATTATTTATATATATAACATTATTTATTACCCTTGTCAATTACAATTGTGTGGGCGAGCCAAAGGGCAGGTACTCCATGTCTTTGCTTTATTCATCTCTAATAAGCAATTTCTACGTGAATTTCATCCTTTTATGTTCCATAATTTTGTGATTTCTCGCTCTGGTGGTATTAATAAATATGCTATCTCGGATTCTCGCTCTTTATTCGATTTCCACATTTTTTCCCTAAGCACAATTGTCATTTTTTTATTTCTATTCCAAATGTAAATTGAGTTTGAAACTTCGTTTGGCGAATTTTGTGAGTCGAGTGCTGACATCATTCACGATTCCTTTGTGATGTTATAGCTGATGAAACTTGCTTTTTCCCTCTTTTATTTATTTTTTCGGACAGTGGATTAGGGTTTCGGAATTATAAATAACTTACTTTTGGGGCTTTGATGTTTGTTGTTGGTATTCTGGGATAGAATTGCTTTATAAATACTATCTAGTTCTATACCGAGTGTTACGAGGTAACCTGTTGGTAGATACCTATTTTCAAGTTACTTCACCTGTTCCATTTCGTAAAGACCTCCTTACGTCAGGCATCTCTGTTAAATACATGCTTAAATAATCAATCTATAACGTTCCCACTACTAGGATACAGGCATCCTCTCTGTGAGAGGGAGTGGTGTCTCTGATAAATAATACCGATTCAAATTGAGATCAACGTAGGATAAGTATATACCACGAAACATTAAATGTTAGTTAGTAAGTCACCTTCATTAAAAACACGAAAACAAACGTCAATAAAAACGAACTACGAACACAAACAAAGAAGACTCGAATTAAGAACAGGAAGTCTAAACTACCAATGATGCGAAAACGTCCCTTTGTATAAACAAGTGCTTATTATGAAGGATCGATCTCACGGCACAAGTCACACTCGACCGGCTCCCGGCCTATTCTGACTGGCACGGATCACTGGCTCCCCGACTACCTATCAAAAGTTATCTCTCACCCACAGACCGAATCTGCCCTTCTCCCTTATGTTAATTACGTTATTTTAACCCTTCACCCTGTCTATATTATGTATCTATTATACTTTAGTTCGTACACGAATACTAAACTAAACACTATTGTTGTGCTCCGTTGTAACAAACTGTTGATTTTTTAACTTCATGTAAATAATGCGAATATTTAACTCTGCTTTAGCTTTAAAGGCAAGGAAACTAAGTTACGGTCATTTTCCTCGGTCATAAGAAAAGTTTTTGGTTTAAAATAAGAAAATAATTTGCGGGTTTCGTGTTCCTTTGCTTTTTGGGTTGATGAGGCAATCAGTCAACGAGGATGTTTTCTTTCTATTTTATGCCGAGTTTCGACACGGAAGGCTGTGGCGAAAGTTTAATGAAGTTATTTTGTCCTGCCCATGTTATGATGGGATCTAAAGTTTTGGGCTACCTCCTCGGGGCTTCTTACATGTTGAAAAGTCGTGTCGCCTCACACCTACGATGTTTTTCATTTTTAATATTCTTTTAGATTTTTTTTAAATACATACAGCCTTTATACAGCTTCATGTTTGTTTTGTACTATTCAACCAGAAATGGTTTGTATTGGTACGACTATGTATTATGTTATTATACAAGGTGACAGGGAAACTCGACATATTCCTTGAAAGTCGTTATACTAGAAGTCAATAGCAACAAATTTAGTCCAATTAACTAGGGTAATGTAATTAACAATTAACCGAGCTGTGTCGGTTCTTTGATTTTTTAGAAATTTTCTGACTTGTTACCAAAAACAATTAATTATGAGAAAAAACTACTCCACTCTCCACTCTGAAAACTGAAAAATCAATGACATTTAAATTTTTACTTGGCAAAACTTACATAATCTCAGAAATAAAAGGTCTATAATAGCAAAGTTTTAATTTTTTATCATTCAGTTTTGACCCCTAGTTGAGTGGACATAGTTTGTACCTCTAGTGTAACGCCTTTCAAGGAATTCATCGAGTTTCCCTGTCACCCTGTATACAGACGCCAGCACATCAAGCTACTTTATCGCTAAAGCATTAGGTTCAAGGTTGGTTGTTAAAATTTGGCAGTTTTGGGTAGCTTGACCTGCTGGCGTCTGTACGCATGTTGTGTGTGTACCTATTGTATTATGGTTTTCCTTTTACATTTGCCTCGATATCGAATATGATGTTGATAATGACAAAGAGAGTTGTATCATTGTGCAATGTTGCTGAAAACCCATAAAAAAACTATAGTGACTATAATAACCCGGCTTCGCCCGCGTGGATGTGGGAAAATATCCCACAGGAAGGGTACTACCGGGATAAAAAGTACCCTATAGGTTAATCCAGATTATAAACTATCTGTATGCAAAGTTCATCCAAATCGTTCAGTCGTTTTTGCGCCAATTCGGAACATACATCCAGACCAACGGACCAAAATTCCTCGTTACTATTTTATTACAAGACTGTATAGTATTCAGCGGGATTGTCCGAAAGGGTTACCGCTACCCCGGAACATAAAGGGCGAAGGAAGGAACATGGGTGGGTTTTAGTCAGTAAGAGTCTGACACTCCCTTCCGCTCCACCCAGAGCGGGAGGGGTCATTTGATGATTTCCCATCAGAAAAAAAAAGACTGTATAGTATTGTATAGATATGGATTCCAATTGATTTTGTCAGGGCCCTCTTCATTCATGCTCAAAAGGCTAAGTAAGAAAACGAAGAGAGTGCCGAAAGGCTTTGTGATACTGAACACTGTGGATAAAGGCGTTATTGCCGGTAGTGATGTATATTCGAATAAGCTAGCAATAAAGGCCTCAATACCCCAAGGGAGCGTTATTAGATGTCTTCTTTTTCTCATTTACATCAACGATCTGCCAAAAACCATAAAGGAATCCGGTCCATGCGTTTTGTTTGCGGACGATATTTCTATTCTTACTCCCTGTCATGATAACGTACATTTAAATAATGCTCTTAATAATATATTCACCAAAACAATCACCTGGATGATCGAGCATAATCTGGAAATCAATTATACTAAAACTAAATTAATAACCTTCCACCCCCACCAAAAAAAATCTTCTTTATGTAAATTTCTCTTTTAATAATCACATAATAGAATCAATTAATGAATTCCCACTATTAGGCTTAACTATAGATTCAAATATCAATTGGAAACAACACGTACAGAAAATAAAATCCAAACTTTCCAAATTTTTGTACGCTTTTCGAGAAATAAAAAAGACCACAAACTTGCAAACTGCTCTGGTCACCTACTATGCCTATGCTCATGCATGGCTTAGCTACGGTGTAATAATGTGGGGAAATAGCACAGACGCACCGGCGCTGTTCACAACCCAAAAAAAGTTAATCCGTATTTTAGTTAATTTAAAACAAACGGATAGCTGCAAACCCCATTTTAAAAAACTAAACATTCTTACTCTTCCTTCTTTATACATACTGGAAATCTGCAAATTCGCATACACACACCAAGACTTTTACACTAAACGAGAAGACATACAAACAAGATACACTCCGACACAAAACACGATTAAACCTACCGACATCCCGATTGAAAATGCACTCATCTAGTCCACTAGTTATGTCGATAAAAATATATAACAAACTACCCGAGCTACTCAGGAATGAGAAAAAGATTGCTATTTTTACAAATAAATTAAAAAATATATTACTAAATAAATGTTATTATAGCATAAACGAATATTTAATTGACAAATCCACAGAACAGACATAATAATATAAATTAATAATATTTTTTTTTATTTTTTATTATTAAATTAATAATTAATAAAATGTTTGAATTGAATGAATAAAATGTTACCTTATTGTACTTAGATTAAGCTAGTTTGCATGTATATATAAGTCCTCTTCCCAAATTTTTTTTTGTTTTGCTGAGCCCGACAGTGTCCACGGTTGTTACAACAAATGTTACCTACCACCTAAGCATATACATTGTGGAATGCAATAAATGATTGAGTATTGAGTATTGAGCTATATCGTATACTAGCTTCTGCCCGCGACTTCGTACGTGTGAAATTTATTTTTCTAACATTTATGTTAGAAAAGTAAATTTCAAATTTAAAAAGAAATTTCACACGTATTTAATTACGCACATAATCCTTGCTTCTAGCCATACGTCATAGGATATATTTTAATATATTCTATCTGAATAGACAGCTGTACTGCTGGGGAGTTTGTTGCGCCACTTCTTCTTTCCAGCGAAAGTACTAGGAAGTGGTGAAGGGCGGGCGTTTTGGGGGACTTTCTCTGCCTTATTTGAATAAATGACTTTTGATTTTGATTTATGGCAATACTGTAGCTTCCCATTAGTGAAAGAATTTTCGGAATCGGAGGGAGTGGGCCATAATCCACCACGCGGGCCACGGTGCGGGTTGGTAGATGACACATGACTTCGTTGAACTTCTCTTGGGCTAAAGGTTAAAAAGTTGTTATACAATAGAAATTAATATTGGCAGTGTAGTGGAAAGATTAATATTTTTGCCTGCATACCAATTCGTTTGTTCGACTAGGTTGTACGGACGCCAGCACATCAAGTTACTACAATCTGTCAAATTTCTTTAATAGATTTTCAACTTTATCGCTAAAGCATTAAGGTTCAAGGTTGATTAGGAAAATTTGACAGTTTCGGGTAGCTTGACCTGCTGGCATCTGTACACATGGGGGCACACAGTTTTACGATAAATCTCCAACAAACGTGCCGCTCGTGTGTTTGAGTACCTACGGTGCTGAAATGCACGAGCGGCACGTTGTCGACGGGAGCCTCCAACGTGTTGACGGCAGACGTCGACCAATGACGACGGCTGCAGTTGCCTCTGCCGTTGACGCGTGCCACTAGTGTGTATGAGCACTTAACGTACATGTAACTGACAAGATAGTTTTATTTTGATAGTTCCACGTAGGTTCAGACAGAATCTCGACAAATTAAATACCAACCAAAACCGAGTTTAAAAGTTTTTAAAAGACATTGATTTTGCAGAAACGAATTGCCCCGACCAGTAGTTTTACCACAAGTAAGAATTAACGACATTTTGTAAAAGGTATACCAACTAACTTTGCACTTAATGGTGCCCACGAAACGCTAATTGAAAGAGAGTTCCGCAAAGAATTTCTTTGAAAGAAAACTATGTTACTAACCGCACTTAGTATCTCATATAAGGGGATTCTTGACCAGATATTTCCCAGGATAACAAAGTATTATACATTTAGCTTTTCTGTACCATCTGGAAATGCAATATGCAACGCGGAAAATGGAGAAACATTTTTGGCAGTATTGTAATTTTTAAATCTTTTTTACAATTCTACAGGATGAAATTGAAAAGGTGCGGCAAATTAAAATATCTAATTTAGCGTGCTATAAAGTAAATGTAGAGCATGTTGCTAAAGAAAGGGATGCACATACGTGCGCGTAGATTTTGAAAAAAAAGAAAATGACTGAAACGACGATAATTCGTGAAGACAATTACTTAGTTTGTACTATCTAAGACGATATACACGATTTTTTCCAAGAATTTAGATTTGTGAAATGACAATTTAGGTATAATGATTATATAACAGTTACTGCACCTCCTATTTCGATTTGTCGCAAGTCTTCAATTTTCTCCTGTATAAAAGTGTTGACAGAAAGTAATTTCGGTGAAAAACAAACGTTCGCCGTTTGGTATAACATCCGACACCAAGCTTTAAATGGTTTTTAATTATTGTACTAAAGCAACAGTACCTACACATACAAAAACTACATCAATTGCTACGATCCTGACATGCTCTTTTTGGCTTCGGTTACATTAATACATCTGGTCATACACGCACGCCAGATGCGAGTAGTTCGCATCCCAACTTTCTAAAGAACATTGCCAATAAGGTCACTATAATTATGTCCTTCTAGGGCGTCTCCTCCCTTTTTAGTCGCCGGTCATTCATCCTCTCAACATGACCAAACCAACTAAACATACCCTTTCCTCCAATTTCAATTTTTGTCACTACATCTTCATTTAAACCGCTAAGTGGCATTGAAAAGCAAAGTAATAGTAGTATTTACTTCCATTTATTTAATTCATCCACCTTTTCAAAAGCAAGCTGAATAAGTAGATTACAAAGCTTAGTTGAGTAAGACACAAACTCAAAGTAAAAAGTGGGACATTTTGTCCAAGTAAATTACTGGAGGGGCTAACGACTGTGGATCCAACGGTTTGGTTGGATACCTAATCGCCTTAATTGAACAGCTCTAGTTAAATAGTATTTGAACTTTGTTCTACAAAGAGATCATTGACGTAAACCTAAATGTACCTATGTAATTGTCAGCTGTACAGTAAAAAGGAGAATTTATTGAATGCGTTAGCAGTGTTTAGGGGAATATTACACTTCTAGATTTAGCCCGCGGCGTCGGTTGTCGGCGTGGAGGTCGGAAATGTAACGGAAACGTACTGCTGGGATGCGGCCTCTCGCGCCCGGCCCTGGTGCAAGCCATGGTCCGGAGCAAGAGGGAGTGGGAGGCAGTCGCCTCCTTCTGCGAAGCAGTCATGCTAGCGAAGGAGGTGGCGGGACGAATGAGGGAGAGAGCCTCCCGTCCTAGCCGCCGCGGGAGACGCTCCGGGCGTCGGGAGCTGCGTGACGACTCCCGGCCACCGTAAGCGCGGGCCTGCGGGCGGAGAGCAATGGGTAGCTCACCGTCCGATCAAGACCAGGCCCGTGCCGGACGGCGCGTAAGTGTTTCACGCGCGCCTCAAAGAGTTGTCAGCATAATTTGAGGGGCCCCTTAGGGCCGAAGCCTGCTGGGTCAGCGGGATTGTCCGAAAGGGTTACCGCTACCCCGGAGCATAAAGGTCGAAGGAAGGAACATGGGTGGGTTTTAGTCAGTAAGAGTCTGACACTCCCTTCCGCTCCACCCAGAGCGGGAGGGGTCATTTGATGATTTCCCACCAGAAAAAAAAAACTGCTGGGATAAAAAGTAAAAGTAAAATCCTGGTTATAAACTATCTGTCTGCTAAATTTAATTAAAATAAACCATTTCCGCGCGTTTTGTAACCGCCGTTTTTGCGTAATTGACTAACACACATCCAAACAATAAATTGTACCAAAGCTCAAAAATGAGCCATTTGTCTATATAACGTTGTCAAATTCATGATAGTGTAGAACATAGACGTACACACAAAATACGTCTAACGAGCCTTGCCTTCGGGCTTAAAAGTATTTTTATTCAATAGAGATATCAGGGATGTGTGGTGTTACACGAATAGACAGAATAAGAAATGAGTATATAAGAGGAAGTCTGAAAGCGGCACCGGTAACTGAAAAGTTGTGTGGACTGGAAACCGGTTGTCATGATATGGGCATGTGTTACGGAGGAATGAAGAAAATGTCGTGAGGAAAGTCTTGAGTATGAATGTCGACACTATTTTAAAATGGTTAAGTGGCTATACTCAAGTACGTCCTTGTATCACCCTGGGCTCTACTTGTATATTTAATCTAATTCACCTCGGCACATGCTATTCTCGTACAAAAAATAACAGGTCAATCGAATTAGGTACTCATTTATTTATTACGAGACTTCAACATGGGTAGCCATTGATTTATAAATTGCGTAGAAAAATAGAAGACACGGACAATAGACGTTGTTTAAGGCCATCTGTTGTGCGAAACATTAGAAATGAACATAAAAATGATTGCTCTTTTCAATACTTTTAAGATTTTATATAAAATGCCTTTATAACCTTTTTGTGTTCTTTTGTTCTGCTTCCTCAAAGGATTAAAACGTTTAATTAAGACACGGAAAATTATTATCAAAGTGAACCCCGAAGAGTTGAATGAGATTATAACTGCCAAGCCATCATATATTTTCTTTTTAGTTTAATTTTTATATTCGAATAAATGAAGTAGGTACAAAAGATGACTGTACGTTTCTGATAGACTTTATCAAGCAATAGCAGTTTTTTTTTACTTTATTTTTACAATGCGAGCTGGAGCCTGAATCTCTAGAATATAAGTACTTAAAGCAGATTTTTCAATAGTCAAGTAACTTTTATCTGAGTATTTTTTGCAGTTTGTTTATCTGAGTAATTTTTGTGTCCACACATACGTATTTATACTTAGCTAAAAGTGATCTGACCATTGAAATATCAGCCCTTACATTATGAAAAGAGAAAGTCCAAAAATATTTTATACTATACTCGCTAATCAATGAAACTTTTTTTGCAAGCCCTCTGATTCCCGTCTTGATATACACTTAGCTCACAAAAAAGGCAACCCACTCCTCCATCATCAGTAAGACACCTGGCCCTACATCTTCGTAACCTCATTAGACAGCCTTCACCCAATTCCTGAGTTCCCCTCATAATTTCATTACGCATGTAATCAAATTCTGTTAGTTGGATTATATTTCTATCGCTTTATCAAACCGGCTGGCTTTTGTTGGCAGAATTATTATTTGACATTGCTACCGGCATTGTTCTGTTGGCAAGCTACAGGTAGTTTGGGAAAATTGTATACCTAAAGGTGTGAATATTGGTTCGGTTTTGTTGGCTTCATTTGATGAAAACAGTTGGATGTCTGCAAGCGTCTTAATAACCTCAAAGTCTAGTCTACCATGTCTGCCTTCATTTGTTATGAAGGCAGACATGGTAGACTGGATGTTCATTGTGGAAGGTAAAGATCAAGTTGCTGTGCTGCTATTTATTTGAGGTCTCCTTAGTTCCTAATTAAGTTGTGGATAAATCAGAACTGACAATAATAATTGATTATTTTTGTAGATAAGTTATGTGCAGTATGTTTGTGGGGTACAAAGATACTACATAGGAAAGAAATAGCCTTTATTTATACTAATATTATCAAGAGGTATTTGTGAGTTTGCATGTAGGGGGTAATCTTCGGAACTACTGATCCGATTCCGAAAATTCTTTTACTATTGGGAAGCTACACTATTGCTCGAGTGTCATAGTATATTAAATTTTATGTTAAAGAAATATTACGAAGAGGTAAAATTTGTTAGTTTGTATGTAGGGGGTAATCTTCGGAACTACTGATCCGATTCTGAAAATTCTTTCAGTAATTGGAAGATACAGTAATGCTGAGTGTCATAGAATATTTTATGTTAAAACAAGAAACACGCGGACGCAGTCGGAAAGGCAGAAGCTATGTTAAATTAATAGTAGATTTAAGTAAAGAGTAGATTTTTGAGTTTCAATAAAAAATCTGTAAGATCAGAGGGGCAATTACCGTAATTTTAAGAACTTTCACAGTCTGATCTCAGTCTCAATCTGTCAGAAATACCTCTAATTTCCCTACATTTTGACAAGTTTTTGACATTTGTTTGTCGCTGAGATGAGACTGCGACTAGATTTTGAACGTTTTAAATAACGAGAATTGGCCCTCTGTTATATCACAAGAAATGACACGAAAAAATACTTTGACTTTATGATTTCATATCTCGAGCAAAAATTATAAAAGCTACCGCGGTTGTGGTTTCTTCGTACGATCTTAAATTTCTTATTTCAATGAAACGCTGCTACAGACGTGACTCCGCTCCGATTTCTTGTAACTGGTCGTTATAGGTAGGATAAAGCTTTTATTCCCATTTAGAAACATCTAGAAAAATGTAGAAACAAAAATATGCCGAACTCAATCAGGATTTGAATAAAATTATTTTACACCGAGCTGAAATTATGATGCTGACATTTTTAATTGAGGGTAGTCAGACTTTAGGAACCTTTACTGTCAGTGGCATATCACAGGATTTCTTTTATAGGAGTGAACTAAGAGTTTTTTCGTTATTCAGTTGGATACTATGTTCAGAATTTCAGAAATATGTATCTTCGCCATGAGATGCCACGATTCTTTCCAGTCGATCTATTCTGTTAAAACTCACCGTGAAAACTTAGGTGATGTGAACTTGCAGTGATCTGTCAATAGTATCAGTCCCTAGCATCTGGTGTAATGCAGGTCACTTCAAGCTCACTTCACCTAAGTTTTCACGGTGAAATTTTTACAGAATAGACCGGCTGAAAACTATAATTTACGTCGGAGAGTTTTTATTAGAAAGTTCACCCAATGTTTGCTTTGTTAAAAATTCTCTCAAAAATATATTTAATGCTACCACATGAATACAAAAAAGGAAGGGTTTTTCTTTATTCTCTACAGTTCACTGAATCAAATTGTATTTTGTCTGCGTTTTTATTTTTATATTATTACTTAGTGACGCAGTGATAAGGGGGTACCCTTATCGCTACGTCACTAAGTGCTAGCGACAGTTTTCGGGGGCCCATTATTTCGTGTGCAAGTCATTTTTTCCGTATACAATACAACATTGATCAGGCAAGGGCCATAGTTATTTCATAGTTCTAGGTAACCAGCCCACTTTAGCCATCCAAACACATATTGCAATATCTTTGTTTCAGGACTATTGCAGGATATGGATCCTGCAATAGTCCTACACCAACCGGGGATTATCCTTGGGTGCACTTGCATAGTGCGTACAGGGATAACCGTCTGTTGGTGCCTCATGGCATTAAAAGCGCCTAACGGGGCTTCTGCGAGTTAAATTCAGCTACTCGTGCGCCTTCTAAAGTTCCGGGGCCCTATTGGTCCCGAGATATTCGAAAAGCTTCAAAACATGATAATAATTAAAACCAACTTAAACCCTATATAGGATCTAGTCAACTAATAATATGTCCAACAAAACTGATTTCAAACTGCGGAATTAATTAATGTAAGTAATCGGCTTTAAATGCAACATAAAAATCTATAACTGTAAGCTAGGGCTTAGCTGACCTACGTTGCATCAAAGCGGGCTCTGAAGTGCATCCGATTGAGTTCATTTTTTACGCCACAGGTGTGTTTTTCATACTGGCTGGTTTCAACGTTAGTATGAGAAATAAAAATATAATATAAAGAGAAAAAATCGTTTTAGTAAAAGGGGAATTACATAGATCGTTGTTTAGCTAAGGGCTAAGGTCCTTTTTTATACCTATTATATAATGGTGGCAGGGACATCGACGCGCAACCTGGTACCATGGACTCATTTCATGTATTCAGCCGATCGATTCTATAAAAATCTCACCGTGAAAAGTTAGGTGAAGTGAGCTTAGAGTGAGCTGCCAATAATGTCAATCCCTAGCATTTAGTTGGAATGACAGCTCACTCCACGCTCACTTGACCTAAGTTTTCACGGTGAGATGGTTACAGAATCGCACTGTACATGATTCTGAACCTGAAAAATTTTAACAACGAAAAATTACTGTTTCATACATTTTGACTGCGTAGGTAACCATGAATTCAGGACATGATTCATAGTTACAATAGAGAGAAAAAAAATCTGCTGTTTCATACAAAATGCACTTTTCTATGAAACAGTAGATTTTTATTTGATAACCGTCAAAACATTTCTACGAATCCTGAATTCATGGTTACAGTTTGTGCGTGTATGTCCCTGCCAGCCTGTATTTTATTAATAATATGTGTTGTTTTTGAACATTTTCGAAGTTTAGTGTTGTTGCTAAGAAGGGAAAAGATAGGTACTTACCTTCATGACTACCTCGTTCGTTGCTCTATGGGTACAAGTACGACTGTTGAGCGTGAGGTTCTGATTTCAATCCGGTCGGATTCACAGCAGTAGCCCATACCTGTGACATACGGATGCCTGGCCTCTGCCTACATCTTCGAAGAATACAGGCGTAATGTTATAGTTCCATTGTATTATAAAGAAATCCACTGTTCACATATTGTCACCTTTGTTCAAAACTGAGCACTGCAACAAACGGCCTCCAGATAACCTTTTATTCACCAAACCGTCAAAAGTAGCACCGGGATGATCCTTCTGTCACCCAGTTATCACAATACACATAAAATTGTGTCGCCTCACTTCACGTGTACTTCGTGCATGTCATAAAAGTTCGTGAAATATGTTTAACGGAGAACACTTGAGTCCCTCGCTGTTATCTGTCTTGTAAGGCTTTTAGTTGCGTTTGCAATATCCACACATAGACACACACATCCTTACTCAAACACCATAAACGTGTAGTACAAGAAGTTCATCGGCTTGAAACCACTTGAAATTGAACTGTCGGAAATGCCAATAGCCTTTGTTGAATATCACAGGATTCTCTACTTTATGGACTTTTTGTTGCCAACTACTGATATGAGAAGAGTGTGTTCTGTCACCGGTTAAACAACCATTGGAATTGGAGTGAGACTGGAATAACCTTATAATTCATGCAGTATCATAAAGTGCATCAGGGCCCTGTTCCACTTACATAATTATCACTAAACAATAATAATAATAATAATAAAGCTTTTTAAACGCTAAGACCCTCCACAATCGCGAGATATGCAGTCTCAGGGAATATTTCCTAGAAACCGACGTGGGAATGCATCGAGATGTAGTCGCGGTGGACAAGGGCCTCACCCCGCTCTCCTTGGCTAAAGAGAACTGGCGCAAGCCAGTAGTGCTTGACACCAATGATCGCATGGAAGTATGGCAAAGTAAGGAGCTTCACGGACGCTTTTACCGGGCCCTACATGGACCCGATGTAGATCTACTAGCGTCCGTAGCCTGGCTGCGTTTCGGTGACCTCTTTGGAGAAACCGAAGGTTTTGTCTGTGCAATTATGGACGAAGTTATGATGACGAATAATTACCGGAGATTTATTGTGAAAGACGGCACGGTTGACATCTGTCGGGCATGCCACCGGCCGGGAGAATCAATCAGGCATATTATCTCCGGGTGTTCTCGTCTAGCTAACGGAGAGTACTTGCATAGACACAACCTTGTAGCCAGGATAATCCATCAACAACTTGCTCTGAAATACAACCTTGTCGAATCTGAGGTGCCGTACTACAGGTATGTGCCCGACCCAGTTCTCGAAAATGGAAATATCACATTGTACTGGGATCGATCCATCATCACTGACAGGACTATTGTTGCCAATAAGCCTGATATAGTGGTGGTGGATCGATCAGAGCGGCGCGCAATGATTGTTGACATAACCGTCCCGCATGATGAGAACCTCGTGAAAGCCGAGAAAGATAAACAAATCAAGTATCTTGACTTGGCTCGCGAGGTTGTCGACATGTGGGATGTGGACTCAACAGTCATTGTGCCGATAGTCGTGACAGCCAATGGCTTAATAGCCAAGAGCCTCGACCAACACCTGAGGAGGCTCTCGTTGGGCAGCTGGATCAAGGGCTTGATTCAGAAAGCGGTACTTCTGGACACGGCTCGCATTGTCAGGAGGTTCCTCTCTCTGGAGCCCTGACCGCCGGTAGCTTGGACCCTGTTCCCGATACCGGTGGGCTACTATTTTTTTTTATATTTTTAAATGTTTTTTTTTATCTTTTTGTTTATAAAAATATTTAAAAATATAATTTGTAAGTATGTAAATGAAATAAAGGAATAATAAACAAATTAAGTATCTTCACTTGGCTAGCGAGGTTGTCGACATGTGGGATGTGGACTCAATGTCAATGGCTAAGAGCCTCGACCAACACCTGAGCAGGCTCTCGTTGGGCAGCTGGATCAAGGGCTTGATTCAGAAAGCGGTACTTCTGGACACGGCTCGCATTGTCAGGAGGTTCCTCTTTCTGGAGCCCTGACCGCCGGTAGCTTGGACCCTGTTCCCGATACCGGTGGGCTATTATTTTGTTGTATTTTTAAATGTTTTTTTATCTTTTTGTTTATAAAAATATTTAAAAATATAATTCGTAAGTATGTAAATGAAATAAAGGAAATAATAATAATATAATAATATGGACACGGCTCGCATTGTCAGGAGGCTCCTCTCTCTGGAGCCCGGACCCTGTTCCCGATACCGGTGGGCTACTATTTTTTTTTATTTTTGTTTATAAAAATATTTAAAAATGTAATCTATATGTACTTAGTTGAAATAAAGAACATAATAATAATCTTTGTTTTCTGTTTTTATAGTTTTAAGATGTATTCATTTTGTGTAATGCCAATAAACGCATTTTTCTTTCTTTCTTTCTTTAAACAATGAATACCAATGTGAACGATGATTTGAAATCGTATAGGTAAACCAAAAAATCAGTGCCTCAAAACAACGTTTAAAACAAAAATACCCCTAGGACTTGACTTGTACCGCCGTGTAAAATGTAATATGCGTAATTTCCGTCGCTCTTAGCGACACGCGACATTTCCTTCCCTAACACACCTACACACCCACCAATTACGTGTAAGCAGTCCCTTGTGCAGACCGCCTAATTTTAAATTATAGGCCAATTTTTGTAGCCACTGGGCCTCTGGCACAATGTGACGTTTTGGATTTTAAAGTCTTTGGGACTTTGTGAGTGAGAGATTCTCCTTTGTAGATGTAGGGTTTGTCAGTGTTTTTTGGTTGCCTTTCATGTTGTACAAGGTAAGTTGTTACTATATTTTATCCAGGTGTCTGTTTATATTTCATCTAAATAGTAGCCGACCCGACAGACATTGTCCTGTCTAAATTTCAAAGTAATCCCACAAAAAAACACGTCCAGTTTTTCTTGAATTTGAAAATTTTCCGGTAGTTTTTACAATTTTATACGCTAGAAAAATTGGTCTCGCATCATGTTTGTTTCTTACGAGTCGGATGTGCAGAAAAAAACTGTCAAATTGTATGAATTTAGTCATTTTCATCCTAAATCCAACATAATATGGCTACTTGCAGCAATGGGGGTGGTAATCTTAAAGCTGCTCTCAAAGGCAGCTGTGATAGTAACTCAAGTTTAGCACCCCATTGTTGAAAGCTTTTATGACTGAACCAGGAAGATAAACATTAAACAGTTGATATATACATTTACATAATTTATAGACATCTTTATATCTCACTTCATAAAAGATGGGTCATAAAATATAATACACTGTATGGCGACAGTCATAGGACTGAATGAATAAAAGGATATCATTCAAGTGTCCAACATAATTATTATACCCAAAAATTTAAGTGCATTTTTTACTATTACAGAGAAAGTCTACAAAATTAAAAAAAAAAAAAAACTAACTTTTAATCGAAGTTAACATCCTGAACATGTTTTAAATATAAACTTGTTATATAAATATGATTTTTGGCATTTTCAATCTCACATAGCAGACGGGGGATTAACGACGACACGGTTGGCGCAGTGGCTGAGCGATCGACTGCTGCGCTGAGTGTCGCGGGTCTGGCTGTTTGTGTATGTGAGTTTAAATGTTTGTAAACGCACCCTCGATACAGGAGTAATTCCTAGTGTGGGGCAACGTTTTAAAAAAAAAAAAACTGTAGACTTTCGTATTTTTATTTGTGGGTACCTACGAAATAAATGATGTCCTTTAATTATGAAAAATAACAATACCAACTAACCTAGTTACCTAAGCACTATTGTTACTATCATAAAAAAAACACTAACAAACTATAGACCTTAATCCGAAATAAAGTTTAATTTAATTAGATTAATTACCATTTTATTCTTTCGAGAATATCATTAAAAAAATACTTATGAGAGAAATACTTAGACTAAATTAAATTAAGTAAAATAGAAAATGTTTGTTTATTTTGTTGTTTTGTTTTTTTTAAAAAAACGGACGGAAAATGGTGGGCGTATGTCCAGTATTAGTATTTACTACATACCGAACATTTATACAGGTTGAAATTAAATAGGGGCGAAATTAAAATATCTAATTTAACGTGTTATAAAGTAAATTTAGAACATGTCATCAAGGAAAGGGATGCACAGCGTGCTCGTAGGCGAGCGATTTGGCAACGTTGTCGCGCGCCCTTTTTTTCGTAGGAACGGTCAAAATTAGGTAAATACCGTTAGTTCAACGCGTTGCCGACTTGCTTCATATTGTAAACTCTAAAATCGATACTATAATTTTCTTATTAGTTCTCATAAGTTTGAAAAAAAAAAATCTGTAACGACGATAATTCGTGTCTACTTGAAGGCTATAACTTAGTTTGCACTATGTAAGGCGATAATTACACGATTTTTTCCAAGAATTTAGTTTTGTGAAATGACAATTTATGATGATTATCTAACATTTACTGCAACCTCCTATTTCAATTTGTCGGAAGTTTTCAATTTCACCTGTATATCTAACGATAATAAATTTACCTTGTAAGTCCTCTCAAAGTTTAAAGCGACATTTATGAAGCAATATGTAGGAGGTAACTTACTTTGTAGTTTTTATAATACTAAGATTAAATTAATTATTACCTTGGGAGGAGAATTCATTAGTTAATTAACCATGGCCATTGGCGCTGGGATTACAGAATAATTTGACACTTAGAGCTAATAATTTAGGGCATGCATTTAACCTCTAATAATTCCCATTTTACGCTTATGAAAATATTATTGAACTAAATTAAATTTAAATTGGATTGTATTTGTATAATCAGGTTAAGCTACGCTTGCCGCGGTTGGTCCGTGGATGGGTGACCATCTTTACATACCGAGACGCCTCTGTGGCTCGGAAAGCACGTTAGGCCGTTGGTCCCGGCTGTTATTCGTGGATGTTTGGATTGTTACGGGTTGGATTGCTACGGGTCGTCAGGAGCCCGAAAGTCTGACAACCTGTCTTACAAAGGGGTTTCGTATTACTCAGTAAATGGGTTGTGGAGGTCAGATAGGCAGTCGCTCCATGTAAAATCCTGGTACTCAGCTGCATCCGATTAGACTGGAAACCGACCCCAAAACATATAATTTGGAAAGGCTAGGCAGATGATGATGGTGATTGATTTGTATAATGATTGCACCTCTTTTTGTGAACCTAAAATAATAATTCCTGTTTTGGGGTCCTACTAATAGGTACTAAATAGTAGTACCTAACTAAAAAAAAAAAAAAAATTTTTTGCGACTGCGACCAACTTGTATGTTGCGCTCACTGGCCGCTGCCGCAACATCGGTCGCTTCGTTCGGTTGGTCACAGTTCCAACCTTTATTTTTTTTCCGAAATTCTCGTGGATGTCTGCCGCCCTGGGAAGGGCGGCGGGGTCTGTCAGACTCTTACTGACTAAAAACCACACCAGTGTTCCATCTCACACCTACGCCGGGGGTCGCGGGAACGTACGTTCCTTCCGCAACCCCGACTGGTGCCGGCCCGCCGCCGCGGGCCTCCTCAGGTCAGGGGGGGGAGTGAAGTGTTTGACTCCCCCTGAGACGTCTAAGACAGGCGCGCGTGGATCACTACGCACCATGTGTGGGGGGCGACGGACGTCCCCGAGTCCGTCGCTCCTGGACTCATTTAGGGGGGCTGGAAGAGGGCGTTGTCCGCCCTTCACCGACGCCCGGTGCGCCTGCTGCGGGCCGGGTGAGTGGACGAGATCTCCCTCTACCTTTCCGCAGCCTCCTTCTGTGAGATGACTGTTTCGCAGAAGGAAACCACCGCGTCCCAGGACTCTTCGCTGCCGACCATCGACTCGACCACGGCCGGCAGCGACAGGTCACTGTCTACTTCTGAGATGAGGGCGCGGCGCGGCTCCTCCCAGGCGGCACACTCTGCGACACTATGCAACACAGGTAATTCCCGAAGTAGACATGCCCCGAGAGCACCTGCGTCACCCGAAACGATAGGGAGCCGTGCTTCCTCTCGAGACAGTGCTCGAGCACCGGTCGGACCGCCTCGATGGTGACGAGGCCAGCGGTAAGGCGTGCAAGCTTGTCCCGCCAATCCGCCACCAGGATTTCGCGAAGTTTTGACCGACGCAGCTCCATGTGTCGCTGTGTCGGTCGCTCACCCCGCGCCCTCACTTCCTCGCGCCACCGATACAATGACGCGAGTACTTTCGCCTCGAGGTCCCAGGGCGAGGGTCCAGCCAGTACGCAGGCCGCCTCGTAGGAGGACTCTGACGGCCATCGCTCTCTGCGGTTTCCGCAGTATGGCGATACTGCCGGCCGTCAGGTCAGAGACCCACACCAGGGCCCCCATACAGGGCCATCGATCGCACGATCCCCACGTAGAGCCGCCGACAGGCGGCGCTGGGGCCCCCCAGTTTGGGAAGCAGCGATAGCGCCCCAGCCGCGCCCAACAACTTTGGCGCCAGCCGCCGGGAGTGGGGGCCGAAGTCTCACCGGCTGTCGAGCACCAATCCCAGGTACTTCATGGCAGATTCGACAGCAATCCGAGCCCCCCCGACCACGATGTGTGAGCCGGGCGGCGGCGCCCGCCGGGGGCCATGAAACACCATGGCCTCCGACTTGCTGAGGGCCACCTCCAGGGTCACAGTTCCAACCTAACCTAACCCGCTTGGTCGGGTACTCTCGGTTATACATACATGAAAATATACGTCCTTTTTGCAGTTGAGCACAAAATTAAAATATAGGTAGTCATTTACCATTAGAAGTGAAAAAGTTTTAAGAGGTTCATTAATTTAAAAAAGTGCCCATCATTAAGTCAATAAGTTTTTAGACGATAAATTAAATATTTTTCATAATTTAGCACGATATGAATACTATTTTAATTTGGTACTCAACAGAAAAAGGAACGTTACGACGTTATATTTTCTATCATAGTCCTCAAAATTTTCTCAAACAAAAATACACAGCGAGAATATTTAAACAAAAAAAAAAAAGCCAGTAGTAGTAGTAGTTTGCCGCAAATAAAAGTATTTTCTTTCTTTCTTTCTTTCTACAAATAAAGTCGCTAAGCGTTTACATACATTCTTTGCGAGTTACATAAATCTCTACGTAAACACCAACATAACGAACATTATTCAACATATTTGTGTCGCAGAAACAACTATATTACCATCTAAATATCCTAGTACATCACGGCGTCCCAAAAACCCTTTCTTTCTTGAATAATATTCATATAAAGTTACTATATTGCAGCGTTGTCAACGTTGTAAATTCAATTTCTTTTGCTTTCTTTTATTTTGTTCTGGCAACGAAACCACTTGTCAGTTGAAATGATGCTCACTAAAATCTATTTGGCATTCTTGTAGCGTTCAAAAGAATTTGTCTTGTAATTTCTCTTATAATGGCAATTGTTTTTAATGAAATTTATGTGCTCAGTCAAATTGTTCATTGAAACGATTCAAAGAACAAGATAGATTTATAGAAAGTTGATTCCATAAATAATAATCACATTAGGTACATACATGTTTTCGTGAAAGTCAATTTGATGTTGTCTAGATCAACAAAATGTCTTTCCATTATGTAAATAATGAAGTTTCATCCATGTTATATGAAGTTTGATGCAATAAAGTAATAGAAAAATGTATACTTAATACATTTGTCTGCTTATACACACTAACATTAAATTTTCAGAGTGAAAAACCTTTTTAGTGAATTCAGCACTTTGTTATATTAAAAAAAATGTCGAAGTAAGTCAGGAGCGACTTAAAAATAATCTCTGCCTCTTGTTGATTTACGAGAAAAGTTTTGCAAACGGATTTATTAAAGTGGGGGTGAGAAGAAACTTCGGTGGCCTTTTTAATAATGTTCAAATAACAGTAATCCTTCCAATTAAGATGTCCAGGGCTTTGAAGGCACCCACTGAAAGTCTTGTATTAATTTCGACGTCGACAGAACCCTTTATTATGGTTTAATTTGACGGTCTCTGATTACTTGTGACGACTTGGCTGTTTATTATTATTTTTATTTTTATATTATGGCTATATTACGCTATATTTTATTATATATCTGACTTGTCAACCTAGGAGGTTGTTTTACATAGTGGCACCCATAGGTGTCTCAATAAATTAAGACCTCCACCCAGGACTTAAAAACATAAAAAAAACCCACCCCCCCGCACCCCCTGTGGGGTACGGATTGTGAAGAAGGAAGGTTTAAAATATTAGAAATTATTAAGTTGCTATGAATGGAAGGATGTTTCTTGCAGATTTACTGGGTGTTGTTGTATAAACTCACAGCTGTAAGTATCTGTATCCTGTAGTGTCCATCATTTGATAACACATCTGTTGATAACTTCCTACTTATTTGTTTTAAAAGATGCATATTAAAGCCATTCGCTGCATTAAAAAAATCTTCTTCTTCTTAGCGTGTCGATAGCAATCTAAATAGACTCTGCCTAGAATTCGGCTGCTTGTTTGGCGCCATCGCCAGCGTCCATCAGTTCCTGTAACGTGCAGCTGACAGGACATGCAGGACACGATATTAAGTGTCCCATCGTATGTGGAACAGCACCATATTTACACTCAAAAGCGGAGTCGTCTATGAATCTCCATCTGAACAGGTTTTCCTTGCTTCGGCCAACCTGGGTCCGGAGTCTGTTTAAAGACTTCCAGGTTACCCAAGGTAACGTCCAGGTGGGAGCTTAGTTAAAAAGATGAAGGTTTTTATTTACGATTACAGAATCTGAAATAATTTTATTTGCAATAAGATACTAAATACGGGCGTCGTCACTAAGGCAGGCCTTAGAAACGCTGGCGTAACAATTTGGACTCGTTCCTGACCGACTGGCCGGAAAAGGCACAATTTAAGGAAAATTGGAAAAGTATGGGAACCTTTGCCCAGCAGTGGGACAACATACGACAGCAGGTAACAAAAAAAAAAAACTCAAACGACAGCAGGTAATGAAAAAGAAAAGTTTCTTCTGTATAAGTTAAGAATTTATTATTCATCTACGTCTCTTTCCTGAAGTCATCAAAACTTTTTATTGAATTTTATTATTTAACTTTAAGGTAAGAACAACAAAAACTGTAAATAAACCTGAAAACTCTTTGTTCTAACTTTAGTAGTTTTATGTTGGAGTTGAATGCTGAAATATTCAGGTACTTCTAAGTTAGAGCTTAACGCTCAAGTACTTAGGTTTTTGTAGTACTTGTATTAAGTACTTTTTAAAAGTTGTATTTAATTTTATAACTTATAAGTGGTTTAAAGCTACGTTTTGGGTTTCTTCGTGAGTGTGTGACGCTTTTGTGTGTATATTTTTTTTATTGAATATTTTAAACGTTATATTATTTGATTTTATAGTACGTAGTCAAAAAGAAGATCATCATCATCTGCCTAACTAAGTTAGGGCCGGCTTTCAGTCTAACCGCAACCGTCAACAGCTGAATACCAGTGTTGTACATGGAGTGACTGCCAATCTGACCTCCATAAACCAGTAACTGGGTAACACGATACCCAGTAGGTCAAGACGTCAAAAATAAAATAAGGGTGAGAATTTGCAGCGAAATCTCCAATAAAATATGCTGTAATAAATATAAACTGATTATATTAAAACAAAAACGAAATCTGATTATACTGCAGGTACACACGCCAATATATCAAGCTACCCGAAACTGACAATTTTTTTCCAATCAACCTTGAACCTAATGCTTTAGCGGTAAGTTCGAGGTGGTAACTGAATCTGTTTCATTTAGTAGAAAAATGTACCTACCTATAGTGGCAGTATTTGTGATATTTATCTAATCGCAACAACATCGAGTGGCACCTCAAGACAAAATGGACTCACGCCTTTATTTTATTTACTCTAGTTACGAGTTTAAAAAAATCGAGCAACATCACTATCTGACACTGTCAGAAAGACAAATGTCAAGTGACACCAACACTTCATTAATTTTATTTTTTCCCGTTTCTTTCGAATTGCACGAAATTGATATTTCTGTTTTCCTG
Source organism: Apamea monoglypha (assembly GCA_911387795.2). NCBI lineage: Eukaryota > Metazoa > Arthropoda > Insecta > Lepidoptera > Noctuidae > Apamea > Apamea monoglypha. The sequence continues at coordinate 5,014,116 of OU426920.1, forward strand.
TGTATAATTGAAGGATTAGGTACAAAAAATATTGAATTTTTAAGATGGTAATATAGCATTTACTCTAGTAGGATGTTGAGTTAATTGTTCAGTAAGATTTCAACGCAATGTGCGAATACATTGTCTGAGACTGCTGCAGATGTAGCCAGTATACTATAGTAGTCTTTGTGCAGATGTGCGGTTACTTGTGTACGCATGGATTTTTCGCTTGTTTCAGTCAAACCATTAGATGCAGTTTGAGAAAGTGCGTATTGATGATGCAAGAAAGTATTCAAACTGTTTGTTAAATATGGAGATTTGGATACAGGAATATTCACATTCCATGTCGATCTGCACAACAAACGCATACTATGCTGGTTGACTTTGCGAAAAAGAACATTATTTTCAACAACCGACTAACAGTTGATTTCAGCACACCAAAGAGAACAATAAGAATATTATTTATAATACGCTTATTTTCTAAGACAAATCTTCTATTTTTTTCAGGTGGGTATAAGTACCTAGAACATCAACTTCTAACACTAACGCTACTCTTGCTGGATATTGTTGCAAGTTTCCAGCAAGTTGTTTAGTGGGCAGACGTTGGTACTGTTGGCTGTTGTGCACATGTAATGTTGAGTGTGCGGTTTTTAAATATGTTTATCTTGGACACGGTATCAAAGAGGTGGAGCGACCTGCGTCTTTTTTAAATAGATGAAATACTATCTACTTCTAAGTCGTCTGACGTCGAAATCGATATGCCTAAAGTAATAAAAATGCTTTGTTACATAATGTGATTTTTGATTTCATGAACCGTTCAATACACCCTATATTCCTATCATAATATATTACTGAACAGTGTACTATTTTACTACATGAGACCAACCTACTCACTAAATAATAGCTTCTTTAGTGATTTTTTAGGTTATGATAGTTTTTCTCAGTCTTCCCGTTAGACGAAGTATAATTATCACTACCACTGTAATCAAGAGATCATAAGGAACAAATCAACATGTGTTTCACTAATAGACGCCACAATTTTTGGTGGGACTAATCGCCAAACAAAAAAAAAAACGAATCTCCTTTGACAGATTGCAGCAGCTTGATGTGCTGGCATCTGTATGTCTGCCTAACCGACCGCTACATCCGATACTACTACATCTACTGTCTATACTACTGCCTCCAGGAATTACAGGCGTGATGTTATGATATATTATGTGTAAAAACTAAATATGTATCTTTAGCCTCCTTCGCACTTTTGAATTGAACTGAATCCTAAATTAAACGTATTCTAGATAACATTAAAAATCTAAAAGTACCCTTTTAATATTCCAAGTGCTTGTAGTGGTAAGATATTTGAAGTAAGACTTAGCATTAGATTTTCATGAACATGAAAAGAAGAAAAAAACAAATTGTAGAATTATTTCATTTGAAATCCTCCTCGGGGCTTAGATTACACAGATTCGTGTTTGGGTTAAAATGTATCTTTGTAGAAATTCATAACGTTGTTATTAATATTAATACCGACAATTATTAATATATATAATATTAATACGGCCTTCAATATTATTACCGACAATTTTTACTTGAGAATTAGTGTAGGGTAGCAAGATATAAACACAAGTCACTTTACTCATTCTATTTACACCTTTACCAGAGTGATATCGTATCATAACCTAATAAAAATAGATTCAATTACTTTTGTATGACAGCAAGATCTCACTTCGCCTCAAAAGGGAGATTTGACAGCATAACAACGCTATATGTTTAGGATGAGTGAGATAAAGAGTGTCCGTGTAGTTTTGTTGCCCGTTCTTCTCAATAGGAACCTTGACAATTTAAAAGTGCCTGAAATTGGTGTAATTGAGATTGTATTGTTTTGATGCAAGTGTGTTGCGGGGACGGGATTGCAGATCCGAGCCGTAATGAAGCCAAAAGTGCAATGACAACTGCTCACCCGTATCAAACGACAGTTTACAATAGCTTGAGCGGTCATCAGTTTTCTGCGCTAATCGAATGTATACGTACCGTATGTACTTTATCCGTGTGACTACGTCGAGTTATCTACGAAGCCATCCATGTGCTGGCCGTCACCTTCCCTAGCGTCTGCAGCATGGCACTCCCTCTGCGGTCTTCGTCATACCAAGCTGAGCCAGGAGAGTACAGCGGTAGGTACTCCCAAGGGTGTTAAAATAATTAGTGAACCATAAATACCTAATCCATTACCTTCTTTTATGTAATTAACTTTTTTGTATCGTAACTTATTTATCTTCACCTCGTGAACCGTATCCGTCCTATTGGTTAATCGAATGAAATCGATAGACACTTACAAAAATTTTCTGATTTCTTTTTTCTGAAAATAACGTCACATTTTTATTTCTCGAGACTGTGACGTACTTCCACTCCTACTCGATATTACCTCTTAATACGTGAATGACGAAGGAGACTCCACTCAAAGCAAGTTTACATAACGAAATGTAAAATGTATTCTATTAAATCACTCCCAGGGGCGGTGTTTACCATACAATTTACACATAATTTATTGGACTCTACGCGGGTGTGTTATGTGGGGCTCTGCCAATTTCGCTAAATTATCACTTTCTTTACGAAATGTGTGGCTGTCACGCTCCTCTGCTTTAAAGAAAGCTTTACAGACAATTTTCAGGTGTCGCAACATTAATTATGCTGTCGCGTACAAACATTATACACATAGAAAAGGTTTTTATAATCTGAAAATATATGTTTTATGTGTAGGAATCTGAAAGCTGATAAGAAATAAGTTATGACAACCGCATGGGTCAATCGAAGGTAGTCTGGCCGACACCCAGTCTTATCAAGGGGTATCGGGTATCCAGTAACTGGGAAAATACTGGTATTCAGCTGCCTGTCTGACTGGAACTTGACCCCAACACATAGTGATGGTATAGAAAGCTGAATAACATGTATTGCTTTAAAATGTAAAATGCTAAAAAAATACTCAACACAATATTTACGCTGATCATAAACGTTCCTGTAAACATTTGTCCTAAACAATGCTAGTGTGAAATCAATTGCTCAGATATTTAGATGAACCAGAATGGTATTATAATTTGTTGCCCATTGCAAAAGTTTTTTTTAGGGTTCTGTTTCCAAAGGGTACCGACGGGACCTTATTACTAAGGCTTCTCTTCTTATCTTATAAACCCAGAAATATGCAGTGTTAAATATTGTACGGTGGTACGGAACCCTTCGTGGGCGAGTCCGACACACACTTGCACACTTGGCTTTTCTTTAATCTATTGGCATTTAGAACACTGGATAGTATAAACGTATTTTCTTTCTTTCTTTCTTTCTTGTATATATTGGAAATTAGAGAATTCTTCGTCCATTACGACGTTTTTCCGTTGCAATATTTCAGATGGATCATCACACATACACACACATACATAGTAAGACACAAGAAACTAACCAAGTGGGTACACACCGAGTCGCACAACTAACATCAATTACTTTATTGCGTCCGTAAGAAGGTAGGTCCTCTATCTAGTGAATTAATGGAACTCGCCTCCTAATGAGATAACTTTGTTCAACAAGTTGTTCAAGTGCGTTCTCGATAAGAATGTTCAGCCTCCTTTGAACATTCATGTGATACTTACAACTTTTTCTTTCTGATATTTATTAGTGATGTTAGTCTTTGGTAATGTTCTTGAACTAAGTTGTAATGTCTAGAAATGTAGGCCACGCTTTAGTTGGTTTTTCTTCTTTTGTCTTTTTAATCCCCGACGCAAAAACGACGGGGTGTTATAAATTTGATGTGACTGTGTGTGTGTGTGTGTGTGTCTCTGTTTGTGGCATCGTAGCTCCCGAACGGATGAACCGATTTTGATTTTGTTTCTTATTGTTTGAAAGGTGAATTAGTCGGGAGTGTTCTTAGCTATGTTTCATGAAAATCGGTCCAAGATGGCCGTCGCCACGAAATGACGGATTACATATTTTTTCACAACTCCCTCAATATGGGTATCAAATGAAAGGGCTTGACTAGTAGAATACACAGTTTATTAAATTTCAAATCCAAGATGGCCGCCACCACAATATGGCAAATTACAAAAAACCTGATTAAACACCAAATTACCTGAATCTTAAAACGCAAGAATATAAAAGAAATTAAATAAAAAATTTATGAGTCCCTAAAAAAAGCATGACATAAAAAAACCCCCGACACAAACCCTACACTCGCTCACTAAAGGGAATTAGTGACACATTCATCTGTATTTCGAAGGTGTCAACTTTATATCTTACCAACAATTATTAATGAATAACATTATTGAATTGTTATTGAAAAATCATCAACGGAAATATAATAATAAGACTTATATGTCGATTGAGGTTAATAACTGATATAAAATTCTTATCACATCAGTAAGGGGATTTAAATTTCGGCACTTAATTTGTAAGTCGCAATAAAAATTGGCATTACTTAGCACGTAGGTACGTTTTCTGATCCGTTTGTTTACATTTTCATTAGATTCTTTTGAAACAGATCATACAGTGGCCGCTAAACAGCTTATTTCTGATAAGTCCAGGGAATAAGTCCTGTCTCGTAACTTTTAGGACAGACCAAAAAGGTTTGATGATGATATTGCGTCTTCCATTTCATATTAGAGTGTGAACTTCAAATGGGTAACCAGATTTAGAAAGTCGAATTTGATCATGTTTAAGTATGTACCCGAGGTTAGAATGACAGCAGGCTGCTTAAATTCAAAGATGGATTAACAGTAAAAATAAAAATATAAAAATCTCCTATTCAGTAAAATATCGTCGTGAAAAGGTAGGTGCATTGAGAGAAGTAAGCTGCCAATAGTGTCATTCCCTGAAATGACAGTTGGCCTAAGTTTTCACGGTGAGATTTTTACAGAATAGACCGGCTCTCACCTCAAGCTCACTTCACCTACGTTTTCGCGATGAGATTTTTACAGAATGGACCGGATGCCGGTCAGATTTCTAAATATCACAGACTTTCTGAAGACGAGTTTGATTATTTTTAGGAAAGGCTAAGGTTACTCGAGGCTATAATTTAAAACCATAATATTTATGAACAGAGAAAGTCTCAAAATTGATGTAATTCTAAACCTCCATCTTGTTCTTCCAGCCGTTCCGTTTTAAATGTTTTTGTAACAATCTTTTAACTTAATAGCTCCGTCCCAATTGTCCCTCGTAATTTAATTTCAGATGTTTAAATAAATTGTGGGCAATTAGTTGGGTCGCCTGATAGTTAATGTTACACTTATCACTTGAAAGCCATTTAATTTAAATTAATGCTAAGTGTTTTAATCGTTTTTGGACTAATTTCGGTTATTAATGGTGATTTGAGGGTAAGATTGTGTTGATTCCGGAAATTGGTGTATGTTAAACAAATGAGTGCGTACTTTCAAAGATTTATTTTTACGAGTCTGGTCTGTTTTTAGGGTTCCATACCCCAAGGGTGCTGACGGGATCCAATAGTGAAGGCTTCGCCGTGTCCGTCCGTCTATCACAGGGCGGTATTTTTTTAACCGAAAAATATGAACTGTTAAATATTGTACGGAGGTCCGAGACGCTTCGTGGGCGAAACCGACGCTCGCAAAAGGTGGTACGGAACCCTTCATGTGCGAGTCCGACTCACAATTGAGCAAAAAAAAAAACGACGAAACTCTTCAAAATGGCACAACTATAGCGATTTGGATATATTTTAGCTGTGGTAACAACTAAAAAAGGAAAATATTAAACTACATATTCTAGAAAAAAAAAAAACCAAAAAAAAAAACACTGAAAAAGAACTTTAATTTCGCAATCCAGCGGCAAAAATCGAAAATGCAAAACCTTTATGTTTCACTTTGTAGTATCTTTATGGAAGTCGATTGTTTTTTTTATTGTAAAAAAGTTTTCTAACGTTATTTTTACATAAAACTGACGATGCTAATGTAAATATAAAGTAGGAACCTGTCACCTGACATGTTACATCAACATGAACAAAGAGTGCAAAGTGATGTCACATTAAGATTTAACACCAGTCTTTGGAACCGACCTTGTAAGATAAAAATGTTAGAGAAATATTAGAATTATTCTGAAAATTCACACCTTATTTGAGTAGTGCCTAGTCAATGAAAAACGTCAGAGGGGCAGTTTTCATAATTTTAAAATCGTTCACAGTCTGATCTTAGTCTCAATCTGTCAAAAATACCTCTAATTTCCCTGCAATTTTGATAAGTTTTTGACATTAATTGTCGCTGAGATGAGATTGAGACTAAATTTTGAACGTTTTTAATTACGGGAATTGGCCTTCAGGTGTATATGTACATATATATCATTCCACCTACACAAATTGTAAAGTTCAGGTTTGAAATAGAAATACCTACGAATATAAATGATGTTGGACTGGGGAATATGAACTTCAGAATATTAAGAGAAACAACACAAAAATCAAACTTGTAACAATAATAGAAACTTACAAAGCAGTTGCTATTTATTACCCAGAAATGTTTTGTAATATTACGAATAAAATAATATATAACTCCTGTATTCCCCGGAGGAATACACAGGTTGACCGATGATCTTCTGAAGGCCGCAGGAATCCGCTGGATGCGGGGAGCACAGAACAGGTTGATGTGGCGAAGCTTGCGGGAGGCCTATGTCCAGTAGTGGTTGTCTTTTCGGCTGAAATGATCTGATGTATATTCTTCATAGGCAGAGGGTTGTTGTGTTTGTCAATCTTATCCTAATCGGTGACGAGCCAATTAAATTAACCGGGCCAAAACCGGACTCTGCTATTGAACACTTTCTAATTGAAAATCTAAATCGAACGAACCCAGGACCTCATCTAGAAGATGATAAAGCCACTAAACTGTTTCCTTTGAACTGTAGTATTTTAGTGAGAAGTATTTTTAAAAAAAATTATTAACAATAGTCGATTTTTTCTTTAATTAATTGTTTTTCTTTATATAAACACCTCCGCCTCCGCTAAGATGGTCGTCTTATAAGATACCAATAGTCGTTACACACTAGCTTCTGCCTACTTAGCGTTAACTTGTTTTAACATAACACTCGGTACTACTGTAGCTTCCATTAGTAAAAGAATTTTCCGAAGGACGAAGATTATCCTCTACATACAAACTCATGATTACCTCTTTTAGTATAAGTATAGATGTATGTATTATGCATGCAAATAGAAGTGTTTTAGTAGGTACGTTTTGTGTATGTAGATGAAGTTAAAACATTATGAATTATAATAACCTTGTTGACACACATTCGCCGTCGCCACTAATCCAATCATACTCGAGAAACTTCCCGGATATTTTAATTTAACTTTCTTAATTCCAATAAACAAGCGAAGGGGAACATTAAAATCAACAAACATTATGATTATGTCCCTTTGGCCCCCTATTTTGGGGAGCAAAGACATCGGAAATTACGGTTTACGAAGGAAGATTAACTCCTGAATAAGTCACTGGTTTATTTCTTTACTGTATATTGAAGTAAACGAATCGAATGGATGAGGAAAGAGAGATTTTGTGATTGAGTTGGCGCTTTTTACAATGCGCGTGGAAATTAAATTAAGACGCATTTTATATGGGAATTTATTTTATTTTTTAGGTAATTTTTGAAGAGTTTGTAAGTTATTTAATTCTATCATTTTCATAATATGGTGTGAGACTGATCTGTGCCTCGGAAAACACGGTAACCCGCTGGTCCCGGCTGTCATTAGTGGATCTTTGACAGTCGTTACGGGTCGTCAGTAGGCCGAAAGTCTGACAACCAGTCCAAGGGGTATCGTATTATCCAGTAACTGAATTGTGGAGGTCAGATAGGCAGTCACTCCATGTAAAATATGGCTGCATCCAGTTAGACTGGAAGCCGACCCCAACATAGTTGGGAAATGGCTAGGCAGATGATGATGGTGTGAAAGTGATATAGTATTAAAAAAATTAGCTTGGAAGTCTTTCCTTATGTTTCCAATTTGTATATTACGTAGGTATTGTAATGTGTGTGTATCAGACATTAAAAAACCATAAAGATAATGTCATGGCTTCCACAAGTAAACCACCATAAAAAAATCATGACTTTTTAATGTGTGAATTACTTACATATGAAATGTACAGACGCCAGCACATCAAGCTTGAACCTAATGCTTTAGCGATAAAGTTGAATATATATTAAAGAAATTTGACAGATTGTAGTAGCTTGATGTGCTGGCGTACAGACATGTGACAAAAGATTTTATTACTGTAAAAAAGTAAATTACTTATTTTTACTTTTAATAGTAATGTAGCTATGAACTAACTGACACTAAACTATATGACATTTAAAGTTTTGATGAACACCAGCCTTTGAATGTATATCATTATACATTTTTTTTTTCCGGATGGGAAATCATCAAATGACCCCTCCCGCTCTGGGTGGAGCGGAAGGGAGTGTCAGACTCTTACTGACTAAAACCCACCCATGTTCCTTCCTTTGCCCTTTATGTTCCGGGGTAGCGGTAACCCTTTCGGACAATCCCGCTGACCCGGCAAGCTTCGGCCCTAAGGGGCCCCTCGAATTATGCTGACAACTCTTTGAGGCGCGCGTGGAACACTTACGCGCCGTCCGGCCCGGCCTGGTCCTGATCGGGCGGTGAGCTACCCATTGCTCTCCGCCTGCAGGCCCGCGCCTACGGTGGCCGGGAGTCGTCACGCGGCTCCCAACGCCCGGAGCGTCTCCCGCGGCGGCTGGGACGGGAGGCTCTCTCCCTCATCCGTCCCGCCACCTCTTTTGCTAGCGTGACTGCTTCGCAGAAGGAGGCGACTGCCTCCCACTCCCTCTCGCCCCGGACCATGGCTTGCACCAGGGCCGGGCGCGAGAGGCCGCCGCCGGTGCCGATCGCCTCTACGAGGACACGGAGGTGACACCCGGGTGTCACCATTGCGTTTCCTCCCGCCTAATGTTGTGCAGGAACCTCCCGAAACTTCCGTGTCCGGTGAGGACCTGCGTCAGGCAGTAGGTCAGGGCGCCGTGGCGCCTCTCTAGCCACTCCTCAAAGAGAGGTCTTATCGCCGCTATCGCGGCGTGGCCTGCGCTGGGTTGCGACAATCGCTCTTTCCATGTCGCCATGAGATCGAGCCGGAGATCTGTCCGCTACGCCGCAATTTGCCGCGGGAGCGGACTTTCCCCCTGGCGTAGTGCCTTCGCGCGCCGCTCATACAGGCGCGCGAGGACTATCGCCTCCAGATCCCATGGCGGCAGTCCGGCAAGGAGGCTTGCCGCCTCGCCCGAGATCGTGCGGTAGCCCCGGATGAGCCTTACGGCTACCACCTTCTGGGGCGCGTTCACATAGTGGGCGGCTCGCCGCCGCAGTGAACGCGCCCACACCGGGGCCCCGTATAGGGCCATGGACCGCACGACCCTCGCGTAAAGCCTCCGGCAGGAGGCGTTTGGCCCCCTAAGGTTAGGCAAGAGCCGCTTGAAGGCAGCCCCAGCTCGTTCCAGTTTGGGGGCCAAACGTCGGAAATGCTCGACGAAGTTCCACCGGCTGTCGAGGACGAGACCCAAGTACTTCATCGTCGTCTCGACGCCGATGTAAACCCCTCCTACCGTTAGTTGGGATCCCGGTGGTGGCGCGTTCCGGGGCCCATGAAACGCCATGGCCTCGGACTTGTGCAATGCCACCTCGAGACCCAACTGCCGGATCCTCTCCACGACTATCGCAACCCCGCGTGTCATCGCGTCAGCCGTCGCCTGATGCGACCTCCCCTGCGCCAAAACCAGCGTGTCGTCAGCGTAGCAAACCACGCTGACGCCAACAGGGAGGTCGGCTCGCAGCACCCAGTCGTAGCCGATGTCCCACAGGAACGGCCCCACAACCGATCCCTGCGGGACACCGCACGAAATCTCTCGCCGGTTCCACTCCCCATTGCGACCGGGGTAGATAACGGCTCTGTCCGTCAGATACGCCTCGACTATTCGTCGGAGGTAGGGCGGCACTCGGTGATACCGGAGTGCCTCCACAATGCAGCTCCAGGGCAGGGTGTTGAACGCGTTGGCGATGTCGAGTGACACCGCCACGACGACCCCACCCCGGGACACCGCGTCCCCGTCGTGAGGGCTCTCACGCGCATGATGGCGTCCACCGTCGAGCGCCCCTTGCGGAAGCCAAACTGGCTGTCCGCAAGATCCGGCCCCGTCCTCACCAAGTGCCCGACGAGGCGGTCCACAATCACTCTCTCAAAGAGCTTGTCCACCTCGTCGAGCAGCACGATTGGCCGGTATGCGGACGGATATCATTATACTTTGAAGTGTAAAACGACACTTAAATATTTCTATGGATTCCATTACAAGGATAATTTGCATAGCACCTGTTCCACCACCGACGATTAGCGAAAACCGTATAGAGCTAGCAACTAGAAACGAGTTGGCGAGCAACGAGCAGCGAGTGTTTAATTTGGATAGTTTTGTCGCTGGACTATGAGCAAGTGAGCGAGTGCGACGAGTAGAATGACTAAACAGTCACTTGCTTGTATGCATATGTACCAAGGGAGTCTTTCAGTGTGTATTCTGCTCGCCAAGAGACGGTCGCTAAGCGAGTATTTTCTTTATCGCAGCGAAAAACTCGCCGAGAGAGTGTTCTCGCCGGCAGTGCGAACAGTTGGCGTATCTCGTAGACGTATCTCTTTTACTGACACGGGATCTACATCTATTGTACGCTTCTTGAGCGAGAGCTGAAATAGTCGATAGTTATTCGCTTCCTTGTCGGTTGCGGGACCGGTACCTTACTGAGTCTTACTTTTATATTTATAAAAAGTAACCAGACTAAAGCGAAAGTAAAAGTATGAGTGTTAACATTCATTCATTTGTTATTTACTTTTCTATACGTAGTTGGGCGAGAAAATGATTTTGTATGAATATCACATCATAAAATATACTGATTAAAGATTTCTTTACAGAAACACGTGTAAGTATTGTATTGTTGCAAAACATCAAATACAAGGGTATCTATTTCAAATCTATTGTTTAACCAAAGGAAAAAGGGAAAAAGTACCCGACAACATAGACTGTGAGCCGAGTCTTATTATGCCAGGTTGATCTGTAGCCGAGAGATCGACTCACGCCGTTTGGTGGCTACAAATATCCTGTTTGAAGGTTTATGGATAATGAAATGTTGGGCATGGCGGTTTATTATAGAAGTAGGGAAAAACAGGTGTGGTGAATGGAACATTTTGACACGAGTATTGAGATGTGAAAGTTGAGAAAGGGATGTTTTGGTAATGGTGGATTCTTCAATGTTGTTGTTGCATGAAAATAGATTTCGTACGAATTCCGTAGAATATTTTACACACAGACACGTGTCAACTTCCACATAAAATCAATAAGAGAAACCTTATACTTTTTAGTGGCAAAATAGAAGGAAGGTCTACGAAAGATCCGACTAATGTTGTACTTAGAAAAAAGTGCTAAAATTCCAGTCGCAATCTCATCTCAGCGACAGTCAATGTCAAAAAGTTGTCAAAAATATAGAGAATTCGCGGTTTTTTTTAAATAAATGAGACTAAGTTTAGAATGCGAACGTTCGTAAAAATACGGGAACTGCCCCTCTAGTGTCTTTTTATCTTCTGCCTTGACAAGGTGAGCACTATTTTGAATCTGTATCATCCTCCTGTTGGATATAAGCTTTCTATAACTCGTGTGCCAACCTTCTTACAATGTAATCCTTGTACCTACCTTCTTATTTCTGATTTCCCTAACCACTACAAAACCATTAAGCTACTTATCTTCAAGAAACCTATTAATGAAAATAGATGAATGCCTACGTACAATAGATTTTGCTTCAGACCCTCCGGGTGCTATAATTACTTAGTAAACGGCTTCATTACGATGACTGATGGTTGTCCTGGGACAAATGAGCCTTTTAAACTATCAATGTCGCAGGTTCTTTGTACCTTACCTTACGAAAACGTTGATAACTATTGGACTTTGTCACGTTCCCTATAGTACTTACTAATTACACGGTGACATTAAACTCGTTACCTGTCAATATATTATATTTTTGATGGCAATAAAGAAATACATATTATATACCCTGTCAATGGACAGGGTATCATAGACAGCTGTCAAAAAACGGTTAACCTAAAGTTGTCAAAAAATAAAAGGCCCGTTTTGATATTGACAGTTCTAGTAGTTAATAAAGATCAAATTCGCAAAACACGTATTTGTTTGTATGAAACTGAGAGGTGTCAAGAACGCATTCTCAAATGTCAAAACGAGCCTTTTATTTTTGACAAGTTTAATGAAGTTACCGTTTTTTTGACAGCTGTCTTAGAACGTACATATTCCAGATTACATAAAAGTTAACTTTAAAATGCCTAATAAAATAAATATATAAACTGCCTTATCTTATTAAATTATCTTATGGCATCTTACAGATATACTAATACCGTACGTGTATCAATCAATGTATTGTGTGTTGCTGCAATCACTAGTTCCATCTGTTAAAAACGGTTTACCTTATGGACAGGGTAAGTATGGTTAAGAGTGCACATTCTAAAAGTTGACAGCGTCGCAAATAGTTTTGAAATATGTATTCACCTGCTTTTATTTCTCGTACTTGGCCGCGTTTTCTTGCATCTTAAACTTAATATTCAGTATTAAATAATTGCGTTAGTTCATTTCATTTCTTATTAAATATTTTATTCCACTATCAGCAATGTATTCGACGTGCCATAATTTTGCCAATAAATAATTTTGCCAATGTGATAATGTTAATGAACATAACAATCTGTATGGAATGTACCTGAACGCGCCCCAGAAGGTGGTAGCCGTAAGGCTCATCCGGGGCTACCGCACGATCTCGCGCGAGGCGGCAAGCCTCCTTGCCGGACTGCCGCCATGGGATCTGGAGGCGATAGTCCTCGCGCGCCTGTATGAGTGGCGCGCGGAGGCACTACGCCGGGGGGAAAGTCCGCTCCCGCGGCAAATTGCTGCGGAGCGGACGGACCTCCGGCTCGATCTCATGGCGACATGGAAAGAGCGACTGTCGCAACCCAGCGCAGGGCACGCCGCGATAGCGGCGATAAGACCACTCTTTGAGGAGTGGCTAGAGAGGCGCCACGGCGCCCTCACCTACCGCCTGACGCAGGTCCTCACCGGACACGGAAGTTTCGGGAGGTTCCTGCACATCATCAGGCGGGAGGAAACGCCCGGGTGTCACCATTGCCAGGATCGCCCAGAGGACACGGTGGAGCACACGGTGGAGGTCTGCCCCGCTTGGGCGGAGCACCGCCGTGTCCTCGTAGAGGCGATCGGCAGCGGCGGCGGCCTCTCGCGCCCGGCCCTGGTGCAAGCCATGGTCCGGAGCGAGAGGGAGTGGGAGGCAGTCGCCTCCTTCTGCGAAGCAGTCATGCTAGCGAAGGAGGTGGCGGGACGGATGAGGGAGAGAGCCTCCCGTCCCAGCCGCCGCGGGAGACGCCCCGGGCGTCGGGAGTCGAGTGAAGACTACCGGCCACCGTAGGCGCGGGCCTGCGGGCGGAGCGCAATGGGTAGCTCACCGCCCGATCAGGACCAGGCCCGTGCCGGACGGCGCGTAAGTGTTCCACGCGCGCCTCAAAGAGATGTCAGCATAATCAGAGGGGCCCCTTAGGGCCGAAGCCTGCCGGGTCAGCGGGATTGTCCGAAAGGGTTACCGCTGCCCCGGAACATAAAGGGCGAAGGAAGGAACATGGGTGGGTTTTAGTCAGTAAGAGTCTGACACTCCCTTCCGCTCCACCCAGAGCGGGAGGGGTCATTTGATGATTTCCCATCCCAAAAAAAAAAAAAAAAAAAGGTGATAATAATATTAATATAGTTCATGTGAGTTGAAGTTGACATCTAAATATATATGTGTAATCGTAACGCTTGTGCTAATGTGAATAGGTGGCAAAACTGGTTGAATGTTTAATAGTGGTTGATGTGTGATTTCAATGGATGAATTACTTTGTGTATGATAGGAGACATGGATTTTAACAAAGGATTAGAGGAAGCTTTCACTTTCGATTTTTACGCTGTTTTATACAAAATATATAGGTATAATCCTAGAAGTCAGATAGCCAGTCGCTCCATGTAAAATACTGGTATTCGGCTGCACCCGCTTAAACTGGAAGCCGACCCCAACATAAGTGGGAAAAAGCTAGACAGATGATGATGATGATATATTATAATCTTGCATAACCCTACGGGAAATAATATAATACAGGTAGGATATTACGTTATATTAAATAATTATTCCACATTAATCCACTAGGTAGGATGTTGCATGTAAAACCGCTAATATACGCACTACATTTTAAAATTAAATGAAAATGAACCTTTTATTCCGAACAGCGTGAGGCATTGAAGGCATTATGATGTGTATTTTAATATTCAATATAAAAAATAAAGAATAAGAAAATACGTTTATTCGCGGTAAACATGACGCAGAGGAAGAACACAAATACAAATTAAAAGAACAAGTTGGAGGAAAATATGCGTCACACCACGCAAAACGGTCGCTCAGCATAATGCTAAGACCCTATGCGAGACAGAGCCCCAGCGTTGGTTTTCAGCGACATTTTATTTTCAAATACATAACCCGATACTCTAATTTAATTACAATAACGAACGCCACGCTACCTTTATACAGCCCACAAAACAGAAGAGTTAATAAATTAATGTTTTACGCTTTTAGCTAAATCACGTGAGATGAATACTTAATTTTATTTAAAGTGGACTCTCAGGGAACTCATCTAACTTGAAATGAACGGGCGCCGAAGTTCTATGTCTTACGAGTGGGCTACACCGTGAGCTAAGCTAACTTAGCATAGCTGACGTAGCTAAGCGTGTAATCAGCTATGCGAGCTAAACTAAGGACAAGATTGATAAACGTTACTTAGCACGTACTACGTACGGCCGGGTAAAATTGCGTAATACACTAACAGTCAGATAGGAAACGCCGACCTCATCTAGTTTTTAAAATATGATTGACGTGTGAAAGTGTTTGTGCAAACCTACTTACAAAATAAAATCATTTATCATTTAACAGTAGCAATGGTTGTCATTTTGAAAGTTCAAGTTTTGGTGGGACTAATCGCCGATCAAAAAAAAACTATCTCCTTTGACCTTTGACAAAGACTATGCAAATGACATCAAATAAAAGTGCATTTTTTTATTATATCATTCCCAAAAAATCTTATTTTTGTCTGTATTTTTTTTTCATAAGAAATAATTTGACGAAATGTTTATTGTCTAAAGATTGTTTGCTTAATGACATTATCCTTGGTAATATTCTGCCGAGTAAAATTTGGACAAATGAAAATGTGCGTACTAAAATCATTCCAAGTATTGCATTGGTATAAAAAAGGTTGCTGGAATTTGTTTGGATAATGAAATTTTGACAAAATTTTGTTGGCAAAACGGCAGAATCCCATTAAACAAATATCTTGATGCGGCCTGAGGTCAACGAAGGCAGAAGGGTGACAGAGTTCACTTAGCAAAGGCATAAACATGGGACAAAAGGTCTCCTCTCATCGAGTCTGTTATCTACCACGCGTATACAGTATGGGTTGGTAGATAGCAGTTCACTTAGCTTAGCAGTAATCATCAGGATAGCAGGCTGAGTTAATAAACCTCACTTAGCTCTGTGTTGGCGTCCTGACTCAATCTATGAGAAGACGTGGCAGCTGTGTAAGCTCAACTAAGCTAAGTTAGCAGCTCGCAGTGTAGCCCATGCTTTATACTCGTAGCTATAAATTTTAAGCCACACTCAAAGTGAATGCGTGTCGCCCATTTTCCGGATAAACATTGTGAGGAAATAAAGATGGTAGATGGCTGTGTGACATTATTTGTAATGTTAATAGCAATGTAGGTGAAGGGCGGGCGTTTTAGGGGACGTTTTAATTAAGATGTTTGAAAAGTGTTGATTCTCAGCCTAGTTTGAATAAATGACTTTTGATTTGATTTGAGTTGGAGAGGATTTTAAGAAATAATACAAAATATTACTAACTAATATTTCAAAACTGGCAGCCAGGGCCTATTTTAATATAGCAAACCGATTGGAAATGCGATAATTGTTTTAAAAAATACAAAATTTTTTGGACTAGGAAACTATGAAAAAAAAAAATAACTAAAAAAAATTGTTGGATTGTGGCTTATCTCCTATTACCTGTCGGTTTGATTAAATATGCCCCAGAGCAGAGCACTGTACTTAGAAAGCTATTCACGGCTGCGAAACCTAAAGTTGAAGTTGAAACTTGTTGAAAGTACCAAATAATGGTTAGGTATACTTTAGGGATGGGCCGAACGAGGCCTGAACCGAATACGAACTTCGGCCGAACATTCGGTTATTTTCACTAGGAAATGTATATCACCGCATGATTGTGAACTCCGTTATTTTATTATCTATCTCGCGAGATTGTAAGCTTTCGATTAATTATACGGTGACATCTATACTAATATTATAAAGAGGTAAAATTTGTTTGGTTGTTTGTATGTATGTAGGGGTAATCTCTGGAACTACCAGTCGGGTTTTGAATAATTATTTTTGAATTTGATAGCCCAATTTATGAGGAAGGTTATAGGCTATATAACATCACGCTGCGACCAATAGGAGCGGAGCATAAATGGAAAATGTTACAAAAACGGGAAAAAATATTCCTTTTGAGAGCTTTCGTTGCGTGCGCTGCGTAAACGGTTTGAGTTACGCAAAAATTATGTATGATGGAATTGATACTCTTTAAAATTTATAAACAAAAAAGTCCGCGACAGCATATGTCTATCTTTTAAGATTGACTCACTGTAACCTTTTTATGGTAATCTGTTAGAAATTAATGCATTATTTGCGAAGGTGTTTTATCAACATGTTTTCCTTATCCAAATGATAATTCTTATCCAAATAAATACGTTATTCATCACAAGTATTTAACTGTGAACAAAATTGCCCTTTTTTTTTTTTTTTTTTTCTGGGTGGGAAATCATCATATGACTTCTCCCGCTCTGGGCGGAGCAGGAGGGCGTGTCAGACTTTTACTGACTAAAACCCACCCGTGTTCCTTCAGTTGCCTATGCCAGGGACCACGATATCTCTTCCGAACAACCCGCGGCCCTGGCAGGCATCGGCCCTAGCGGACCCCGTCACTTCGTGCTGACATCTCTTTGAGGCGCGCGTGGAACACAACGCGCCGTCGACTCGGGCCTGGTCCTTGCCGGGCGGAGCTGCCCATAGCTCGCCGCCCGGCAAGAGAGATATCATAATTTTAAAATAACTCCGCAACAAAATAGGTATGATAACGTTCGGCTCGGTTCAACATCACGCTAGGTCAAAATGAATACAGTCAGAAAGAGAAACGAAGTGACAGTGCGGGCGAGTGATGCGATGCGACGTGGTGGGGCGGGGGAACAACAATTTCACGCGGACGAAGTCGCTGGCAGAAGCTAGTATACAAATAAAAACGTAACAGACTACTACCAGATTACGCAGAATCCTTAGTGTTTTTGCACCATAACCTGCCATTGGTAAATTTTTAATACTTACCTACACTTAAGGTGTCAATTAACGGTTTAAAAAATAATCAAGATAGTGACTTTTGGCTATTATTACTTCAGTTGTCAGGTGTCAAAATTCTGTTAAGATGTTTAGAACACATTTCGTTGTTAAATAAGTGACTACTAACAAACAATAATTGATTTTATTTTGCTGGTTTAGTTTTTTTTTTATTTTAGTGGAAAAGTTCAGTTATTTTAATATTTTCTTGTATTGAATGTTCGGCCGAATACCGAAATTCGTTTAAACTGAATGTGAAACGAATTTCGGCCCATCCCTAGTATACTTATAAAAGGTTAAGGATTTATACAATAATAACGATTTTTACTTAATAATTAGGTTTCATGTTAGTATCGTTTCGTTTCAAAGAATTTTGCCTCGTGTTCAGATAATTTTAATAGTGCTTCGTGGTAGGTTAGGTGAGGATAGGTTACTGAGGTACGTATATAATAATTTTGAGGTAAATAACAAGGGTTTCGTTTAAAAAACTTGGGAGGAAATTAAGATCAATTCAGAGATTGTAATCTCTATAGCATGAAAGATCATCAGAATTTTTATAAAGAGGCCTTCCTTATAAAGAACCTTGCTCGAGCCTACCGGGAATATTTTATTTCTCTTTTTTGAAAAAAAAAAAAATAAAATTCATTTCACCATTTCTTACTTTACTTTTCCCCGTAGGGATCAAACTGAATCCCAAAACTCTTTAATTTTTTTCCGTTTTCACATTCACATTGTGGTTTACTTACCTCTCCAGACAAAACAAAAAAACCTTAATTTACCAACTCATACGTAGTAACTACGTAAGTAACTACACTATTAGCGGTCATTGACCCCAAAACAATGTCATCAAACGATTTTCCTATCGTGTTTACACATCGATACCCATCACAACTGTGGAGTTTCCCTAGCTAATTTAATTTAACCCTGTATATCTTGTAAACGGAGTATGTTGTGTTTGACTGGAAGCTAGCAATAATTAATTAATTAAAGCCGATGACGCCTGAGCTGGGGTTAATGGTTTGGTACTTAATATGATAATAGGCGTCGTGTGACATTAAGCGAGGGCAATTATTACTACATGGCCACTTAATAGATGTCTTTATAATGTGTCTTGTCGTTACAGAGAGATGGTAATGACTTCGGCTCGATTAGGACGTTGTGGGATGGCATTTAATAAATCAAATGCCATCCCATGTGTCATCCCAGTGGCGAATATTTAGGTAGGTAAAGTCATAGTACTGGAATTTGTTCGGTTTCGCATATTAATTTGTGCAATAATTTCTGCATCATAAATTAACTAAAGTCAAAGTCAAATCATTTATTTCAAATATGTACTTGAAAGGCACTTTTGAACATCAACATTTACAAAAAATAGAATTTATTCTAGTCGCCCCTAAGTAATGAATGTATATGTTCTTGTTGTATATTGTGCAATTTGTTTATAGAATTAAAATTAATTTAAAAAAAAATACTTAACTTTTAAATGCATAATGTTTCTGAATTAAATTTCTATTTGATCTTCGCAACAATTAAATTTTTACAATCAATCAACTTAGCCTATTGCAGTCCACTGCTGGACATAGGCCTCTCCCAGGCTGCGCCACAACACCCTGTCCCCCGCCTTCCGCATCCAGTCTGTCCCAGCCACCTTCTTTAGGTCATCAGAATTTGTACGCGGCTAAAAAAAGCCAACTGAATTGTTAGGTACTGAAGACCAAAAGGTAATGTTCCCGTGTGAACAAATAAACGTTTTTATCCATTCATTCAATCATCAGCACCTGCAGACGCAGGAGGTGATGATTTTAATATCATCTCTGAAAAAGAATACCAACCATAATTAAAAAAAATATCTTTGTGGATCTCCAAAACACAAATTACTGACGTTGCTCAAAAAGCCGCTAAGCTGAAGTGGGACTGGACTGGCCACGTCTGCCGTATGCCCAATGAGATGTGGGCCAAAATAATCACCACGTGGAGCCCTGACACAGCTAGAAGGCGTCGCGGCAGACCCCGTAGATGGCGGGACGAGCTGGACAAAACAAACGACCAGTGGTCCACTTTAGCCCTGGATCGAAAGAACTAGAAGTCATGGCCTTTGCCCAGTAGTGGGATGATGCAGGCTAACAGTAACAGATCTTTATAACCTTTTCATGTGGTACCTACCTACCTATATTAGAGTGTAAAACTCTTTAGAGGAGGTAGGTAGGTGAACGCAGCAAAAGTTTTCAAGCTCTGAAATTATGAAAGCGGAAAAGTCATAAGAAGTTTGATGTTTGATGTTATACGAGGGTTAAGTTTTCAGGGAGGCTGACTAGCAAAATTATTAGTCAAAAAATGTCCATTTATTGAACAAAGAAGTAATTTCTTTACAAAAATGCTTTTTTAAATTTATACGAGTATACTATGGGATGCTGTTAAAAAGAAAAAAAAAACTTTACCTCCTGCAAAATTGAGATTTAAATTAGATTTCTTCATAATAAAAATCCGAAAAGTTAACAAATACAAACAAACTTAAATTAGTTATTTTCAAAGACAACCTTTATAATTCAGTTTTGGTAATATCAAGTCATAAAAGTAATTTTCTTAGTCCTAATAGCAAAATAATTATTGTTAGGTGGGTAGGTACTTTGGGGACCCAAAGGAAGTACCGTAGACTAAATTCTGTTCTCCATTATACTAAATGAAGTTTTTAAGCATGTAATATTGTTATTTCGCTACAATAGCTAGCAACAAGTTGGCTTTTCTATTGTTACGTTTTCTTTTATTACAGCTAAACTTGTTTAACTTTGTGTTGCACTTAGAGAATATCCGATAGACTATCCGATACTAACTTGCAACTTTATGTTTATATTAATTTGCAAGTAACTGCACGATTTGTCGGAAAATTGCAGAAGTTTTCTTGCATGTTCTTGTGTTTTTTTATATTTGAAAAGCAGTCGCAGGTTACAGCTATCGGGAAAGCAGACTTCGGCAGAGATTGCTATATACGCTAGTAATGTAAATATTATTAGTTCGCAAATTAATTCGTAAGGACTTGGGGGAGGCATTTGCCCAGCAGCGGGAAAGTAAAGGCTAACAAAAAAAAAAGAAAAAAATTGGTGATTGCAGTATTATATAATACTAGCAACATTTGTTTGCGTGTAATTTGTTGCTCTCCCATTCATCCCGTCGCATCGCATCGCCTGCTCGCGCTATTACTTCCCCGTCGCATCGCATCGCCTGCCCGCGCTATTACTTCCCCGTCGCATCGCATCGCCTGCCCCCGCTATTACTTCCCCGTCGCATCGCATGGCCTGCCCGCGCTATTACTTCCCCGTCGCATCGCATCGCCTGCCCGCGCTATTACTTCCCCGTCGCATCGCATCGCCTGCCCGCGCTATTACTTCCCCGTCGCATTGCATCGCCTGCCCGCGCTATTACTTCCCCGTCGCATCGCATCGCCTGCCCCCGCTATTACTTCCCCGTCGCATCGCATCGCCTGCCCGCGCTATTACTTCCCCGTCGCATCGCATCGCCTGCCCGCGCTATTACTTCCCCGTCGCATCGCATCGCCTGCCCGCGCTATTACTTCCCCGTCCCATTGCATCGCCTTCCCACGCTATTACTTCGTTTTCGCTTAGCATTCTTTCTAATTTATTTCTTTTTGATCGGTTCTTTCGGGTCCTAGCGTGATGTTCTATAGGCTATAGCCTTCCTCAAGAATTGGGCTATCAAATGAAAAAAATATTTTTTAAAATCCGACTGGTAGTTCCGGAGATTGCCCCAAACATACAAACAAGCAATAATTTTACCTCTTTATAAATAAAATTATAAAGATGGTGTCTTCTTTATAATAATATTGACACGATCTATATCTATAGATCGTGTCTCAGTCATCCTTATGTACCTACCTACCTAACTAACAGGTGAAAGGAGATGAAATATTCCTTGCCATAATTATACGACCCGACGAAATCTCTGCTGAATTTATATAGCCATTAAACATAGCTAATAGCCTAATAGGTCCTGGTTTAATAGCTAGATATTAGCACCTAAACTATTATAGTTTATAACATTATTAATAGCTTAGCATTCCAATAATGTAATAAATGTTTAATTACCTTCCTGGTTGTTTTTGTAAACATTATTTGTGTTTTTATGTTACGCGGAGTTTTGTGAATATAATTATAGTAGAAAATCATATTACTTATTTTCTTTTTGTTTATGTATCGATAGCAATTTTCTTCTAGTATCTTACATCGTTTGGGCCCAGTAAATGGCCACGTTAAATGTGGCAGCTGTAGAACTTCTCATTTCGTCAAAAGTTTGACAATTAATAGTCTGACATTATGTAGTACAGCCTGGGCAAATAAGAGGTATACACTTTAGTTTTAAAAACGTATTCTATGAAATATAAAAAAATAATTAAGTATTTTTATTTAAATATAGTATTTAGGGCCGGCAATTCAGCATGGAAAACAATCTCAGACAAATGTCTACCTCTAGCAGCATGGCAGATTTGAACCATTTTCAATGCGTTTTTCAGGACATTTTCACACATTTCCTGCGTTATTTCAGTGACTGTGTTTCAGATATTTTATTTTAATTCTTGAAGGTTCATTGGCCTGTTAGCATAGACACGTACGTCCCTTTAGATAGCCCTACAAAAAAAGTCAGGAGCTGTTAAATCTGAGGATCTTGGGGGCTAATCAATGTCACCGTTTCTCGAAATTAATCGACCCGGAAACGTTCTTTTCAATGTCTCGATTGTGGCTCTTGCCGTATGACATGTGGCCCCGTCTTGTTGGAACCACATGTTTCCTAAGTCCAACTGATTCACTTGATGTAAGAAAACTGTTTTATCTGTTACAATGCCATGCTGTTCATATTCAATCACTAAACGAGTTATTGTGAGCCGCATAGGTAAGTGATTTCTACCAAAAATTGGCCGCAATTTTCTTAGAGTTTCCGCAATACATGTTAGGGTTGAGTAGAATGTTTTAATATGTAAAACACTTTGTTCATTCGTAAAACGCTCCATAACACATTTGCCGTATTTACACAAAATAATTTTCATGAAACAACTGTCATATTTGCCGCCAAAACAAAATGGCGACAAAAAAAAGTTGTATACCTCTTATTTGCCCATCCTGTACTTATTTGAAATTTTTGAAACAATAATTCAATAATAAAACAATTCAAACATTTAGTTATAAATCTTTATTAACATCATCAATATAAACTACTGGAAAAAAATCATATTATTGAAGCAAACTCAAAAATTACCCAAGTTAAAAAAAATATGGGGCCACCCCTGAGATACAATACCCAGTAAATTGAAATTTCACTATGGTTGAACCTATGTTATGTATCGGACTTTAGACATTTACAGTCAAAGAATGACGAAAAACCGTCTATCAATGACCTAAAACCAACCGGCTAAAATTACCGTGAATGTGCTTATACCTTATTGCATGAGATAAGAGTCACAATGCAAAGATGCGTGATGCTATTGAAATAAATTGAATGTAGGGATTGATTTGAGCCGATCCAGTAGTTTTGCGTGACACTTCATGATTCGACACTCACGTAAAATATTTGTGACAACGTCTTTCAAAATAGGTTTGACATCATTTAAATTTTACCGTAAATGTTGTGCTTCACTGACACATTGGTCTTGAACGCAAAATAAACCTGTAGGGTTAATTGCGTAAAACAATATCAATCACAATTTGAATCATTTTGAAGGATATTGGTATTCCATTGTTCGAAAAATGTGTTTGCTCAACAACGTAAACCACGGAATAAATGTTGTTGAACTGTCAAAATGAAAGCCATTGCTACGAATAGTGTGTTACGCAACTAACACCCTGGACGTTTTATGAAATAAAAAGCATTTATTTCAGGTAACCCAAAAGCACCCATACAGCAACCAGAATACATAAATACACATACACACACATAAGACAAATATTATCGGACACATCTAGCAACATGCCTGCTACAGCAATGTCCGATATACAGGCAGTCAAATCTCCCGGCAATCATCGCCAGAACTGTATTGGAGCAACTTTGTATTGTTATGACGTGCAAGTGACATTCAACCTTAGGGTACCTAACTCTTGCATAGTAGGCCTCGTAAATGTTATATCAAACATTTACAAGGCCGACTATAGAAGAGTACCATCACAACCAGCATCAAAATACAACTGCACTTTATGATGGTCCAACATTCACTCGATTGCCAAAATATCCAACATTACCGGCCCGGGAATGTTTTCCCGGAACCACGGGAATATTTCAACCTTATCTGGAACAAGTAAAATAATTTGGTGCGCTTGACGGGCTATAAACGGAGTTTACGATAGGCCTTTGGATATAAATATGTCGGGTATAAGCGGGTAGGAGGGAGATTGTCTGTCGTCTGAAGTATGTGCGTAGTGTCTGGGTTTTAGTCTGTCTTCTGTAGGTCTTCTTGTAATTGATTTATGTAGACTAACCACCCTATTATACTGTTTTTTGTTTTTTTTTTTTATTAGCCTATACTGTCCCACTGCTGGGCAAAGGCCTCCCCCAAATCCTTCCAGGAACTCTTTTCCCGCGCCACATCGAACCAGCCCTCTTGGTACGCGTCCAGATCGTCTCGCCATCTCTTTCTGGGCCGGCCTCGGCGGCGCCGTCCATCTTCAGGCACCCATTGTGTGGAGGCCTTTGCCCAGCGGTCATCGTGCATACGGCTGATGTGACCCGCCCAATCCCATTTTAGCCTGGCAGCCTTCATTCCTACATCCATTATGCCCGTTTTGGAACGCAGCGTGGTGTTCCGAATTTTGTCCTGTCTTTTAACACCCAGAATGCTGCGTTCCATCGCTCTTTGGCAAACTCCAAGGCGGGACTTTTGTGACTCGGTGAGCGACCAGGTCTGAGCACCGTAGGTTAGGACGGGTAGGATACACACGTCGATGAGTTTGCGCTTCAGGGAGATCGGCAGATCACCCTTCATTAGCGTCTTCATGGACCAGTAGCTTTTATACTACAAGATTAAAAAAATAATAATTATTATTATTAAGGAGAGACGCTAAGACCCTCCACAATCGCGAGATATGCAGTCTCAGGGAATATTTCCTAGAAACCGACGTGGGGATGCATCGAGATGTAGTTTCGGTGGAAAAGGGCCTCACCCCGCTCTCCTTGTCTAAAGAGAACTGGCGCAAGCCAGTAGGCCAGGCAACAATAGTCCATCATCACTTGTCAGTGATGATGGACTATTGTTGCCAATAAGCCTGATATAGTGGTGGTGGATCGATCAGTGCGGCGCGCAATGATTGTTGACATAACCGTCCCGCATGATGAGAACCTCGTGAAAGCCGAGAAAGATAAACAAATCAAGTATCTTGACTTGGCTCGCGAGGTTGTCGACATGTGGCATGTTGACTCAGCAATCATTGTGCCGATAGTTGTGACAGCCAATGGGTTAATAGCCATGAACCTCGACCAACACCAGAGGAGGCTCTCGTTGGGCAGCTGGATCAAGGGCTTGATTCAGAAAGCGAGTACTTCTGGACACGGCTCGCATTGTCAGGAAGTTGCTCTCTCTGGAGCCCTGATCGCTGGTAGCTTGGACCCTGTTCCCGATACCGGTGGGCTACTATTTTTTATATTTTTAAATGTTTTTTTTTATTTTTTTTTTATAAAAATATTTGAAAATGTAATTTGTATGTATTTAAATGAAATAAAGGAATAATAATTATACTGTCCTACTGCTGGGCGAGACGCCGCTTCCGCCCGAGGCTGTTGGGCTGGGTTACCCGTTGGATGCGAGAAGCACAGAACCGGTCGAAGTGAAGGTGCTTGGGGGAGGCCTATGTCCAGCAGTGGACGTCTTTCGGCTAAAATGATGACGATGATGATTGCTGGGCAAAAGCCTCCCCCAAATCCATCCAGGGACTCCTTTCCACGATATTCAGGGCCTGATATTTAGGTGATGTGGCTTTCTCTTATTACACCATCCAGATTTAGGGAAAGGGTCCCTAAATATCGCGTAGAGTAATAAGGCTTTTAGACCTTGTTATGTCTAAGCCTACATAAATCAATTACAGAATCACGCCTGGGGTATGTACGCGTGATTTAGTAATTGGAGGGGCTGGTAGAGGTTTATTATTATTATAGTTCACCAACATTGCCTCTGTTATTTGCTCATCTTAATAAAACGATTATGTCAGCCTCGTGGTATTACAAAATAAATAGAAAGTACGAACTAATTACTAAGATCTTAGTTAGGTGTGAGTATTAACTGGGAATAAACCCAGACTGGGCTTCAGCTTCTTCGTCGTATTGATGATTCCATTTACTTATATAATATATATCTATCTCTATCTACCTATCTATCTATCTATATATGTATAAACAGGGTGGCAGGGACATCAACGCGTAACCTGTAACCATGAATTCAGCACATGATTCTAGATCAATGAGCGCAGCAATTTTTCGACGGTTACTAAAAAAAAAAAAATTGCAATAATTGCCTGCCACTCTGCAGGTAGGTATACCTTTCTAAATAAGCTTCGACCATTCTTCGACAGCGTTAGCATTGGACTCACAAAGGTCTTCTAAAGCGCAGATGTTGTTGCTCAGCGAGCTGCTGAGAGTTTCCAATTGGAAAAACTCAGTTACACCCGGGGATCGGACCCAAAAGACGAACCTGGCAGTCGCGCTTGCGACCATTGGACTAGACAAACCTGGCCATAATACACTCAAATACAATCCAGTTAAATTGGAATGCGAAGGGGAGATAGCAGCCTTGAAGAGCTGGTCATTGTTGGCAATATCGAAGGAAAGAGAACTCGAGGCCGGTTCTCAACACGATGGTCTGACCAAGTAAAATAAGCTACGACCTCAAGCAAATTTCAGCCGGTGGTGATGGCAACTTTGGCACCGGAGTAAATGCAGGCATATTGTCTGCATGAAGGGGTCCAATGACCACAACCCTCAGTGACCGATTGAAGAAGGGAGAAAAAAAATACATCACACACAAAAAAAAAATACATCATACATTCTTCTTAGTTCTTTTTTATTCGAAGTTGGAATGGGTAATTTTTTGATATTTTTTTTTGTTTAAAGCAAGTTATTTTTTTTTTAAATAAAAACTTTCCTTTACTTGTCTATTTGACGTCTTCCGAGATGCTGATTTTGACATTCTTTTGATATTTAACTTTCAGGCGAGCCTTGAAATATCTTTGTACCTTTTAATATCTTGACTGACTTTAGCTAATTTACTTAGAACTATTTTAAGTTATCTTACTTAGAAGTAACTTAACCCACTTGGAATTATTTTAAGTCGGTATAAAGGTTGTTTCAGTTACTTAATACAATTCTTAGAAGTTTTCAGGTACAACAATACTTAACAATATTCTGAATGATTGAATAAATTAATCAGTTATTCTCCTTAGCCTAGCCTTTTCCCAACTATGTTGGGGTCGGCTTCCAGTCTAACCAGATGCAGTTGAATACCAGTATTTTACATGGAGGTGATAATGACAGCCGGGACCAACGGCTTATCGTGCTTTCCGAGGCACGGAGGGGCTCGGTATGTAAATATGGTCACCCATCCACAATCCAACCGCGGCAAGCGTAGCTTTACCTGAGCGATCGACCTGTGCGGCTGTTGTTATTTAGCCACGGGTCCTTAGAATTTCTTGTTAAACTATGTCTTTATTAATACCTCACTTAAGGGGGATGCGCTGAGGTAGCCCGTGAATTTCAAATATACTTACGTTTTTTGTAATTTGCAGGTCAGTGTCAGGTTGTATGTTGATTCAATTATGATTCGCGACTGTAACAAATTATGGGTTTACACCACACCTGAGTTAGAATTAGCCTCAATTGTCATGATTTAATGAAATATTCATTCATAAGGGTAATATTAACTTAGAGAGTTGTATTGATGATTTTTGTGATTATAATTCTATAAATAAATGCTGCTTTCGCCTTAATAATGGTATGGTCTTCAAATAGGATTAGAATCGACAAGGATTTTCACAATAAAGTTTTTTACATTATTTCGACGTCGGACACGCCCAGGTTTCGATCCCGTGTCAAAGCTGCCCGTCAGATGTAATCCAATCAGATTTCTGGCTATGTGACCAAACGTTGTCTACAACAAAGTTTTGGTGGTGTTTGGTCCTAACTGTGAAAAGCTTGTCTGTAGCACTGATATTTTCCGCATTGTTCTAAAAAGGATAAAACTCTGGGCAAATCATCCAGTTTTAAAATCATCGTCATAACCATCTTCCTGCCATATAGTTTTAAAATATAGACCGAAAAATGTACGTGTAAAAAGTGTTTCAAAGATAGTAGGTAAGTACTTACAGACGTAAACATCATTAAGAACGAAAAAGAAAATTCGTTTATTTGCGGTAAATTTGACGCGGAAAAAGAACAAGTTGGGAGAAAATGTAGAAAGAAGAAGGAAATAAAGAGAGCCTCTATTATGAGAGATAAGTTAGTGAGTTTATTAAGAGAACTTCTATTATTTTTTTTATTTATATTTAATAGTCTTAAGAAAATATTGTAAGTAACTTGTAAGTTTTGTAAAATTACAACTTTAATAGTTGTAATTTTACAAAACCTTTAAAAAAAGTCAAATTAAAAAAATCCTATTTGTTTTCTTAAAAGTTATGCAAGTACATCTTCATTTACTTCAAAATTAAGCTGGTGGCACAGTATCCTTGCTGTGGCGCTTTTCAAAAGATACCTACCTTTTTCAAGCCTTGGACTAGCGAGGAGCTGTGTCCACTAAATCCATTAAAATTCTACAAAAAGACAGAGGAAAATATAAAAAAAAATGAATTACTAAGCAATGAAACCCAAAGCATAGAGAAAAGAAAAAATATATTTATAATCTATCAGACCAGCGCATAATATTGCCATGAAAACCAAATTGAAAAACTGGGCAACAGAAAATAACTGAGCACCATAAATAGGTTATTTACGACACCAACTTAATAGACAATTCACCCCGCGTGGGATAGCTATTGGAGGGTATTCAATTATATAATTTTCTCGTAACCTCATCTGTTTTGAGCGTGTTCGGCTCCTAGTAATCGGCAATTAATTTTATGAAACCCTGCCCGTATGTGGAATAAAACGGGGTACCCTAATAAAATACTGTTCTTGTTAGGAAGTTTGAAGGTTCTCTCTCATGAGAGGATAATATTGTTGTAAACAAGCGACGGGATCTACACGTAATTTTCATTTTTCTGTTTCGCGTTAATTTTTTTTTGTTTTGTAAAGGCTGATGCTCTTCATTTCGTCATTGCAAGTTAAAGTTAGTGAAATATGAAGTTAGTTGAATAATGTGTACTTGAACTAACGGGTGAAAAAAAAACTAAATCGGGTCAGCCGTTTGGGAGCTATGATGGCGCAGACAGATACACACAGACACACGTTAAACTTAGAACAACTCTTCTCTCTAACACAGATACACACCTCTGTTTTATCGAGGGTTAAACATACCCCTAAAGAAGCGTAGCGTCACTTGTTCTTCCGGTTATTATGATCATGTTTTTTTACTGGACCATACCAACGATAGAAGCGGCCAACTTTTCGATTGCACTTAAACTAGGGTTCAAGTATATTCAAACCTCATTATATTTTCTAACCTTAAGAGCGACAATTCGAGATTTGAGACGATTCGTCCTATACCAAAATAGCTACGCAGAGGCAAAGTTCGTCAGTCAGCAGGATTCGTAGCGAGGCCGGCTAACCAGATTGTGCCAGACGTATGTAGGTAGTTAGGTACCGGGGAAGTGTCAAAGAGGCTTTAATAATGCAGTGTAACACCAAGAGTGAAAGGAAGGACACTACCACACTACCACAGTAGTTGTTCCGGGTCGGGCTGTTTGTGTATGTGAGTTTAAATGTTTGTAAACGCACCCACGATACAGGAGAAATTCCTAGTGTGCGGCAAAGTTTAAAAAAAGAAAAAACAAAATTAAAAACTATTCAGAATAAAATTGAGGGAATTTAAAATTTTTCACATAACTAAGGGCGAATTGTAACAATGAAACTGAACGCGATCAACACTTCTATTCATTTGTAAATTAAGGAAAGCAAAGCCGATGTCGACCATTCTGCCAATGTCTTAGGTGAATTGCCACTGCCATTGTTGTAAATAAAAAAAATAAATA
This sequence comes from Apamea monoglypha, assembly GCA_911387795.2. Taxonomy (NCBI): domain Eukaryota; kingdom Metazoa; phylum Arthropoda; class Insecta; order Lepidoptera; family Noctuidae; genus Apamea; species Apamea monoglypha. The sequence goes on from OU426920.1 coordinate 5,043,798, forward strand.
AGTAGGACGATAAAAATCTTCGATGATGCAGTTGGTGTTGATTAACACTTCTAAACCACATCAAAGAGCTGTCAGTGTCATCATTGTGGTGGAATATTGACAATGACAGTTATATTGGTGATATTCGCCCTAAGTCATTTTGCAAATCTATGCATATTTGATGGTTTCAACTTTTATTGCAGGAAAACCACAATTAATTACAACACAGAGACATAACAGCGTTGATAAAATAAACAGCAAAATGCAAATTGTTTAAATGTAAGAAAAATAAACTGGGGATAGAGTAAACGCGCTGTTTCAATTCTCCGCTCGAAGGAAAACAAAAACAATACCCGTTGTTATTCAGATATTATTTTACAGTAAACAGCAGGGGACTGAAAATTATCACTTCTGTGAAATTGTTAATTAATTAGGGCATGTCAATTTCATGAATGCATCACATCATTTTCAACATAATTCTGTATTTCCCAAAGGATGAAGTAGAGGTGTTCTGCGTTTCCAAATTTTGCCTGTAACGGTGTTAGATCCCATGTTACCTATTAGACAACTCCCTAGGGGTGAACCTTCAGCGGTTGTCACGACAAACTTTGTCTACTGAAAATTTTCTAAACAAAACTGGCAACATTATTATCTGTTCTGTGACATTACCTATGAAAATAAAAATTGAACCTTATGTTCGACTGTTTTTGCCTGAAATTATTTAGCTATATCAGCCGGTCGATTCTGTAAAAATCTCACCGTGAAAATTCAAGCGAAGTGAGCTTGATGCGAGTTGTCAGTAGTGTCAATCCCTAGCATTAGTTGGAATGACAGCTCACTCCACGCTCACTTCACCTAAGTTTTCACGGTGAGACGGTTACAGAATCGCACTGCAGATCTGATAAAAAATATCGATAACTATTTTTGAGCAAATCTGCTGAAACTGGTTGAATGTTCCTTCAAATTCAAAAGAAAAATACATACCTACAACATGGCGCTACAATGGTGACTTTAATTTGGTGGCTAGTGGCCAGTAATTTAAAAAAAAATATAACAACTTATAATAATTCGTAATTTGAAAACTACCGCCAGCTCCGCTCGCCGACACCCTATGTCGACGAGCGGCGCTGGTGGTAGTTTTCTCCGGCGCTGTCCTTCAATTCGTATACTCTTTGCACTTTATTCGTTTTAATTTAATTGATGCGATGTTATGATCCGTGACCCCGGCAAATGACTCCTGCGCTACAGTTCTTGCACAACTTGTACTTGCTCCAAGACACTATTTTAGAAAATTGTAAATAAATAATAAAATGAAATTAAAATAAATTAATATCACTATTAAAACGCCACGCTGTATACATAAACGCCTTCTTCCCATGGTGGTAGACAGAAATGACTAATAATAATAATATTGACATACTCCTTCGCAGAAAAAGTTTCAAAGAAACACTGTAAAATACATAATATTGTTTTACTTGAGAAACAGCTCCGTGTCTTGTCCATTATATCTTTGCTTACTGCCTGAGTCTGGACTCAATTTCCACTAACTCGAAGCTAACTTGTTAGTTTTGTATGGCAAAACAAACGGAAAATGGAATGGAACGCAATCTCTCAAGATTTTATTGATAACTTGATTAGGAGTATGTCAAGGAGTAGTAAATTTTGTCAACAGGATTGCAGATGGCAGCGTTATCCGCGCAATGTTCTTCACTGAAGCTCATACACTATCCAAACCTTCTTGTTAACGTCCATCACGTCTTATTAGATTATTAAGAGAACAATTTATCTGCTGCCACTCACCGCCTGGACTTCATTTCATTATAATTAACACAGCCATTAATCTAAAAGTGGTGACACTCCACACAGATTGTGCAGATTACAAGACTTACAGCGCTGAGAAAAACACGTTTTTATTGAAATTTATTCACTGAGTAATTTGAGGTGGTTTGGCTTTCAATTTGGTGGTACTTGTGGAGATTATTTGGAATACAATGCTGGAGAGACAGGGCATTTATCACGAACATCAAATAGGACACGCTGTTGGTAAAAGAAGCCTTGAAATTGCAGACTTTTCTGGAAGGCAGTTGAATTGAACGAGGGTACAGGTGGAGCATACTAAAATTAAATGCTAGCTGGATTATTAATGTTCAACGAAACGAATTTCAACCTATAGATAGAAACCAGTTTTCAAGGATTTTTTCACTTGTTCGCGGAAATCGTTGGAAATAGCCCGCGGCCTTTAAGCGGCCTGTCCGAGCAATAGCTCGGCAAAGCTTTGAGGCACAACTGTCAGGTTTACTTGAACGCGCACACCGTTCAACCATAGTATACCTACTGCCTGAGAAACAAAAGCTTATTCTGCGTTCAACAAGCTTTTTTCCAGCAAGGTTTTCAGCGTTCTAAAGTTTTCAGTAGATTTAACTTTAAAATCTCTTTGTAAAAACAGTTTCCATGGTGGGATGCTTTTAATCCTTACAAATAAGTTTATGACGTGTGTTTCTCTTTTATATTAGGTAAGTATATAAGTAGGCTGTACGTTTAAGCGTAGTATGTGCTAAATGAGTGTTTTTTTTTTGGAGACTATTACTGTTGACAGCGATGCGGACGAATTTTTTGATGCCCTATGATTATTTTGCGTATTTTTTCACATGTACATATCATTATTTTAAATGTTAGCTTATACATATAATGTAAACTACCTGTATTATGTCACAATTCCTAATTATACTAACATGGCTTTCAAGCTTGGTAAATGAGTGTAAAATTTTAGTCATTGACTATTGACCGTTTTAATTAAAGTGAATAAAATAATCAAAAGACCCATTATGTTTTCCTTTTGGAATGGAATGCAGAGAGGACGCTTGGTGTAGATTGTTACAGCTGATTTTGTAATATTTTGTTTGTGCCAAACATTAATTTTCCTTGTCCAGTCATTGAGCCTAACGCAGCATGCCATACGGAACTCCATGTCAAAGCTCGTTACTAAAGACGAGCGTACACGAGATTATTTATATAGGCACGACTGTTGACTGATTAAACACTGAGTCGAATGGACGCGGTGTGGATAACAGACTGTTGGCTTCGAAGCGAAGGTTTGTTTTTGAGTGTAAACAAGGTACCTAAATGAAAAACGTATTTTTTCATAAATACTTTAACTCTGTGTTTGTCAAGTTTGGACTCTTGCCAGCGATAATTGTGTTGTTTTCTCTTTCCCATTCTTCATTATTCACAAGCTTCTGCCTGTGACCTAATCATCTGCATGAAAGGACATTATTCAAGTGTCGAACATTTTATACCCAAAAATTAAAGCACCAGAATAAAAAAGTACTATTTTCTGATGGGAAATAACATCTTGGGCATTTTGTACTATTACAGCAAAAGTTTACAATTAACCCCCAATTATTTGAGATTGAAAACGCCAAAAATCATATTTTTATAAAAAATACCAGCTTTTAATTGAATTTAACATCCTGAACATGATTTAAGTTTAAACTTGTTATTAAAATATATTTGGCATTCTCAATCTCGAAAAAAAAAAATAGCAGCCGGGGGGTTAATGGTAGACTTTCACTGTGAATAAATAAATCAATGAAACGTTATGTTTTCTTTTTGGAATGGAACGCAGAGAGGACGCTTGGTGTAGATTGTTACAGTTAATTGTTTTCTTTATACTATATAAATGCTCAATGCTTTTTGGGTACGAAATGAATGATGCTATAGATTTATGAGGAACAGGGTGTAAAGTTCACTCATCCTTCAAAGAAAAGGGAGGATCCTCCTACCAGACGGGTGTTGTGTCTGGCGGGCAATTGCCCAACGACTGATGTTGGGAAATTGTATCTATGCTAATTGCGCGGTAAACTCTGCTTGCGAGATGCGGGATTTGCGTGACGTCAGTATGACGCGTTGTTCGCATGTGGCGTTGTAGATACCGCTACAATGTCCTTTCTGGTTCCCCGACCGACCCCATCGCATCGCATCGCCAGCCTACCTGTTTTCGCTTAGCGTTCTTTCTGCCTTTTTGCTCGGGTCCTAAGGCTCCTAGCGTGATGTTAAATAGCTTATAGCTTTCCTCAAGAGTTGGGCTATCAAATGCAAATGGTTTTTTAAGCCGACTGGTAGTTCCAGAGATTAGCGCGTTCAAACAAACAAACTCTTCAGCTTTATTATTAGTACAGATGAGGGTTTGTGTCCAGTTTTAAGAAGAAAACTGGATTTATCTAAAGCTCTAACATGCAGCAATCAAGCGTCAATGCTTCTTCCTTTTTGTTCGTGTATACCTTTGACAAGAGAATGACCAGTAGTAGGAAAATCACTTCTGGGCAAACTCCTCTTCTCATACAAAGAAAGCACGAGCATAGACCATTATGCTTGCTCAAGACGGGTTGGCGATTTAAGACTTACATTGAATATAAGTCCAGGGGGTCTACTAAGAAGTGCAAAGTGCGAATGATCGGATCGGACCGACACATGGCCGAACCGAATATTATTGAAAAATGCAAAAACAGTTCGGATCGGCTCAGTTGGGTCGGGACCCTAGTCAATATTCGAAAGAGTGTAGGAGTGTAGGATCGGGACCGACCGAACAAAATGGTAACTTCGTAGCAGGAAACGACCGAACATTCGGCCGATACCACTTCGGAGTAGACCCCCAGGTTTTCTCACGATGTTTTGCTTCACCAATAATATCCAAGCCAAACAGACAGTATTCATTCTCCTACCCTCATCTCAATTTATTTGGGGTTGGCGCAACAGATATTTTTCTTCCATACTTCTCTATTAGTCGTCATCGCAGTAGTCACCCCCATTGCACCTATATCATATTTCACACTCTCTATACATAGTTTCAAACTCAGAAAGTACGTATGAAATAACAAAGTCAAGTTGGTACTTAAACTAGAATAATTATATTTTAAATAGCAACAATAACAAGTGGATGCCATCTGCAAATAAAATTAGAAAGAACATGCTTTTAACAGTCAGACGAAAGACTATTTAAGTAAAATAGCAGACAAAGGTATAGAATATTTTTATTCGTACAATAAAAGAATTAAAGTAAATTGCATGTCAGTGAAACTAAAAATAACTACGTTCCCGCTCTTTGTTCAAGAACACACAGTTTTAAATAAAGTAGACGAGTTTCGGAGTTACTCTGGACGTATTTTGGACTGGACCTGAAAGCAACATTGCTTGCTATATGCGTATGTATTTATGCCTACATTTGTATGTAGATGTGTTTTGTTTTGTAGGTATAAAAATTATACACGGTGTAGATACAAAGGTGACTTATCAAATAATAAAATTACAGGGTGTAAGGGACATGACGCGCAAATTGTTACCATTAATTCAGTACATATGCATATAAAATACACAACTTTTAACGCTGGTGGGTCTAAAATCATGTTCTGATCATGGTCACTGTTTGCGCGTCAATTTGCCTAACACTCTGCAATTGTATTAGTAGATAGGTTACCTTTGTATCTTTTTTTTTTCTGTGTTTATCTTGCAATCGGTTGTAAACCTTTAGCAGATTTTTTGTGCGAATGTTGACTGCTGAGGTCCATTCTTCCAGCGAAGAATCTGCCTCTCAAAATTGTTTATATCTTTATTCAATAAAGTCCTATATGTGGTGTCGTTTGAGCCTTTTCATGGCTATTGGTTCACTTAGGGCTGTGGCTAAGGTGTTGGTATGTGATGTTATTCGATATTTGTATGAGTGTATTCTGCGTTCTATTTCTTCTTTTACAGTTCTGATTTGTAGATGTTCATATAATTCTGAGGTCTTCGTAAACCAAGAAGCATTTGCTACTATTCTGAGCGCTTTGTTTTGAAATTGCTGGAGTATTTCCAACTCCGTATGTCCAGACAGGGTTTAATACTGCTTTGTAGATGAGTACTTTGTTTTCCAGTGATACATGTGATGTTCTTCCTAAGAGCTAGTTTAGTTTTCGGAATAGGATGTTAAGCTCATCACGTTTTTTCTCTATGTGGTATCTCCACGTTTGTTTCCTGTCGAGATGTACGCCGAGGCACTTAGCTGTTGTCCCGTGTGGAAGTGTGTCATCTCCGAGTTTGACAGGTGGGCAGTCATCTTTTCTGAGGGTAAATGTCAGATGCGTTGACTTGTTGGCGCTAGCTTTTATTTTCCATTCTCTCATCCACTTATAGACTTTGTTGAGGTGCTTTTGTAACATTAGTGAGGCCATATGGGGTTTTTTTTATTACACAGAGCACCTGTGTCATCAGCGAAAGTGACACAGACAACTTCTTCTGACGTTGGTAAGTCTGCCGTGTATAAAAGGTAGAGTGTTGGACCTAATACGGAGCCCTGGGGCACGCTTGCTGTGTATGTTGTGAAATTTCGAGTAAGTGTCATCAATTTTTACCCGGAAGAATCTGTCCTCTAAGTAAGACTTCAATAATACGTACAGGTTATGTGGTAGTTGATTTTTTATCTTGAATAACAAGCCCTGGTGCCAGACCTTGTCGAACGCCTGTTGTACGTCCAGGAATACAGCCGAGCAGTACTCCTTTTGTTCTAGGCCCTCTCGTATTTTATTCACCACCCTATGCACCTTTGTATCTAGCAAATAAAATAGCCTATTGTGCTCCTAGACATAGGCCTCCCCACGTTGCACTACGCTTGCCGATTCAGGGTCCCCACTAGCGAACTCCTATGCTCCAATAGCCAATAGCCATCGCTACTTCGACAGACATGACCGGACTACTGGCACCTTTGTGTGCTGTACAATAGTTATAATATCAGTTAGCCACAGTGACTGCAGTTTGTTGTCGTTAGAACAGGCAGCTGGACGCTGCGTCAGATGTTGCTTCCAAGATATAACAAGGATTTATGGAGTGAATGAGGTCAGTGGCGGCCCAGTGGTACCGGCCCCGACTTACGAGTTGTTGGTCGTGAGTTCGAACCCAGGTAGGCGCTTTATTTTGTGTAAATAATATCATCACCACTGCTCTCATAACGGTGAAGGAAAACATCGTGAGAAAACCGGCATGTCCTAGAACCAGAAATTCGAAGACATGCACCAACCCGCACTGGACGGCACTGGACCCGTGTGGTAGATTACGGCCCAATCCCTCTCATAGAGAAGAGGCCGGTGTCCCAGCAGTGGAAACATTATACGCTGATTCTGGAGCGAATAGCCACTCCACGATCCTTGCTACAAAACAGTATCAGAAGCTATAGGGAAGCCACTTACCGCTTCTGATAGTTGTTCATATTATGGTTGAGTTGTGTGTGTATTTTTGTATAGGAGAGGAAATGAAGTGCAACGTGCAACGTGCGGATGTTTAGCTTCCTAGTAGCGGCGGCAGCTAGATAGCATTCGTGTGTCACTTGTGCAATCTGCGGGGTAATATATTTACAATGGCAATATATTTTGTCTATTCAGCAACATTGATTTCTTCATTTTCACTTTCGAGCAGATTAATTATTCAAACACAAATGAAGCAATAGATTAGCAATCTCCTTCAAGATCCTTCCATTGAAAATGTGTTACGCAATTGGGTTGCTGTACACACACTTGCATACAGAAGTAAAGCTTATCATAATTAACATTGATATTCAGATATTATGCTGAGCTATATTACGAGGAGCTTGTGCACAAGTTTTTTTTTTTTTTATTTTTATTTTTTTTTTATTAATAAGAACTAGTGTTCCTAGTAATTTATTACAATCTAGCCTAACAGACTAATAAGCAATTTAACTCTAACTTAATATTTTACGAGATAGATTATAACTAAGAATAATGTCAATTTGCACTTTTACACAGTTTCGTAGCACTTTCTTAGGGTCTGGTAATTGATAAAACACTTTGTTCATGTGTTACATGTATAGCACCATTAGCATCGCACTATTATTCATTCACTATATAAATACTACACTAATTCAAATGGTTTAATTCTCTTTAGCCTACGCACTAAGTCCGTGTTGTCTAGCAGCTGAATTGCCTCGACATTGACATGTCGGTGAAGTCTGTGTTCGTGGGCTTCAGCAAATTTTTGAATGATGGTGGTGACGGATTCCATTTTAAGGTCACGGTGGAGGTCGTCATTTCTAATGTACCATGGAGCATTTACAAGTACTTTATTTTGGAATTGTTGGATTATTTTAACGTTACTTCGTTTAGTACAGCCCCAAAGTTGGATGCCATACGTCCAAATTGGCATAAGAATATGCTTGTATATTATAATTTTATTATGTATTGATAGGCAGGATTTCCTTCCGAGTAACCAATACATACTTCTATAACGTATGTCGAGTTCCTGTCTTTTCTTTTTGACGTGAGATTTCCAACGCAGTTTGGCGTCAAGAGTTATGCCAAGGTATTTGGCTGTGTTAGCATAAGGTACTTGCATGCCATTTATATAGATTGGGTGGTGATCGCAGTGTTTGTTAGTGAAGTCAATATGGATTGATTTTGATTCATTCAGTTTGATTTTCCACTTTTGTGTCCAGTCATAAACTTTGTTCACAGCTAGTTGAACTTTTTCTACTGCTTCTTTGTGACTTGATCCGGTAGCCATAATAGCAGTGTCATCTGCAAAGGTCGCAATGGTGTTGTTTTCCAGCTCTGGGATATCACATGTGTATAGCAAGTAGAGGAATGGTCCTAACACACTTCCTTGTGGTACCCCAGCTTTTATAGTTTTAGCTCAGAATATGCATCCTCTTGCCTTATTCTAAACATTCTATTACATAAATATGATTCTAAAATGTCTGCAAATTCTGGAGGTAGCATGCGTCTGAGTTTAAATACCAGACCCTCATGCCAAACTTTATCAAAAGCTTGCGCGACGTACGCACAAGTAATAACAGCCGCACGGATCGATCGATCAGGTTAAACTTCGCGTTGTTACGTTTGCCGCGGTCGGTCCGTGGATGGGTGACCATCTTCACATACCAAGACGCTTCCGTGCCTCGGAAAGCACGTTAAGCCGTTGGTCCCGGCTGTCATTCGGGAATCTTTGACAGTCGTTACGGGTCGTCAGAAGCCCGTTAGTCTGACAACCAGTCTTTCCAAAAGGTATCGTTTACCCAGTAAATGGGCTGTGGTGGTCAGATAGGCAGTCGATCCATGTAAAATACTAATATTCAGTTGCATCAGGTTTGACTGGAAGCCGACACCAACATAGTTGGGAAAAGGCTAGGCAGATGATGATTCAGATATTATATTGCTTTACGTTCATGTATTTAATTCTTTAGAGAAATCACACTCAGAGTGTGTATGAGACATTCAGTTCTGAATTGCCTATAGTATAGTCAAACTAAGTTACACGAGCTTGCACGTTGGCGATATGTAGATAAGTACCAACTCAGTTTATTTATCAAGAATATACACAGACAAACCATGAATGTACAAGAATATACATATATACACAGACTGGATCCGGAAGGTGGAGGACAGGGTGTTGAGCACCATGGGTGGTATGTCCAGCAGTGGACTGAAAAAAGCCGAGTTGATTGATTGAACAAGAATATTCATGAATATTTAGTAGGATGAATAAAATAAACTGTTCTTTTACAAATTCTGTTTTTTTTTTTGGGTTTTCCATCAGCATTTTCCCAGTTGCAGTACGGAGTCTGGGTTTGTGTCCCGGTGATGGCAATAGCCTCGCCCCCTATTACATGGGACTACTAAATATAACTGGAGAAATGTGGGTGTAGTGTAGGTACATCTTTGCTTAATCCTTCGGAGAATACAGGCATGTTGTTGTTTTTACAAATAATGCCTATTCATCATCTGCCTGCCTTTTCCCAACTATGTTGGGGTTGGCTTCCAGTCTAACCTGAAGCGGCTGAATACTAGTATTTTATATGAAGCGATTGCCTATCTGACCTTCACAACCCAGTTACTGGGTAATACGATACTTTTTGGAAAGACTGGTTGTCAGACTTTCGGGCTTCTGACGACCCGTAACGACTGCCAAAGATCCACGATTGACAACCGGGACCAACGGCTTATCGTGCTATCCGAGACACGGAGGGGTCTTGATATTAAAGATGGACACCCATCCACGGACCAACCGCGGCAAGCGTGGCCATAAGCTCCTCATAATATAGCTCAGCATATTATCCGAATATCAATGCTAATTATGATGAGCCTCACTTCTGTTAATACTTAGCCACAAGCCCCTTCAATGTCTAATGCCTAGTAATTACGTAAAAGAAGAATATATGGTAGAATGAATACATGATTTCATTTGTAATAGACATCGTTGTTCAGGGTTCAAAGAGAATGCAAATAAAACGTGACGCGCGCGAAGCTAGTAAAAAGCGGCCAAGTGCGAGTCGGACTCGCACACGAAGGGTTCCGTACGACGACGCTAGATATTTTTAAAAACACGGTTCTTGTATACCCCTTTTGATTTTTAATTTAATAATATTTTTATTATTTGTTGTTATAACGGCCATAGTAGTACAACACTGAACATTTCAAATGTGTACCAATCCCGGTTAATAGATACAACCCTTTGACAGATGGACGGACAGATAGTCCATCTGTCTGTCTCCCAGGGTCCCGCACCCTTTGGGTACGGAATCCTAAAAACATAGGTACCTTTTTACTTTACATTCCATTTATTTAAGTGAAAGTCCTCTTAGTTGCAGGTCATTTGGGAATTAAGTATCTAAAGGGTACGCAGAGGTGAAGGTAGTATTAATCGGTGATGTGAACCAAAAGACTGATTCGATTTGACTGCCTCGTTGGTCTTGGGTTCGACTCCCGGTTCGGGCAAAGTGTTATTGGGTTTTACACAGGATTTGTGCACGGTTGATAGCAATAGGCTGGCCTCTATCACATGGAACTTAAACGTAACTAGCTAAATGTGGGTGTACTAATAGGTGAACCTCTGCCTAACCCTTCGGGGAATACAGGCGTCATGTTATGTTATCGGAAATGGGGGTGGGTAATTCTAATCCAAGGGTCTAAGGATTTTACCCGACTGTAAAAAAGGTTTATTTCCAAATTGGACTTGGTTCTTGGCCTTAAGGCTTCCATAGACAGGCGCAACGCAACGGTGCTACGTGAACAATTTCCATGAAGTTTTCAAAGAAATTGTTTTACTAGAGTCGCGACGCGCCTGTCTGCGGGAGCCTTATAGCCTCTGGCTATTAAAACAGGTACTCTAAACCTTTAATAAAGTTTCGGAATCCAATATGAATAAGTTCAAAGTTGCTAGATTGTATCTCATAGGTACTGAGTTACGACAGTGGTTTTTATGTAAAGATTCTTGTACATTATTGTTATAGTTGAAGCCAGACAGATGGTCCAGAATCATCACACAGTGGGTGCCTGAAGACGGGCATCGTCACCGAGACAGGCCTAACGTTGGCATCACGATTTGGACTCTTTTCCAACCGATTGGACGGAGAAGGCACAACACAAAGGAAAGTGGAAAATTTTGGGGAGGACTTTGCCCAGCAGTAGGACATCATACCATCATCATTTGCCTAGCTTTGTCCCAACTATGTTGGGATCGGCTTCCAGTCTAACCGGATGCAGCTGAATGTATGTATGAATGTATTTTACATAGAGCGACTGCTTATCTGACCTCTACAACCTTGTTACTGGGTAATACGGTACCTACCCGTTTGTAAGACTAGTTGTCAGACTTTCGGGCTACTGCCAACCCGTAACGACTTTCAAAGATCCACGAATGACAGCCGGGACCAACGGCTAACGTGCTTTCCGAGGCACGGAGGGGTCTCGGTATGTAAAGATACTCACCCATCCACAGACCAACCGCGGCAAGCGTAGCTTAACCTGATCGATTGATCCGAAATGTTAAAACATTGTTAATGTTGGACAATAGTTGTATTAATGTGAAACAAAGGTTCTGTGAAAATATCGTTTCGAAATGTTAATATGATACAGCTGACAGTACTAAAGTTACCAGAACAAAACAAAAATACGATAATAAACCTTGGCGAGGTTCCGTAGAAGACTCCTAAATGTGTAATAACGTATGTGTAATTTAGCTATTTAATGTAGGCACTACGTGGGGGTATGAAACGTTTTACAAGCAACAATAATACAATTTACAACACATTGTTGAATTGTTTCTACTCAAATTTTCACGGTATGTTTAATTGTTTTTGGTACTTTTGTATGTTATTCTATTAATGTTTTGGAATATGATTTGCTAAAAAATATTATAACGAATTACCTGCATTGGTTGACAACATCGGGGGTTCACAACAACGAGGAGCCCATGGCTAAATAATGACTGCCGCACAGGTCGATCAATCAGGTTAAGCGACGCTTGCCGCGGTTGTTCTGTGGATGGGTGATCTTTACATACCGGGACCCCTTCGTGCCTCGGAAAGTACTTTAAGCCGTTGATCCCGGCTGGCATTCGTGGATCTTTGACAGTCGTTACGGGCAATCAGAAGCCCGACAGTCTGACAACCAGTCTTACGACAAATAATTTTTATTCGTAGAATAAAATTAACGTCTGACAGATTTTGTATGGGAGAACTGTCAAAAATTCAAAATTATTCCTCGGATAAAATTATCTTGCCTAGGAAAAATCAGCCCTTAATTAAATAGGTACCTACTTATATCAAATTACTGATAACCTAGCGTCTTGTCGGTTACTTACTTTGCGTCATGCTTTTTCGTGTCGTAAGGTTTTAATAAATTCTGCTGTCACTCCTCACTGTCAGTCTTGGTTAATAAACAAATAAGATTATTCATTGTTCTTCTTAGCGTGTCGATAGTAATCTAAATGGACTCGGCCCAGAATTCGGGCCGATTAGAATGCCTATTCATTGTATAAGCGTTGAATACAATAAAAACACCAAGGATAAGCTCCTTGAATTTTATATAAATTTAAATTCACAAAGGACATGGATTTTGTCTAGCCTAGTACGGCCAAAAAGTTAATAATATTAAAAAAAAATAACTAATAATATTCGAAATCTCACCACAGCTTTCGTTACTTGACAAATCTTTGCAGAAAATATTTCAATTTAAGAGATTTTTATTTTGGTCATTCATGTATTCGGGGAGGTCTTTATGTTGCCAGTTATGGAAATAAGATGGTAATTGGGACATGTCTATTCTAAGAATTGATATGATTTCACGTGTATTTTTAGAATATAGAATATCAAAAAATAGTTTTGATATACGAGTTTTGCTTCATTTTAATTTATTTGTGTCCATTTCTGGGCCAAGCTTGTATGGAACCGATATACATCTCCTTTAGTTACAGGGAAGCAGAAAAACAATCTCGAATCAATAAATCATTTATTGGTTTGCAAACATGGGTATTTAGTTCATAGATGTCTTATTATAAGAGTCCTTCATGTTCTACCGATACATGGGCATGCACATCATATTATTATAATCAAAATATTAATTAATCAATAAATCAAATCGTTTGAGTTACATGTAAACATGTCATAATTGTTAAAAAATGGCAGATATCAACAAGGTTACAGTAATAAAAAGTAAAAATAAAATATTTGAATGGGCATGTAATTTGAAAACACACTACCGTGCATTGAACATTTCTTACGTACCTTCTAATTAATTATATTCTCAATATTTTAATTTCATAAAATAGTTACCCTTTCAGCACGTGTAATTGCTAGATGGACCGATGACCTTAAAACGGTGGCTGGGACAGACTGGATGTAGAAAGCGGAGGACAAGGTAATATGGCCCAGCCTGGGAGAGGCCTGTGTCCAGCAGTGGACTGCGATAGGCTGAATAGGTAGATTGAACCGATTAATTACCTCATTTCCCAAGATAAGAAACAAGCACGTCAAAGGTTTAAAACACTCGTAAATTTATTTCTTTCTGACTTTTTGTCCCAAGAAATTCTAAGTTGGAAAGTAGAAACTTCTACGTAATTATAGCCCCCGGCAAGACAGTTTCGGATGGCCCAGTCTCAACCGGAGCCCCTCACTAAGCTTTTACTTAATTTCGCAATAAGTTTTTAATTGCTGTTATTTAATGTCAAATAATTTTAGGAGTCGCATTAAATTATAAAAAGTAAAAGTATAAATCGACAGAGAAATTAATGTTTTAGTTGTGAAACTTTATTAATTAGTGAAAAATGATGATAGAGACATTTTTTCTGGGATCTAGTCGTATTTTTGGAATTTTCAAAATCTTGCTGTCTGGCCAAATTCTTGGGACTACGCGTAAAGCCCCGATTAAGATTCTAAGAGAATTTCTTGTAAAAAATCGTCTGCTTTTTAATTAGGCTATGAAAGAAAAGCTCACCGAATATTAGCTGAAACTTCCTCATAAATAAAACAGAAGAGATTTTAACAAATCTAAAGCTTTAAAAACCAGCATAATGGGCAGAATCTGTGTGTTATGACGCGTAATATCTTAAACAACAAGGCACAATTCACCCACACCTGTTGTCAGCTGCTACCCGACAACCCAGGGGATTATTTCGTCCCAATTTAAAATGCAAACAAGTTCATAACTTCGGAAAAACAAGGTAACATTTGAACTAAAACCGGATAAAAACAGCGAGCCCCTCCGGAGTCGGAGGAACGTTTCCGGACCCTTGACTTCAATTCATTCCTGTACCGACGTACACCGATGTACCTATTACTTTTAAGACGGAATATTTTTGAGTTGCTCACAGAATATGCAAGCTGAAGTGGCAATGGGCCGGCCATATTAGCCGTAGAACCGATGACCGTTGGGGTAGACGTGTTCTTGAGTGGAGACCGCGTATATATAAACGTAAGGTGGGACGCCCTCAAGCTAGGTGGAGCGACGATCTTCGCAGGGCGGCTGGTAGCAGCTGGATGAGCGTTGCCGAAAATCGAGTTGAATGGTGTGCAATAGAAGAAGCCTAAGTCCAGCAGTGGTCTGCTATAGGCTGATGATGATGATGATTTTTGAGTTAGTTATGACCCTATAGAGGTATGAGGAATAGGGTATAAAGTTCACTCATACTCCAAGAACAGACGGATGTTGTGCCTGGCGGGCAACTGCCCAACGATTGATGTTGGGAAGTTTGTACATATGCTAATTTCGCGGTAAACTCTGTTTGCGAGATGCAGGATTTGCGTGACGTCAGTATGACGCGTTTTTCGCATGTGGTGTTGTAGATTACCGATACAAACCCAAGGTGATACACCCTTTGAAAGACGTATGGGTGAAATTATCATAGGAAATCATATACAAGTAGGACCCTTATTTGAGTTTATATGTGGTACCCTTTAGGCTGTGGTTTTATCCTTTACACCTAAAATACACATAAAATATTGATAACTTTTTAGGGTTCCGTGCCCAAAGGGTGCCAACGGACACCTGCAATAACTACTAAGCCTCCGCTGTACGTCAGTCTGTGTATCTCATGTACGTAATAGGTAGACAGTTGACATTTTTATTAAGTGAGTATTTCTAATAAAGTATTTCTATTTGTATTTCTATTCTAATTTCTATTTCTATTTCCGTTATAACAACACCACACCATAAAAATAAAATAAAGTTCAAAATGAAAGGGTACCCATACAAGAAGCACGATTAAAAAAAAATTGTGTTAAATAATGTACGGTGGTACCGAACCCTTGGTCGGCACTTGGCTGGTTTTTTGGATATTCTAAGTACCAGGCGGGCTAAACCTCAACGGTAGAGTCTGAGTTGGCGGCGGCGCATGCGGTTCACTGAACCATCTCGCGTCCTGCGATACGTACCTAGTTATACGTGCCTAGCTATATACTGTGTTGTATTGAACTGTTGGTTTCCAATTATAACTCTGATTGTGTTACGAGTCTGTTTTCTTCATCACTACCCACCGACGTGAGACGTCCACAGTTAAGAGGACCAATGATGAGTGTTAATGATGATGGAGAAGGTCCTCCTCCGTCATATGTATATAGTTAAACTAGAAGTGTAGGAATGCCGACGTACTTGTAGTGGGGATGTCTAGGTTGATCTACTTTTCAAACTACAGGGCCCGTATTACGAAGAATGAATACCATCATGAGTCTAGTTCGAAAAAGGCATGGAGCTTTCGGTCATATATAGCTCCGTCTCTCTCTTAAACTCGAATTATGATGGCATCAAACGGTTCAAACCTCATCACAAGCCATTTAACACGTTACCGAAGGTGAAATGTACCACATAATCAACAATATCATGTACCAATCCCAATATAGTCCAAGTTACAGAGCAATGGGGCCATTGTTGCTTGCCGTACATTCAATAATCTTAATCCTCTGGTTCCATGCGCGGGGCCTATAGCCATTGATCGGGCCAATATCCCGAGCAGAGAATTTTTGCAACAGAAAAATCCAATTAGACTTCCAGCTCTACGTTGGAATTAAACCTATGTCCAGAAGTGATTTAGTAACGTTTAGTGATCACAGTCTTGCAGTTGCTTTTTTGGTTGGTTTGTCACTTTTGTTTGCCGTAGGTACTTACCTTATTGACTTGTAGGCAAGTGCACTATTTGGCAGTCGGTGCCTGTTAGCGTTGGGAGCAATGAAAGAGCGGACTGTATTTTAGGGGCAATGTTTTATTGCCGTTCTTATTATCAACTATAAACTTTCCCGGACAAACAATTAATAAATTAAGTCAAGAGTATAATTTGTCGCGATGGAGTCCGTTGAAGCAAGTGATCGGTCGAGCCGTGTCGTCGTCTCAGCTTGCCAATGACGCTGATCACGTCTGCAACACATTGCGCGCGTGCAGGCCGCGCACAATGTGTTGTGTAGGGTTCGATTCCCAACAGCGCCTAATTGACTTTTCGCAGCTGCATAGGTGATAAATGATAGAGAAATAACTTTATTTCTCCATAATTCGAAATCATAGTGGAAATCTAAAAAAAAAAACAAAAAGATTAAAACACGTATCTGTAAAAAGTAGGATACCTACTTATATCTTTCCAGTATTTCAAAATTTTCTGTAAAAAGTAAGATAAACATTTACTATTATGTCCAAAGATTCATTTATTATCGTACTCCCATCGCTTTCATAATGAAACGAAGCCTTGGTCAATTCTTGCATCTCAGTATTAAAAGGGATCCATTCCGTTGTTCTATTCCTGTATATTGATTGCCCTGGCTTGGTAATGTGTTGTTGTCAAAGGGACTAATGAGATGGGATTAGGTGGAATGTTACTTATGGCTGTGTTGATAAATGAAGATATAAGGCCGTCTAGAATCTTGATTCTACAAGGTACTGTAGAGACTATAGCCTATTTGGTGTTTACATGCAACCTCCGCGGGTCAAACAAAAGTTATTTGCGTGAAATACGAGACAAAAATGAAGTTAGTTTAAGATTAGAAAAGATTAGGTCAGATTTGGCTGAGAAGCCAACACGAAAAAGATGTAAAATACGTAGAATGATTTCTAGGAATAATTATTGAACATCTTATCCTAACTATGTAGTATAATAAATGCGAAAGTAAGTTTGTTTGTTTGTTACTTTTTCACGCCTAAACCGCTGAACCGATCATCCTGAAATTTTGCATATACGTTGTCAGGTGTACAGAAACAGACATATGGTACCTTTCATCTCGAAGAAAAGTGCTGTTCTCGACGAAAACAACAATGTCGTTATTATGATAATAGATTGTGCCACGTGTCTCCTGACCACCACGCGGGCGGACCCGCGGGCAAAAGCTAGTACGTGATACACCGTGGTTTAATTGATTTCTCCCGATACTCTGGAGAGCTCATCTCTCAGCTCTTTACAGTACCTACAGAATAGGTATGAGCCACTGCTCATACCTTGACCAGTGGTATTGGCCCCGACTTACGATTTGTAGGTCGTTCGGACCCAGGCAGCCACTTAATTTTGCGCATTTAATTTCATCACCGCTGCTCTCAAAACGGTGAAGGAAAAGATCGTGAGGAAATCGGCATGTCCTAGAACCGAGCATTCTAAGACATGTGACATCCACCAACCCGCATTGGGTCCGCGTGGTGGATTTTTATATGGCCCACGCTATCTGAAAGAGAGGAGACCTGTGTCCCAGTAGTGGGAACAAGTTAGGTTCAACTACAGAATAATTATACAGGGTAGGTATAAAGGAATTTCAGGATTTAAAGTATGATCTGACTTGGGAAAGTCTTACCATGTGTGATGGAGTGTTGTTATTATTTAATATTAGATACTTGACTATTATTGTTCACTTGCTTTATTTTAAGACTAGCTTCTGCCCGCGACTTCGTCCGCGTGAAATTTCGACCCATCGTGTCTCATCCCATCGTGTCTCATCTCATCGTGTCTCATGCCATCGTGTCTCATTTCATCGTGTCTCATCCCATCGTGTCTCATCCCATCGTGTCTCATCTCATCGTGTCTCATCCCATCGTGTCTCATCCCATCGTGTATTATCCCATCGTGTCTCATCTCATCGTGTCTCATCCCATCGTGTCTCATCCCATCGTGTCTCATCTCATCATGTCACATCCCATCGTGTCTCATTCCATCGTGTCTCATCCCATCGTGTCCCATCCCAACGGGTCTCATTTCATCGTGTCTCATCCCATCGTGTCTCATCTCATCGTGTCTCATCCCATCGTGCCTCATCTCATCGTGTCTCATCCCACCGTGTCTCATCTCATCGTGTCTCATCCCATCGTGTCTCATTCCATCGTGTCTCATCCCATCGTGTCCCATCTCATCGTGTCTCATCCCATCGTGTCTCATCCCATCGTGTCTCACCTCATCGCTTGCCCGTGCTACTGCTTAGTTTTCGCTTAGTGTTCTTTCTGTCTTTTTTCATTTTCCTCGCCTCCTAAGGCGACCCTTAGGAGCCGATGATAGTCGTATATGTGTGTATAGAGACACAAGAGATATTACATTAGGATATTACATTCGTAATACCTAATATAATATCTCTTGTATTTCTATACACACACATATATATCTCTTGTATCTCATGGTGGGGGCACCCATTCTCCATGTAAGATTTAAAACAATTTAATCCGTACCGTCAAAAAAACATTGTCACCCACAGATGTTACTTACATATTTACAGAGTCGCGGCAAGGGAGGGAACGCTTAAGGCACTTATCTAAACAAAGGGCTACAACTGGTTCAAGGGAATCAGCAGGGTACGAGCCATGGGGAGCAGGAGGAAAACCTACGTAGGTACATAATTTTTTTGCTTGAAGGTATATGGAAAAAATTATAATAGTTTCTTTTTTGTATTCTCTGTTTATAGTTGCTAAGGGGTCCGATGTAAGCAATAAGCAAATTAATTTTAATTTATTCGACTCTAATCTTCACAAAAGACTGAAGAAAATAAGCTGTTTTGGAGGTAGTTGCTACAAGAACAGCCGATGTATTCTGCAAAAATCTCACCGTGGTAACCTAGGTGAAGTGAGCTCGAAGTGAGCTGTCTATAGTGATAATCCCTAGCATCAGGTGGAATTACAGCTCACGTCAAGCTCACTTCACCTTAGTTTCATGGTGCCATTTTTTACTGAATATACCGGCAGATGTATTACTAAACCAAGTTTGATGAAATACCATAGCAAGATTTTCTTTTACATTCTAAATTAAAACCTTTTTAGTCATGTTTCATCACAAGTACACTAAGCTTTATTTAAAAGAAAACGTCAACTCCAACCAAACTAGAGCTGCCTTGTTCCAATCTCCCGACTCAGTTCACTTATTGGCACTCTGTGGTAAATAAACTAAGGCGCATTCACTCGCATGTTTTATCAGCCAGTAATCACTGGCTTCATGTTTGGCAAAGAAGCCATTTTGAAATTAGAGCCGTGTTGCTTCAATCTCACATTTTGGATCTTTTTATTAACGTTGTGGTTTCTACGAAAAACAATATGCTCCTATACGTTTGTTTAATATAAAAGTTTTGAGACCTTTTCTCCCAATTTTCACTGCGAATTTGGAAGTTTAGATTACTTTTTCATATTCAAATACAGTTTGGTTTTTGATAGTATGTTGGATATTAGGTTTTTTCAGTAATAGGTAGGTAGCGTTGTTATTAGTCTAGTCTAGATAAAGTTTGCAGGTGAATTACTGAAGTTTAACACTGAGCTGCAAATATAAAGTTTTTTATCAATGCGATTTGAGCAGAAACCAAATTGAGCAACGTATCAGGAAAAATTGAGCAAACAATATCCATTATGGCTCCCATTCGATCGAGTAGGTATGTCTTTAACTCAGAATGGGGAGCATAAGCGTAACTTTTTATGAGCTACTCTGTTAGGAGGCAAAGCCGTCGCTCTAATGCCTTTAATACACTTCTCAGAAAAATCCATAATATCCTCTTTCCTGATACATTCAATATTTTGCAATTTTCATATATAAATACAGTTATTTCCTCGGTCGAAACGGGTGCGTAATAAATATAAAAACTCCATAACAGTGGGTATAACAAGATTTTCGCCGAGTCGAGCCGAGGGATAAAAACAAAAGGCACAATTTGCCCTCCGAACGCGCTTGACTGATCCCCGGCATTATCCTATAGACCAAATCTCACAAAATACGAGTGTTTATATCAGTTCAAATCTGCCGGGACGGTCGTCGATGAAGGTCGGCCGAGCGCGAGTTAACGACGCGAAGTAACAACTTTACTGTGCGACTCTCAATTGTTTTGGATTTGTTTCTTCGAAGGCTCCTAAACGCGAGCCGTTTCGGAAACTATTAATGTAGGGCATCAAACTTTTCCTTAGAAATGTGCCTTTCTCTGTGTATAATAGTCCTGTCCCTGTGTAACCTGCTCAAGTGGTACACTCGTTTTAAAAGTTGGGTAATGAGTTAAGCCCTCGGGTGTTGTAAACGGCCGTAGGTCGGCAAACGTTTATCGTCAAATGGGTCGCGGAAACTTTCTACCTATTTTATTAACTTCTCTCTGGAAATGTTCTTCACTGTCTGCATTAAAAAAGGCTATTTAGTTAAAACACAACTCCGCCCTTTTGTTTCTTCATTTTGTAGCTAAAACGTCCGACAGTTAAGTTGTTTTAGAGTCTGTTAACTCTTACTTAGAGATTTAGTTATGCGACATCGTTTAGAGTTTTTAACTGCTTGTTTATTTATAATAGGGACAACATGAATTTGTTTGTAATTTAATACGTAGTTAATGTTTAAGAGAGTATCATGTCTCAAAGTTTTGGAATGTAAGGAAGTTAAAGTAATCAGCGTCGTTCTCCGTGTTGTTGTTATTTTTTGTTGTTGTTATGATATTCGATATACCTCCATCATATCTTTATCTAAACAAGAAAAGTCAACGTTTCAGTATGTAGGTCTTCAGTTATGTATACCGGCTGACTTTTTTACAGCCTGGCCAAAAACAGGATATAAAAGGATAACGGAGTAGAAACCAATGGCACTGAAAATCTTTCTTTCTTTTTACAAAAAATAAAATAAAAAAATCTCTTTTTTTACGTTCAAGGTAAGGTTACGTCGAAGCCGGCATATTGCTTCAACTAAATGATTTAATGTCGCTACAAATTCATTGATAATGTCTGCGCGTAGAAAAGGGTGCCGTTATGTTGATGGTTTTATATTATTTGTCGATTTATTCGTAATTTTTGTTCTGGAAAAAAAAAAAAAATCTGTGCCTGGCTTCTACTCCGTTCACCTTTTATACCATGTGTTTGTCCAGACGGTAGAAAAAGTCAGCTGGTATATTTATGCTGACTTTTCAAAAAATAGAAACAGCTTGTCATAAATAATATCATAAACAGAAAAGCAGAGCTTCGTAGTTTGCGAACACAAACTTTTTACTATCCTTTAAAATTGGCTTGAGTGAACTGATATTTTAGGACGGCCGGCGAAGTAGCACCGTCCGCTGTATTACCGCAAAGAAGACGGGAATACTTAATGGTGTTAGTTTTCTCACCAAGTTTGTCTAGGCACTACTTGCGCCACAGAGCGAACGTATATTTATTTTGTCTTTGCATTCAAAACCTTAGCCACTATTTGTATTTGATTTAATTTGCAACTATGCACGAAATAATCGTGTTTAAACATTTAACAAATGTGCAGTGTAACGTGAATTCATTAGCTATGCAAATAGTAGCCATTATGTTTGTTTCATTTTCCATTATGAAAACTGTATTATTTCAGCAAATTGAAAAGTAGTACGCCAACCACAATCGTAAGGCAAAATCTCAAAGGAATGTGAACCAAATCCACGGATTTACAGATGCCAGAAGGCAGTGCCACCCTGTTTAAAGCTAGTATATAAATGAAGGAAGACGCAACGTAGAGTTCTTCAAAGTTTTCCTTCCAAGATATCTAAATACCAAGTTTCAAGTCTAAAAAGGGACAAATAAAACAAGAAATTATTATGTGTAAACCAACGTGTAATACATTTATATTATAAAGAGATAAAATTTCACATCTTGTAAATATATTAGACATAATTTTCCATACAAATTCAGCGCAACAGACTGTTACACGAAACACACGATATAATAACATTTATTCATTAACTACTATCGGCTCAGCTAACACATAAGTGTTTGATTTCAACTTAGAAGGAATAAGGAGAAACGCACTGGGCAAGGAAACCGCGTCACCCAATCTTATGTACAGTAACGTTGTCAACGCTATTACGAGTACAGAGCAGTATGATTCACAGAGACGGCTGTTTACAGCAGTTAAACTGCCTAGTGCGTTCTTGTCTAAGGGCTCGGATACATTACACGGAGAATAAACGTACCTTTGGTTTAATTGGTAAGAATAATATGACGCATGAATGATTTATTATTATGCTCAAACTGTGGTACAGTTATTAAATGTCTGATTTTCTCAATATGCTCTGTTAGATCTAAAAGTTCCTGGTGCATTCACTGGTTTCGGCACCAATTTTGTTAGACATAAGCAAACAAAAATTACATAATCAGCCTATAATGTTCCCACTGCTGGGACACAGGCCTCCTCTCTGTGAGAGGGAGCGGGCCGTAATCCACCACGCGGCCCCAGTGCGGATTGGTAGATGTCACATGTCTTCGAATTTTTGCTTCTAGGACATGGTGGTTTCCTCACGATGTTTTCCTTCACCGTTTTGAGAGCGGTGGTGATGAAATAATTTACACAAAGTAAAGCGCCTGTCTGGGTTCGAACCTACGACCTACATCTCGTAAGTCGCGGCCGATACCACTGGGCCACCACTGCTCTAAACAAAAATTATAAAATATTTATTTAGCCTTTGTACAGACATGAGATGTCACATAGCATAGAAGGAAGAAACAAAAGAAGATGTAAAATATTTTAAATCAAGAATAATAAAAATGAAATATAAAAAGAGGGTTTACACCATCTTGTTGGCTGTAACAATACTCACATTTCGATACACATACTAGATTAAAACAGTATAAATAATGATTTAATTAATTATGATTTAATTTCTCCGTGTAATATTTCTCAACCCATAAATAAAATTGTCGAGGAAGTTAGGTTATCAGCTAGAGTGAATCGAATAAAATATCTTCACAAGTAAGTTATATTCGAAATATACATCTCACATTTATATACAATAAATTTATTCTAGAGGGAGGGTAAATGATATGAACAATAAAACCTATAATTACGCAATGTTTTGTTTATAATTATGCGTAATTGACAACACTTAATAGTCTCATTAGCGGCAATCACTATGAAGCAACCAAGACTGCGGGGTAATCGCATAACACACATACAATGGCAATCGATAGAAATGCTTTTCATTTTGACAGTTCAGCCACGTCCATTGCGTTATTTACGTTGTTGATCAGACAAATTTTTCAAACGTATCAAGCAAATGATTACGAATTTCCTTCAAAGCGCTGATAGAAAGTGTGTTACGCAATTAGGGTGCTGGATAAGTCTAGGATCAAAGAAATATACGGTTTCTCAGTAATTCCATTAAAACTATTACGATATAAAATCTAACTTACAATAGGACTTAAAGTTTATATAAAGAGTGTATAGCAATAAGGAAGACATCGATAGCCTGCATGAATTACATCATCAATATAGAAAATACAGTAAATTATCTTTTGATTTCAATGCAGTTTCTAAGTTATGTGAAGTCACAGGAGTGAACATGAACAATGTAGACTAGAGAATCGCTAGAGACAGACAAATCGACTTATATTCCAGTGTTCGTCGTAATCTTATTCGTATTTGAACAGAACCGTCGGCGAGAGAAAAATTTGAGGAATTTTTATCGGTATTTACTCAGAAAGTAAATATGTCTAGCAGTATTTACTCCTGTGGTACCGGGTTCTTTTTCCAACTTAA
Source organism: Apamea monoglypha (assembly GCA_911387795.2). Lineage (NCBI taxonomy): Eukaryota > Metazoa > Arthropoda > Insecta > Lepidoptera > Noctuidae > Apamea > Apamea monoglypha. The sequence continues at coordinate 5,067,981 of OU426920.1, forward strand.
GTAAATTGCTCGTAGTCAAAAAACAGGAGACGTGAGCTAAGTACAAAAAAAAAATTGTCAACCTATTATTTAACGGGATTGTATTTTATTCGCGGAAACTGCGAACCGATTGGATTCTTTAATTTAATCTCCATTGTAATTGGTTTCATTTATCGACAGAATCATTCCGATAATGACCTGTGGTGGCTTCGGGAAGCAGAGGTTCGCGATTTCATTTCACTTTTAACGAAAACTGGTTTACTTTTGTTGGAGTAAAAAAATAAATTTTCAATGTTTTAATCATTTAAAATGATATCAATGAAGTTTTAAATGTGTGGCATATTATCAAAAACGAGGAGAGTTATATTGTCTTAGATCCACATTTCCGGTTCCTAGTCTGTTTTTTTTAATGAATAGGTAATTTAAGTATTTTTTATGACGTCATACAGCACATAGTTACATAATGTAACCCAGTATTATACATTTGAAGTATAAACTCAAACATAACATCGAGTAGTTGTTTACGAGATTCGATACTACTGACATTGGACAAAAAAAGTAAATAAAATATTAAGAGTAAACACAGTTATTATTTTCCATTGATATATCCACATAATGTTTATTAGCTTACATAAATTAACATTTACTTACATTATTTTTTATAAGTTTTACACACATTAGAATTATCTACCTTATTTACGCTTTAAGCTTTGCTAATTACGAGATTACGTTCAAAAATTAAGTCATTCAGATTATCTATACAATACATTTAATCTTGTTTTCTATAGCCTTTTAGTTTGGCTTTAGAAAACATTGAGATACAGTTAATTAATCAATGTTAAACATTTACAATACGAACCAAACGATATGTAAGCATCTCCATATTGACAACATTTATAAAATTGTTTATAAATACTCACTCCTAATCATGATATGTTTTTGTTACACAATTGCTCCTAAATATTCTCATTAATAAAATATTCCATCGCGCAACATGCCTCCTACATGGTTTTATGCAAATGCCTTTGCAAAAATATGCCTTGAATTTATGTGAAAATTATGCATATACTGTGCATGAAACGTGTATGTAATCCGATCATTAATACTGCATCGAACCTTTTTATTCAAGGCTTAAAAATGTTTTCGTATTTGAAATAAGCACGTGTTCCAAAAATAGTTCTAAATTCGTCCGCTCAGAATACTGGCCGCATACAATCGAGAGCGCAATGATTGCTAGATCATTAAGCGACGCGTCGTGTGCCTCACTGTGCACTGTATGCAGACACGGGCTAACACCACACGTCCCACAACGCTCCGGGCCGGCTTTGTCTACGCTAACACGGATTTCACTACTGAGCAACTACTGGGAGTGGATAGCACTATACCTACTGAAACATATGTAAAGTGCAGTTGCAGATCTTTGTTACAGTAACATTGAAACGTGATTCCGTCAACTATTGTTGGCACTGAAGCTGGAAGCTGGCAAACGAGTAATAGTGACGTTTCAAATTGATAAATCGATTGACAGAACACATTTGAATTTGGGAGTAAGTAGGTACATTCTTTTTCTTAATCTTTTCGTGTCGATATGAATACCTACAGTCCGACGATCAAGAGAATGCGTTCCTGACACCTGTCTCTGCATCAATTCTAGTACGAGTAGCTAACAAAGAAAAAAAAATCGCAAAACACGTATTCGTTTGTATCAAACTGACAGGTGTCAAGAACGCATATCTCGTCGGCCGTACTGTAATCTACTTCTATGTATACATGGAAGTGGCAAAGTTATGGGCCAACAAAATTTAATACACTGTCGTGCCATCGATATGACGAACAAGAAGAAGTACCTAATCGGTAATCATTGTTATGCCTAATATGATTTTTACTTTATTGAATGGCAATTTTAATTGAAATACAAATTCATATTAATCTATTACTCAACGACTGTTGGTTTAAGTGTCACATAGTGTTAAGTGCCTACTCGAATGGGCACTATGCGTCCCACAGAGCTTTCACACAGTTTTCTTTTTACTAGCACGGATTGCTCTATTATATAAATATACTCGTAGTATATTATTATATGGGGAATATTTTGAGAGACGAACAAGAAACAATTTTCAAGGTAAAAAAATATTAATATGCGTCTTAAATTAACTTATTTTATCAGAGCTAATGCTGTAGCATCCTGAAGATGATATAATAAGACAAGAGGTGCCTTAGATTATTCATATACCATATACCACCATGAATAATGCAATAACCGTCAGCCTAATTAGCATATAGCTCTTAGTTAGCGTAATCTCTAGGCTAATAGCTTTGTAATAACTTCCTGTACTTTTTGATGATAAGTTCCACATAGAGGCATTTATTGCGCGATGTCTTATTCTTATCCACCATATCATGTACTCGCGAGCATCATAGTCATTTCAATTCAAATTCACTTCACTTTGTCTTTAAAATAAAACAATTGATTTTTTCGCAATGTGTAATTTTTTTTAAACCACATTTTTATCTTCATTTTTTACATTGTCTGCAACGAATGAGTATATTTTTGATTGATTTGTCAATCTAGGTAGAGATCTGCAACTTTAAAATTTTCTTTAAAATCAAACTCATAATAAAAACAGATATTCTAATGAACTAATTTGGTAGCTCATGTTGAATGTTATACTTTACTAAGTAAAACCACAAAGACTTTAAGAGCTTACTTACAATTTTTATCAATTTCATCTTGCCTAACAAAAGTTTTCTACTCTACAAGCATTACACAAATATATCAGACATTGGCAAATAAAGTATTTTTATTTATCTACTTTTGATTTTTATTTAGTTTTTATTTACAAATTTTTACGAGTCTATGTTTAAGAATTCCAGAATTATCTTAGTTTAGAAATTAGAAAACACAAAAAGATCACTCACGTTTAGATACAATTTTCTACTGATATGTAAAAGCCAATGCATTCATTTTAAAAGTCACGCAATTACTCATAATGAATGTAACTCATTACATGCTTTTACTGTCTCTGGCTTAGCCATTACATTATATTATATTACAAAATGGACATGGGCTCTCTAGCAATTGATAGGTGGGTGTCAAATCGGGTCATTTACATATCTAACTTTCTAATTCAGTCTCATAATTGCGCATACATAAGTTAAAAGGTAAATATACAAAGGATACAAAGAAGCGCTGAGAAGCTCATCGATAAAGATCAAATCAAAAAGTAAAACCGCGTCGAAAATGTCAGCCATCTTGTAAAAAATATAAATTGACAAACGTTTGGTCGTGGATTTTTTTACAAAATCGCCTGGACATAATTAAAACGTGCAGTTAAAAATAACATGGCAATAAAGTTTGATATAAAATTCACATTTATTCCATGTTCAATTCGCGCTGTATTTTTTACGTTAAATAACGCCATTAGCTGGCGCTCAGTAACGTTCAGAGGTTGCTTTTATTGTTCGCTGTATAGTTTATGCGTCTATATATGCTTGTGTATAAAACACGGGTTGTGGTTTTTAGATTTTGTAGATAATCTTTATTAACCAGATGTATAATAAAAACGTCATTCAAAGTATGTATTAAAAGACGTTGGAATTTAGAGTACAAGATTCAGCATGAAGGAAGCGAAGTTTCAGAATCCATCCTTGCCATTATTCATAAGAGCAGGCATTTTGTTTTTGGCGACTCAAATAAACGTTACCTCGGGTCCTTTATTTTGAAGGGATTTACTTTAAACATTCATAATAAGATTATAACCAACATTGATCAAATTATTATTTGTTTACAAAGGGAATCGCGTCATTTAAAGTTATTTGAACAGATTTTAATAGCGATTAAGCGAATTCGGGCGACTATTGCCGCAATCGAGTTGTTACCAAAGTTTATTGTTTGGAAAATTAGAATGAAATTGTTGGTAAAATTACCATTTTATCTCAAAAATTTGTGAAATGTAAATACAAAGGAATTTTATCCAAATTGGTACGTCTGTTTGAAATAGCCGCAGCATTATTATTAAGGCCAAAATAGAAGGAAGTGTTTTTTTAAAATAATGGGCCAAAGAATATTCTACTGAAATCCTTACGATGTATTACACCAATTAAAAATAGATTAATATCGACATGTTTCTTCATAATTTTATTATAACACCTGTCAAATTGTAACGCACGAAACAAGTTATTAGTCGCACGCAATGAAACGCTGTATTGTCTGTAGTTAATTAAAAATATCGATCGGAATTTTAAAAACGAAATAATTTATTATACAACTTGTCCCGGAATTAACGCACACCACCAGACACCCCAATTAGAATGTTATGTTATAATCATAATACATACACTGATTTTTTATTATTATGTAATAAACATTGTTTTTCTCATAAATTAGTTACACTGATTGTGGGAGAAAATTGTGGTCACATTACAAATCTACGCATGCAAACAGTCGCACTCGTTTAGGGGTCTAGCGCAGTAGGTACTTCATCTATTTTGGTTTGGTTTGACTGTACAGCGGAAGTGTGACAGTAATTTACGTAATTTTAATTATTTTTGGGATAAAATATTACCTATATTAAAAATTACAGAAATCGATTCAGTAAACGATTCTGAACAAACTACTTTCATAATGTGCATTAATTCAGTTACACATTGTATATCATCTGTATGCTTTGTATTACGAATGAAAACACTAAACTCACTCTTCAATTTCACCAACTAGATGACAAATGATTGGTCTTGTTAATTTATTTTCCAAAAACATAACACTGAACTTTGAATACACACATGAAATCATAATAATTTCAGCATTTTAGCACCACAGTCAATTCACTCCTCACAACAAACTATATGTACCCAGTTACCGTACTATACATTACTAAGCTCATAAAATACGTACTAGTAACATTCGCTTGGGGCGACATTGCGAATATCAAATATCAGGAGTTGATGTGCATGCGTTATAAAGGCTTCCACATATTATTGCTCGGGTATTAATGCAGCGCAATCTGCGGTGAATTGGAGCCATTTGGAACCACCGCCCGTTAGCCCAACCTGCCTTCGTAATAATATGGATCAGCCTTTATGAAACGTTTAATACGCGGCTTTACAAAGCCGATGTTACCTTACATTACATGAGAACAAATTTGACAGATGTTATGTTACAATATACATACGTCACATCCGAGTTTAAGAGTAAATATGGCACACAAATATGACTAAAACAACCAATACACGTTCTACATGACATCGAGCCGATAAATTTAGTTGAGAACTAACGATTTTGACAGGCAGCTGAGTCGGCACCGGTTCGATCCGAACCACGTTGACTGAAAAAGAAAAAACGTTTTTAAAACAAAAATGATGACGGGAATTTTTCACCGCTGGAAACGAGGATAATTTAGCCTGGCTGGAATTTGTGCTTACATACGCCTCAGGACTTAATTTTGAGGGGTGCTTCAACCGTTATAATTCCGGGGTTGAAATTTTGTCCTCAGGATTTTTTTCGTTCGCTTATGAATTACTCCTTGGGTAGACAAGTTTTCATCTTAAGTTTAAACAAATATAAAAGATACCTGGATTGTTTTTACAATCAACCCTTCTGTCGTGTGATATATTGACATGCCTCCAGTGACGTGTCTAATTTGAATTTGTCACACGTGATCGAATTTTGATTGTGTCTCGAATTAAGAGTGATGTAAATCGATTAACTCACACTCTTGTTTTATTTCGCAAGCGGCGAAAAGTATGTGTTGAATACAAAATACAAAGTCACATTCTGGTATTTTATTTTTGGAAGGGAAATATTCCGAGAAAGAGCACTATTACGGGCGAGATTTTAGCAGGAATTGATGTTAAATAATAAATCTGTTAAAGTAAAACATCTTTATAACAATGCATTTTATGCTTGTGGAGTAATTCCGGCCCAGAATCATGTACTGAATCCATGGCAACAGGTTGCGCGTAAAGGTCCCCTGTACGCAAAATGATCTGGGACCGTCACTCCTCTACAGAACAAGTTTTAAATAAAAATGTATTTTCCTTACTGGCTCAGGTTCAAGTTGAGTGGAAAAAGAAAGGAGAGGCTTTGGCCTTGCTGTGGGTTAATTCGGGCTAATTGTTTATTTATTTAATTTAATTTTACATACCTGTAACAGTACTATTCTGCACATCAGCGAACCCCTCACCCATGCTAGCGTAACTAGGTATGGTGCTCAGGCAGGTGATGTCCACGGTCTTGTTGGGGTACAGCTGCAGGTTGGTCAGCGGGAAGTGCAGTGATGTGTTGGTCATTGATAGTGGGATACCGTGGTGGTGACGATGGACCTTCATCGTCCCAAACGGAATAGTGTGGCTTTCGTCTACCTGTTGAGAAAGAGTAAGCGTTTAGGGTTAAGTTTTATACAAGATGTATAAGGTACATACAAACCCATCGACCGTCAACGACGCATTCTGTACATCACACTAAGGGCTGATTTTACCAAATTCAGATATCTTTTATCCGTGGAATAAAATTGACGTCTGACAGTTTTAGTGTGGAAAAACTGTAAAAAAATAGAAATTTATTCTCAGCTTAAGACTTTTTTTTTTTTTCTTGTGGGAAATCATCAAATGACCCGCTGGGTGGAGCGGAAGGGAGTGTCAGACTCTTACTGACTAAAACCCACCCATGTTCCTTCTTTCGCCCTTTAAGTTCCGGGGTAGCGGTAACCCTTTCGGACAATTCCGCTGATCAGCTTAAGACTTAGGTAACATTTAACAACGACTTTAATTTTTGATGTGAAAGATCGTTGTTTACAGTAGCGCTCTGTGTAACGCAAAACATTCGTATTCTCAATCTGTCAAAAATACTTAGCTCTAATTTCCCTACATTTTTGACAAGTTTTTAATATTGATTCTCGCTAAGCTGAGATTACGACTAGATTTTGGACGTTTTTAATTACGGGAATTATCCTTCTGACTTTGGTAAAATAAGCCCTTAATGACAAAATAAAGAGCTCGACATGTGAGCATGAGCAAGTCTCGCTAAGTGATCTCAAATGCGCCCTCTAACGAGGGAATCATATTTTTGCAGAAACATCTTGCTAACGTCGATGTACGTCAATTTATGCCAAGTAAGCTATCGGTGATAGGGTTTCAACGTAAAAATAAAGACTAAAGGCCGATTGTTTCAAACGGTTGGTTAACGTAATATCAATAATTTTGTGAAAAACCGGTTTTGTTGGTTTGACGATAGTTAGCGCCATTTTTGACGTACATGCATGCACGACGCATGCATGTGCATGGGACGTGAAACAATCCACCCTAACTTTAGATACTAATAATGTTGAAGCATTATGTTTTTTATAAAAATATTTTAGATGTAATTTATATGTATCACCACACATATGCTCTAAAACACCCACTCCTGGGTATAGGCCTCGCTTTTTTTCTGCCATACTTCCCGGTTCTGTGCGTCACTCATCCAGGTATTTTCCGCGACTTTGACGATATGATCAACCCAACGCGCTTGGACGATCATGGTTCCTTTGGCCTAACCTTGACCGCCATTCGGTCACAGCTTTACTTCATCGGCCATCTCCTCGTCTAACTAGATGTCCTACCCAACTTCAGTTGAGGCGCAATGCAAATGTAAATAAGGAAATAATAATAATCGTTTATTTAACAAGATAAAACCAACAAGAGGCTTGAGGTTTTATCTAAGATCAAAGTACTAAAACAGAAACGTCAAAACAGGCTTAATTTACATAACAACTAAAACCATTTAATTAAGGCACAGTTCTATAAATAACTTGAATAAATTAGCCGCACCTACGCCTTTACTTTAAGGCTTTCATAGCAGTTGAAGTAAAACTACCCATGAAAGGCTTTCTTTTCACCCGCGTTATTTTTGGAAGCAGCCTGAAATTACGGTATAACTAAAATATTCACAAAGTTGCCAATACTTGTAGCGTTTATTTAATTAAATACCGAAAGTGGAACGGTTTGGAGGAGGCACCGCAAAAGGCGGCCCTTACAATACTAACCGTATTTAAGTACATAACTAACTTTACTAACAAAAAATGAATTAAGTACACAACAAAAAACTCACATGTAAGGGATAAAAGAAAGCTAATAATAAGAATGTCCAGCAGTGTAAAAGTTATAGAAATTATAGTCTTGGCCCCTTAGTTATAACTTGTTCATAATGATGAGTACAATGACCCCTTGTGAGGTTTTCAGTTACTTCAATTACACCTTGTAAAAGTAATATTTTGATCTAATACCTCATAACTAACGAATGTTTGATTACGTACTGCTCTCAAAACGGTAAAGGAAGACATAGAGAGGAAACCGGCATGTTCTAGAACCATACATTTTAAGACATGTGACATCAACCAACCCGCACTGGGCCCGCGTGGTAGATTACAGCCCACTCCCTCTCGAAGTGAGGCCTGTGTCTCAGCAGTGGGAACATTACTCGTAGGTCGATTATCCTAAACATTGTTTACGAGTACATACCCCATAATATTACCACGTAACTAGGTATTATTTTAATGAAAGTGGTTGTTAAGTGGTTGTTGTAGTGGTTGTCACTTTGATGGTAAAACCAATAATTAGTGAAACTATTATTCAAATTAACAACAAAAATACATTTAGACTCAATTACATTATAATTATAGGCTCGCCCCCTATTACATGCGACCTCAAACATAACTTGTGACATATGGATATACCTCATAAGTACACCTCTGCTTAATCCTTCGGTGAATACAGGCATGATGCTAAGTTATATGTTTTAAATGATAGATAATTTAAAAATCGTAGTTAAAAACTCCATAAAAGGTCGAGACACCCTAGCTTTAAAATTGATACGAAAAGTATGAAAAATCTGAATAAAACTGAGTGTACCGATAAATTATAAATACCTCGGATTTCATCGCTGAAAGTGGGTTTCACAATTTACACGAAATTTCGTTCAGCTATGTTCAGGTAATGCTGTTATGTTTGAATATTTCACAAAAAAATTGTATTTTCCTGTTCTATTTTCCTTGCTAAGTATGAGAAGGTAATATTTATGTCATAAATAAAATTAAATACTAATGAATAATAATGAGGTATGGACAGAGGGGCTCGTGGCTTAATATTAACAGCCACACGGTTCAATGGAGCAGGAGGAGAGCAGTGGTGGCCCCGCGACTTAAGAGTTGTAGGTCGTAGGTTCCAACCCAGACAGGGGCTTTATTTTGTGTAAATTATTTTATCACCACTGCTCTCAAAACGGTGAAGGAAAACATCGTGAGGAAACCAGCATGTCCTAGAAGAAAAATTCGAAGACATGTGACATCTACCAACCCGCACTGGGCACGCGTGGTGGATTACGGCCCGTCTCCCTCTCACCGAGAGGAGTCCCAGCAGTGGGACATTATAGGCTGATTATGTACACGGTTCAATCGAAGGTTAAGCTACGCTTACCGCCGTCAGTACACGTGGATGGGTGACCATCCGTTACCAATCCAAGTCTGACAACCAGTCTTACCAAGGGGTGTCGTGTTACCCAGTAACTGTGGAGGTCAGATAGGCAGTCGCCCCATGTAAAATGCTGGTATCCAGCTGCATCCAGTTAGACTGGACTAACCTAACGTAGCTGAGAAAAGGCTAGGCAAATTGATTAATTGAAGTACGAACAGATCATTTTATAGGAACTTATTAACTAGCTTCATCTTTTTGCCTGACCGACTTATTGACAGTTCAAAAAGTGCCTGTAACTGGTTTATTTGAAATAAATACTTTGTTTAATTAGTTATTTCTACGTAAAGGTATATCACACGAGACCGAATTAGGAACACGGAAATCCGTAGAAAAACGAAACTTACCGACATAACCGAGCTAATTGCGCGATGAAAGTGGAAATGGGCGGGCCACATAGGGTGTGGAACAGATGGCTGATGGGGTAGAACAGTGTTGGACTGGAGACCGAGACCTGGTATTAGAAGTGTGGGCAGACAGCCGATGAGGTGGACCGAGAACCTAGTCAAGATTGCTGGACGACTCTGGCTTAGGAAGGCTAGAGACAGAGAAGACTGGCGTGCATTGCAGGATGCCTACACTCAGCATTGCGTGGCGAAAGGCTGAAGAAGAAGTAAAACATCTTTCCTACCTAAACGAGCTAAGAACTAATTAACATAGGCAAGCAATCGGAAAATTACAAGCAGATAACTTCTCATATACTAATATAAGAAGTTATCTGGTCCAGTATTGAACACGTTTCCTCCTACTAAGGAGGAAAAATGTGCAATACTGAACCCTAAACAAAGGCAACCATAAACACTACATAATGAACACTAGTATTTCTTTCGGAAACGGTCAGCCTCAAATTTAGCCATTTCTAGTGTGGCTAAGCGTTTCCTTTGGCCACGCGCCAAGGTTAATATTACTAAGCACGCGATACCCTTTACAATCTAGTTTATGCAACAGTTAGTAGTTATTGATGGATCTGTCAATCGATAAACCAGTACCAACCAGTAGTTAGTATATAATGGTATGTTCCAAAAGTATGGGACGACAGTGTAAACAAACCATGTTCAGGTTTAATTCTTACGCAATCATTTACTAAGGAGATTTAGTACCACTTTCATATGTGTTTAAGTTTGCACCTCTATATCTCACCATTTTTTCCAACATTGTTCTTTGAATAAAATTATTAAATAGTTATCATCATCTCGCTCTTCGCTCAGCGAGCTATGGAACGGGCTATGCTTGGAGTCTCTCTGAGGGATCGAGGTGATCCGGCAGAGAACCAAAGTTGTCGACATAGCTCACAGAAAAAGCAAGCTGAAGTTGCAAAGTGCAGGCCATATTAGCCGTAGAATCGATGACCATTGGGGTAGACGGTTCTTGAGTGGAAACCGTGAATTGGTAAACGTAAGGTGGGACGCCCTCTCCGAGGATACCGCACGGTCTCCGCTGAGGCGGCGAGCCTCCTTGCCGGATTGCCGCCATGGGATCTGGAGGCAAAAGCCCTCGCCCACATATGGGAGTGGCGAGAGGAGGCAAAACGCCGGGGCGTAACTCCACTGCCGCGAGAAATCACGGTACAGCGGACAGAGCTCCGGCGGGATCTCATGGCGACGTGGAGAGTGCGATTGTCGCAACCCAGTGCTGGGCACGCCACAATTGCGGCGATAAGTCCCCTCTTTGAGGAGTGGCTGGAGAGGCGCCACGGCGCCCTCACCTTCCGCCTGACGCAGGTCCTCACCGGACATGGTTGTTTCGGGAGGTTCCTGTTCAGGATAAGGCGGGAGGAAACGCCAGGGTGTCACCACTGTGTGGATCGCCCGGAGGACACGGTGGAGCATACGGTGGAGGTCTGCCCGGCTTGGGTGGAGCACCGCCGCGTCCTCGTGGCGGCGATCGGCGGCGGCGATCTCTCGCGTCCGGCCCTGGTCCAGGCCATGGTACGGAGCGAGAGTGCATGGGAAGCCGTGACCTCCTTCTGCGAAGCAGTAATGCTCGCAAAGGAGGAGGCGGAGCGCGTGAGGGAGAGGCAATCCCTGCGCCCTCACGCCCCTAGTCGCCGCAGGAGACGCCCTGGACGTCGGGAGTCACCAGCCGACTCCCGGCCACCGTAGGCGCGGGCTTGCGGGCGGCGAGCTATGGGCAGCTCGCCGCCCGGCAAGGACCAGGCCCGAGTCGACGGCGCGTTGTGTTCCACGCGCGCCTCAAAGAGATGTCAGCACGAAGTGACGGGGTCCGTTAGGGCCGATGCCTGCCAGGGGCTGCGGGTTGTTCGAAAGAGATACCGTGGTCCCTGGCATAGGCAACTGAAGGAACACGGATGGGTTTTAGTCAGTAAAAGTCTGACATGCCCTCCTGCTCCGCCCAGAGCGGGAGAAGTCATATGATGATTTCCCACCCAGAAAAAAAAAAAAAAAGGTGGGACGCCCTCAGGCTAGGTGGAGCGACGATCTTCGCAGGATGGCTGGTAGCAGCTGGATGAGAGTTGCCGAAAATCGAGTTGAATAGAGTGCAATAGGAGAGGCCTATGTCCAGCAGTGGACTGCTAGTAGGCTGATGATGATGAATCATCATCTAAGAAAACTGCAGTTTTAAAATTGAGCTGAATTGTCAAATGATAAACATCTTTAAGGTTATTAACAATCAGAATTTCGGTTATTCAGAGCACTTAATTTGTATCTCACTACTAATTGACATCCACAGGGAGGTACGTTTTCTATCTAATTTCAGTTCCAGCTCCATTTGTTTACATTTTCATCACATACTTTTGGAACAGGCTATATAAATGTTGGTAAAGAAATTCGATACAATATAATCGTATGGGCATGGCGTACTAAGTGCTGTGTATTGACCTCTCCTATGGGCTGTAAAAATGAACGACTTTGATCGTTTATACTACATAGAGCATACTGTAGTATAAACGATCAAAGTCGTTCATTGCCTCTTGGTAGGGGGATGTGATGATTATCTTAGATATTCTTTTATTGCATTTCAGAAGGTCAATCCTCGTAATTAAAAACGTTAAAAATCTAGTCACAATCTCATCTCAGAAACAATCAATGTCAAAATATACAGATATTTTTAACAGATTGAGACTGAGATCAGAATAGCAATTCTCGTAATTTAAAACGTTCAAAATCTAGTCGCAGTCTCATCTCGGCGACAAACAAATGTCAAAAACTTGTCAAAATGTGAGGGAAATTAGAGGTATTTTTGACAGATTGAGACTGAGATCAGACTGTGAAAAGCGTTCTTAAAATTACGAGAATTGCACCTCTGACTTTTACATTGAGACGAGAATTGCCCCTCTGAAATTAATACTAACGGAAGACAAGTAGAGTAGCATACCAATAATTATATAGGGTGGCACGGACATCGGCGCGGAAACTGTAACCATCAATTCAGAAAACGTTTCTAGAAGGTTATCAAAAAAAAAAACAGCTGTTTCATAGAAAAGTGCAATATTTACGCGGTGGTACAGCAATTTCTTTTTTTAATAACAGGCATAATTTTTTTTTTCAACACAGGGCGTTTCGTAGTCGTCCATGGAAACAGGTTGCGTGTCGATATCCCTAGCACCCTTTATTTATACAGGAAAAGGAGAAGACCTATCAACGTCTTTTTTTTTTTTTTTCTGGATGGGAAATCATCATATGACTTCTCCCGCTCTGGGCGGAGCAGGAGGGCGTGTCAGACTATTACTGACTAAAACCCACCCGTGTTCCTTCAGTTGCCAGGGACCACAGTATCTCTTTCGAACAGCCCGCGGCCCTGGCAGACCTATCAACGTCTTGAAAATCAATGTTTTTAAAAAATACCTCCAAAAGTAGTTGAGTTGTATTTAAAGAATGATATCCATTTTAGAACCAACTTTGCTGCTACTGACTCGTATAATTTCAATATGCTCAAACATAGGCAGCGATACGTGACACTCGTCATGCAACGGGAAATCTATTGTGATAAGGTTACACAAATACACACATTCAGGTCTACCCAGGTACAAATTGGGATTTAGCTATTTATAAATTGTATTGTGATATATTGTTTAAGATCCTGAAATAGTTTTCATTTGTAAAGAATTTAAAGCACAATCAACAACACAATTTACTTTTTTTTTTAAAAGCGGTTTAATATAAAAGTGTCGTAATAATATATTTTTCTTTCTGACTTATTAAAATAAAAACAAATTATCAAAACGCCAGAAAAGATAATAAACATTTTATTGTGATTTTTCATGGTACTATTATTTTCATAATCAGCCTCTAATGTGTCCCACTTCTTGGACACAGGCCTACTCTCTGCGAGAGGGAGTGGGCCGTAATTTATTTGGTACATGTCACTTGTCTTGTAACTTTTGGTTCTAGGACATGCCGGTTTCTTCACGATATTTTCCTCTTTGAGGGTATTCTAGTGTAATATGACGAAATTTATTTTGTTTTTTTTTTTTATTTTATAATCTAATCTTATTTGGTCATTTTATTATGTATCAATTTAATGTTATTGCTAATATTTTGATGATTTAAAAATTTAATCGAATAGTTGTTCACCTTTTAATAAGAATTTTTTGCACACCTATAAGTGATCTATTTACACAGTATTGAAGACTCGTGATTACCTATTGTTACTCTCCTTGTAAATAAGTCTTTGGTGTGCCTTGCTTAATAAATAAACAAGCAAAAGATACGGCCTATAAGCCAACTATTCAGTTCCTATTACCCGCTTTGAATCATACCTACGATATCCTCCCCTTCTCCCTAAAGCACAATCTACACAGTTCTCCACCTGACAGTTATTGCCACCAATAACGCGTTCACACCAGTCACCACGTCCAGTTGATGGCTCAATTTACTGTCAGAGGTCACTTATTGACAGTTTAATGGAACATTTCAGGCGATGTCGATTGTCGACAGCTCCACGTTCAACGCTGAAATGTTAGGTACTAGAATATTTAGATGATAGGTGAGCGGAGTTCGTGAAAGTAGGGTAGTAAAACTGTGGCTTGGCTTTTGGAAACTTTAATTTTACGTCATGTAGAAAGATAGAGAACTAATCCTAATAAAGAAATAAAGAAAATACGTGTTAAATAAGTCCTTAGGAGTGTGAATAGCCAGTGTTTCAATGTTTTAGTTCCAAAACGGATCTGTGACGTGCGTTTCATATCTGATGTAAACGATAAGATAATGTTTATTTTCCAAAAACAGTGTTTACGTTTCCATATAGATAGTCTACATTAATAGCTAGGTTTACAAAAAACAAGTGCGAGTCGGACTCGCGCACCGAGGGTTCTGTACAAATTTGTAGGTATGTAACTACAAATTTATGGTTTTCGGATTTTTCCCTTTACTAGTGCTACTTGAAATTGCTTTTTGCTAAATTTCATGATTCTAGGTCAATGGGAAGTACCTTATAGGTTTTGATTCCCTTACGAGTGTCAAAATATGCGGCATAAACGGAACATAAACGCCCGTATCTTTTGATTGCTTTTACTTAAAACTTTGATTTTTTCACTGCTTCAAAGAATTGCAGCTTTGAGTGTTTATGAGTTGTAGGTTGTAGGTTCGAACCAAGGAAGGCAGTTCATCATCATCTTGTAAAAATTATTTCATCACCACTGCTCCCAAAACGATGAAGGAAACATCGTGAGGAAACTGGCATGTCGTAGAACCACAAAATCGACGACGTGACATCCACCAACCCGCACTGGGCCCGCGTAGTGGATTACAGTCCACTCCCTCTCACAGAGGGCAGACCTGTGTCCTACCTGTGGGAACATTCTAGGCTGATTATGTGATGTGTAAAACTTGTGTAAGATCGATGTTATATTGGCAAATAAATATAAATCATTATTATTTACTAGGATTTATGGAAGAAAAGAAATGAGGCCTATAAACAACAGTACCTACTTATTTGATATATATATTAAATGCTGGTGTAAGACTAAATTTCCACAATTATATTCAACGACTTCACTCTCACATAGCCAAAAACAGCAAGCACTCACTAATCAAATCATTCGAAAAGTTTCAACAAATCTATTGAATGATTTTAATATTCAAAATCATTCACTGAAGTAGCTCCATTGAATTCACAGTTTGATTTCATAAATATTCATTCCATTCGATCATCTGTACAGGTATGATTCGAGTTTTGAATACTAATCAACGATTTTCATTGAAATCGATTTGATTTTTCACGCGTAGTATTTCGTAGGTAGAAGCGGCTTGAAATTATTGTAATTATGACTAAGCAGCGGAATATTCATGGATTTTTAGTTGAAATTGGATCGATTCTTGATAATGTAGCTTTCAAGGTTGAATCAAAACATGTCTGACAATTATTATGTATATTTTGTTCCTACCATTTCTGCTAACAAATAAACGAGTACCTACATTCGCCGTATCCTTAGTTAGTTAGAAAGGAGAAGCGGCAAAAATGCATGGAAGCTGGTGTTGGCACCAATAACAACTAAACATATGTCATTAGATAGGTATTTTATCATTAAACAATAACTACTATGGCGGCTTATTTCAAATTGCTGTGTGAAAAAAGTTATGGCGATGTTTCGTAGGAATGACCTGGAAGCTTAAATAGCGGACCGTTTGCGTAGTAAACCACTTCTAGTGGTCTAAGTTTAAATATTTTCAAATGTATGCATTCCGATGATAATACAATAGAATAAAATGGAACAACATGGTATAATCGAGTTATGAACCTGGACGCTAGATAACGGAACCCTTGAATAGCTACTAGTAAACCCTTCGAGTGTGGGCTTATTAGATGTGTCTCAGCGGGTACTGTTAATTTTATCTGATGACAATGACTTTACCAGTAGCCATTCAAGAGTTCCTTTATCCTGGTGTCCAGATCAGTCATCAGGTCCTCTTCTTGTTCTCACTCACTTATGTATAGTCTACACTTCTTTTTTATTTCTCCATTTGCAGGTATGCTGGAAGAAATTTCTTAAGAAATAAGCTGTACCTTTGTACCCAATACTTATGTATGTCCTATCAGCAGTGCGATTCTGTAAACATCTCACCGTGAACACTCAGGTGAAGTGAGCGTGGAGTGAGCTGTCATTTCAACTAATGCTAGGGATTGACACTATTGACAGCTCACTCTAAGCTCACTTCACCTAACTTTTTACGGTGAGATTTTTACAGAATCAACCGGCTGTATCTATTTTACTTTGTGTACAAATGTACAAATACAAAGTTGGTAAAAAGCTAGGCAGATAATAAAATGAAAAAACATACACGAATACCTGGATGACCAATTCGTTTTTGACAACCACATTTCAGCAGTTACCTACCATAACAGTTCGTGATTTTAACAAAAGACAGCTAATACTCGTATGAGAATGTAAAAAATGGGAATCGCACAATCCCATTTTCCATCTCCTATTTCATTCACGCAATAAAGGCTAATACAAAACGTGCTTCATTTGAGCTGGGTACTCCGCCAGTTTCAAATATTCATATAGCTTGCCTATAATATCTCTGTAGGCATATTTATATGACACATTTGGACAGGGTTATTATTCCTGCAGAAAAACCTTTATTCGGAAGGAATAATATAGCACAGACAAAAATGTAATAGCAAAAGCAAAATGCAGTTGGCTGAATCGAAACAGAGTTGATTTGTTAATTAATTTTCTCCATCAACGTATTTTTATCTTTTCATTTTGGTTATTTTTTCATGCACGAGCAGTGTGCTTTGCTTCTCTGTCTGAGCTGACCATGAGCGGCTACCTACCTGTATTTAAAAAAATTCTGTAACTATAAAACTCCAACTACAGCAAAAATTGTGTTAAAAGTTGAAACAACTGTTTTATGTAGCAGACTCCTGAAATGCGGTTTTCAAAGAATAACAGGTCATCTCTAGTTATTTGTGTACGCTTTTTTAGTTTCTTCATTCAACCGGACTTTTGTACCAGCACCCTAATTTCGTAACACACTTTCAATTGTAATCTGAATCATTTTGAAGGATATTGCTAATCCATTGCTGCATTATGTTCGAAAAATTTGTCTGCTCAACAACGTAAATAACAAAATTAATGTTGTTGAACTCATCATCTGCCTAGCCTTTTCCCAACTGCGTTGTGGTCGGCTTCCAGTCTAACCAGATGCAGCTGAATACCAGTATCTGTAATGGAGCGACTGCCTAACTGACCTCCCCTTGGTAAGACTGGTTGTCAGACTTTTGGGCTTCTGCGAACCAGTTTCGACTGTAAAAGATCCACGAATGACAGCTGGGACCAACGGCTTAACGTGTTTTCCGAGGCACGGAGGAGTCTTGGTATGTAAAGATGCTCTCTGCTACTAAGGCCAAAATCCATAAACTTTACTTAGCACATACTTTGACTAAGCGTTATTCCTGTCACTGTCGCACAACTATAAAATTACAAGTGCACGATAGAGATACGCAATCTAAGTCAAAGCACGAGCTAACTAACTGTAGGAGATACTGTGAAAAGCAAAAATGAATCCAATAATTTATACCACACCACAAAATAAAAAAGCGAATCAAATAATAAGAAATAAAAAAAAAAAACTTTTGTACTTAGATCTAGGTCTAAGTTAACTAACGAATCTTTTCACCATCGGCTAACGTTACACCAACTTAAAAAAAACAACTCCCAAATTAGTAGGTCTAACTTCTCCGGCTCATAACTGGAACTTACCTTGTTATTATTTATAAACCAGGTGAGATGGGGCGCCGGGTGCGCAGGCGCGCTCTGGCACGTCGCTTCCAGGCGATCGCTCGAAGACAACTTTTTGTGCTTTATTTTTATCTTTGGACGGAATTTCTGACGTACTGAAACAATATTTATAGCGTTATATAATGTTGAAGAGAAATTCTTGACACATACAGCTATATTTGGAAACAAAAATGTGTTCAAGCTTTATTCATTGTCTTGAAAAAGGTATCTCAAATAAATCCACATGTATTTATAAACAAAACTTATTGTTTTACCTTTGCATTGTCTCAATAATTAACTAAATGAATACATTTCAGACTTTTAGTATTTTACTACAAACATAACATTTACAGACATCATCACGAAGTTGGCATCACTTTTGCGTTGCGTTGTTATGTCTTATGTGCCTGTTGTATTCACACCGAATTCATCCATTCCCAGCAACATGGCAGCATCGCGTGCCGGTGAAATAGGTCATCACAATCATCTCAACTGAAAGACGTTCACTGCTGGACTAGGCTTCCCTCAAACATAGCCACTTCGACCGGTTTTGTGCTTCTGGCATCCAGCGGATTCCTGCGGCCTTAACCAGATAATCTATCCATCTTACGAAATCGGTCTTTCTTAGTACTCATACACACTCGTCAATGGCAGAGGCAACTGCAGCCATGCATTTGAGCACCGTAATCAAATACCCGAGCGGCATGTTGTCGACGGCGGGCGTCGTGGGGTGTCGATGGCTGCAGTTGCCTTGTATGTATGCACACTTAGAAATAGGTACGGTGGTAATGTTTTCCAGGACGAGGCTGTTTTTATAGGGCTCTACGACCGCCTAAAATGGCTAAATCTACTATAATTAAGCTATCTTAATTAATGTCTTTACCTAGAATACTCACCAATGACATTCAGTTCATGTATCTTGGACACTTTGGAGTAGAGAGGCGTCTCTAGCGCGATCTCGCAGGCGTAGGGGCCCGACGCAGAGAAGTCCAGTCGCTCTAACGTAATAGACGTTGGAGACAGCTTTATTAGCTGTGGACAATATTACTTATTAAACAACAACAATTGGAAAACATCGTGAGGAAACCGGCATGTTCTAGAACCAAAAAGTTCGAAGACATGTGACATCTACCAACCCGCACTGGGCCCGCGTGGTGGATTACGGCCCAATCCCTCTCACAGAGAGGAGGCCTGTGGCCCAACAGTGGGAACGTTATAGGCTGATTATGATGATTAATAATTAATTCTAGTTAATAGGCTGATTAGACGAAGACATTAGAAACGATCTCTGAAACACAAAAACCATGGAATTGCCGTATGTCGTAAATAGTTCCATGATATAGATGCATAGTCAGAACTACCTACCTATATTATACTTAGTATTTAATTGATTAATAAATAATACCAAATAAATAATAATATTTAATACCATTAGTCACAGTTATTGAACATGGTACAAAAATGTATTAGCTATTGTGTCGTTTCGAAACAGTTTTACAATTACTTATTATGTAATGGTACCTAAAGCCATATAAATAACACAATTGGCCTGTTAACATTAAGCAACTGTTGCAGTTTTTAAAAGAAGTTTAAAGGAACACTATCTGTCCACTTTATCATAGTTGTGTATGTATTTATTATTTTGAGTATGATATAATTATTATCATTCTAGTGATATTTATTTTAGAATTATGTATGCATGTATGTTTATTTGTATGTATGTTAGTATATTTTCGTAATTTTTGTTTAGTTTTTTAAGTTAATTGTTTTTGATTTTATGTATTATTTTTTTGTCTCCTTTACTATTTCACACGCTGTCTACATCTCTGTATCTGTTGTCCTGTCTCGGGTGTGCTGGAAGAGATTTCTTGTGAAATTCTTATCTGTTTATATATGTGTGTACATAAATGGTAAAATAAATAAATAAATAAGCGCTTGTTAAATTCGAAAGTCTAAACATTCGATAAAATCCAGAGAAAAATAATTGACTTAAGTTACTTCACTTGAAGTAAATAAATAACAATATTATTGTTATCTTAACGAATAAAGTTCTTAAAGTGAAAATACTTGTAGTTTGAAATTCAATATACATTTCAGTAGACTAGATAAATTATCTTCACTAAGAGATGTTTTGAAAACATCCAAGATTATTTGTATCTGGTCCTGACTTTTAACAATTACATCGCTGAGAGCATTTTAGAATTGATTTAAAATCCATGGCCGCCTGGTTCTGAAAACTTGATTTATCTCTCTGTTTTGTAAATCTGCTGTTGCAGCCAATTAAAATAGAAGCAGAATATATATGTTTAAAACTCATTTTGAAATTGATTGTCTACAAGATTAATTTCTGAACTTTTCCTAAGATACTTTCTGTTTTGAGCAGTTAAAGCTGAGTAATTTAACCATTAATTCCCAGATATTTACGACAACCCCATTAATTAAAACAATAATAAATAAGCAAGTTTAAGGGATTATTCTCGTGTATTGTTTGTCCCATTTGGAGCATTTCGGAGCACTTGTGGTCGACCCGAGAGGGTGGCTTGTAGAGGTTCCCAAACTCGGAGAAAATATTTGCGCTAGTTCAGCTAACGAGAAATATACCGTAAATTGTTTGTTTATTTTGATTTATTATATAGTTGTGTTGTGTTCTCGCCATTGTTTCCTGGGAGCTCTGTTTAGAATTTAAGCGTAAAGGATTTGTTTGCATAAACGATAAATATAATAAGTTATGTATGGTCTTTTCTGAAAGAATTTCGTATATAGGTATCTATTCTAAAACAGACTTTTATTGAAGGCGATATAATATATTAATAACGATATAAATTGATCTTGAGATGATGCTCAAACTATATGCCTGGGCCTATCATATATCAGAAAATTCGGGTTGGCGGTACATTTTCGCATAAAACTGTCAATATTAAATCAGTTGAAGTTTCTTTAAAACAGTTGCGACACAAAACAAACAATATCCTGTTATTGTTATTCATAATGTTATTTGATTCGTAAACCTTTATGAGATTGACTTATTCTTTTACTCGTAACATTCAAGTAAAAGAAAAGAAATAAGGAAGTCTGAAGGCGTAGACCCGTAAGAAAACAAAAATGCTATACACCTAAGTAAAACATAGAAGCAAAATACGTTTTTATTACGGTTTCACTCCAGCCATATCGATAACTCTAAGACATATCAATACAAGAATATATTTTGGAAAGTTTTTTTTTATATTTTTATATTATTTATGAAGAAACAAGATGAAGAGTATCAAGTGGCACTTTGGTGGAGGAAAATACACGTATAAGTAAGTACCTACTAGTGTTTTATTTTGTTAGTGGTATTACATTCACTCACTTTAATAACTATGCTCATCATCTGCCTAGCCTTTTTACAACTATGTTGGGGTCGGCTTCCAGTCTAACCGGATGCAGCTGAGTACCAGTATTTTACATGGAGCGACTGCCTATCTGACCTCCACAACCCAGTTACTGGGTAATACGAAACCCGTTGGTAAGACTGATTGTCAGACTTTCGGGCTTCTGACGACCCGTAACGACTGTCAAAGATCGACGAATGACAGCCAGGACCAACGGGTTACCGTGCTTTCCGAGGGACGGAGGGGTCTTGGTATGTAAAGATGGTCACCCATCCACGGACAAACTGCAGCAAGCGTAGCTTAACCTGATCAATCGACCCGTGCGGTTGTTATTACTTAGCCACAAGCGCCAACAAGATTATATTATGCTTCAATGTTAATAATAAAACAGCAATTCCAAACCTATTTCAAACATTCTGCTGTATTATTCCTGATATTACTTTTACTTTATATCAAATCAAAACAAGTTAATGTCAATATAACGACTCGGTTCGTGCACTGGCTGAGCGATCGACTGCTACGCTGCGTGTCGCGGGTTCGATTCCCGCACGGAACAAATATTTGTATTGCCTACAGGTAGTTGTTTCGGGTCTGGCTGTTTGTGTATGTGAGTTTAAATGTTTGTAAACGCACCCAAGATACAGAAGTAATTCGTTTTGGTTCTAGGGCATGCTGGTTATCTTCACGATAGAACATATTTTGAGAAATATACAATACTATGATAATTCTAATCAGTGATTTATTAATCATTGTTACATGAATAAGTTTCCGAAAAACGTCCTTCCCAAAACAAAAGGGTTCCTTTCATTCCCTTTGTAAACGGAACTAAAAACTAAATTCCTCTGTAGCTAGTTTAAAACAGTACTATTGTGTGGATTACGGTAAAATCCCGGGACTCCGACCCGTCTGTATGCACGCTGCATACTGTTCCAACAAAGAGAACGGAACGTGATTACATTCCCTGTTATAATTGCGGAAAAGTGGTACCTATCAATGAGACGGGCATTAATATACTTGTTTAACATAATATTATATAATTTTCATCATCATCATCATTAGCCTATAGCAGTCCACTGCTGGACATAGGCCTCTCCTATTGCACGCCAGTCAACTCGATTGTCGGCAACTCTCATCCAGTTGCTACCAGCCATCCTGCGAAGATCGTCGCTCCACCTAGCCTGAGGGCGTCCCACCTTACGTTTACCGATTCACGGTCTCCACTCAAGAACACGTCTACCCCAACGGTCATCGGTTCTACGGCTGATATTCAGACTATCTTTGTTTTGCAGAAGCGAGCTGTTTGATCAATTTATAAATTAAGTCCGAGACACTCGCTCTGAGACAAATTTCAAGAGATTAATGTTATGACTGTGCCTTCTATGTCCATAAAAATATAAAATTGTTTAAAAAATACAGTGATATCCATGATATAAATACTAGGAACAAGCACAAACTTGTTGTACCTACAACAAGGCTCAAGAAAATAGATGGCTCATTCACATGCCAATGTAAATGATTTCATAATAAAGTTCCAAGCCCCGTTCAAGATCTAAGCCTTAATAAAATCAAATCATTCTGTGCCAGAAAGCGTTTTATACCGTTAAGGATTATATCGAGGACAAAAAGGCTTGGGATTGAGCTGCTTCCAATTTTTACATATTTAATGGTTTTTTTCTGTTTCGTAATTGTTGTTTTTTTATACACTTTGACATTAATGAATTTTATATATACAATAACATTTGCTTACTTTGTAAAGTATTCTATTATTTTATTTTTTGTGAATGTGAAGACTATGTGGGTCTTTTTATTTATATAATTTTTTATTTTTCTCTCTGTTCTGTTAGTTTTTGTCATGGTCTGGCAGTTTGAGTAATTAATGTGGCCTACCCAAATGTCCTTTCTTTGGTATTGTTCGTCGAATCGTTGAGCTCCTTAAGTTTTGAGTTGAGCTGCACGATTTCTGACAAATGCGTGCACTGACTGGACAGGGCCTCTCAATCTGTGTGGTTCTTTCCTCAAAAGACTATCTCAGACATCGATCTACATGATCTTCATATGATCTGACCAAGATTATGTCTGGACTTTAAAAGAGACCTCTGAGTTTGTTTCAGCCTTTCTTCTCAGACTAGTCAGATAGGAAATGCCGACCACATCTAGTTTTAAAATATGATTAACGTGTAAAAGTGTTTGTACAAACCTATTACAAAATAAAATCATTTATAATTTATAAAATGGCCGGCTAATTGCCACTTCACTTT
This sequence comes from Apamea monoglypha, assembly GCA_911387795.2. NCBI lineage: Eukaryota > Metazoa > Arthropoda > Insecta > Lepidoptera > Noctuidae > Apamea > Apamea monoglypha. The sequence goes on from OU426920.1 coordinate 5,091,779, forward strand.
TGTACTTTTAGTCTATAAATAATTTATTTTCAAAAAGTAATGTACAAAGTTGGTATGCAGAGCATTTACAGCGTAGGACTTACAAGTGCACAGAGAATTGATCAATGACCCCATGCTAGGTGGGACCTGTGTTACGGGGGTCATCCGTCCATTTTACATGAGGCCTGTGACCCAGCAGTGAGAACATTATAGGCTGATTATGCTTGTCAATAACTGACAAAAGTTTTGAAATGGTCCATTTAAAAAAAAATATGCATCTGATCTATGGTCAAGAAGGTAGTTAGTTTAGAAAGCTTCAAAGGAAAACTTCGTCAGTAAAGAGCTACCTGTTGAATCAGATCCTAACATTATAAATGGTTTACTAGTGATAGTCACAAATAAGAATTTGGGTGTAATACTCGAGATAAGATGGATGAATGTTGTATCGATAAAGATGAATGGATTAAAGAAACAGAATTCGAAATAAGCATCGCAACAAAACAAATTAGAATATGAATAGGAAAATGATGATGCAATAATAGGATGTAATTGCAGAGACTAGTCTCTACACAGCGAGGGGGCTTGTGGCTAAGTAATAACAGCCGCATGGGTCGATCGATCAGGTTAAGTAACGTTTGCCGCGGCTGCTCCGTGTGTTAGTGACCATCTTTACATACCAAAACCCCTCCGTGCGGTCCCGACTGTCATTTGTGGATCTTTGACAGTCGTTACGGGTCGTTCACATACCAAGACCCTTCCGTGCCTCGAAAAGCACGTTAAGCCGTTGGTCCCGGCTGTCATTCGTGGATCTTTGACAGTTACGGGTCGTCAGAAGTCCGAAAGTCTGACAACCAGTGTAACTAAAGGGTATCGTATTACCCAGTAACTAGGTTGTGGAGGTCAGATAGGTAGTCGCTCCATGTAAAATACTGGTATTCAGCTGCATGCGGTTAGACTGGAAGCTGACCCCAAACCTTTTCCCAAGTTGGGAAAAGGTTAGGCAGACGAGGAGTTTCTACAAAGCAATGCTTCAGATATAAATAACATCTTTTCTTAATTATATCCAAAGCGTCCTACGCAATCCAAAACCCATATTTTTCCACTTAGTGTAAACAATACCATATGCAGTACTAACTGTCAGCGTTGGATTTCCCGCGTGCCTGCACACTGTTGAAACAGCAATGGAGTTTATCCTACGTGATTCTCATTCCATGTTTTAATAACACATCGCTGCGTCCGTCGGGGATATATTTGCAACCGACTTCGGGAAACGGACAGTCTTATTGTGTTTGTAGATAAATGATGATATACTGCATGCACTGGTTATTCAATTTGTATTGTTGAAGGTACAATAGAACTGCTGGATACAGATGTATTTAATTTGGTATGTTCTGTTAACGTGATTTTGTAAATACACTGCAGTATTGTTTGTCTGTTCTGATTGTGTCTTTTTTCAATTGAATTGACTTTGATTATTACATCGTGATTTAAAGGTATAGCAGTTGGAGTATGGCTAAGGAAAACTACTGGACCACTGAACATAATTGTTATGTTAACTGGTTCGGTGCTATGAAACTTTCACGAAATCTATGAAAAATCATGTAGAAAGCAGATAGACGAATGCATAATCAGCCTATAAAGCCAGCCCACTGTTGGGACACAGGCCTCCCCTCTTCGAGAGGAGCTATAATTTACGAGATGAGATGTCACATGTCTTCGAATTTTTGGTTCTAGGACAGTTTTCTCACGATGTTTTCCTTCACCGTTTTGAGAGCAGTGGTGTTGAAATAACTTACACAAAGTAAAGTGCCTGCTTGAGTTCGAACCCACGACCTACAACCCGTAAGTAGCGACCGTTACCACTGTGCCACTGAAATGATTGATGAAATACACAAATGATAGACGAATGCCTAGTTTTAAACAAATTTCATTGAAAAGGCAGCTAGACCCTAGTTAATATTAAGGAATGAGTGGAGCACTATCCTCTTAGAAACCCAAACTAACAAATCCAAACATGTTACAATTTATTAACTAAAAATGTTTCTGTTATATTTTCGTTTTATCACTACAATCTATCAGTTGTCGCGTTTTAGCATGATAAAAGCGGTCATTAACCTACCTACATTTTCAAGCATTGTTTATTTCAAAAACTGAAATAAACTCCGTTGACGTCCTGAATCTATCGTGATCTTCAACATGTTTCAATAACAAAAAACCCTGCATTGTTTATTGTTTGGGTTCTTACTGAGAGATATTCGGGAAAGGGCAATGACCGACATTGCCATGCTAAAACGATAAAACTATAATACAAAAGCGCTTAATCTATTTAATTAACAAAATTAAGTTTTCTAGTGAAAAGGTTGAACCTTTTCAGATCAAAAGTCTGAGTAAATACTTACTTATTTTCTTTAAGGCCACTGTAATTACACGTTGACCTTTGGATCAATAAGTAAGTGATCTAATTATAGAATGGCTGTAGGAGTTAATTGACCAAGTCTGTCTAGCTAAATATTCCTAAACTGTCTTGAACTACGTAATTATTGTGGTAATTAATTTATACCGCTAGTAAATTAGGACGACAACCTAGGCACGAATTTTAACATGAGCTTTTGTAACCTTTTATTTAGGTTAGGCAGCAATTAAAATAAATTGTGTACCTTATTTTTATAAGGAGCTCTTTGTAATTATAGCTCTTGTCACAAAATGTAGGTAAGCTTTGTACAATGTCTACCACAAGGTATATGTAGACTGTACATTTGTAGACCATTTTCTATAGGTATTTTGTTAAGGACCTGGCACTTGTTTACAAGCTTACATTGTCCTCTCATACCTGTTAACACTGTAATTTGAGAACATTGTAAAGGCCAACTGTGTTAATAGAGTAACCGTGGAGTTTCTTGCCGGCTCTTTTCAATATGAAACGACCAATTGGAACCGTGCACCTAGCTCCTGACGTTTCCTTGAAGTGCCCATGTGAAATAAAATATTTTGATTTTGATTATGTATATTATTCATTATAGGTTCTGCATTGAATTAAGACGGCATTGAGTCCCATCTAGGCTCCAATACCTTCTCAAACCTTCATAAGACTGTGTTGTTACCGTTTGTCGAAAACAAACCAAACCCATATTTAATAAACATAAATTAATGACCCATGACATCATAATTATATACCCTGTAGCAACTCTTGAAATATGATAAATATAAGGACATTATATATCTATAATAATAGTATAAAATATTTATATTAAACTTATATTGTGTGGTGTGGTGTTACACGAATGGATAGAATAAGAAATGAGGACATAAGAGGAAGTCTAAAAGTGGCACTGGTAACTGAAAAGTTGTGTGGAAATCGGTTATCATGGTATGGGCATGTGTTACGGAGAAATGAGGAAAATGTCGTGAGGAGAGTTTTGAGTATGAATGTCGATGGCTATAAGAGTAGGGAAAACCAAAGAAACGATGGATGGACTGTGTTGAATGATGATATGGTTAGAAAGGGAGTGACTACCGAGATGACGACTAATAGAGAAGTATGGAAGAAAAGCACATGTTGCGCCGACCCCAAATAAATTGGGATAAGGGTAGGAGAATGAAAAAATTAATGAAGAAATCACGATGTTTTGCTAAGTCGAAAAATCTGTACGAAGCAAGGGCGGATCGCTAGCTTATTATAATGAGGGATAAAAAATAGAAGTTAACTTACGTTAATCTCAGCTCCGGTCACGTTATAAAGTTCGAAGGGAGGGTCCCTTCCTCGGACAAACTTCATGATGCGTTGACCGTTTTTGAAGAACACCACCTGCAAATTATATTTTGGAGTAAGTAGGCAAGCATGATTGTATCATCATCATTCTCGATCCCAATTTATTTGGGACCAGCGCAACAATAACAGGTATAATTATATATCTACTATTATTTGTCACGCTTTTCGGTACACGCATAAATCCGCCACGTCTACGAGCCGTTATTATAATATTTTGAACAAATTAACTTGTAATTTTCAGGATTTATCTTATACTAGCTTTTGCGCGCTGCTTCGCCTGCGTGGAGGTAGGCAAAACGCCTATAAAAACTATCTCCATTAAAACATACATATATACAACGTGCCGCTACAATGGCGACATTAATTTAACACACGGGTAGGGCTAGTGGTCGGTAATCATAAAAGTTATAACAACATAAAAAAAAACCTAACTTGAAAACTTCCACCTGCGCCGCTCGCCGCCATAGGGCTCTCTCTCTTTCCTTCAATTCGCCTTCTATTTGCACGTTATTTGTTTTAATTACATTGATGCGATGTTATGATCCGTGACACCGGCCAATGACCCCTACGCTACAGTTCTTTAAGTCAGGTTGCTCTAAGATGCTATTTTATAAAATTGTTAATAAATAAATAAATATTGATTCAGAAAGCGGTACTTCTGGACACGGCTCGCATTGTCAGAAAGTTCCTCTCTCTGGAGCCCTGACCGCCGGTAGCTTGGACCCTGTTCCCGATACCGGTGGGCTACTATTTTTTATATTTTTAAATGTCTTTTTATCTTTTTGTTTATAAAAATATTTAAAAATGTAATTTGTAGGTATTTAAATAAGATAAAGGAGAAAATAAATATTAATGTTTAATTTAATTAAAATGTATTCATAAAACTAAAACGCGAAACCGTATACGTGTGTTAAATTAATGTTGCCATTAAAGCGCCACGCTGTATATATATTTGTGGAAACTATCATGGTGAGCACGGTTTGATCACCGGTTTGGTATTCGTTGGAGTTTATCAATGTCATGTTGTACCTGATGACATTTTTTACCGTCTCGAAAATAATATATGGAAAATAATAATAAATGTTGTGTAAGTAGAGCAAACGCCATACACGACGAATTCATTGATACATTCTGGGCACTTAGTAGTATTTAGGGTGCGTATGGTTTGAATTTCAATCGATTTATTATTACTGTTTTGAAAGTTTCTCTTCTTATTATTCTAGTATGAAAAGTTTACTTGAAGTGTGTAGTATTTTCAGCGGGATTGTCCGAAAGGGTTACCGCTGCCCCGGAACATAAAGGGCGAAGGAAGGAACATGGGTGGGTTTTAGTCAGTAAGAGTCTGACACTCCCTTCCGCTCCACCCAGAGCGGGAGGGGTCATTTGATGATTTCCCATCCGGAAAAAAAAAAAAAAAGTTTGTAGTATTTATTGCTAGATCAATTTGAAGCATAATTTGTATTATTGAAAAAAAAATATATATGCCATAGGCTTCTATCTACCCTGTTCACTAATTTTTTCAAGATGATAAAAAATATCATTAGGCCACCACCACCACCACACATTCACCACCACTACCACTACCACACCATACACGACACACCACACATCACCATACATTTTTATATTTATAGATATCATTTTTCACGGTTCACGTGCTTATGATTACCGTCGTAGATCGCTATGGAAATCGCCACTAAGAAAATAAAAAAGTTTCGAGATCATAATGATCGAGAAACTAGGTACTCATTTTATCTTTTAGCTCGAGTAGGAAATGTACGGGCGAACAAGAAACAAAAGTCAATGTAGAAGTTATTAAAATATATGTTCGTACACGGTACGATATATATACAATATAAATATAGACACAGAATGAGTAAGACATAAGAAACACAATAGATAGGACCAGATCACAAAACCACAATAATAATATTAATTTAAATTACTGAATAAATTAGCAGACGTACGTAACAGCCATGACAGCAAGTTGACAACTCAGCAGCGCTACTAGCGGCATATTTGTGAACTAAGTATGTGGTAGGAGTGAACCCTACAGTCTCGTTTTGGTTCAAGTTATCCTACGTAAATAGTTCACGACCTTGATGAAAACCAGCAAGCTTGGCGCATCAGACGTGCTTAAAAATTGCAACTCGTAGACTTTCTTTCCCGGAAATAAGAAATAAGTAAGAAAACCCGCATTCTCAGAAGTAAGAAAGAAGATGCAAGCCTTATTCAGTGAAATACACTTACTGCTGACTTTTAAACGTCCTTGCAATATATTTGGTTTAAGTTAGAGGAATTTATCTCGTCTTCTTAGAGACACGCTACAGTGTAACCTAAAGTGATGGTTCCTAGAAAAGATTAACTATATAGTGTAGTATCTTTAGAACTTACAGCAAATTATACAGTATATTTAAGATGTGGTTAAAATTAAGGGTGTGGTACAGTCACGAGCACTAATATGTCTGTTGACATATGGAAACTTTTAATAGCGATTTTTGCGTGAAATTACGAAAACAACAATGAAATACGACAAATTGCAAAAACCTATGGATTCGAAAATATTATGTTCGTAGCAACACAAAATGTCATTACAAAATAAAGGAGAAAATCGCTATAAAGCCAATGTATACATACTTATGCTCAAAACATAAATTTACCTACATCTGTACCGAAAACTTTATCAATCGCGAAATAATTCAGTAGTAGGTATACTCGACCCAAATGTATGAGACGACTGATTATTTTTTCGCAATTACGATGTGGCAGACGAGCATGTAAAGAGCAGTGGTGACCTAGTGGTAACGGCCCCAATTTACGAGTTGTAGATCGTGAGTTCGTACCCAGGCAGGTGTTTTACCTTGCGTAAATCATTTCATCATCACTGCCCTCAAAACGGTGAAGGAAAATATCGTGAGGAAAGCATGTCCTAGAACCAAACATTCGAAGACATGTGAGCGCTACCAACCCGCACTGGGCCCGCTGGCGGATTTCGTCCTACTCCCTTTTGAAACGAGAGGAGGCGGTTGTCCCAGCTGTGGGAACGTTATAGGTTTATTATGATTACGATGTTGGTCCGATGGAGAAAGCTGTTCAGTTTAATGGTCTGTACCACGCCCTTAATTTTGACTACATATTTCTGATATATGTATGATGTAGGTATACCGTGGTACGTTTTGAACTAAAGTTGTCAAAAAATAAAAGGCCCGTTTTGACGTTGACAGTTCTAGTAGTTAATAAAGATCAAATTCGCAAAACATGTATTCGTTTGTATGAAACTGACAGGTGTCAAGAACGCATTCTCAAATGTCAAAACTTGCCTTTTATTTTTTGTCAACTTTAACAGCCAAAACATACAGCCATTTCCATTCAAAGTGTTTCTTAGTACAAGTTAGAGGATTGAAATTGATCTGTAACAGAGGTATAAAACAGAAATGTTGCCGTAAAAGTTACTTAGTATCACAAGTCACTTTGTCAGCAACTTGAATGAGTTTATTTTTGTAATAAGCTCGCTCCTTATTATATGGCACTACTACATAACTAGAGAAACGTGACTGTAGTATAGGTACACTTTTGCCAAACCCGGAGTGCAGTTCGGAGTCCAGTCGTGAAGTAATGTTAAATAAGTAAGAAACGACCTGATCCCATCGTCGCCCTTTTACCACCAGACAACCAGACATACTGCAGCGTACCATCTACACTTGGTTGATATCCCGATGGGTCGTACTCAGCGCTTCTCCTCCGCGTTTATTACGCACACAGCCAAAGTGTAGAACTCACAGCAAGAGTGAACAGGTCTCATCTGGGCACGCTCATTCCATCATAGACCTCATCCATCGCTTTCCACCAGGCGTGAAAGAAAGCTCTATAATAGAAAATGCATTTAATGCTGACTTTAAACTTCACTACACAAATTTCTCTCATCTTCTTAACTTACTGTTCTATGGTATGTTTAGTTCTTAGAGCTAAAATATACTACCATTTCCATTCAAAGTGAGCCCTAGTATAAGTTAGAGGATTTAAAATTAACTGGAACAGATGTATAGAACATGAACGTTGTCGTAAAAGTAACTTAGTATCGCAAGTTGCGTCGTCTGCAACTCGAGTGAGTTTATTTTTGTACTACGTTTTAGTCAATTTCAATTATGTACGTCGTCGCTGATAGAAAGGCTTGTTTTAGCTTTGGTAAGTCATAATGGAGACTGTTCTTCAAAGATTCTTTTTCTAAATCTTTCTTTATGTTTTCCCTTTTTTTGCGTTTTTTCGTGTCGGGGTCGGACCTCTTTCTTACGATGATAGTGAGGCCCATGCAGTTGTCTAGTTTCCAGTATTATTTTAATTAAAAAGTTAGATACAATGTATGATCAGCCTGTAATGTTCCCGCTGCTGGGATACCGGCATCCTCTCGGTGAGAGGAAGTGGGCTGTAATTCTCCATGCGGGCCCAGTGCGGGTTGTTAGATTCAATATATTTATTATTTAAAGAACACCAACAGTATCTACAGTCACTATTAGTTTATAAAAGTATACACAAATGATAGGTATACATAACATTTAAAAAGAAAAGACATTGAACATAACCTGCTTAGCAATATAGACTATGAATGTCAAACACAAACGGCCTTATTACAAAATAAGGTTTATCTTTATACCCAGGCTTAAACCATCGAGCCATTTTTTTAATTTCGAGCTTTATTCCGACAATTTTAAAGTTCTCATTACATAATCTGACGTTAAACGCGACCCTAACTTTTCAATTTTGCATTAAGAACACGCTTGTCGGAATAAACTTCAAACTACAGTAACTGGCTCGAAGGTTTGGGTTAGGTCTAAAGGTAGAACTTGCTTTGTGATAAGACGGATCGTTTCTAGATTTTTCAGCTAGAAAAAAGTAAGTATTACCAAACAATGACTGATAAAAAAAAACGTGAACATCAGCCTATCAGTTATCTACCAAAAAAAAGTACAACAACAACATTGTTTATTCATACAAAGACCCAAACCGTGCGACTAAACAACGAAACCGCGACAATTTACGTCTCAGTTTGCATGTTTTTAATCAATTTCCCGAAGAGAATTGTTACTGGAGAAACCCTCGCAAACCCTGATCGTATTAATTCGGCATACTTCGGGTCTCGGCTAATAGCCATCGATTCCTGTCTGTATGTGCGTGGTACATGCGAATGTCTTTATTAGTCGCGGAGTTAGTTCATCGTATGTTTCAGTTATGTGCATGCTTTATAAGTGATTTGAACTGTTACGAGTTGAAATGTATAGGGAATCGCATCGTGTGCGAAGAATTATTTAGTTGGCAGAGCTTGGTGAGGGGAGTTTTAAGTTAGGAGTTCATAGTTTGCAAGAGGTATGTGCTGGGTATAATCAAATATGATTATATTATTTACTAGCTGTACCCCGCAGTTTCACCCGCCGCATCGCCCGCTCGCGTTCTGTTTTTTTTTCTTTTTACTCGGCTCCTAAAGGTAGTAGCGTGATGTTAAATAGCCTTCCTCAAAATTGGGCTATCAAGTACAAAAATAATTTATCAAATCCGACTGATATCCGTTCCAGAGATTAACGCGTAAACAAACAAACTCTTCAATTTTATTATTAACTTAATACTACTACTTACTATTAACTTTATTATTAAAGTATCTGAGAAAAAAGCAATCAGCCTATCACCCTAACACCTAAAACCATAATTAAATTCTCATTTACTACCAAATCTAACATAACAGCTGTATCCATAACTATGTAAAACACGCGCACATATGTAATTTATTTCCCATTAATACTTCACCTGCAAAGGATTTTCGAGCAACGTTCGATAGTGTTAGGCCGAAACTACGAATTCCAAATTTCAAATACGGTTCGAATTTCGGATTGGGATAGGTCGTATACGCAAATCCGCCTTGAACAATCCGTTCTAGGCCGATTTAACTTGTGTTGTGTTAGTGCACTTGTTGTTTTCGCTATTAGCGCCCTGAGTGCTGCGCTTGTTTCGTTTCTTCATTTACAATATGCGGTAGGTGTTTAGCTTTTTCGTCTTATCTTTTGTTACATTATGCTGAGCGGGCCATTAGCTGACGCCATTGCATTGAAATGGGCAAACAAAAGTATCTGGTCCAATATTTGTCCAAAAATATTTTTAGGCTGTTTTTTTTGCTTGAGAATAATTCGTTGGTTATTTTTTATTTTTAGTCACAGCCGTTCAGTAAATACTTAGAAGTAATCGATCATAATAATGATATCTATATTTTGTAATTTGGTCTATTAACAGAAGGCCAATTCTTGTAATTTAAAACGTTCAAAATCTAGTCGCAGTCTCATCTCGGCGACAAACAAATGTCAAAAGTTTGTCAAACATGTAGGGAAATTAGAGGTATTTTTGACAGATTGAGACTGAGATCAGACTGCGAACGTGCTTAAAATTACGTCTTTCCCGCCCGGCCAATGAAAGCGAGTCGAAGCTTCTAGAGCATTCTAGAAGCTTCTTTAAAACATTCGATGCGCACCCCTTTTTGACAAGAGTCGTCTGACGTCCGTTAACTGGGCTGCGCACCGAAAGTGTGACAATATTTTACGAATCTTTATCTTCGTCCCAAACCCTACTGATTTATAATATATATCATTGTGTGTATGTTAAAGTGTTTTTTTAAGTGTCTAGGAGACTACCTAACCACAAACTTTCCTGTACATTTGTTCGAAGAGATATTAGATAAAGATAGGCGAAAGGTCACGCTGTATTTAGAAAATGTATACTCTAAATGTTGAAGGTTAAAGAATTGCGTGCACATTAAGTTGTACAGACGGCAACTTAAATTACTAAATACGAAATACAACTACTGCTGGGCAAAGACCTTCCCAAATCCGTCCAGGAACAACAACTTAATGTCACTTTTTGATTAAAGGTTGGTCATTGAAAAATCTCACAGAGAGAAGGCCTGTGTCCCAGCAGTGGGAACATTATAGGGTGATTATGCTTACGCTTATGCATTGAAAAATATGCAATAAATGAAGGCAGACAAAAACCCACAGATTAAATATAAAGCAGAAACCAGAATATTGGGGCAATGATACTCGTAGAACTAAGCATTCACGTGTAATGAGCAAATATCAATCAATCTTCCTAATATTTTCCCAACTATGTTGGGGTCGGCTTCCAGTCTAACCGGATGCAGCCAAATACCACATACACACAGTATTTTACATGGAGCGACTGCCATTCACATTTAGGCAAATATGCTCTGTATTCTATAAAGATTGAATGCTCAGGGTTGTAATCATAAAATGTTACTATTTTTAACTTTTAAGGAACATAACACTTCTGTATAATCATCTCAGGCACCATATTAAATCAGTAGGTAAATTTCATCAGTAACCTGATGAAAATCTTTAGTGCCACGGTGTTCTGCAAGTGACCTCTGTTACCGACCGTACCTGTACCTTCCTACGATATAGGTACACATCTATAGGTACACAATTGTACACTTGTGTAGATAAAGACGTAAGCGGCATCGTTCTAGTTTAAAGTCGTGACCATTTTAGAGGTTCTATTCTAAGCCTGTAGTTTCATTTTGCAAATAGAATTCCTTCGAATTTCCAGTTTCTTAAGCCGCTACTTCAGATTTCTTGAGAATCGCATTGAAATAACTACATTTTACATTGAATATTTTATAGAATTGACTTATAATTGGAGTTAGATAAAATAAATGTAACATTTTTAAAGGTTTCTTATTTTTTACTGTATCTACGTTTAGGCAAAAAATTCTAGGATAGTATATAGGATAATTCATTGAGTATGGCATTTGTTTTGAGAGCAACACTGATGTGAGCCAATTTCAATCGCGACGATAATATTACATAAAAAAATTGTTCTACAAGTATTTTTCTATTTGATTTGCTAGCTATGAATGTTTACCTTATCTACCTGTTTACCTACTAGGTAATATTTTATTGAAACTTGCTTGCTCAACGAAGTATAATTGCGCGTCTGTACGTGCAATTACACTGCACATACTTCGTCGAGCACAAAGGCACGTGCCACGAATTGCCTGTACAATGCGCGGCATGTGCCTTTAGCGCTTCGAATGGTAAACTACGCATATGACGAATGCCTCAAGCATCTGACATATGAATGTAAGCATTCGCGCGGTATGGTATACCTCGCACAGTCTGTACGCATCATAAAAATCTTAAGTACCTAGATGAATATTATTCAGTTTTTCAGCAATTTAAGTGACATACCTTGTAGAGTGATTCAGGATCAACATTGTGGTCGCAGCGAAGCACGGCGCTGTGGCGATGCACAACAAAGCGAGGCGCACGCAGCTCCACCCACACCTCGGACATGCCTGCCACTGTGGACAAATAAGGAACAGTTATTATTAACTAGCTTACCCGACAGATGTTCCTGACAAAATTTCAATCTATAGAAAAAAGCACTTTCAGTTTTTCCCGAATTTTCCAGGCAACTGTTCTAATATTTTTTTCCTTAAAACCTTATATAACCGAATCGGTCCAGTCGGTCACTCAATAGTGATGCGCTTACCAACGATCGGCAATAAATTTGTATGTACCTATATAAAAATAAGTTAAAGTACAAAACAAGATATTTTTCTTTATCACGGCAAACCCAAATGGCCAAGGAGTGTCATTCATTATTTGTGTACTGTAGATCATAAGCCTGAGAGTTTCAAGTCCAGTGAACGAGGGTACAGTCACAATAATTATAGCTTGGTAGTCGAAATGTTACCTAATCACAGAAGGTATGTTTTTATTAGGAGGCGTTTGAAGGCTTTGACGGATTGACAAAGATTCGAACTAGGCCTGCAGCAGCCCGCACACCCACCTCGCCCGCGGCATAGCGGGCCTTTATTATTATTATATAACATTACAGTGTAATGTAATATAATAATAATCATCAGATCTGATCTGTATGTAATAAAATCAGAGGGTCTAGACAAAAATAAAAAGTGTTTTGTATTTCTACAGCATTTCTCATCGGGATTGACACTTTAAGCTTGAGCTTATTTCAGTCGCGATATAATTTCACTTTGTCTAGGCCCTCCGGACAGGCTGTTCGTTTTAAATTCCTTTACCTCACATGGGAGCGTGTTGTAGAAAAAGCAAAAATCTTTGACAACAGAACACGACACGAGACAGAAATAATAACATTATTCTCGAATTTTCTTGTAAAAGCTTTTCACTTATATTATTACAACTATTCTCAAACACAAAGCTTTGTGTTTGGTCCTTCTGCAATGTATTGCTAAAAATGGGACATGGGTTTAATGCGAAAGTAACTCTGCCTGTCTGTCTGTATGTCACCTTTTCACGCCTAAACTACTGATCCAGTTGTTATGAAATTTAACATAGGTAACCTGGGACCTAGAGGACATTTTCACCCAGAATATTTGTCTAAACTAATAATATAAAGAAAAAAAAAATTGATTTTAGTAAGTTTATTTGTTACCCTTTCACGTTAAAACTGCTGAACGATTTTGATGGAATTTGTCATATGGGCAGACCATGACTTGGATTAGGATATAGGATACTTTTTATTTCGAAATTCTCACGAGATCGACACAAAACTGCGGGGCGTAGCTAGTATTAAACAAAATACATGAGTCGAAGTGGCGGGCAACAGCCAGTGTTACTACTGTGAACTATAAGTGATGTAACAATCGTGGTAAAAGAAATCGAAACAAGCATTGGCGAGTAAACGGGTTTTAAAGGAATCGAAGGCTATTAGACAACAAATAATTGCCTAATAGTCGCAATTTTTATTGGCTTATCTTTGGCTAGCGTAGGTTTTAAGGTGTGCGATAAATTGAAAGTGTGCTTAGAGAATGCTCGGGTTTTTTAAAAGTGTTTTTAACTGAACAGCACCTGTGCTGCTGCGGATTTTGTTACGCCACTTCTTCTTCTCAGCTAAAGCACTAGGAAGTGGTGAAGGGCGGGCGTTTTTGGGGGGGCTGTCTTAGGTAATTTTTACGTTCGAAAAGTGCTGATACTCTGACTAGTTTGAATAACTTTTGATTTTGATTTAGCAAGACCGTTTACTGTTGTGGTCCGATAAGAGAGATATATCCGTTGATATTAATAGTGTTTTACTTTTTTCGCTCAAGTACATTTATGACAATATATATCTATGGGCCTTTTTTTTTAATAATATAAACTGGTGCTTGACTGCGATCCCGCCTGTTGGAAAGGAGTGATGCCTTTCTTAGATATCAGTCATTTTGATTTCAGAAAAGTGACGTCATCTTTTTCCAAAAATCCCATAGACATTTCTATGGCTCTTTCTTCTAAAGGCCCCATACATGGACCTGCACTGTTAGACTAACATAAAATCCTGATAATTATAATATTTGGACTTTAAAAGAGATCCTCCGAGTTTGTTTCTGGATTTCTTCTCAGGGATCAGTCAGCTAGGAAATGCCGGCGCCATCTAGTTTTAAAAAATGAGGAGTGAAAAAGTGTCTTAAAAGATTTACTTACAGAAATAAACATTTCATTTCTATCGAAAATTCTAGAAACGACAGTAATGCCCGAAGTGCTCGAGGCGGTAAGTCGGGATCCTATTTCACAATTCCGTTGATTTTGTCGGACCGTCTGTTATTGATTCTAAACAGATGGGACGGGCCCCTAGAGAACTGCCCGAGTTGGCTCTCATCACGATGTATATGTATGTCGTGGATTTTGAAGATTTAGTGAGAAGATGGACGAAATATAAGATTTTTTACGGAAAAGTATTTTTTGCGTCTGAATGGTTTTTAGTTTGTATTAGGGCTGATTTCTCAATCATCTGATAACTTTATTCGAGGAATAATTTTGAAATTTTGAAAGTTATTTCATACAAAAACTGTCAAACGTCAATTTTATTCCTCTAATAAAAGTTATCTGGCGATGGAAAAATCAGCCATTAATCGATCGTGTTATTTTGTTTCATAAGGGCTGATTTTTTCAACGCCAGATAACTTTATCGGAGGAAAATTTTAAATTTTTTGACAGTTCTTCAATAAAAGGTATTTTTAACGACCTGTTTTGTCTTTTTTGTTACAAATGTTTATCATTGGAAACTTGTAAATGGCCTTAAAATGCATATTGATTAAGAACACTATAAATTAGCTGTACCTAAGTTTAGCACAAATTATTGAATGTTTGTACACTTGGTTGCATTATGTTTATTTTATTTTACTACTAAGTGTTAGTATTCTGTTTTTAAAATTAGATTTTTCTCGTAGTTTTAAATATATTTTTTTATTTTATTTTATACTTTATAAATTAAAATAACCTACGGTATGTATGTTACATTTATGTTAATAACTTTCTATTTTGTAAATAGACGGTACACTGTCTTGAGCTTCAATCTGTAATGTGCGCACACGAACTGAATTCAGTGGGTAGCTGAGAATCGTCATTTATATATTTAAGTAGACATATACTTAGCACTTCTCACTCACTCACTCTACTTGACAATTCTCAGCTGCCCACTGAATTCAGTTCTGAAAAACAAAATAAACAACGCGGAATGACCACTTAACTCTGTAAACAGTATAGAGAGCGCAGAATAAATAAACATACTGATTCTACAATTATGTACATCTTACCTAAACAAAGTTATTCTTGTTCCCAATTATAAAGCTAGGCTAGACGGTTGCATATGAATATTTTCTAAGAAAACATATGCACTAACAAATGGAACAATGAGGTCCTTCGCCCCTCGAGGTAACGAGTCACATGAACACTAAGCTTTAAAGTTAAGACTGCACACACGGCACATAATTACTACCCGGTTCCCTATGTCTTAGTGGACGGGGAACTTAAGACCCTTAATTGCGCAATTGTTTCAATTCTTTAAACGTTACATAAGAGTAGTAAAGAAAGAAAGAAAGAAAGAAAGAAAAAGTATTTATTGCGACTCGTACAGGAAGATTATAAAACTAAACTAAACACAATAAAAAAAAAAAAAAAAACAAATAACATAAAAAAAAAGTAACAAAAAGAAAAATGAAACAGAAAGTCTTATACGAGGCCAAAAGGCTCCTATCTCAGCATGATGCTGCGACATTAAAAAAATAAATGTCGCAGCGCTGGTATTCTGATAGGGCCCGCTGTGATGTCACGGGCAATTACAGTAAGTAAGTAGTAGTAAGTAGTATTAGTAAGAAGCTCTACGTAGTACCTAATAATAAAACAAACCTTTTTCTAAAGGACTAGATTTATTTTGAGTAGACTATCATCTGAGCAGTGGTGGTCCAGTGGTAACGGTCCCGAATAACGAGCCGTAGCTCGTGTAGAACCCAGCCAGGCGCATTACTTTGTGTAGATAGTTTCATCACCACTGCTCTCAAAACGGTGAAGAAAAACATCGTGAGATAACCGGCCGGTCTTAGAACCAACAATTCGAAGACATGTGACATCTAACTACCCGCACTGTGCCCGCGTGGTAGATTACAGCCTACTAACTCTATGAGAGAGAGGGCCTGTGTCCCAGCAGTGGGAACATTATAAGCTGATCTTGTTATGTTTCGATTAACATCTCATTTCCAACTAATTATTATTCATGAAACGAGGTGTGTCGTTTGAGCTATTTACTTACCGATTGCTTGTTAGATTTTTTCTAGGAACATGAATGTGTTGTTGAGAATGTCAAATTTTCCCAATCAACCTTGAACCTAATGCTTTATCGATAAAGTTGAAAATCTATTAAAGAAATTTGACAAATGGTAGTAGCTGATGTGCTGGCGTCTTTACTAACACAGACGTAAACTAAAAAAAAAAGAAAACAATTAGCTCCTAAATTATAAATGATCACTGAATATACATTGGGGTAATTGATCCCACCCAGCCTATCCCTTGCTGCCCTCCCCCAGCGACACCCTAATACGAGGTCCGTATCCCATGGGTCGCTTAGTTTTATGGTCTGGCTGGAGGCCTTAATTTATTGAGGCACCCACAGGAAAGTCTGTATAAGTAGCCGACAACCTCCTAGGTTGACCTGCGGGATACCATTCCCAAAAACAATAACATACTAAAAAAATGTTGCCGCCATTTCCATATCCATGTGATGTAAAAGTAGAAAAATCGACTGTTTGTAACAGATTTACGCAACTACGTAGTTGACAATTTGTCACTTACCAAAAGTGTAGAAGTTTTAATCTAGGAAAACGTTTAAGATAAAAGATTCAGCCGACTTCAAAAGGTGTGAACTTAATATTTACGTCTCCGAATCGTGTCAGGTCCCCTGTTAAAAGTGCCATGTGACGCAAGCTTGAGCAGGCTAGAAGCGACTTTACGATGATAACTTTCTTGCGCCAGCCTACCGTCTGTAAATGACGCTATATTTCACCTCGCCCCCTGAGACCGGGAGCCGTAAAACCGGTGTAAATTTAATCTCTATCTAAATTTCAACCCCTGCTTAATCTCGATTTTCGTAGGATTGAACATTATTTCGAAGGTAATTTCGTTTAGTGAAGATATTGATTAATGTTGGCTTGATACATAGATACGTCTTGCTTTCGATGTGGCAGTAGTTTGGCGAAGTATTTAAAGTATCTGTTAGTGGAAGTTGTTTGAATCGATCGTTTCCAGCATACGTTCATTAATGTCTTTGTCACTTGTCGATTATGTTCGATGAAGTATATAACGAACATTATTTATGTATAATGCGCTGTAACTCTGACAAAAACAGCCTTCTTCTGTTCTAATTATATCTATACAAATAAACAAAATTGAAGTGTCTGTTTGTAATGTCAAAACAACAGCTTTCTACTAAATGCATATGAAAGTATTACGATATTTATAAAAAAAAAACAATTTTCCGTTGTTCCGGCTAATCTCCGAAACGGTTAGACCAATTTTGAAATCCAATCTGTTTTCCGACATACACTATAGCTACAGCTACTAGAATTGTCGCACTGACAGCTGTCAGTTACGCATTCTCTCGACGGCCGAACTGTAAACAAACCGTAGATACGTCACTACATTAATGAAAATGTCACGAACAATAGCCGTTTGAGTATTTCCTAGAAAAACTCCACTCAAAATTCGAGCAACAGATGGCAAACAAAGAAAATGTTTTATTTATTCGATACATTTGTTATAATCTGAGAACTATCTGTGTTTCTTGCGGAAACTTGGCGCTAATAATGTTGCAATGTTTTTTTTTCTGTTCTTGTGATATCTCTATCTTTGGGGTCAAGTTTAGTTGTGATAGTTATCTTTTTTAGGGCTGATTGTTCCAACGCCAGATAATTTTATTCGAGGAATAATTTTGAAATTTTGACAGTTATTTCATACAAAAACTGTCAAACGTCAATTTTAATCCTCGAATAAAAGTTATTTGTCGATTGAAAAGTCAGCCCGTAATCAAATTAAGATTTGCTATAGGTATCATTAAGGTGGTCAATGTGGATATAAATAGTGCAAAGAGTCAGCTGTATTAGTTTGTTACCTCCCTTTTGTTGTATGCAGTTGTGGCGGCATCTACATCGCCACATGCGCACGCAGAGTTTACCGCGCAACAAGCATAATATATCCAACCTCCCAACATCAATCGTAGGGCAGTAGCCCACCAGAAATGACACCCGACTGATTGGAGGATCCTCCCCTTCTCTATGGAGAATGAGTAAATTTATACACTGTCCATCAAACCTTTGTATAGTCTACAAAGACACGTATAATAGCTTCCTCTGCCCACATGCACCGCAAATAGAAAGATAAAAAGAAAATACGTTAATTTGCGGTAAACATGAAGCAGAGAAAGGACACCAACACAAAAAAAAAATAACAAGTTGGGGAAGATATGCTATGTGCGTGTGGATTGAGAGATCTTTTCGAAAAACTCTTCCAATCCCGACCAAATTATAAGAGGATTTAGGAAATAATTGTGAAAACTGGTTTTAAAATTTCTGAACTTTTTGTGTGTAAGAATTACTTAGAATTAGAATTACGAACTTAGAATTCCTTAGTAAGAGCACTACACATACAGTACCTAACTTTGCAGAAATTTGTCATTTAAAAACGTAATTTTATATTATTTAAATTATGTAGTGAAACCAGACAAAAATTACTAGTATAAAAACGTTTCGTTTAATATAAAATAGGACAAAATAAAAAAATATGTCTACCCTACTCAACGTTTTCCTCAAGGATTGTAAAAAATGATTTATCTTTTTAAGTATAACACTTACAGGGACGACTGATTCGTCAAATTTTAGTACAACATTTTTCACAATTTCTGATGTATCTACCTTCTACCTATAAGTTTTGGTTTATTAAATATAGTTCAAAATAATGATCTCTCAGTTGGGACGATCGACAAAAAACAAGATTTTCGTTTTCTCTTGAACCAGTAAGATTTCAATCACGATTATTGTTTCACAAATTTTCCCAGAAGCATAATTTGCTATCAACATGATAATTATTCATACTTTTTCAGTATTAGGTCGTGTTTTACAAAATCACTCAATTGAAAATTGACCACTCTGAGTGATCCATATAAACCGTTATAAATCTTAAACGTGGCTTTGAAACGAATCGAAATTTTGTTTAGCAGTTTCCACAAATCCTTCACAATTAATTAAAATGCAAATTATAAACACATAGGCAGTATATTCTTGGATACGCGTTATGGCTTTTTCTTCAGTTGTCCAGATTGTGAGATCCAGCTAATGAGTTCTAACTTTCTTTGTTTAGGTTTCACAAATTTTACACCTTACCATGAAGTTTTCACAATTATTTCCTAAATCCTCTTATAATTTGGTTGGGATTGGAACAGTTTTTCGAAAAGATCTCTCAATCCACACGCACATAGATATGCTTTACATCTACGCAATCAAACGGCCATCGCTCAGCCCCTATGCAAGACAGCGCTGGCCCAGCGCTGTCTTGCACTAAATGCATGTAGCGCTTAACTTTCTATTTCTATCAATCATTCGAAGATGACTGAAACAGAATGATATTTTAACCACTGGAAAGCCGTAATTACAGAAACTATTAAAAAGCCATTGTGTCTCGCGTGGATCCACGTTCCAATACGAAGGGTTAAATACGAACGCTGTAACTGTCACTAAACAAAAAAAAAAAACAACTGCTTTTATTTCATGCGGCCATAATAGTACAAAAAATAACAACCATAATAAAAACAAGGAAACTTAATGGATCGTGACAAACAAAACATTATGTTTTAAGAATCGTGTCCAGAGCCGCGTGCCATGCCGGTGGCCATTACTCATAATCAATCAACAACGAAAATTATTTGAAATACTCATTACCCTTATACATATACTTAATTGTGTTTATTTATAAGTTGGCAGTTATGGTCACGGTGTTCTTGGCCAAAATGTTTATGGCGGAAAATCATGCCATTGTTATTTGTTGTACGTAATTTTAAATTTTTTAAGTCATTATTCAGGTAATACTTAGGTATATTGGTACTTTTACTTAATCTAAGATTTACATTTCCCACACAGTGTTAAGCTTATTTATTTATTTTTTGTAAATTTATTTGACCATGGACATGACTTTATAAAATACTAGCCCGTGGCTTTCTCCGCGTGACATTTCTTTTTCCCCCGCTATAATGTACTTCATTTTCGCTAAGGCATTCATTCGGACTTTTTTATTTTTGCTCGGCTCCTAAGTGTCCTAGTGTGATGTTCAGTAATAAATAATAATAATTAATAATAAGTTGACATAACCGTCCCGCATTTTTTTTTTTTTTTTTTGGGATGGGAAATCATCAAATGACCCCTCCCGCTCTGGGTGGAGCGGAAGGGAGTGTCAGACTCTTACTGACTAAAACCCACCCATGTTCCTTCCTTCGCCCTTTATGTTCCGGGGTAGCGGTAACCCTTCCGGACAATCCCGCTGCCCCGGCAGGCTTCGACCCTGAGGGGCCCCTCGTTGCTGATGCTGACATCTCTTTGAGGCGCGCGTGGAACACTTACGCGCCGTCCGGCACGGGCCTGGTCCTGATCGGGCGGTGAGCTACCCATTGCTCTCCGCCCGCAGGCCCGCGCCTACGGTGGCCGGTAGTCTCCTATGGACTCCCGACGCCCGGGGCGTCTCCCGCGGCGGCTGGGACGGGAGGCTCTCTCCCTCATCCGTCCCGCCACCTCCTTCGCTAGCATGACTGCTTCGCAGAAGGAGGCGACTGCCTCCCACTCCCTCTCGCTCCGGACCATGGCTTGCACCAGGGCCGGGCGCGAGAGGCCGCCGCCGCTGCCGATCGCCTCCACGAGGACACGGCGGTGCTCCGCCCAAGCGGGGCAGACCTCCACCGTGTGTTCCACCGTGTCCTCTGGGCGATCCTGGCAATGGTGACAACCGTCCCGCATGACGAGAACCTCGTGAAAGCCGAGAAAGATAAACAAATCAAGTATCTTGACTTGGCTCGCGAGGTTGTCGACATGTGGCATGTGGACTCAGCAATCATTGTGCCGAAAAATATTAAAAAATGTAATTTATATGTTGAATAAAAAGTTGAAATAAAGATTAATAATAAAAACTTTTTTGCAAAAAATATTAAAAAAATTAGCCTCTCAAACAAACTCTTCATCGTTATTACTAATATACATAGATAATTATAGATGAGCATCACTTTATAAAGTACTAGCTGCGCCCCGCGGTTTCACCCGCATAAGTTTCGATCCCGTGGGAATATCGGGATAAAACGTATTCTATATGTTAATCCTGGTTATAATTCATCTGTGTGCCTTTCATCCAAAGCCGTCCAGGAGTTTTTGCGTGAAAGAGTAACAAACATCCATCCATCCATCCATCCATACAAACTTTCACGTTTATTATTATTACTAGGATAAGTAGGATAGTAGGATTGGTCCAAATAGTCTCCGAATGCACCACTGGGCCCAACTTGGCAATAAGCATACAACTCGAGAAGAGATTACCGTTTCGCGAGAAGACTATTATAACATCACGTCGACATAACATCACGCCTAGTTTCCCCCTAGGGATTGGGCAGAGGTGTATCTACCTATTAGTGCACCCACGGGTCGCTAGTTATTTTATTTATAAGTCCCATGTAGGAGGCGAGCCTATTGCCCTAAACCGGGCACAAATCCAGACTCTGGGGGTCTACTCCGAAGTGGTATCGGCCGAATGTTTGGCCGTTTCTTGCTACGAAGTTACTATTTGGTTCGGTCGGTCCCGATCCTACACTCCTACACTCTTTCGAATATTGACTATGGTCCCGACCCGACTGAGCCGATCCGAACTTTTTTCGCATTTTTCAATAATATTCGGTTCGGCCATGTGTCGGTCCGATCCAATCATTCGCACTTTGCACTTCGTAGTTGACCCCCTGGGCTGATACTGAGAAATTCATGACGGAAAAACCCAATAAACTTTGCCTGACCTGAGTAACGAACCCAGGACCTCATACTCAGCAGTAGCGTTTGCGACTACTACACCAACGAGGCAGAATTATAACAGACATATTTTCCAGTATGTGGCAATACCAAGCTAACAACCGCACCTTCTATTACTCATCATAAACTAATAACACCAATTGTCAAAGCAAATTGCACCCTATGTTCATAGAATATAGAAGTCGTTAAAATTAATCGTTTTCCCGATTGCAACCGAACTCGTCCGGACAGCTGGCGGACAGAACTTTAACTTCCAACCTAAGTAATGCGTACTTAGTGTCAGGTCGCTCACTGACCCAGTTTCCTCTGTGAACTATGACCTGACTCAATTGCGGTGTGTGGTTGTAACCACGTAAGGTTTTGATAAAGAAAACCTTGCTGGAGGTTTCGTTTACCTGACTATTCAGAAAGAAAAAATAAAGAAAATACGTTTATTTGCGGTAAAACATGACGCATAAAAAGAACACAAAAAATAATAAGTTGGAGGAAAACATGCGTCACATCCACGTAAAACGGCAATTGCTCAACATAATGCTAAGACCCTATACGCGACAGAGCCTAAGCGCTGGTTTTCAGCGATTGACGGAATCGTGGGTAGACTATACTTGGCCTAGATAAAGAAGTAGATAGCAGAACCATACATACATATAAACTCACGGCTTCTCCCCTTGGGGATAGGCAGAAATTACAGAAAGCCACCAGCTACTCTCCTTACACACACCTTTTGCCTAGTTTATGTTCATACTTCTAGTCATACACGTAAACGAAAAATGTTGTTGATAAATCGATACTACGCCCAGGTTGACACGGGCGCATTTTTGCGGCGGGATTTTATTGCGCACTGGATTTTCAACGCACTTCTTAGCGCCGAGAGTTGAAAATCCAACAGTATGCTTTTTTGATGCGCTGGGATGCGCTCTGTAGGATTCTCAATGCTCGGCTAAACACCGAGACTTGAAAATCCAGTGCGCGATAAAATCCCGCCGCGATATTTTTACGTCCATGTGAACAGGGGCTAATCCTATTTCATAGAAAGAAAGTCAAACAAAAGATGTTGTAGATAAATCGATATTACGCGACGCCCAGGTTGACACGGGCGCATTTTTGCGGCGGGATCTTATTTCGCACTGGATTTTCAACGCACTGCCTAGCACCGAGAGTTGAAAATCCAACAGTATGCTTTTTTGATGCGCTGGGATACGCTCTGTAGGATTCTAAATGCTCGGCTCAACACCGTGAGTTCAAAATCCAGTGCGCGATAAAATCCCACCGCGATATTTTTACGTCCATGTGACTGGGGGCTAATCCTATTTCATAGAAAGAAAGTCTGTTATTCATCATCATCATCCACAGCCCAAAACGGTGGAGAAAAATACCGTGAGGAAGCCGGCTTGTCCTAGAACCAAAAATTCGAAGACATGTGACATCTACCAACCCGCAATGGGCCCGCGTGGTGGATTGCAGCCCACTCCCTCTCGAATAGATGAGGCTTGTGTCCCAGCAGTGGGAACATTAAAGGCTGATTATGTATCCATGCCTCTCTTTTCTTATGCCAATCCCCACGGTCCTGTGATACCATTAATAGAGCACAATTCAAGAGTCCAGCTTGAAGGAGTTTCCTTGCCATAAAGATTTATAATACTTGGTCCAATACAGTAATGAGGGAACCTTCACCTACTTCAATCAAAAACGATGTAACTAACCATAAACCCATATAGATATAGTATCACAAACAACAAATAACTGCTTAATTTTCGTTAATTGACCAATTTTTGGTCACTCTTATGGGCTTGTAATAGTTCAGTTGAAATTCATATTTTGCCCCCACTTCCCCGCGCCATATATCGCTCTATCCCGCTCGCACTGTCAAACTGATTCAATTAGGGTGAACTAAACTGTTGATGGACGTAGGCTTGTTAATAAGTGATTAAATTACGATTATACTAGTTACGTAGCTACTCTTCAGCTTTATTATTGGTATACATAGATAGATGAACATCACTTTATAAAGTACTAGCTGCGCCCCGCGTTTTCACCCGCATAAGTTTCGATCCCGTGGGAAAATCGGGATAAAAATTATCCTATATGTTAATCCTGGTTATAAACCATCTGTGTGCCAAATTTCATCCAAATCCGTTCAGCAGTTTTTGGGTGAAAGAGTAACAAACATCCATCCATCCATCCATACAAACTTTCACGTTTATAATATTAGTAGGATAATAGGAAGTAGGAAGTAGGATTAATTACAAAGTGAATACTGCAGTATTGTTGAAACTACAGCCATTAATGCTAAGACAATTTTCCCAATCTGAGGTAGTCTACAGGCCCTTAAGTCACGGAACGCACTACTCTACCCACGATTTGTACCTTCTATTATTTATACTTATTTCATTATTTCTTGCCCCTTTTTGGTTCATTATACACAAGTATAATGGAATGATTACTTTGAAATACCTATACAGGGTGGCCGGAACATTGACGTCCAAAAATAAAATTCAGTTATGAAAAAGTTGGTCTAAAGTGCAAATTTTTTTATGATTATGAAAGCTGAGAGTCTGGCGCATTCTTGAAGCCTACTTAGGAACCATGAAGTTTCCTGTTTAAATTTTTTATTTAAAGTTAAAATGCTAAGTCATAATTTACCGAACGCAATTTTTTCACTTTAGACCAACTTTTTCATAACTTTCATCACAGTTACGAAGCTGATTATTTTATGCATAAAAGTACTACTCACGAAGATTCAGTTGCAAAAAAAAAATCTCGACAAAGCCATTTTTTAGATTGGTCAGGTCGATCATTCTCAAAAAATCAGAAAAAAATTCGTAACTCGAAAACTACATGGGGGTGATTCGGATACCCCACGATACGAGGGAACTAAATTTTATTTTTGGACGTCAATGTTCCGGCCACCCTGTATATATGAAGGGGATTCGTCACCAGGGGGTTAAGACATCATTGGAGTTCCGAAATAATACTCGCCAAACTTTGGTTTACACTTATAATTACTGTTAACAAACTTAGAACTCAAAATAATCTAGGATGCCTGAGATCTAGATAGATTAGAAATTAGGAACGCGGGAAGTTTAGTGCGGAGTAAGAGCAAACGACTCAATCTCACGGTCCGACCAAAAAGTCCGCGCTCGACCCTTGCACCCGGCGTCCGTCATTTTCTCGTTCAGGTTAGCCAACCTAACTGTCAGTGTCTACCATCATTCAAGAACTAATTCGGTCATGCGTTCGGTATTGCCATTACTCCACACTAACCATTCCCAAGTTATTACTTGTCGTTCCTAAACGAACGACTAACTTTCATTCGACTTAGTTCCTCTAAAGGAAGATAAATGGCGTTAATTTAAATTGAGGTTAGATACGCGACGTGTGCGTTGACGCTTCGACATATATTATAGTTGTTCAGTTATTTAGTATTTGGATTAATGATATCTTCATTAGGTTATGGTGGTCACCAGATGTTGAAGAGTGATAGTGTGTGTTTCTGTGTGTGGAAACGTCTTTTCTTTCATCTCGTATCATCATCTGTCAGCCTAACCTTTTCCCAACTATGTAAGGGTCGGCTTCCAATCTAGCCGGATGCAGCTAAATACCAGTGTTTTACAAGGAGCAACTGCCTATCTGACGTCCACGACCTAATTATTAGGTAATACAATATCCCTTAGTAAGACTGGTTGTCAGAGTTTCGGGCTTCCGACAACCTGTGACGACTATCAAAAATCCATGAATGACAGCCGGGACCAACGGTGTGCTTTCCTAGGCACGGAGGGGTCTTGGTATGTAATTTCTTAAGAATATGTTATAAATATTTAGGAGATCCAGAGGCCAACTGCAAAAGGACGAGAAGTGAACAAAATATAGGAAAAGGCGACGATTTTAACATTCATCTTTCCTAGAAACCGATTTACCGTCGCCCCGGTGTTCACATGTTTCCTAAAAATACGACACAAAATTGCGCAATCTACAAGGAGGCAATGGGGCACAGACAGGACGCAGACGCGTCTGAGTACAAATTATGTTGCATCCTGTCTACTTGCCCCGTAATAAGAAACTTGTGCACCGAAGAGCGAGAATATAACCAAGCAATAACAAAGATGGTTACTTAAAACACTTTCAACGACTTCGATTGCTTCCACAGTTTCATCGGTCACAGCCGTTTGGAACAAGAAGAAGAGAAGAGAAGAGAAGAAGAAGAGCACTGGTGGCCCAGTGGTTTTGGCCCCGACTGACGAGTTGTAGTTCATTTCGAACCCAGACAGGCACTTTACTTTGTGTATTTAATTTCATTACCAGCGCTTTAAAACACGGTGAAGGAAAACATTGTGAGGAAACAGACTTGTCCTAGAACCAACAATTCGGAGACATGTGGCATCCACCAACCCGCACTGGGCCCGCGTGGTGGATTATGACCCACTCTCTTTCATAGAAAAGACGCCTGTGTCCCAGCAGTGGCAACATTAGCGGCTGATTAAGTAAGCTGTTTGGATTGTTGTCCGAAATCATTAAGGTTAGTATAATAACATCATGATCAGTTGAACTCGATCGATTGAAGGAAATATTTTCGAAGTATTTTAAAAGCAACTAGGTTAACGGTAATAACAAGATTTGATTGTCTTTAATATTATTCTTAGGGGCTGATTTTTCAATAATCTGATAACTTTATTTGAGGAAAAATGTTGAAATTTTGACAGTTATTTCATACAAAAAACTGTCAAACGTCTTTATTCCCCGAATAAAAGTTACAAGATGATTGAAAAATCGTCTCTTAGTCACACCATTTTTTAAATTGTCCTTGATATACACAAGGACACTTTCAGATATTCATAAATTAGGACAAAAATAAACGTGAATGTAGATTTTGGGAAGTGGAATTCGCGTGAGTGAAAGGACGTACCTAAGGAGCCCTAGACTGCTCGTTATTTCAAGTATCACCAGAACGTCTACGTTATTTTGACTAATATAAGTATACTTTGGTGAATACTTACATCTTGTACTTTAGAAAAAAAACGTGTTTTCTGATTTTTTTATAAGAAGATGTTTATTTTATTTCATATTTTGATTGTTGTTTTTATTTATTTATTTATAAATAGGAGAACCAACAGCTAAACCAAATTAATAACAATTGTATAAGCGAAACAGAGCCAATTACAGGTTCTCACGAGTCACGACACAGAGAAGTTAGTAGAAATTTTAGGATCACTAAGTAGCAAGCACGATAAAAATTATTTATTTATGTCTAATCGCATGCTGCACTGGTTGACGTTATCACGTCAACCAGTCGCTGAAAACCAGCGCTGGGGCTCTGTCTTGTATAGGGTCTTAGCATTATGCTGAGCGATGGCCGTTTTGCGTGGATTCGTCGCATGTTTTCCTCCAACTTGGTATTTTTTTATATGTTTGTGTTCTTTATATGCGTCATGTTTTCCCCAAATAAATGTATTTTCTTTCTTTTTTTTTTGAGAGCTAAATATCTTATTCGTTATATCACAATTCACAATATATATCTAAATTGTAATTAGTTCAAACAAAGAAATTGACATTATGTAGTTTATGGGCTGATTTTTCAATCGATAGATAATTTTTATTCGTGGAATAAAATTGACGTCTGACAGATTTTGTATGGAAGAACTGTCAAAAATTCTAAACTTTTCCTCGGATAAAACTATCTGGCGTTGGAAAAATCAGTCCTAAGCACGATTAATATTCAGATAAGCTTCGAAGAAAAGTTTGACACATAACTGCTTTTGCTTTTGCAGTTCAAAATGTGGACAAGTTTACTACGTTGCCATTTTTGTATTTTAAGAGCTCAAGACGTGGCACTGTCGAGAGCACACATGTTTTAAAATCGTCGAACGTGTGAATTTCTTTCCAATGTTTTATTCGACGAATAAAACTCGTGATAAAAATCACACATTTGTTTGGAAATACCTTCGTTTCGTTCACGACAGACACTCTTATGTGCTATATTTCTTTTATAGCTCTTCGCTATCTTGTGGGATACCAGTATTTTGTAAAAAATGTACACATATCTTACTATTGTCACATTTTTAAGTACAGTCAGCAACAAAAGTCGGTTAACACTCCAGTTGTTTAAACCTCAATTATTGAGCAAAATATTCTTAAAAAACATGTACTAATAGAATATTTAAGAATAATGAACTCTTTTCTATTACATGAAATAGTGAAGACCAATGTATCGCATCATTATGTATCAATTTAGATGATTTGTAAAAGTAACCGAGTTAATTGACTTTTTTTGATTATGCTATAATGATGATGGTGAACAGGCTTGTTCATAGATATCACAGAAAACAACAGAAAATAATAATAAAATATATTTTTGAAGCAATTGAGCAGAATTATAATTGTTACGTGAATGTAGAAGTATTGTGAATCCAGGAAGAACCTGTTCCTATGCCAAAATAAAACTACATCCTACAAAAACGTAACAAAGCTTATGAAAACTTACTACCTTACAAAAGACAACGGGCCTTAGGCAAAACTACAGAACAAAACTTTGCTTCGTTTTGAATAAAATTTGAATAGCGTAATTTAGTAGATAAAATATTATTTCTTAATTACATAGTGGCTGTCCCAAGTGCCTGCGGCTGTGAAAGGGTCCAGTTGAGTTGGTAGCCTAACGAAATGAGAGTAAAATTTAGAAACCCATATACAGCATGTATTAGATAGGTGTGGTCACACTTAAGGGTGTGTGTGGTACAGATTGAACTGGACAACTTTCTCCATTCGGCTAACATCGTAATCGCGAAAATAATATCAACTGTCCCATACAAAACTTAAAGGCCGCGACTTACGACTAGGTCGTAGGTTCGAACTCAGAGAGGCACTTGTGTAAATTATTTAATCACCACTGCTCTCAAAAACGGTGAACGGATCATCGTGAGGACCATCGACACCGTGGGTCTTAGAACCAAAACTCGAAGACATGACCATCCCGCACTTGGCCCGCGTGGTAGATTACGGCCCACTCCTTCTTACATAGAATAGAATAGATTTTTTTTATTTCAGACAAGAGTCCATAGGGTTAGTAACAAATTCACTTAACTTCTAGTGTTAGTAGGTTACAGACACAGATGTACATACAATTAAAACTCAGCGTGGAGCTGCATCCACATAGAGAACGCCTGTGTCCCAGTAGTGGGAACATTATAGGCTGAATATGCATACAAAACTTTAATTCATCATCATCTGCCTAGCTTTTTCCCAACTATGTTGGGGTCGGCTTCCAGTCTAAGCGGTTGCAGCTGAATACCAGTATTTTACATGGAGCGACTGCCTATCTGACCTCCACAATCCAGTTACTGGGTAATAGGTACGATACCCCTTGGTAAGACTGGTTGTCAGACTTTCGGGCTACTGACGACTGTCAAAGATCCACGAATGACAGCCGGGACCAACGGCTTAACGTGCTTTCCGAGGCACGGAGGGGTCTTGGTATGTGAAGACGGTCACCCATCCACGGACCAACCGCGGCAAGCGTAGCTTAACCTGATCAATCGACCCGTGCGGCTGTTATTACTTAGCCGCAAGCCCCTCAAAACTTTAATACATATTCGACCGAAATGTATGGATGAATTTTTTTTTTGCGATTACGATGTTGATCCCATAGAGAAAGCTGTTCAGTTTGATGATGTACCACACCCTTAAATATGACCACACCATTCAAACTCATACTCAAATCATTTATTTCAATTAAACTATATACAGGCACTTTTGAACTGTCAAAGAGTCGGTCAGTTAGTTTGAAAGTTGAAACTAGTTACCTACCCATTCCAAAACGTAGATCTCTATGGAGAAGAACGGGCAAGAAACTTTCTGATACATACTGTATATGGGAAGTGATTGGTTAGTGTATACTGTGGTCCTTTGTGCTAGCCTTTTGAAATGGGAAAAACGAAGGAGAAGGGTCTTAAGCTTTGGATTTAATTATGAAAATGTTCTGGTAATTATGAAGCAGCCTTTTATCTTTAGTAATCCAACATCATCATCCTTTGCCTGCCCTTATCTCTATTAACTAGATACCTAATATGATGCTTAAGATGCGAAAAATTATGTGCGTGTGTGTGTGTGTGTATTTTATTTTCTCTTTTACTCTTACACCCGCTGTCTACATCTCTCTGTCTACTCTCCTATCGCAAGTATAGAGATTTCTTTAGAAATAAGCATCACTTTTGTACGGTCACCAAATGAGATATGTAACCAGGGATGTTTTCAAATAAAATTTAATTTAATTAATAGAAAACAAACAGTTCATTTATCAAATTTTCTTTTTCTTTTCCTTTCGCAATGACTAATATAGGCAGAATGTTTTCTTAATAAGAAGTGCACTTAGTTTTAATAGGCTTTTTTGGGACCTTAATGTCGACTTGTTTTGCACCAGTGTATCGACAAGACGGCTTTTGGCACAGTCTTTTTTCTTGGATAGTTAACTATCTACTCTTAACTAAAACGAACTACACTACACTACTACTATATTACTTGTATGTACTTTCTTTTTATCGACCTTTTTCCTTAGCTATGAGTGGAGGCTTGTTATTAGCAATTTTTTAATATTACACTCTTTTTTCTTTCTTTTCTTTTCATGCTTCCTTTTCTTTTTTCTTGGTTTGTTAGTATGTAAGCCTTCTTTAAAATATAATAAATAAATAATAAATTAAATTAAATTTCATTCCAAAAAAATCCATCGGTTTATTACTAAACTTTAACTACACATATATCCGACGACCCTGGTTACTAATCTCGTTTACCGACTGTACCTATTTTTCTGTAAATATTTTTTCTTGTCTGTTTATAAATGATTGAATAAATAAATAATAATCCTCATCATCCGCCTAGCCTTTTCCCAACTATGTTGGGGTTGGCTTCCAGTCTAACCGGATGCAGCAGAATACCAGTATTTTACATGGAGCGATGCCTATCTGCCTATCTGTTTAAACAAATAAATAATTTGATGAGTTATTGCATACATTTGCCAGTAGCATGTTATATGTTTATTGTCGTGCCTTATTAATTTCACTTCGTGTAAATACAAGCTAGAAATTGTTTCATTTCACATTGTCAACTTTATTTATGTACATACAGAGTGGCTATTAGGTTATCACATTAAATACTACAACAGTTATTGCAAGTTGTTATCAGTCTGTTAAAATAATAAAATAATCAATTTTACTAAAAATATAAACTGAAATTATCAGACGAAATAAATGGCCTAAAAATTGTCACGACATAAACAACCCTCGATAATAAGGCACGCGCGGGGCGATGGTATCAATAAATCAGCAAGTTAAGTTTATGGCACTGTTACTAAATAATCACACATTAAGATTAATGTTGTTAAATACTCAAACGGAAAAAAAATCCCAAGACTAGAATGTTAATTGATATTAATTATTTTAATTCTGTATGTTTAAAATACGTAATGTAGAATACGTGGTTTCAATTCATGTGCAAAACTAATCGTCATACTGTATAGCATGATAAAGCAGACGAGTTTTTTTTTTTTTTTGATAGCCAAATCTTGAGGAAGGTTATAGGTCACGCTACAACTTTTAGGAACCAAGTAAAAATAATAAAATTCAGAAAGAAAGCTAACCGAAAACAAAGTAATTTATAAATAATCCGAATTCTTTTAAATTAAACGGCGGTCGAATCCACGAGGCACACCTAGTAGACTTATATGATTTCAGCATTAGATTTCATACCAAGACTAACTAAGTTAATATATATTTAACTAGC
Organism: Apamea monoglypha; assembly: GCA_911387795.2. Classification (NCBI taxonomy): domain Eukaryota; kingdom Metazoa; phylum Arthropoda; class Insecta; order Lepidoptera; family Noctuidae; genus Apamea; species Apamea monoglypha. The sequence continues at coordinate 5,123,686 of OU426920.1, forward strand.
TGCGCCTCATGGTTTCACCCGCATAAGTTTTGATCCCGTGGGAATATCGGGATAAAAAGTATCCTATATTTTAATCCTGGTTATAAACCATGTGTGTGCCAAATTTCATCCAAATCCGTACAGTAGTTTTTGCGTGAAAGAGTAACAAACATCCATCCATCCATCCATACAAACTTTCACGTTTATAATAATAGTAGGATTAGTATGAAGTAGGATAGTAGGATTAGTAGGAACTTTCACAGTTACTTCAAAAATCTAAATGATATTTTTTTTTTTTTGACATAAACTAACATCGGCACTTATGAAATGTCAGAAGCTAGGTGCACGGTTCCAAGTAATCATTTCCTATGGAGAAGAGCCGGCAAAAAACTCCACAGTTACTGTTTTAAAATAATTTGTACTATCTTTTGTTTTTATTTGCATTGCGATGTCCAGGAATTCGTTTGAAGGGTTATTTTTTAATTAATTTAGAAGCACTCGCATTAACTAGCTAAAAAATTGTCACACAACATTAGCCACACTTAATAAACACGTTTCTATTAAAAATATGTTAATATTTTCTGTACTGTAAAGCATTGCGTGCAGCACAAAATAAAAAGTTTTTTTTTTTAAACTTGTTTGTCCCATATGTCTAGTGGTGCTTAACACACCTCTTGAGGGAGGAGGGGGGTAGTAAGTGCCGTTATTAAGAACCTACCATAATTAGGTTTTTAAAACAGATGATTTACTGGCACCTATGTCAGTCATGTAGGATCAAAAACTAAAATTAGGAAAATTACAAAGGGATTGTGTGCACTGGCACAGTACATATAGAAATAAAATAGTCGGTTTGTGGTTCATTTCCTTTACTTATAGAGTCTAACGGGCCTCTGCGAGTTGACTTCGGAACCTCGTATGCCTACCAAAGGTCCTTATGACCATGAGATAATTATGCGAAGAGCATAAAAATATCTAAAATTATAATTGTGCAAAGACAGCTCGTTTTAAGTTCTATTTATCGAACTTGGAATTAAAAAAAAAAGCTCATGTGGCATGTTTATTAATAAAGAAACAAAACCCAATATAGTAAAAAGAGCAAAAAAAAAAATTCTCAAAGTAAGCAAGTTTCTATGCTCTTGGTTTTCAGTTTCTAACCCTATGTTAATAAAAACATAGTCCCTGGTACGAACGAAGGAAAAATGTAATCTAATACTCCAATGGTTTACAGTAAGGGCTTTCACATAATGTCACACACAGTCTCTAAGGAGACGAAATCCTATTCCTACTTCCTACTATAATATTATAAACGTGAAAGTTTGTATGGATGGATGGATGTATGTTACTCTTTCACGCAAAAACTACTAAACGAATTTGGATGAAATTTGGCACACGGTTTATAACCAAGATTAACATATAGGACTTTTTATCTCGATATTCCCACGGGATCAAAAGTTACGCGGGTGAAACCGCGGGGCACAGCTAGTAATTACCTAATTTTAACATTACTATAAATACTTCAACATAAAAACCAAATTATGACTTCAATTTTGATTCTAAATAGCCAGAAATGGTTTCACTTACTTTCAACTAAGTTTCACACAAGAGTTAGAATTTATTCCTTTCAAACGTAAGATATTTTACAGTCATTGTTTATTCTCTCAACATAAAACAACCTAAAGAACTTTCCTGTTACATTATCATGGTACTTGTTCCCTAAAGAACACATCTGTTTTATAAATTAACTCATTCTGGTTGTAACACATGTAATATTCTAAAGTTACAGCAATGCTTGTCAGCTTGAGTGTTACCATGACCAAAACGATCACCATGTTATGTGGTTTACATTAAAGGCTGTCGCTTAATGCCACACAGAGCCTCTAGGGTCTATTAAGGGAGCAGTGATGAGTCAGTGGTAACGGCCACGACATACGAGTTGTAGGTTGTAGGTTCCAACCCAGACAGGCCCTTTACTTTATGTAAATTTATTCATCACCACTGCTCTGAAAATGGTGAAGGAAAATATCGTCAGGAAACCGGCATATCCTAGAACTAAAAATGCATGTGACATTTACCAACCCGCTTTGGGCCCGAGGTGAATTACGGCCGGCGCGGCGGCGTCTCTCACAGCCAGGAGGCCTGTGTCCTAGCGGTGGGTACGTTATAGGCTGACCATGCTATTAATGCAATTATAATCCTGTTCAAATAATTTTGAATCAAAAGAGCAGGAAATGGTACCACTTAGTTTTACATAGGCACCAATGTAACCCTTTCAAGCGTAGGTACGACATTTTACAACAACCCAAAGAACTTTCTTGGAGCATTATTAAGTTACTTGTTCCTTAAACAACACACCTGCTTTCGAAATTAACCCATTATGGGTGTAAAACTTGAAATATTCTAAAGTTACAGCTATGTTCGTCACGTTGGGCCCCGTGGCCAAGAGCTATGCGCTCAAGCGACACGCGTCTTGCAACAGTGATTGCGGAGCAAACAACTGAAAGAAATTGTTTGGAGTGCCACGAGCTACCGCGCGACTTGGGAAGCGATGCGCGACTTACAAGCGTTAAAGCGTAAGCGTTTAATTTTGCAAAGCGTAGCTTTAATACGTTCCGTTTTTCTCGGAAAAGCACGCGTTTTCGCGCGTTTCCTAGAAAAGCAGTGACCGCACATAACGGTAGTAGTGACGGCTGTCATGAAAATATGACAGCGACAAAGATTGAAATTGTTATATACGCGTTTCTGTCTCGTTTTACACCTCTGACTCACAATGAAGCTGTGACTGGACAAGTCAAGTCACAGCGCACACGTCACACGTCCAACAACAAACAACCTTGGTTGTTATGGAAACGCTATTTAATGACGTGCGAGCTCGCTCTTCTTAGTAAGGACACTTTTTCGCGTGACTAAGTACGAACAAATCTAACGATTTAAATCTTTGTGCAGCAGGGTTTGACTTGACGCTCAAAAACGCTCTCTAGGAAAACACACCAACTTACTTTGATTAACAACGTTTCAGTGACGCGCGTGGCGCTTGTCGCTTGTCACAAGGCCGTGAACCGGGCCTATAAGGATTGTCACCTAATGTCACCCACGCTTAGCGTAACAGTTTCATTATTATGTAATATACTAGTAATTAAGGAGGACATAATTCTTGTTGATGTCTTGTAGCGAAGATGGGATGGTAAATTAAATGTTTTGGCACTTCAATTGCTTAGTGACTGTGTTTTATTGAATTGTGGCAACGTTTAGCGAGGGATAAGATTGTTTGGAAGGCTGGGGATTGATTCCTACGTTTTATTTATGATGAATGTTATATTTCTGTAAGTTAGGTACATATTATTAAGCCTCTTAGATCCTAGCTTAGGTTTTTCTTATTTCTAGGAGCCTTTTCTTTCTTAGTGACGATCACTGAAAGAGATGTGCCACAAAAATCTATATAAGAAAACTCGGAATCAAAAGGTTAAGCTATTGCTCAACACAACTTTGGTCTTACCTATGAGGAGTGTTTAGAAAAATTAAATCCTAAAAATTCCTTTAAACCATTATAACTAATATTATAAATGCGAAAGTAAGTTGGTTTGTTTGTTACGCTTACACGCTAAAATGGCTGAACGGATTTGGATGAAATTTGGTACATGGGTAGACCATAGAAGACACAAGAAGAAGAAGACAAGAAGAACATAGACGTAATGAGAGAAGGACATAGGCGTAATGTCCTGGGTCGCAGACAAAGTCGAGCGCAACAGCTAGTTTGAAATAAAAGCAGGTATGCCAAAATTATTCCACATGAAACATCAAAACATAACCACATTCAAAACTCTTCAACTAACTGAAAATGTACATAATAATTAAAACACTATCTACATGCGGTTGCCTAAAATATTTAATTTGTAAACCCCAACCATAATATTATCCACAAACTACATACTCGTACATTCTGTAGATGCAAAGGCTAGACAGAATTAATGGAAGGCAACCACATTTCATGTTAGGAGTCACGAATTGCAGCGAACGTTAGTATGTTCGCTGCAATTATTTAATATACTATGAAACCACGTGTGGTCACGTGGCTTCATAGTATATTAAATTATTACGGGAATAGTAAAAACTTTGCTCTGTCTTCTACTTTAACATGTTCAGGGTATGTAGCATAGTAAGAACTTGGAAGAAGATTTTTGAAATACAGTAGAAATTATTATGAGTACATGACATGGCAGAGGTCGTTATGATAATTAAAAAAAAAAAAAAAAAAAAATTGTTTTTTTTTTTATATTTTTCTTTCTTTCTTTCTTTTTCTTTCTAAAAAGCTAAGGTAAGGAAACGGGAGAGGGAGGTCTTTGCCCTGCAGTGGGACAATACAGGCTAGTTAGATTAGATTAGGTGCAGCAAAAAGTACGTGTTAAAGTACTTCATATCACCACTGCACTCAAAACGGTAAAGGAAAACATCATGAGGAAACCGGACCAAAAATTCGATGACATGTACCATCTAACAACCCGCGCTGGGCCTGCGGGGTAGATTATTAGCACACTCCCTCTTGAAGAGAGGAGGCCTGTGTCCCAGCAGTGGGAACATTATAGGATGATTATGTACAAGAAGAGTCGATCGTAATGAAATAATTTTAAATGGAGTTAGAAATGGACGTCAGAACACATTTTTTTTACATTTTATTATTTTTTCAATTATTTCGAGACAAACCGTGGGCCAAAGGTCATCATATTTTACAATTCCGCCCACGCGTAACTGAATTCGAAAACCACTCCACGAAAACTTCAAGTGAGATTATAGAATAAATACTCAGAGATGGACTGTAAGAGTCGTTGCCCTTGACTTTTCGAATAAAAAACAGTGGCAAGTGCTATAGCGTAAGTACGACAGTTAATAAAAATGTTGACTTAGTTTGGAGTTGTTTGTTCTAAGAAGTGGACGTCCCTAACCCGACAGAATGTAAATTCCCTTTTCCTCTTCCTTTATTCGTAAATGGAGATTCCGATTCGTCTTACGGAAACGAGGAATTGCAGCGAACGGACAATTCTATTTCCGATACTTTTATTTATATTCTTCAATACTGAAATTCAGGATTCGTTTTGTCATTCTTATTCCGGTGTATGGGTTTTGATTTCATTACTGGTGGCCAGTCTAGCTGCGTTCTGGAGTTCTGTGGGATAAGAATTTTTCTTATTTTAATAATATTTTTCGTATTTCACCTTTTGTGAGATTCTCCTATCTACATTTATGTTTGATAAAGTTATTCTTTGTGTATTTGATTTCATGGTTGCGGATCTAAAAGTTTTTTTTTTAATGATATAAACTAGTGCTTGACTGTGATCCCGCCTGATGGAAAGCAGTGATGCAATCGTTGACGGTAAAGCGCACAAATTTATTATGAGCCTATTCACTCTAGTAGTAGACGAATCCTGTTAAAACGCGTAAATAACAGCTGTTTCTATTTATTAGCCTAAATCTATATGTAGGCTATGTAGATATTATTATATATGTGAAATTCTATTATTGGGTATTTCTTATGAAATTTCAAAATTTGAGATATTATTGAAATTTCTTTTTTTTTTTATAAACTTCGATATTTTTTTGCAGAGAACAAAAAACCTGCTTTAAGAGACCTATTAAGGAGTATCGGTCTTCCATATTTTTTTATATAGTCTATAAAAAATGAGGTTTTAAAAGTTAAATAAATGAGGGAATGATTAATAGAGTGAGGGAATGATAACGTGTACAAATGAAGGAAATTATGTAATTTTTATTATATTAAACAATGAAATGTCATATTCTAAAGAAAATCAACTCAAAACTTTATCCTTATAGTCAATATAAATATATATAAACTCAAAAAATTAACAAATACAGTATTATAGAAGTAACAAATGTTTTTATCTTTGTAGGTACTATTACTATTTATTTTTAAACTTTGTACTTAGCAATTCTCCAAAACATAAATCGTCTTCATATTTATTTATTAAGCATTAATTATTATTAATATTAATCTGTATTAGTCTTTTCTTGTCTTAGTTTTTTGGTCTTTAAGATCAATATTCAGTCTTAATTTTAGCATCATTCTTAGAGTCATCTCTCATGTCATCTAACTCTGTAATAACGTAATTCCCCCTCTTAACTAACTTTGGCGTCTTTATTTTCTGTATCACATCTTCCCAGCCATATAATTGCTCATCTTTAATATTAGGCCATCTCCAAAACTTCAAACCTTGCTTCATGCACCTAACCATTAAACCATCTTCAAAAACAGATAAAACTTCGTCGGGATACTTTGCCGTGCCCCATTTTATCAGGACATAATCACCAATGGTAGCAATCTTATCACTGTCGGAGACAACAGTAAATCCCTCATTTTCTAAATCAATTGTATCATTTTCTTTGAACATTCCAGTGTGATCTTGAATGCGCGAAGACGACGCTAAAGACAGTTGGTGATTATGCTTCATTATATCAAATTCCATTGAATTTTGAGGGGATTTGTTACGCCTGTTAGTAAATCGATTACTTTGGTGTTGTTGAAAATATCCCAAATGATAGTGGGTACAATCTTTTTCACAATCTATGCATGAAAGTCTTCTGCACTGTAAGGTGTTGTTGAAAAATACGAACTGACGTATTTTTTGTGTTCCCCGGAAAGTAGGAATAGTCCTGGAATGTTTTATGAGATCATCCATCAGTGAAATATCTGCTGTGGTAACTTCAAACAATAAAATAGAAGGACACCTGGAATCTTTGCATACAAAATAGCTCGTCGCCTTCGCATCTGTCGTCTATTTCGAGCAGCTACATCTTCTCTAATTTGCTGCACAACTGATACTGGACTTTGTGGGGGTGTATCATCAAGTATTCTTTGTAAATTTTGGTGTGCTATAGCTTTTTTGTTCCTATACGCTTTACTATTTTCTTTCCACTGTTTTCGCTTTTGTCTAAGTTCTCTAGCATTCATATGAATAACTGATTTTACCTGATCCTTCTCTTTTTTCTTTAAATATTTTAATCTTTCTTTTTCCCGCAGTTTTTCCAAAGATTCAGTATTATTTTTAATTTTGTCTCGCCTTTTTCTATCATACTCTTTCTTTTTTAATTTTTTTTCTGCATCACTGAACTTCTTTGGTCGTACCATTTTTCTTCCACATACATGTACCTGTTTTAAATTAAATACCATGAAATACAAGTTGCAAGAAATAAATAAAAAATCTAAAATCACCTTAGAATACTGTATAAATCATTCCCTCACACGGCCGTCATTCCCTCACTCGTAAATACAGTGAGGGAATGACTGTGAGGGAATGACGAATTTTAACGAAAGCTGCAAAAACACTGGCACATAACCTCAATTTGCTTGTTATATTTCGAATATGCATTTTACTCCCAAAAACGCATAAAAACAACAAATTATATATATATATATTAAAATGCTTTATACATTCGTGTAACGTGAGGTAATGATCGCCATAAATGTAACTCTTAACAATTTTTCACATAATATGTTTTTGCACAAACTCACCTACGGTTGAGAAGAAATCGCCATCTTGAATCATTTGAGAGTGATGCCAGGTACTAAAAACTTAAGGTTGCGTTCCTAAATATCATTCGATACGTTCAGAAATCGAATATTCGTAATAGGGTGAGGGAATGATTTTATTTGGCGGGACATATTTAAAAACGAATTATCGTTTTTATAAATTCGTTGTTGTAAGATGGAAGCTTTTATAGACAATAACGAACATCTTTCTAATATATTAGCATAATTTTATTATTAAGAATATTGATATATTTGAGATTAATAGGTATTTTAATAATATTTTTGAACTAAGGGACAAGGTGAGGGAATGACTTTCACGGTAAAAAAGTAGCCATATCTTTTTTTTCTTTAGAGGTAATACGTTTTCTTTTTAAATAATAGTAGTATAGACAGCGTGCATTGAAATAAAAGAAAGACTTATGTGGTTAATGCATATTAATCAGCACTAATAACTCGGGAATCAAATTTCGAAATTTGCTGAGAAATACCCTATTATACAGGGGCTGTGACTTTGAATTCAAAGTGTTTGGTTGTCTGAAACACAAGGCAGATAACTAAGGTAAACGCTGGCAGCAAGGCCGTCCCAATCAATCGTCAACAAAGGTGGCGTAGCGCAGTCTGATTGGTCAACGCAACCATGTTTGATTGCTCGAAACGCAGCCTGACTGCCTGCTGCATAATGCATTCACGTATGTATATCAATGAATCGTCTAGAATTGAATGTCGAAAACTCCGACCAAATCCACAAATATTATTAAATCGGGTGAGGTTACAATATATGTATAATAGAATATCATTAGAGTATTGAATTTAAAAGCATAATACAATGTACATTACTTAGTTATTTTTTTGTCTTATTGTCTTGTCTTATTTTTTTTTTTACTTTTTTTTTCATATTGCCTTGTAATAGGATTTAACTTTCTTTGACTTCCTTTTTTTTCGGGTGGACCTTGTTTAATAACGTAATATCTAATAGTGTACGCACACAAATTTACTTTTTCTTTTATAAATTTATTAATGTATGAGTATTATTTATGAATGTATGAGTTATGTATCTGTGTTACTAGCTAGTTTTAAGTATTTTAAATTGTAATCTGTGAGAACGTAGTGGGTAGCATAATTCGTTTAAATGTTATATTTAAGACTTTATGACTGGTTCTTATTGTGCTACTGTTTGTTTTTCCTTAAATAAATAAATCATTTGTTTCTGAGTATATATCTTAACCGGTTTAATGCCGTTATAACAGAAACAATTAAAAAGTCATTGTACCTCGCGTGGATCCACGTTCATAGCATACGAAGGCTTAATATTAAACAGCCGTAAAGCATGTAAGCTGGACATGGAATTCCATCACAAACTGAATGAGCTCGCAATGCTGGATATCGGAGAAAATTACAGTTAAGAACAGGCAATGAAAGCCAAATGAAACAGTTATTTGAAAATATGTCACCACTTATTTATTCGGAAGTAAGTGGAGTGGGGCTTTCCAATAAAAAAAGCATTAGAATATTTTTATCATTGGATAGAGCTTATGTACACAAAAACAGCTGTCGTCCATTTTGGAGGCTACTGTACATGGAATAATGTACAGTAGCCTCCAAAAGTTAGTTGACATTTTTCAACTTCAGCTGTGATGACTCCTCCTGGAAGCCTCGATCGTGCAGGCCTGGGTGTCACCACCGGACAGGCCTGCCGATATCGACGATGAGGCGGAGTGGTTCCGGGAGGCCATGTCCGACATTTGTGACGTGGCAATGCCCCGAGTCCGGCCGGGACGCGCCCGGCGTCGGGTGTACTGGTGGTCGCAGGAGTTAGGATCGCTACGCAAGGCGTGCGTCGACGCGCGACACCGGTACACCAGGCACCGCAGGCTCCGCATTCGCCCTCCGGATGCGGAAGCCACGGAGGCGGAGCTGTACGAGGGGTACAGAGCGGCGAAGACCGCCCTCCGAGAGGCTGTCCGGCGGGCCAAGGATATGGCCCGCGAGGAGATGGTGGAGACTCTGAACAGAGATCCGTGGGGGCGCCCTTATAAAATGGTGCGGAATAAACTCCGCACCTGGGCCCCCCCGCTGACGCAGAGTCTCCGCCCCCAGCTGGTGGAGGAGGTGGTGAGCGCTCTGTTCCCCTCACGGGGGGTGCACACACCCCCGCCCATGGCTCCGCCAATTGCGGTGCCCGAAGCGGACCACGCGGACGACGACGACATCCCTGAAGTTACCGGGGTAGAACTGAGAGTGGCGGTAGGAAGGCTGAAGGCCAAAAATACCGCCCCAGGACCCGACGGCTTGCCAGGTAAAGCCTGGGTCCTGGCCTCGAGGGCTCTCGGGCCTCGACTGGAGGCGCTCTTAAGCGCATGTTTGGAGAGAGGCCAGTTCCCGCTTCGTTGGAAGACGGGGAAGCTGGTCCTCATTCGGAAGCCAGGGCGCCCAGCGGACTCTCCGTCCGCATACCGGCCCATCGTGCTGCTCGACGAGGTGGGCAAGCTCTTTGAGAGAGTAATTGTAAACCGCCTCGTCGGGCACTTGGTGAGGACGGGGCCGGATCTTGCGGACAGCCAGTTTGGCTTCCGCAAGGGGCGCTCGACGGTGGACGCCATCATGCGCGTGAGAGCCCTCACGACGGGGGACGCGGTGTCCCGGGGTGGGGTCGTCGTGGCGGTGTCACTCGACATCGCCAACGCGTTCAACACCCTGCCCTGGAGCTGCATTGTGGAGGCACTCCGGTATCACCGAGTGCCGCCCTACCTCCGTCGAATAGTCGAGGCGTATCTGACGGACAGAGCCGTCAGCTACCCCGGTCGCGATGGGGAGTGGAACCGGCGAGAGATGTCGTGCGGTGTCCCGCAGGGATCGGTTGTGGGGCCGTTCCTGTGGGACATCGGCTACGACTGGGTGCTGCGGGCCGACCTCCCTGATGGCGTCAGCGTGGTTTGCTACGCTGACGACACGCTGGTCCTGGCGCAGGGGAGGTCGCATCAGGCGGCGGCCGACGCGATGACACGCGGGGTTGCGATAGTCGTGGAGAGGATCCGGCAGTTGGGTCTCGAGGTGGCATTGCACAAGTCCGAGGCCATGACGTTTCATGGGCCCCGGAACGCGCCACCACCGGGATCCCAACTAACGGCAGGAGGGGTTCACATCGGCATCGAGACGACGATGAAGTACCTGGGTCTCGTCCTCGACAGCCGGTGGAACTTCGTCGAGCACTTCCGACGTTTGGCCCCCAAACTGGAACGGGCTGGGGCCGCCTTCAAGCGGCTCTTGCCCAACCTGGGGGGGCCAAACGCCTCCTGCCGGAGGCTTTACGCGGGGGTCGTGCGGTCCATGGCCATATACGGGGCCCCGGTGTGGGCGCGTTCACTGCGGCGGCGAGCCGCCCACTACCTGAACGCGCCCCAGAAGGTGGTAGCCGTAAGGCTAATCCGGGGCTACCGCACGATCTCGCGCGAGGCGGCAAGCCTCCTTGCCGGACTGCCGCCATGGGATCTGGAGGCGATAGTCCTCGCGCGCCTGTATGAGTGGCGCGCGGAGGCACTACGCCGGGGGGAAAGTCCGCTCCCGCGGCAAATTGCTGCGGAACGGACGGACCTCCGGCTCGATCTCATGGCGACATAGAAAGAGCGACTGTCGCAACCCAGCGCAGGGCACGCCGCGATAGCGGCGATAAGACCCCTCTTTGAGGAGTGGCTAGAGAGGCGCCACGGCGCCCTCACCTACCGCCTGACGCAGGTCCTCACCGGACACGGAAGCTTCGGGAGGTTCCTGCACATCATCAGGCGGGAGGAAACGCCCGGGTGTCACCATTGCCAGGATCGCCCAGAGGACACGGTGGAGCACACGGTGGAGGTCTGCCCCGCTTGGGCGGAGCACCGCCGTGTCCTCGTAGAGGCGATCGGCAGCGGCGGCGGCCTCTCGCGCCCGGACCTGGTGCAAGCCATGGTCCGGAGCGAGAGGGAGTGGGAGGCAGTCGCCTCCTTCTGCGAAGCAGTCATGCTAGCGAAGGAGGTGGCGGGACGGATGAGGGAGAGAGCCTCCCGTCCCAGCCGCCGCGGGAGACGCCCCGGGCGTCGGGAGTCGAGCGACGACTACCGGCCACCGTAGGCGCGGGCCTGCGGGCGGAGAGCAATGGGTAGCTCACCGCCCGATCAGGACCAGGCCCGTGCCGGACGGCGCGTAAGTGTTCCACGCGCGCCTCAAAGAGATGTCAGCATAACGAGGGGCCCCTCAGGGCCGAAGCCTGCCGGGGCAGCGGGATTGTCCGAAAGGGTTACCGCTACCCCGGAACATAAAGAGCGAAGGAAGGAACATGGGTGGGTTTTAGTCAGTAAGAGTCTGACACTCCCTTCCGCTCCACCCAGAGCGGGAGGGGTCATTTGATGATTTCCCATCCAAAAAAAAAAAAAAAAAAGCTGTGATGACTAGAATTTTAAATCATAATGTGGTGTGTCCACATTATGATTTAAAATTCTAGTCATCCAAATGTTTGAACTGTAATAACGTTGTTATTGCTTAATTTGACCTTTGACTTATCATAAAAATAATCAAGTAATCCATTAGAAGAAGTACCTGATTATTTTTTTATTGTTAATCATAATGGGGAATCATGGCTGAAATGGATAAATGTCAACTAACTTTTGAAGGTCACTGTATCTCATTCTATTTTCTTTTCTTAGTCTACATTGTGTCCCACAGCTGGGCAAATGCCTCCCCTTTTTTCTTCCAAACCTGCCTGTCGTTTGCGATCTTTGGTCATGTTGGCCCTGCAAACGTTCTATTTTACCCCATTAAAAATACTAAGATTTTCATCACTATCCCAGTTTTACCTAATAACTTCTCAAGCGAAAACCTATATCTCTTAGCTTAGAGCTTTATCCAAACTGTTTCGTAGTTCTGTGGTTGACTGCAACTGACAGTTTGCTAACGGGCGGAAAACTCGTGTATCATTACACTACTCCGATTCAGTAGCCAGCCGCCACACAATAAATACAGTCACGTATGTGGAGTAAGGTGTGATATTGTGTGGGTTTCTAGTAGTTTTAATTGGACATTCTGCTATTATTATTTTTTGTAGACAATTTTCAAGAGGTATCGTATTACCCAGTAACTGGGTTGTGGAGGTAAAATAGGCAGTCGCTCCATGTAAAATATTGGTATTCAGCTGCATCCAGTTAGACTGAAAGCCGACCCCGATATTTTTGTGCTGAGAATGAGATCATGGGGTCGTTACTCAGGTCAGACAAAAGGTTTTTGGGTTTTCTGTCATAATTTTCTCAGCAGCAGCCCGGAGTCTGGGATTTATACCCGGTTGATGGCACAGACTCGCTTTTGTTACATAGGCCTTAGACTAGGCACATTTATTTCAATTAAACCGTTTACTGGCACTTTTAAATTGTCAAGGAGTCGATCAGTTAGAAATATGAAGTTAGTTGCCCATTTCAAAGCGTAATAGGTACCTATGGAGAAGAACGCGCAAGAAACTCCATGGACACTCTTTTAAATTATATTGTTGCAAAAATATTGGTTACATCATTAATGTTGAATTTATACGTTCGTAAGGTAAAGTACGAATGACAATAAGCTAGATGTCAGAGTACATCCCTCACGGAAGAATATGAACCAACCCAGATCTCAAGATCTCCTCGAGAGCTCGGGTTTCGATTTTAACGCTACTTTTGAAAGTAGTGGAAAATCCTCGTGCTATGGAAAAAGGATTTTGCTGTTTGTTTTGAACTTTTAAGAATATCGACCGTACCTTTTTTTAACTAGCGCCAAAAATTTCGTCTCACCATTGTTTTCGCGCTAGTATAAACATATTTAAACCAAAACACAAGAAAGGTATGTACCCTGTAATGTCACCAACACCCTAGGGAAAAATAGGATATTATAATTTAAATGTAAGCACTTTGTATCTCATAAGCAAACTGTTGTTTATGTTCTTATGAGGAATAAATTCCCTTTTCACTTCTCATGCTCTAAAAGTTCGTCTTTATGTTGTGCGTAGGCGACATAAAGTCGCTTTTTATGCCCTAAAGCTAAAAGTTTTTCTTTTACTAAGACTAAGAATAACACAATAAAACGTCGCAGATTAAAGTCGTTATTTTAATTCATTTGCTTTTATTTTTGTCACTTCCGTGTTTCCAATCGTAAACACCAGATAAAATAGTTGTCATTTATTATTTATAAATGCAAAGAAACGTTTTTATGACTTGGCAGTGTGACGTACCTAAGTTGAGTGACACATTGTGATGTTGAAAAAAAAAAAACTTAAAATGTTTCGTGGCAGGAATTAGCAATTTTTCTCTTCTTCAATGTTGCAACATTTTTTATTAATTAAATACTGTTATATACTATTTGTCTGTTTCAATTTCTCGCAATCGAAGTGAAAAGCAGAGTGTATAACTCGGGCGTAAACGAGCCATTTTACCCCTCCACTTAACTATCTGCCCTGTAAAATGGCTTCTTTTATGAACTACTTGTACAATTTACTATTAAACCTATATCACTGCGTTGTTCCCGATGTAATTGTAATTTTCGCTGAGAAAATTTTCAACTTACCTACACGTCATCCAATTCTTAATCGCATGCAATGTATGTTACTAAGAGTAACAATCCCATTATGTACTGTAACCTGAAGCACAATATACTCAACTTACCTAAAATATATCAAAGCAAACGAGACAGTTACAAAGGCGCGTGTAGGCAATCCAATTTGTGGATCATCAGCGTAGGAGGAGTTAATTAAAAAACATGTTTACACGCGGTTCTAATTATCAGCTCGAATTGTTTTGACTTCGGGACGTTTCAATGTTATCTGCTTGGTATTTTATTACGTTTTAAATAAACATACGTTTTTGTTTTATTTTATTAAAGCGGTTTTATTTATTGTTACTGAGAATTGTGTTAGTTGATTCTTTTGTTTTGATTTATGTATATGTATTGATAATGAAATCCTGGGGGTCTACTACGAAGTGCAAAGTGCGAATGATCGGATCGGACCGACACATGGCCGAACCGAATATTATTGAAAAATACGAAAAAAGTTCGGATCGGCTCAGTTGGGTCGGGACCATAATTAATATTCGAAAGAGTGTAGAAGTGTAGGATCGGTACCGACCGAACCAAATAGTAACTTCGTAGCAGGAAACGGCCGAACATTCGGCCGATACCACTTCGGAGTAGACCCCCTGGGTTCGATTCTCGGATCGGGCAAAGTCTTCTTCTTTTCGTGTCGATGGTATTTTTCTTCAATATTTATTTTTTATTTTTTGAGCCCAGTAGGTGGCCACGTTGATTGTTGCATCAGTAGCATTCATTAAGTCATCCAAGGTGTAGGTGAACGGGCACTTAATGCACTTCAGCAAGCATCGGGCAAAGGGTTATTGTGATTTTCCAACTGCAATTTCTCAGTAGCAATCCGGAGTCTGTATTTGTGCCCGGTTAATCGCATCCATGTGGATTTGCACATAACTGGCGAAATGTGGGTGTTCTGTAAGTACACCTCTGTCTAACTCTTCGGGGAATAAAGGTGTGATGGTAGGTGTATGTAATTTTACGAGGGTTATCCGAATTTGCCTGTTTAAGAATCAATTTAAATGGCCAAATAGGTGTATTTAGGTTCTGAAAAAAATATATGTCATAGATACATCCTTGTTTGAGGGAAATTACCTACCTACCTGGATCTACCTTTTTTTTTTTTTTTTTTTTGGGATGGGAAATCATCAAATGACTCCTCCCGCTCTGGGTGGAGCGGAAGGGAGTGTCAGACTCTTACTGACTAAAACCCACCCATGTTCCTTCCTTCGCCCTTTATGTTCCGGGGCAGCGGTAACCCTTTCGGACAATCCCGCTGCCCCGGCAGGCTTCGGCCCTGAGGGGCCCCTCGTTATGCTGACATCTCTTTGAGGCGCGCGTGGAACACTTACGCGCCGTCCGGCACGGGCCTGGTCCTGATCGGGCGGTGAGCTACCCATTGCTCTCCGCCCGCAGGCCCGCGCCTACGGTGGCCGGTAGTCGTCTCTCGACTCCCGACGCCCGGGGCGTCTCCCGCGGCGGCTTGGACGGGAGGCTCTCTCCCTCATCCGTCCCGCCACCTCCTTCGCTAGCATGACTGCTTCGCAGAAGGAGGCGACTGCCTCCCACTCCCTCTCGCTCCGGACCATGGCTTGCACCAGGTCCGGGCGCGAGAGGCCGCCGCCGCTGCCGATCGCCTCCACGAGGACACGGCGGTGCTCCGCCCAAGCGGGGCAGACCTCCACCGTGTGCTCCACCGTGTCCTCTGGGCGATCCTGGCAATGGTGACACCCGGGCGTTTCCTCCCGCCTGATCATGTGCAGGAACCTCCCGAAACTTCCGTGTCCGGTGAGGACCTGCGTCAGGCGGTAGGTGAGGGCGCCGTGGCGCCTCTCTAGCCACTCCTCAAAGAGGGGTCTTATCGCCGCTATCGCGGCGTGCCCTGCGCTGGGTTGCGACAGTCGCTCTTTCCATGTCGCCATGAGATCGAGCCGGAGGTCCGTCCGCTCCGCAGCAATTTGCCGCGGGAGCGGGCTTTCCCCCCGGCGTAGTGCCTCCGCGCGCCACTCATACAGGCGCGCGAGGACTATCGCCTCCAGATCCCATGGCGGCAGTCCGGCAAGGAGGCTTGCCGCCTCGCGCGAGATCGTGCGGTAGCCCCGGATTAGCCTTACGGCTACCACCTTCTGGGGCGCGTTCAGGTAGTGGGCGGCTCGCCGCCGCAGTGAACGCGCCCACACCGGGGCCCCGTATATGGCCATGGACCGCACGACCCCCGCGTAAAGCCTCCGGCAGGAGGCGTTTGGCCCCCCCAGGTTGGGCAAGAGCCGCTTGAAGGCGGCCCCAGCCCGTTCCAGTTTGGGGGCCAAACGTCGGAAGTGCTCGACGAAGTTCCACCGGCTGTCGAGGACGAGACCCAGGTACTTCATCGTCGTCTCGATGCCGATGTGAACCCCTCCTGCCGTTAGTTGGGATCCCGGTGGTGGCGCGTTCCGGGGCCCATGAAACGTCATGGCCTCGGACTTGTGCAATGCCACCTCGAGACCCAACTGCCGGATCCTCTCCACGACTATCGCAACCCCGCGTGTCATCGCGTCGGCCGCCGCCTGATGCGACCTCCCCTGCGCCAGGACCAGCGTGTCGTCAGCGTAGCAAACCACGCTGACGCCATCAGGGAGGTCGGCCCGCAGCACCCAGTCGTAGCCGATGTCCCACAGGAACGGCCCCACAACCGATCCCTGCGGGACACCGCACGACATCTCTCGCCGGTTCCACTCCCCATCGCGACCGGGGTAGCTGACGGCTCTGTCCGTCAGATACGCCTCGACTATTCGACGGAGGTAGGGCGGCACTCGGTGATACCGGAGTGCCTCCACAATGCAGCTCCAGGGCAGGGTGTTGAACGCGTTGGCGATGTCGAGTGACACCGCCACGACGACCCCACCCCGGGACACCGCGTCCCCCGTCGTGAGGGCTCTCACGCGCATGATGGCGTCCACCGTCGAGCGCCCCTTGCGGAAGCCAAACTGGCTGTCCGCAAGATCCGGCCCCGTCCTCACCAAGTGCCCGACGAACCTGGATCTACCTTAACGTTTTGCTATGGTATTGGCTCCCGTGGTTAAAAAAAAATAACTAAAATTCTTTTACACAATGGTGTTTGAAAGATTTAGAAAATTTTCATTCCGACAAACGTAAAAAAAACTAGTTAGTTATAAACACGGTTCGTGTAAAAATATTAAAACATAAAGCTATAAATTGCTCGGGTTAAGCAATCATTTATGTAATTAAATGCTTCAAAGCGATAAAATACGAACAATTCCAGATTTAGTAGTTTTGATAATATCGCGTCCGAGTAATTTACGTTTATTTCTGGAAACGTAGTTGGTTTCTGAAATTCAAGTGGTTTTTAACAGGCTCTATAATTACAACAAGCTGTGTAATTATACACAACGCTTTAGATTTTATTCAGGGAATAAGTAAGTACCGTAATTATTGACATATAAAATCTTAAGAAATAAAACAAAAGAAGTTGAATGAATTTACCACAACATACGTCTAGTCTCTGAAGCACGTATTTTGTAACTATGAATGATGAGCTGAGGAATGATGTGGTAAGGCGGTTGGAAAGAAAATATAATGTTAAAAATTAAACGGAGTATACTGAGATGGTTTGGCCATGTTGAGAGGAAGAATCAAAGGCCAACAAAAGGTAGGCGGATGTGAGCAAAAATGTCGGGATGACGCCCTAGAAGGACATATAGTGACCTTATTGGTAAATTATTCTAGATAGGTCAGGTGTGAAGTACTTGCAACCGGCGTTCGTGTATGCCCAGATGTATGAACGTAAACGAAACAAAAGGATCGTACGCGGTCTCGTTCTTTAGTTTCTGTCAAACCCCATGGAATAAAGGGATCAATTTTTTTTTTTTTTTGGAAAAAAACGTCACGGTTCCACGGTGGCGTCACGTCGCGGTGTCGTTCAAGTATGTATAAGTCTATGTATACTGTGCCTAGAATAGCCTTTTGAGTCCTGTAGTATACATGCTCGCATGGCCGTGGGTGAAACACGAACGGGTCTTAGTCAGTAAAATTCCGACATTATTCTCCGTTCCAAAAACATCTAGGCAAAAGACCAAGCGCTGGCCCGCGTGGTAGATAACAGCCCATTCCCTCTCGAAAAGAGGTCTGTGTCCCAGAAGCAGGAATATTATAGGCAGATTATGCTAAAAGACCAAGAGGAAGCAGTCCTTAACACTGGTCAGACCAAATCAGAACCTCCTTAAACTTCAAGGCCTCGGAAGACTTGCAAATTGCTGAAAGTAGAAAGTGGAGGAAGGTCATCAAGGTGAAGATCGTGGTCGTGACCTCTTGTGGGGAAACGACGCAAGAAGGAGGGCGATACTCCGTTCTCTTTAGACGTAATTCTCATTGTTGCCAATTATGAAGGAGAAAGAAAAGTAGATAAAATCATCTGTCCCAGGCACAGTTATAGACCGTGCTTCAAACACATTTTGTCCTGCGAAAGTCAGAGGACTCGTAAAATTAAGGCAAAGTCCGTAAAGTAAAGTTTTGTTGCCAAAAGGACAATCGCAATCCCCAATAGACTACAACAAAGCAAAATACAGCACGAATGTACTTGTACTTCGAATTTACTAGAATATTTTTGAAAAGATGTGTCGCTGAAAAATGCTGAGATAGAAGTTTATTCTTTTATTTTGTACAAAATTGTTGTTTGTTATTTTTACAATGTATTTCGAAAAGTTGAGTGTCTTTTTAAGGCAGTTTGTGTATTTGTCACGTGCTGAAGAAATGGATGCATGGAGTGCAGAAAAAGAAACACCTTTCGTTATGCTCTCTGAAATCTAATCTAGAAAGTAATTTTCTTATTGCTGATGTTGACATTGTTTTATTTTTATTAGTTTCATTTCCAAATACAAAAAAAAAACGTTACAAAACCCTAACTAGATACAATTTTAATATGACTGGACTCTAGAATGACTCAAATAAGCTTTCCCGCTCCATTTTAATTAATCTAAAAAAGAACAATTTTCAAAAATAAAATATTAAACGTGAATAACATTGTAAGTAAGCGACTCAAAGCTACGACAGGTGTCTACGGCACGCTACGGTAAGCTACGAGCGTAGCCGAGCTTGCTACGAGCGTAGCGGAGCCTGCTACGCGCGCTGATGCACAAATGCGTCTCAAGGAAACGTCGCACTTCGCGCAAATGTCGCCGTCTTCGAGGGCACTAATAACCTCCCCTTACGGCATTTATACAGAGTGAATTCATAATGGCATTTTAAAATGTACGGCGGGAGGCAGTTTGCTTGCTGTTTCTGCGTTTGACTGGCCGTCCGAATATATTGTTTCGTATATTTTAAACGTGAATGCGATATATTTTCTGACATGTGAAACTTACCGTTATTTATTGGCTGTACTGTCGTACTAGGTAAGTTACTTTACTTTTAGCTGGTTAAAGTGAAATCTGTCTAAAGTTTATACCGTCAAGAACTCCGGAAAATATACTTCGGAAAATTCGATTTCTTCACCACCGTTAAAGTGAAAATTCGATCTAATAATCTTAATTGTTCCATCACACAGGCAATCTAATACAATTTCGTTGAAGGATCACTTAATTAAAGTATATACCCAACAAACATGATCAGCGCAAACAATATGATGGGCCAATTAGCGCTAATTGTGTACCGTCTATGAGGGGCATAAGGTAGCCTGTATATTACACCAGTTTGATAAATTTACTTAGGTTCATACCTAGTTAGGTTGTGGTGCCTTGTTTTGCAGAGCGAAAACTCGTTTGTCATTCTTTTTTATTCAGTTTATCACGTGACAAAATTTTGGGATCGATTTTTTAACAACTTTCCGTTATCAGAAAAGTTTTCATAACAATGAGGTTATAAAGACAATAGAAAGAAATAAAACACATTATGTTTAGAGCGATTAGGTTGATTTTGTATTGACGGGGATTTTGAATAAAATAGACGTGCGTCTTAAGCAAAGGTTTAATTTCTACTACATTTAAAGTAATGTGAGGTGGACTATAAGTGTGGACTGTATACATGCATAGGTACATATAACTATGTATTAACAACTAAACATCGTATGATGTGACATGACTTAGACATTCCGCCCACCAAAGGGCAATCCTTTAAAAAAAAAAACATAACAAAAAAAATAAAGGTAAGTAGCACGACTAATAAGTTTAGTGATAGGTAACTAATAACTAGTAGGTAACTAAATAGATAAGTAACATTAAATACAACCTTCACGGTAAGTACACGATTTACATTGTTTTGTTTTTAGTTAATACACAAATTTTATTTACAGGGCGTTTAAAAACATTGTTTTTACATTTGACTGACACTACTCTGGTAAGTTGGTCGGGACCCACATGTTTTTGAATTATCTTTCCCAATATCCACTTGCTAGGTGGGATATTGTCATCCTTTAAAATTACTATGTCATCGATTTCTGGCTCAAGCTTCTTTGTGTTCCATTTATACGTTTTATTAAGGTTTACTAGATATTCTTTATACCACCTGTTCCAGAAATCGTTGACCATTTTTTGCACTAACTTCCATCGTTCAAGATTAGTGGTATGTTTACACAGTGTATAATTTTCATCTGTTAGATTTAATAAAGGTTCTCCAACCAGAAAGTGGCCTGGTGTCAGGGGAAGTGGATCATTGGGGTCTTCACTTAAAACTGAAATAGGACGCGAATTTAAACAAGCTTCCACCTGTGTTAACACCGTAGCAAGCTCCTCATAAGTGAGGGTACTATCCTTAATCACCTTTTTAAGATGTGTTTTTGCACTGCGTACTCCAGCCTCCCACAAGCCCCCAAAATTAGGAGCGTGTGGGGGTATGAAGTGCCACGTAGTCCGCTCTAAAGTTAACAACTCTGCTATCTCACCTGGTATAGAAGACTTGGCCTTATCAAACATGTCTCTGAGTTGCTTGTCTGCTCCCACAAAATTGGTGCCGTTATCACTGAAAAGATCTTGACAGTGTCCTCGTCTCGCTGTAAAGCGCCTGAAGGCTGCAATAAATCCTTTGGAAGTCAGATCTGTGACTGCTTCTAAGTGAATGGCACGTGTTACCATACAAATGAAGAGACAAATATAGCCTTTGTAAGACTTGCTTCCTCTGCCTGGAGAGCATCTAATGTTAATGGGCTCTGCGTAGTCTACACCAGCTGCTCTAAAAGGTCTGCTTGGTTTTACTCGTACCTCTGGTAACTGGCCCATCAACTGTACTGAATTGTTCCTTGAATATCGGATACAAGTTACACACTCTCGATAATATTTTTTTGCTTGATCCTTAGCTCCCAGTATCCAGTACTTTGATCTCAAGTAATTAATCATTACTTGTGGTCCACCATGCATAGTCTTCTGGTGAGCATCTATAATTATTAGTCTACTAAGATGACTCTTAGTAGGTAAAATTATGGGATGCTGTGTGTCGTACTTAACCTGCGACTGCTGAATACGTCCGCCGACTCTTAGAATACCATTATCATCGATAATGGGACAAAGATTGCGTAGTTTGCTCTTTTTGAGAACACATCCATGAGCCTTTAACTGCTTTATTTCTTGATTAAATTCTAAACCTTGAGTTTGTTTTATGCAATTATTCAAAGTCTCATTAATTTCTCGTGTAGTTATAAATTTTGCGTTACATTCTCCTATCTCTTTATTTTTTAGCTTTAATTTTAGCCATCTTCTACAATATGATATAACTCTTAACATTTTCGATAAATTAGAGAATTTAGTCCAAATTAATTCTTCTTCAGTTTGTAATAGAGCAGTTAAAACTCTCGCCTTCTCTTCTTCCTGAGTATCTTCGACATCAACTGAATACATCTTTAGGTCTAGCGCAGACAACCAAGTTGGGCCATTCCACCACAACAGGTTGTTCACCAACTCCGGGGCCTGTAAGCCTCTTGAGGCACAGTCAGCCGGATTAGTATCCGTCGTTACATGACCCCATTGCTCATAATTTAAAATATTCAATATTTCAGATACACGGTTGCTCACGAAAGTATTCCATCGACTAGACCCACCTTTTAGCCAGGCTAGGACGATGGTTGAATCTGTCCATGCGTGCAAATTTTCTTTAGCTATGTTCATGACTTGAGATATTTCAAAAATTAGTTTGGCTGCTAGTGCCGCGCCACACAGTTCCAATCTTGGAATTGATAGTTGTTTCTCGATAGGAGCGACCTTTGTTTTGGCTGATATTAAATTTACATAAACTCTTTCTTCCTCAACTACTCTAATATACACTGCCGCTCCATATGCTGCCTGCGAAGCATCTGCGAAGACGTGCAACTCTCTTGTAGATGAGTGACAACAGTTTAACCACCTTGGTATACTAACATTTCTTATGAAACTCAAGTTTCCTCTGAAGTGTAACCATTCTGTTAGTAGCTCTTCACTTATAGTTTCGTCCCATCCTAGTCCTGTCTTCCATAACTTTTGTATCAACATTTTTGCTATAACAACAACAGGAGCTATCCACCCAAGAGGGTCGTATAGTTTGGCCACATCAGAAAGAACCTGTCGTTTAGTTATAGGTTTCTTTGATTCTGGTAACGTTAGAAAATATACAAAGCTATCTGAGTCTCGATTCCAATTGACTCCTAGTACTTTCACTAAACTATGAACTTTAAGAGGCAGTTCGTGATCGTCACGTTTATTTTCACCCATGTATTTTAATACAGCCTCATTATTGCTACTCCATTTTTGTAGCTCAAAGCCACCTAAATTCATTAGTTTGTTCATTTCATTGTACAAAGTAACAGCTTCATCTTCTGTTTCGCATCCTGACAATAGATCATCCATGTAATAGTCACTCTTTGTTATTTTAGCAGCAACTGGAAATGTTGATTTCTCATCATCCGCTAATCTCTGTAATGATTTCACCGCAAGGTAAGGTGCACAAGCTGTACCAAAGGTCAGTCTTACGAGTTTGAAATGTTTAATTTCTTCAGTCGGTGATGATCTCCATAATAACCTTTGATAGTTAGTGTCTTCTTCTGCCACACACACCATCCTATACATTTTTATAATATCTGCTGTAATGCAAATTTTATGAGTCCTCCATCTCATAAGGATGTGACGTAAGTCTTGTTGGAGCTTAGGACCCACAAGCAAATTATCGTTCAACGAAATGTGATTAACGCCTTTACACGATGCGTCAAATACTACTCGGAGTTTCGTTGTATCTTTGTCTTCTCTTTCTACACCGTGATGAGGAAGATATACTGCTTTAGGATTGTTAATATCTGCAAACTGTACTGGAACCATATGTTTAAGATTAATATATTCGTTCATAACCTTATTGTATTCTTCGCGAAACTTTCTATTTTTAGCAAATTTCTTCTCTAAGAACTCAAATCTCTTTGCAGCTATTTCTCGTAATCCAACGGCTTGAGCTTCGGGTTTATCATTTTTGAATGGCAACTTTACCACATATCTTCCTTCCTTGTCTCGAGTCGTTGTAGCATCGTAATACTTTTCACATGTTTCTTCTTCTTTTGATAGTCTCTTTTGTATTGTGTTAGGCTCGTTCTCTAATTCCCAAAATAACTTAAGCATATCGTCTTCTTTAAGTTGGACATGCAAGCTTGTAAAATCCTTCTCTGCTGAAGTAGATTCTCGAGACATCCTTCCTGATAAAACCCATCCTAGGATAGTGTTTTGTGCTAATAAGTTACTCTCAGGATGCTTGATAACGCCGTCTAACAAGACTTCGCTGTACACCTCCGCTCCAAGGAGAATATCTATTTTCCCTGGTGTAGCGAATCCTGGATCAGCCAACTCCGAAACTCTTTGGTCTGACCAATCAGGAATGCCTAGATTAGTAGTGGGTAGCAGAGTTGTTAACGAACGCAATACATATGCCTCGACTTGAACTGACGCATTGGGATTGTAACATGATTTCACGTTGAGTGTAACCCTGTGTTTTATTTTAGTTTGCCTCTCTCCTACACCTGACACCCAACCACTTACTGATTTACGTGGTATGTTTAACAATTGTACTGTTGCCTCTGTAACAAAGGAGGCTTGCGAGCCCTGGTCTAGCAATGCTCTCAAAATGTACTTACAACCATTTCTACTATCTACTAATACCTTAGCTGTAGCTAATAGGACACTGTTTGATTGAATGTTATGTTTACTAGAAAAGTTGGATACAATTTGCTCATTATTTGGTACAGAACTAGGCATACCTGTACATAGCTCGCTAGCTATACCTGTGGGCGAAGTTTCACCTCCGTTTGTCGTCTCGATTTTCTGTTCCCTCTCGAAGTGCAGAAGCGAATGATGCCGCCGACCGCATCTCTTACAACACGTAGACTGACGACACTTACTGACGGGGTGGGTTGGTGCTAGGCAATTGAAGCACAATTTATTTGTTTGCACAAATTCTTGCCTTTCCTGGGCCGACTTATCTCCAAACTTTTTGCAGGAAAATATGTAGTGGTCACCACTACATAAGGCACATTTCTTTTCGAACCTTTTCTCATTATTGCTGGTAACATTGGAATGGAATACCTTAGGTTTAGCCACAGATTTTGGTTGCACTGTTTTTATTTTAGTACCTTCAATCATCTCCAAAGTTCTAAATCTTGCTTCTAAAAAGTCTCTTAATTCTGACCATTTGGGTAGGTCATTGTTGCACGTACTTATATGTTGCTCCCATAACTTTATAGACTCAGGCTCCAATTTTGAAACAACCAAATAGTTAATTATAATATCCCAAGTATCAGTATCCACGCCAATGTTTTTCAACGCTTTTAAGCATGTCGAAGTCGTATCTACTAGTTGTTTGATCAAAGTTGCCGTTTCACCCTGCACAGGTTTTTGCGTAAATAATATCTTCAAAATTGCGTTGCAGTTATATCTTTTGTTATTATATCGTTTTATTAATTGATTCCAGGCGTCATCATAGTTAGCATCGGTCATAGGAAAGTTACGTAATAATATCTCCGGTTCTCCAGATAAATTACTCTTTAGGTAATGCAGTTTTTGTACAGGTGATAGGTACTCATTGTCGTGAATAAGAGTACAAAACAAGTCGTAAAACGGTTGCCACTCCTCGTATTTTCCTGTAAATGTGGGTACCTTGATTGTAGGTAACTTAATTCCTCGATTCTTCAAATCTTGTACATCAGCGACTGGTGATGACTGAGAACACATGGAGGGTTGACATTGAAATTCTACCAAAAGGGGCTGAAGAGCTTCCTTTAATGTTGATTTATAGCTGATGTATAGTTCTTCAAAGATTTCGCAAATATCTTCTACGAAATATGATTTTCTTTTGTCAATCTCAGTAGCCTTCAGAATAATAGATTTATGACCTTCTTTAAATTCTTTCCATAGTTCTTCTGCTTGTTGTAACCTTGTTTCCAAATATGGCCGTTTTATTCTATCTTTCGGTGATTTCTTATAATTCCTTTCTGCCTTCATTAGGTTTTCCAACAACTCATTTTGGTAAATAAGAAGATCTTCCATCGTAAATCGTTATATTTCTCCGTATTACAAGAAAATTATGCTGTTTTACACTACGCGGGTAAGTTGACAAAGTTCCGAAAGAATGTTCTAGTCGTTGTAGTTTGTATGTTTTATCGTATTAAAACCGCTCACTCACTCAATATATTACTACAACAACACGAAGTTTGTAAAAGTCTCACGAGTAGAAGTAGATATTGATTCGTTTTTTAAGTTCACCACACGTTATAACGTCTATTTATTTCAATTCACTAATTACACTTCTCAGAAATCCTTATCGCTCAGGAATGTCATTGTTCTCGCGGCGCTCGCACTGGGTCAGTCGTTGACCCAAATCCGGTTCGATTTAGGACCATATGTTTAGAGCGATTAGGTTGATTTTGTATTGACGGGGATTTTGAATAAAATAGACGTGCGTCTTAAGCAAAGGTTTAATTTCTACTACATTTAAAGTAATGTGAGGTGGACTATAAGTGTGGACTGTATACATGCATAGGTACATATAACTATGTATTAACAACTAAACATCGTATGATGTGACATGACTTAGACACATTACAAATAAAAAAAGACAAAATATACACATACACTGTGGTCAAAAGCCTTTAAAAAGCATATAAAAAGTTGTTAATTTTGTCCATTGCTTGATGTCAGGGCCAGGGACCAAAGACAACACACTTTAATTGACATTGACAATACAAATATAGTACAATACAGTATTGTTCTATGGAACGTTTCCAGCATTATGATTAATTCATTTATTCTATTTATTTAATTAAATTTTAATTCTTTACAGCGAGTGTGTTTTAATTGAGTTGGTGTCTGTCAACTGCTTGATTTCTTTAAACAACTATAGAGTGATTGTGTTTTTTACATGTCTGCATCAGCTGTTTCAGGCTGGATTTGATGTTAACAGCCACATCAAGTAACAATCGTCAACAGTTGATATCAATCAAAATGGTGGACAGTTGATGAATTGTGTTGCACCTAATTCATTATATCTGCCTAGCCTTTTCCCAACTATGTTGGGATCGGCTTCCAGTCTAACCGGATGCAGCTGAGTACCAGTATTTTACATGGAGCGAGTGCCTATCTGGCCTTCACAACCCAGTTACTGGGTAATGCTGGTAGTCAGACTTTCGGGCTTCTGACGAGCCGTAACGACTGTCAAAGATCCAATAATCACAGCCGGGACCAACGGCTTAACGTACTATCCGAGGCACGGGGGGGCCTCGGTATGTAAAGATGGTCACCCGTTTATGGACCGACCGCGGCAAGCGTAGCTTAACCTGATCGATCGCCCCTGCGGCTGTTACTTAGCAACAAGCCCCTAATTATAAAATAGTTATGTAGATAAAATCAGAACATCATAACTTCCAGAACTACGATCCTTACATACCTAATGTAAGGATGAAGTTATGTAGTTTCTGCCTATTCTCATATGAGAAAAATAGTGAGTATGAATTATTTCAATTTTGTATAAACCCCTTTTGGTATTTATGAATGACTATGATTATTCATGAAACGAAAACAAGATAAATTGTTAAATAAATCATGAATCAACATCAGCATCCGTGATGAAAGCGACAACGTAAAACTATTAAATGAAAAAAAAGTAATTAAAATTTTATGGCACTCGATGTGATCTGCCACACCAATCACGTTTAAACAATAAAACCAAGCTGAAGTACTATAAATGTCCGCTGAATATCAAATATTCTCGCAAACTGTTCTGCAAATGATCTAGTTTTCACCATTTTAGGTATAGCTTTCCGTGGAAAAGTAATTATAAACTAATTAAAGGTAATTATAATTATCTACTCTTCACTATTTTTAGCCCAAAGATGATTCTTTGGGCTAAAAATAGTGAAGAGTGCAATGCTGATGCATTGCCATCCAACGTGGAAATGCTGCCAGCCTTTTGGGCAATTATCCCATTGATAGCGATGCGGACTAATTTTTTGATGCCCAATGAGCTCCTGCCTTTTTCTTGATTTTTTTATTATATACTTGTACCATTATAAAATCAAATACATAATTGTAACAACGTTTATTGCACGGTAAGTCTTAAAACAGTGACAGGACAGTTTTGTCAAAGACAAGTAGACACACAAGCGCCACAGATGAACAAAAATAGAACTAACTTAATTTGTTCATAAACTATAACAAGTATTTGATATTTACTATTTCAACACTCTCCATCAGACTAGCCTCGCCTATTAGATACTAGTTTTCACCAAGTGATACCTATTGAATATCATGTCTTCGTTTAACCAGCGGGGTAATTGCGTAACACACAGAAGCAATGACTTTTATTGGTCACAATAAAAGCCATTGCTTCTGCACGCTTTTGCTTCACGTACCTACTTAAATAACGCAATAAATGTGGTTGAACCGTCAAGTTCAACCACATTTATTGCGTTATTTAAGTAGGTACGTGGTTGAGCATACGACATTTTCAAACCTATAAAGCAATGCATTAGCAACATCCTTCAAAACTCCCGGGATGTGTTTGAAAGTGTGTTACGCAATTAGGGTGGTGGAATGGGAGGATGTTATTACGAACAAGTACGTTAATTAACAGGGGCCCGTGGCTAAATAAAAACAGCCGCACAGATCGATCGATCAGGTTAAGCTACACTTGCCGCGGTTGGTCTGTGTATGGGTGACCATCTTTACATACCGAGGCACGAATGGGAGATTCACGAATGACAGTCGTTACGGGTAGTCAGAAGCCCGAAAGTCAACAACCAGTCTTACCAAGAGGTATCGTATTACCTAGTAACTGGGTTGTGGAGGTCAGATGGGCAGTCGCTCCATGTAAAATACTGGTATTCAGCTGCATCTGGTTAGACTGGAAGCCGACATCAACTTATCGGCCGACCATTGAGGAACATAGCACAAAATATTGCGTTTCGTAAATGAAAATTCGTGGCCACTAATGTACTATGATAACATCTCAAAGAGAATTTATAATAAAAAAATAAAATATAGTAAAAAATGTCTCAGTATTATACTAGATATCGAATGTCAGATTGTCAGCCATTGTTTTCGTCCAATTAAATCTCAAACGCCGCGGCCCCATAATTGACGTTGAACAATTTCTACAATTACGTTACAAAAAAAAAAAAATTGTATTGTGCGGTAGTGCGGCAGTGCGCTGTATTTACCCAATTCAGTGTGTGTGAGTAAATAGAGCAATTGTGGCCTGTTCGGTTATGCAATTAGGTAAGTTTAGCTAGCCAAATATGGAGTTTATTGTCTGTCTTTCAAACATTGTAACTACATTTTCATCAGCATCACCATTCTCCTGCCCTCATCCCAATTAATTTGGCGTCGGCGTAGCGTGTCTTCTTCTTCCATACTTCTATATTAGTCGCCATCTCGGTAGTAACCCCTTTTCAAGCCATACCATCTTTCACATAGTGCATGCATCGTTTCTTTGGTCTTCCCCTACTCTTAGAGCCAATCCACATCACTCAAAACAACTTTCTTCACGACATTTTCCTACAAAAATTCTATCTTTAAAGGGATTAAATTATTCTATAAGTCTTCAAACGTACACTGCTCAAATTTATAGGAGCATTGGTGTGAGTAGCCTAGTGTAATATTAGCAGTGCGATTCTGTCTCACCGTGAAAACTTAGGGGAAGTGAGCGTGGAGTGAGCTGTCATTCCAAATAATGCTAGGGATTGACACTACTGCCAACTCACATCAAGCTCACTTCACTTGAGTTTTCACGGTGAGATTTTTACAGAATCGACCGGCTTTTCCAGCTTTCGAGCTTTAGGTCCTGGTTTGATCTTAGTTTGTTTTTCTACTGGTAGTGAGAAAGAAGTTATTATTCCACATTTATTTTCCCACATATCGTTTACACTTCTGTAAAATGGTTTCAAAAAACACTTATACAGGTCAAAACTAAATTATTAATCAAAACTAAAACAATACTACCGTGTCTGCATATTGTGGATTCAAGCTACTTATGAAGAGTACCCTTATAAATAAAAAGAAATATTTTATTTGCACTTTCAAGTAAAAATATAGGTTACAATAAAAATAGGCCTTAAGGTATACTTTTGGTAGGTTTTGGTATACTTGGTAGCAACTGTAGCAAGGTACTCGGGGCAATTCAATCGTGAAACACTTCTGCACTTAGCGTATGATTAGTCTAAAATGTTCCCCCTTCTGGGACACAGGCCTCCTCTCGGAGAGACGGAGTGGGCTGTAACCCACCACGTGGGCGCTTGACTCTTGACTTTTTTATGGCACTTGGCTGTTTCAAATATTTAATTTTATTTTGTTTCAAATATAATTTATCTCGAGACCAATACCTGTCTGAATTTGGACGGATATCTTCACGTCACATACAGACATTTGAGATTAAAAATTCCACTGGTTGCCAACAGACCTTACAATCTTTGTAAATTCCCGAATTGAAAAAAAATCCGGCCTGAATTCCTCAATAATACTGTAAGAAAAAAGAAGGTTGTCACAAAAAATAACCTGTGGGCCTACCACGAAAGAGCGGAGAAATTGTAAGAAAGGAACAAAAATCTCCATTTGCTTTTAATATGCAAATGGAGTTTTATTAACACTTTATTCATTACCAGACAATTACCAAGTTTTTTAAGACTATATTCATATAGACATGAATCAAGTCATAAAAAACTTAGTAATTGTGGTGATACTCATTGTGCTTGTCGCAAAAATTTTGACCTAAACTCTATAGGGAGGCAGAGAGCGCTCAACCTGCTACCATAGATTCCATACATAATTCTGAATGCGCGCATGATCCCTGCGTTAAAAATTATCGTCGTAATGAAAAAAAAAAGTGCTCTGGTATATATTTTGACCGCGTAGGTATTGTGCTGTCTATAAAACAGCAGATTTTCTTTTTGTCAACCGACGACAAAATTCTGCCTTGGGGGGTCTAGAATCATGTGCTGAATTCATGGTTTCAGTTTGCGCGTCGATGTCTGTATAAGGTTTTATTTTTTCGTGGGGATTGGCACGAGAAAAGAGAGGCTCAGCAGCATGATGACGATGATTTTTTCGATTAAAAACCTCACGCGTTCTCACTAGGGCCTCTGTTTTTAACAGGATACATCTGAGTTAATGCCTACACACCCGTGTCATATTTATAAAGGTATAAAAAACTCAACGGGATTATTTCCCATTCCACAAGTCATTACATATTCGGGTCACTGTGGAGCTAAAGCAAAAAATGTCATCTTCACTTCTTGTTTACCTTGTTTGTCCGACTTTGCCGGCTAGCCCGCGTGATTTTAATAATTCTTGTACCCGGATGTTGTGCGTGGATCCGACCCTTTTTGTACATTTTATATGCGTAAAATGAGGGGTGTAAATGTTGAATTGGTATTCATGTAAGGATTATTGTTGACTAGCTTCTTCCCGCAACTTCGTTTGCGTGAAATTTGTTGCAAGAATTGGGCTATAACTTGTAAAAACACAAACTTACAAATAAATTTTATCTCTGGTTAATATAAGTAAAGATAATCATGTTAACCATGGGGTTTTGTTGTTTTTAGACTTAAATCAAAGTCACTAATTATTATAGTAGCCGAGCCATACAAGGTTGTAAGTCAAGTAGTATGGAAATATTACACATACATACCTGAGTAATTGATCTACTAACGTCGAAGATATTCATATCTGGAGTTCATCTTGATAAATTCGGAATGATTAGGTACATAACACACATAATCAGCCTATAATGTTCCCACTATTGGGACACAGGTCGTAGAAGCAAGTTGATACGACATGAGTAGCTTAAATTGTTGCCTACAGCTATCTAATCTATATCTATTTATCTAGCCTGTATTGTGCCACAGCAGGGCAAAGGCCACTCTCTCCCTTTTCCACACAATTCTGTCTTTTGCGAGTGCCGGCCAGTCGTGACGGTAGGAGTCAAGCTCGTTCTGCCATCTTCGTCTTAGCCTGCCGAGTTACATATATTATTTGCCAGTGAGCTCCAAACATATTAACGAAGGTCTATCACGCGGCCGTCTCATTATATTTGTCAGTATTTTTTAGTTTATTTTTGCAATATTACTCAATTCACTACTATTCATGATTCGTTACTATTTTTTATCTGACACGTGTTTATTTTATTTAAGTATGCATACACACGTCACGTCAGTGTAAAACTGATTTACATCCGTCACCTCACACATCAGGTTCAGTTGAAAACCAGCGTCAGGCACTAGTTGTCTGGCATTTTTGCTGAACTGGGCCTTTTTGGCGCAACCGTGAGGCACACTTTCCTGCTATTTTCTTACATCGGACTTTACACTTAATATTTCATTTTTATTTGTTGCTATCTGGTGTATGGTATGTCTTTTAGTCATCATCTACCTAGCCTTTTCCCAATTATGTTGGGGTCGGCTTCCAGTCTAACCGGATTCAGCTGAATACCAGTATTTTACATGGAGGGACGTGTCTTTTATTCTGTGCTAAATAAATGTATTTTCTTTCTTTCTTTCAAACTAGACAGTTAGTTTGTATCTTGGGGCCCGGGAAAATCCTTACGAACATTACCCAATAGGTACAGTCAACAGCAAAAGTAGATGATAAAAATCAGAAATTCAATACTAATGAACGGAGTTCGCGGCGTCGTGAAGTCGGCCAGACAGTTCTGACGCGAACTCCGTTCATTAGTATTGAATTTCTGATTTTTATCATCTACTTTTGCTGTTGACTGTACGTCAAGCACTTAATACGTTAGTATTCGCTAGTGTGAAAACACATTAGTTATTTCACCCGAAACCTAACACGTCACACTGCGTACAGCTCACAAATTAGATACAAATTGCTTCTAGTTTGTACCTCACTAAAATGTTTGTGCGCAGCCTTGAAAACAGGGCTGTTTTGTTTGGAAAACAAATGGCTATCGAATGCGTCGGCCCTATCTAGTTGCAAATGTGTTTAGGCTCAAAGCACACGTGACATACTTTTGCATGACGAAGCAGGAATTTATCATGTAACACATGATAAATTACAGGTACATGATGACTGTTCAAAATAGACCAAGTTTCATCAGACTGTTATATCCTCTAGATTCAAAATGGGGTTTATTCCGCTATTTGTCATCTAGTACGTAGACTTTTCCAACTACGTGCGAATCAGCTTCCAGTCTAACCATTTTCATGGAGTGACTGCCTATCTGACCTCCGCAACCCAGTTACTGGGTAACACGTTATCCCGTTGTAAGACTGGTCGTCAGACTTTCGAGCTTCTTCTTCAATATTCAATATATTTATTACTTCCACATGTGAACTTAGGTGGTAGGTTTTACAGAATATGATCATTGTGGACCCTGTCGGGCACAGCAAAAATAGGAGAGAGGAAGAGGGCTTTTGTTTGACTACTTAATTATTATAATAAATATTGTAGTTATTTTATAGTAATTACAATATTGGTCCCGGCTGTCATTCGTAGATCTTTGACAGTCGTTACGGGTAGTCATAAGCCCGAAAGTCTGACAACCAGTCTTACCAAGGGGTATGGTATTACCCAGTAACTGGGTTGTGGAGGTCAGATAGGCAGTCCCTCCATGTAAAATACTGGTATTCAGCTGAATCCGGTTAGACTGGAATCCGACCCCAACATAGTTGGGAAAAGGCTAGGCAGATGATGGTTTTAATTATTTTATAAAAACATGTACTTATTTAATTTAAAATTTATCATTTAAATTTTCATTGATCGTCTGTTATTATTTTATCTTGAACTTAATCATCAAATTAATTATACATTAAAGAACATTATACATTAAAAAAATAGGAAGATAGTTAGGTGTACGTAACACTTAACTATTTTCCTATTTTTTTTACTACGCAACCCTGTTTGCAATTATATTTGTAAACATATTACAAAAAGCAATTGCCATCCGGTACACAAATGGGTGTCGGTCGTTGTTACTTCGGATCCTATACTATAATAAAGAATAGCAACGCTTTTATTTTACGTTTACTCTCTGGTAGGTCTATGTAGGTTAGGTCTGTAAGGTCAGAGCTGATATTATACATAACAGTTTCCCAAGACGCCAATCTCCTCGCGGTGCGTGCCACCAACGACGCGCGCTACTTTAACCACTATCGGATGGCAAGATCCAAGTTTGCAGCATTAATATTCTACAGTGGTGTCGAGCAGCGGCAACCCGCCACGCGGATGCTATTCCGTGATTATCAACCGGCTTGGTATAGTCTTCTGAGTATTAATAGATAGATAGGTATCTTTCAAAGACATAGTTTACACCTAATATAATTGTAAAAGGCTTAAGTATCTAGGCAGTAAGCAACACATGCCTGTGACTGTCTCCCAGTTCTGAATTAAGAATTCGAAGTAGAGAACTCATCCATCATCCACCCACGAAACGGAGCCCACGAAATTCAAATTTTCATAAGTTTGTCCAAAGAAATTTAGAATTTCGTGGACGTCGTTTATGTAATGCCAGAAGAGAGTTTGACACGTAGACGAGACACGTAGGTTAAATATATTAATAAATAAATAATATTTAATACTTTTTAACTTCAAATTCTCAATTCGGAAACCCGGTGTAAGTTTATAATTAACCCATCTAACGACCATTGACCCGACGCGCGACGTCGATCCATAAGGATATGCAATATTTCCGATTTACTTTAACTGTCAATCGCATAGTAGACAATCATCGTTTTCCATGATATCCTTAGATCGTAGAAACTAACACCCAGTGCAAGTGCGGTGCTTCTGTTCAGACCATGCCCCACCTGCTGGAGTGTGCTAAGTTCACCTGCACTTTGGATGACTTAAAGAATACCCTTGTTGCCGCAAGCAAAGTGGCCATATACTGGACTCAACCTATTTATAAAAAAACAACGTCCAAGAGTTACTGAAAAAAAGAAGAAGAAACTGAAAACGTTTTATCGAATGCCACAGAAATGTATGCTAAAAGTATTTCGTGTGCTGTGCGCCTTAACGGTGTCTTATCTTATCGCGAGGGTAGTAAAACTTTTAAACTTATTGATTTGCACTAAAACAGCCGTTTTCTTGTCGGCTAATAATTATGGCTTCTAAAACTTTGTAGATAGGGCAGGTCCTAAGTTTTCCAAACGGTTGCATATTAAATTCACTGCAAGTAAACTAAATTAACTTGAAAGACTGGTTTCGTAACGAAGGCGGAAAGTTCTGTCTGCGTTGAAGAAGAAGCGTAGATTAAATGATGAGTTTTTCTTTTTTAACATTTTTGTTGGAGTGGAAACAAGTTTAGTGTTGAAATATAGCACATTAGGTACGGAAGACACGAATCCTACTTCCTACTAATATTATGAATGCGAATGTTTGTATGGATGGATAGATGGATGTTTGTTACTCTTTCACACAAAAACTACTGAACGGATTTGGATGAAATTTGGCACACAGACAGTCTATAACCAAGATTAACACATAGGATACTTTTTATCCCGATATTCCCACGGGATCGAAACGTATGCGGGTGAAACCGCGGGGCGCAGCTAGTTAAACATATTTCTTTGTTTCAAACACACAAAAAAACAAAGGATATATATTATAAGAAAAAAACGTCGGAAGGTGTCGTGGGACACCCGGTTGGAACGGAGTTCCTTGCGCTGTAGCTTATGTATTAAATAAATAACAGGAACAATGAAATAAATTAACAACGTTTGAGAGTTACTAGAAGAAAAAAAACCGTGTGCAGTCGGGGGTACGAAGTTCCTTACGCGATACTCGCATGCACACACCCTCGTATATAATAGAAACTGACAGAGAGAGAAAGTGTGAATTTAATAGGTGTTTTTACTACAGAGCCATCAAGTTTTTAGAAGCTCTCATAAAGTTGTCACCATCTTGGATTTTTATTTTGACCTTACTATCGGCTTCAGCACCTTCGTAAACCTTGAAAACTATCGCTTGTTGTTTAAAGTGTCTCCCTCGAAAACCATGAAAACGACATCCACGATGAACAATTTGAAAATTTTCGCAGTCGCCATCTTGGATTTTCATTATGTCCTCACTGTTGATTTCAGCACCATCGAAAACTATGAAAAGTATCGCTTGTTGTTTAGAGTGCCGCATGGAGGGAGCATAAATAACGCTTCTTCGTTACGTGACGTTTTACACCAGTTTACTCCTACCGTGTTAAAGAATCTTTGTTTCAAAAACTAAACTGTCGTGACGGTCGAAATGCTACACTTTTTTCGGTTTTGCTCTCATTCGCCAAGTATGCAGAGTACACGTGCGATAAGGAACTTCGTTTCAGAAAAGGTTTTATTTTTGGTACCTTATTTAACTCGTGACGGGACTTAATTCACAGAACGCAAACCGGTAATTACCTTATAAAAACTAGAAGAAAACAAGAACGAATAACCTCCTTAGTGCATAAACGAGCTTTGTTCAATCAATCAACTCAGCCCATCGCAGTCCACTGCTGGACGTAGGCCTCTCCCATGCTACGCCACAACACCCTGTCCTCTGGCTTCCGCATTCAGTCTGTCACAGCCACCTTTTAGAGGTCGTCTGTCCATCTAGCTAGGGCGTCTGACACTATGTTTGCCGATCCATGGTCTCCACTGCAGGACTCGTCTACTCCAACGATCATCGGTCCTTCGACAAACATGGCCAGCCGCTGCCACTTCAGCTTACTAACTCTGCAAGCTATGTCGGTAACGGAGCTTAGTTCAAATAAATTTAATTCCCAGGAATTTAGAGTCTATTAAAGCTATATATTACACGAGACATAAAATATTTAAACAGGAGCCCCGACACATTAATACTCGTACGGTTCACATTAACTCTGAATTTCAGAAGTTCGCGTGTGTAACAATCATTAGGTTGTATCAGATTTATTTACATAAACACAGCCTTCCCATGTTTCGCTAAAATCTTAACAAGTTGTTGAGCTTGCTCATGAAACAGGGGAAATTTTAAATTACCTTTATTTTGTGGGTTTCGAGCCTATATTTAAATTATTGTGCCTACTGTTTATCGTATGTTATACATTGCATGATTATTATGCTACAATCGACGAAGGATTACAGGAGCAGTCTTGTGGCGATCAACCAATGAAGAATTTACTCTACTTTCATTTGTTAGGCAATATTTTGTATTGGTAGACAATACATTAAAAAGTCCATCTACTTTATTCTACTTTTAGCAATAACAAACGGGATACTAGATCAGTACGATGTAGGTATTGTACAACATTTTAAACTATTATTATTATTATAAATTAATTATTTTGTAAAAGTGTGTTTGGAATAAGTTAGATTATAAGATACGTAAACGACAAGTCCTCTTCTCCACATATCTTTCTTTTGCTGTGCCCGACGGGGTCCATGATTGTTTCTTTTGGCAAATATTTAGCACCTAAGCCTACATTGTGGAATGCAATAAAGAATTGAGTATTGTAGGGATTATTAGTAGATTATTAATAAGCAGACGTCGTGAAGTTTGAAAAAGCCTTTCTCTGTTTTAAGTCAACCTCTTCCTTCTTCCACGTCTTATATCAATTTATCGTGTTTCTTTCCTCAGCTGAGAGTTTTCTGTCAGCTAGCCTTCTATGAATTTTGTAAAAACCATTTTATACCTATACAACGTGCCGCTACAATGGTGACATTAATTTAACACACGGGTAGGGCTAGTGGTCGGTAATCTTAAAAGTTATAACAACATTAAAAAAAACCTAACTTGAAAACTTCCACCTGCGCCGCTCGCCGCCATAGGGCTCTCTCTCTTTCCTTCAATTCGCCTTCTATTTGCACGTTATTTGTTTTAATTACATTGATGCGATGTTAGGATCCGTGACCCCGGCAAATGACCCCTGCGCTACAGTTCTTTAAGTCAGGTTGCTCTAAAATGCTATTTTAGAAAATTGTTAATGATGTACGACGATTGACGAACGACGACGACGACGATTATTGATGTGGTTGTTGTTGTTGTTGATGTGGTTGTTTGTTGTTGTTGTATGTTTGTTGTTGTTGTTGTTGTTGTTGTTTGTTGTTGTTGTGAATGATGTTGTTGTTTGTTGTTGTTGATGATTGTTTGTTGTTGTTGTTTGTTGTTGTTGATTGTTTGTTGTTGTTGTTGTTGTTTTGTTAATGTTTAATTGAATTAAAATATATTCATACAACTAAGACGCGAAACCGTATACGTCTGTTAAATTAATGTCGCCATTAAAGCGTTACGCTGTATAATGATGTCAAATTGTGTCTGTCATAACATAACAGCTTCACAATACAAACTCCTGAAATATGTTGTCACACCTTAACAATGTCCCCCAAACAATTGCACAGGCGGAACCGCGACTTTAACTAAGTAAATATAACGTAGTGTTAACTATGTAGTTCCTAAAGCTAAGCTCCACGTCTCTCTATATTTGAGGTTACTAATGAGTGGATTTCGAATGGGTTTCAAGTCATTAGAGACTTGGAACGTTTGTCAAGAACAATTCTGGTTTACCCAGTAATTTTAAGTCTTTGAGGTACTTAGCTAGCTTGATGAGCACAATTCATTACTTATTAAGGTAAATATGTGTGAAAGCTCATTATTGAGTTTTTCCATTATGAATTTCTCAGAAGCCCGGAGACAGGATTTGTGGCCGGTTGATGGCAATAATAGGCTCGCTTCCTATTATATTAAACTTAGACATAACTGGGGCGATATGTGCATGTACTATACATTCCTACAACTCTGCCCCAACCCTTCGGGGAATAAGTTCATAAAGCTTTATTATGTATTAAAGCTCTAGAAATAAATAAGACAGCAGAATGATCCACGAAATAGAAAAAAATCATTTGACTAGACAGACGGGATAGTATAGGTTATGTAAAACCTGAGAGATGAGAGCATTGGTGGCCCAGTAGTAACGGCCACGACTTACGAGTTGTAGGTCGTAGGTTCGAACCCGGACAGGCGCTTTACTTTGTGTAAATTATTTCATCACCACTGCTCTCAAAACGGTGAAGGAAGACATCGTGAGGAAACCGGCATGAACCAAAAATCCGAAGACATGTGAAATCTATCAACCCGCACTGGGCCCGTGTGGCCCACTCCCGGCCTGTGTCCCAGCAGTGGGAACATTATAGGCTGAAAATGATGTAAAATCTAAGTATAACTATTATTCTAAACAAAATAAGTTGTTGAATCGACGGTACATCGTATAGCCCATTCATTCGAAACATTCCCTAGTCGCCTCTTCGAACTTCCGAAAAAGACATTCTATAGGGCCAAAACCTTAACATCCAAGAAATCCACTAAAACTTTCACCATTACCATCAACGAACAACTACAGCTTCCCGAACATCTTGAGCATATTATTAGATAGATCCGTCTCTCCATTAGAAACGCGGGATGCGAAAATAAACTTTTAAAGCGAACCCCACCTGCGGCCTTCGAAGAAACTTGTAGTCTTCTGTGAAAGTAATTCGGAGAATCTAATTACCGTCCGAGAGTCTGGCACAAAGAGATCGGAACTCTCCGTAGTTATGGGCTATCCGATTCAGTGTTGCGCTTCTCGAGATGTTTTGCCGTTTCAGTCTAATCGAACGGGGTTTTTGTGTAGAGGGCGAAATGTTGAGTTTTGTTTTTCAATTTTAATTGAAAAACCGGCCAAGTGCAAGTCGGACTCGCACACTAAGGGTTTCGTACGACAAGGAAAAAAAAACACGTTTATTGTATGGACCCCCTTTATATATTTATTATTTGTTATTATAGTGGCAAAAGAAATACACACTCTGTAAAAATTTCAACAGTCTACCTATTACGGTTCATGAGATACAGCCCGCTGACAGACAGACGGACGGATGGGCAGCGAAGGCTTAGTAGATGGTCCCGTTGGCACCCTTGGGGTACGGAATTCTAAAATAAATAATCCAGGAGTCAGAAATAAATATTTTCCAAATATATTGTTGCTCTTTCAATTACCAAAATGACAGTGGACGAGCCTCACAAATTAAAACAGATATAAACTGCCAGGGAAATTAATTACCAAGCAAATTACGTCAATTTGCCTTATTTAGTCTTTTTATACAGCTGTCAAAGAATGACTGTTGCTATTCGAATACATGGAATATTTAAATTGGTATTAAAATTGCTAAACAATTCATTTCTCAGATTTTACCTTAATTAACTGTTACTAATGAAAATATAAAGCACCGGAAAGAACGCGCATAATTTCTCGCTTCATAAAACAAAAATACACAACGGTTCATTTATAATTAAAAAAATAATTAAGCAAACGTCACCCATTTGCTCACAATACCTTCTCTTATAATAGGTACCCAATTTCCTTGACTCGGGCGTACAATTAAAACTCAGTCACAGTATCTTTTCATTCTAATTGAAATGAAGATACGGGGAGAATACGGTTTAAAAGAGAGAATTAAAGAGTCTGGCTTACCTTTTGTTCAAAATATTAACACTTTATTCAGTACTTAGGGAGTTGATAAGTAAGAAGGAATAAAAAGAAAATTCGGGAGCGAGCATAGGGAATTTGCGAATAATCTATGAAAGCTTTCGTTAGGTTTTAGCGATGACGTAATACGCTTTTTATGCTGGTTATTCATCCTCCGTAGAAAAGGGACGATCCTCCGACCAGATGGGTTGTGTCTGGTGTGCTACTGCCCGACGATTGATGTCGGGACGTTGTATATATGCTAGGCGCGCATCGAAATCTGCTGACGTCACTGTGATGCGTAGTTCGTATGTGGCGTTGTATGCCGCCAACTGGCAAGTTTGATTTCGATAAATCGAATCAAAATATTTTATTTCACGTAAACCTACATGGGCACTTATGCATAATCAGCCTATAATGTTCCCACTGCTGGGACACAGGCCTCCTCTCGGTGAGAGGGAGCGGGCCGTAATCCACCACGCGGGCCCAGTGCGGGTTGGTAGATGTCACATCTCTTCGAATTTTTGCTTTTAGGACATACCGGTTTCCTCACGATGTTTTCCTTCACCGTTTTGAGAGCAGTGTTGATGAAATAATTTACACAAAGTAATGCGCCTGTCTGGGTTCGAACCTACGACTCGTAAGTCGCGGCTGTTACCACTATGAAACATCATATTTAAAAAAAAGTGATCATGGAGTTTCTTTCCGGCTCTTCTCCATAGGATAGAGAAAACTTCCTGAGTGAACGGTCTCACCGAGTTATTGTCGACGTACGCTCATCGGAGCCACTACGCGGACTAATGCCGGTGTTCCTCAGGGGTGTGTTCTCTCTTCAACTCTCTTCCTGCTGCATATCAACGATCTGCTGATGCCCGGAATTTATGGGTTTGCAGATGACAGCACAGTTGTAGAGAGATATCTGCCGAGTGCTCGGGCTTGTAAGGAAGTAATCCGGTCCGAAAGAGAGGCTATGGTAGAGCGTACGAATGTCGCACTTCAGGCAGTCTCCAAGTGGGGTGAAGCCAATCTTGTGGGATTCAACACCACCAAAACACAAGCGTGTCTGTTCACAGCCAAAAGGAGCCCGTTCACATTGGCTCCTGCTCTTCAGAATGTATCCTTGGAGTGCACCGACCGCCTTCAGCTCTTGGGAGTTGAAATTTCCTCAAACCTAAACTTTGGGCGGTTCATTGAGTCCAAAGCCAAGATGGCTGCTAGGAAACTTGGCGTTCTTGCAAAGGTCCGGCGGTACTTCACACCGGGACAGCTTCTAATGTTATACAAAGCGCAGGTCCGATCGTGTCCACACACGATCGGACCTGCGCTTTGTATAACATTAGAAGCTGCAGTACTACACAGTACTGCAGTCACATATGAGCTGGTGCTGCAAAATGCCATCTAGCAGCTTTGGGCTCAGTGGAGAGGCGTGCGAAGAGGCTAATTGGTGATCCAGATGTGGTTAAGACTAGTTTACAAAGCCTGGAGCACAGGCGTAGGGTAGCCAGTCTTCTGTATTCTATAGGATGCATTCTGGAGAGTGTGCGCGGGAATTACATGACTTAATTCCGCCATCACCGTTCCATCATCGGACAACCCGTCTTGGGGCGAGTTTCCTCCCTTACGTTGTTGACGTCGCTACGATCCAGACGATGCGTTTCGCCTCGTCGTTTATACCGTGAACATTGAAGGACTGGAACAATTTGCTGCCTGCAGCGGTTTTCCCGTAATCAGAAGCCCAAAAGTCTGACAATCGGTCTTACCAAGGGGTATCGTATTCCCCAGTAATTGGGTTGTGGAGGTCAGATAAGCAGTCGTTCCATATAAAATACTGGTATTCAGCTGCATCCGGTTAGACTGGACCAACATAGGACGGGACCCAACATAGTTATGAAAAGGCTAGGCAGATGATGGTTAGGTTATAGAAACCAACATTTATTAATTATTATGAATATTCAGTTACATAAAATCATTTAATAAAAAAAAAAGATACCTATGTGTTTACTTGTGTAAGTTATACCGTGACCTACTTCGCCGCGGTTATATCAACACTTTATTTGTTTACTATGTCCTGTCAATATATAGGTTATGTAGGTACACAGGCCTCCTCTCTTCGAGAGGGAGTGGGCTATAATCTACCACGCGGGCCCAGTACCGGTTGGTAGATGTCACTTGTCTTCTAATATTTGGTTCTAGGACATGCCGGTTTCCTCACGATGTTTTCCTTCACCGTTTTGAGACATAATAACGCAATTACATATTGTATGTAAAATACTGTTTATTTAATTTATGGCTGATTTTTCTAGGAATAATTTAAAATTTTTGACAGTTCTTCCATACAAAATCTTTCAGGCGTCAATTTTATTCTACGAATAAAAAATATCTGTCGATTGAAAAATAAGCCCTTACTCATTCGATATTCGATGTTTTCCGTTATATCGGTAGCATCAATCATGATACATCATTTTAGATTGACATGAATTTTTCCACGAAGAGTGCAGACAAAAAGGGGTCAACGACTTATTGTATCTCTCTGCCCAGCCGTTTCCCAACTACATACATATGTTGGGGTCGGCTTCGGCTTTAGATTTGAAATTCGATTAAATACATGCCATTTCACATATTCTAAGTAATCTAAACAACATTCAGACAAGCAATCATAATATTTAATTTATGATACTAGCAACCA
This sequence comes from Apamea monoglypha, assembly GCA_911387795.2. Taxonomy (NCBI): domain Eukaryota; kingdom Metazoa; phylum Arthropoda; class Insecta; order Lepidoptera; family Noctuidae; genus Apamea; species Apamea monoglypha. The sequence goes on from OU426920.1 coordinate 5,166,342, forward strand.
ATTGGATGTAGCTTAGCAGAAAGTACTCAACCCACAAAAAGTTATTTTTATGTTATCGAGGTTTTAAGTTTAGGTGTGTATTGCTGCAATGATGTTGTATGTGGAATATTATGAAATATTGTCACTTATGGACAAATATACCAATATTTTTATGAGTCAAGTTGTATTACATAGACTAACGCAATTTTCAAGTTATTGGGAAGAATGTGGGTTGAGTCCTTTCTGCTTAACTACGTCCAATTGCGTAACGGTACGTAACGGTAGTGTGTTACGCAATTACCCCGCTGTCCCTGCTTCAAGCGGTTTTCACGACTTGACAAAACGTCGAGATATTATTATATTTATTTAAGTTGAATTTATTATACACACAAAACCTTCCTGAATATTTTTTCTCACACCACATCACAATCCTTTGCGTAGTTTAGAAGAACAACGCGGTCACTCAGTAGGACACGACTCACAAGCAGCCTTTAATGTGTCCACTGCTGGGACACAGGTGTCCTCTCTATGAGAGGAAGTGGGCAATAGTTCATCACGCGGCCCAGTGCGGGTTGGCAGACGTCACGTGTCTTTTTTGTGTTTTTTTTTTCATTTGGTTTTTTGATGTGATAAAATTAAATTAACAAAGTAAGGTGCCTGCCTGGGTTCGAACTCATGGCCTACAGGTTTTTATATTGGGACCGATAGTACTGGGCCACCATTGCTAGGACACGAATAGCGACTTTAATTTATAGATTCACCAAATTCCACGACTAATAGTTGCAAAATACGTATTCGCAGAACTAAACATTTCATATCAGTGCCATTTCTATGAAAATGCATACATTTCCCTTATTTCAAAGTTAAAAATTCTTCAGCTAAAGATATTCCATGCATTGTTTAGACCGTGAACAGGATGTCATGGAAATTGGATTGTTGTAGTGTAGGAGATTGCATCCTGTTTTCAGTATAAATATCGGTATAAAGGTCCAAAGTATTTTCATTATAATAATGAACAATGGCTTTTTTGCCGTCTAATCATGTTTCCTCTGAATTGTGGGATGCAAGGAAAGATTTTAGAACAAAAACATATCTTGGAACGGAGAATTTATATCTGGAGGACAATTTTTTGCGAAAAGCACTAGGAAGTGGTGAAGGGCGGGCGTTTTGGGGGACTGTGTTTTGTAATTTTGACGTTCGAAAAGTGCTGACTATCAGCAAAAAATTGAATAAATGACTTTTAATTTTGATAATTCCCGTAATTAAAAACGTTCAAAATCTAGTCGCAATCTCATCTTAACGTCAATCTATGTCAAAAACTTGTCAAAAATGTAGGGAAATTAGAGGTATTTTTGACTGATTGACACTGAGATTAGAATGTGAACGTCCTTAGAAAATACGGGAATTGCCCCTCTGATGTCTGAGTAGTTGACGATGCAGACCTTTAGAACTGAATCATTACGAACACAAATATTTAAATACTCTTAGAACCTGTAATTGGCTCTGTGTTATTTATACATCCGTTATCATATTGTTATATCTGGTTCTCTTGTACTTATATATCTTAAAAAAATAGCTTCTGCCCGCGGCTTCGCCAACGTGGATGTTGGAAATTATCCCACGAAAACATGCTACCGGGACAAAAAATAACCTATGTTCTTTCCGAGGATGCCATCTATCTCCTTGCCAAATTTTATAGAAATCCGTTCTATGGTTTAGGTATAAAAAGGTAACATACACGACTAAATTACCTTCGAATTTATAATATCTATATTGTTGTGTCATTGATTGATAGTAATCACATAAATATAAACCAAACTCTCAGATATGAGCTGGTACATATTTGTACCGCTTGTGGTTCACACGTGTACCGTGTGTGTGTAGTGTAGTGAAGCTAAACTAAAATAATAACTTTTATCCAGGGCCAATGTCCAGTCATATATTTAATGTTTTCTTTTCAAAATCGGCCTTGTATATCGGGTGTACCATACGACGTCAATAGTACGACCACAAAAACGAGTGCTAAGAGCTACTCCAGTCAATATTTTTGTTACAGAAAGGCGTTCGGTCCCGCAGAGAGTTTGGTTACCTCAAAGTGCTTTGCCGAAGTTGAGTGGAATGCCAAAGGCTGATTCGAGTGATTCACTTTTTGTTACAAAATAGTCCGATCATTGCCTGTATTTTACCGATAGGAATTCTTAGTAGTAACTTCAGATAAGACACGTGTACCTATTTTAAACTCTATTTTGATTTTGAAACGACACATATCCTAGAGACACGACAATTTTAAAACGATTTTTGATTGTAAAATAACTACACTTCATTAACAAAGCAGAAGGAACGAGCGAAGGAAGCAGTGGTGGTGCAGTGGTATTTGCACCGACTGACGAGTTGCACACAGACAGGCGCTTTACTTTGTGTACGTTATTTCATCACCACTGCTCTCAAAAACGGTGAAGGAAAACATCGTGAGGTGGCATGTCTTAGAACCAAAATTCGAAGACATGTGACATCTACCAACAAGCGTAGTGGATTACACTTCCTTCCCTATCACAAAGAGGAGGTCTGTGTCACAGCAGTGGGAACATTATAGGCTGATTTTACTATGTAAAATTATTATTATTTTATTTTTACTTTTACTATTGATTATAAGTCAAAATAAAATAATTTATTTGAAATAGGCATATAAAAGGCACTTTTGAACATCAAAAATTACATTTCTGTAATTTTTGACGTTCAAAAGTGCCTTTCTATTCTATTTTACAAGAGAATTGATTCTAGTCGCCTATTATAAAATTACTACTTTATAAACACAGCAGAAAATTTATGTAGATGAAGGAGGAGACGTTAAATTGATGAGCTAATACTAATTAATTGAAGATCAATCCCTAGGGGGTAACTTTGAAGTATAATGTGCGAAAGTTTAATCTGAAACGTGAAAATACGGAACGAGCTGACTCAAACTTTGCCTCGCTTTCCTTGCAACAGGTCGTTTTATATTTCATAGAAACTAATAGCAGTAATGGCTGAGATTTTGTACGTACGTACATTAAAACAAGACAACCCTGAAAACCAAATCAACAAAGCAAAGCAAATGTAAAGCTGAAGAACACGTCGTGCTCGTCAAATTAAAAGCCTGCTTATGAGCATGCTTATATCTACCATGGTCTTCTGTGATATAAATTAGCATGCTTGCTTATCAAACTCAAACGGTGAATGAAAACATCGCGAGGAAACCGGCATGTTCTAGAACCAGAATTCGAAGTCATGTGACATCTACCAACCCGCAATGGTCCCGCGTCGTGGATTGCGGCCCACTCCCTCATAGAGATTCAGCAGTGGGACAATATAGGCTGATTATTCTAAGGCGAAAACCCATTACTTAGGTAAAACTAAAGACACACGCCATGTTTATAAAATTAAAAGCCTGCTTAAGAGCATGCTTATATCTAGCATGGTCTTCTGTGATATAAATTAGCATGCTTGCTTATTATTGCTCCTTTCTCATAAAGTGCAATAGCGTAACAAAATGATACCTTAACTAAATAAAGACCCGATTTTGTACCTATGCAGGTATACTAAATATTGCGAAAATGAATTCAAACCTTTCGAATTTATAATAAATAATAAAAAAATATATTTCAGAAAAAAACACATTTGAGGTTCACAAAACAATTATACCTACGAGCCATACGTACCCATATTTTGTTTACTCCAAAATCTGCATTTTCAAAGAAGAACGGTTTCTTGTGCTTGTTTTGAAAACGAAGTCATGACAATAATTATTTCCTATTCCTATTTCCATCCACAAGATTTAGTATGCAAACCTTTAAAATACGATGCAAACTACTTTAAATTCCTGAAGCCGAAGTCTTATTCTTAAAGATTCTCCAAAATCTCTTCTTGAAGGCACTGCGCGGCTGTTGCAAATGGCCAGTCTCTGAGAATAAATTGTGGGTAATTTTATCACCGCCCGCAGGCGAAGTTCTAGTGTGAACACACAAGAACTCAAAATTCGATAATGTAGGGAAACTTTCTTGTGACGTAGGTAATTAGCTCTGAAGAACCGCCTGCATGTAGGAAATTATGTTTAAGGAAGTTCTGAGATATGCATGAGGTTTAGGGTTTAAGGGAAATTTTAGTTTTAGTTTTTGTTTTTAGTTTTTTTTTAAACGTTGCTCCACACTAGGAATTACTCCTGTATCGTGGGTGCGTTTACAAATATTTAAACTCACATACACAGACAGCCAGACCCGGAACAACTACCTGTAGGCAATACAAATATTTGTTCCGTGCGGGAATCGAACCCGCGACACGCAGCGCAGCATAGCATAGCAGTAGTTTACATTGAGCGACTGCCTATCTGACCTCCACAAACCAGTTACTGGGTAATACGAAAACCCCTGGTAAGACTAGTGATCAGACTTTCGGCCTTCTGATGACCCATAACGACTGTCAAGATTCATAAATGACAGCCGGAACCAACGGCTTAACGTGCTTTCCGAGGCACGGAGGGGTCTTAGTATGTAAAAATGGTCACCCATCCACGGACCAACCGTGACAATCGTAGCTTCACCTGATTGATCGAACAGTGCGGCTGTTATTTCTTAACCACAAGCCCCTAAAATGAATAGAATAGAATAGAATATATTTTTATTGTAAAACATGAGTATACATCATAACATGTGCAAGGTCTTATAATAATGGTTAGATCTGCATGTTTTGCCATTAATGGCGTACAAAAACAACATATTTGGTTTAAAATAACCACAAAAGATTTGAGTCTAAACAACAAAACATATTTTTTTTTTCGTAAGACTACTTAAAAAAGAAGAAAATGTACAGATTAGGTCTTATAGAATTGTAAAAATGTCGTAATTGCAGAAAAATACAATTAATTAATTGCGTTCATTTAAGAATCCGATATGGTGTAATAGCATTTATTTACAAGATATTTTTTTAAATGTATTTTAAATAGAGCAGTAGGCATTTGTCTAATAGGTTTTGGGATTTTATTATATATGATTGGCGCTAAACAAAAAATACTTTTTCGCATCAATGCCGTGGTTAACCTTGGTACACATAATCTATTATTATCCCGTCGATTACGAATAGATACGTCTGATAGTTTCTTGAATAGGTTGGGATTGGTTTGGACACAATTTGCTATTTCATAAATAAATAAGGACGGCAGACTTAAAATTTTATATTTTATAAAATACTGTTTGCAACTATCAATGATTTTCAAACCAAACATAGCCCTAATACATCTTTTTTGTGACCTAAAAGTAATTTCTCTATATGTATAGTTTCCCCAAAATTAAACTCCAAACCTCAATACCTATCGAGCCGACTATACCATGGTAGGTAGTTATAAGGGCATTGGTACTTATGATAGGTTTTAGTTTATAGAGAGCATAGGTAGAAGAACATATTTTTTTATTTAATTCCTCTAAAGAAGAACAGAAGAAGACAAAATGATTCCCATATAAATTACTTAATTAATAAAATACGTTATTACGTAATTAATTAATTACGTTGATGCTAAAATACTGAATTCTGATCATACTTTTACTCAACGAATCTTTTTGTTACTTCGATTATTTTAACATATCTAAACAAAACAGATAAATGACTTTCAACGCTTATTTTAAAAGTATTTACATTATGATTGGGTACGATTATGATTGGGCTGCAACAATTAGTTGGTAGTGTAGTGTATCTTTCCCTAACCGAGTAAAACTGTAAAAAGTCTAGCAATAAAGGATCAATATTATACTATCCGGTTATAATTTAATCTTGAGGAAGTTTTACCTTGGTGTTTGTGCCTTAACAACATTACTCTTTGCCAATTAATTATTACACCAGAACCCACAACTTTACTTTCCGTTGACATCGCGAATAGTTTCGGGAAGTCCATTGATTTTCTCAAAGTTCTCCCATAAAAGAGAAAAATGCGTTTCATTTGAGGGGAAGGAAAGTTCGGTAATTAATTTGGTTTCTTCTTCTTTCCAAAGTTGAGCTAAAATTAGTTGCAGTGGTTTGTTCAGAAAAAAATAAAAATTTCCTCATTGTTGCTGCCAAAATCTTAGGGGTAAAACAGGTGTGATGTGGCAGACAACACACAGCCTAAACCGTTATATCTAAAACAATTAAATATTACACAAGTGTTCCATAAGTAACGAAGGTCAGCATTAAGTAAGGATTTTTTAAATTCATCCCCTTCTTCTCCTTAGCGTGTCGATGGCAATCTAAATGGAATCGGCCCGGAATTCGGATACGTATTTGGCGCCATCACTAGCGTCCATTAGTTCCTGTAACGTGCAGTTGACGGGACAAGCAGGACATGGTATTAAGTGTCCCATAGTTTGCGGAACAGCACCAGATTTACACTCCAAGGCGGAGTAGTCTATGAATCTCCATCTGAACAGGTTTTCCTTGCTTCGGCCAACCTGGGTACGGAGTTTGTTTAAAAACTTCCGCGGGTGGAACGAATGGTTTGGGTAAGGAAGCACTGCCTCGCCATAGCATCAGTATTTCATCCCCTTAAGAGGTGAAATAGGCGATGAAAGATTGAATGCAAGGTGTTAATTTTTTCCTATGGGAATGCAATTGGGGACACGCTTTAGAAAATTACAATTATAAAGAAAACTTTTGATATTTAGTATTTTCCCTATTCCTAATGGAACATTATTGAAAATCAAATGACAGTATTTTACGTTTTACGCATCATCGCTACTTTTCTTGCAATCGACCAACTTACTGAAACCGATTTTCTAAGCGAAGACTGATTGCAAGACTCCCTCCGATTAGGTGAACTATAGGATAGCTAATACTATAAAATGCACGAAGCTCCAGTGCTCGATACGTTAAAACAAAATCAATGCCACTGGCGTGGCTCTGCCTGTACAAGACCTACGAAAAATATGCAAGGAATAATTGAAATAACTGAAAATTTCTTGACGGGTCAATTTGCTCCTCATTATGAACAAGTTTCAGTACGAGAACAACTGAAATCGCGAAAAATAATCAGCCGTTACATTTTATTTATTTTTTATTTTACCATTTATGAACACACATATACTCGTATAAACAGACAAGAAAAAACAGAACAGAAAAAATAGGTACAGAGGTGATGCTTATTTCACAAGAAATCTCTTCCAGCACACCCGAGACAGGACAATAGATACAGAGATGTAGACAGCGTGTGAAATAGTAAAGGAGACAAAAAAATAATACATAAAATTAAAACAATTCACTTAAAAAACTAAACAAAAATTACGAGAATATACTAACATACATACAAATAAAAATACATACATGCTCCGTTACATTTTGTTGAATTATGCGAACATAAAATGTATGGAGCATCTGATTTTGTTTTGTGAATACACGGTTAGTACCATAACAACAGGCGTTTAAAATGTTGAGATCAATAACCTCTTAACAGGTTTCCAGTTATTTCAATTACACCTAATATAGGTATCAATTTGCACCTCAAATTATTTTTACGTGGAGGTCATTATCACCATCATCATATTTTCAGGCAAAAGACGTCCACTGCTGGACATAGACCTCCCACAAGCATCCCCATTTGACCAGTTCTGTGCTTCTTGTATGCAGCGGAAACCTGCAGTCTTCACATGGTCATCGGACCACCTGGGTGACCTTCTAAAGCTACGCAACGTCGTGGGTGTAATATTTCTTTATAAAGTAACAAGCTGCGCCCCGCTGTTTCACCCGGATAAGTTTCGATTCCGTGGAAATATCGGGATAAAAAGTATCCTATATGTTAATCTTGGTTATAAACCATCTGTGTACCAAATTTCATCCAAATCCGTTTAGTAGTTTTTGCGTGAAAGAGTAACAAACATCCATCCATCCATTCATCCATACAAACGTTCACGTTTATAATATTATAATTTAATTAGTGGGAGTAATCCAGAAACGCGCACGAGCCGTCTGCTCGCGCCAGCGTCTCAGGCTTACTGATGACTAAACGCTAAACAGTCACTAACGAGCATGCGCAAAGTCGGCAGTCTGGTTACTAAATGATAAAACCTCTGTCTCATTACACCAGGAAAACAGAAAGGAATATTCGTATCAAGACATGACTTCGGGTTTACATGAATTTTCCAAATGGAACATTTCTTAGCCCGAGGCTTGGAATACTGCCCATTTGGGAGGTAAAGTCGTCTGCTATCACATGGGACCTCATTCTGTCAGCGGTTTATTGTAGGTACGTGGTTCGACAGTGCAGCACCTTTACCCGGTTCTAAAATTAGGTACATTATACATGATTTTATGTCTGTGAGTAGGTTTGTACAAACACTTTTACACGTCAATCATATTTTAAAAACTAGAATTTAAGAAGATTATGAAGAAAGGCCGAATCAACTCTGAGGTCACAGTCTCTTTTAAAGTCCAGACATAATCTTGGCCAGGTCATGTGAATACCATGTAGATTGAAGTCTGAAATGGTCTTTTGAGGACAGAACCACACTTATATATAATACTTTACTGTCGTAATGAGTCGTTGAGAAACTTCTGTGTCGGCTCGTAGTCCTCGACACTTATTAACAAAACATCCCAATATAATTAACTACGCGTTTTTTTTCTTTTTTCTCGGCTTCTAAGGGTTGTGGCGTGATGTTTACTACCTTATGAACTTCCTCAAGAATTAGGATACCGAATGTAAAAATATTTATTTTAATCAAGCTCAAACTATTTATTTCAACTAAACCAATTACAGGTACCTACTTTAGAATTGTCAAGGGTCGGTCAGTCAAAAAGATGAAGCTAGTTGCCCATTCCAAAGCGTAGTAGGTACCTATGGAGAAGAACGGGCAAGAAACTCCATGGACACTCTTTTAAATCACAATAATATGGTTACAAGGTATTGGTTACATCATTCATGTTAAATATTATGCATGTGAGAATGATGCAGAACGTTAAAAGCGTCCATAATGAAACGATAAAAAAACAATTCAAATATTAATTAAATCAAAATATGCCATCTGGTAGTTCCAGAGATTAGCGCGTTCAGACAAATAAACTCTTCAGCTTTATTTTATTATCGACGCTTAACCTGTTCCCATGGATTCAGTATATGATTCTACGCTAGTCTAGAATGATGCGTCGAATTCATGGGGGCCTACTACGAAGTGCAAAGTGCGAATGATCGGATCGGATCGACACATGGCCGAACCGAATATTATTGAAAAATGCGAAAAAAATTCGGCACGGCTTAGTTGGGTCGAGACCATGGTCAATATTCGAAAGAGTGTAGGTGTGTAGGATCGGTACAGACCGAACCAAATAGTAATTTCGTAGCAGGAAACGGCCGAACATTCGGCCGATACCACTTCGGAGTAGACCCCCTGGTTACAGTTTTCGCGCCGATGTCCCTGCCACCCTGTATAGACTCTCTACGTCCCCTAGAAATCACTGACAACTTTCAGTCTCACCAATTAAGAAGATTAGCTATACCTAAACTAAGCAGAAAGTCGCTAAACTTGGTAATGGTACAGACGCACGAATAAATTTTATTAGAAGCTCGACAAAGTTTGCATGGACGAATGTACGTGAGTGTCAAGTTTGTCTATCGGCAAACGTGAACATGTTGGCAATGTTCTTTTGTTAGTCTCTTAGGCTATTTTTAGGACGATGTAGGCGAAATTAATGTTTTAGCGCTGATTATTACTATTTATCCCGAAGTCTAGTCCGAAACTAAGCATAAAGCTTAATTATACAATGTGGCGACAACAATTCGACAAAAAATGAAAACACTGGCTGCTGAAAATACTAATATGTAAGACGCTGCGCCTCGTGGTTTCACCCGCATGAGTTTCGATCCCATAGGAATATCAGGATAAAAAGTATCCTATGTGATAATCCTGGTTATAAACTATGTGTGTGCCAAATTTCATCCAAATCTGTTCAGTAGTTTTGGCGTGAAAGAGTAACAAACATCCATCCATCCATCCATCCATCCATCCATCTATCCGTCTGTTCAAACTTTTACGTTTATAATATTATAGTGGAAGTAGGATATTAAGTAAGATTATTTCGGAACTATCAAATAAACCTAGCATCGAAATATGTAGAATACTCGTAAATAAGGGATTTTCAAACAAACTAGTTGTGATCAGCTGACTATGAGTTTTAGCAATCTTTGACTGGCTATAGTGACTAAATTATTGGATTTAGTTGATCGAATTTAGTGTGCAGACTGTAAAAAGCATTCGATTTTAATTAACTATAAATAAAATAAATAGTACACGCAGCAAATAGTCCGCGCAATAGTAATTACGCAGTTTAATTTATTATCATCTCCACCTTTTATATTTTTATGGCCTGCGATAAATCGAACGGTATCAAAATCTGAGTGTATTTGTTATTTAAAATTATTTTTATTTCATAGGTTCTTGTCATTGTTTGACTCATTTTGGCAAGGATATTCGTTGATGAAAGACAAACTCGACCAAAACACCCCTCTTTACGGTATGGTACGTACGTACCAACCTTATCTTTATTTCCACGTGAAATGACTGAGCCAAAGTTTGGGTGACAACAGGAAGCTTAAAAACCCTTTTTCACTAAGGTTTTCGTTTTGGTAACACGGTGCTTTCAAAACCAATTAATGTTTTGGGGTTTAGTGAACAGCTTCCCAACAAATTCGGATTGCTTAAAATCATAATAAATATCAAACATAAAACATACACCGCTGCCTCGTTGGTCTAAGTGGTCGGAAGTGCTACAGCTGAGTATAAGGTCTTGGGTTCAATGGGTGGTACTGCGTTTTTTTATCTGAAATTTCTCAGTAGCAACCCACTGTGCCCGGTTCATGGCAATAGGCTCGCCCCCTATTACATGGGACTTAAACATAACTACCGAAATTCACCCACATTTCGCCAGTCATGTTTACTATTAGGTTCACCTCTGCAAACCCAGACAGGCGCTTTACTTTGTGTAAATAATTTCATCACCACTGCTCTCAAAACGGTGAAGGAAAACATCGTGAGGAAACATGTCCTAGAACCAAAAATTCGAAGTCATGTGACATCTACCAACCTGCACTGGGCCCGCGTGGTAGATTTAGGCCCACGCCCTCTCACGGAGAGGAGGCCTATGTCCCAGCAGTGGGAACATTATAGGCTGATGATGCACCTCTGCGTAACCCTTAAATAAGGCGTGATGTTATCTTTTGTTGTAACATATGCACATCTGTTGCAGTTGTATAAAACATAATTGCACATAAACATTTATAACTGCAAGAACCACAAACAAAAACACTCGTTAAAAACTTGCAAACTTCTGAAGAAAATATCTTTATTGTTTATCTTAAACTTAATGTATCCTCAGTAACAAATAAACTTAAAGCGCAAAAGTTACAGAAAGTATTAATTAAAAGCATGTACCTTCAAGTGAATGTACTGAAATGAAGCGGTTCATTCACCCGTTGTTTTTGTCTACTTTTATTTATAAATTCGTCTGGGAATTGAAGGAAAACTGGGCGAGTTTTTCACTCGTATTTTTTTACGAAATATAAGAAACTAGCTTCATTTCGCAACTTTGTCTGCGTGAAATTTCTTGTTTTAACATCAAATAATATTCTATGATGATTTAGAGGTATGAGGAACAGGGTGTAAAGTTCACTCATCCTCCATAGAAAAGGGAGGATCCTCCGACCGGATGGGTATTGTGTCTGGCGGGCAATTGCCCAACGAATAATGTCGGGAAGTTTGTATGTATGCTAATTGCGCGGTAAACTCTGCTTGCGAGATGCAGGATTTGCGTGACGTCAGTATGACGCGTTGTTCGCATGTGGCGTTGTAGATACCGCTACAATGACACTGGGAAATACTGTAGCTTTCTATTAGTGAAATAATTTTCGGATCTGAGACGGATCAGTAGTTCCGAAGATTACCCCCACAGAATATTTGAGCGTATATGCTAAAAAATAGGTAACTTTTTTACCAATTTTTTTGTATACAATCTGTTATTTTGCATCCTCGTCAAATTTCAGGAGGCTGTTATGAAAGAAAATTCATGTCTCATTCATGTGCCAATTGTGGTCACCCATCCTAGTTGGAACCATGACCGGGGTTGCTTAACATGAGTTAGCGCTACGATCACAAAGCCATCGAGCTTCTCACTCATTTCTCATTGTATTATATACTTCAATGATTAGGTAATACCTACGTAAAGTTTCAGCCAATTCAACTGATCGGTTATTTTATAGCATTTTATATGTTATTCTTTAGATTGACATAACTTTTTCATTTATGAACTGATTGAAATAAAACAAAGACTTAATTTTAAGTGGAGTAAACTAAAACGCAATAGTGAAAACCGCATTCAAATTGGTTAAGCCGTTTCTGAGATTAGCGTGCACAAACATACGGATAAACAGAAAAAAGAATAAAAAAAATCATTTTTTGGGTTCTATTTTGTTCATAAACGTAACCCCCCTATAATAGTTTTTCTTCTTATCTTACATGTACAGATAGCGACTAGTTACGATTTTATTATTAAATATGTATTGATGATAAAATACCTGTATCAACATGCTTAATGATTATAATATCTTTATAAAAAACTACATATTTTGCAACACGCAAAATAAACGTTGTAATAATGTTATAATTTAATATCAATTAAAATATTTGCTTCATAATGAATAGCTCTCTAAAATGCGACCACACATTAATTTACCCGAGCAATCAAATAACGTACTATTTTATTAAATACTAAAACGATATTACAAGCGTTCCGTAACATTATATTTATTATAATTGTAACTGCAACCAAAATTAATTAATTTTATTACTGGTAACATTTGAATTTCACTTACGTAAGTAAATACCCGTTTATTACTCGATCATACTGTACCGTGTGTTTCTCGGAAATTAATGTAGAACACCTCTAGTACCTCCCCCTCCCCATCTTTACCTTAGCTCTGGGTAAACTAAGGGGTTGAGTATATGGCACCAGCAATTTGCCTGTGGTTTCTAGGGAAACTATTAGACCAGGTTTGCGATTTTTTTCGTGCACTGCTTAGCACAGAGACAATCCAACATTGTGTTTTTTGATGCGCTGGTATGCGCTCTGTTGGATTCTCAACGCTTGGCTCAACACCGAGAGTTGAAAATCCAGTGCGCGATAAAATCGCGCCGCGATATTTTTACATCCGTACGTGGGCTTAAATGTACGCGGATAAAAGGTATTTTACGTGTTAAGCCAGGATTATGATACATCACCATTTTCTTGTTCTTATCCCAATTTATTTGGGGTCGCAGATTGTCTTCAATTTCATACTTCTCTATTATAGGCCAACCGCTTAACTGAGACGTTACCTGAGGTAGCTACGCGGTGCGGGAGGGGTGATAGTTGTCACAAGTTGACGAATCAGTCAGTTAATTAAGCGGTTGGCCTATAGTCATCATCTCAGTGGTCACCCCTTTTCGAGCCATATTATCATTTTTACACTGTCCATAAATCATTTTTTGGTCTGCCCCTGCTCTTATAGCCATTCGCATTCATACTCGAGACCTTCCTCATGACATTTTCCTCATTCCTCTGGGATTTACGATTATGATGCTTATGTGTGCTTAACTTTATCGTAGTCAGTTTAACCATTTATACGTGATAGAGTCAATCAGCCTAGCGTTTTCCTATGTCGGGGTCGGCTTCCAGTCTAACCGGATGCAGCGGAACATCATTGCCTATCTGACCTCCGCAACCCAGTTACTGAGTAACGCGATACCTCTTGGCAAGACTGATTATTATTATATCTAGACCGTCAAATGTCAGTGACTTAGGCGAAAAGTGCCCTTAACACGCACAGAGGGATAACTTGTACTCGTATTCAGAAAAATTAAAATGTAGGTTTTAATTTTTCTAGTCTTCTACCTACCTCGATGGTCTCGTGGTGGCAAGCGCTACATTTGAGCATCAGGTGATTAGTTCCAGGGTTCGATTCCCAGGTCGGGCAGTGTTATAAGGATTTTCCATCAGGTATTTCTCAGTAGCAGACCGGAGTCTTTATTTGTTCTTGGTTGATGGCAATTGACTCGCCCATTATTACATGAGACTTAAATATAACTGGTAATAATTATGTGCGTACACCTCTGCTTAACCCTTCGGGGAAGAATGGCGTGTAGTTATGTTATTTCCACTCAAGCGAATCCCTTGCTGCAACTATAAACATATTCATTGCTGAGTCTATGACCAGTGTTAACATCAGTATTATTGTTTACATCATGTATACTCTACCTATATGCAAGTTGATACCATATTCGACCAGGGTAAGCTGCGATTAATCGTGAAATGGTACATAAGGTACCTGTCCCACCGCCAAAGGGGAATCGAAAAGTTATCAACAATTTTCTCGCTCAAAAAATATACAAAAAATTGTAGGACCCGTGTTAGTAAAAGAGATACATATAAGTACAGGGTATATTTATTTAGGATTAAAATAATATGCAAGTAAATAACAATGAATACCTAATTAATCAATAAAAATAACAAAATTATATCCTAACTTAACTAAAACTATTCACAAACTAAAATATAGCGTAGAAAAATTCATCCGCATCGCTGTCGACTAGTAATGTACCCGAGAGACTGGCTGCATTACCACGTTGTACGGCAATGCTTAGCCTTTACCTTGTTGTCACTTTTACCCACCAGCCCACCAACCGTCTTATACAGGGTATCTTTAAATTGGGTAGTTAAACTCCACAGACGCAATGGATACCCATTGCGTCTGTGTAGTTTAATATATAACATATCGATATCTAAACAAGAATAAATAAATAATAAAAATATTTGCCTCTTTTTTTGGGAGGTCAACGACCGCTGAGTGTTGTTACTTGAAGAATGCGTTGATAAAAACTACTCTCTACTCTACTCTAAGAAGGAAGGATAATAGCCGGCGGTGAGACAGGTACCTAATAGCACCTGTATATAGAACCTATGTATGTTCGATTAGTAAAGACTAGGTAATTGAGTAGGAAGTAGGGCTAAGTGCTATTAATATAACCGGCTGCTTTGATTAAGTAGACGTAGATTGGATGTAGTTAAGCTTTTGTTTCTGTTAATTGATTCATTTATTCATCATCATCATTTCAGGTGAAGGACGTCGACTGCTGGACATAGGCCTCCCCCAAGCACCTCCACTTCGTCCGGTTCTGAGCTTCTCGCAACCAACGGGTGCCTGCCTTCAAAAAGTCGTCGGTCTACCTTGTGGGAGGCCTTCCAACAACGGTACGCTTCCGGTACGCAGTCGCCACTCCAGAACCTTTCAGCCCCATTGGCCATCTGTTCCACGAGCAATGTGCCCTGCCCACTGCCACATAAATTAGGCAATTGTCATGGGATTCATTTATTAGAATCGCCTTTAAAAGTTACAACTGTCATTATAGGTTTTTTGTACCTAATGCGGTTTAAAAATCCATAAACCTACATACTTATTTACAATTCAAAATATGTATATACGTTCAGTAATTAAAGGCTTCGCCTGTCATCGAGGTTGTGGGTTCAAATTTAGGCAAAAGTACAAATGTGACTTTTTAAAATCATACGTAGTTTACACGTTAATCTTGGGCATCACTGACGTAGATGAATGAAAACATCGTGAGGAAACCTGCACCCGAATTGCGTAACACACTATCAAACTCAATCTGAATCATTTTGAAGGATATTGCTAATCCATTGCTTCATATGATCCAAAAATGTGTCTGCACAACAACGTAAATAACGCAATGAATGTTGTTGCACTGTCAAAATGAAACCCATTGCTACTGATAGTGTGTTACGCAATTACCCCGCTGGATTATAATATCATCATCTGCCTAGCCTTTTCCCAACTATGTTGGGGTCGGCTTCCAGTCTAACCGGATGCAGCTGAATACCAGTATTTTACATGGAGCGACTGCCTATTTGACCTCCACAACCCAGTTACTGGGTAATACGATACCCCTTGGTAAGACTGGTTGTCAGACTTTCGGGCTACTGACGACCCGTAACGACTGTCAAAGATCCACGAATGACAGCCGGGACCAACGGCTTAACGTGCTTTCCGAGGCACGGAGGGGTCTTGGTATGTGAAGATTGTCACCCATCCACGGACCAACCGCGGCAAGCGTAGCTTAACCTGATCGATCGACCCGTGCGGCTGTTATTACTTAGCCACAAGCTACGATTAAAAATAGTTAATATAATTCTGAAATCGCCAACCCGTCTTGAGCAAGCGTGGTGATCCATGCTCCTGCCTTCTCCATATTATTATGAGAAGATGCCTTTGCCCTGCAGCGGGACGATATAGGCTGGTATTATTATATTATATATTTACCTATTTAAACTTTAATAAAAACTTAGCACCCTTAATATTTGATAACGTAGAATCATCAAAAAAATTGCATGTTGCATTTTTTTGTGTAATTTTTTTTAATGATATAAACTAGTGCTTCACTGCGATCCCGCCTAATAATAATATAATAAATTATAGTTAAAGAGATGGTTAATTTGTCAATTAAACTCATTTGGTGTTAAATCATGTCAGGGCCACGACAGCTAATTAATGTCAGTTTTATAAATTGAAAAGTTTGAAATTACATCTATTTATAACATGCATGCTTTATTAATTTTAAACTAGATAGTGATATACGAGTATTATAGTTTATTTGAGTAAACCTATTAATATAGACATCACTTTATATATATTCCATTTTATCAAATTAAATATTTTTAAGAGATATTATACATAGTAGCAGGGACATCGACGCTCAAACGTCGTGAAAAGGTTACACCTGATGCCATAAATAAAATTACGAAAGTCATTCATCTCGGAAAAGACCGGTTAAAAAAATTGTCATCAAACAACGCGATCAAAACGCTCCGCGGATGGCGCGCGCGCGCTACCTACCGCTATACCGTGCGCTGCTCTTTCGAGTTTTATTTACATTGCTGTTTTAAGTGAAACAAGTGAATTTACTATTTTTTAATTAAAAATCGCAATGAGATTTTACAGTAAAAAAAAAATGCAGAAAAAAACGTAAAAATTAAGAAAAAGCCGTCGAAAAAAAGTAAAAGTAACTCTGAGGCTTTTAAGGATACTGATCTTAACTAATAGGATAAAGAGGTGGAATTGTTTCTTTATAGTTAATGGTGTGAAGGACGCTGAACGAGACACAATAGAAATTCTATTGTTATTACGTCTGGGGGCGCTTTGTGTTCCGCAAAGTGTTAATGTTAGGTAATATCTGAAAGTACTGATAAGACAACAAAACATCTTAGGTTATAAGTAATACTATATTTCCAAAATTGTCTATTTCAAAATGTCGCTTGAATAAACATGTAGGTAGCATAGCATTCGACACGAATTTTAATAGTCTACCTCTTCTCACTGTTTCCGCGAATAATGTAAAAAAAAAACTCACCCAAAATGACTCCAGACAGTTGGGTGATCAGCAGTAACAGGTGAACGTCACGCCTCCAATGCATGTCGGAGAATTCACGACCACTTCACAACACAGAACTATCGAATATTATCACTATTATGCTGAAGTAACACATGACTCCACTCCTTTGATTGCACTATCTGAAAACAAAAGAAGACTTACGTTAATAATATGGAGATACATCAGACACAAATAACAAAACGCTATCGGATTATGAGTCAGAGTCGGTCAAAAAATCTACTATCTAATAAAAAAAAGACTACGATTAAAAATAATAATAAAACAAAAAAAAGTTTAAAACTATTTATTGCTAATAAATTAATTTAAAACTAGATTACTTTGTTTGTTGTGTTTTGTTTGTTTTTTAATCAGTACCTATAGTATCGGAGATATCAATATTACTATGACTGACATTGATTTATTACTTGCGCGAAAAGTAAGACAGAAATGCTTTATGTTTTCGAGAATTATGTCCTGTTTCGAAAATATATAGGAACTGCACCTCACTCGCCTTGGTCAAGTCCCGAGCTAACTGCGCAGGTATGCTCCTAATCAGTCTGACCACGCGATCGGAGAACATGACGTCACAGACTCGTATTAACCAATTCACGGCTGCGATCTGGCTTTTTGACTCTTTGATAGCAAACGATGCAAAAATATCGCGAACTGATGAAATAGGTTATAATATAATCTGGTTGGCCCAATATAACGTACCTACGTGAGCAAAACCTAAATTCTTCATGAAACCATGAAGGGCATAAATACCTATGTTAAATATCAGGCTGCCTAGCCTTCTCCCAACTATTTAGGGGTCGTTTATTTTTCTTCATATTTCATAAAACACGTCAAATAAAACAAAAATACATTGCCATATAACCTGTTACCTTGAACCCTCTTTGACTTATGTACGTTGTTTACAAATCTATCCACCACGATAAGAGCAGCTCAAAGGGATATGATTTGAGCTCACGAAATCACATCGTCAGTCAACCTTAAGCTTGTCACATAAGAGAGATATAAGTATAGCGTATACATCAATTATTTCCCTACCGATATATTGTGAAACACTCGTATATAAACATCTAAGTAACGATGTATTTTGTATAATACTAGCCGCACCCTGCGGTTTCACCTGCATATGTCTCAATCCCGTGGGAATGTCGGGATAAAAAGTATCCTATGACCTAATGCAGGTCATGATCTATCTCATCTCATCATATGTATGTGCATAATTAAAGCAAATTTGAACTTGAATTATTAAATGTATGTATATTTATAGGGAAGACCGCTGTTGTCTGAAATACAGATATTTATTTATCTAGTTCAGACACAGATGTCTTGTCGAATTTCTGTTAGTATAAGCTCATTTATGATAATGTTTTTATTTATGATCTTACTTGAATTTGAAATAAATTATTATTATTATGCCTTTGACATATCTAAGGACCCTGGGGTCCCGGACCTTTGAAAGGCGTACTAGGGGCCGAAGCCAACTCGCAGAGGCACTTTACAGAATTTTGAATGATGATGACGAGGCACCAACCGACGATTATTCCTGTATGCACCATGCAAATGCACACAAGGGCAACCCCCGTTGGTGCAGGACTATTGCAGAACATTGAAACAAAATATGCTATGGCTTTGGGTGGCTATAGTGGATCGGTTACCTTGAAGTGTGCAAGGTCTATGTCCCCTGCCTGACTAATAATAATATAATATTCACAGATGAAATCGCAGGGGGTGACTTGCACACTCAATAATGGGCCACCGAAAACGTTTGCTAGCACACAGTGTCGTAGCAACAAGCCGGCAACATGTCCTGAGGTGCTTGTGAGGAGTGGAGAGGTACTCCATGGCTATCAGGACAATCCCGGAAGTACGGTCAAGATCCCTACCAGCATCTTACTGAAATACTTCCTTCCTCCGAGCACGTTTGATCTTGCGAATCTCCACTCAAGCCGGCCAATAAAGGCAAGCCAGAGGTGAGGAACAAGACTTCTCCCGGGGGATAGGGTCCGTTGGGCGCTACTGCCTAACAGCTCGCCACATGCTGCCCTGCGGATTCCTGTATCCTGTATCTGGCTCCTCACCCTAGACCTGATCCGGCAAAGTAAATCTTCCGTCACAGACCTAGAGTTTAGAGCGCGCAAGCCCCACCACGACGTCAACGTAGAGATATGGCGATGGGGTTTATTATTATATGCCGAATGTCATCAAAATCCGTTCTGCCGTTTTAGCGTATAAGCGTAACAAACAAACATACAAAAAAAAATCTCTTTTTAATATTAGTTTCAATTTCCCTTTTGTAGTAAACTTTAAAACTTCTCTGTTGCACTTTTGAAGCTTGTATCGTCTTCATTTAAAAGTAAGGTTTAAATGCCAATATAAAGTTAATAATTATCGCTAAACCTCGTGAGAATTAATGAGAAGTGAGAAAATAGAACTCTACAGAATGTATACAATTTTTTTTGTATTTACTCTAGAGGAAAAAGTAGGGGTGGGTAATGGAAAATATGTATATTAGCTCTTACCATATGAAAGTGTCACATATTTTGTCCTCCCAAACAAAGTGCAAACGACAGGAATATTATGTTCTGTATATTTGTTCTTTGCTATTTGTTTTCGTCTACTTTATACCAAAAATTAACTAATATTTATTTTTGGATCAAATAATGTAACGAAATCATTAGTATTATTGCTAGAAAAATTATCTGATTGACAACAATAAAAGCAAGTATTAGGTACCTCTAAACTTTAGTTTTATGATTATTCTTGTTGTCTTATTTAAATCTGTGTACGCTACAGTCACGAGCATAATGTATGTGTACACTTGGCTTTATTCAAAAGAAATTTACTCCTTTATTTTTTAATGAAATTTTATAAAAATTGAAAAGAAAATTCGAAAGAGAATTACTTGCTAATTCGGTTACAAATACAAAATTGTTATGGAAAAATATAAAATTAATCACATATTCAAATAAACCTAAAAATCAAAGCACTGAATTATTAAATATCCTACCCTCTCCAACTGCATCAGTGAACTCTGTTAACAACGTTTTTTTCTAATATTGGGAAGCAATTAGCCCAGCAAATTCCGATGAATAATACTTCTGGCCGATCTAACATTCCACCAACACAAATTAATTCTTTTGGTGTCTGGACACTGACCCCATAGAAGTAGAAAATGTTCTGATGAGTTTGAAATCCGACAGTGCTCCATATTCCCACTAAATTCCTAAAATATATTAGCAAGGAAATTGTTCCTGTCATTACTCATCTGGTAAATCTCTGTTTTAGAAAAGGTATCTTTCCGACACTACTGAAGCAATCCATTATTACACCGGTTCACAAGGGAGGGAACAGCGACGATGTCAATAACTACAGACCTATTTCTGTCTTACCAGGCTTATCCAAGGTTTTAGAAAAAAAATATTAATTTATGACTCTTACAATATGTAGATAAATTTAAAATATTATCACCTACACAATTTGGCTTTAGACGGCGAATATCAACCGAGGATGCAGTAACAGCACTTAGCTCGCTGATAACTGATTATGTCGATTCAGGGAAAAAGTGTCTGGCTGTATTCCTTGATCTAAAAAAAGCCTTTGACACCGTTGCTGTTCCAACCCTTTTGTCCAAGCTAGAAAGAATTGGTATAAGGAGAACCCCTCTTATGTTTTTTAAAGATTATCTATCAAACAGAAGACAGAGGGTTAAAAAGTTTTCAAGTGTTGACATATTAGTGCTCATGACTGTACATAGAATAGAATAGAATACTAACACACAAAAAAAGCAACACGCGTACATAAATATTGAACCAACCAAAAAAAAGCATTTAAAAAGGAAAATAATTCATTTTTTTTTTTTGTTAATATAAAATTTAAATTCAATCACTGACAAACATGGCACAGCCTCAACCACTAAGTTTATAATGTAGCATAATGACATGACATGCTTATGACTTAAAAGTAGATTATTCACCAAGGGGATAAAACAGTGCCTTAAGTTTCGGGCGCTATTTTGAAGCACGAAATTTTTCAACAGTTTCTTATATATCTAACGAAGGTGAGCACTAAGGAAAGAAATAAATCAAAGTAATAATGAAATGTATGGATGTTCGTCATTGTTTCCGATGGGAAATCCCATCAGGCACACGGCTTGTTAAAGAATAAATTGACAATATAAAAGCGGCCAAGTGCGAGTCGGACTCGCACACGAAGGGTTCCGTATCATCGTACAGTCGCCTGAATACCTACCTACACCAATATTGAACACTACATAATGTTATTATTTATTGAAAGAGCGGCTAAAACAGAAGCACACACTCTGCGAAAATTTCAAATGTCTACTTAGTACGGACAAATAGTGATGGTCCAGTGATAACGGCTGCTTACGAGTTGTAGGTCGTAAGTTCAAATCCAGACAGGCGCTTTTTCTTTGAGTGAATTATTTCATCTCAGTAGTGATGAAATAATTCACACAAAAACACACAATGTTTTCTTTCTTTCTGTGAAAGAAAACATTGTCAAAAGATACAGTCCTGTGACAGAAGTACGGACAGCAGAGCGCCGTCCGGCTCTCTTTGGGTACGGAACCCTAAAACAGGATTGTCATTCTGATTGTGTACGCAATTAAGGTGCTGATCAACCATCAGAATAATTTTCTAACTTCTGCTACACCTAATACCTACAGATATATTCTGCAAGATAAGATACATTAAGAGATTACAGTGACGGATGTTGTGGGCGATATATCTCGGGAGCAAGGGACAGGTGCTGCTGGATGTTCTATAGCGATGTATTGTTGAATTATATTAATCTTACTAATCTAATACTATTGAAAAGCTGTGCTAGAAGCGTATTCTTAGATTACGTTGTTGTATTTATGGTAAATGCTGCGTATACCTGTAAAACTGTTTTACCTACATCCATCACCGCACACATCTGAAGGCCAATTCTCGTAATTTAAAACGTTCAAAATCTAGTCGCAGTGTCATCTCGGCGACAAACAAATGTCAAAAATTTGTCAAAATATAGGGAAATTTGAGGTATTTTTGACAGATTAAGACTGAGATCAGACTGTGAACATTCTTAAAATTACGAGAATTGCCCCTTTTTTTTTTTCTGGTGGGAAATCATCAAATGACCGCTTCCGCTCTGGGTGGAGCGGAAGGGAGTGTCAGACTCTTACTGACTAAAACCCACCCATGTTCCTTCCTTCGCCCTTTATGTTCCGGGGTAGCGGTAACCCTTTCGGACAATCCCGCTGACCCGGCAGGCTTCGGCCCTATGGGGCCCCTCGGATTATGCTGACATCTCTTTGAGGCGCGCGTGGAACACTTACGCGCCGTCCGGCACGGGTCTGGTCCTGATCGGGCGGTGAGCTACCCATTGCTCTCTGCCCGCAGGCCCGCGCCTACGGTGGCCGGTAGTCGTCACGCGATTCCCGACGCCCGGAGCGTCTCCCGCGGCGGCTGGGACGGGAGGCTCTCTCCCTCATCCGTCCCGCCACCTCCTTCGCTAGCATGACTGCTTCGCAGAAGTAGGCGACTGCCTCCCACTCCCTCTCGCTCCGGACCATGGCTTGCACCAGGGCCGGGCGCGAGAGGCCGCCGCCGCTGCCGATCGCCTCTACGAGGACACGGCGGTGCTCCGCCCAAGCGGGGCAGACCTCCACCGTGTGCTCCACCGTGTCCTCTGGGCGATCCTGGCAATGGTGACACCCGGGCGTTTCCTCCCGCGAGAATTGCCCCTCAGGTCTAGTTGAAAACCAGAGTCAGGCAGTAGTTGTACAACTAGCATTTTTGCAGAACTGGGGTTTTTGGCGCAGCCGTGAACACTTTCCTGCTAATTTCTTACATCGGACTTTACACTTTTTATTTGTTTTTATCTGATGTATGTATCTCGTGTATTTGTATGTATCTGGTGTATTGTGTGTCTCTTGGTCTATGCTAAATAAATGTATTTTATTTCTTCTTCTGTAATATGCAATATGCAATATACATACTAGCACTATAATGTTGTTTTTTTTTTTTCTATTTAATTAATTCCTAGTGTTTACTGTTTTGGGTGTACCAAACAAAAAATCAAATTTAAAAAAAAAAACCATGCTCAAATGAAAAGTGTCTAGATCTATATAAGTTTAAATTATTTTTTTAACTTGATTATACTTCACTTGATATGATTTCATGTCTTTCGCATTGGTTCTAAACAAGGTTTAACACTTTTATACAAAATTCTGTGAAGTTGTATTAGCGTTCTTCTGAACGTTTGTATGTCACTGAACTGCTCCAAAATCGTTGGATCGAATTTGATTTTTTTTTTTTGTGTGTGTTGGAATAGGTCCTTGGATGGCTTAGATTTACAATTGGACTCGGCAGGTGGCGTTACGTTTGGGAAGGATGATTTCTGCTGGGTCCGCTAGTTTATTACATAATAAACACCAATTTTTTTTTTACTAGTTGATTAATTTTGACCTTGCACTTACTGTTTCTTATTCGAGTACCGAATTGAATTTTTTTAGCTATTTTCATTAGCAATCTACCTATATCTTAATTCAGTACTTTTATTCTGAAATATAGTGCACAGAAAAAATAAACAGCTTGTAGAATTACTTAGCCATCCCTTTTCATGTGCTAAACGTAACATACAATTGAAATTTCAACCACGTGCGTCAAATAATACGACCAATAATCAAAGTTTTGGGGTTCCCTTGAGTTCGTGTTTGGGTTGATAAATTACACATTTACTCACACACACACCCTATCAAAACACATGTTTCAGAACAAGTAACAAAAGAAAATCACAGGGTTACATAATAATGTGCTCATTAAGTATCTCTTCTCAAACAAAATCATTGAGTTTGTGGCAACAATCGCGTTTCGACAAAGGGAAATTGGATATTTCTGTGGGGAATTTCCTGATAGAACGGGATAGTTTTTGTATTATTATTTCGGTAGCTGCAGGCATGAGACATTGTTTGTTAAACTATGGCTGTACGCACTGATTCGATCAGCATTTTAAAAAGACAAAATAAGAAAGAAAGAAAAGTTATTTATTCTGCAAACACAAAACGCACATTACAGAAAAAAAAAAAATATTGCATTGTCATCCGATTTATATATTCATGTTAAAGGTGATAGTTTTTTTTGGGCCCACTGTCTTGTAACGTCTATTAATCGTATTATACTTAAAAAAAAAACGTAACCAATTTATGAGTTTAAATGGTCGATTTTTTCAATAAAGTCTAATCGGAATCACGAAATCGTAATAGAAAGAAAATGTTTTGATAAAGCACTCAATTGATTCAATTTCAGATGTGGTTGTCAATTTTATAAATGCACGTGAAGCGTTTTAATGATTTTAAGAAAATAAAACAAAATATATACCTAATTACAATTCGAGATGGTAACTGAATTTGGTTTCGTAATTTCGGTTATGTAATTTCGAAAACGAAGATCGCAGCAGTGTTATACATTTGAAACGCACACAAAAAACACTCAAGGAAAATAATTATAGCAAGATCCAAAATACAGCAACTATTAAATATTGGTAAATTGAGGTTTAAGTCAGTGACATTCGGTAAAGATTGGCCATGTTTGACTTTGTAAAGAGCGCCATCTCCACCCCAACAGAATATGTATTTTTACTGTTATTAAAATTCTGTGTCACAGTATTTTGATGGTTTATTACCGAAAATATATCTATTTTCTGGTTTATTAACTACCTTCGTAATGAATTATAGAATAAAGAATGACACTATAACTAGTGTGGCGGTATTGGTGATATTTATCTAATCGCGGCTATATTAACCTGGCATTTATTTCTTGGCATCACTATCTGAAACTGTCAGAAAGATGTCGTGTTAATTTTTCAGTAAGATTTTCATGCAATGTGCGAATACATTGTCCGAGACTGCTGCAGATGTGCGGTTACTTGTGTACGCATGGATTTTTTTGCTTGTTTTAGTCAAAACATCTAGATGCAGTTTGAGAAAGTGCGTACAGATGATGCAAGAAAGTATTGAAAATACTGATTCATTATGGAGATTTGGGTACAGGAATATTTACACCCCATATCGATTTGCACAATACACGCATAGTATGCCTGTTGACTGCGGAAAAAAACATTATTTTGCAGTGGATGTATAGCACACTAAAGAAAACAATAACAATATTAGTTATAATATACTTATTTTCTAACACAAATCTATTGTTTTCAGGGGCATTTAGGTACCTAGAACATTTTCTAAAATTAGAGCTACTCTTGCTGGATATTGTTGCAAGTATCCAGCAAGTTCTTTGGTGGGCAGTCGTTGTTACTGTTGGCTGTGCACATACATATAATGTTGACCGTGCGGTATTTAAGTATTTTTATCTTGGACACGGGTATCGAGATGAGTGGTAGAGCGAGCTGCGTCTTTTTTAGATGAAATACTATCTACTTCTAAATCGCTTGACTTCGAAATCGATATATTTATAGTAATAAAAAAACGTTTTTGCTAAAAAAAAAAAACCAATTTCCAAAAAAGACACTACAAAGTGAAAAATAACTAATTTCGGAAGTCGGTATCGTTGGGTTCGCATTTTCGTTGTTTGCCACCGACTTCTGAAATTAAAGTTATTTTTCACTTTGTAGTGTCTTTTTTGGAAGTCGGTTTTTTTTTTGCAAAAATGTTTTTATTTTTCACTTTTAAGTTGTAATTTTCACCAGTAATTTTGGTTTAAAAAAACGATGTGTGGGCCCATAAAATTTGAGGGTTGCCCTCGATTTCTCCAGGATCCAATCATCAGATCCTGTCTTGGTGACTATGGGACCACTTCAGAAGTATCTCCTTTCGAACAAAGAAAGAATTTTGAAAATCGGTCCACAATTGGCGGAGTAATCACGTAACAAACACACAAAAAAAAAACATACCGTCGAATTGAGAACCTCCTCCTTTTTTGAAGTCGGTTAAAAATGCTTTGTTACACATGTGATTTTTAATTCATGAATCGTTCAAAACAACCTGTATCACTACTATTTATTACTGAGCAGTGCAATATTCTACTACATTACAAACTAGGCTAACCTGCTAACTAAACAATAGCATTTTTAGTGATTTTTTAAAGTTATGATCATATTTCTCAGTATTCCTGTTAGACGAAGTATAATTATTGCTACCACTGTAATCTAGAGATCTTAGGGAACAAATCAACATGCGGTTCATTAGTAGACACCACACTTTTCGGTGGGCCTATTCGCCGAACAAAAAAAACTATCTCCTTTCAGCTCAATCAGAAACCGGGAAATGGGTCAAATGTAACTTGCAAGATTTGATATAAATAAAAAGATATAAAATACTCTTATTGCTTCTGACCCCGTGTCCTAATCTAAGCGATCGTCGCGTTCATTTTGTTCAGCAAACCATAACGCGTTGGCGCATTAAAATTAATGACAAATTAACGCGATGAGCGCGTCCTAATCAGTGATCTTGGCCCAAGTACGCGATCGACGCGATCGCTTGTATGAATTCTGACTTACCAACGCTATTGATTGCGCGACTATGTCATCTTTACTAATATTAAAAATGCGAAAGTGAGTTTGTTTGTTCGCCGCCAGGGTGTCACCACTGTGTGGATCGCCCGGAGGACACGGTAGAGCATACGGTGGAGGTCTGCCCGGCTTGGGCGGAGTACCGCCGCGTCCTCGTGGCGGCGATCGGCGCTGGCTATCTCTCGCGTCCGGCCCTGGTCCAGGCCATGGTACGGAGCGAGAGTGCATGGGAAGCCATCACCTCCTTCTGCGAAGCAGTAATGCTCGCAAAGGAGGAGGCGGAGCGCGTGAAGGAGAGGTAATCTCTATGCCCTCACGCTCTTAGTCGCCGCAGGAGACGCTCTGGACATCGGGAGTCACCAGCCGACACTCCCGGCCACCGTAGGCGCGGGCTTGCGGGCGGCGAGAATTGGGCAGCTCGCCGCCCGGCAAGGACCAGGCCCGGGTCGACGGCGCGTTGTGTTCCATGCGCGCCTCAAACAGATGTCAGTACGAACTGACGGGGTCCGCTTGGGCCGATGCATGCCTGCCAGGGCCGCGGTTTGTTCGAAAGAGATACCATGGCCCCGGCATAGGCAACTGAAGGAACACGTGTGGGTTTTAGTCAGTAAAAGTCTGACACGCCCTCCCGCTCCGCCCAGAGCGGGAGAAGTCAAATGATGATTTCCCACAAGAAAAAAAAAATATTTGTTCGCTGAAACGGTTGAACGGTTTTGCTTACGACGTGGCCTTAGGACACGGCCTAAGGGGATGCGTTTACGATTCAAGAAGACAAAAATTAATTTAGGAAAAGACTTAATCCTTCAGTGGTCTAAGACAAAGAACTTTAATCTACTACTAATGCGTATTATACCACATAGATAATACCACATTCCTACTCAGACGTACTAAGTAACCACTCGGTCTAGTACGCCCCAATCAGACGGAGATCAAACTGGTTAGGCCTACCAGCTATATAACCGTGCGAACCCAGTCGTTACGTGCGATCCAATCTTACCCGGCTAACCCCGGTTTATTAGCTAGATACTACTGTGATGTACTCCTTGCTATGTTGTGGTGTTGTCACTCTGACAGCGAATAGCGAGGTGAGCCAGTAATTTAAAAATGTGGGTGGGAATGGAAGAAAGAAAAGAAAAGAAAGGAAAGAAAAGAAAAGAAAAAAAGAAAATAAAAGGAAAGGAAAGAAAAGATCAGAACAGAAAAGAAAACAAAAGAAAAGTAAAAAATAAATAAAAATTAAAATATGCACATTTGTTGTAATTTTAAATACATTCAACTTTAATTAAAAGGCGACCGGGCGTGTAAGTTCAGATAAATGTATGAAAATAAAAGAATCAAAAGGAGTATGTAAAGAGGATCGTAGCAGGTTGCGTTCTGTAGTTTTTGCCTACCCCCATGGGAAGCAGGTGTTAATTATTACAATGGCTATGTATGTATATTGACAATTGCTAGGTATATGATAAGGTTCCTCTTGTTCTACAAAAAGGAATATATGTAAATGGAAAGTATGCGAGTTCTACGCACCAGACCTTTCTGAGGACCATCACCAACTACACTATTTCCTTCTAGGGCGTCCCCTCCCGGCATTTCCACTCATCTGCCGTGTAAATAACGTTTGTGCATTTCATTCATCCTCTCAACACAACCAAACCACCTAAGCATAATCTTTTCAATTTTTGTCACTACTTCTTGTAAAACGCACCGTTGCCTTATCACGTCATTCCTCAGCCTATCGCAGCCTATCGCCACACATGCTTCTTTTGCCACACCCAACATTCACATCCACACATAAGCGTAGGTACCAGCACACTAGTATCAGCCGATCTATTCTGTAAAAATCTCACCGTGAAAACATAGGTGAAGTGAGCTGTTATCCTACCTAGGGATTTACACTGTTGACAGCTCATTTCAAGCTCACTTCACCTAAGTTTTCACGGTGAGATTTTACAGAATAAACCGGCTGATGCCAGGAATTGGAATTATTGACAGCTCACTCTAAGCTCACTTCATCTAAGTTTTCACGGCGAGATATGTGGAATTAAAGCTCTCTTCAACTAAGTTTTCACGGTGATATTTTTACAGAATGCAACTGGAGCACACCATTGTAAACAGCAAGTCGAGCCTTTCTAGATTGTCAATATAATCAGCTAAAATCATCCACAGGGCATGAAACGACAAACAGGCACGTTGTCTAAGGACCAGTTACTTATAAAGATAGCTCTCAAGTCTTCTCCTCGCCTGAAGTGGAACAAGTATCTAATGCTAGTATACTCCTAGATAGGAGATTGATGCTTGGCTCTAACAAAAAAAGAACGAACTAATCTCGTTACGCGTAATATTTACTGTCTCTTGTGTGTTTTTGAGAGTCTTCTTGTTTTTGAAATATTTACCAACAAAATATTGACGCGTAAAAGTGTCGACATTTTACAAATTGTCTATAAATCACAAACAGTGTCATTCTTTGAGAGAAATAGCTATAGGGAACAGGGCAAATGGACGTACTTTGTCAATATTTGTTTTTATACATTGGAGGGGCTCATGGCTAAGTAATAACAGCCGCACGGGTTGATCGATCAGGTTAAGCTAGTCCGTGAATGGGTGATCTTTACATACCAAGACCCCTCCGTGCCTCGGAAAGCACGTTAAGCCGTTGGTCCCGGCTGTTATTCTTGGGTCTTTGACAGCCGTTACGGGTCGTCATAAGCCCGAAAATCTGACAACCAGTCTTAACAAGGTATCGTATTACCCAGTAACTGGGTTGTGGAGGTCAGATAGGCAGTCGCGCTATGTAAAATACTGGTATTCAGCTGCATCCGGTTAGACTGGAAGCCGACCCTAACATAGTTGGGAAAAGGATAGGCAGATCATGATGAGTCCTTGTTTTTATACATTATGTTATTTTAGGGCTAGATTTTGACGGTAGCTATAAATTAAACATTTTCGATCAGAATTTTTTATCTCTGATAGCTATTTTTTAAATGGCTATAGAATAGCGTTTCTATCAGAGTCCATTGGTATAAGTGGCGAGGGTTGAGTGCATTGTTCGTACAAAAATATAATTTAGGTTAAACAAATAACCTGAAACCACTTGGAATCATTTTCAAATACTTTCCTCTGTTGTACTTTCCTTCACCTACCTGAAGTCAGAGAAATTAATTGTTAAACAAGTTGACTATCGACTTTCTACAACCAAACCACAACTGTCATTCTTTGACAGTTGTAAAAAATGGGTATAATACGGAAAGCATTAACTCGATAAAACCCTTCGCAACGCTTAAACAGACACAAATACTAAACTACGAATATTTATAGCACTTTCTACTTAAAAAAACATCTTTATTAAAACACAAAAAATCAACTTTCAGCTTCACACTTAAAATGTACAACGAACTGAAGTTTTGACGGCTTGAGCTTGAACAAAAAATAAAAAGTTGCATTTACTTGGTGCTTCTCTTAGCGAAATAGAGAGTAATGGAGCGCCAATTTTTTAAAGTATTTTTATAGCAGACTTGCCGTTGCCCGCGGTTGCAGTCTTTTCTAAGGGGAACTTCATGTACCGATGCCAGCACATCAAGCTATTACAATCTGTCCAATTTCTTTAATAAATTTTCAACTTTATCATAAATCTAATCTAAAGCATTAAGGTTCAAGGTTGATTGGGAAATTAGCCAGTTTCGGGTAGCTTGACCCGCTGGCGTCTGTACCCGGATTAAAGTATTACTTGTGGTCGTTTTTGTTAGTTGTTTAGAGTGTAAAGTAGCATAATCAGCCTATAATGTTCCCACTGCTGGGACGCAGGCCTCCTCCCTGTCAGAGGGAGTGGGCTGTAATCTACCACGCGGGCCCAGTGCAGGTTGGTAGATATCACGTCTGCGATTTTTGGCTCTAGGACATGCCTG
Organism: Apamea monoglypha; assembly: GCA_911387795.2. NCBI lineage: Eukaryota > Metazoa > Arthropoda > Insecta > Lepidoptera > Noctuidae > Apamea > Apamea monoglypha. The sequence goes on from OU426920.1 coordinate 5,197,222, forward strand.
TTTTCTCACAATGTTTTCCTTCGCCGTTTTGAGAACAGTAGTGATGAAATATTTTACACAAAGTGAAGCGCCTGTCTGGGTTCGAATCTACGAACTTCAACTCGGTAAGTCACGGTAAAGTAGCAATAATATTGAATACAAGCCCGCGATTTAGAATTTGTGCAAATAAAAATCCAGGATGACAGGTAGCCTACGTTCTTTTTCAGGTCCCAGGCTACCTATCTGTCAAATTTCACAAAGATTGGTTAGAGTAGATTGCCTACGTGGTATTACAAATACTGACTGCCCCGTTGGTGTCACGGTTGCAAGTGCGACCTCTGAGCATGGGGACCTGGGTTAAAATCCTGGGTTGGGCAAAGTGTTATTGGGTTTTTTCTTAGTAACAGCCTGGAGTTTGAAAGTTGGCGATGTGATACCCCCGTGGCTCGCGGTTGGCCTTGCGCGTGATCTCTCTCCGGTCGTGTCGGATTGCCGTCCCATCGGACTTTGAGAATGAGGGAAGAGAGAGTGCATTTATGTCTGAGCACACACTTGTGGCCGGGCACTTGTGGGGGTGGCTTGTGCGGGGTATCTCCCGCGCGGAAGGCTGGTCTCCGCTGAAATTGGTCCCTATGGCCGAAATTCGGTCTGGAGAACTTTCGTTTTATTTAATTATTACAAATACTACGCATGCCAAACTTATGTCTCTCCAAACAATTAGCCCTTGGATCCTTAAATCCGATACCACATGCCCGCTATAAATGTAACCTACGCTTAACACAAGCCACAAAGCCGCTGTAGTAGCTACATGAATTATTTTATAGTTTTATTGTTCCGCATCCAGAGTAGTAAAGCGCTTAAACCGCTATAAAGTTTAAATCGCGCCAAAAGCAACACATAGAACTCGTTGAAAATGCCAAATAGTAGATGGGAGTTATTATTTAGTTCTTCGGCTACAAAAACAAAAGCCCCTTTACACGTATGTAACGATTTTCCCGAATTAATTAAGCTCGAACACACGTTAGCCGAAATTATTAAGTAAATGGATATCCAGTTAGTTTTATTATCCTCACAGAACATCTAAAAACTTTGAATGGAAAGTTTGATACTCCTTCCTTGGTAAAACTGGTTGTCAGACTTTCTGGCTTGTGACGACCCGTAACGACTGTCAAAGATCTACAAAAGACAGCCGGGACCAACGGCTTAACGTGCTTTCATGGTGAGGTGAGAAAATTAGACTTGGCTATTAATTTGTTATGACAAATTAATAGCCGAGTCTAATTTTCTCGACTCTTAAAGAGATAATTGTTTTTTTACGAGTTAAAATACTTAGTAGGTTTAGACAGTTTGACTGCACGGTTCAACTGATAAAAGCTTCTTATAATGCAATCGTACCTGCCCCCAAGCCAGAGTAATTTACAGCATATTTTCCGGAGTTCCACTGAAAATAAACGGGCATAACTTTTGTCACAACACTGTTCCGTTCGGTAATGCTGTGTAATGAACTCGGATGCGAAAATGTATTTAACTTTACTTTACTTTTCGAAATTGATTTCATGGATGAGTAAATGTGTGTGCAGTTCGTCGAGTTTATTATAGGTAACATAATATTTGTGATGCGTGAAAATGAACGTATAAAATGAAATGGAATGTTCTTACAGAATCTGCAAAAACCCTACTAATCGAAGGGTTTTATAAACCCATTTTAGTGGAAGAGTGCCTCTAGCATGCAGTAAAAAAAATTCAGTAAAAAAACAGAAATTTAAGATAGCACCGCTTACACTCTCACCGCACCTTTAGGTAGACAATGAAAACGGTACCTTACTTATTTTTCATCATAAAACGGCATATTAAAATGTTTGTTTAATAACACCCTTGGATCTGTTATTTCGCCGAATTTATGTTTCTGCCGAGTTTAGACGAATGTTTCGTTTATCTACAATGTTTTAATGTACCAATGTTTGCTGGTTTATATTGAGTTGAAATACGGTCAGAGAAATTAATTGTTAAACAAATTGACACACTACGTCAATTTGCCCTGTTATGTATTGACACACTACGTCAATTTGCCCTGTTTCCATAGCCATTTCTCTCAAAGAATGACATTCTTTGTGATTTTTAGACAATTTGTAAAATGTTGACACATTTACGCGTCAATATTTTGTTGGTAAATATTTAAAAAAAAAAGGTGGCGCTGGCATTGCCTAACTGACAAATCCCTGAAAAGAAACAAACTCAGAGGTCATGGTCTCTTTTAAAGTCCAAACATTATATTATTACGATTTTATGTCAGTCTAAAAAAAATTATTAGTCTAACAATTTCAGTTGGTAGTCAATTCGTTAACCTATTAATTTCTCAGACTTTACATTAAAACGGAAGGAAAGGAAACAGTATCCATACTACCAAGACACTGGGTTGTGGAAGGCAGATAGGTAGTCGCTTCATGAAAAATTGCATGTATTCAACTGAATCCAGTTAGACGAAAACTGTCCCCAATGTGTCCATAGTTTGGAAAAGGCGATGCAGATTGATAGTAGGTACTGGGCAGCATTTTGTAAATTTTGTACATCAATCTCCTTGTCATCTATCCTATTTGGCAATGTTTGAAGTCTTCTATCTTAAGATGGATAGGCGTTATGGCATGGCTATAAATTTCATAGAAAGGCCTAACATGAAAAGAGGCATTGTCAGTAGTGGACTGCGATAGACTAAGTTATTGACTGCCCCGTTGGGCTCATGGTCGCAAGCGCGACTTGTGACCCACGTTCAGCAGTCGCACTTACGACCACGGTCCTGAGTACGGGTAAAGTATTTTTGTAGACTTTAGATCTGTAGACCATTTTTTTTATTTTATCAAGTACCTGTTGTTGACAGGCCTACGCTGTCCTCTCATACCTACTGTAATTTGAAAACATTGTAAAAACCAAATTATTTTTAAAAGAGTAACCGTGGATTTTCTTGCCGGCTCTTCTCCATAGGAAATGACCAATTAGAACTGTGCACTTAGCTTCTGACGTTTCATAAGTGCCCATGTAGGTTTATGTTGGTTTTGTGAAATAAAATATTTTGATTTTGATTATGGGTTTTTCCATTAGGAATTGCTTGGCTGCCCGGAGTTTGGAAGTTGGTGGTGTGATACACATGCTTTCCGAGCCATGGGGGGTGCCTTGGAAAGCATGCAAAGTCGTTGGTCCTGCGCCTGATCTCTGTCCGGTCGTGTCGGATTAGGTATTTGCAGTCCCATCAGACTACGAGACTGAGGGAAGATGGGGCGCACCTGTGTCTACGCACACACTTCTGCACTTCCTGCGCCGATCACTCTCTGTTGAGATTGATCGCCATGGCCGAAATACGGTCTGGATGACTATGTATTGTTGAACCGTCGCCCAAACAAAGAGCGATTACAGCGCTTCAACCGCGAGTTTAAAATATGTATAGAGATTCATAACAGAGTGAGGCATATGCGCTGCAGCTGCTGGTGGTTTAAAAATAACAAATCAACAAAAACCTACCTACCCACTGATATTTATTCCCTTTCTATTTTTACCCGCGTTTATAATCGACCTCTTCGCAATACATATTTAATGTCCGGCACGTCGTAATGGACAGTGATGTCCTCATTGGGACAAGGGCCGTTAAAATGCTCCACCTCAATCAAGTGGAAGGTCACGCGTGTTTTCGTCAATCAATGTTATGTGATTCCGTGTTATGTTTCGTTTTCAAATGGGGTTTAGAAAATGAGTTTGGTTTTCTGAAAGTTATGTTTTACGACTTTTACAACAGTCATGTCATCGTATCACTCAATTTCTCAATATAATAAACTATACTCTAACAGTAACTAAACTATAACTACTCAGGCTAGGTGGATTGACGATCTTCGCAGGATGGCTGGTAGCAGCTGGATGAGAGTTGCTGAAAATCGAGTTGAATGGCGTGCAATAGGAGAGGCCTGTGTCCAGCAGTGGACTGCTATAGGCTGATGGTGAAATGAACTATAACCAGAATAGTAAAACTAAACCACAATAACAAATATCGGAATGTTGAAATATATATACGTTTATATATTTTTGGTTTATGTATTTATTTAAGTATAATTATGTATTTATTTATTTTTTGCATTATATGTGTAGGTATATTTATATTTTAGTTTTAGACTTCACATATTCATATTTTTCTCTTCTTGTTCTCACACACTATTGTCTACATTTCTTTTTTACTTCTCCTTTCGCAGGTCTGCTGGAAGAAATTTCTTAAGAAATAAGCAGTACCTTTGTACTCATATTTTAAATGTCTTATCCTTATGTGTTTTACTGTGTGTACATAAATAATAAAATAAATAAATAAATAAATAAATAATGTTAAAAAAAAAGTAAAAATTATACTAAAAGGATCTTTTGGCGCCAAGAAAAAAATGACAGGGGGGGAAGGGCGTTGTTGGTAAACATTTGTGAAATTGTTACAAAAATTGTATTGAAAAATAAGATGGCGTTAGTTCCGATTTTGGCCAAAAAACAAATATCACTGTGACTTTTACAGACTAGGTAGTTGCAGCAACCCAATAGCAACCTTATTGTAACGAAAACAAATATCACTGTGACTTTTACAGACTAGGTAGTTGCAGCAACCCAATAGCAACCTTATTGTAACGAAAATAAACATCACTCTGGTTTTGTCAGAGGTAAAATTCACAGGCCTGTAAGTGACGTTGGGGATAAGAATTAAAGGCGAAAACATAAAACTTTAACAAAAAGGTTTCGCAAAAGAACCCTTTTCACCATGATCGTCTGTTCTGTCTCGTTTGTCAATCAATAATCGAAGGAGTTCTGGGAGTTAGTCAGCATTACTCAGCAACACGATCATCAACAGGTGCGGTGAAACAAGCAAGGCAAAATGAGATTACTTAGAAAAAAGGTCTGGAGATATTTAGGCTTTACTAAGACAACGAGTTTTTCACATATTTTGGTAATGGCATAAGCAACGGTGAAGGAAAACATCGTGAGTAACCAAAAATTCGAAGACATGTGAACCGCGTGAACTGCATGTGAACTGGGTCCGCGTGGAAGATTACAGCCTATGTCCTCTCGAACCAGTAGGAACATTATAGGCTGACTACGCTATATGTACTGTGAGACATCATATAACGTTAATCATAACGTGTAAAGACTTTTGCTTGGAATAGTCGTAGAAAATCATTTCTACGTCTATTCCAAGCAAACATCTGTACATTGCTCCCGCTATACTATCACTGTCTTCTTCCAAACAAAAACCTAACACAAAAATTTGAAAGAAGAATTCTAAACGACTGTTCGAATGCAACCAGACATATGTATTTTATTACCAGCCTGCACTACTTAAGGTTGACTTTAGCAGACAACCTTTACAATTCATATTCCAACAACGTAATTTCGGTCAATCTACCCGTATTTAAAACAGTAATATTGTAGTGTAGTACCCCACAGACCAAACTTACATGCGGGCAAAATTAATGTACATCATACCACAAATCATTTCCTATTAATGATATTTTAATTGCTATTCAATGTGATGATTTGATATAAAGCCACCAGTATTTCGGTTTACTCATAATTATGTCTAATTTACGTGCAATGATAATAAATCATTAGTACTGGTTTGCTCTAAACATACATTTTCATTCGGTTCCGTTTGTGCAATCAATTAAAAAACAAATCAGCAATAGGTATTCGTTACTGAACAGGGTCAGCTATTTTCAAAACACCATCAGTACCGACCCGCACTGGGCTCCGGCTCGCGTGGTGGACTACGAACAGAGGGCCGTGCCCTCTCACCGAGAGGAGGCCTGTGTCGCAGTAGTGGGAACATTATAGGCTGATTATGTACGAGTATCTTATGTTATTTTACTCATCATAATTAATATTCTACCGTTATGAGTATTTAAATAGTTTTTGGTCTAATTAATATTCTACCTTAATGAGTATTTAAATAGTTTTTGGTCCTAAACGAGTCTTTAAAAGATAATTTAACTACGCCCAAATATTTTTTTTTTTTGGTGAACAGAAACCAGAACGCAGATATAGAATCTCATTTTATTAGTTTTATTGATATGTATGACCTGAGTTATGAGCTGAGCTGTTGTGTAGACCTTGACTCTCCCATTCAAGTTGTCTTTATCCTGCGCAGTTGTAAGAAGATCATATATTAATAAACTGCAAGTGGATGATAATGCTCATTGTCGTATTAAAATGCAATACCTTACTGTCATACTTGACCAGGGATGGCAAACGACGTGCCAATTTTAGTACATATGTTTCGACGCGTTAGCGACAAGTTACTTTACCCTGAATGAAGAAAATTATAAAACCGCGATACGGACATCTATAAACTTCATCCTCAAAATATATCATCACGCCTGTTTTCCCCGAAGGGTTAGGCAGAGGTGACCTATTTATAGTACACCCACATTTCGTCCATTATGTTTAAGTCCCATGTAATAACGTGCGAGCCTTTTGCCATCGTCGGACATAACACCAGACTCCAGGGTGTTATTGAGAAATTCCCCAGATGGAAAACCTACACTTTGCCAGGCATGGGAATTAAACCTAGAAACTCATGCTCAGCGGTAGCGCTTGCGACCACTAGATCAATGAGACAGTCAAAATCCTACTTCCTACTATAATCCTACTAATATTATAAATGCGAAAGTTTGTATGGATGGATGGATGTTTGTTACTCTTTCACGCAAAAACTACTGAACGGATTTGGATGAAATTTGGCACCCATATGGTTTATAACAAAGATTAATATATAGGATACTTTTTATCCCGATATGCCCACGGGATCGAAATTTATGTGGGTGAAACCGCGGGACGCAGCTACTAATTTAATAAAAGTTCATATCAATTTTTTCCCCTACATTTTTCACTCGTCATTGGTTTAACATCCCTGATCCAGACATTGTGCAACATACAGCTAACGTAAACATAGCCGGTGCCGATGGGGGTACGATGCAAACAAGATTAATAAAACGTTCCTGACTATTTTTTCCCGGCATCGAGTTGACCTTTCGTTTGACGACTATTTTGATAGTATTTTCAAAGCTAGTTTTAGGTGCGTCAGGTAATCTATCTCAATTTTTTTTCTGTGCTATTCAATCAAGTCGGTACGTGGAATTTCTCTGCAGTTATTTTATTTCTCACGATATACAGGGTGGCTGGGACATCGACGAGAATGATGTGCCGAATTCATGCTTAAAATTTTGGTACAGGGTGATAGGGACATCGAAGCGCAATAGGGGGTTTCAGAATCGCAGTAACGGATTCTGCAAATGGTTCTAAAACGCTTTGAGTTGAAAATTTCGGCAGTTATAAAAAAAAATGTTATTTCATACATACGTGGCCAAAATGTATGGAATAGCAATTTTTTTGAGCAGGCGGTTTCAGAGTCGCCTAATAGAAAAGTATGGAAGAAAAAGACATGTTGCGCCGACCCCAAATAGATTAGTATAAGGACAGGAGAAGGATATGAAGACATTTAAATTAATTCTTTTCTATGTAAAAAAATAAAATAAAATAAAAAACAATATTATCATTTATTTGCAAAATAAGGTACAGAAAGTTCCGAAGATAATTACGTTGATCTATTATTATGTCTTTAATGTGGGCGTGCTAATTTCTACAAATATTTTTTGAGGCTGACTGTACCCACACGTAGGCAGAGAAAACCTCGATATGAATTTTTTTAAAGGATAAAATGATTTATGTCCGGAAAATTAGTTTTTTAATCCAAACCACGTTTTAACTAAATGAAAAGATGTGTCCGTGCCATAAATATTGACATTAGTCCGACGTGAAAATAAAAACAAAACGTCTAAATGAAACCCTTTGATACAAACATAAGTAAATAAATAATTTGTGAAGAAAAGTTTGCATTACCTGGTTACCTTTTTGCTGTCTGCCCGAAAGTTGTAGGGTTACTTGGGTCAGCTGAAGTAAAACTCACGTAAAATCGATGGCTACCGTAAAACTCAATTAATTCTTTGTTCTGTATGTAAACTTGAAGGTCTAGTCTATTTTGGTATGCTACATGATGGCTAGGGTTACGTACTCGTATATTTCGCATAAATGTACCTAAATTTTCCTAATGATGGTTTATAAATCCTTACATCATTTCACAGGTAAGTTAGTAAAAAGCTTACATTACAAAAATACATTATAAATGCTTACTGTAGCGGTATCTACAACGCCACATTCGAACAACGCGTCATACTGACGTCACGCAAATCCTGCATCTCGCAAGCAGAGTTTACCGCGCAATTAGAATAGATACAATTTCCCAACATCAAACGTTGGGCAATTGCCCGCCAGACACAACACCCGTCTGGTCGGAGGATCCTCCCTTTTCTATGGAGGATGAGTGAACTTTACACCCTGTTCCTCATACCTTCTAAACTGGTGACCCCGAACATGAACGTCAGCGCAGCCTTCGTGCACATACTTCAGCGTGACGTCATCATCACTCCCGCAAGCTTTAGAGCGGCGAGTCACCCAGCCAGCCAGCACCCACGGCTTCAACGGGTATCCTGACCACCAGCATGCAGCGACCGCGCATACCTGGTCATCACCCTCAGCCTCATCAGCAACCTCGGCACAGCACACTGCACTTTCGGCCGGTCAACAAGAAGAGCTTCCTCTCCTGGTCGACGCAGCAGCCAGCCTCAACCCCGCGCTGTACGACATCCGACGCATTGGAGTATAACGCAGCGCCACCCCGACTCACTGGGGACATCTCCGCAGACAGTTCCGACTCACCGTGAACTATGCGGCAACCGGTTCCGACTCACTGGAACCTCAGCTGGCCTGGCAAGCATCGCAGGTTACAAGACTCAGCCCACTATCGACCTCCGGTCTCCGGAGGGGAGTGATGTAGCGGTATCTACAACGCCACATTCGAACAACGCGTCATACTGACGTCACGCAAATCCTGCATCTCGCAAGCAGAGTTTACCGCGCAATTAGAATAGATACAATTTCCCAACATCAAACGTTGGGCAATTGCCCGCCAGACACAACACCCGTCTGGTCGGAGGATCCTCCCTTTTCTATGGAGGATGAGTGAACTTTACACCCTGTTCCTCATACCTTCTAAACTTACAAAAATAGCAACAGGATAGCACTACTAAATTAGAATGAACAAAAGCATTAGGGAATACCCGTTCACCTGCCCAGAAAATATTTAAAAAAAGTTATGAGTAAGAGTACCTACCATCGACACGAAAAAACTAAAAAGAAGCAATACTTTCACAAACATTATCACCAGCCTAGTAGGTATATTTATCCACTACCCAATATAGATCTCCCAAATAAACATTAGACGTTTTCTGCACAAACTCAAAAACATTTTCCAACCCACTAATATCAAATAAACACCAGAAATTCTCTTTTCAATGTATAATTTACGCACATTTCATGTATATTCAAAACATGAATATGAAGTTTGTTTGTAACTCGATGCGGTGTACAGCGAAGCCTCCTCCTGCTATCAACCGCGTGTCTGATATAAGTAACTTCGCTAATTAACTAGATACTACATTGTTAAGAGTTTACCGCTCCATCATTGCATGTAGGCGTAGCAGGATATAAATATTGTGTTAATAACCAATTAGTTGATTTAATTTCACCATATGCCTAGCCTTTTGCCAACTATGTTGGAGTCGGCTTCCAGTCTAACCGGATACAACTGAATACCAGTATTTGAAGACCAAAGGCTTAACGTGCTTTCCGAGGCACGGAGGGGTCTTGATATGTGAAGATGGTCAGCCATCCACGGACGAACCGCAGCAAGCGTAGCTTTACCTGTTCGATCGACCCGTGCGGCTGTTATTACTTAGCCAAAAGTTGATTTAATTTGTTGGTGTTGATTATCCGATCGATTCTATAAAAAATACACCGTGAAAACCCAACTAGCAATTTTCTCTTGCGGATATGCTGATTTAAGAACTAAGGTGTTACAGCAGACTTACTTGTGTCTAGACTATGACAGTACATCTTATAAAAGCATGGTCTAAGGCATTTTGAACTAAAAGAATACAAACACTTAGTACGTGCTCTTATATATGTCTATAAAGAATCGTTGTAACACATTTATCAGCACAGTTGTCTTACAAGTGCATTTTTAAAGAGCAATTGCTCTTGAATATTATTTGTACTTATAAAATCATCTTAAAAGTACATTCTTTCTTAGTAGAGTCTACATTGAGTGTTTTATAACACTTAGGACCTTAATAAACTTTTACATAAAACTACTATAAAACCAAGTTGTAAGTGTGAATTAAGTGTTCTCTGAGTCAAATTAAAGAGAAAACGACTAATAGTAGAGCTCTATCAGAATATTTTGTCTTTTAAAAGACTTGTGAATACTTTATTAAGAATGTCCGCCATTATATTCGTGTAAACATTGCTAAGTGTTTGTAACAGTTAAGCATGGAGTTTGAAAAATGGAAAAGATTTAAAAGAAGTGGAGCATTTAGGAATAAAATTAAACAAAAATAGACGGACTCAGAGAAAAGGCTACTTGGTACTAGTAGAACTACGATAGACAACGATGGAGCCAGTAAATCGTTCGATGGTTCCGTACAAAAACAAGAAGATATCAGCTTTGAAGACTTTGAACTGGCAGATTCTAGTCTTAATTCTGGTTCTGACGATAGCGATGAAAGTGAATGTGAAACAAAAACAACGGATTACGAAAAAAATATACAATTTCGAGAAGCAATCAAAATATGGGCTGTTCAGAATAATATACCACACTCGGCGTTTAATGAACTTTCTGTGATTAGTAATAAAAGAATCGAGCACATACTACCCAAAGATGCCCGAACTTAGTTCCAACCAAGCGGACAAAAAATACAGATAGACACAATAGGGACAGGGCTTTATTGGCATAACAGCTTAAGAAAACAGTTGGAAAAATTGTTTTTGAACACGAACTTGTTTCTGTTCCCAATAACCTTTCACTAAATTTTAATATTGACGGCTTACCTCTGTATAACAGCTCTAGACAACAATTTTTGCCAATCCTGTGCAGTATTTCTGAAATTCCATGCTCTCCATTAGTACTATTCTTAAGTCTTATCGTCACAAAAATATGAACTCGACTCAAACTGTTCGCATATTCATTGGCGACATTATATTGCTAAAAATTGATTTTACTTCCAGGTATATATGCGGAAGATAGTAAACCATCTGATTTGCAAGCTTTCTTGAATCCTCTGGTAACAGAATTGAACGAAATTCTCAACAGTGGTGTAACCCTTAAATCAAAAGGATCATCTACTTTAGTTCCCGTAAAAATCAGAACTTTCATTTGCGACTCCTCAGCAAGAGCATTTATTAAAAGAGTAGTAAATTTCAACGCCAAGCATGGCTGTCTAAAATGTACTGTGGTAGGTGAATATTCACCGGTGTCTTGAACTGTCACATTCCGAGGATTTGACTGTCCTAAAAGAAACGACAGTGATTTTCGGTCAAAAAGACGAAGAACACCATAAATTGGATTCTCCGTTTCTAAAACTCAATATCGATATGGTTGAAGACATTCCTGTGTGTGATTCGCTCCACTTGATTGATCTTGGCGTTATGAATTCGGCATGCAATAATTTATTTACATCGCTTTGAACTAATATGAAATGAAATGGCTTTTGAGGTTTTTTTTTTTTTTTCTGGTGGGAAATCATCAAATGACCCCTCCCGCTCTGGGTGGAGCGGAAGGGAGTATCAGACTCTTACTGACTAAAATCCTCCCATGTTCCTTCCTTCGCCCTTTATGTTCCGGGGTAGCGGTAACCCTTTCGGACAATCCCGCTGAATGGCTTTTGAGGTTCATTGGCGTTAAACCATGATGTGTATCCACAAGCGAAACATTTTTGTGAAAGAATAAAGTGAGTTACGGTCCAGGGCCACTTCCTCTTCTTGAGCAATCTCATTTTTTTTTACTCTAAAAGCAGTCAAAATCCATTATGGTAACCATTATACTATCGTGACACGGCCGGGGGTCAATATCCACTATAAAAAAGAGTTAATAAAAATATTTTAAAACACACACACTTAATAGTAGGTACCCACTTACCCACCCATTAGGTACATATATACTTATGCACGTTTGGCTCACCTAACATTAAACCTACCAGAAACTGGTAATTTGTATGCCATGGTTTAAAAAGGAACCCTAAATTTATTAAATGGCTGCAAGTAGTTACCTTATGTAAGTGCTCAATAAGACCAAAAGGTTTAAAATCAACTTAGGTAGTGTGAAATAAGACATTTTAGTATTAAGCTTATCTTAGCGAAGAGTAATTGGTCTTATCAATCTCTAATGGCGTCAGTTTTTATTTTACAAGTAATTAATATTTTTTTAAATAATATTCTAAATACATAACGAAGTGGGCCTGTGAAAATATTTCACTTTATTCCGCAAAACATTCGAAGAAATGTACACCGCAAGTTATTTATGTTCATAGACACATAACTATCAAGCAAATTAAATAAATGATTACAGGAAATAAAAATACTACTAATACAAATGATACTTCAATGAGTTGACAACTTTATTTTATTCCAACAGCGCTCGCGCACACTCTTTCGGCCGTTGTGATAAATACTCCTTTATTGAGCTTCCATAGAGCAACATAAGGGGAATTACACTTACAAGGGCAGTCGTAAGAGCGCTCTAAGTCCTATTTTCCCTCAAACCATGCCATTATAAAACCATTATAAGCTATTGTATTACAAGAGCAGTAACAAGATTATTGTAAGTGTAAAGTAATCTTCAATAAGAGCGTTATAAGTTGACTCTAAGTGAGAATTGTCTTATAAAGTGCGCCTAAATCGACACTTACAGTTGTTTGTAAGTATGCTAAAAGAGTAAAAAAATATAGGTCTTGGGACACTTGTAAGTTAAAATTTTGCTAGTTGGGAAGTTAGGTGAAGTGAGCTTAGAGTGAGTTGTCAATAGTGTCAATCCGTAGCATTAGTTGGAATGACAGCTCACTTCACGCTCACTTCACCTAAGTTTTCACGGTAATATGGTTACAGAATCGCAGGGAAGATATTAATAGTATGATCAGCCTATAACGTTCCCACTGCTAGAACACAGGCCTCCTCTCAGTGAGAGGGAGTGGGCGGTAAAAAACCACGCGGTCCCAGATATTATAAAGTTAATGTTAATCTATATTATCATCATCCTGCTAAACATAATTTAAATTATTTGGATCAGCACCCCAATTGCGTAACACGTTTTCAATCTCAATCTGTATCATTTTGAAGGATTCATGGATTCATTGCTTCATAAATATGTTCGAAAAATGTGCCTGCAACGTAAATGACGCAATGAATATTGTTGAACTGTCAAAATGAAAGCCTTTGCTACTGATAGTATGTTACACAATTACCCCGCAAAGCGTAGCATGTCTCGTTTTTGCAAAAGACCCTGACCAACTCAGCCGATATTGTGTAAAATCTCAAGTGAAAACTTAGACGTGACCTGAAGTGACTTTGGGACTGACTAAGTGAGCTGTCATTCTACCTGAGGATTAACACAATTGACAGCTTACTTCACATAAGTTTTCACAGTGACATTTTTACAGAATAGATCGGCAGTAGGTACTTATTCTTCTATCCTAGCCATATCATTACTTTTGGCTGAAATAATGATTTGTTCACTACAATTATGACCCTATTGCTATTGCCCTATTGGCTTGAGGCTAAGAAATAATAGCCGCACGGTTAAGCTACGCTTGCCGCAGTTGGTCCGTGGATGACCATCTTTACATACCAAGACCCCTCAGTGCCTCGGAAAGCACGTTAAGCCGTTAGTCCCGGCTGTCATTCGTAGATCTTTGACAGTCATTACGGTTCGTCAGAAGCCCAAAAATCTAACAACCAGTCTTACCAAGGGCTATCGTATTACCCAATAAGTGGGTTGTGGACGTCAGATAGGCAGTCGCTCCATGTAAAATACTGGTATTCAGCTGCATCCGGTTAGACTGGAAGCCGACCTTAACATAGTTGGGAAAAGGCTAGCCAGATGATGAATTATGACCCTATTAGTTTGGACCGTGATGAAGGTGATAATTACTTCTTACTGCATGTTATCTATAAAGTTAAATAATTAGAATATATCTTTGAAACATCTAAACATCAACTTCTTCAAGTCCCTATTCATCATATTGTAACCGTCATTCATCAAAATAATCTTAGGCATTTCACACAAATTACTTTAACAATAATTCCATTATTCGCCAAGAAGTTTATTCTGTCTGTACAAACAAATTACGGCCATTTAATTAGGCAAGTTGTTTGCTTGGCCCGTCGCCGTTTGCTCAGGTTATAAAGCACTGGCTTCGAATGTAACTCGGGGTGACATTTTATATCGAAAGGGCGTGCTCAAATGTAGGTCGTTACGACCTTACTTGTTGCTCGACCACAGAACTATGTACGACTAGACAGGGCGTTGATAATTGAATTGTAACTTTGTGAGATTTTTTATGTTCTACAAACTAATGTTTTTATTCACACGGGTTATTTTTTTGGCGAGTTATTTTTATGATCAGTTACTTTAAACTCAAATTCTTCCTTTTTTCAATAACGTACTGTCGAAGCTTTCGTTCATTTTTTAGGACGATAATGACGATAAATATGAATACAGTACATATAGGTACTTGTAATCAGTGCAGTTCTTGGTAAAGTACCTGTAAATTCATACGCGTGCCAAAATAATGTTTAAAAAAAATATTGAATAACATAAATCCAACGATGAAACGAATTTATTAAAAAAATAAATGTAGATGTATAAATTGAATGTAAAGCTAAAGCTTCATAAGTTCATGCATGCCTTTAAAATTAAAACAAAATTAAACCTTACAAATATTATGTAGTTTTGTACAAAATAAATTATTTTATCGACAGAACACTAAAAACAATGAAAACCCACGAGGTTTATTACCACCGGGTAGGGTAAGCATTGAGACAACCCAAGATAAACATTGTGCACCCTTAATAATCATAACCATAAATCTCTACACACAATTATACCCTTCGCATACCTATGGGCAATATTCCCCCATCTATCAAGAATCCCATATTATGGCGACATGGCGTGCGTGTCTCACGTTCAATCTAAAAAATATCTCTTTGTTACATTTATTGTACCGAATGTTGCTGCGGGACTCGTGAGAATATATTTATTTGTTTTTGTTGAATAATTCATGCGAAACAAATTCTTTGAAGGACATCAAACGGGTCAGGTATACGATTTCGCGTATACACAATACCTAGATTTCAATGTCAATGCAATCATGTAAGCTGATATTTGTGTCTATTATATTTGGCAAACAAAATATTGCTATTCGATTTCAATTTCACTCTATTTTCTCTTTCGATAGTAACGATATTGTGTTGATTGTGAGTTCTCTATACATTTATTCGGTAGCTGTTATTTGATCAACTGTAATGTGTGTTATGTAAACCAATAGGGACCTCCATACGTCACGTATGGAGCTATCTATCAGTAGTTAGTGAACTTCCATTCGATAGGGAATACACCCGAAATGGTATGTATGGTAACAAGTCGCTTCGAATGATTTCGCAGAATGGTAAATAGCCGCTCAGCGCGAGAATTTAAATTACGAAAGCAATAAATACTACAGGAAATTATGCGCATTTTCGAAATGCGAATAATCACACAGGACTGCATTTTCCCGAATTCCTGGGTTGTGCATTTTGTTTTGTTGGGTATAATACCTACTCGCTGGCCAAAATACAAAAGGAATAAAATAAAAGATTGTTATTTTATCACAAACAAGCCACAGGCCCGTTTGGATTCCGATCGGTGAAAATTACGAACTGCTGTATAAACCTCCATCCCCTATAAAACCCCTTTACGGGACGAATTTTCAAGAACCCTCTTTAGTGTTCTCTTTCATTATAAGCAATTCTTGTGCAAACTTTCGTGCTTCTACGGATCCACCGGATTAGGCTCTGCGTTGTCCGTTAGTGAATGAATGAATGAATGAATTGAGGATTTTCACTAAGTATGTAGATTTGAGCTATGTAGATGGACCGACGACCTTAAGAAAGTGGCTGGGACAAAATGGATGCAGAAGGCGGAGGACAGGTTATTGTGGTGCAGCCTGGGAGAGGCCTATGTCCAGCAGTGGACTGCGATAGGCTGAGTTGATTAAGTAGATTATCCCCTCTATTTTATGGAGCATTTACTTTTAAATTGCATCTGTCAACAGCACGTCTTTTGCCTTTTGATAAGGGATTTTTGTGCCTTTAAATATTTTTCATTGCTAACTGATTTTGACAGTTGACTACCAATAATAAAGAAAAAGGTGAATTGCTAAACCAAGGTATCGTCTGCTATGATAACTAGAGCCAGAATAAATAATTCGGTATTTTACATGGAGCAACACTTCTCTCTGACCTCGAAAGCCCAATTAAGTACATGGGCAAAACTGATATCCTAAGGGTCCTTTATACACTCACGTTTTTCTTGCAGTGAAAAACTACGGTTTCTTCGTATAGGCACGGTTGTCTGTGTTGTATGGATCACTATGGAAGCTTGTTGTCGGACAAGTTTATCCTACGGCGCGGTTTATACCCCGTGTGTAGGCACTGACGTCAGTGTTGTATGGATCAGTATGGAAGCTTGCTGAAGGACACGATTTTTCTACGGCTCGGTTTATACGCCGTGCCGTAAAGAAACCGTGCCGCAGCCTTTGTCTGCCCTTGGCAAGTAAAGATAGACGATTATCAAAAGTTACAGATTTTTTCTATCGCCTTTAAATCTCAAGCTGTCATCGTCTCTTCAAGTTGAATGACAGCAAAATCTTTAAGGACATCTTAAAGATAAGTGTCGTTTGAGAGTTAAGGGGCTGTTAATAAGTTACAGACAAATGGGGGTTGACAGTTTAACGTCGCTTCTGAACCTCGAAAGGGTTTCGAAGTGAATCACACCCTTTCCCGCATTGACAGGGACAGACAAATTGATTGGTTAAGCTTTCGATCTATCCTCCATGTTGTTAGCCACGAGCCCCTCAATTTGTATCTATAAAGATAAAAAAGATATCTATTAAGATACAAAACTATCAATAAGTTAACCGAGGAATAATTTTGAATTTTTGACAGTTCTTCCATTCAAAATCTGTCAGATGTCAATTTTGTTCCAAGAATACAAATTATTTGTCGATTGAAAAATTTGACCTAAAGTAACAATAACTAATTGATTGAAAAGGTTATTGGTGATGACCTTCGAAAAGGTCAGATGTCTCAGGCAACCGGCCAGCGTGTATTACCAGATGTATGAATAAAATAAATAAATAAAAGACAAATCATCATCTGCCGAGCCTTTTCCCAACTACATATTTTGGGGTCGGTTTCCAGTGTAACCGGATGAAGCTGAATACCAGTATTTTACATGGAGCGACTGCCTACTGACTTAGTAACTGGGTTATACGATACCCCTTGGTAAGACCAGTTGTCAGACTTTCGGGCTTCTGACGACTCGTAACGACTGTCAAAGATCCGAATGACAGTCGGGAAAACGGCTTAACTTGCTGTCCGAGGCATGGAGGGGTCTCGGCATGTAAAGATGGTCACCAATCCACAGACCAACCACGGCAAGCGTAGCTTAACCTGAGCGATCGACCTGAATAATCAACTCATGCGGCTGTTATTACCCACAAGCCCAAATCAAAGGCAAACCCAAGACAAATCAAAGGATAATAAAATAACATTTGTGTATGTGAGAATCTTAGCAGGAATAGAAAAAATGCGTTAGATAAAACAGTCTTCAATATAAGTTCAATAACCTAAACACTGAACGCCATGCAAACAATCTACCTACCGTCCAAACTACTTTAAAGCTTAGTTCAGATAACTAATTTCCTAGAACTCCAAAACAACTGAATACCTAACTCCAGTACCGTTGTATAAGCTCTGTGTACCAGGGCAACAGAAATTGGAAAGAGGAGTATAATGAGTTGCTTGTTCGAAATAGCAATTTCGTCAATTAAATACGACGTTGAATCTTGAGCACCGCTTGCAAACTAATAACGTATTCTGTTCTAAGTCGGTTTTAATATTAATGAATGAATCATAAACGGAAATTTTGGTAATTTTATGTGGGATGGTTTATTGCGTTGTATTATTAACAGTGGTACTTGTTATCATCGAAGAGGTAGGTATAACTGTATTGTATTGAATACCTAGATGATTATCTTGTGATTAAGATACGAGTGACCCTATCGCTTTTGATCGGGCATAGTGCCAAATGCGGGACTGTAAGTCTGCAACTGATTATCTTATAATGGAAAAGTCAAATGTGGTACAAAAGTTTCATCTAAGGATAGAAACCAAGGCTTAACAATCAATCACCAGCCGACTCCCGGCCACCGTAGGCGCGGGCTCGCGGGCGGCGAACAATGGGCAGCTCGCCGCCCGGCAAGGACCAGGCCCAGGTCGACGGCGCGTTGTGTTCCAAGGGCGCCTCAAAGAGATGTCAGCACGAACTGACGCGGTCCGCTAGGGCCGATGCCTGCCAGGGCCGCGGGTTGTTCGAAAGAAATACCGTGGCCCCTGGCATAGGCAACTGAAGGAACACGGATGGGTTTTAGTCAGTAAAAGTCTGACATGCTCTCCTGCTCCGCCCAGAGCGGGAGAAGTCATATGATGATTTCCCACCCAAAAAAAAGGCTTAACAATCAGTCACAGCGTCAGTTACAGCGTAATTTTTTTTCTTAGGCAGCGATTCGATAATTGGACGAAAATTGACCGCCCATTGGGCTCACACTTAATAAAATAATAATTAGTGCGCTTTACCATCAACGATTGCATCATCGCTTTCCATCAGGCGGGATAGCAGTAAAGCACTAGTTTATATCATAAAAAAAAAACGCTCTTAGGACTGATTTTTCCATCGCCAGAAAACTTTTATTCGAGGAATAAAATTGACGTTTGACAGTTTTTGTATGAAATAACTGTAAAAATTTCAAAATTATTCCTCGAATAAAGTTATCAGATGGTTGGAAAACCAGCCCTCATTCTTTAGTTCCAAGAAGTTTCACTTTTTTCACGTGTACAGTGCTGCACGCACAATTTTTTTCTAGCCAGTATGGGTCATTTTTAAACTGTAGGTCAGAGTAAAACGAGAAGAGATACTAAATTTTAAACAAAATAAGAGCTTAGTTTTTTCTCTGGGATTTAGAGAATCAGAATATACAGGGTGAAATTAAATTAGCTGACGAAACTTCACAGATGTGATAATTATGTATCGATATCCAATACTCAATACTCAATACTCAATCATTTATTGCATTCCACAATGTATATGCTTAGGTGGTAGGTTAATGTCGATAAAATCAATATAATGGTTTTCCAGACTCATGATTTCAAGTTACTACACTACCAGTGGCCGTTGAGTAAGAGCTCAGCTGTAGTTACTTGAAATTAAGCTGGCGTTTCTAAAAGTTTTTTTGTAAGAAAATATCTTATCTATCTTATCTTGTCAATATATGTCTGACGATACAAAAAAATATCGTCAGACGTGATGGGTATCCATAGTAGATAACAATATCCATCATGTCTGTGGAGTTTCACTTGCTAATTCAATTTGTTCCTGTACACACACTGGATTGGATTATTCCGTGCTGAAATTATGATAATGGTGAACTTTTAGTTGCAAGCACTAGACTAAGACATTAACAAAACTTCAGTCATTCAACTTGAACAATTACTTAATCAGCCTATAATGTTCCCACTGCTGGGACACAGGCCTCCTCTCGGTGGGGAGAGGGAGTGGGCCGTAATCCACCACGCGGGCCCAGTGCGGGTTGGTAGATGTCACATGTCTTCGAATTTTTGGTTCTGGAACATGTCGGTTTCCTCACGATGTTTTCCTTCACCGTTTTGAGAGCAGTGGTGATGTAATAATTTACACAAAGTAAAGCGTCTGACGGGGTTCGAACCTACGACCTACAACTTGTAAGTCGCGGCCATTACCACTGGGCCACCACTGCTCTACAATTTAAAAAAAATTGAACAATTAACACTTTGATAATTAGTTAGTCTTTCCTGTAAACAAAATTATTCATAAAAAGTTCTTCAGTTCTATCTATAGCCACTTCGCTCTATAAATCGATGGCCGTCTTTATAATGACAGGTAAGATTTATGAGTTTTTCCAAGGGTATTTGTTATGAATAACGGGTACATACTCCATGAAAATATTTTGTTATCGGCGTGGGAGGGCTCGCTGCTACATTGATACCGCCTGTTAACGTTGGAAAAATGATATTGCAGCAATAGACAAAATAGGTTTGCTTTCTTAGACAAAATGGTTATTTGTTGTAAATTTAAAATCGTCATACAACTTATGCCTAGTGGTAACGGCCGCGACTGACGATTTGTAGGTTCGAACCCAGACAGGCGCATTGCTTTGTGTACATTATTTCATCACGCGTACTCTCAGAACGGTGATGGAAAACATCGTGAGGAAACTGCCCTATCCTAGAACCAAAAATTCGAAGACATGTGACATCTATCAACCCGTACTGGGCCCGCGTGGTGGATTACGGTCAAAAAAAAAATCAAAAGTAATTTATTCAAATTAGGCTGAGAATCAGCACTTTTCGAACGTCAAAATTACAAAAGACAGTCCCCCAAAAACGCCCGCCCTTCACCACTTCCTAGTGTTATCGCTGGGAAGAAGAAGTGGCGCAACAAACTCCCTAACAGCACAGCTGTCTGTTCAGTTACAAAATTGATTGTATACAATACTAGGTACCTATGTTAAATAATTAACATTATAAGACACAGAACAGAAAATTAAATTATTATCCATATGTCAGCTAGCCACGCCAATATACCAACAAATATAATAAAACTCCACTCCACTCCCTCTCACCGAGAGGAGGCTTGTGTCCCAGCAGTGGGAACGTTATAGGCTGATGATGCGATTACTTAACGACTCGTCTCTTAGGCATGTTTATGAAATTCGGTAACAATAGAAAAAGTAAATCTGTCTCATTAGTGATAGTTGAGCTCTTAATATAATATTGAAATGATACAGCCGATTCGCAGTAGTCTTATCTCTGATTTTGCATCACTGTCAAAATCACAGGTATCTTTATTCTCGTTACAATAAGGTTGTTGTTGCTGCTGTCAGAGGTAAAATCACTGTGAATGGAGTGTACATTACGAGTTAATGCCAATTAAAAGTCAAGAAAACACATTTCAATAGGTCATTGAATAGATTAACGAAGAATGAAGCTTATAAAGATAGAACTAAATCAAAGATCGAAAAATATGATTTTTTTATAAACTAAACTTATCAGCTGTCGTACGTATGTACTTTACCGTTAATTGATGTCTTTCAGTATGTGAAATATTATTTAACCCACGCCCTTACACATGCTGCTAATTTAGTAGACACAATAATTTTTTAATGTCTCTGAATATCTCACAGCCATCAAAGCTTTTCATTTTATGGATAACTAGCTTTTGCCCGCGGCCCGCCTGGATGTCGGGAGATATCCCATGAGAACTTACTACCGGGTTAAAAAGTAGCATAAGTCCTAATCTAATCTAGGTATTAGTCAGCCTGTGTACTTATCGAAATTCGTTCTGTCGTTAATACGTCAAAAGATAACAGACAGACAGACAAAGTTACTTTTGCATTTATAAACATCATCATCTGCCTAGCCTTTTCCCAACTATGTTGGGGTCGGCTTCCAGTCTAACTGGATGCAGCTGAATACCAGTATTTTACATGGAGCGACTGCCTATCTGACCTCCACAACCCAGTTACTGGGTAATACGATACCTCTTGGTAAGACTGGTTATCAGACTTTCGGGTTTCTGACTACCCGTAGCGACTGCCAAAGATCCGCGAATGACAGTCGGGACCAACGGCTTAACATGCTTTTCGAGCCACGAAAACTACCTTCGCATTTATAATATTAGGTTCCATACCTAATATTATAAATGCGACAGTAATTTAGTAGCGATGCTCTCTGACTACATTCAAAAGTTAATTGAATTTGGCTTAGTTGAATGTACAATTTATCTCCAACATTAATACTTTACTCTGTAAATTTCCGTAGTGCTAACGATTGTAGCAAGGGGTTTCTACGAGAGTAGTTCGTAGCCACTGTGACGTCATCATTAGGTACAGAGATTAATGGTGTTACTTTTTCATGTCATTGTTCTTTTGTTTCCTATAGTGCTCAACAATGGACATAATTAGACATACGTTAGCCGTAAGTGGGACATCAAAGTAATGGGCGTTATCAAATGTATCCGGGTCATTATGGCACCGGTAGACATATTGGAGTGCTGGTATGATTAGCCTTGGCGTAGGATTGCTAGAACGTTAAAGGTCACAGACACCAATATAGAAAACTAATTCATTCATGGGCTGGCTTAGGTGTGACGATCCCCCCCCCCCCCCTCGCATTGTCGAGGCGGGGGGGCTCAGTAGCCGTGGCTTGGTCACTCACGGTGAAGCCAAGAGAAACCCGAGGAGGGGCCGCTCGTCAGAGCTCTGCCAGTAAGCCGACGACGTAGCGGCCAACAAGTTGGTTGTGGTGCCGCTTGGGCGACATCGCAACTGAGGCGGGCCGCGATGTCGTATGGGAGGCATCACGGCTGAGGGTTGGAGGTCGCCATTGTCTGATGGCGGAAGCGATGGGGCCACAGGGGAGGAGAAGTGTTGGTATGACGTTGGCCGCTCTCCCTATCCTCTGCAACCGAAACTTGGCAAGCGGCGGGGCCAATGACCTGACCCGTCACAGGGGAACCAAGGGTGCCCAGACATGGGGTCGTCTGGCGCCCATGTGCTGGTTTGGTCCCTGGGGTGGTCACGGCGTGCTATGTGTTCTGGTGCGCCGGTGATGCGGAGTACTCCCCCGAGGAGGTTCCGGTGACGGACAGCCGCGGCGGGTTCACGGATGAGTGCTAACGCGTGCCCGTGTTCCCGCCGTAAGCGGCAGAGGTGGATATCGTGGAGTTTCATAACTGCACTATCTCCCCGTGGTAGTGCAGAATGCATGAGCATTTCTCCACGATAAAAAAAAAAGGTGTGACTATCGCAACGCGTGATTTTGAAAACTAAGTATGTGATTAAATCACAAACTTATTCGAAAGGATTCACTTGAGTTTTTAATAATGTATAAATATACAGGGTGGCATGACATCGACGCGCAAACTGAAACCATGAATTCTGCATAATATATGATGATCTAGAAACATTTCGTCGTTCATCAAAAAAAAAAAACAGCTGTCTCATAGAAAAGTGCGATACCTACGCCGTCATAATGTGTGAAACAGTATTTATTTTTTATACGACGAATATTATCAACGCCCCTGCGTTGAAAATATTCGTCGGTTTTAGATACTGAATCCATGGTTGCGCGTCGAAATCCTATTTTAATAGTTACTAACCCGTGCCTTCTGAAGTTTGATTAATGAATCTGCTCTCAAATCTCATTTCACCTGTTGATCAAACTTACTAACAACTATCACAACTACTCATAATTAAATAGTCAAAAAGACAAATTGTTAACAAATTAAAGACAGTACGCCTTGATAAACTTTTAGTAGGTTTGGTTTGTAACCGCTGAAGGCAAAGTTAAAGATAAATTCTAATCTAATTCTCGAAGAACAAATACGCTGGAAGAACTCAAAGTACCAGGATAACATATACGGGAAGAGCTTCTTTTTAATCTGTGCACCGTGCAACTTCCCTGTTTCAGAGACGTCGGTGAGAGTATGAATATATTTAGCATACGTTATCAATGTTTGCCGACGTATTCAACAAGTACGAGTAAGTGTGTTAATGCTATTTTTTTGACGTACTTCGCAGAATAAATGTTTGCTGATGCGGGCGAAGCGTGGATGATTACATAACCAGCCTTTAGTGTTCCTACTGCTGGGACACAGACCTCCTCTCTTCGAGAGGGAGTGGGCTATGATCTACCACGCGGGCCCCGTACGGGTTGGTAGATGTCACATGTCTTCGAATTTTTGGTTCTAGGACATGCCGGTTTCCTCACGATGTTTTCCTTCACCGTTTTGAGAGCAGTGATGATGAAATAATTTACACAAAGTAAAGCGCCTATCCGCGTTCGAACCTACGACCTACAACTCGTAAGTCGCGGCCGTTACTACTGGGCCACCACTGCTCTCAAGCGATGCGAAGCGTGGAGGATTATGTTCACTTATTAGATTAATCTTTTACGGTTTAATGTACACCAGAGATGGTTTTTTTACTATATTATTTATATATAAGTACCTGCGTATATGAAAGAAGCACGGGCTATGAGTGATGATACTTACTTGATTAATGTGACATGTGCTGAAATAGCCAGGTATTTTAGTCCGCCATTATAAATAAATCAAGCTAAGTAGTGATTGATGGAGCGATAACGCATTCGTATAAAAATAGACCGCGTCATCTAAATATAGCCGTATCTACCTAAAAGTACTTTAGAGCACAAAACTACCTAGTTCAAAAACAAGGATGGTTAAGCCCACACTCGATACGCGTTACCATACGAATTCCATTTAAATTTGTAATCAGTTTCCAACTGCAAATGAAACCATTTGGGCTAGCTCGCACGTTTAGTCATAAAAAATGTAAAAGTGTGTAATGCATGGCTATAAATATAGAAACATTTTGATGGCAATCACAGTTTTGAACTTCAAGTTCATGCATTCGACATTTGTGTCAGAATCGTACTCACTGCGAGCATTCGCTTCATGAATTTGTTTTGCAAATATTCGTTTGCTACGCGACGAACATTCATTCGTAAAACGAACAGTTGGGAACCAGTGATTCCGAACGTGAATGACGTTACAAAAGCTCGACCAACGAATTTTTCCAAAACAAATACACGAAGTGAATGCTCGCGGTGACTATCGTCCATAACACGATGGAAAATGTTTCATTTTGATATTTCAATGATGTTCATTGCGGTGGATGCAATGGATATTATTGTCAAATTGAAAGCTTTTTTGTTACTACATTTCTGGTAAAATGAAACGTACATTGCTGAGCATGTAGGTAATAATATATTATTTATTCAGGGTGGGACTGTACCCAAAAGTATGGTCCCTCAAACCGTTAATACATAATTATTATGTATGAACTGGTACGGTACTATTAAGCCTTTTTTGAAAGGGCTGTCTCAAATCAGAAGGATTTGATCAATAAGTTACTTGGCTTATTGGCTTAACGCAAAAATAATCTGGCATCTTCAAGCTCATTTTGCAATACGAGGTGAACCCGTATTTACAGTAAAGGAATCCTACTTCCTAATATTCCTACTAATGTTATAAACGTGAAAGTTTGTATGGATGGATGGATGGATGGATGTTTGTTACTCTTTCACGCTAAAACTACTGAACAGATTTCGATGAAATTTGGTACACAGATAGTTTAGAACCAGGATTAACACATAGGATACTTTTATCCCGATATTCCCACGGGATCAAAATTTGTGCGGATGAAACCGCGGGGCGCAGCTAGTTGAAGATATTTTTTTGTATATGAGCTCATTTTCAACTCTATACTTAAAGTAATTAAGGAATTGTAATCACTTACAACTTTTAAAAGGGTATAAAAGCACCATGTCCTGAATAATATTTGAATTTATTTATTTAATTATATATACCTACTTTATTGTACACCACAAAAATACATAGCATAAAAATACATAATAATATGAATTGTAAGTTATTACTGTTTTTATAACTTAATTTGAGTTTATAACCCGTCTTTTATTAATCATTATGTTTTTCTTGTTAATAGCGAAGGTGAAATTATATACTCGTAGTTTGTTGCCAAAAAGGACTCTAATGTGTTTACAGTATTGTAATTAACGATTAAGTGCCATTGTTGGCAACAAACTATATTATTTCAACGTTAAAAGTCGTTTTAAAGTTTCGTCCCGATTCAAATTTCAAAATTCCTTATTTTCCCAAAAAAAAGTAGTTTATTTTTTGTGAAAAAAAGAAGACATTTCTGTGCAATAGGCTTCTACTCCTTTCACCTTTTATACCCTGTTTTTTTCCAGACGGTAAAAAAAATCAGCTGGTATATTCGTTTGTAGATACTTTAAAATATTTTAGATACAAATTCTTGTATTACCTACAGCTTTAACACATTTTATAGACGCTCTGGCAATCTAAATAATTTTGGACTACGCATAATTTTTCAGAATATTGTCTCTTTGTTTACTGACATCCAGTTGTCTAATGCTAATAATGTAAATAATAACTTAAAAATATTGACGACTCACGAACCCACAGACAAAATACAAACCGAAAATCAGTTTTTTCGTTGACAACTACCTCTTGATAATGCATCAAAATATTGCAGGACTTTTAAATAAATCAGATGCTCTTACTGTGTGTTTAGCCGAATTATCCCGAAAAAATATTAATATTGATGTTCTATGTATTACGGAACATTTCATGATGTCCGGATATGAACATCGTTTACAGATGTCAAATTATTGTTTAGCAGGGTCCTTCTGTAGAAAAGATAGCAAAAGAGGTGGAGCTTGCATTTTAATTAAGAATGGACATAAATGGCAAGAAATACCACAAATAGCTGCTCTATCTGTTACAGGTATAGTCGAATGTTGCGGGATACATCTCACTCAGAATAATACTGTTATCGTGTGTGTATACAGAGTACCCAAACAGAATCAACTATTTGTATTTTTTGAAATATTAGAAAAAATACTATCGTATATATGTAAAAAACGATACAAGCACTTTGTAATCGCAGGTGACTTTAACATAGACGTGTTAAAGAAAAATACTGTCACGTTAGTCAATATAATGTTATTATCAGGTAAATGACTTTTTGAATGATACTTTTTGATTATGTAATATTGCTTTTTGTTTAAATTTTATTTCAATTAATTTCATTATAATTTGATTTTGACAATTAAGCTTATGAAGCTAATTTAGTTTAATAACGCTACTGTTTCACATTTTTACTTGGACATTGTATTTCGTAAATCAATTTGTACGCCATAGTCGGCAAAACATGTACGTACATATGTTTATAATTTAAATACCCTGCATGCCTGACTAATCGGTGTGTAAACGCATGTTTTTTGACAAATAAATCATCTTTATCTTTATCTTTATCTTTATCTTTAAAATCCCAAATGAATTCCTCAAAATTCAAATAACACGTCCCAAGGCCAACACCAATACAAACATTATTGGTCACACACGTGACTGTCGAACCATGTTGCACCTTCATTTACCAAACGCCAGTATGACGCTACTAGAAGTGTCACTGCTTTTTGTTACCCCCAACACACATGTCCATGACACCAAGAATTATTGCTGCACAACCAACAATACTTAGTAACTGTTCGCAACTACACTCAAAAAGAACTTCTAATACACTGGTGGTGTATAAATCATTGGAGAACGAAGATGTATAAGAATTGAGACACACGATGCAACGGGAGGGCTTGAATGTAAGCTCCCGGGAATCAGTGCAACTTATTCAACTGTTGAAATATTGATGGTGCTGTTGGTTCAGTGGCTGAGCGATTGACTTCTGAGCTACAAGTCGCAAGTTCAAATCCCACGTGGAACTCAACACTTATAGGTTTATTTATATACGTTGGTTTTTTTTTTTCTGGTGGGCATTCATCAAATGACCCCTCCCGCTCTGGGTGGAGCGGAAGGGAGTGTCAGACTCTTACTGACTAAAACCCACCCATGTTCCTTCCTTTGCCCTTTAAGTTCCGGGGTAGCGGTAACCCTTTCGGACAATCCCGCTGACTATATACGTTGCTTAAAGTTAAGTAATGATTAGCGACGACTATTTAACCATACATTTTTGTTTTTCGTCGCTTAACTGTAAGCAACGTTTATGAAGAAAGGGGTTTGTGTGTTGAATTCTGTTCAGGCTATTGTTTGCGAAGCGCAATTTTTAGTTGTAACTTGTAGCGTTCCATGAAACTGGGTTCTATTATTTCATTCTGCGTATTGCGAGCGTGTTTGCTTGCGTGCAATAGGAGAGGCCTATGTCCAGCAGTGGACTGCTATAGGCTGATCATAATGATGATGATTGCGAACGTTTCTCGTAAACGTAGTCACTAACTAACTATTGTTTGAGACCATCGATTCTCATACTTAGAATTACTTACATAATCACCCTATAATGTTCCCACTGCTGGGACACAGGCCTCCTCTCGGTGAGAGGGAGTGGGCCGTAATCCACCAAGCGGGCGCTTGACTCTTGACTTTTTTTCGGCACTTGATTGTTTAAAATATTTTTATCTCGGGACCAATACCTGTCTGAATTTGGACGGATCTCTTGACGTCACATACAGACATTTGAGATTAAAAATTCCACTGGTTGCCAACAGACCTTACAATCTTTGTAAATTCTCGAATAGAAAAAAAAACCAGTCTGAATTCCTCAAGAATACTGTATACACATACATACTATGTTTCTTCAATAGGAGATACCTATATCCAGCAGTGGATGCTGATGATGATGGTGATGAATTTAGAAGACCTGATGATAATACCTGGCATTGTCCTAGGTATTCATATTTTCCACATTCACAAAACCCAAACAAACCCTTATAATGTTCAAAGTTTTATCATCTGCCTAGCCTGGCCGTCTTAGAAGAACAAGAAAGAATAGAAGACTTCAAACATTGGCACATAGGATAGGTGACAAGAAGATGTGAGTATAAGGTTTACAAAATGCTGCCCAGCAATATCAATCTGCCTAACCATGTTAAGGTTGGCTTCTAGTCTAACCAGGTGCAGCGGAATACCATTATTTTATTTAGAGCGACTGTCTATCTGACCTCCACAACTCAGTTACTGGGTAACACAATACCCATTGGTTGCTAATGTTCAAAGTTTGTAAAACAGTATTTTAACATGAAACAAATTCGTGGTTTTGTTTTGTTAGTCGATTATCGCGTGACTGCCAAATAATGTAGAATCGATTTGACATAATGAGTTTTGAATTTAAATAATATAACGTAGGTACTAATTACGATAATTACTGCTTTAGGAATATAATGACCACAAATTCAAGATTTTATTGATAACCTTGCTTGTGTTGTGACCCGCTCATGGAGATACCTTAGGTAGTCTTAGGTTCGAACCCATACAGGTGTTTTACTTCGTATAAATTATTTCATCACCACTTCTCTCAAAACGGTGAAGGAAACCGGCATGTCCTAGAATAAAAAATTCGAAGACATGTGACACATCCACCAACCCTTACTACACCAGGCCCGCGTGGTGAATTGCGGCCTACTTCCTCTCACAGAGAGAAGGCCTATGCCCCAGCAGTGGGAACATTATAGGCTGATTATGCTTAACAGTATTCTCCTTTTATTATTATTATGTCAATATAGCATTGACGATGATAAAGTATTCCATAATAAATAAAAACATTTTTCTTTGCACATATATAAATTTAAACGAATGGGCTCAAGAGTTCATTACTTAACTTCTATTTAAAATGCAAAGAAGAATCTCTCACAAATCTATTAGACACGAAACTCCATTCACCACTTATTGCATCACTAATTTCAGTATAAAGGTTTTACAGTACCGACGTGCTTCAACTGCAGTTAATAGTTCCATTGCTTCCAATGAATAGACCGCGTAGCAGTGCTACAGAAATGTGTAGCTCGTAGCACTCTCGTAGAGGTTCGTAGAGGCTCGTAGCATGTTTCAATTGATTAATTAAGTGCAATGCTTGGTGCACTGAATATGGGGAATATTTATTGAGAGACTGTTAAGTTTATTGGAGCAAGTTATTCGATATTTTCTATTTTGATAGAGCAACTGGTTGATTTATTAGAAAAATTGTGTTTTTCTTCGTCGTATATTACTAAAACTAGTCAAATAAATCTTGGTCATTTTTATGAGCGCAAAGAGCTCGAAAAATAAAATTCTCTTTGTGTTTAATTAATTAGAAAATGCACTGCGTTCCTCAATTTGAAGTTATGCCCACCAAGCACTTAGTTTTACTCACATTTTATTTTTATCTGTGCTTTTTTAAATGTACAATATTCACTTAAATAAATATGATTCTATAAATAAATGAAATACGAATGAATTGCTTAATTCGCTGTTAAATAAATGTTTATTTAACAGCGAATTAAGCATACATACCATACCACCATACCATATGATACTTAATTGACCGTGGAATATGCAGTTGTAAAGGCAAGCTTTAATAAACAATAATATCAATTAATACCCAATTTTAATCGTGCGTGTATTTTCGCAATAACACCAATTTAATGTACCAATTTAAAATTAAGGCAAACGCACTTCATATCATGATAACACCTTTCAATAACGTTGTCCGGTTCAACCTTTTTTCAGGAATCCATTACACAAGAACCTTTGTAAACGAAGGATAAGGACGCATCGATTTTCGTACTACATTATTTTTCAAGACCCACTATCAGTAAAATAGGTCAAGCAAGTCGATAAGAATATTGTCAGACTAAGATTGTAGTACAAAAATGATAACTGTGAACACTTGCAGAATCTACAATCACATCAACTTGAAGACCCCCATTTATCAAGAATTTTCAGGAATAAAACCTCCTTAGATTTTATTCGGCGGTAATGTTAAAGTGTGTGGAGATAACAAACGGATAAATGTCAGAATACGCGCCTCATTGATATAAATGGACGACTGTGACCACATATCATCAGGTGGGTGGCGGAGGTACTACACATACGGGCTAGCGTACTGCTTACGACATCTGCACTATGAATAGGGCCCAGATTTTTCTTTTGTTTTTTAAGTTTTTAGTGTACCTTTTAAAATTGGAAGGATTTCTTTTTTAAATTTGAATTTCTGCACGTACGTTGTTGCGATAACTGCGTAACTTTTCATTATAGAGCGGTGTTAACAAAACTTTTTGGTGTCACCGTTTAATATCACAGCAAGCTCAAACTTCTCGAACAATAATAAACACAGAACCCCACTAAAATCAAATAATCGTAAAATTCGTTAGCGAAAGTAACTTCCGAAGCATAACTGCAAACTCATAAAAGTTTAAGCGAACGATTTAATAAAAGTACAACAGAAGTAAGAATTATTGCACGGAATCACCATTTAGTGGAAGTTACAATAACGACCTGTTGAAAAGGGAGCTGCTGTTGTCTCTTTCTAGCGACGATGATTACATATGTGTGTCTCGTTTCGTCGGTGTAAGGGTCTTAGTGCGAGGCGTCCGCGCGGGCCGGCACTTCGGTACTCACTGGTCGGGTTCCCCTCGATCCATAAGCGTGGAACTACGCCCCCACAGTGAGCACTCGAGTAAGTAGGGCGGTAAATAGCGATGAACACCTGGCCTATAATGACGTACGCACAGACATTATTAGGGCTATCTTTGGGGGTGATTCCAACGTTAAAGTTCAGGCTCTTGAATGCACTTCGATAAGTTTGGGTTCGACTTTTGTAGGGGCTGTTATGAATATTTTGATGCCGGGAAAAGTGAAAAAAGGGCTGGATTTTTTTAGTAATGGTTATCGTTAATTGTTTTTATTTTGACTTCTAAAATAGACTTTAAAAATTGATGAAAAAAATTATTATCAGCTTAAATGGTGCCTGGGCATGGTTATAAAATAATTGAAAATGATCAAGACTTAAAATAAGTAAATAATCCAATTTATTTTAAAATAGAGCGCCTAGTTTAACAGATAAAGTCAGAGAAAAAACATAAACTTCAATAGGTAAAATTGCAATTTATAGGTAATGTAACGTAAACCTGCAATTTTATATTTTGACATTAGGTTCATAAGTAAAAAATGTGACATTTTATGAATGAGAATACCTTCCCTAAAACTTTAGGTATAAAATTAATAAAATTTAAGGCGATTGAATTAAGCCGGTCCATCTGGCACTGATAACTTTTGAATCATTCATAATGGAACTTTTGCAACAACTAAAATTATTAATAACTCTTTAGAAATTTGAGACAATGAATTGAAAGATAAACTTCAGTCAACTCACTGGCTTTCTTTTAGTGTGATCCTTTATTCAGTAGATCAGTTTTTTTTTTTTTAAAAAGAACTTATTTTTTAATATTTTGGCTTTGGACGAAGATGGTTTCGATATTTGAACAGTATGATTATTTATATTGATTTATGCTAGTAAAGGTTGGCATGCCTTATGTGATAGGCACCTACGTTCCTTTTTCTATATTTCTAGGGACTCCAGGGCCCGGATCTTTGAAAGGCGTACGAGGGTACGAAGTCAACTCGCAGAGGCTGGTTAGACATTTTTAATTAAATGAGGCACCAACCGACGATTACTTATCGCTGGTCGCACTATGCAAATGCACCCAAGGAGAACCCTCGGCTGTTGTAGGACTATTGCAGGATATGGAAACAAAGATATACATAAGACTATGGATTTGGGTAGTCTAAATGGACTGGTTATCTAGAACTATGGAATGACTATGGTCCGCGCCTGACCAATGTTTTATATAAAATAGACGGATAAAATGGCAGTGGGTGACTTGCACACTCAATAATGGGCCCCCGAAAACAGTCGATAGCACAGTGTCGTAGCCTCAACGAGGCAACCTGAACCTATGTCATTATTATTAGATCAAGCTTAAGAACTAATGGTACAAGTAAAACGTTTTTATGTAGACTCATAGATGCTTCGATTTGTTGACCATTTTTTATTTTGTTAAATACCTAGTACTTGTTGACAGGCCTACACTACTAATTTGGAATCATTGTAAAAGACATTTTTTTAAGAGTATCCGTCGAGTTCTTTGCGCACTTCTCCATAGGTAACGACTAGTTCGAACCATGCACCTAGATTTTGACGTTTCATAAATGCCCATGTAGGTTTATGAAATATTTTGAATTTGAGTTTGGATCATGAGTTTTGGAATTGCTTATAATAAAATACATGTTTGGGTATGTATGCGTAGCTATCGTATTTTTTCAATACTTTTGTTTACTTTATACAACATGATGTTTTACGAGACTAGTTTGTTATTTAAACTTTATTGAAGTTCGTCATATTTATAAAAATCCCAATTGAATAACATTTCATAAAATGTAGTCACAAAACAAAAAGGCTGAAACATTTGCTTTTCAGAAAATGATAATACAAATACAGAATGTCAAATGTTATCAAATCGTTGTTATTTTAAATACAATGTTGTAAAACAACGATTTGACGAAACGTTGCAATTAAATATTCATATCTACGAGTATACAAACCAGCACCTAACGGTGCTAGTTTGTAAAAGTATTTTTAATGTGTTGATACTATTTCATTAATTATGCAGGGTGACGGGGACATTGACCCGCAATGCGCTGTTACCATGGATTCAGTACAAGATTCTGAATCCCTCAGCATTGAAGTATTTTAGATTTAGATTATTTAAAAAAAAAAATACCTGTGTTATCCACCAATGGAGCAGTGGTGGCCCAGTGGTAACGGCCGTGACTTACGAGTTGTGTGGTCATAGGTTCAACCCAGACTGGCGCTTTACTTTGTGTAAATTATTTCATCACCACTGCTCTCAAAACGGTGAAGGAAAACATCGTGAGGAAACCGGCATGTCCACCAAAAATTCGAAGACATGTGCCATCTACCAACCCGCACTGGGCCCGCGTGGTCGATTACGGCCCACTCCCTCTCAGAGAGAGGAGGCCCAGCAGTGGGAATATTATAGGCTAATTATGCTACCTGTCGTACAGATACTGTCCTACTACATACTGGGCAAAGCACTATCCCATAGTTTCTCTCACCACTTTGCTTCATTTCCAGACAATTATTTTAGTTACTCATTTATTTGTAAATGTTTACAAACAACATCTGTATATAACATATATTTTTTTTATAAAAATCATTGCCCCTCACCCCTCACAAACAGCCAACCCGGAACAACTACCTGTAGGCAATACAAATATTGGTTCCGTGCGGGAATCGAACCCGCGACACGCAGCACAGCAGTCGATCGCTCAGCCACTGCGCCAACCGTGTCGTCGGTAAAATTAAAGGTAAAAATCAAATTTGGACTTACACAATCGCCAATTATAGGTTAACCAGCACTCTCAAAACTAATGGCACTAGAAATAAGGTATGGCAATCAGTCTTGGATGAGTGCAAGTCGTCACGCCATACAATTATTTAAAACAAAGTCTGTGATAACCAAAACGTTCTTACAAAATGTCTAATAACAATCTGGCTATCTACCAATTAATGGCCGAACCCAATAACCTATTTTCAGTTAAAGACAGATAGCTACTGATGATAGCCAGTATGTCCTTGAATGTCGTCTCAGAATCATCAATAAAGAACGCCAAACAAAAGAAAAAACAATGAATCAAAAAATGAATGAATGAATGAATTGTCTGTCTAGCGACAACAATGGTTCTATAAAGGTTCTATACTTTTCTCTTCCCGTGCCGTCTTATTACAATCTAACGAATGTTTTATAAAATGTTTCGAAGCTAATCTCTCCTTATAATTTTAGAATTCTTGGCCTTAAAAGGCGTTCTCTGGAAGACCACAAAAAAAAAACACAATGTAATGACGCTAAGTCTCTTGCGGGAATAGCAACCTGGTGCTGTCTTCACTGAGGCATAGGACAGGTGGATAGAGAAGGATCACTGTTACGGCCCCGCCATCGGCAGATGGTGCAATACGGTAGGACTTACCACCGCCATGCCTGCGTAACCATACCGCTGGGCAGGCCGCGCTCGTGCCTCCATTTTGCGCTGCCATACATAGTGTAGTGATGAAATATTGTCCTTCCCCCCCCCCAGACCGTATTTTAGGTATGGCGGCCAATCTCAACGGAGACTAGCCTTCACGGCGCGGAAGATATTACTTATAGTGCAGAAGGGCGTGCGCAGACACAGGTGCACTCTCTCTTCCCCACTCTCATAGTCCGATGGGACGGCATGCAATCCGACATGTCCAGAAAGAGATCAGGCGCAGGACCAACGGCTTAGTGATGAAATACATGGAACAACTAATACTTGAAAATGGAGAAGCCAAACTAATGGTGAAGAGATGGGTCAGAATTTTAAAGGAATTATGTAATGCTGTCCATCGGTTACCATCATCTTCATATCAGCTGACAGACTTGCACTTCTAGAAAGTTAAATCATAGACAAACATGGACTTGACAAAATAAAGAAATGGATGCTTACGGTTTTACACACATAATGCAGTCTTCGCTATTGCTATGTTGCAGCAAAGAATACTGCAGAATGCGGAAAATGGTGGACGAAATCTAACAAAATTTAAGATTTAAGACCCCGGTAGGGTTAAAGGGGACACCAAAGAAAGGCCGTTCTAAGGATTTCAATATCTACTAAGTTTTTATCCTTAACTTTATGTGTTGGTCGGTAGGTTTTAGCTATAGTAGGTACAGACGCCAGCAGGTCAAGCTTCCCGAAACTGTCAAATTTTCTCAATCAACCTTGAACCTTAATGCTTTAGCGATAAAGTTGAAAATCTATTAAAGAAATTTGACAGATTGTAGTAGCTCTATGTGCTGGCGTCTGTGCTTATTACGTGAGGTGTGTAATCGCCATTTGTTGGCATCTTAAATTGTTAAACTCTTAAACTATTAGTAGGTAGGTAGGTAATTAGGAAGTTACACCCTGTATCGCAGCAATTACACATATTCGTTGAGTTCCACATTCCTACGTAGTTGTTCTGAATAGGATTTGTCTTCTTCTCTATACAGTGGTTATTGTCACGTTTAGAATAATTTATTATTAAAAGGCGGGATCCGCGCCATACGTTTACCGCTCGGAGCTCATGTTTAACTCAAGCCGTGTGCATGCGTTTTAAAAACCCATTTGTTTTCGTTCAGATTTGGGACTTTGTTACTTATAGTCAGTGGCGTGCATTGGTTTTCAGAACGGGTAGGCTGGCACTTTAAGTATAAAGTAATTGATTTAGTGGATAAAAAATAAAGTTTGGTCCTGGGACCCCCGGCAGGAACGGAGTTCAAAATGAAAATTACAAAATATTTAAATTTTCGCAGCCGCCATCTCGGATTTTCATTTTTACCTCACTATCGGCTTTAGCACCCTTGAAAACCATGAAAACGACACCCATCAAGAGAAATTTGAAAAAATGCAGCCGCCATCTTGGATTTTCATTTTGACCTCACTATCGGCTTCAGCACCCTTGAAAACCATAAAAATGACACACACGATGAAAAAAATAAAAAAATTACAGCCGCCATCTTAGATTTTCATTTTGACTTTATTATCGGCTCCAGCATTTTCGAAAACCATGAAAACGACACCCAGGGGACGACAAAATATTCGAAACTTTAATTTAATCGATTTTAATTTTTGCTTCACTATCAGAGACCTCATTATCCATCCGTTTCTTCCTTCGCAGGGCTAAATTACGAAGTATATTTTTAATTTTAACATTCATACTCGGTTGGTTATGAGTACGCATTCCTACTTAAGGGTGATAAATTGCGAAGATCGAACGTCATACAATCGAGAGTGAGACGTACGTATTTTTAATTTCATCATATTAACATAAAGACCAATAAAACAAATAAATAAATTTCATTTATATCAGTTCCGAGACTCATATAAAACAACGACAGATAAAAAATACAAATACTGTGTTTGTATTTTTTATCTGTCGTTGTGTCAATTATTGCTAAAACCTAAATGTCAGAATTAAATTTCTTCTTTACTATGCGTTGCCCCACACTAGGAATTACTCCTGTATCGTGGGTGCGTTTACAGACATTTAAACTCACATACACAAACAGCCAGACCCGGAACAACTAACTGTAGGTAATACAAACATTTGTTCCGTGCGGGAACCGAACCCGCGACACACGGGTTCGATTCCCGCACGAGCGCAGCAGTAGATCGCTCAGCCACTGCGCCAACCGTATCGTCGAATTCGTCGAAAATTTGAAACTTGAGTGAAACCTAAATGTCAGAATTACACTAAACAAAAAATAAACAATTCAAAAGTAAAATACACCGATTTAGAATACAAATGTCAAAATAAGTTATCATATTATTAAAAACATTAATTACAAAACGTGAAAAAATAAAAATAAAATAAAACCAATGACAATGTGCGAATAGTACGGGAGCCGAATAAAACCGTCTGGCGACTGCCTACTGCCGCGCATGTTTGTATGAAGATTTTGTTTTTTGTTAGGTATAATTATTTAGTTTATTTTTTAAACAATTTCTTGTGATAAGTCTAAAAAGACGCATGACGCAGAGAAAGAACACAAGTACAAAAAAGAACAGGTTTGGGGAAAAGAAGCGTCATATCCACGCAAAACTTTCAGCAGAATGCTAAGACCCTATGCGAGACAGAGCCCCTCTGCTAGTTTTCAACGACAGCCGGCGTTGACCTGATGACATCAACCTGTACAGCATACACGATAGGAACAACATAATAGTTCGAGATCTAAACTTCCTCCTTTAAGTGGTGGCTGGTACACTGTCTTGCAGTGAAATAAAACATCGTGAGTAAACTCGCCAGTCTAGTGAGTTTCCCAGCACCAGGTGCAATAGCTCACTTCAAGCTCACTTCACCTAAGTTTTCACGGTGAGATTTTTACAGAATTGATCGGCTGCACTTGCAAGCTTGCTGATGAATGCTCGTGTACGATTATTTGGGGCTCCTCTGCAGTTGGACAATAAAATATTATCACATAGATGTCGGGTTTTCTGTAGTGTTTCATTTAGTCCAATTAACCCCAAAGCTTAACTAATTATAAGGTCTCTAGCTGAGCATTTGCCCTGTTATTTATAAACGCTACTTAAAGTTAAGAGTCGGTTCGACGTCAAAAATGTATGGTTAAACAGGCCCTAATCATTAACTTTATGCAACGTGAGAGCAGTAATTAACTAGCTGTTACGGCCGCAACTTACGAGTGCTAGGTCGTAGGTTAGAACCCAGACAGGCGCTTTACTTTGTGTAAATTATTTCATCACCACTGCTCTCAAAACGGTGCCGTATAACACGCTGGTTTCCTCACAATGTGGAAAACATTGAAACCGGCATGTTATAGAATCAAAAATTGGAAGACATGCGACATTTACCAACCCGCACTGGGTCCGCTTGATGGATTACGGCCCACTCCCTCTCACCGAGAGCAGGCCTGTGTCCCAGCAGTGGGAACGTTATAGGCTATTATTACATATTATAAGCAACGTTTTATGTATAATATATATCACTAACAAACAGTCACTCAACCCCTGGTATCTCTATCCAGAACAATATCACAACAAAAGCTTCATCTGAACCATCAATTTTCGAACTACACTTTGATAGATGGTTAAAACACACCCGACCGAGATACTGTCATAAATGCAACACCCCTATAGATAGTAGATGGGTAGGTAGGACGGTACCTACACAAAATAAATGATCGGCACGACCAAGCTGTCGCTTCGCCTACGAATAGCGAATACTGTACCTGACAAAGCCATTCCATTTAGTACATCGTCGGTTCGAGCTCTCGACATCAATATCCATAGATATAAATGTCAAAGGGGTTTTTACTATCCATATTTGTATTAAACGGTTTCACGGCTAAACTACTGAACCGATTTTGATAAAATTTGGTGCTTGAACCTTTAACAATGACATAGAAGAGATTATCTGGCTACAAGAAGATTCAGCCAAAATTCCACTATATGTGAAGTCCCGCCTGTATAAAACCAGTGTGTTCTGCCCACCATGACGTACGGTGCTGAGACGTGGACGCTTCATAGGATGGACGATAAAAACCGCGGGCATATAATAACTTTGCTTTATATATGTATAAGTCGATCACACTCTTTTTGGACACGGTACCAAAGAGATAAGTGCTACTATGAACGTTTGCTTCGTAATACACTTTTATCTGTTCTGTGGTAATACAAAATAAATACTAATCCTCAGTTTTATCAGGCCTTTCAGCCAAGCTTATTGAATATTCAGAAAGTAAGCGAATTTTTCGAGTGCCTACAATATTAAAAGTTTTTTATTGAGATCAGTGTTATTAGTACCCAATCCAGCTTTAAAGATTTTTCATCAATAGGATTAACTACTTGATTACTTTAATTGAAGCATTTCTTATAAATAAACCGGTAAATACGATAATAGAAAAATTAATTCTGTATAATCGCTTTATTGGTATTCGAAAACCAGTTCAGCACTGACTTTTTTGTGAAAATTTTCCGATAATAAACCAGAAACTCAATTTCTCAATGGTTATCAAATTCAACTCCTCTTACACTCAACTACGATTAACTGATTATGCTAATGCATAATCAGTCTATAATGGTCCCACTAGTGGGAAACAGGCCTCCTTTCGGTGAGGGGGAGTTCGTAGATGTCATATATCTTCGTATTTTTGATTCTAAGACATGCCGGTTTCCTTACGGTGTTTTCCTTCACCGTTTTGAGAGCAGTGGTGATGAAATAATTTACATAAAGTAAAGCGCCTGCCTGGGTACGAACCAACTCGTAACTCGGGGCCATTACCACTGGGCCACCACTGCTCTATTGTTACTACATTATTACATTGACTAAGATAATATTGTTCAGTTTGCTTCATTCGCTTATCTGTGCAAACATTGGTTCCACTTATTCGCTAAGTTGGAGCAACAAGTGGGATTAAAAGATTGGTCACGATGACACGTTGGGACTTCGTTCTCCAAATCAGGATGAAAAGTTCGTAGTCATATCGTACTTTTGATTGTGAGGGGTTTGTGGCTAAATAAAAGCAGGTTTATGGCGAAATAACAGCAGGTTTTCGGTTTATGCGTATCTTTATATATAAAATAGTTTTTCCTCAATTTTCATGATTGCACCTAGCACTATTTGCCTCTGCATCACCCAGAGGTTGACTGGTAGAGAATGCCTGTGGCATTAAATTCGCCTCTGTATATTTGTGTGGTGGAAGTGTTAATTAAATAAATAAATAATACGAGTAGCAGCTGTACGGGTCAATCGAAGATACATACATATCGAGATCGTGCTTCGCAAAGCACGATTAGCCGTTGGTCTCGGATGTCATTCGTAAATCTTTGACTGCCATTACGGGTAGTTAGAATCCCAAAAAGTCTGACAATCAGTCTTGTTACCCTGTTACTAGGTTGTGGAGGTCAGCAGTGGGCAGTCGATCCATGTAAAATACAGCTGCATCCGGTTAGACTGGAAGTCGATCCCATTTGGGAAAAGGCTAGGAAAATTGTTTTTTTTTATTGTGAGCTTAGGTGCTGTGCCCAACTGAGTAAGTGTGTCTCCAAAGTTATACACTTACTTAAGTTACACTTTTAGAAATGAGCCATTCGAGTGCAACAGCGTTCAATGTTACATATTTTAATTAATTTGTGAAGAATATTGTAATTACTTTCTGAACTTGAGGCACATTTCGTTAGATAACTAAGTAGCAACCTAACCCAGGGTTAGGTTAACCATTTAGTACTAAAATCTAGAAACATACGATTCTAAAGCTTTGGTTTCCTAAGCAATCGGTGAACGGACACACAATAACGGCCGTCCAATTACAGAGCATTTTTGGTCACCTTAATGAAAATACTGGTGAAAATGACAGATTTTCATGACGGTCGTTATAATATGACGGAACCGCTCTTCTGCAGTTCATTCACAGCTATTTTACCTCTG
The DNA here is from genome assembly GCA_911387795.2 of Apamea monoglypha. Lineage (NCBI taxonomy): Eukaryota > Metazoa > Arthropoda > Insecta > Lepidoptera > Noctuidae > Apamea > Apamea monoglypha. The sequence goes on from OU426920.1 coordinate 5,237,925, forward strand.
ACAATTATCAAAGCTTATGGTGAAGAGATTAAAGGTCACTGTGGTACAACCTCAGAGGTTAAATAACTGTGTACGGATAGTAAGAAACCGTAGCTTTAGTACTCGTAATTAAAAAGTTTCGAATTCGCACAATAATAACACGGATAAAAGGAAGACAATCAGTTAGCAATAGGGAAGGTCAAATTACACAAGAGGTAGTAGGTTACCTACTTGATAGGTTGCCAACTTGTTGATTAACCGCAACAAGCAGTGACCCATATCAATCGATCTTATCAACGCTTGCAATGACAATCTAGGAAATAAACTTCCTTTCGACTCAAGCTTTCAAAAGTAAAATTACTGCTTAGATTAAAATTATGAGAAAAACCATCAACCTTATCCTACTAATATTATAAACGTGAAAGTTTGTTTGTATGGTAAACCAATGACGAGTGAAAAATGTAGGGGGAAAAATTGATATGATTTTTTATTAAATTACTAACAGTGCCCCGCGGTTTTACCCACATATGTTTCGTTCCCGTGGGAATATCGGGATAAAAGTATCCTATATGTTATTCCTGATTATAAACCATCTGTGCGTAAAATTTTATCCAAATCCGTTCAGTAGTTTTTGCGTGAAAGAATAACAAACATCCATCCATCCATTTGGATGTTTGGATGTTTGTACTAATATTATAAACGTGAAAGTTTGTATAGTAGGATTATTAGTAGGAATAGGAAGTAGGATTTAAAATCAGCTGAGATTTTGAAGTTAGCTTTCTTGCAATAAATGTGACGTATAAAGAATTGAAAAAAGCACACAAATACGAGCACGAGTTTACAGCTTTAGAAAAATATTTCCATCTAGCGAAAATTTACCAAGCACCCAAACTTTCCGACATGACCGTTCCAAAACGAAACATAAAACACTCATAAAATGCACATTTCAATCAAGCTTCTCGTTCCCAAGAAAACAGGCAACCAAAAAATACGTAGTTTTTCACCTACACAGCAAAACGAACCATTAAACCGACTGCAACTTTACGAGATATTGCAGTACCCTCATAATTTTATTTGATATCTGAATTTATTGCCTTCCGGAAGGCTTTGACGGCCGACGTTGACATCATAGCCTACCTGCTCCAATTTAAAAGCATTACCTATGAGATTTATGGAGAACTCCCTCCATGCTTTTGTGTAAAGTTATTTTTAATGCATCTACACTTATTCCATTACGAGCGGCTTCCAAAAACTCGTTAATGAGTGCCTCGGGGCTCGCTAAAGTACGGGGAGTCTCGGGTTTCCATTTGCGTTCCGTTAGGGCCTCCACAATATTTCGATTGTATGCATAATATAGACAGCGCACGGTGGTCCAAGCGCCGTACAAGCGCGGTCATAAATACCTTACTTAATTAAATGAAATTTTTCTGAAGGGTAAATAATAAAAAATACTTCACAAAGGTACATTATTGATTTATTTGCATAATTCAACACATAATATACAATAAACTGTACAATATGTACTATTTATATATAAATATAAATAGTCAATATTTGAGATTTATTGTCCCTCGTTCAGAAATAAATCTGAATATGATATTAATGCTATTCATATATGAACTGCAGAATTAGAGAAAACATTTCATGCCGTATTTCCATCGTTCGATGTCCCGCTTCCGCCACTTCGTGATTTGTCTACTATTAAACCTAATCTACGTCTAAACTCATTCTGTACATACGATTTTCTATCTGTAAAATAAAATTTTGATTTATTTCTAGAGACAATTTTCCAAAATAAACCAAGACTTTTACATAAACTGAGTATCTTACTTACTATCTAAGTTTCTAATGTCTAGATTCTCCACCTCATCCAGTGAAGCTAGAATAGTTTCCAACACGTATTGATGTTTTTGAAGAACACTTCCAGTTACAAATGTTTGTTCCCGCACGGAACAAATATTTGTATGACCTACATGTATTTGTTTTGCTTGTGTTACCATAACACAAGCATTAGGTTGCTTAGCTTGGGGCAAATGGTGCTGTGTGAAATGTCCAGGGATTTATTTATTTATTTATTTATTTATTTATTTTAGTTACGACAGACCAAATCTCAAAGAAATGCATCCTTGCAAAAGCACATTTAATCAAAGTACCTGAAAAAAAAAACTAAAATATTTTACGTATGTTTCGTAGACCGTGCTACGCCTGAGCCTACGCAGTCGTAGAGGCTATATAGCAACTAACGTCGCAAAAGGACGCAAAAAAACCTTTTATATTTTCAAAATAGACAGTTCAATCTTTATTTAAGATATGTGAGAGTATTTGATCATGATTGAAATTAGTTGTAAGTCTATGTGAAGTCAACAATAAGTTAAATATTTGGTTGAAATCCTGAGTGGCGTAGCACGTAAAAACGCTTCATAATAAGTCAAATAAAATTTAAAAAATATAACTAAATGGTAAGAACATGCCTTGATCTTGGAAATCCATGTCACAAACACTACTCAAAAACAGTGCAATTCTGAGAATTAACCGTTAAACAAACAATATGTGTTACTGATAAGGCGAGCGCAAAGTAATGATGTGTTCACTTCGGAGGTCGAAAAATAAGTCATAATTAGGTAAAATGGGTGACATATTTATATTTTTGGGTAGCTTGTTTATCGGTTAATCGTTATAAGTAATTAAAGTGGGGGTAATCGATGATGAAATTTTTGCATTTATCACCAAAGGCGGTACCACCGTGCAGCGGTGACGAAATTAAATGTTTATGTTGCTTCTGTAGCTATGTTGTTTTGGGTTAATGAGAATCGCGAGCGGTTTGTGTAGGTGCTAAGACAATGTTTTGTAAAAATGGGTTTAATAAAAGAAGATTATTATTATATAAAACATCTTCTCAGTATTTTTTCTTGGGGATAATATTTAGGACATAATATTTTATTGTTTTCATTAGGTACAGCAAAACGAGTATTTAAGGATCGCAGCAGGTGGCATTCTGAACTTTCTGTGTACCCCCCATGGGGGGAAGAACGTGTGAGTTTATGTATGTACATATGTACAGTAATTCTCTATTCTAAATACTGTACCATATGGCGGATGCTAACTGTAGCGGAATTAATGAATAAAAGACTATTTACTTTTACATATCGTAATAAAATTATTATGGTCTTTCAATTAATTACATTTTTTGTATCTTCTTCCTTTGGCTCGCCAGCCAAATCTTACGCCTATCGTATTCTAATCTTAAACTAAATTAATGTTTGTCCAGTTTTTCTTGCTAATAACTTCTAACAGACTCGCGGAGGTTGCATGGGAGCACCAAATAGGCCATAATCTCTACAATACCCAGTTCATCATCATCTGCCTAGCCTTTTCCCAACTATGTTGGGGTCGGCTTCCATCTAACAGGATGCAGCTGAATACCAGTAATTTACATGGAGTGACTGCCTATCTGACCTCCACAACCCAGTTACTGGGTAATACTATACCTCTGACTGGTTGTCACACTTTCGGGCGTCTGACTCCCCGTAACAACTGTCAAAGATCCACGAATAACAGCGAGGACGGTATGTAAAGATGCTCACCCATCCACAGTCCAACCGTGGCAAGCGTAGCTTAACCTGATCGATCGACCTGTATGGCCTCTACAATACCTAAGTACTATTAAATGATATAATTATCATCATTATCTTTCAGCCCAAAGACATCCACTGCTGAACATAGTCCAAACACCTGGAGGTGTTCGGACACCTGGAGGTAATTGTTCGGAGTGGACTCCGACCAGTTCTGTGCTATAGTTGTGCATACTTACATGTTAATACAGTGACAGATTTCATGCCCGTCGGCATGAGTACACTGACCCATTTTCTTTAGTTGACTCTTATAATTTTCTCGCAGAGATGAGCAACCGTAAAAATCCCTGTTTTTCTTTCATTCCTTTCACCCCTGAAACGTATTTCTTTCAGTTCGTAAGTGGGCAAGCCACTTGTTTTCATGTTTCTTTACCCGACAACTTATAACTTGGGTCGTTAAATTCTGAAAAAAAACGTAACTTTACATGAGATGGCTATCATAAACGAGCCAAATGGAGTATGTAAGGATAGGCAGAAACTACAGAACGCCACCTGGCGTTCTGTAGTTTCTGCCTACTCCCCTATGGGAAGAAGTCGTGAGTTTATGAATGTGTCTGTATGCATTGCTGTCATTGTCATTCTCCTGCTCTTGTCCCAATTTATATGAGATGGCTACTTTCAATTAAATTACTGTAGGTACTTTAATGGAAAAATCTATCTTTGCATAAACGTGATTAGGTGTTTTAACCTCCCACTTTCTAAAAGATCAGATATCCAGCCAGATACTTGACTAAACGCTAAAAAGTAATTGGCATCAATTTATTCAATACTAGCTTCCAACCGCGGCTTGGCCCGCTGGGTATGTCGATAAAAAGTAGTCACTTCCCCCAGGGTTCAAAGTATCCCCATACCAAGTTTCATCAAATTCGGTCCAGCCGTTTTGGTACTTTCATATAAGCATTTAGGAAAAAGCTGTTATTTTGACATTTACAAACAGACGCTTCCATTTTATATATGTGTATTATTATGTATAAATATTATATTATTTATTTGTATGTAAGATATAGATTCATATCTTCTAATCTCCTACTTTAAACAAGAAAAAAAAAACTACCCAAGTTAAGTAAAAGGGTAAAGTCACAATACCGTCAAAAAATACTCTCAAAAAGTCTAAGCAAATTTCCCCTCCGTAGGCACAAGTCAATAAATTCAAAGAATACTCGCGTCTGTTCGATTACTCTTATATCTGAAGTATCTGCTTATAATGTAGGAATAGTTATGGCAACTAGAGGCACGTACGCTACGGGCAGACGCACGAAGGTACTACGTGCACTGAATGTTCACCTTTCCCTTTGAATTTGAAGATTATCATCGCCCACGGAGCTAGCAGTTTGCCGATATAAATTATCGTTCGTCTTTTATTTCGTGAGCGGGGTTGCTCGTTAATTTTGATACAATTTGCTGTGTTATCATTTTATTTAAGTTCGTTAACGTTTATGTGATTTGGTTTATGTTTATTTTGGGTTTTTAATCGCAAATACGCAGATCGGTAGTGATACCTAACTGTGGTAAGTTATTGGTTGGTGGGTACAGACGCCAGCACATCAAGCTACTACAATCTGTCAAGTGTCTTTAATAGATTTTCAACTTTATCGTTAAAGCATTAAGGTTCAAGATTGATTGGGAATATTTGACAGTTTCGGGTAGCTTGACCTGCTGGCGTTTGTACCTAACTCCTACTACACATTACTGTGAGAGCTCTCGAGAGCTCTGCGTACTGGGATGAGTAAATGAAACAACAACTTGTCGCATACCTAAGTTCGATAATTATTCCTAGAACGGATTTACGTTTTTACATTTTTTCATCTTTTGTATTCCCGCGTTTGTACACATGCTCCACCCTGCCCTCTGTGTCCCAAAACATGCTGTCAAAATGACCTCTGCGCTGCCACCGACAACGCCGTGGAAGTGGCAAAGTTTAAGAAAAACAAGATTATAAGTACAGTCGTGTCAGCGACACGAAGAAGAAGAAGAAACTAGTCAAACCCCTACTTGTTTTATATTCTAATCTTAAACCAAATTAAACACTCGTAAGTATTTGTGCCATCTATTTAAAACGGACTGGTGGTGGTAGTATGCAAGCACCAATTAGGCTATAACTCTACTGTAACTACCCAACCAATTAATATTAATCTAATAAAATAAGTAAAGCCCGGAGGCCTACACCCAACCAGGGGTTCCTATCCCTAATATCTGGATAAAAAAAAACACAAAAACAACGCAACAGAAAAATCTATAATATACTACCTATTACCCTATATAAGGCTGATTTTTCAGATAACTGGTAACTGAATAATAAATATGACTCTTTGACATTATTTTCCATACAAAAGCTGTCAAACGTCAATCATTATATCTCAGATCCCTTAAAGTTATTTGACTATTGAAAAATCAGCCCTTAATTAGTGTGTAAATCTAAACCTTGTGCTAATTATATTAAGAAGTGAGGGTGATCCATGTAAATATCTGTACTTTTATGATATGAAATCATAAGGCTTTTTATTTTATTTTAATAAGTAAAGCCAGTAGATATTTGTATTTAGGGCCGCGGCAAAGCAATTTAGGTTATCCCCCAAAAAGCCTGTAATAAACTAGCCAAGGATCAGACAGCAAATACAAGCCCGTATTACTTCAAATTAAACCCTAAATAAAAACTAAAATTTAGGTTAAAACCTCCTTTACAAAATTAAAAAGAAACCTAAGTGCTTTCAATCAACGACTCGGTAAGGAAGGGTTACGTGTCTGTTTTTGCCCTTTAGAATAATGCGAACGCTTAAAGTGATCTAATGTTTCCCTCCGTTGAACGCAAAAAACTGACTAGTTTGATAAATTGAGCAATTTTATCTCACTTTTGCCTCATACTTCTTGAATAATTCGCAGAATCAGCTATAGATCATAAAATTGGGTGATTTGATACAGTTTCTGAAATATTAGGGCGCTTTTAGGTAGACTTGATATCAAGGCAGGTAGGTAGGTATAGCTCCGCAAAGGACTCTAGGGCGGCGGCATCTGATCGGCTAATCACCCTAGAATGTTCCCACTGCTGGGACACAGGCCTCCCCTCTGTGAGAGGGAGTGGGCCGTAATCCACCACGCGAGCTTAGTGCGGGTTGGTCGATGTCACATGTTTTCGATTTTTTGGACACGCCGGTTTCATCACGATATTTCATTCATCATTTTGAGATCAGAGTCAAACTTTCGGCACATCGGCCCCTCACAATCTCGGGCCGAATTCTAGTGGTTGCACTGAGCTACTGTCGGCGCTCTGATTATGGACAAATGAACTAAGGGTTTAAATAATAAGTTTATTATCCTTTTCTATAAGCATTGGAAGGTGTGCTTTACTAATATTACGTGAGTCGTCTGATTTAAAATAACAAATGAACGAACGCTTCAACCACACACCTCCAGACTTGACCAACAAAAAATAGTACGAAGATAAAAAAAGAAACTACGATTGCAAATGCTATGAATTGCAACATTGCAACGAATCTGAAACGCGATGCTTGACAGCACGGCACATTATTTGAGCCAATCACCAAGCATAACTCTGGTGGATCCGATTGGTTTAATATAGCGCTGTCAATATAATGTCATTCAGCTTTGTTTGTTGTTGTCAGTATGTCAGTGTCTGTCTTGTCAAAAGTAAGGTTATTTGAATCAAGTTAGTTTTCATTTTGAATTTTTAGATTGAAAATATGTCTTTAATTAGTAAAAGGGATAGCAGAATTAAAATACGGACGTGTCGAATATGTCTTGACGCAAATAGAGTTGATATGGTGTTAATAGAAGAGCAGAATGGATGGTTGAAACTTTTTGAGTTTTGTTTTGGATTTACTGTAAGTTTTTTATGTTTTAAAGTTCATTTTGTAGATATTTAACGTAATTTTTCATCTCAAGAGTTAATAAATTTTAGGTTTTTTGGACTATTACTCTCAATTCACAATCCTAATAGGTTATTTTTATATTTCTTACTCCTGTCAATAAACTAGTTTCAATAATTTTGATAGCCAAAAAGTCTGAAGTAGTTAGTTATTTATAACGAATTAATTAATTTTAGTTAACTAGCCAAGACGAACCACGTTTGCTGTGTAAAATATGTGCCGAAAAGGTTCAAAGTTATGTTGAGTTCAAGGAGAAATGCCATAAATCCCATAGTCTTTGGAAATCTGTAATTTCTGATGTGGTAAGTCAACTTATAAATTTATAAAAAGAATAATATTTGTGTATGGATTCTATGGTTCTCATAAACTATTGTATTGTACGGTAGAATAGAAATATCAACATCTACCTAATATGTGGTAAAATGTCTACCTGCATGGATAGAAATGAGATTTTTAATAACTTGTCCCCCATTGACTCAGTACAAATAGCCAAATTACATTGAAATATAATATTCTTAGTAAAGTTCCCTGTAAAAAAGAACCTACATGAGAACAGCTAGTACAAACAGTGGATTAGATGTTTACACAAAAAGGTACCAGAATTGAATACTTACCATCACAGGGTGTATATAATCATGAGTTTAATAGTTGTACAGTCACCAAAGGAGATAAGTAACCAGGGCCGTCGGATATAGTTGAAGTTTAGTAATAAACCGATGGATGTTTTTTAATGAAATTTAGTCTGATAAATGAACTGCTTGTTTTCTATTAATTAAATAAAAACATATCCGAAAACATCAATATGTTTCTTACTAAACTCCAACTATATCCGACGACCATGGTTACTTGTCTCCTTTGGTGACTGTACATTACATACATTTTTCTTTTAGTGTAGTAGTGTACATATTGTGTAGTTATTTAATTTAGTTAATCCATTAAGAGATAGTGAACGAGACACAAAGGAAGTTTTATTGTTATTACATCTGGAGGCATTTTTAGGGCTTTATTTATAAACGATGATTAAAGTTAAGTGAGAATTAAACACCAAAAATTTATGGTTAAACATCAAAAATGTATGGTTAAATATCAAAAATGTATGGTTAAACATCAAAAATGTATTGCTCATCACCAACCAACTTTAAGCAACAATTATGAATAAAGGGGTGTGTGTCCTGCAAAGTGTCAACTTTATGTTTATGTTTTAGAAATGTCACATAGTTAAACATCAAAACGGAGAAAATACCAACGAAAATGCCAATGATCCTGTTACAATAATAACACAAATTAAAGATGAAACATTTGATTCATATTTTGATAGTGATACTCATTATTCTAACCATGATGACAATGAAATGGTTAATTTGTCAACTACTGATATTAAAATTGAGTTTCAAGAAGACAATACCAAGTCAAGGGATGATGAAAGCAACGAGAAAATGAAGGATTGTTTTAGAACAAAAGTTAATTCAAAACAGATTACTTGCAAAAACAGCAGTAACGGCAGTGTAAACAGTAAGGAAAAAGAAATGTACACTTGCGCAAAGTGTAAAATTAGTTATGGTCAGAATTTTTTAAATTTTATTGATTACTTACACGCTTTTATTAGCTCCACTTGTAACTAACTAACAAACAATGTAATAAAATCTTAAAAGTCAATCTTAACTTACTTCTAATAGTCGTATCAAAATGAAACTTTGTATGTTTATGTAGTTCAGATGACAAAAATATAATTTGGTATCTTTGAGCTGATCTGAACCAGAAGGTGAATAGTGGAATTATTCAGTGGATACTAGTAAACCCCTCGAGTTTGGGCTCATATGATTTGTTTTGATGAATTTTTTGTATCCGTTTTGATCTTTGGACACAATATGTGCAGCAGAGGCTGTACGGAATACTTACACATACCATGACATCACCCCTTATTTCCGCGAAGGGTTGGGCAGAGGTGTACCTATAGCACACCCACATTTCAGCAGATGTTTAAGCCTGTAGCCATCAACTGGGCACAAATCCAAACTCCGGTCTGCTACTGAGAAATTACGCACAGCTAGAAAAACCCAATTTAGTTCCTATGTAAAGCATAAGGTCCTAAGTTCCTGAAGTGCAGCGTGAAGTCTGAATTTCTGGCCAGTCGCTGGCAATAATCTCGCTTACTATTAACATTATTATAACGCAAAATGTGGGTGTGAAGACTCCTCTGCTTGCCCCATCGGGGATTACAGGCGTAATGTTAAGTTAGGTGTTTTTTTTTTGCTGTGGCTTTAATTTCCATTACTACAGAAATGCTAAAATATTGACACAAGTCCATGTTTCAGCAAAAAAAATATATTACCTCAAACACATAAAGGTATGTCCAACCAAAATATCAATAAGGCGGAATTTCGGTCAAGATTATGCCTATAACTTGGGTAAGTTTTCAACTCTTTTTTAGGGTTCAGTAAGAACATATTGTGCACCCTTTGGACATGCTTCATTGGTTGGACGGGCAAACACACATCAGTGGTAAATGATTTACTATACCATAGGCTCTGAACCTTATTTTGCCCACCACCCCACTTAGAGAATTTTTTGTTTTTCTAGACCCCACAAATTTTTATGCTTGCCATCTGTCTCGCGAATCTGAAACAGCTACTGCCAATATTATATTTAAAGGTTTATGTGTTAATAATAGTCGTAATGCCCCCCTGAAAGTCTCAAACGCCCACGAAGGGGGGGGGGCGCCCACGTTGAGAACCTATGAACTAGCGATAAGAGAGACTGACTCAAACTCAGAGGTCACAGTCTCTTTTAAAGTCCAGATATAATCTTTGTCAGATCATGTGACTTGGTAACACTAGTATTACGAAAATCGAATTTACTACTACGACAAAAAGGCGCTGCAATGTCAAATTGTTACCACCTGATGTTTGGTTGAACATACAGTCCGTTCACAGTTAGTTTACCTCTGACAGCAGCAACCTAACAGCAACCTTATTGTAACGAGAATAAAGATTATAATGATTTTGACAGACTTATCAGTGGCAGCAACCCAACAGTAACCTTATTAGAATGAGGATAAAGATCACTGTTATTTAGACAGTGATGCAAAATCAGAGGTAAAATAACTGTGAAAGGACTGTACTATGAAGCATATGCCGCCGTTTATATGTTATATTACTCCATTTTTTCAGGTAGACAATATAATGGTCAAAATAATGACAAGGTAAAACACGAATCACAAATTGAAATAATTGGACACCAAGATCAAAATGTCTCTTTATCTTCATGTGGTAATAACTTATTATATTTAGTGACTCTTCTGCCTAATCTTGTCCCACATTACTTAGCGTTAGTGCAAAATGAATCTTATTGCTTTATGACAGGGATTGTTTTTAGGATTCCGTACCCAAAGGGTGCCAACAGGACCCTATTAACAAGGCTCCGCTGTCCGTCTATCTGTCATAAGGCTGTAACTTTTGAACCGTAATAGTTAGACACTTGATTATTTTACAGAGTATGTACTACTTGGGCCGCTATAAAATATAATAAATATAAGAGAAAGATAAAAATTAAAGGAAGAAACGTGATTTTTTGCTCGATATTAATAATGGCGAAAATAGTGTTGAATATTATACGGTGGTACGGAACCCTTCAGCCAAATGCGAGTCCGACTCGCACTTGCCTATAATGTTCCCACTGCTGGGACACACGCCTCCTCGCTTCAAGAGGGAGTGGGTTGTAAATCCACCACACGGGTCCAGTGCGGTTTGGTGACTTTATGTAAAAAAAAGAATATTTATTTGCCAGAAACATTGTATTTACAAAGATGTTCATAAAATGCGTAATGCTACATGTCTCACCGTTTAATCGGTATGCAAAATCAATTTACAATTAAATGAAGTTCTTACATAGGAACCCTTCAGCCAAATGCGAGTCCGACTCGCACTTGGCAGCTTTTTTATTCTATTTCATTGTTTAGCTATTTTACTATTAAAACATCTTGGTATGATTAGAATTTCTTCCGTACAGGGTTCACTTAATTATTTCTTTGATATTGTAGGTCTCTGTAATCTCAGTTTCGGCACTACTAAAGATGTTTTCATACATTTGAATGATCATTGGTCAAATAATGATTTAGCGTGCAAATTGTGTGATTTCGTAGGAATCGACCTAGCTGCTACTGCTGTACATAGGTAAGCCATTTTCTTTCAAGTCAAAATCAAAAGTCATTTATTCAAATTAGGCTGAGAATCAGCACTTTTCGAACGTCAAAATTAACAAAAGACAGTCCCACAAAACGCCCACCCTTCACTTCCTAGTGCTTTCTATGGGAAGAAGAAGTGGCGCAACAAACTCCCCAGCAGCAGAGCTATCTATTCAGTTATAAAATACTTGATTGTATACAATAATAGGTAAGTATGTTAAGTAATTAACCTTACAAGACACGAAACATTAAATTAAATTATTTGCCATATGTCAGCTAGCCACGCCAATATACCAACAAATATAATAAAAACTATACGTACTCAAGCTAAAGAATAATTAATTAAAATGTAAATAAAAACTTACTACCTAAAAGACGGCGTTTCCTATCTGACTATTCTGAGAAGAAAGACCGAATCAAACTCGGAGGTCACAGTCTCTTTTAAAGTCCAGACATATTCATGTGAAGACCATGGGTAAAAAAATCTTACTGTCAGACAAATACCTGTTTATGACGTGCAAGTGACATTAAATTTTGGGTTGGTAAAGCACTTACGAGGGCGACTATATACTATGAACAGACATAAACAGCCTGTATTATCCAAAAAATATTTTCAGGTATTCGCACTTTCCTCGCAAAGATATAATGCGTTTTTTATGCCACATTTGCGAAAAGAATAAACTGTCATTGATGGCATTGCATTTTCACTATCGGCGAGAACATTTGAAGAAGCCTGGAGGTTATTGCTCGAGGTGCCATAAGGAATACAGCAAGCTGCGTCTCTGGAAGAAACATGAGATGACCCATTGTGCTCGTAAGCATATGTGTGATATTTGTGGAAAAAGGCGAGTGTAAATGATAAGTGATTTTATTTCTGTAAGTGGGTTTGCACAAACACTTTTACACGTCACTCATATTTTAAAAATAGACGAGGTTGGCGAAATCAAAATCAAAAGTCATTAATTCAAATTAGGCTCAGAATTAGCAGTTTTCGATCGTCAAAATTACAAAAGACAGTCTCCCAAAAAGGCCCGCTCTTCACCACTTCCTAGAACTATCGCTGGGAAGAAGTGGCGCAACAAACTCCCCAGCAGCACAGCTGTCTGTTCAGTTAGAAAATACTTGATTGTATACAATAATAGGTATGTTAAGTACTTAACATTACAAGACACAGAACATTAAATTAAATTATTTGCCATATGTCAGCTAGCCACGCCAATATAATAAAAACTATACGTAACTAGATCAGGTCGGCGTTTCCTATCTGACTACTCTGAGAAGAAAGGCCGAAACAGACTCAGAGGTCAAAGTACTTTTAAAGTCCAGACATAGTCTTGGTCAGATCATGTGAAGATCATATATATCGATGTCTGATATGGTTTTTTGAGGAAAGAACCACACAGATTGAGTGGACCTGTCCAATCAGTGTACGCATTTGTCAGAAATGTGTAATCTACAGGCTAGCGGGGACAACGACAACGACGCTCAAATAAGTTGCACTTGCTATTCACAAGAACCAAATTTCTCCATAAAAGCATACTCGTATATGCAATGGCTCCCAAATTATACAATACATTACCAAATCAAATTATATCAGCTAACAACGTAAATCATTTTAAACGTCAGCTTTTTAAATTATTGAATGACAAGGCATATTATTCTGTCGATGAATACCTTAATGACAAACTTTGATAAGATGATTTTGAACATCTTAATTTAATTTTGACAGATTAAGAGATTTGATATAATTAATTTAATTTTGATAATTTCATATTTTGCTGACATTGTATTTTATGATATTTTGTCATTTATTTTGATTTTATGGTTTGACTTTGGCGACACTTCAGCGTCACTATTGTGTGTGCCTTTCGGCGGAGAATGGGAGGGACCACGCATTTTTTTTTTTTTTTTTTTGTAAAACATCATTGTACCCTGTGTTCACAAAATTAATAAATGAAATGAATTGACATCGACTCGCAAACTGTTACCATAGACTGAGTACATGACTCTGAACCCCTGCCGTGGAAATTTGCTGTTTCATAGGAAAGTGCAAAAACTACGCTGTCAAAATTTATGACACATTTTTTTTTTTAGATAATGCTAGTGGGTTTTAGAATCATGTACTGAATCCATGGTTAAAGTTTGCGCTTCGATGTATTTATGTATGTATACTATAGCAGAATATCACGCCTGTTTTTCCTGAAGTGTTCAGCAGAGGTGTATAGTACCTACACCCACATTTCGCCAGTTCTGTTTAAGTCCCATGTAATACGGGGCGAGTCTATTTTCATCAACCGGGCACAAATCCAGACTCCAAGTTTAAGTTGATAACCTAATCGCCACATTGTTTATTTGTACATATTAAAATTTTCGTTTATTTCATTTAAATACCTACAAATTACATTTTTAAATATTTTTATAAACAAAAAGATAAAAAAAAACATTAAAAAATATAAAAAATAGTAGCCCACCGGTATCGGGAACAGGGTCAGGGCTCCAGAGAGAGGAACTTTCTGACAATGCGAGCCGTGTCCAGAAGTACCGCTTTCTGAATTAAGCCCTTGATCCAGCTGCCCAACGAGAGCCTCCTCAGGTGTTGGTCGAGGCTCTCTTATAATAATTATTATTTTGAGACTTAAATTATGTACCTACCTACTTAAATATTATTTTCATACTATTAATATCCTTTTCAGGTTTCATTTTAAACACGCTATTAGGGATCACATTATAAATCATATGCGGCTAAATAAGAGCGTCTGTGATATTTGCGGAAAAACTTTCGCTCGCCAAAGTTATATGAAGGTAGGTAAATAGTAATTTTTTTTAAAAAAATCTAGATTATAAACTATCTGTGAGCGAATTTTCATTCAAATCCGTTCAGCCGTTTTTGCGCCAATCCGGAACATACATACAGATAAACGGGCAAACATTTTTACTATTTTACTATAATTATGTATGTATACATAGTTTTAAAAAATAAACACACAATTATTTCAAAATCAGTGTAATTCGAGTTATACAAAAACCGATTTTATTTTTTTACGATGTCTCGTCAACTACGACAAAAACGTCAATTAAAAATGTAAGACGGACGTACTTGACGTTTTTGTCGTAGTTGGGTAGGTATCAGTTTTTAACTTTTTTTTCCATCTAATTTCTAGTTACACAAAGAAACAGTTCACTGTGAATCAGGGCCATTACAATGTTTTCATTGCAACCGAACATTTAAGAGTCAGTTTTCTTTAAACAAGCATCAGAAAAATATGATTACCAGGGAGAAAACCTTGACATGTGAGGTGTGCCATAAGGCCTTTATCACGCCAAATACGTTGAAGCTGCACATGGTGATGCATAGCAATGAAAGGCCTTATAGCTGTAATAGTTGTGGTTGCAGGTACGTTAATTACAAGCTCATTGTAATAACTTATTACGCTGAAAAAATCGCTGCGTTAAGAGTACTGTATTCTTATTACTAACTGTGTAGTTTCTCCCCACGACTTCGTCTGCGTGAAATTTCTTGTACCTTCGTCGCATCGCATCGCCTGCCCGCGCTATTACTTCCCCGTCGCATCGCATCGCCTGCCCGCGCCATTACTTCCCCGTCGCATCGCATCGCCTGCCTGCGCTATTACTTCCCCGTCGCATCGCATCGCCTGCCCGCGCTATTACTTCCCCGTCGCATCGCATCGCCTGCCCGCGCTATTACTTCCCAGTCGCATCGCATCGCCTGCCCGCGCTTTTATTTCGTTTTCGCTTAGCATTCTTTCCGCCTTTTTTCTTTTTGCTCGCTTACTAAGGGTCCTAGTGTGATGCGTGCCTATTGGAAATGCGACTGGTACTTCCAGAGATTAGCGCGTTCAAACAAACATAAATAAGAATACAGTATACTTAACGCAGCGATTTTTTATCGCGCACTGGATTTTCAACGCAGTGTTTAGCGCCAAGAGTTGAAAATCCATCAGTATATATTTTTAACGTGCTGGAATGCACTCTGTTGGATTCTCAATGCTCGGCTCAACACTGAGAGTCGAAATTCCGTTGCGCGATTATAATCACCCGTGCGTTAAATGTGTCACATTGAGTTTCAAAAAAAGTATGGCTTTGTAGATTGTCTCTGTCACTCATACCTATGTGAGTCTTTTTCTAATGCTCGATGTGCCATATTTACGCTCTGATACAATCAACAGTACGTCCGTGTTAATAATTTGACATTGACAAAGAGGATTGAAGATTTTTATATCTACTGTCGGGCCATTTTTTTTCAAAATGACGGCCACGCATTGTACCTATATAAATCGATAGCATTGATATCATGCAAACTGAAAATATAATAGGACGCGTGTCCGCCATTTTGAAAAAATATCAAAATGATGGGATATTATTTATGCTACGGATCTTCAAAGCCCTTTATTATGTAGCAGTAGATTTTCGTAGTTCAAGTATATGAACACTGACATACGGTTGACCGAAGCTTGGGAATCAAAGGTTTTTTTGGTTTTTAATTAAAGTCCGCGTTCGGGTCCCACTTCGAACGTCCCGAGTGTGCGATTTTTTTATTTACTTAAGTTCAAGCAGGTAAGCGGTTCTTGCATTTTACGAGCACACGTGCGTGAACCATTGTGATTTTAACCCTATGTCAATGACATAGAAGTGATATTACTTACGCTTGTTATTTACGACTATACCTACTAAGGTTGATGTTGAAATGGCGAAACCGTGGCCCCGCTTTTCACCTTAAGGCCATCGCACACATATCAGCTTGGCGCCGGATCGGCATCACCTAGCCACATCGGCTGGTTGTAACCCAACTAAGCGGCACAGTACCCCCGAGATGTCGGCGTAGCTACATCAGCACGCGTAGCATGACCGCCATAGAAACGGGTTTTGTCGACGGAAGAATAGATAAAATGACAGACTGTAGAAATATATCTACCGTCTTAAGCAAAGCGATGAAGAGAAGACATGTTTCTATTCTTCAGTCGACAAAAGTCTACAATGTCAAGCATGACGACCATTTTTGCTCTACTTTTGACACTTGAGGGTAGAAATGTTTCTTCTCAACAAGTGCCAAATACTCTACATGACATTGGACTTAGACAAGAATCTATATTGATTTTAAAATTTGCTCGCCATTGCTATGGAAATAATAAATATGTCTTTCTGTTCCGTGCTCGGGCAAAAGAGATGTCGTACCATGTTCGATAGAAAGAACTTTGTCTATTCTTTGTAGAATAGAGATAGAATCGGACAGGCTACGCGAGCAGGGAGCCGATAGAACGAGGTGATGCTGATCCGGTGCTAAGCTGATGGCTGAAGGTCCACACACTTATAAGTGTGAGGATCTTCAGCCGTCTGCTTGTTCGCCGGCCATCATTAATAAAAATGAGAAAACGTTTTTTATTTCTTTCACAGTTACAAATATAAATCTCAGCTGACGCATCACCAGTTAAAGCACTTTGGGTTTTTACCACAATGTTCGATCTGTACGAAAACGTTCTCCAACTCGAGGTCGTTAAAAAGGCATTCTTCAGTCCATACGGGTGTTCGGCAGTACAATTGTAGCGTCGCAAACTGCACGAGGACTTTCCATTCGAAGAAACTAATGTTGGCGCACTTGGAACTACGTCATAAAAATGAGAATGTCGGAGAAAAGTGAGATATGCAAGAGAAGATAGTGTGAGAAACAATGAATAGGTAAGTTTGAGAAGTTACATTGTCATGGATTAAAATGAGTTTGTGATCTAATGAAAAAAGATGTAGGTACTTAATAAAAAAATAAAAAGAGGTTGAAATGAAGGTGTATTAATTTGGTGTAGGTTCCTACTGTTGGGTTTTTAGACCTGCCTCGGTGTCGTTGCCCGTCGTCAGGCACCCACTGTGTGACGACACCCATCTGTCTGGATGCCTCCTATAAGTGTGACCCACCCAGTCCCACTTCAGCCTCTCAGACTTATCGCCAACACCTGTCTTGGAGCGTATTGTGGTGTTGCGAATTTGGTCAGTTCAATTTTAAGATGCTACATTATATTATATTATAAGTATTTTTTTAAAATATGTTTGTTGATGGAGCATCAACAAAAATATTTAAAAAAATATTTATAATATTAAAAAAATTTAGATCCACAGGGGATCAATTTTTTTTTTTAAATCGGGAGCAGGGTCCAAGCTACCGGCGGTCAGGGCCTATTAATCTCATTATTATCTATTGAACTCTTTAAATTAGCGCACGTACGAATTCATAAAATCCCAACCTACAAACACCCATTCCAATGCAAAACAGCGAAATCGCTTCAACCAAGAAGCAAGAACAGTTCATTTTTAATTCAGCACTTCTATTTTCCTAGAAAACGTAGCAAAGTTACAGGGAAATGCTATTTTCACTACGTAAGAAAGAGCCGTGTTAGCAGTCTTGTCTACTTCGCTCTAGGGGTCCGGAAAATTTCAATAACCTAATATTTTACGTCGAGCGAGCGCCCAACTTTTGCATACACTGTTATTGGTCCATTTTTTACGCATTTCCTCTCGTCGTCGCGTTTATGCGAAGGGGAGAATGGCTAATCCATCACCGTCGGAGGCAACGCGTCTCGTTAGCATAATGAATTAGTGGCTCATAGTCGTGACACTTCGACGTTGCTGCGACCACGTCATGACTGTTTATGGCAGCCATTTGCTATTTGAGCTTTGCAATTTGTGTTAATATGCTATACTTAGCTGTTATCCTAGCAGGAAGTCTTAGTCGAATTGTACAGTTTCTACTGTCTTCTAATTAAGAACACAAAGAGCTGAGTAATATTCTTATGTTAAAACTGCGGGGTATTTGCGTAACACGCATAAAATGTTAATTCATCGTAATGTCTTTCACTTTGACAGTTCGGTCGCCTTCATTGCGTTATTTACAGTGTTAAGCAGACGAATTATTCAATACCATGAAGCTATGGATTAGAATTTTCCTTCAAAAACTTTGGATTGTGATCGTAAAGTGTGTTATGCAATTAGATAGATGGATAGAAAATATAATACTCTTTATTAAATACACCATAAAAAATACAGATATAAATGTAGAAATTATACAATGGGTGAAACAATGGGCGGTCTTATCTTTAAAAGCGATGTTCCTGCTGTTCAATCCATCAAATTGTTTTCATGTACAGCTTCACCGACCGTTCATAAACAGTTCTAATTAAGTACTGTTTGGCGTCTAATTACGAGATACGCAAACACCAACAATTTAATTAACTCTGATAGCGCTCTAATAGTTTGATTCAATGAACCATTTTCAATTGACAGTCGACATAAGAGCCCGTTCACACAAGCGGCTCACGTCGCAGCGTCGCGGTTGACACTCTGTTTTGTTCTCGCTAAGTGCCGAAAGCTCCCGTTGTCGCGTACTCGGTGGCACGCTGCCAGTACATAGATACTACAGGCAATTTGTACTGTGTGTAAACATTTTATGAAGCTCACAATGTTTTCACGCTATTTTTCGAGGTGTCGTTTTCATGCATGTTCTGTTTGTGTTGCACGGTCTTTGAAAATGTACTTGTACTTGAGTTTGCAGAGAAACAATAGATAAAGGATTTACAGTTCTAAATAGGTAGTCACCTAAACTTTGCTTGCCTTGTTGTAGGTCCTAAAACTGAAAAAGGTCTGCACGAGGGTCAACTTTTCATTAGTTTGTAGGGTTCCGTACCCAAAGGGTGCCATCGGGACCCTATTACTAAGCCCAAGTAGGCACGGACGTAAAAATATCGCGCACTGGGTTTTCAACTCTCGGGGTTGAGCCGAGCATTGGGAATCCAACAGAGCGCTTAACAATGCGTTAAAAAAAACACTGTCGGATTATCAACTCTCAGCGCTAAGAAGTGTGTGTAAAGAATCCAGTGCGCGAAAAAAATCGCCGCGGGTAAAACGCGCTCGTGTGTTTTACTCGCGACGGACGGACGGACCCCTCATAAACGGACGGGTCCGTCTGTCCGTTTATCAGGGGGCTGTATATCTTGCACCATAATAGGTAGACACTTAACATTTTTACAGAGTGGGTGCTATTATCGCCGCTATAACAACAAATAATAAAATAAAGTAAAAATTGAAGGGGCTGTCCGGGACCCTTCGTGTGCGAATGCGACGCGCAATTGACAGCTTTTTTTCTTTAAGATTACAAAGCTTAAAGTTCAAACGTTTTGATTCCCGATGTTAGCTAGATGATTCAAATTATACCTACATAGGGTTTATGTAAATCATTCGAAACAGAATTTTTGGAGAGTTGTTATTCTGAAAACATTAAGAAAAGGAAAGTCTCGTTTTTCTGGGAAATCTCTTATATGACCACACCGTGTTCTGTACCTCGTACAAGCACCTGACATGTTATTTACTTGATAGGTACGTGGGAATGTAGTCGTATATTGGTGCCTATCAATTTGCAAATGACGTCACGCACGGCGGCGCGCGGAGTCGTCGCTGGCGTGAATCTATAATGTGGCAGGTCCTAAGATGCAAAGGTATTTTATATAAGGTATTTTTCAAAGTAGCTGACAGAGAAGTAGGTTAGGTGTCTTTGTAATTCAGGTACCATTCGATGACGCAATTTTTTGTAAGGTAACGTTTTATATAAAGGCCAAGTACAAGTCGGCAGATAAACGGACTGCAAGACAAATCGTGTAGACTAAGGTCCGCTTGCAACACAAAACCTACCCCTTGTTGCGGCATCTACATCGTCACATACGAACTACGCATCATACTGACGTCACGCAAAATCCTGCATCGCGCAAGCAGAGTTTACCGCGCGACTAGCACATATTGGTACAACGTCCCGACATCAATCGTCGGGCAGTTGCCCACCAGACACAACACTCTTCTGAGGAGCTTCCCTTTTCCATGGAGGATCAGTGAACTTTCGACCCTGTTCCTCTTACCACCGTAACGTATTTAAAACATCCCTCTGTTTCCGTCAATAGTTTGAAGATGACAGAGAGACAAGTGGGCTTAAGTTATATGCACCTAGCTTCTGACGTTTCCTAAGTGCAAAATGTGCCATGTAGGTTTATGTGCAATAAAATATTTTGATTTTGAATAGAGCCCTGTTTTCACTCCTGGGGTACGGAACCCTAAAAATGATAACCTGGTAGGTATTGGCAGGTATTCTTTACTTTTATGGCTCATCCATCTCGTCGTCGCCTTGACAACAGAATACAGTAATGAATTACGGTCTTACGTATTTACTTGTGGTAACCAAGTGTACAAACACGCTGTAAATGTGTGTGTGAAGATGAGTAGCGTCGGCACATAACACACATCCGACTTCGCCATTGTCTCGGACGGTACGAAGAGCTCCTGCGCTTGTTACATACACATTCACAGCGTGTTTGTCATAGCTATAAATAAAGTGTGCGTCGCTTCGTGAGGTAAAATACTATAGAGACAACCATACTTATGTAGAAATTTTGATTCGAGGAAATTAATAATATAATTTCTAGAATTCAGATAGGAAATAATATAATTTCTGCATAGCGTGTCGATGGCAAAAATAGCATGAAACCATAAATGGCGTTTTTTAAATTTGGTTGGCACACAATTCAGCAACGTGAATAACATTCGCTGACGCAGCCAAAGGTCAAAGGTCAATAATAATATAATAAATAGGTACCCAATTTGCTGTTTGTGTATGTGAGTTTAAATGTTTGTAAACGCACCCACGATACAGGAGAAATTCCTAGTGTGGGGCAACGTTTTTTTAAAAAAAAAAAACAAAATAAAAAAAAAAATGCTCCAACAAATCGTTGAGTAGGCGGAGATACAACAACAACATACCTTCACAGAATATTGAATACTAGAAATATATCATATATGTAGGCATTCGGGTTTCAATTTAGTTACCTATGTAGATACATTTTAGGCGAAGATTAGACAGACATTCAATTAAGGGCACACCGAGCTTCTAGCGCTAATCGATTTTAGGTATTCTATGCGCTCCGTGTATGTGTGCGTGAGGCACACCGGCAAGAGAGCGAACGGCTAGACAGATAAGAGGACTGCGCCGTCCGCGCGCCGCTCGCGCCGAGCCGTGCGCCGATCGACTCGCGAGGTGCTACCAATATTTACAAAATTAAACAAAAAAAAAACGATTTCAAATACTTTTATTGGAAATATACAATTTTTAAAATTTATAATTTACCGTCGTTAGATGAGTATCTATGATCAGATCAATAAAAAAATAATATTAGGTATTTAGTCTAATAATACTCAATTAGTTACCTTTTATGATAATATTCTAATTTCTAAGTACAAGAGAAACTTAAAAGTGATTTCAATAACGTAAAATAACTTATCAGCTAAATAAGTAGGGTAAAAATCCCAGTTGTCGACCTTTTATTTTCAATTTCAAATTATTTATTTTTCAAAGTAGATTCAGTAAACTACTTTCGTTAGTACGTAAGGTTCGACTTTTAATTCCATTTAGTGACTTGATGGTTAATTTGACAGATTTGAATAAAAAAACAGCTATTTGAGTGGGTGTAAGAATAAACTATATTCAATGAACTTCACAAATGTACTTGTCGGAGAAGGTGTGTCTGTCTCTCGTTAGCATCAGGCATATTTTAATTACTGAGTGGGCGTACTAAGGGTAGTGTTGGTTATAGCGCAATAGTAAAACGGTTTGCAGTTTAAATCAGATTGCAATTCACGAACAAGTCAGTCAAACTAGCAAATCACACACTGTAGGTACCTACACAACTCAACGATACGGAACGCGGCAGTTTCTATGCACATGTTGTTCGTACGATGTCCAATGTGTGTGAAATTTCTTGCAACTGTTCTAATAAATACATAAAATCTACAACTCTATTTCCACTTATTTTGATCTCTTCCAATTTTTCTTCTGGTTCTATTGTGTAATAATCTTCTTCTGAATCTGAATCAGCTGGCGAATGATGTGTAGAATGCTAAAAGGTGAAAAAATTATGATATTAAATCAAATAAACAAATATCCTATTTTTCTCAATAGGTTCAGGATACGTTGATAAATTCATACCTAATACTACTTACATTGGGATTGTCTTGCGTCCTAGTTGCAGCAGCACGCGTCTGTAATTTCTGTATTTCATCAAACGGAAAACTAAAATGAAAAAAAAAAGAAGATTTATGTTAGCAATCAATATTTTTGTAAGGATTTATAAAATATAATAGAGGGCGCCCTGTGAGGAGGGAGCAGTGGTAGCCCAGAGGTCACGGCTGCGACTTAAGAATTGCAGGTCGTAGCTTCGAGCCCAGACAGGTGTAAATTATTTCATCACCACTGCTGTCAAAAACGGTGAAGGAAACATCGTGACGAAACCGGCACGTCTTAGAACAAAAAATTAGTAGACATATGACATCCACCAACGCACGCAACGCACTGGGCCCGCGTAGTGGATTGCGGCCCGCGTTGCGTGACAGGGCTAGAGAGTCGTAATTTACGACCCTCTAGCCCTGTCACTGAGAGGAGGCCTGTGTCCCAACTGTGGGAACAGCAACCTGTTAAAATTAGGGTATTAGTGATAAAAATATTGCCCAGTATACCTAAATATTATGCACAATGTACACACGGCTACATATCAACCTATAAATTTCCAGTATAAGCTGACCTCTCATTGTACAGAAATCCTATACAATGCGAGATCAGCTTATACTGGAGTAGTATAACTTGATTTGTAACAATGTGTACACACGCATATAAAAAAATATGAGGACACAAGCAACAATAATAATCAATATCGGACTTGCTTCATGGCAATATTTTCTCTGTGTGAGTAAGTCATGTCACTGTCTATTTCTCCTTCCACTGGAAGACAACAATTTTGTTCCGGTGTAATTGGCATCCTATAATAAAAAAGAACATTTGATTTAATTATAATTTCTAGAATTATCAACAAATCCGTTTTGGGATGAAAGTAAGACTTATTTCATAAAAATAATTAGTTTCTGAACTTACAATTCCAGAGTTTTATAAATTTTGGAATCGGTGGCTTCCATGAAATTTACCCTGAAAATTGAAAGTTATAAAGATAATGTGGTACTTAATTTATTATAATGTTTTCTTAGACACATCCTATTATTTTTGCGCTTACCTCACCAGTTCATCAGACGACTCTTTGTTTTGTAGTGAGGTGCCAACAACTGGTACATTTACCCTATAAACAGAAAAAGATAAAGAATTTTCCAGCGTAACTATTTCTTAAAATATCGTAAATAGATAGATAAGTGACAACTATGTACTTACTTTCGAAAATTTCCAAATTTCGAAATTAATAGAAAAAAATTACGAAATTCACAAAGACGGTCATCGAACCTTGATACTGAGCACTTACCGAGTCTTCAGTATGCATTTGGCTGCATGAATTAGTGTCACCAGATACTAGAAAGTAGGTAGGTACTGTACTGAGTATACTTACGAAGCAACAGGAGTATTCTTTCTGTCTTCAACATTCTCAGCCTGTACTTTTCTTGCTCTAAAAGATAAATTCAATTCTTTTTAAAATACCCCATAAAAAAAATAACACCACTTGGTAAGGCAATTAGTAAATAAGTAGGTAAGTATACGAATTTTACTTACTTCATTTCTTCATGCAAGCGTTTAGCATTGGTTTTTCGCCAACCCCTTCTGTCTTGATTTCTTTACTTTGTTCCCCATTTCAAATAAAAATAAATAAATTTCAAATACGCTACAATTAGTTTTCACACAATTTTCTTCGTTACGTTATTAAATCCGTGCGTAAGCGCAAGCGACACAAGCTCCCCGTCCGATGGCCGACGGCGGACTAAAGCGGATAAGAGGGCGGCGCGGCGGCTCTGCTTATGATGGGCAAAACTCGCGCGAATTTAGGTATTTCCTTCTTATTGTTAAACAAATACACATTTTGAAAATGTAAATCGTATACGTTGTATAAAACATGTAGTTTTGTTATTATTAAAAAACTGATGACCTTCCGCGAAGTATTCACGGCGTACTAAGCGTTTGTTGTGTTTTTTAGAGATAACTTCGTGAATTTATTCTATCGAGCCAACTTTATCAAATCGTGTTTCCATCCTGTATACTGCCTAGTATATATGGCCAATAATACCAATTTATTTCCTGAGATTTTAATTTAATTGTTTACTACTTCAAACAACCGTTATAAAAGCGCGTTTTTGTGTATAAACAGCTCGGTGCCCCGTTAAACAGTTAGGTGGGTACACGGGTGCCCGGGGCGTACCAATTAACTAAGAAATGTGTAGGATATCAAATTAACTGTCTCTTAGAACTCGTGCTGCTGTATTTAGCAGAATTTTGTAATTAATGTAACGTAACCTATTATTTTCTTTGGCTCAAAATTCAGTTTTAGGTAGAATAGTGATTTCGTAATCAATGGACACTGACATGATCCATCAGAACAATAAAACAAGGAACTGAATCAATTGCTTAAGCACAGGGACACAGACCTCTCTTCGAGAGGGAGTGGGCCATTAGGCTCAAATCACACCGAGATGGCAGCGGCCGGCAGTGCAGCGAGCAGTTTCAGTGTCATATAATTTTAAACTTTATCTACATAATTAAAAGAACAGTATCGCTTGAAAAGGTCGCGTGGCCACGCGCGAACATCATTAAGGTGCATTCTGGCATCGCTGCTGGCTGCTGCCGTTCCGGTGTGAATCGGCCCTAATACAACACGCAGGCCCAGTGCGGGTTAGTAGACGTCACATGTCTTCGAATTTTTGCTTCTAGGACATGCCGGTTTCCTCACGATGGATTCTTTCACCGTTTTGAGAGCAGTGGTGACAAAATTATTTACACAAAATACAGCGCCTGTCTGGGTTCGAACCCACGATCTACAACTCGCGAAGCAATTGATTTGAACGTAGGTACCTAACCATAATATTTTATAAAACCTACTGCTGACCTACCTACACAAATCTAATAAAAACCTTCGTCTTATCTACAGCTACATAAGTATGTAGATACCCAGATACCCCCATATTATTATACAACCCGCCAAGTCAAAATATTAAAAGTTCTTGGCAAAATATCAAGTCAGCGGAAAGTTTGAAAGCCAAGCGTTATGGTCCATACAATATCGGGCGCGGATACCAAACAGGGCCGTCTCGCAGGGCATAACAATTCAATAGAATAAGGTAGCTAACCCCTGGTGGGGAATAAAGCTTTCAGCTTTTGCGATACAAAGGTCAGCCTCGAAACGACGTTGTGGTATCCCTAATATTGCGTACATAGATATCATTTTTGTGTGCGTATTGAGCGTCGATTATGGTTATGGGTGTTCTAAGGACGGTTCTAGTTATGTTGGTGTATATCTGTGTATTGTGTGATTCGAAAATTCGTTCATGACATTATTTGATTCAGTAGTTCTAATTACCTAATTGAGATGAATGTAGCTCGGAATAGATGAAAATTAATATGTACTTAGGTACGCCTCTAGAGGCGAAAACCTGTTTTAATTACTTACTCCAAACCCTATTATGAGATCCTTTTGCTTGTAGCGTTGGCGTGTTCTCGAAAATCATAGTTAGTTTTTGCTTTCGCGTGAGCGTAGTTACACAAAAGGCCGAAGAATAATGTTATACACGATCATTATTTGTTCTAGGTACTTTAGGGATTTTCTGACAAGCTCAAATTATTCAAAACATCCTCGTTAGGGACAGCCCGACTTTGCTTATTCCAGTACTAAGACAAACATTGATCTTCAGAATCTAGGGCACCCATTCCATCAAGTAAATATGCCCCAAGGAGCTTCTATTTACATTACATTAAACCTCCAAATTTCCTTAACCACCTAAACAAACCTGTAATGATTTAAATCAGTTTCTATCCAACCGAGCACGTTGGCGTTAAGATTTCATTACTAAACTTGTACCAGTTTTAAGTAGGTTCCTACCATTAAACCGTAACCGTATAACCGTTATCGCCAACCGTTATTACATGAAACGGTGTTTTTAGTTAGATTAGATGAGCAATAAGAGAATCCTTTGTTTACACTGTCGAGCTTTTTAGTAAGAATTGCCTTGGTTGAGTATGTTTACAGGGCGAGTTATACAGGCCGGTGAAAATTTACGTTTTTGTTTTTTTTTTTATAAATAGATGATATTATTGACAGAATTGTGTCGAAAAGGGAGAGGGAGGTGTTTGCCCTGCAGTAAGACAATACTAGTTAGATTAGGTTAGATAGATGATATTGATGGTGTCTGTTTAGTTCCTAGATACTAGAAAATTAATGGCATATTATAGGTATCTCTCTAAAATACTGGTATTCAGCTGCATCCGGTTAGACTGGAAGCCGACCCCAACATAGTTGGGAAAAGGCTAGGCAGATGATGATGAAGATGTTATAGGTATCTCTCTTAATAAATAACGAGTTGGTAATTCAATGTTTGCTTCTGAGTAAGTATTTTATTTAACATCAGCTATTTGCTAACTTTAATGTCATTTTAGGGATAATTTTGTCTTTCTTTTAATGGCTTACGTACCCATAGATAGTAATATTGAAAAGGGACAAGGTTTGGATGGTTAACGGACCCTTGCAAAAGCTGGGATTAATAACGCTAGAAAAGGGTTGGCATTAGAATTGATGAATGTAGTGTATGAACCAGTTGAAAACCAGCGTCAGGCACTATATCGGGCATGTTTGCTGAACTGGGCCTTTTTGGCGCAGCCATGAGGCACACTTTCCTGCTATTTTCTTACATCGGACTTTACACTTTTTATTTGATCTTTTATATGTTTTTGTGTATGTATCTGAGGTGTTGTGTGTCTTTTAGTCTGTGCTAAACAAATGTATTTTCTTTCTTACGTTTTCCTGCAAAAAATAACCACCTAATTTAAATCGGTACGTATGTACAGACGCCAGCAGGTCAAGCTACCCGAAACTGTCACATTTTTCCAATCAACCTTGAACCTTAATGCTTTAGCGATAAAGTTGAAAATCTATTAAAGAAATTTGACAGTTGTAGTAGCTTGATGTGCTGGCGTCTGTACCTACACACAATATATTTTTACTCTGACCAAAAACGCACCTACGTGGTAAAAAAAACGTATCTGTACGTAGGTTTTCTCATTTTGTATTATTCACGCTTTCCGTTTTTAATGACGCAGTAAGTTGCGGTTTTGCTCCGAGACATATGTATCTAATATAATTATCATATCAGTTCAACCGCCCACAACAACTACCTACACGTCCCGGGACGTGTAGGTAGTTGTAGAAAATGAAATGGCTCTTGATAGCGTGGCCACGTTATCAAGAGCAATTTAATTTTCTGCAACAGTTTAAAATGTTAAAGCAAAAATATCTACACCATTCCATTATTTCACCAATTAAATAAACACCCACGGTCTTACGTATGTACTCGTAGATAGAATACTGAATGGAATTAAGTCTGGCTTTTGCATAAGGTTGAATGAATAGTAAAGTATTTTAAAACAGATAGATTGTACAAGAGACTAAAGAAGTTTGAGGTGTGGGTAACATGTGTAGGTTTAAATAAATCCTACTCCCTACTAATATTATATTATATTATTATCCTACTAATATTATAGACGCGAACGTTTGTATGGATGGATGGATGGATGGATGAATGTTTGTTACTCTTTCACGCCAAAACTACTGAACCGATTGAATTAAAGAACAATGGCGAAAGCTTAGCTGACTTTAATTTGAGCGTCTAAAAGTGACTTATATACGAAGGCAGTTCTATTATTTTTCTACGTTTTTTCAAAGTATCACATTACCTAGTTAACTCCGGATAAAAAAATTATTTTAAATGAAAAGTTATTTGATTTTTTCATTGACAATTAGTGATGCCATTTTGTATTTATTCTGCCAAGTGACAGTAAGTACAGTATTATTGTAATAAAATCAGTTTTAGTTTGTTGTTGTAACAAAAAGGAGTAAATGAATTAACAATAATGTTTATTTATAAGTGGAAGTGTTCTTTGTAGGGAGGTAAAAATATTGTAGTGTAAAAATAAATTAATTACTTTCAATTAATGACTGGCAAAAAGACTATTATCCCAAGTCGAAAAAAATATAAAGTCTTGGTTTGACAACTGTTGATTGTTCAATGGGGTTGCCAGGTCGCCAAACCTAATAGCCGGACAGAGTTTGGCCGGACACCCTACATTATTGAGGATTTTGTGTCTCAGTATTAATAGGTACGACAAAAAAATTGTATGTAAAATCAAGCTTTTTTGATTATTGTCATAATCAGTCATCGGCGCTCGCTCGTTTGCGAAATGTAAAAAGCCTAACAAAAGCCGGACAAGCCAGACACCGTTTATTTTGGCTGGACACGCAATCAGAAAGCCTACCTATGTCCGGCTTTATCCGGACGCCTGGCAACGCTAACCATAAACATAACCTACAAAAGTTCATGACTGAATTTCTATTATTCTCGGACTTCTCGAACAAAAATTCTTGCACAAACTAATTCAGAAGTTGACGCCGAGTTAAGCAAGATATATTTCATTTAAAGACGCAAGAATTAAATCTCAGCTAAATTAATGTATGGGTGGCTGCCATTGTTCTTTGGCACGCAGATAGTTTATAACCAGGATTAACACATAGGATACATTATATCCCAAAAATTCCCACGAGACCGTAACTTATGCGGGATAAACCGCGGATGCAGCTAGTTATTAATATTATAAACGCGAAAGTTTGTAAGGATGGACGGATGGATGGATATTTGTTACTCTTTCACGCAAAAACTACTGAACGGATTTGAATTAAATTTGGCACACAGATGGTTTATAACCGGGCCACGACACATTGGATACTTTTTATCCTGATATTCCTATGGGACACTTATGCGGGTGAAACTGTGCTCCTAGTCTAATATAGTTTTCATATGTTTCTTTGTAGGTACCTAAAAGTTAAATGCAACTAAGTAGGTAGCCTACTTACCTAAGTAAGTAGTCCCATAATACCTACCCAGTACCATAGTGAATACTATATGTTAATTATATGGTGAAGGTTGCGGGAATCCGCTGGATGCGAGTCGCACGGGACCGGTCAATGTGGCGACACTTGGGGGAGGCCTATGTCCAGCAGTGGACGTCTATCGGCTGAAATGATGATGATGATGATGAATTATATGGCTAGAAATAAATACATACCTACCACCTAGATATCACTAGAATTCCTTCAATATGTAAAATGCTCTTATCATTTACGAAATCATCTACAAATACCGATGTAATACCTATACCTTGTCGATTAGGTATAGTCATCTGAGATCAAGACTTGTTAATTGCGTAACTAAAGCCAAAAGGAACATAATTTTAGCTTTAATTTAATTAAAAGCCTCTCCATTATAAAATTACCACTCACCTTGTCTATTCAACTGCTATAATAATGAATTTTCCAATATGCACACACCGGTTATTATATCCATTATATTCTCAGCAACGGGTAGCGAACACCCATTATTATCGATGCATACGCATGGCGCGAACCGAATAAATTGCCAGCGAATACGAGCTTTAGGCTGCCTTTTCACAAATGCTAAGCAGCGTAGCGATAGATAACTAATAACATCGTTTGATTTTTATAGAGTAGGTAGTGTGGCGCCATCTACAACGCCACGTGCGAATTACACATCACACTGACGTCACGCAAAATCCTGCATCGCGCAAGCAGAGTTTACCGAGTGACTAGCATATATAATATACAACGACCCGACAACAATCTTTGGGCAGTTGCCTACCAGACACAACACCCGTCTGGTCGGAGGATTCTTCCTTTTCTATGGAGAATGAGTGAACTTTACACCCTGTTCCTCATAACTCTACAGTAGTTTGCCTAAGCTCTGCGCATCTTCATAGCACAACTTACCAGCTCCGCTACAACACTAAAACTACGGTTTCCTAAAAGAGCGGTGTCCGCCACATAACGGCCGCAATGACGGTTGTCATGAAAATGATGGCAGCGGGGTTTGACTTTATGGTGTCAAAAACGTTCACTAGGAAAACATACAAACTTACTTTCATAAATAACGTTGGAGTGACGTCAATTGCGAACTCTATGCGGCCACCGCCCGTCTCAGAAACTGTAGCTTTAGCTTTGGTAGAAATAAACTCGTAGGTACGTAATTTCGTAGCTTCGCTTCACCACTTGACTTCTTTCCATATGATGTGGTGGTTAGGCAGCCTTATACGCCTACACGTCAGTTCTAAAAAAAATAAGATATAGCATTGAGATCCGTATTTTTGGTAGAAAAGGTTTTTGTCATTAGTTGTACCTATTTTCGGAATGTCAATGAATACGTAATCTTTCTTTGAGACAGAATTGGCCGTGATAGGACCCTTATTAGACAGTTTTGCGTAGGTAGCAATTCTGTTTATGATTCGGTTCGAAAGTTTAAGCCCTCGTACGCACGGGCGATTTATTATCGCGCACTGGATTTTTAATCAATGGATTTTGAAAATTGAAACGACACGTCAAAAAAGCGCACTCTTTTGGATATTGGATTTTCATGTCTCGGCGCTAAGCATTGCGTTACAATTCCAGTGCGCGATAAACATCGCTTTATAAAATCGCCCGTGCGTACGAGTGCTTAGGCTGTGCGCAGACGGCAGACCTGAGAGAAGACAGTGATAGCGTGCACAATACAGTTTTTCTTTTTATGGACCAACTTATTCGGTGTAAAACAGACAAGACTGTTTTGTCAATGATGTGTGCACTGTCTAATATTCTAGGCGTAGAAAGAATGAAAAAGTATTTATAGCTCCATGTAAAATACTGGTATTGAGCTGCATCCGGTTAGACTGGAAGCCGACCCCAATATAGTTGGGAAAAGGCTAGGCAGACGATGAGTGAGGCATGCCATTATTTTAGAGCATTAATTTGAAGTTGCACCCACATAGACTGGAACCCACGCTGCGCTGATTTGTTTTGTATAAAGGCTCGAATAATAAAAATACCTGACAACATTTCGCTTTGATTCCTTGTAGCTGACAGAGGTGTAGGTAGTTGACGTGTTACACCCGCACTTTTCTATTTATGTTTAATTACCGTGAAATAGGGAGCGAGTCTATTGGAAATGGTATACCTACCTACGCAACAACTTTGCCAGACTGATATAAAATCCAGGACACCCACGCTCAGATAGAGCCACTAGACCAATGAGTTTTTCGTTTGCTTATTTTATCGTGTTTGTGTTTACAAAGAAGTGTGGAGGTGTTGTGAGTGATGGCCGTTTTGCGTGGATGTAACGCATATTTGTCCCCAACTTGTTCTTTTTTGTGTTTGTGTTCTTTCTCTGCGTCTTGTTTACTGTAAATAAACGTATTTTCTTTTATCTTTCTTTTCATTCAGTTCTTGGGATTCACTTTAAATTTATTGTCAAATATCCTAGTGGAAGCTAGCGAGTACTTGCAAATAAGAACTTTGGCTATTGGTAGATATAAAGTGTAGGTATTATATCCAGCTGTGAAACGAAATAGCGTCCGGTTCGAAGGCAAGCACCCTGTTGGCTATTACGGCATTGACTGTTAACCGCTTTGGACGGCTCAAAAGAGGTTTGGAAAGCACCTAGTGCCTAGGAAGTAGATAGGTAATGGAATTGTATTTCAATAGACACCTAAGTACGTTGATTTCGTAATGGTTAAATTAAATTAAAAGAGGTTATTGGCTTGAGTTCGACATAATAATACTTAGTAAAGCTCATCAGACACTTCCAACTCCGGCCTCATCTAGTTTAAACAATATTATTGACGTGTAAAAATTGTTGGTACAAACTGTGGTCGGGGTTCCTACTTTAGACGAAGAAAACTTCAACTATTGTGCGTGTAATCTGTGTATACTGTTATAAAATGAAATGTACATAAAAATAGTGTGATGCTTTAACAAAATGGACGGCTCGCGAGGCGCAAGAGTGCGTTCGGTGAGCGCGTGCGTGGTTAGTGGGCGCTTATGACTCACTGCCATGGCGGCGCGCGGCGAGTCACGTAGTGTCGTACCGCCCGTAACTAGTGATGTGACTAGCGCGGCATACAACGGAATCTAAGAGGTGCGGGGAGTCGAGTCAAATAGGGGTCGCGCAAGTTCCCGTGATCCCCGGTCCAAGTGTGGGAAGGGAACACCGGGGGTGGGTTTTAGTCAGTAAGAGTCTGACAGACCCCTCCGCCCGTCCCAGGGCTGTGGACATCCATAAGAATTTAACAACCCGGAAAAAAAGGCAGGCCTACCTACTTACCTACCTGTAGAAACCTGAGCTAAATGAAATAAAAAAAACATGTATCTCCACAGCTCTCAAAAAAAAAAACACACAAGGAAAAAAATCATACATTTGCAAGCGTTTTATCACTGAGGCAACGACAAACATAATACTCCGTACCTATTCATAAGCACATAATAATATTATTTATAACTTTACTTGAGGCACAAATAAGCACATTTGGAAGCATTAGGTATGGCTAAAGCATTTTTATGTCAAGCAGATCGTGTTCCGAATCTTAACGTAATATTGGCTAAAAGTTTTCGAGCTTACCTACACATAACCTCTTTGGTACCGTAAACGATATCGCTTGCGGGGAAGACATCTAAAATAATATCTATTCGATAGAAAGTAACCATTTTGGTGGTGCGATTCTTTCCTTGAACAAAGTTGTTGTGTTGGTAGGTATGTTGGTGTTTTGTTGCAGGCAACTGAACGCAATGTTACATTGGCTCTTCCTTTAATCTATGAAGCAAGTTTGTGATGAGCAAGATTTACGTGGTGGGGATGAAATAACACCAAGTAAAGTTTCAACATAAAATAAAATATGTTTATAGCCTTTGTCATACGACCAATGGACAAAACTTACGACCCAATGGGTCCCTCTTAATGGCAAGCGACATCGCGGCAGGCCCAGACGGAGATGGCGGGATGAGCTGGACTCCTTCAACAAGAACTGGTCCTCAAAAGCTTCAAACAGAGAGAAGTGGAAGGAGAGTAGGGAGGCCTTTGCCCGGCAGTGGGACATCACAGGCTTTTAATAATACTCTTAAATATAGTCTTGTAGCGGTATCTACAACGCCACATGCGAACTACGCGTCATACTGACGTCACGCAAAATCCTGCACCTCGCAAGCAGAGTTTACCGCGCAACTAGCATATACATACAACTGCCCGACATGAATCATCGGGCAGTTGCCCGCCAGACACAATAACCGTCTGATCGGAGGATCCTTCCTTTTCTATGGAGGATGAGTGAACGTTACACCCATACCTCTAGCCTAACAGCTAATAGGTAAAGCAAATTTCACGCCGTTTAATGATGGACTACCTAAGCCACAGATATCATAATGTACTATTAAAAAAGAAAGTAAAAGGGGTTGATAGGTCTATAGCTACTCCCGTGATAATAATAATAATAGTTTATTTCTCACCAACATAGCAACATAATTACATATAAAAAAAAACTACTATTAGTAGGTAACTATACTAACTGACAAATTCATACATACTATGTACAATAATAATCCCCCAGCATTTGTGGTGGTAAAGAGAGGTTTACTTAGGGTATTGACTCTATCTTCTGAACTAGACGAGGCCTGTATCTCAGAAGATAGCGCTCATCTGACAATTTTATTATTTTATAACCTAAAAACATTGTGTGCTACTGTTTTAATTTATTAATAAAGAATGTAAGTAGTGAATAAAAGTGTGTGTGTGTGTGAGAGAGGGTGTGTGTATGTGATGTTATATGTTCTATATAAGGACCGGTTGTTCCAAACGGTTGGTTAACGTAACATACGTACGTCAAATATTAAAGAGTGCGTAATCGTACATAATTATTTGACGTAAGTCAAGGCTGTATTTTGTAATTGTAATTTGAAACAACGCTTTTATTGGTTTGGCGATATACGCGTGCGTCAAAAGGACGTGAAACAACCCGCCCTAAGAAGGTTTGGTTTCCGCACTTAGTCCTTTAGGTGGACCATTGTGCGTTATGTTATATTATAGTTATCTGATATTACAGGCTGATAAGTAGCACATAGGTAACTTATATAATTATAAATGTTCCTTTCCTTTGCATAAAAACATTTTCAGAGACTTATGTACTTGCCTAGTGACGTCATTCCCATATTTGTGTTACGCCAAAGCAATCACCTCGGCTGAGAAAGCATTCGAAATGTTCCATCGAGTATTTACATGTACAATGATGTCTTCCTGTTTACCCTCATATATTACCATTTCGTTCAAAATACCGCCCTATCTGTGGCGTGGGTGGCGTTATGACATATCTTTTGCCTGCATCTGCCCGCGCTATCATCACTGCGTTATTTCTGGAAGTGGTGGTGGCGTGGTGTTAAGTAGCCTTATTTTTTTTTTCCCGGATGGGAAGTCGTCAAATGACCCCTCCCGCTCTGGGTGGAGCGGAAGGGAGTGTCAGACTCTTACTGACTAAAACCCACCCATGTTCCTTCCTTTGCCCTTTATGTTCCGGGGTAGCGGTAACCCTTTCGGACAATCTCGCTGACCCGGCAGGCTTCGGCCCTAAGGGGCCCCTCGAATCATGGTGACACCCGGGCGTTTCCTCCCGCCTAATGATGTGCAGGAACCTCCCGAAACTTCCGTGTCCGGTGAGGACCTGCGTCAGGCGGTAGGTGAGGGCGCCGTGGCGCCTCTCTAACCACTCCTCAAAGAGGGGTCTTATCACCGCTATCGCGGCGTGCCCTGCGTTGAGTTGCGACAGTCGGTCTTTCCATGTCGCCATGAGATCGAGCCGGAGATCCGTCCGCTCCGCCGCAATTTGCCGCGGGAGCGGACTTTCCCCCCGGCGTAGTGCCTCCGCGCGCCACTCATACAGGCGCGCGAGGACTGTCGCCTCCAGATCCCATGGCGGCAGTCCGGCAAGGAGGCTTGCCGCCTCGCCCGAGATCGTGCGGTAGTCCCGGATGAGCCTTACGGCTACCACCTTCTGGGGCGCGTTCAGGTAGTGGGCGGCTCGCCGCCGCAGTGAACGCGCCCACACCGGGGCCCCGTATAGGGCCATGGACCGCACGACCCCCGCGTAAAGCCTCCGGCAGGAGGCGTTTGGCCCCCTAAGGTTGGGCAAGAGCCGCTTGAAGGCGGCCCCAGCCCGTTCTAGTTTGGGGGCCAAACGTCGGAAATGCTCGACGAAGTTCCACCGGCTGCCGAGGACGAGATCCAGGTACTTCATCGTCGTCTCGACGCCGATGTAAACCCCTCCTACCGTTAGTTGGGATCCCGGTGGTGGCGCGTTCCGTGGCCCATGAAACGCCATGCCCTCGGACTTGTGAAATGCCACCTCGAGACCCAACTGCCGGATCCTCTCCACGACTATCGCAACCCCGCGTGTCATCGCGTTGGCCGCCGCCTGATGCGACCTCCCCTGCGCCAGAACCAGCGTGTCGTCAGCGTAGCAAACCACGCTGACGCCATCAGGGAGGTCGGCCCGTAGCACCCAGTCGTAGCCGATGTCCCACAGGAACGGCCCCACAACCGATCCCTGCGGGACACCGCACGACATCTCTCGCCGGTTTCACTCCCCATCGCGACCGGGGTAGATAATGGCTCTGTCCGTCGGATACGCCTCGACTATTCGACGGAGGTAGGGCGGCACTCGGTGATACCGGAGTGCCTCCACAATGCAGCTCCAGGGCAGGGTGTTGAACGCGTTGGCGATGTCGAGTGACACCGCCACGACGACCCCACCCCGGGACACCGCGTCCCCCGTCGTGAGGGCTCTCACGCGCATGATGGCGTCCACCGTCGAGCGCCCCTTGCGGAAGCCAAACTGGCTGTCCGCAAGATCCGGCCCCGTCCTCACCAAGTGCCTGACAAGGCGGTCCACAATCACTCTCTCAAAGAGCTTGCCCACCTCGTCGAGCAGCACGATGGGCCGGTATGCGGACGGAGAGTCCGCTGGGCGCCCTTGCTTCCGAATGAGGACCAGCTTCCCCGTCTTCCAACGAAGCGGGAACTGGCCTCTCTCCAAACATGCGCTTAAGAGCGCCTCCAGTCGAGGCCCGAGAGCCCTCGAGGCTAGGACCCAGGCTTTACCTGGCAAGCCGTCGGGTCCTGGGGCGGTATTTTTGGCCTTCAACCTTCCTACCGCCACTCTCAGTTCTACCCCGGTCACTTCAGGGATGTCGTCGTCGTCCGCGTGGTCCGCTTCGGGCACCGTAATTGGCGGAGCCATGGGCGGGGGTGTGTGCACCCCCCGTGAAGGGAACAGAGCGCTCACCACCTCCTCCACCAGCTGGGGGCGGAGACTCTGCGTCAGCGGGGGGGCCCAGGTGCGGAGTTTATTCCGCACCATTTTATAGGGGGTGTTAAGTAGCCTAAAGCCTTCTTCAAGAATTGGATTACCAAATGCAAAAAAAAAAAACAAATCTGACTGGGATATCCAGCTTTAGCAAAACACTGTTTAAACACTCAGCTGCTGACTCTCAAATTGTTTCATTTTATCTCCAAATAAATTCAAGACTGCTTTTTCCGTTTTTTTTTTGTTATTGTTATGTAAGATTTTAGTTACACAAAATATACAGAAAAATAAGAGGTTCTGCGATAATAGATACAGCAAGATAGATACAAAAAAAAACCTACCATTGCATTATTGAACCACAAATATCTTAAAAAGCAAGTCACCTGAGGAAATTGGATCGCATAGGAAAGATGCATTAGTTCAAATCTGGTCGGATACAAGATAGAGATCAATGTATCATTGAAGGACATTAATCTCAAAAAACAATACGCTCAGCACAACAATGGTCAATAACTGGCTAACATCATAGCGCTTATGATAGCCGCTCCGTCCAGCCGAGCGAAACTTTAGCCGTTACACTCCCGTTTGTCTCCTGAGGAAATTGAAAAGAAACTTCGCAAACTAGGCTGCTGACTCTGTAATGGGTTCATTCTAGCTCTAGAAAATTAAAATACCCTGTAATGTTCTGTCAAGAAATACTCAGGTACAAAATACACGCTGAAGTGGCAGTGGGCTGGCCATGTTTGTTGAAGGACCGATGGCCGGTGGAGCAGACGAGTCCTGGAGTGGAGACCGCGTATCGGCAAGCGTAGTGTGTGACACCCCCCAGCTAGATGGACGGACGACCTAAAGAAGGTGGCTGGGCTAGACTGGATGCGGAAAGTGGATGACAGGGTGTTGTGGTGTCAGCGGGATTGTCCGAAAGGGTTACCGCTACCCCGGAACATAAAGGGCGAAGGAAGGAACATGGGTGGGTTTTAGTCAGTAAGAGTCTGACACTCCCTTCCGCTCCACCCAGAGCGGGAGGGGTCATTTGATGATTACCCACCAGAAAAAAAAAGGGTGTTGTGGTGCAGTCTGGGAGAGGCCTATGTCCAGCAGTGGACTGTGATATGCTGAGTTGATTGAATATACACGCAATAGGTAGTTAATGTGATCGGCGACCTGAAATTACCTACAAGTACCAACTTACCCACAACAAGATAGAGAGACCATTGAATCATTGAACCACATTAATCTCAAAAAACAAAGCACCCGGCGCAACAAAGGCCCATAATTGCGTAACATCATAGCGCTTATTATAGCCTCTCCGTCCAGCCGAGCGAAACTTTAGCCGTTACGCTCCCGATTGTGTCCTGAGGAAATTGAACCGCACCGGAATACGCCGCCGGCCAGATTTAAATCTATGTAATTACTTACTGCGGATGAAACAGACGTCCACGATCAAACTGACCTTAGGTGGAGTGAATCTTTTGGTTATATATTTTTGGTTCCTAAATTCCTGTGTTTAGGAATTTAGGAACCTCTATCTATCCTGTTTTTTTTAGGGGTCCGTGGCTAAATAATAACAGCCGCACAGGTTGATCTATCAGGTTAAGCTACACTTGCCGCGGTTGGTCTGTGGATTGGTAACCATCTTTACATTCCGAGACCCCTCCGTGCCTCGGAAAACACGTTAAACCGTTGGTCCCGGCTGTCATTCGTGGATCTTTGACAGTCGTTACGGGTCGTCAGTAGTCCGAAAGTCTGGGACACAGATGGTTTATAAGCAGGATTAACATATAGGATACTTTTTATCCCGATATTCCCACGGGATCGAAACTTATGCGGGTGAAACCGCGGGGCACAGCTAGTCCTATATAAGCAACAAGTTGGTAATTAAGGTATGGTTTTCCAATGACCTCCGGAAACCATGGCTCAAGTAGCAACTTGCACCGCTGCAGTCTTTTGCGGTGGCCGCCGCATTCCGTCGAATGACGTGACTGAAATGTTAAAGAGGGACAGTAATAATATAGGTAGGTACTGACACCCTCTTACTTTAAAAGTCGATTAAAGGTTGCGATAATGGTGAGCTAACCAAAAGCTAAGCTAACCTAAAGCCAACAAAAACTCAATCTTTTTACTTCATTTATTATTATTGTAGTAAAAAGTTTGAGTTTTTGTTAAAGATTATTAACTTTAATGGTTTTATCATGGAGTTTGAAAGCCTCATCAAAAGATTTCCCTATAAATATTTTGTAGTTACTAAAGCAAGGAACTTCTTTACGACGCACTATTCTGATGGCTGTCAACTGGGTGGGACCCTTAATAATGAACATGCTTCAACAAAGCAGGTGTGTCAGATTATAGAGAATGACCTTGCTTGTTTCGAACTGAATATTTTGCTGTGTTTTGTTCGGTAATTATTTCCAATTATTAAATGATTAAAAAATTAAGTGATTAGTGAAAATCTGACAACCAGTCTTACCAAGAGGTATCGGATTACCCAGTAACTGGGTTATGGAGGTCAGATAGGCAGTCGCTTCATGTCAAATACTGGTATTCAGCTGCATCCGACTAGACTGGAAGCCAACCCCAACATAGTTGGGAAACGGCTAGGCAGATGATGAAGTGCTTAAGACTTATAACAGTTTCATAAGAATTCCATGCTTGTTTCTGAAATTCGTACCTAAATAAAGCCAGTCTTTAGAAGCGGAATAAACAAAAGAACAAAAGGTTTTAGTATGGTGGCCAGAAAGGGCAATATAGAAACAGAAGGAGTGTTGTGAATAATGAAAAACTATGGAGAACACGTTGCATAACAGTGAAAAAAAGTACAGCCACCAGCACATCAAGCTACTACAATCTGTCAAATGTCTTTAATAGATTTTCAACTTTATCGATATAGAATTCAAAGTTGATTGGGAAAATTTAACAGTTTCGGGTAGCTTGATGTGGTGGCGTCTCTACCAAGTAGTAATCGAATTTCGATTATTGCTACGTTGTATAGCAATGCTGAATCTTTGGCCAAGTGAAGAGTCGACTAACTTGGCGATGTCTCGAAAAATTATTTGTTCGTTATCTATCTTTAAAAGATCGTTACGGGACCTAAAGCGAAGACTATTGTTGAGCTTCTTAAGTTATGAGTTGAGCTGCATGATTTCTAACAAATGCGTGCACTGACTGGACAGGTCCTCTCAATCTGTGTGGTTCTTTCCTCAAAACACCATCTCAGACACCGATTTACATGGTCTTCATATGATCTGACCAAGATTATGTCTGGACTTTAAAAGAGACTGTGACCTCTGAGTTTGTTTCGGCCTTTCTTCTCAGACTAGTCAGATAGGAAACGCCGATCTCATTTAGTTTTTAAAATATGTTTGACGTGTAAAAGTGTTTGTACTAACCTACTTACAAAATAAAATCATTTAGGTATCATTTAAAAAAGGAAGATAGGTATCTGTAGATATCAAACTATGTAGGTATCTACCTATCTACTTGTATAAAAAAGATACAAAGATTGTCCTGAAAAGCCAGTCGTTTCCACTGCCTATCATACAAGACCCTCTATAAAATTGAACCTTGGTAATAAAAATACTGTCCATCAATATAGCCTATCGCTCATTACAAAATAGAACCTGTATCATAAAAATACCTTTCAGTATGTAAATCTGCTACTACATGTGTATTTATAGACATTTATTCGTCGGATCTGGTAGGTACAAAATTGGTTCGTATAGTTATATTCAGGACACTGACACTGGGCTATCAAATGCAAAAAGTTTTGTTCAAATCCGACTGGTTGTTTCAGAGATTAGCGCGTTCAAACAAACAAACTATTCAGCTTTATTATTAGTATATATGTAGGTATAATCAGCATACCTCATCGGCACGAGAGCATGGTGATTGCGCGAGGCGTGCAATAGGAGAGGCCTGCGTCCAGCAATGGACTTAGGCCTCTCCTATTGCACGCCATTCAACTCACAAACTTTCACATTTATAATATTAGTAGCATTTTGCCTGAATATCCTCCTTCGCTTTCAAAGCATTATTTGGACTATTATCGGAACATATTCTAAGTACAATATATTGACTTGAAGGCAGTCTTGGAACTTAGAACATTACTAGTCGTATCTGTGCAGCGTTGCAATAAACTCAGTACATTATTGTTGCATGCTGGTCTATTGGTTTGGCATATTTTGGCGGTTTGTGTCGAAACTGTTAATTCGTATCTTCACTAAAGTACTTATCGTCAAAAGCCGGGATTGATAACGATTATTGAACAGGATCCCTGCTGTAATGGCATGTGATACGGACGAATGAGCAAATTGTCGTAATTGTCGTATCGTTGTATGTATGGCGATGACTCTAAGAGTAGGGGAAGACCAGAGAAACGATGGATGGACTGTAAATGATATAGTTAGAAAGGAGGTGACTCTGAAATTACGACTAATAGAGAAGGATGGAAGAAAAGTACATATTGCACTGACCCCAAATAAATTGGGATAAGGGCAAGAGACTGATGATCCCTGCTGTAAATCAAACCTAGCTTCTAATGATCTGTCGATGTAGAAATAGTATGTTGTACCTACCTGTTATAAT
This sequence comes from Apamea monoglypha, assembly GCA_911387795.2. NCBI lineage: Eukaryota > Metazoa > Arthropoda > Insecta > Lepidoptera > Noctuidae > Apamea > Apamea monoglypha. The sequence goes on from OU426920.1 coordinate 5,279,418, forward strand.
GAAAATACCTCTGATAGAGTTTGTCTTTGTCCAGTAGTGGATTGAGATATTTTTTTTAAAATGTATAATGAGTTTAATGACAACTCACTTCACTTAAGTTTTCACAGTGAGATATTTGTAGAATAGCACTATAGTTCTTCAAATATCTTGATAAGACAACACGCACAAAATAATATAACTTCAAGGTCAAAACATAAATATGTCCCTCTACTAATGAATTTCTTTTGCGTTCTACTTATTCACGATAATCTACAAGCAAATCTGGCTTCCAAAGTAGGCAAATGCCTTTCAGATACTCCTTATCTCAGTATTTAAACAGGCCTTGATACATAAATGTGGCTTCGCAAAGAACTATAAGTCTTGTACCCGTTTTCACTAATACTAAATAAAACACCCCATTTGTATTTTCAACTTTCGACATTGAGCCGAGCGTTGAAAATTCAACAGCGTAATTTTATTTAAGTGTTGCCTAGTGTTAGTGAAAACGGTCATAAGTCTTCGTGTTTCTTTATCTAGATAGTAGAACCTAAAAGATATTCAAAGCAACTTTCGATTAGTTCAAGACGGAGGCAGTCCTTTCTTGTGTAAAGAGTGATAAGAAAAGATTGTGCTTCGGCCTAACTTTGAAAATGCTGGGGCAAAATTGATAAGCTTTTGCGTAATCATGAGGCCGGGTCCTAATAGAAAGCGATCGTCGCGCGAATACACGATTAACGCGTTCATATGTCACGCTTTGTTCGGTGAACCGGAATGCGTGGTCGCGCCGACATAAGCTTTTTCTTCGTGTCGCTGGCACGAATGTATTTTAAATGTTATTTTCCCAAAAATTTTGCCACTTCCACGACGTTGTCGGTGGCAGCGCAGAGGTCACTTTGACTGCATATTTTGGGACACAAGGCAGAATAGGAGGTGGATCATGGTTTGTGACATAGCTTCGCAATCACACCCTACTGCCGTTTCGTCTTCTGGTTTTCCAAACAAAATCGCGACGATGGTGTATTTTAGTGACGATCGCTTTCTATTAGGAGCGGGATCAGGTTACAGTTTATTATTCAGGAAGAATCTTAGATATCGTGTTCGTGATCATGTTTAGTTATCAATACCCATCGCGTCGGCGAGGTTATTTTAAATTGGTTAGCTAACCAATTTAAAATAACCCTGTATAATTAGAAATTAGATAATAATAAATAGGTACCTACCTCCATTGAAGCTGTGATCTTCAACGTACTCTACCTACCTCTGTAAGCGACCGCCGCGTTCATAAGTCGCTGCTTGTTCAGAAAACCAGAAGGCGCCCTCTGTCGTCGCGATCAGACGTTCCGGTTCACTGAACAAAAAGTGACATCTGAACGTGACGAACGTAAATTTGCGCGACGATCGCTTTCTATTAGGACGTGGGGTCAGGTTACAGTTTATTATTCAGAAAGAGTCTGATATACTTTCTTGTATGGTATTTGTCGATTCTTTAGGCACCGAGAATGAAAAAAGAAAGAAATTACAGAAATAAAATGCTTTTAATTGCAGAATAAGAATAATTGGACGGACGACAATAATACCTACTAATGGTACTGCCAGCTGTAGTTGTCGCGTCGCTTATTTCTTAGTGTATATAAAGAGAGAAGTCACAAGCATTGATCACCACGCTTGCTCAAGACGGGTTGGCGATTTCAGTCTTAAATTAACTACAAGTCCTGGGGGTCTACTCCGAAGTGGTATCAGCCGAATGTTCGGCCGTTTCCTGCTACGACGTTACTATTTGGTTCGGTCGGTCCCGATCCTACACTCCTACACTCCTTCGAATATTGACTATGGTCCCGACCCAATTGAGCCGATCCGAACTTTTTTCGCATTTTTCAATAATATTCGGTTCGGCCATGTGTCAGTCCGATCTGATCATTCGCAATTTGCACTTCGTAGTAGATCCCCAGGTTTCCTCACGATATTATTCCTTAACTGATATCAGCAACGTCCAAGATAAATTCAGAAAGTACAAATGAAAAACTTTTTCAATTGATATGTTTTATTATTGCCTTAAATTTTTGACCTTAAATTATATGTTTCTGTACTCTTTGTTCATGTCCGAAATTCAGAATTGGATTTAACATTGTGTAACACAAACAGATTATGATAAAATAGGATAATTTAAATAAATACAGTTATATTGAAATTATATACATTCACTTGTTTCTCGACTTTTTCAGCTGGTCTCATCATCATCTGCCTAGCCTTTTCCCAAATATGTTAGGGTTGGCTTCTAGTCTGACCGGATGCAACTGAATACCAGTATTTTACATGGAGGGACTGCCTATCTGACCTCCATAACCCAGTTATTGGGTACTACGATACCCCTTGGTAAGACTGGTTGTCAGACTTTCGGGCTTCTGACGACCCGTAACGACTGTCAAAGATCCTCGAATGACTGCCGGGACCAACAGCTTAACGTGCTTCAACTGCTTAACGTATGTAAAGATGGTCACCCATCCACGGACCAACCGCGGAAAGCGTAGCCGTCTCTATTTCAGCTGGTCTATTCTGTAAAAAACTAAGGTGAAGTGATCTGTCATTCCACCGGATGCTAAGGATTTACACTATTGGTAGCACTTCAAGCTAAGTACTTCACCTAAGTTTTCACGGTACCATTTTTACAGAACAGACCAACATAAACTTGTGACCTACACTCTCCTCAATGCTTTTGTGATTTTTTTTTTAGTTCACATCCAGTTTATTATATGAACTACCTAGCAGAGCTCCCAAGAGTTTCATCATTCTCTTAATAAAGTCTCAGCATGAAATTCCCCTGAAGATATAAATTACATAGTCAATAGATTGCTCACGCAATGCCGGTACTTATGTTCCGCGTGTGAAAGCATAACTAGACAAGTACTAACAGAAGGTCAGCTTCATACATTGAGCGAAAACGACGTAACGCTAAGACACGCTTCACGTACTTACTGTCAACGTACAGCAGTGGTAACAAATTATAAATAATAAAATGTGCTCCAGCGGGGTCATGGCGTTGCATTTTGACAGTTCAACAACATTCATTGCGTTATTTACGTTGTTGAGCAAACACATTTTTCGAACATATGAAGCAATGGAGTAGCAATATCCTTTAAAATCATTCAGATTGCAATTAATAGTGTGTTACGCAATAAGGGTGATGGTCTATTTAAGGAAATTTATAATTAAGATATAATTTTGTTAATTAATTAGTTATTGTTAGTTACTTACATATTATTTTAATTCTAAATAAAACTTAAAAAATAAAAATTTGTAAAATTCAGTATAAATCTTAGAAATAGTATAGGTGTTACAAAGAATGATGCCTGTACTAGGATAAACCTGTATTACAGGTGGCATGAGTTCTTGCAACTACTAATAGGAAAACTGATTTTTTTACAATATTTGACATAAGTTTTAAGAATAGTGACATAGTTAGTTAATTTACTATGTTATAATTTACTTAAACACTAATAATTAAGCTTTTAAACATGGAGATAATTTCTATATTGACACTGACAGCGTCTTTATGTCGTAGAAGTAAAGGCGATTCGTAGTAACCACAAAATGTGTAGTTGACTGTCCCTACAGCGTGTGCAAGCACACTCGCGCCTTGCATTAATTTTTTGTGTCCATGTTTTTGATCGGGAAATATTCAAAATCAAAAATCAAAATCAAAAGTCATTTATTCAAATTAGGCTGAGAACCAGCACTTTTCGAACGTCAAAATTACAAAAGACAGTCCCCCAAAAACGCCCGCTCTTCACCACTTCCTAGTGCTATCGCTGGGAAGAAAAAATGGCGCAACAAACTCTCCAGCTATTAAATTGATCCTCTTAAAACTTATTGACGTGCCGTAGACTAAACCCAAAGTACCGCGGCAGCGGCCGGCGAGCGCTACAGCTAAGTTGGTCGCATTTAATTGGTTATTTAGTATTGTAGGACAAAAAAGTAGGAGTTATTTGAGGCTCAAATAGAGGCACGTTTATTAAGTACTAGCTTCTATCCGGGACTTCGTCCGCGTGAAACGGCCCCCGACCCACCGTGTCGCACCCCATCATCCACTTGCACTATTACTTGGGCTATCAAGAACCTTTTGGCCTCGTATAGGACTTTCTGTTTCATTTTTCTTTTTGTTACTTTTTTATATAATTTTGTTTTTTATTTTTGACTGTGTTTAATTTAATTTGTGATCTTCCTACACGAGTCGAGATAAATACTTTTTCTATCTTTCTTTTCTTACTTTAAGAATGTTTTCGGTCGTTGTATGAAGCTGACCTTCGGTATGTGTGTATACTGTGATGAGTGTGTGTGGGGCGCACCGCTGGGTTACCATGCTTGAAAAAATATTGTTAGATGGGATGTGTTAATAAATTGAAGGCTTTATGGGTGAAATGTTTAGAGGCATATTGTTACACATATGGATGGATGCGGTTTTATTAGTTGTCAGTGTCGGTTTATAATAACTAAGTTCATCTGCCTAGCCTTTTCCCAACTATGTTGGGGTCAGCTTCCAGTCTAACCGGATGCAGCTGAGTACCAGTATTTTATATGGAGCGACTGTTTATCCGAGGGGCAATTCTCGTAATTTTAAGAACGTTCACAATCTGATCTCAGTCTCAATCTGTCAAAAATACGTCTAATTTCCCTACATTTTGACAAGTTTTTGGCATTTGTTTGTCGCCGAGATGAGACTGCGACTAGATTTTGATTGTTCTGAATTACGAGAATTGGCCTTCTGACCACAACCCAGTTACTGGGTAATGCGAAACCCCTTGGTAAGACTGGTTGTCACACTTGGGCTTCTGACGACCCGTAATGACTGTCAAAGATCCACGAATGACAGCCGGGACTCACGGCTTAACGTGCTTTCCGAGGCTCGGAGGGGTCTTGGTATGTAAAGATGGTCACCTGTCCACGGACCAACCGCGGTATCTTAACCTGATCAATCGACCCGTGCGGCTGTTATTAAGTTTTATTCAGTAATTAGTTTAAAATATTTTGATAAAACTTAAAAGTGGTAGGTATCTACCTACTCAAATAATATTTAAATAACTTGAAAAAAAAAAATCATCGGTACTGAATCGCCCAATATAAACTATGCCTTCTATTTCTGAATCTTTTCAAATTCGAATGCCAAACACATTCGTGCAGAAATAAATAATGTTTGCAAAATATTGTATCTCTTCGTTTTATTCAAATGGAGACTTCAAAATACAATCAGAAACTATATTAAAAAATAAAATAAATAAAACCTTATGTTTTATTTGGCTCTCAATTTTTTCATATTAGAATAATAAAAGTAGTGGCAGCACAACGCACCTTCGTATCGACGAAGGTTCGCGAACCCTTTTCACGAATAGATTCGCCTCGGGCTAGATACCTACCAAAATACGTAAAGGCTTCATTATAACCCAGACGCCTTTTTTCTATAACCAGCCATGTTTTATGAAAATAATAGTAGACATTCCTTTTACTTTTTCAATATTAACTTTGGAACACTGTTTGCCTTTTAAAATCTTATAAATATGAATTTAAGTTTAAATTTTTAGAAACGAATTTCGTGTCAGAATTTTTGTTTCGTTATTTTTAGGGAACATTTTTGTAGATAAATGTTTTAGATAAGGTGGGAGTTGAGTTGTTTTTTATGATTTTTATAAAAGTTGAAAATCAGGTTGATTAAAACTCTTCATAAAAACTACAAATTAGGTATTTAAAGTGAGTGGGCCGGCCATATAAGCCGTAGAACCGATGACCGTTGGGGAAGACGTCTTCTTGAGTGAAGACCGCGAATCGATAAACGTAAGGTGGGACGCTCTCAGGCTAGGTGGAGCGACGATCTTCGCAGGATGGGTGGTGGCAGCTGGATGAGAGTTGCCGAACATCGAGTTGAATGGCGTGCAATAGGAGAGGCCTATGTCCAGCAGTGGACTGCTATAGGATGATGATGATGATGATGAGGTACGTAAAGAAAGAAAGTACCTATACCTAATATTAAAGATTCAGAGTTAGTACCAAGATTATATAGAAAGAAGTATTTCTTTGGCCCAGTGTACACTGGGTCCGCCTTGTGTCCAACAGTGCGCACATTATAGGCTGATTAACTAAGGTTCAATTAAATACATGTTGTTCAAAGGAGTATTCTCTTCAATGGGCTAACTACGATAAAATGAGGTAACCTTACTTATTTTAAGCGATCATTCACCACGCACTAATCCTTTTCAGTACAGAGTGTAATCAAACAGAAAGGACATGTCCAAAATTGGTTTTTTATTATTCAATAATTCTTACAAGGATAAATTAAATATATTTGGATAGAAATCCCAAAAACTAGTGGTTCTAACTGTGTCATACATTTTTAAAAGCCCCCAATTTTGAGAAAAATATTATCTTATTTTAGTGTGAATTTACTCCTAAAACGAACAAACCTTTCTAATTGTCTAGGATAATAAAATGAACACACCCCAAAAAATAATAATCTGGTGAAAATTGACACATGATACTGTACTGTCAATCAATGTTTGCTAGAAGGGTATGTGAATGTGAACGAAACGAATCTAATCAGATTATTCATTTACTGATTTAATATAATCTATACTAATATTAAAGCGGTTACCAAGAAGTGCATGTTTTAGTATAGTCTATAGGGGCTGCTTAGCAGGAGTAAATGTTGGCAACACCGAGTGAAGCTACTCGAGTGCTGGCAGGAAAGTTTTTGGAAGGAAGGAATTTGCATAGACAAGAGAAAACTGCCCGCCATTTTATGAATGGGATTAATATTGTCTTTTGCGGCGAAACGCGTTTTGATTTATGATTTTAATATTTCGGATTAATGTATTTTGAAACAATATATATATGTATACTAAAATTAAATAATTTATCATTTTTCTCTTAAATGGGTAGATCTAAAAATATTCTTTCAGTGGTTCCAAGTTTCATATTTTTGTAGCTTTTATTTGGGTGTAGTTTGGTTCCAGTTAGATTTTTCTTGGAATAAAAAACCAACTTCCAAATAAAAAGCGGACATCTCCTTTGATAAAAAATACATGTGCTTCCATAAAGTGAGGCCGTCTTTCAACATTACAAGCCATTATTTTTATCGGACCGTATCAGATGAAACCAAAGAACATCAAATACACCCAAATGTGGGGGAGCCTTTTTTATAAATTACTTGCTATTTGATGTTGGTTTTACTCGAGTTATTACTGACGCTCAAGTCTTCAAAGTTTTGTTGATGATTATGGTTGTTGATGGTTTTAAGCACTGGCTACACTAAGGCGAATCTCACTCGTATTTTTTTTTTCTGAATGATATCTTTACAGTCTACCTCGGAGGTTGTCGGCTGCTTAACCGGACTATTCTGTGGGCGCGTCAATAAACCGAGGCCTCCAGTCAGGGCATACAACTACTGTGAGGTACGGCCCTCGCTTAGGGTGTCGCTGGGGGATCTCGTCCACTCACCCGGCCCGCAGCAGGCGCACCGGCGGAGGGCGGACAATGTCCTCTTCCAGTCCCCCGAAACAGGTCCAGGGGTGACGGACTCGGGGACGTCCGTCACCCCCCACACATCAGGACCCGAGGTGGCGGCGCGTAGTGTTTCACGCGCGCCCCTCTTAGACGTCGCGGGGGGAGTCAAACACCTCACTGACCCGAGGTTCGTGGTGGCGGGCGACCCGTCGGGGGTTGCGGAAGGATCGTACGATCCCGCGACCCCCGGCGTGAGATGGAACACTAGGGTGGTTTTTAGTCAGTAAGAGTCTGACAGACCCCGCCGCCCGCCCCAGGGCGGCGGACATCCATGAGGATTTTCCACCCCAGAAAAAAAAAGGGTGTCGCTGGGGGAGGGCAGCAATGGACAGGCTGGATCGGATACACGGGACCCAACTGCCCGCATCGGTTGTTTTAATGATTAGAAATTCATGCGACTATTAGTCCCAATTTGAGCGCCAAGTAGAAACAAGTCCATGCAAGTTAGTTGTCATGGTCAGCGCGAGCAAAGTACGGGAGCGAATCTCGCTTAAGTTTGGCCAGAGTCTGTTCGACCTCTTTCAAGCTCACACAGAGTTCCGATTCATGAGCTGTAAACACGGCAAGTTGGCTTGATTAAATTTTTGACTATTATTAACCTCTCGAGCGCTTTACGAACACCGTTTGTACATAAGCAAAAACGCCTCGAGCGCCTTACGTACACCATCTGTACACAACAGACGTCGCTCATTGGACGTTGACTTTTATCATTTTGATTTTTTTTGTTGTGTACAGATGGTGTACGTAAGGCGCTCGAGGCGTTTTTGCTTATGTACAAACGGTGTTCGTAAAGCGCTCGAGAGATTAAAGATCTGATAAAGGTCCGACAGGCAGTCGCTCCATCGCAACACACTGGAACAACAGACTGGAAGCCGTCCCAAAAAATAGTTGGGAAAAGGCTTGACAGATGATGATATTGTTAAAGATACATTATCAATTTGTATTCAAACTGAATAAGCGCCTGTGGTAACAATGATGGGAACTACAATTATTCCATACTTATATATTATATAGCGTTAACGTAAACGTCCACTTACGTCAATTTCGTAAGTGAACGTTTACGTTAACGCTATCGAGTAGGTAAACATACTTGCATCAGGTCCTCAGTTGATATAAATAGCAAATTATGTGCGTAAGTTATTTTTTTAACTGTCACAAGACAAGAATATTTCTTCCAATATTTCAACCGTGAATGTTTATTCTTGCGGTTGAAGTATCTTACCTATACTTTTATCTGAATGCGAAAGTGTGGATAGTATCAACAAGCCATTTTGGTTCAGTAGGAAATCCTTTCCTCGTCGTGTCACCGTCTCAGGACGCGCTTTTGCCGGACGCGTCAACTGCAAAGTGATTCTGAGAGTTTTGCTACATAGCAAAATAAACCTACATACCTAGGTTGTGTTTATTATACTGTATATATTTTTCTAGGAAATAATATCAGTCAAGATGAATAGTGAATGCTGAAGCTACGTACCTAAGTACGCTGTTTTTGACAAATTTTAAAGTGCTGTATCTAGATTTTGAACTAGCTTCATCTTTCTGACTGACCGACCCCTTCAAAAGTGTAATTGGTTTATTTGAAACTAGCTGCGCCCCGCGGTTTCACCCGCATAAGTTTCAACCCCGTGGGAATATCGGCATAAAAAGTATCCTATGTGTTATCCTGCTTATAAACTATTTGTGTGCCAAATTTCATCCAAATCCGTTTAGTAGTTTTTGCGTGAAAGAATAACAAACATCCATCCATCCATCCACCAATCCATCCTTACAAACTTTCGCATTTATAATATTAGTAGGACTAGCTGCACCCCGCGGTTTCAACCGCATAAGTTGCGATCCCGTGGGAATATCGGGAAATAAGTATCCTATATGCTAATCCTGGTTATAAACCATCTGCGTGCCAAATTTCATCCAAATCCGTTTAGTAGTGTTTGCGTGAAAGAGTAACAAACATCCATCCATCCATACAAACTTTCACGTTTATAATATTAGTAGGATAGTAGGAAGGAAGTAGGATACATGCTTTGTGTTTGTGTTTTGATGACTGATGATAGCCGAGTCTACCTTAAGTTTTTGCCGGAGAGCTATAACCTATCATTTTGATAAACTGTTAGCATGTATAAGCACATGTCCCAAAACCGTGGGGGATGCTATAAGTACTAACCTATGTTCTAAGCTTACTCTACATTTTGAACTGACCTAAATAAGGTTGTGCTAGAAGTGTGCACACCGCACATGAAATCGATTGCCGGCTTGAAGACGTTAGGCCATTATAGACCGGCTCTGAGACTGTCGACGTTGAACACATTTAGATATTTATAGGAAAAACGGAAGAAACATTTCCGATCAAATGGAGGTTAAAAGGAAGTACAAATAAATCTTTTTGAATAATAATATTTGTATACAAGTGTCACTTATAAAATGTAAAGCTGTTTTTTTAATACCATCTTTGAACAAATATTAACATTTCCATTGATTTCTATCTAATTTAGATGACTTTATTTTCTTTCTGTAGGTACTCAGAGCATGTATTCATGTTTGCCCTTCACCTTCGCCAATGACATTCAAAGTATAAGTACTTTTAAAGAAATGACGCCCGCCATCTTTTGGTCCTTCGAGCCGGATGCTCTAAACGTTTTGATTAGAGTCTATAACACTCAACGGGGCCCTTAAACGTCGAGACTGTCTCGGTCTTTTCATAAGAAGCAAGTATTAGTCTATAAAAATACTCGTAACAATGTTATGTTATGACAGATGGTGCACTTAACTTGTTTTCTGTTAATAATATCTAGTTTTATGGGTAAAGTAGCCAAAGTAGCGGGAGTTTATATTGTAAGGTTATTTTGAGGTCACTCGTGGACTACTCAAAAAATGTGTATATGGCATGAATTTCTAAATTGATCCATTTACGAATTAAAACCAAATTCAAATTTATTTATTTGTACACTTTGGTGTAATTTAGTGGTACATGATAGTATAAAATAAAAATAACTATATTGTGTCACTATGTGTTGCCTTGCAAGGCGTACAAATATTGTTTACCCATTAGGTAATAGTTACTGATTATCATTGATGTCCTAAACTTTGGACACAATTATTTCATTCATCATCATTGTAATATTTTGAATACAATGTGAAGTACACGGTGTGAATATGAACTAATTGACTTATGATTTATGCTCATCCAACCCAAAAGCTATCTTTGTTCGGAATTTCACAACCTGCATTTCAAATAAACAAATAACAAATTAACATATAATTATTTTAATTTATATTATGACAACTCAGTCGTAGATTGTTACAAAAACAACTTTTCCATGAATTAATTTACAATTTGCGTGGGACGAATACCTTCTGGTAACTGCTAACCTTAATTACGGTTCATACTGTATATCATAACATTTCGTTATGACAACATTTAGCTTGACTTGTGCATGTTTTCTGTTCCACCCACACTCACGTTTATATGCCAGGCGTTCACCAGCGAACGTTGTTGACTAACTCGTGTTTCTAAAGTTCGTTGTGGATCAAAAGACCACGTTTGTTTGTTTTTAATTAGTTTTGTTACTTAAATACAACACATAGGGTATAACATAATCAGCCTTTAATATTCCCATAGCTAGGATACAGGCCTCCTCTCTGTGAGATGGCATGGTAGATCTCACATATTTGTGGTTTTAGGACATGCCGGTTTTCTCAGGATGTTTTCATTCACCGTTTTGAGAGCAATGGTGATGAAATAATCTACACAAAGTAAACCGCTGGGTTCGAACCTACGGCCTTCAACTCGTAAGCAGCGGCCATTACCACTGGGCCACCACTGCTTCTGGTTTTCTCATCCTTTACATAGGGTAGACTATATTTTATAAATTATTTATTAGAATACCTATACGTTGTACAAATTAGATTTTATATCTGTGATATTAGTGTAATGTAAATTGTGAATATTCGTATGCCGCTTTTACCTGCGGATGTGCCCTGAACATACCATACCTACCATCCTTGTACTATATCCCACGAATAAATATATTTGCCTTTGATTTTTCTTTTTAATAAACAAAGCAATTAAACCATTTAAAGGCACTTTTGAATTGTCAAAGAATCGGTAAGTTAGTCAGAAAGTTGAAGCTAGTTGCCCATTCCAAAACGTAGATAATAATATCTATGGAGAAGAACGGGCAAGAAACTGGAAGGACACTCTTTTAAATCAAGATATTAAAAAAACCTGGGTACATAACATAACTTTCTCATTACTGGCAATAGTTCCATACTTCTCTATGTGTTGCTTTATCGGGCCAATTCATCATGAAAACTTCCAATTCGTCATGTCTAGGTCTGCCTTGGTGACAAGGTCCGTCTTCCAGCAACCACTATCTATGTGACATTTTCCAAGTTATTTTCATAAACAACTTGTATTAAAATGAAGTTGGGCTTAAAGTAATTAAGCTATGAAAACTCGTTAAGGTTAGACTTTAAATAGAGCAGTAACACTTAGATTATAGGGCAAGTCTTTATTAAAACTAAACTAATTTTCTAGACGTTAATCTAAATAAAAACAACTTCGTCTCGAGTTAAGTCTTTCAGTGTGTTGGTTTTAAGCATTTGGATTTAAAGTTTAATTGGTTATTTTAACTATTCTGGAGATCGTGTTTTGTTTTTATATTTATTATTTAATTAAACTAACAGATTTTCACTACCTTGGCTTGGAGAGTGTGAAAAGATTCTGCTGGCGGGGAAGGATTGTGTTTTGTTTTCGTCGTGTTTGGTGAGAGGGGTAGGCAAGGAGGAGCGGGTGATACTTGTTTTTTTTTGGGGTTGCTGCACGCTCTTAAGCCGTAAGGTTTTTTTTTTTTTTTAAGCAGTAGGTAGAAGGTATGTCTGAATGATCTTCTTACCTTGATATTTATACATATTGCATGTCTCGTTTCAGAAGATTTGGGACAGATGACGAATTATCCTACTATCCTACTAATATTATAAAGTGAAAGTTTGTATGGATGGATGTGTGTTTGTTACTCTTTCACGAAAAAACTACTGAACGGATTTGGATGAAATTTGGCACACGGATGGTTTATAACCAGGATTAACATATAGGATACTTTTTATCCTGGTATTCCCACGGGATCGAAACCTATGCGGGTGAAACCGCGGGGCGCAGCTAGCAATAATCTAAGATTACATAGGAGACAATCTTTTGTTGATGCTAATTAGTTATTGCATGATTGTTTCTACTAGAGCAGTGGCTGCCCAGTGGTAATAGCAGCGGCTTACGAGTTGTAGGTCGTAGGTTCGAACCCAGACAGGCGCTTTACTTTGTGTAAATTATTTCATCACCACTGCTCTTTAAATGGTGCAGGAAAATCATAGTGAGGAAACCGGCATGTCCTAGAAGCAAAAAATTTGAGGACATGTGACATCTACCAACCCGCACTGGGCCCGTGTGGTGGATTAGGGCCCACTCCTTCTCACAGAGAGGAGGCCTGTGTCCCAGCAGTGGGAACATTCTAGGCTGATTATAGTTTCCACTAGGATTCGGCTCTTTCTTACAAAAGGTATTATAAAATTCTCCTTTCAATGAATGAATTACCTGTCACAGAAATATTTTCAATAAGACCAGTTCGAAGAAACAGTTTCATGAGATTTCCCGGAAAGACTTAACTATCAAATTGTTCTAGGAATAGAATTGAAAGAGACAGATACTATTATGTCCTTCCTACTTAAATCATTGATAGGTACATTATTAATGCTTGGACTTTGCTTAAACGTCCCTAAATAACAGACATATCTTTTCATAGCCACATTTTATCTGGCAGATTTACTTGTGAGACACTTTTAAAGCAAACTGTTAAGAATTTTCATCATAATCATGGTCAGCCTATATTATTCCCACTGCTGGGACACAGGCCTCCTCTCTTCGAGAGGGAGTGGGCTATAATTTAACACGCGGGCCCAGTGCGGTTTGCTAGATGTCACATGTCTTCGAATTTTTGGTTTTAGGACACGGAAACGGTGACCGATGGTGGTGACCGATTCACCGTTTTGAGAGGAGTGGTGATAAAATAATTTACACAAAGTAAACCGCCTGTCTGCGTTTGAACCTGGGATTTAAGGATTTTAGTGAAGGGTTATTTATTTTCTTTTATTAATGAATTTATGTTACTTTTATTAACTGCTTCGTTAGTATAGTGGTTGCAAGCGCTGTTGCTGAGCATGAGGTCCTGGGTTCGTGTCCAGGTTGAGTAAAGTGTTATACGGTTTTTCCATCTGGAATTTCGTAGCCCAGAGTCTGGGTTTCTGCCCGGTTGACGGCAATAGGTTCGCACCCCATTTACATAGGGCTTAAAAGTTACTGACGGCCTCTGCCCTCTGCACATGACTGATGCTGTGGTTTTATTTATTTTCTTGTACCTATTTTAATGCGTCTGGGGTATAGAAGCAACGCAAGCTTCTTTTTTCCTAATAATATTTCTATTCACTAAACTAATATCCACTTATATGACAAAAGTGCTCCATAACAGAATAATCGTGCAAGGTTCTCACATTTCCTGAAAAGGCCAACTATTGACGTTCGAATTTGTAAAGATATTTCTTTGCCTGTACTTGATTGAGATTGATTGCACACCGCTTATTGAATGGGGTTCTCTGCGATCGTTTGACGCGGAATAATGTGCTTCTCATGCTTTGTCGTCTTGTGCCTGTTATGGTTGAAATGGTTATGTAGATCGTGCATTGTTGTGGGGAAAATAAATGGGGTGGGTATTTAATTATATATTTATATTTAATTGGAGTTTTCTGTCAGGCTAGCCCCCTATTACATAGGATTTAAACGTAACTGGCAAAATATGGGTGTACTGTAGGCACTTCTTTGCCTAATCTTTCGGGAAAAACAGGCGTGACGCTGTGTTATTATTCTATATTTAAAATTTAAAACAAAGGGAGACACTTCCTTGAATTGGAAGAAGGTAGTCTTTGGGAGGGAGGGCAAATGATTCATTATCATCATCATTCGTCATTTCAACCGAAAGACGTTCCCTGCTGGACATAGCCCTCCCCCAAGCACCTCCACTTCGACCGGTTCTGTGCTTCCTGCATCCAACGGGTCCCCGCGGCTTTAACAGGGTCGTCGGTCCACCTTGTAGGAGGTCTTCCAACGCTACAAATGATTCAGTCCGAAAGATATCCCACAATGATACTAGGATTTATTTTTACCTATCATAGGACCGTTATCAATCAGACACCAAAATCTTACAAGAACACAAGGATTAAAAAATGCTGTAAGTTTTAGCTTTGCTACAGAATATAGGCCGCAAGACAAATATTAAACCCACACACCATTACACAGACAGCGTGAGTCTTTGCTTCAATCGATAATTCAAAAATACTCGTTGAATATTATACAAGACTATTTTTCTACAAAAATTATGCGTATTTTCCTAATATTTTAGAATGAAAGGCAGTAAGTAGAGCGTACCAGGTGTTTTTCATCCGGCGCAAGTCGTAAATGTGGATCATTGGAATGGTTACTGTTGCATTTACTAAATATGGTTGGGAAGAGGTCTAAACCCGGTATTTACATAGTATAGTTTTATATAATAATGTCAAGAATATACCTAAGTAGATAACTTAAAACTCCGTTCCACGTTGGTATCCTTCTAAGAGGTCGTGGCGAAACGAGAAAAAACGTAGGTCATCATCTGCCTAACCTTTTCCTAACTATGTTGGGGTCGGCTTCTAGTGTAACCGGATACAGCTGAATAAGAGTATTTTAAATGGAGAGACTGCCTATCTGACCTCCACAACCCAGTTACTGGGTAATAAGATACAAGGGGTATCTTAGACTAATTGTCTGATTTTCGGGCTTCTGGCGACCCGTAACGACTGTCAAAGGTCCACGAATGACAGCCGGGACCAACGGCATAACGTGCTTACCGAGGCACGGAGGGGTCTTGGTATGTGAAGATGGTCACCCATCCACGGACCAACCGCGGCAAGCATAGCTTACCCTGATCGATCGACCCGTGTGGCTGTTATTACTTTGCCACCAGCCCCTAGCCCGAGAAAAAACGTACATAACATACATAATCAGCCTATAATATTCCCACTGCTGGGACACAGGCCTCCTCTCGGTGAGAGTCAATGGGCCGTAATCCACCACACGGGCCCAGTGCGGGTTGGCAGATGCCACATGTCTTCGAATTTTTGTTTCTAGGACATGCTCGTAAAAAACGTAGTAAAAACGTGCTTGCGTCTATTTGGTCATGCATCCTTCGAAACCTAATACTAAATAAAACCATGCCGTATACAAAGAGCCTTACCTGTTTTTTGTTCTACGTTTGAAACGTTCATAACAAGTTGTGTTCAAAGTTATTTCAATCATTTAAAAACTTTTCAATAATATAAGGGGAAAAATAATGACTAATAATAACAACCCATAAAACAAGCATTAATTTAAGAGAAAATATTCGGTCCACCAATATTGTAACTTCATATCCGATAATAGATTTTTTAATTAAATTTCTTGGTAAGTTTACTTCCAAAGCCTCGTAAATCCATCGAAGCTAAATCGTAAAATTCTAATGGATACTGACTACTTAAATCAAACGATTTTATATGGGCACTGAGCAAAATAGAACATTTTTGGAGTGGTTTTCGTGCAAATGATGTACTGTAATGTCTGCTATAAAAATGAAAGGTTCGTGGAAGTGGATTAAGGAAATGTTGCTTATCAAATAAGTACTAAATCTGAGAGTCAATAGTTACCTGATGTTTAATGAGTTGTCCATTTTGGACCAAAATACCAAACAAACTCACGTCATCCGCCAAGCCTTTTACCAACTATGTTGGGGCCGTCTTCCAGTCTAACCGGATGCAGCTGAATACCACAGTATTTTACATGGAGCGACTGCCTATCTGACCTCTACAAACCAGCTACTGGGTGATATGAAACCCCTTAGTAAGACTGGTTGTCAGACTTTCGGGCTTCTGACGACCCGTAACGACTGTCAAATATCGACGAATGACAGCCGGACTACGGACCAACGCTTAACGTGTTTTCTGAGGCACGGAGGGGTATATAAAGGTGGTCACCCATCCATGGATCAAACGCGGCAAGCGTAGGTTAACCTGATCGAACGACCCGCGCGGGTGTTATTTACCAACAAGCCCCTGCAAACAAACTGTATTATGTATAATATATTATTTATTTTACTTGTATTTAATACATTGGCTCAGGAAAGAGTTAAGTAGAAAAAGGAAAAGGAGGCATTTGGCCTGCAATTGTATTTAATGCGACGCACAGACAGAGTTTTTGGGTGCATCTTTCCTACTAGATTTACTCTTGAATGGCCTCCATTTGAGTGTAAAATCAGCGTAGAACTTCTGAAATAGCCCGCAGTGAACTACTTCGTTTCTATCGTAAATGTTGCTTAGCATAATCAGCTTATAATGTTCCCACAGCTGGGACACAGGTCTCCTCTCGGTGAGAGCGAGTGGGCCGTAATCCACCACGCGGGCCCAGTGCGGGTTTGTAGATGTCACATGTCTTCGAATGTTTTGGCTCTAGGACATGCCGGTTTCCTTACGATGTTTGCCTGTACCGTTTTGAGAGCAGTGTCGATGAGATAATTTACACAAAGTAAAGCGCCTGTCTGGGTTCGAACCTACGACCTGCAACTCGTAAGTCGTGCCGGTTCCACACAGCCACCACTGCTCTTAAATGTTGCTTGTTTGAACGCAATAAACCCTACCATCATTAAGATCGAAACTTGTTAGCATAATCTCGATAAATTATGACTTCCATTAAAATTCCCGAGATTAGCGCTATAAAAATAGTTATAATAGGCTTAATTTATAGAAAGCCGCCGATCTAAAGAGGTGCGAACTGTTTAACTCTTTTGTCGGGCTGGGTTAGGCTTAAATTAAATTTTCCTTCCTATGAATGGGACTTTAATTTTCGAAGAATTTTGATGAAGGAATTTGACCTTTTTTTCTAAGTTATGAATATAATTCCTTATTAAGTAGGGAATAGGAGTAATGTAATGAAAAGCTTTGATAGAGTAATGAACACAGTCTTATAAATAATAATTTAATATAATAATCGTTTATTTTTGTACGGAATATAAGGTAGTACAAGCTATCGTCTTAAGAGTAAGTTCTACAACAGTGACAAAAGTTCAAGGTCGAACTTCGGACTCCTATAGGTAATAAGTCTGTATCTTCGAACCCAATGTTAATGTTAATAAAAACTTTAGGTAGAAATTATTTAGTTATAGAAACTTCATCTGGTGGATTGCCTCGTTAGTATTGTGGTCGCAAGCGCTATTGATCACGAAGTCCTGGGTTCAATTCCCGAGTCGGGCAAAGTGTTATTAAGTTTTTTCATCTGCAGAATTTCTATTGATCGCAATAGGCTTGCCCCTGTTACATGGGACTTGAACAACTGGCAAAATGTGGGTGTACTATAAGTGCACCTCTGTCTAACCCTTCGGGAAATATAGGTGTGATGTTGTATATATTAATTTGGTGGATGTTACTATTAGTGGTGCCAGCCAATAGTGATTTGCATCTGGGTTGAGTAGCGAACGGCGTAACCTAAATATGTCATCATTTTCATCATTTCAGCCGATAGACGTCCACTGCTGGACATAGGCCTCCCCCAAGTGTCGCCACATTGACCGGTCCCGTGCGACTCGCATCCAGCGGATTCCCGCAACCTTCACCAGGTCATCGGTCCACCTAGTGGGAGGCCTTCCAACGCAACGTCTTCCGGTTCGCGGTCGCCACTCCAGAACTTTTCGGCCCCATCGGCCATCCGTTCTGCGAGCAATGTGCCCTGCCCACTGCCACTTAAGTTTGGCAATTCTTCGGGCTACGTCGGTAACCTTGGTTCTCTTGCGGATGTCCTCATTTCTGATTCGATCACGCAAGGAAACTCCGAGCATAGCCCTCTCCATTGCCCTTTGAGTGACTTTAAGCCTTCTGATGAGGCCCATTGTGAGCGACCACGTTTCAGTCCCGTATGTGATCACTGGCAACACACACTGGTCATAGACTTTCGTCTTGAGACACTGTGGTAAGTTGGACGAGAAGATACCGCGCAGCCTCCCGAACGCCGCCCAGCCGAGTTGGATTCGACGATTGACCTCTTTCTCGAAGTTAGACCTACCTAACTGGACCGTTTGTCCCAGGTACACATAATCGTCTACAACTTCGAGTGTTGAGTCTCCGATCTTGATAGGAGTGGGTGTGACATGGGCATTCAGCATGATCTTGGTTTTGTCCATGTTCATTTTAAGACCCACTCTTCCGGAAGCTCTGCTGAGGTCATCGAGCATTATACTGAGGTCCTCCATGGTCTCAGCCATGACCACTATATCGTCGGCAAACCGAAGGTGAGTGATGTACTCGCCATTGATGTTGATGCCTAGCCCTCTCCAGTCCAGAACCTTGAAGACATCCTCTAGTGCAGCGGTGAACAGTTTCGGAGATATGACGTCTCCCTGTCTCACCCCTCGCTGCAGAAGGATAGGTTCGGAAGCTTGGTCCTGAAGTCGGACTGACATGGTGGCGTTTTTGTACAAACACTTCAACACCTCGATGTACCGATAGTCGATTTGGCACCGTTGGAGAGACTGCAGTACAGCCCAGGTCTCGATCGAATCGAAGGCTTTCTCGTAGTCCACAAACGCTAAACAGAGTGGCAGGTTATACTCTTCGGTCTTCTGTATAACTTGCCGCAGCGTATGTATGTGGTCCACGGTGCTAAAGCCTTTTCGGAAACCGGCTTGTTCGGGAGGCTGAAAATCGTCAAACCTGCGCGCGAGACGATTCGTGATGACTCTTGAAAACAACTTGTAGACATGGCTTAGAAGTGAGATGGGCCTATAATTCTTCAACCGGGCATTGTCGCCCTTCTTGAAGAAGAGTACCACCACACCCCTGCACCATGCCTGTGGCGTTTTCCCCTCGAGTATGACGGAATTAAACAGCTTCTGAAGGGCCTCAAGTACCGGTTTTCCACCCGCCTTCAGGAGTTCGGCCGTAATTCCGTCATCACCTGGTGCTTTGTTGTTCTTGAGCTGTTTCAGAGCCATCCTAATCTCGTACAGGCTGAAGTCCGGGATGTCTTCGGTATAGTGTCGGGTCAGTCTAGCTCTTGGGTCGTTTGCTAGATCTACAACGGGTTTACTGGTTGACGTGTACAACTGTCCATAGAAGCTCTCGATCTCCCTCAGAAGCTCCGGTTTGGCGGATAAGATCCTACCATCGTCGGTCTTCAGTTTCGTGAGCTGGCTCTGCCCAATAGCCAGATCTCTTGCAAATACCTTGGAGCCTTTGTTCCGCTCGATCGCGTCTTTGATACGCTCGGTATTAAAGCGGCGGAGGTCGCTCTTCAAGGATTTAGAGATCCGTCTATTGAGCTGCCGGTATTTCCACGCCTCGTCTGGAGACTGCAGGATCATCTCACGCCGCTCCTTCATGAGCTTGAGAGTGTGATCGGAGAGCCTCTTGTTCTGATCTGTACGACGTGTCTTAAAGAACTTAGACCCGGTCGTATGGACAGCTTCCACGAACCCATCGTTGTATTCGTCCACTGAGCTTCCTAGGCACTCGAAACGGTTCTGGAGTTCAAGCTGAAAGCTCTCGGGGTTATGGATCCGGATCTGTGCTGGACGGAGCGTAGACTTCATCAGTCGAGACCTTTCAAGCTTGATATTGATGTTCAATGTGCCTCTTACCATGCGGTGATCGCTCCCGGTTTTCAGCGTATTGATCACTGAGACATCATTGAACATTTGCTTCTTGGTTGACATGATGAAGTCAATCTCATTTTTAGTTGCACCATCGGGGCTCTGCCAGGTCCACTTCCTGTGCTCACGCTTTCTGAAGAAGGAGTTCATCATATAGAGGCCCTCCTTCTCCATAAAACTAGCCAGTTGGTGGCCCCGGTGATTTCGACGTCCAACTCCAAATTGCCCCACCTGCAGCTCATCCCCGTCTCGCTTGCCCAGTTTCGCGTTGAAGTCCCCCATGACCACGGTAAAGTGAGTTTTGAAACCATGCATGGCTTTAGAAATGTCCTCATACATGGTCTCCACTTCGTCGTCGGGGTGTGCCGAGGTCGGGGCGTAGACCTGTATGACCTTCAGCAAATATCTTGAGGATATTCTGAGTATAAGGTACGCTACCCTGGTCGACACACTCTCGATCTTCACCACGTTGTTCACAAGGGACTTGTGGACGATAAACCCAACACCACCCTGGGACTGCCGGTCACCCTCTCGGAAATAGAGCAGGCTGCCGGATTTCAGGATTATCGTGTCCTCCCCCTCTCTTCGGACTTCAGATAATCCTACAATACTCCATCGCAGCCTGCTCAACTCCTCTTCGAGTTCCGTTATCTTCTCGTCGGTCCGGAGCGTACGCGTGTTATATGTTGCCAGGTCCAGTCGTCGTTGGTATTGGCAGCCGGATCCCATCCGGAGATTCCTCGCACCCCTTGCCACGCCGTAACCTCGACCGCTGCCGTAGTCGAGGGTAGACGGGCTGCCGGGCACTAGGGGCCATTTCTGCAATGTGCTATCCATTGGGGGGGGTTTGCCATAATCGCCACGCTTGGCAGGCGGGTTGGCGATCGCAGAATAGTTCTTACAAAAAGACAGAGAGCGCTGCTGCCCATTCTCTGGTAAGTCCCTTAGTCGCCTCTTACGACACCCACGGGAAGATATGGGATGGTGCTATTCTTTGTGTCCGACACCAAACGGACAACCGACACCAAACGGACAAATATAAATATGTGATATTGACGATTTAGGGGTTGATGGAACAGAGTGTAAAGTTCACTTATCCTCCATAGAAAAGGGAGGATCCTCCGACCAGACAGGTGTTGTGTCTGGCGGGCAATTGCCCAACGTTTGATGTTGGGAAATTGTATCTATGCTAATTGCGCGGTAAACTCTGCTTGCGAGATGCAGGATTTGCGTGACGTCAGTATGACGCGTTGTTCGCATGTGGCGTTGTAATTGATTGGCTAAAATGTCTTATTACAACCAACTACCGCGATTTCGTCGGCGTAAAATTTCCTGTTTTGACATAAAATATATCCTATGACACTCGGCAATAGAGTAGCTTCCCAGTAGTGAAATAATTTTTCTAATCACATCTCAGTGATGGGATCAGTGGTACCTATATAAAAAAATATTTTATTTATTTATCTTTTATTATTTATTTATTTCAGCTGACGTAGGCCTATAAATACATAAACACACATATTTTTATTATGAAGTAGTAGTATAGTTTATACTAATCGTATAGATATTAGTATCCAAACAAAAGCATATTGTCATGAAAAGTAAAAGAAGGCATATCGAGAAGCAAGAGAAGTTGGTGTCAAATACAAAAATTCTAGTGACTATTTTCGATTTTCCGCATTCGCAGCTTGATATGAATCCACGAGCTAAAATAAAAGTCTCTCTCAGAGATTGCATTGTCAACTCGTAACTGTCCCCATAATTTTGCACCGCCTGTAAAAGGAAATCAATAGTTTAATCTCGTGCAGTTATCGCTCTACTGTGTACACTGTACGTCAATTAAAACAGCCCACACGACTCTCTTTCTTTGCGTGAACAATTTTCTCGATGCACGAATAAATCTGCTGAAGACAATCAAGTATTAATGACGATGAATCGTTTTTGTTACAGTGTAAGGACTGACTCATTTGTTTTCGGTGTTTAGTTGTGTTTGATTGCGTGTTTTCTTGTATGGTTTGTGTGGAATCTTATAGGGCTCCTTTAATCATACATTTGTCGCAGACGGATTGTCTAATCGGCTGTTTTACAAATCAGCTGCCGTGATGTTAAACGGCTGAACGATGGTTAGTTGCAACCAATTTATCAGGGTGCCCTAGCTGAGTTTTTGCGACCCATTCGACATTATAAGCCACACCAAACGCTTAATGTGACTGCAGATAAGCAATTCTGCATTAAGTCTTAACGTGGATAGTAGTTTTGTTTAAAGTAGCGCAATGGCAATCCATTAAATAACGTTGTTGTACCGCTAGCTGTTTTACAAAAGTAAAACAGCTAGCGGTTATGTAAAATAGCTAACCGTGAGACCCAGACTTACGCCTTCTTCTCACCTACTTACTTCTTTTTTAATTTTACTGTAAGGTCATCAATATATGTTTTTTTTTAATTACTGAAAGTTGTATCTTTATTAAGTGCCTTGGAACAAAACTTTCCCACTAAAGTGAGACAGTTATGTATTTTATATTATTTTTTTTATTATTATTTAATATTTATGTACGTGTGTACATAAATAGTAAATAATAAATAAATAATAAATGTCTGTTTATATATGTGTATATATAAACAGACAAGAAATAAAACAGAACAGAAAAAATAGGTACAGAGGTGATGCTTATTTCATAAGAAATCTCTTACAGCACATCCGAGACAGGACAATAGATACAGATATTATATTAATTATTATAATAATAAAATAATAATAAAAAATAAATAGTAATAAAAAAAATATAAATACCTATATAATAAAAATCTTAAAAAAAAATGTGTGTGTGTGTATTTATATTATATATATTTATACTTTTTTTTTCTTTATAATTTTTTTATTTATTAATATACAACGTGCCGCTACAATGGCCACATTAATTTAACACACGGGTAGGGCTAGTGGTCGGTAATCTTAAAAGTTACAACATAAAAAAAACCTAACTTGAAAACTCCCACTTGCACCGCTCGCCGCCACAGGGCTCTCTCTCTTTCCTTCAATTCGTCTTCTATTTGCACGTTATTTGTTTTAATTACATTAATGCGATGTTATGATCCGTGCCCCCGGCAAATGACCCCTGCGCTACAGTTCTTTAAGTCAGGTTGCTCTAAGATGCTATTTTAGAAAATTGTTAGTAAATAAATAAATATAAATGTTTAATTGAATTAAAATATATTCATACAACTAAGACGCGAAGCCGTATACGTGTGTTAAATTAATGTCGCCATTAAAGCGCCACGCTGTATTATATTATTATTATTTTGATATTATATTATTTATTTCATTTATTGTTTTTTTTTTATTTGTTATTATTATTCTTTATAAACTTTTTGATAATCCCCTTTTGGAAATATGATAATAAAAATACTCGCACGAGAAATACACCCAACTGTATACAACATAAATTATACAGTTCCTAAAGTTGGAGTTCAGTATATCCTCCACTGGCTTAATAAAGCTTAATCAATGTCCGATATCTTGAAGGAGTTCTAAAACTTCATTCAACGCAATGTTAACTTAGCAAACTAGAAGTGAAGTTGAAATCGTGGCTTGAGTTCAAATAACCATACGGTTCATTTAAATTGTTCTTTAGAAAATCCTCTAGTATACGGGTATATTAAAAATTAACTATGAGTGAACTGAATCAGTGAAAACCTTATTCGTAACGGGTTTTCATTTCTTTTGCTACGTTTCCTTGTATTTTAGCGTGTAACTGGTGAAATATGTGTTATTCAAATATAATATGAATATATTTCTGGAATTATTTAGAAATTTGACACACAGATAGTTTATAACCAGGATTAACACAGGATACTTTTTATCCCGATATTCTTACGGGATCGAAACTTATGTGGGTGAAACCGCGGGGCGCAGCTAGTATTACAAATAATTATTTTGTTTTAAATAAAACGGTTGAAACTGAATGTTAACAATATAGTATTTAATTAATCTTTTAAAAATAACATTAAATGCTGATTTTTCAATCATCTGATAACTTTATTCAAGGAGTAATTTAGACATTTTTACAGTTATTTCATACAAAAACTGTCAAATCTCCACGACTAAGAATTATGTGTCGATTGAAAAATCAGCCCAAAAGAAATAAAATAAAACAATATCGTAATAGGAACGGCTAATCAGAAGGCCAATTCCCGTAACTAACGTGGATTATGAAAAACATGAGACCGGAATGCGATGACATTGTGAATAGACTAAAAAACGGTATTCTGCTAATCTTAAAATTCGGTTTGTTCACATTCAAGTCGCAATATCATTGCAGTCTAGTCTCATAGCCGTCAATTTTGTTCTCGTTTACGAAATTAAACATATTTTCATGTTGTTTCAATGTACGCAGACGAATATTGTGATATTTAGTGATACTTTAATTTTTAGCAACCTTATTTCCTGATTTTTTTAATGTCTTTATTAGTTTGCTTGATTAAGTGCATACTTATAGTATTTTCATTTCCCGTTTGTTATTTTATATCTTTGACAATATAAAATCATTAAAATAAATAATCGGCCAGAAAGCTAACATGGAACGTATTGGTCGATGTCAAAAAGAGACGGCATTATATTTTTTACTAATGTCAAACTATAATTCAATAATTTTAAATAATTTCTTTTCGTACTAAATTATATTATAAAGATTTACCTATTGCATTTTATTTATAACTACATTGATTTTCTCAACTATTGTACCTAGCCATCGCAGTATTTTTCAATATTATAAATTATATCAGAATGGATGTCAATTGCGTCAAAATCAGAGTTGCCATTTGGCGAATAATTTCCCGACATGCGGGTAAATTCAGTTATTAGATGTGTGACTACGGTTATAGCTATTTATTAAGGACTGAATAATAAATATTATTATATTTGTATTAAATCGATAAGTTGATACATGTCCGATCCGATAGGCAGATCGAACTTCAGTCAGAAACGGCACTTACACTGTTTTCGATCGTATTGTCCATCCGACTATCTAAAGGTATTTTCGCCCTTATTTTCTATCTGCTCCAATAAGCGACCGAGTTGAGTAGCTAGGCCACACGCTCGAACTAGGAGAAGCTAGAACGACTGAATTTTATATAAACGGACAGAAGAATCGGACGAATACAGAGTGCATCCGATCCAATAATCGTCGATCGGTACCTATCCAAATCGTTTCTGGTTGGGATAAAGAGAGTAAAGGAATGAGAAAGTTGTCAACTAGAACCTTTTTTTCAGTTATTGTAAACTGTTTTTCCGTTAAGGTAGGTAACTAAAGTTGTATTTTTTTCAATTATTTTCTGGTTATGGATCATTGAGGCCTACCTACACACTTCTTTGGATTGAATTTAGAGTTATGACGGAATAGATGAAGTTAGATTCCCTCCTTTGGCTTACCATAGTCATGTAAAAAGTGAGTATTTTTATCGTGGTTGTGGGTAATAGACGATTATTTACTAGCAACTCTATCATATCCGCGCGAAACTCGAATGTGTGTAGTGTGAGTGTGAATCATCGTAATTTTTTACAAGCTTTTTGTTTTTAATATTATGGCCCGCCAAGTGACGCCTCGCCAATTGGAGCTCCTTCTAGATTTTCTAGAGGAGCACCAATCATTGGCGTTGGGCAAGGTGAGAGGCAGGGAGGGCAATGCCCTGTCCAAGAGGCTCTGGAGACAGTGCGCCGATATTTTGAATGCCGATGCCGGTGGACTGTCCAAATCTGGGCCAGAGTGGAAGAAGGTAAGTAACTTATTGTATCCAGTAGCTGTAATCGCATGAGAGTCGGAAAACAACAAATACATCATTTATTTTGTTTGCAGTACTACAACCAGTACAAAAGCCGGACGAAGGCCAAGTTGAGGCAAATAAAGGAGGGCCGAACAAGGACTGGTGGTGGGCCAGCACCCCAAATGTCGTTGTTCCCCCTCGAAGAGCGCCTGATCAGCATCGTGGGAGGATGCAGTTCGCCTCTACCAGTCAGGCATAACCCACTGCATGCTCTGGTAAAAAACTGTTGATAAGTTATAGGTAGGTAGTTTTGGTAGTCTTCACATATTGAACATCATTTTGCCTGTACTCCTAAGAGTTATTATTGAATGTATGATTTATTTGACTAGTCTTTCGAGCCGACAACTGATGATAGTGGTGGTCATGATGAAGTAATTATGGTGCACCAGGACGCCGACCTGCCTACTGTCACGCCTACTGCGAGACAAATAGATATCGAGTGAGTTTACAGTAAAGTATAACATCACAAAACTAAAACAATAAGTACCTAATTATAGAATTATGTGTTTATAATGAAAACCATTACTTTTAGATATTTAGAAGTCCTTTCTGACGCTGCTAGCTGTTCTGAGTAAGTTAACCCAAGAACATAAATTTATCATTATTACTTAGGTATACATAGTTCAAGATTACTTATATCTAAAACGATCCCTGTCGTTTACTGTAGAAATGGAGTAGCTGGGAAAAGTCGGGGACCAGTAAGATGAACAGTTTTTATGAGTCTTACACAAATTATTCAAGATCATCACAAAATCAAATAATTATAAGTAGATACCTACCTATATAATATTCTTTTTTAAGAACCGAAACCCTCCGAAGCGTCGCCGTCGTCATCGTCGCTCGTCTTCCCCCAAAGGTTACGAAATACCTTTTTATTACAAGCTTTATAAGTAATAATTATTATTAACTTGCTTCTTTTAAGTCACATCATCATCATTTCAGCCGAAAGACGTCCACCGCTGGACATAGGCCTCCCCAAGCACTACTTCTTCTTTTAAATATTTAATGTGTATTGTTGATTGGTTGACTATTGATAATAATGCAACTGGTTACTGGTTTTAGATAACAAAGAAGTTGACGCGGCCGAACAACAGCTAATAAGAATGGAGCAGTCTCGAATAGAGGTCGACAGAGAGTTGGCACAGGCCATGAACAGGCATGCCTCTGCTATGGAAGAAATAGCAAGGGCTGCAAACCGTTTTGTCGGCCTCTATGAGGAGACTCTTCGGCTGCGACGACGTAGCGCAAGTGTAAGTATATAAGCGAATAATTAATCGAACAATCAGACTCGCAATAGGATTTTTTGTAAAAAAATTGTTTATTTTTAGAATTCAAGCAACAGCAGCATCAGAATTGCCGAGTAGTATTCTGACCAAGGTATGTAAATGGAATTTGTGAACGTATTACTAATTATTAGAATTAGGCTTTTGAACTGTCACATCACTTTTGTTAGGATTTTTCAGCAAGCATATTCAGAACGAATATGCTTGCTGAAAAATCGTGGGTTGCCCCTACCATTTGTTTTTTGTAAATAAAACGCAGAGTTTAAAGTAAAACAAAATCTTATTTAATAAATAATAAATGTACAAAATAAAAAATTAAATTGTTTCCTTTCAGGGCTTTGTTGACGCTGCCGCGCCGTGCTCACGCAAGCGATGCGCCACCGGCCATTTTTTTACTTTTATTTATTATATAAGTTAATTAATAAAAAAATATGCAAAAAATCTCAATCTTATTTATTAAACAATACCTATGAGGGGCTCGAGTCTGAGTAACAGCCGCACAGGTCCATCGATCAAAGTTAAGCTACGTATGTCACGTGCAGTCAGTCCGTGGATAGGTATCATCCATTTCATACCGAGACCCTAGAATAATGAGAATAATTCTCATTTTGATTTCCTAGAAATACTAAACGATAAGTCAATATGCTCACTGATCATCTTTTTCGGATGATGTACCTTATCCTATTAGCCAACTTGGATGTAGTTGGTCACGGTTCTAGCATAACCTAACCCATTTGCTCAGGGTGCCCTAACTGCATAAACTATAACGGTAAAGACAGTTTTTAAAAATATTAAAAAAATAAAATAAGTTTATAAAGTAAAAAAAAAAAACGACCATCAGGGATGAGGGGACATAAAATAAATAAAACAGGATTTTAGTCTCGGTTGGCCCACAAGCATTGGACCAGGCTCTGTTGCATGGCCCTGCCTTGCGCCAAAGCTTGGTTGTGACGACGCGCGGGCTCGGAGATAGCCGCGGCTGCGGTTTGCGCAGCGGGCCCCAACGCTGCCTCCACGTGGTGTTGCTGTACCTGCAGCCGCTGCTCGTCTTCGCGCTCACGTGCTGCCAGCTCGGGTACGTTCAGCCTTACTCGATTGGCCAAGTTATGCAGCACACAGCAAGCGTTTACTATTTTTGCCGCCATCTCTGGCCGATAGTGTAGTTGCCGCGCAACCAAGAGACACCTGCGTAAAATTGATCCATAAATATTTGTATACGACGGTTGTCATTTAATCATTTCTATACCGACTAACCTAAATCTAGCCTTCAGAACACCTATGGTCCGTTCCACTACGTTTCTGGTCTTAACGTGTTTGGAGTAGAACCAGTGTTCCGGGCTACCCTCTTCGGTGTTAAGAAGGGGAGTGATTAGGTGCCTCCTGAGTGGATACCCACTATCACCTGTAAGAATGTTATTTTATAAATAAAGGCTGACAGCTTGTTTTTAGTTTTATGAGAATTTGAAAATTATATTAATTGGGTTTAGATACCTACCTAAGAGGAAAATTGCTTCCCCAGCCTCATTAATCCCATCGATAAAATTATTAAGAGGGTGATCCCTCCAAATGGTTGAGTCGTGTGAACTCCCGGGGCTAGATGGATCGACGCAGAGTATATTCATCTCTGCATCACATATCTGAAAATGAATATGTTAGGGGAAATCAAAGGAAATAAAGTTATGCTGCATAAAAAAAAACAATATTTATATAATCATTCACACAATACAAAATAAAAATAGTTTGAGAGGAACGCGAAGTGCAAAAATCGGTGGTTAGGCGCGGAGCGGGGTGCAAGTGATCGCGTAACGTGAGGCGCGGACGTGTGGATACGCGTGTACATGTTACATGACTACTCTTCCTACATACTCCCCATTTTGAACGAGGCCGAGTGCCCCCACAGGTGGTGAAATGTCAACTATGGCACGTTGCTTACGCGGCCTAGCACGAGAACGTTTAGGAGCAACCGGCTGCAGAACCTCAGGGCATTCACCACCTCGAAAATGATACCTCCTTAAGGTACACACTTCCCGCAGCATCTTCTCTATATCCGCCTCCATGATGGCTTTCTTTGCGGGCGTGAGTCGATACGGCAGTTCTGAAATCGGTGGGTGATCACCGAAATCGATGCGATGCTCTGCCAACTATGTAGGTTCTCCTTCTGGAAGATATCCCCATACTCCTGGAGCAACTAAGCGAAACTATTCTTCTCTGAAATTGACAGCATCGAACCCTCATTATTACGTAAGACATCCGCGGAGGCGCACCCTACGACTTCACGTGAGGTCTGACACTGCAAGGAGTGAATGACCTGAGACCAATCAGCTGTGAACCAAGTATTGTTCGACCTATTAATAACAATACCGGATTTACCCAAGAAATCAATACTGAGCAACGTGCCATTATTTACTAAATCAGGAAAAACGTGATGGTACTGCCGAGGTCTAAGTAATACGTCAACATCCACGAATAAAACTTTAAAGCCCCGCACTAAACCGTCGCGCTTCGGCTAATTTGACCGACATAAAACAACTATAAAAATAATAGTTTCGATTACGAAGCAGTGCGTATAGTATCGAACCGGCTACACTACGCTTGGCAGCCGTATCTATTAACTCCGTACCACAATAACCGCTTATCTCAATTTCGAGTATCGGACGACCGTCGGTACATAAGTTCGACGCAGACACGTTACCTATTCGACTCGGCAATGCATCACATTCGTTAGCACACTTACAACTACATAAATAATGATCATAATGATTGAGAAGCGTTACATACACTGTTTACATAAAATTCACTACTGGACCTACTTACGCAAAAGGGAATCAACCCACACGAGAAACAGCCGTTTTTGTCAAAAAATTAACATGCTTTTCGTGTAGGTACAGTAAAATTGTTTTTTATTTTGAATAAAGTTTATTTGCGATAATGTACAAAATAATTTGTTCTATGTATATGTTGTTGTGTATTAACTTTTTAAGTCATAAAAAAAGAAACTTATTGGTTTCTTGTTAATTTATTACCATGCAATAATTTCAAAGTAAAAATAACATATTTATTTTAAACATTTTACTGAAAAATAAAAATAAATCTTAAATTCTTATAATAATAAGAAATATGAAAAGCAATATTCTTCAAAATCATGTTGACCCAAAAATCCTTCGAGATCATCTTCTATTTCAGCATTTCCTTACTCCTACTTCTATTGCAGCTTCACATAAAAATCGTGCTAGTCTTCTAATAATATCTATAATTTCTTATAGTATTGAACCACAAAACTTTCTCTCCGTCTATTGTTTTCTTTCTATTAATTATATTTGTTCCCAAGTTCAATGATGACAAGAAATCTTCATTTTTGATCTTGAGTACATGTATTGGTTTCGTTTATTACAAGTTTTCATAACAAGGATAAATAAGAATTTAAGATTTATTTTTATTTTTCAGTAAAATGTTTAAAACAAATATGACTTTTTTTTTATTTTTACTTTAAAATTATGGCATGGTACTAAATTAACAAGGAACCAACCCACACATAAAAGGTTTTGCTAAAAGAAACCAATAAGTTTCTTTTTTTATTACTATTAAAATGTTAATGACATTCATCAATATTATACTTGTTTACATAGAACAAATTATTTTGTACATTACTGTAAACTTTATTCAAAATACAATTACAATACAATTTAACTATTATTGTACACAAAATTTTGACAAAAACTGCTTTTTCTTCAATCTTTTTGTCATTGTGTGGGTTGATTTTGATTTGGCTAATTAGAGCTACTTATAATTTTATTAAGAAGTTTATTTAACAACACAGATTCAAAAACATCTTAGAAGTTGAAAATAGAGTTATATCAACACACAACCATGTAATGCGAGTCTTTGTAAAAATATAGGATTATGCCATTTTTAACCTTTTGAACGCCATTGTCACATATACGTGACAAACGAAATCTTACCCTGAACGCCAACGTCACAAATAGATGACAAAATACACGTCGCACCATATTATGAAATAAACTATTTAATCATTACTTTTGTGTGTTTTTATTTATATAATTTAAAAGTTTCAGCTTCCGTCTATATTGTATTGCATGAAACTAATATAAATAAACCACCAATATCGAGAAATTTGTTGTTTTAAAAGTAGATGTTAAACGCGTATAAAAGGAGTCCCCCACACGCCGCAGTCCGCTATATGTGACAGCTAGTGTTGTGACATATGATTGTAAAATCAATAAAAACTTAAGAAGATGAATATGAAATTTTGGTCCAGAGTATTTTATTTGTGTATAAGTTGGTATCAGGAGAAATAAAACGTATTTTTAAAACTACTTAGCCTTATACTACCGTGCCTCTAGCTACACAATCAAAAATAAAATATGCAAATGTCTAATATCGACACTTGTTAAACTCATCTCTTGCGCATCCCTAGCGCAAACCAATATTATCAGTCCCCTGTACGCCATAGTCATAAATGTATGACACAGCGGTGACGTCGTAAGCGCAGGCGATTAAGTTTAGTGAAGTGCTTTAATTTTTTTTTTTTGTATTTGTTTATTATTAAAATATCGTGTAAGTTAATTATAGTATAAACCGTGATCATGAGTGTAATGACTACCGAAGAACTTCTTCGAATATTAGAAGGAATTTGAGATGGCGAAGAGTTCTCGGAAGCGGAATCAATACAAGAAGATGAGTTAGAGGTGAATTATTTTAAAAACTGATCAAAAATGTTATATCAACATTTTAATTTATTTATTAGGGACAAAAACAGGTCAGTAATTTCTTAAACGAAATTTTTTCAAAAAATAACACCCTATTATAGAAGAACGATACAGGCTTTGATAAGCACCTGAAATATTTTCTCTTTTATTAGATTTACTTATGATATGAATCAATCGTTGAAAATATTATCTGACCTTATTGTTCTTGTTTTTTTTATATAACTCTTACGAATGAGTAAAATGTCGTACCTAGACCAGCGCACACTGTCTACATAGGTATGCATTAATAAAGGTAGTAATCATAGTATGCACCTAATATGTAAGCTAGCCTAATTAAAAAATGGTTTATTTTTATATATACTTATTTATTTATTTATTTTATTATTTATGTACACACAGTAAAACACATAAGGATAAGACATTTAAAATATGAGTACAAAGGTACTCATATTAATATACTACTAAGACGGAACCAGTTAGTGTACTTATTATTATTCTACACACTTTACCGCTTTGGCTTAGACCGGAGTCGTGGCCAGGCCGATATGGCCGCTCCGAAGTATATAGGTACATAGATTGTCGTTTACAAACAGCGGACATAAAGTTTAGAACTATAATAACTTTTGCTTTCTGATAATAATTATAAGGAAAAATAAAAAGCTTTATAGAATTTTGTGATTTTAATTTTGAACCCAAAATAGATATTGGCGCCGATTCCCTTGTTCACAAACTAAACTAATTTAAGTTCAGTGCATCTTTTTCTTTCTATTTCATTAGGAAAAGGACAGAAGATAAATATTAGTTTAGTCCTGTCAAATTAGTCAGCGTCTGGCGTAAATTGACGTATTTTTAGTAGCCATGTTTTTAACCACGTCTAAACTGTCTATGGAATATCTTAATTTGACAGAACTAAACTAATATTTATATTCTGTCCTTTTCTTAATGAAATAGAAAGAAAAAGATGCACTGAACTTAAATTTAGTTTAGTTTGTGAACAAGGGAATCGGCGCCATTATTATTATTAGGTACTAAACTGATGTTCTTCCTAGTATATTATTAGGTACATTTTGTTAAAGATTTGTGATATTTTAAGACTGATTCGTAATAATAATTATTAGGTATATGTAACTGTTGATTTTTAAATTATTTCTGCGTACTTTTTACATGTAAAAAAAAACAATAATTAAAATACTGATTTCAATTTTTTTTTATTACTACATTAAAATCCTTGCGTATTTTAGATATGGATAGGTATTATATTAGAAAAGAATACTTACTTATTAGAATCGATAACCAACGTGTACACTGCTACATCCCTAATTCGATGCGAGAATTTCATAAAATTGACTGGCAAGCAACGCCATTGTCACAATACCATGACAAGTCATGTTGAATAGTGTTGTAACCATATTGTAATAAATATATTTTTTTAGTTTTCTAATATCTGCTTTTTCATTGATAGTCTCTGTTAAATGCTGTGTAAAGATTACTATATTGGAATATAGTGGCAGGTTAAATAAAATTTCAGTGTCGTGAGTACGGTTTATTAGAAAATTAAAGACGAAAATAAAAACTCAGTTGTATATCGATATAAGTTTTGGAATCCCTATTTTTTATGAAGGTCATTTGACAGAAAAGTGGCCTGGCGTCAGGGGTACGGCGATACGTTTATACTCTGGCGTTCAAAAGGTTAATACTATGCAAACAAGAACCAACCCGCCTGGTTCTACATAACTGATCAAAAAATATTATAAAAGGAACCATATGGTATGGAAATAAACCAATTTCAATGATTTTTTAGATTGTTGGGTTACCATGGGACATGGATCTTGTTAGTTTATTGAGCATGTGTTTTGTGTGTTGTTAACCTTGTCATAGAAATGTTTTCTGTTAAAATTGTTAGATCATTTTGATCTTTACAGGGTAGATAGAACTTGCATTTTTGAAAGCTTTCTGTTTACTTATCTTGATTTTGGCATGTGTGTGGATTGGTTGCTGTTTGTATAAGTAGGTCCTACTGACACTAAGGTTACGGCTATCAGTGTTATAAAAAATCTTATCGTGGTCTAGCATGTTAATATCGAGAACAGAAAATGTTTGCTTATTACCTACCTACTATTTACAGAACATTTAGGGCAAATATATCGTATGACACCGTTAGCTCCAAAACCATAACACTTCACTTAACTTTGATCGGTTTTATCTTTAATATTTTTGCAAGAGTTGCGAGTACCTACGTCAGACTTTACGGCAATAAACACAAAATAGTCATTTTCAATTTTCCGGCCGAGTTTTTG
The DNA here is from genome assembly GCA_911387795.2 of Apamea monoglypha. NCBI lineage: Eukaryota > Metazoa > Arthropoda > Insecta > Lepidoptera > Noctuidae > Apamea > Apamea monoglypha. The sequence goes on from OU426920.1 coordinate 5,313,821, forward strand.
GTATTGTTTAGCACAGTCAGCAGGGGCTAAGCACTACTCATAGCGCTCGACGATTCAGTAGGTATGTCCGCCGGCGCACTCGTCGCGGAGGCCGCGCCGGCGCGCGCGGACGGCGCCGGCGACGACGCAGGCCGGGGCTGCGCTAGCGGTGCGGTCGCGCGCGTCTTTCGACACCTCGGAGTGACTTCTTTATGTTTAGCGCCTTCTCAATCAACTTATCTAGATTGTAAACGGATTCACGGGTTAACGTTTCCATGCGTCTATGTAGTAACCCGTAAATCATGTCGACTTTCATATTCTTTTTCATACAGCGCGCGAAGTTTCAGTGTTCCATTGGATGGAGACGGTGAAGCTGCGACGTTGTCGGCCGACGTAGCCAGCAGGCGCTGAACCAATTGACGGTTCGATTCCACGTAACCTTGGCGTCCGCCTCCAGAAACGACGTAGCATCCCTTCGATAGCGGCGCCGACGTCGGCGCGCCACTCATGCTGTTGTCATCGTTGCCTCTATTTTTACGGCAAGGCAATATTGATACACAATAGTCAACTAAACACGAGGAAACACTATTTATTTACGTTACGATGTGCACTAAAGTTCGTAGTGTCCACTAAGAAAACCGTTACTTTGTAAATAGGTGCTTTGAGTTCGCATCGTATCGGTCGCGTTGAAGCGGCAGTTTGTGAGTTCTGCGGCGTAATAAAACACGGGGGGATACCTATAATCGTTCACACAATACAAAACACAAAATTCGAGTGGAACACCGAGACAGTTCAAAACTCGTGCCGTTTGCGATCGTGATTTCAGCCGGACTGACGGGCGCGGAGAGGGGTGCGGGCGACGGGGCGATAGTGCAGCGAGGGGCGCGGGAAGCGGGTGCGTGGAGACGCGTGCGGCGTGTCATTACATGCCTACTACTACATTTACTATATTTATTTTATCTGGCGATGGAAAAATCAGCCGTAAATGTTTTTGAATTAACGAGCTAATAGGGCCGCCCTGACAGAATATGCGTCGCACCCCGCCGTTGTAGCCGCTGGATTAGTAATAAGTAGCTATATCAATCTTAACACTTACTATCATCACGTTCAGCGAATGGTAACCTTTCCGGCAGTAATAGGCCTCTTCATGGTCTGATGGTTTTATGATGCAGACATGAGTACCATCAATGCAGCCAATCACCCCCGGGAATCCAAATTTAGCATAAAATCTAAAATGCAAATATTATATTAGGTATTGTATTGCATGTATTACTGACTTAGTAATGGGTCACATATTAGTTCGGACCGCGTAGGAACGCAACGCATTGCAATATTCTCGTGCATCATCATTACATATTAAAATATGCGCTAGTCTTTAGACTTACCCACTCCTAGCCCTTTCTCGGGCCTCCCTTGTCATAGGAAAAGTCACATGTTTGTGAAAAACATGTGGCTGGTTCAGGGCCAGGGTCACTTGTTTGACCGCCCTAGAGACGCTCGGCTGGGAAACTGCATGAGAGCAGTGCTGCCCTACCAAGGTCTGATAGGACCCGCTGGCGTAAAACGCCAACGTTATCAGTACCTAGAAAAAGTAGATAATATAATGTTTGGAATCTAGCTGCCTTGTTGCTTGTCAATAAATATGTGTATAAGTAACTACGACTAACCTTGGCGGCAGCATCGAGTCCATCTCTGCGTCTTTCCCGCGGGATGTGCGGCGTCAGCTCCGTTATTAAATTTGCCACGAGTGACTTAGTGAGCCTGTAGGTCTTCACAAACTCACGGTCGCTCATGGCAAAAGCATCCGTTGCAAGACGACGACGACGGTCAGAACGGCGGCGTTCTCTCTGTCTTTCTGACGCCGCTGCCTGGTCTGCACGTCGCGCCCGAATTAAATAAATGAAACGCAAACCAAAACCACTCATTTTAAAATAGGTAATATAAAAAAAACACTTTTCACAAACAAAAAAAATACACAAACGAAACGTCTGTCCAAAAAAACCGGGAATTCCTACTAAATACAAAAAAGGCGGGAAATTTATACGCGTAACTTTGCAGAAGCTAAAATTAATTGTCACAGTCCGGTAAGAAACCGGGAATTCCTACTAAATACAAAAAAGGCGGGAAATATTATACGCGTAACTTTGCAGAAGCTAAAATTATTTGTCACAGTCCGGTCAACTAATAATCTCATGCTTATGTCAGTTTTCACGTTCTTATTTTTTGTGGAATACCAATTTTATTTTAAATGTCTACCCATAACTTTAGCAGAATACCGTTCTGGTACATTTTTTTGTTTCGGTCTAGTCGCAATCTCATTGCAGTCAACGTCACGTTTGACTTACTGTTTTAATTTAGTAGAATACCTTTTGTGACATTTTGGAACTTTTGTGGCACTGCGACTTGAATTTGAACGTTTTTTAATTACGAGAATTGGCCTTCAGGGTTCTTTGCTACTAAAATGTTTGCAATAAAAGCCACGTAGCGAATGCGCTACGTAACAAGCTATCGGCTACGTGGCGCGTAGCAAAATCGTAGCGATTCGTAGCGGAAGCCAACAGCTGTTGCTACAGCGTTATCATTCTTTCGAGTATTGTGTTTGGACTATCGATACAACTGTTAACAATATAGATTATTGTACTATGTTCCAGTCAATCATTCCTCCTCATTTTAGGGAACGTTGGCTAATAGTATTTTCTTAAGTTCTGCGTTATCGTGCAATGTCTGCCTAGCCTTTTTTTTCGGCTTCCAGTCTAATCGCATGCAGCTGAATACCAGTATTCTACATGGAGCCTACCTAACCTCCACAACCTAGAAACCGGGAAACACGACATCCCTTGGTATGACTGTGGCGGCTTAACGTGCTTTCCGAGACAAAGAGTTGTCTTGGTATATAAAGATGGTCACCCATCTACGAACCAAATGCGCCTAGCAAAGCTTAATCTGATCGATCGACCCGTGCGACTGTTATCATTTAACCACGAGCTCTGAAGTCCTTGAGTCTCTGAAATGAGAGTCCCCTGTAAACTGTTTAAGTCATGACAATCCATCTCATGATTTGTTATATGACGTCCAACATCGCTATGCGTGTACACCCACTTCACTTTAACACTAACAGTGACATTTCAGTATGCACAATAATGCAGAACTTAAGAGAATACTATTAGCCAAGGTATTTTAATAAATACAGCGTCTGTGTGCCCTTCACTCATCTACCTTCAAAGCAAGAGTGAACAGGCATCTTCGAGGCACGCTGGTTCCATCATAGACCTCATCCATCACTTTCCATCAGGCGTGATCGAGGCCAAGAACAAGCAAAAAAATAATAATTTTAAGAACCGCTGCCATTCTTTTAGCGATATCTGAAGGCCAATTCTACTAATTGAAAACTTTCAAAGTCTAGTCGCAATCTCATCTCGGCAACAAACGAATGTCAAAAATGTGGGAAAAATAGAGGTATTTTTGACAGATTGAGACTGAGACCAGACTGTGGATGTTCTTAAAATTACGAGAATTGCCCCTCAGAACTTAAATGAATAGAACAAGGCACAGTTTGAGGTAGATTTCCAGTCTATTATATTACCAAAAGTGGTTGTAAAATTCATCTTCAAACGGTACACGGCCCGAAGTTTTACAATAAATCAATTTTAAGTACGCCCACACCAATATTTCACGAAACTCACCTATTAATATGGAAGTTCGAAATGTTTACGTAAACTAAGCGAAGTTCGTCTTTATACGAACTCGGAGATTTTGTCAGAAGTACGTACGTACTTGATATAGAGGGAAGCTTAATAGATTGGTTTTGAGACACTTCACAGTGTGTTGTACGAAAGGCGGTGCCATTTACGTGTTTATTAACTATCTAAACATCGTAGAATTAAAGGTTTTTTTAAAGAATATACAGGGAGTCTACTACGAAGTGCAAAGTGCGAATGATCGGATCGGACCGACACATGGCCGAACCGAATATTATTAGAAAATGCGAAAAAAGTTCGGTTCGGCTCAGTTGGGTCGGGACCATAGTCAATATTCGAAAGAGTGTAGGAGTGTAGGATCGGGACCGACGGAACCAAATAGTAAGTTCGTAGCAGGAAACGGCCGAACATTCGGCCGATACCACTTCGGAGTAGGCCCCCAGGATGGCAGGGACATCGACCCGCAACCAATTACCATGGACTCAGCACATGATTCTAAACCCCTTTTAGTTCTCTAATTCACTTTCACAGTATCTTATCATAACTATAATACAAACTCTTTTACTTTAAGCGATTCTTTATGTATAAATAAAGGGTAATACCCCTGTTGGCATACAATTTTAAGGCATAATATAGTTTGGCCTAACGTTTTCGCATAACTTTTATTAGCATAATAATACTGCTGCATAATAATACTTTGGCATAATGCAAAGGTTAACATAACTATCATTTAGTCTAATATGTTTTGGCTTAAGTTGGAGTTGCATAAATTTTAAAGGCATTTAACATAGTATTTAGGCATACAATTATTAGGTATGATGTTTCCTACTGTTATTGAATCATATGGGTTAGGTTAGGTTAGAATAGTGAGTTGCGGAAGGATCTTACGGTTGCGGAAGGATCTTACGTTCCCGCGACCACCGGCGTAGGTGAGAGATGGAACACTGGGGTGGTATTTAGTCAGTAAGAGTCTGACAGACCCCGTCGCCCGCCCCAGGGCGGCGGACATCCATGAGGATTTTCCAACCCGGGAACAAAAAAAAAAAAAAGGTTAGAATAGTGACCATTAACGTCCATCTCCTCTATTGTAGGTGTTGCGGTTTGGGTTAGAATGCGTTTCTAACATTATGCTTTATGAAATTTTGCTTCATTATTATTATGCTAGCAGTATTTATGGCAATAAGCATTATGGTAAAACATTTATGCCTAATAATATTATGCGTAATGTTCATTATGCTTAATTTCGTTATGCCAATGTAAATAATGATAATATATTTTATACTTATCATTAGTAAACCTAAATAAAGAAAGAAAGATTGTTTATAAGAGGAAAAATTGTTTATTCTGCACAAATAAGACGCAAGGTATTTAATAAATACGCAAAGTATTTATTAAGGTAAGTCTATGGACATCGACTGTTAAATCCGATCCTGTCTCTTGCTGCCCTCCCCCAGCGACTCCCTAAGCCGAGGTGCGTACCCCACAGCGTGTAGTCGCTAAGTTTTTACGCCCTGGATGACTGGATGGAGCCTACCTGCCTTAATTAATTGAGGCAACCAAAAGCAAACCCGGTTAAGCAGCCAACAGCTTCTAGGTTGACCTTTTTTTTTATCTTTTTTTGGTTTCGTGGTGGAAATCCTCGTGGACTTCCTCCATCGTGATCTGCCCTGCCCTGACCTGAGATGCGATATAAAAAAATACACCGTATACAAATCCAGACTCCATACTGCCGCTGAGATTTTTTAAATGAAAAATGCCAGTACCACCAGACCCAAGGACAGAACCTAAGACCCCCCACTTTCAACCAGTATACCAGCGAGGTATATAGCATATAAAGCACACTGTATATAGTTAACACAGTTTAAACATACTGTATACAATTACAAAGTAAGGAGAGGCTTTTAAGGATTACGCGGTTTAGGCAGGCAAAGGGTTACAAAAAAAAAAGGTAGAATGAGTAATCGGATACATGGTTGCCTAAATCGAACAGTTGTACTTCTTAAAACTTTGTTTTCTTTAACGGTTTTCTTCAAAAGTAAAACGCGACATTTCTTTCATGGTGTAGGTTGGTGATGAGAGGTATGTGGCTAAGTAATAGCAGCCGCACGGGTCGATCCATCAAGTTAAGCTACGCTTGCCGCGGTTGGTCCATGGATGGGTCACCATCTACACATATGTATCAAGACCCCTCCGTGCCTCGGAAAGCACGTTAAGCCGTTGGTCCCGGCTGTCATTCGTGGCTCTTTGACAGTCGTTACGGGTCGTCAGAAGCCCGAAAGTCTGAAAACCAGTCTTACGAAGGGGTATTGTATTACCCAGTGCAGTGTTTGTGGAGGTCTGATAGGCAGTCAGTCCCTCCATGTAAAATACTGGTATTTAGCTGCATCCGGTTGGACTGAAAGCCGACCCTAACATAGTTGGGAAAAAGGCTAGGCAGATGATGGTGTAGGTTGGTGATGAATTCTGTTATGCGGAAATACCTCCATAATATTTTACACATAGGTTAGCATAATAGCACAATCAGCCTATAATGTTCCCACTTCTGGAACACAGGCTTCGTCTCTGTAAGATGCGCGGGCCCAGTGCGAGTTGGTAGATGTCACATATCTTCGATATTTTGGTTTTAGGACATGCCTGTTGTTGCATGATTCCTCACGATGTTTTCCTTCACCGTTTTGAAAGCAGCGGCGATGAAATTATTTACACAAGTAAAGCACCTGCCTGGGGACGTACCCACAACCTACATGTCGTAAGTCAGGGCCGTTTCCTCTGGGCCACCACTGCTCTTTATTTGTGATCATCCATATTAGCAGTGAATTGCTTTGAACTTTAAATATGATCCTGCACATATATTCCCACTCAAGATTACGATGCTATTTTCCGCAATAACCATGACCGCTGCTAAAAAGGTCACAAATATTTCATTCGTCGTGAAGACGGGCGCTACATCGAATTCTTAAAGAGATTTACTGCGACAACATCCTATATGTTATAATACACACATAGGCACATAGTTACATAGGCTTTGAATAAATACCTGCTGTGTAGTATTTACTCAGACATATGCACCAAAAATTCATCATTGCTGATCTTAAAACAATTACACATAATGTATGTTCAGGTAACACTAATGTAACTTGACATTAAGTAAACATTCATTACTTCACCATCTTATTTGCGTAACACATTTTAAATCACAATTTGAATCAGTTTAAAGGAGCAGACAAACTTTTCGAACATATGAAGCAATGGATTAGCAATATCCTTCAAAATGATTCAGGTTGAGGTTGATAGTATGTTACGTAATTAGGCTGCTGGTTATACACGCACGCCAGTTACGAGTACTGCGCACCTGTCCTAGTCTCTACTTATCTTATTATAACAACGATATATGGCCTTTACAACATCGTTTTGCCTAATGAACAAATTCAAATTTCAAATTCAAAATATCTTTATTGTGGACATAAGTTAGTTACAGGTCTTAACAATAAATTAAAGTTCCAATATGTCCTGCCCAATGGGCATACAATAATTATTTAGTGGCATTAGATTTAAAATTATTTTACGTCTAATTTATTTATTATAAATGTCAAAATATCAATATACAGTCAAATTAATACATGGTCAACAATTCAATCAATAATTCAAGAAATCTTGGATCGTGTCGTGTGCTCTATCAATTAAAAAGTTACGTAATTTATTTTTTAATACTTGAAGTTCCTTAGTGCTCAGAATGTCAGTAGGTACTTTATTTTATTTTAGTATATTTTTGATGCCATGCCAAAGAAGCTTTTGTTAAAAAGAGCCGTTTTATGTGGTACATTACAAATTTTTAATATATATCTTCTCGATTTGAGTTTATCAAATACCACTAGAACTAAGCGAACAAGGCGATAATTAATTTACCCACAAGTGTTATGTTACTAAACTTGTTAATTAAGCAGTATGAATGCAACTAATGAATTATAAATACCTATTAGAGCTCCGTTACTGAATTGCTACAGTCTAAATGTTTCGTTACTCGAGAACATTTGAGCTACAAATGATTCACACGTATGCACCTTTAGCTCTTTTGTGTGCTTGACTTTGGGAGCTGTTATTGTTTGTTTTTTGCACAGAACTGCATTCTCAGTATCGTTTAGAGTTGCATGCTGTTGAAGAGATTAATATAATGAATTAGACAAGCACAATTGTGGTGATTGTTGTAATATTTTTGTATAAATAGGTTTCGCTAAGCGAGCTACCTGTCAGTGCGTAATGAGGCTTAAACAATCAACGCTTGCAATCTCATCCCGCATCCTGCTCGAAATTCACCTTGTGTGACCAGAGCGTTAATCCTACTATATGATATTATAAATGTGAAAGTTTTTATCGATGGATGGATGGATGGATGGATGTTTGTTACTCTTTCACGCAGAAACTACTGAACAGATGAGGATGAAATTTGGCTCACATATGGTTTATAACCAGGATTAACATATAGGATACTTTTTATCCCGATATTCCCACGGGATCGAAACTTATGCGGGTGAAACCGCGGGGCACAGCTAGTCATAGCTACAAGTTGGTACTTAAGGTATGGTTTTCCAATGACCTTCGGAAACCATGGCTCAAGTGGCAACTTGCACCACTACAGTCTTCTGTGGTGGCCGCCGCATTCCGTCGAATGAAGTCACTGAAAAGTTAAAGAGAGACAGTAAAACCATACCCACCACCTACTTTTACAAAACCCAAACTAACTATAAACGAAATAAAGCACTATGCATAAACACACTTCCAGCTCTAATGACACTACTATCTCAACGAAATCTGTATAAACAGAGATATACCAGTATATACCAACATACATAATTCAATGAAACTGAGCCGACATCTTAAAGTGTAGTTGTAAAGTCATGAATGGCGTAAAACAAAGTTTTGGGCAAAGATATTGACGCTTAAGATAGCAAAATACCGAAAGATAAAACAATAACTCGGCGAGAAACTTTGCATAAGTTGACTTGTAAAATAGGCTCGGTAGCTAGTTTGATGTTATAAATCTCTACTGGGATTTTGGGAATCTAATATTATGTTAGGGTACAGAGTTTTGGCCTGTGTAAGTGTAAATTGAAGTTTACTTACATTTAAAGTTAAGAACTTTACGATATTACCAAAACATCGAAACCCTACACACACACACACACACACATCATCATAATTTCAGCCGAAAGACGTCCACTGCTGGATATAGGCCTCCCTTAAGCACCTCCACTTCGACCGGTTCTGTGCTTCTCGCATCGAACGGGTTCCTGCGGCCTTCACAAGGTCGCCAGTCCAGAACCTTTCGGCCCCATCGACCATCTACCACAGACATAATCAGCCTATACTATTCCCACTGCTGGGACACAGGCCTCCTCTTGGTGAGAGGGAGTGGGCCGTAATTCACCACGCGGGCCCAGTGCGGGTTGGTAAATGTCACAGGTCATCGAATTTTTCGGTTCTAGGACACGTCGGTTTCCTCACGATGTTTTCTTTCAACGTTTTTTAAAACAAGGGACAAGACAACAACAATTATTGTCTTACCAAGGGATATCGTATTACCCAGTAACTGGGTTGTGGAGGTCAGATAGGCAGTCGCTCCACGTAAAATACTGGTATTCAGCTGCATCCGGTTAGACTGGAAGCCGACCCCAACATAGTTGGGAAAAGGCTAGGCAGATGATGATGATGACTATTATGATATAGGTCTTTTCTCAAAGTTGTAATTTTTATTTCACAAGATAAACGCTTTTATATTTTGCGTAACTGTAAGGTATTTATGTTCGTGACTGTATTTACATTTAAAGTTACACTTAACTAATACTTACAATGTTAGGGTCTCTTGGATTACTTTTAATTTCGATCTGATTCTGAGAAGGAACAGTTCTTGGGGCCCCAGTTTGTCTTTCCTTTTCAAGGAAATTTCTTGGAAATTGTCCATTGTTTCACGTATTGACATTCAACTTGGCAATGTTGCTAATCTTTGGAGCTTTCATAGAGCAGTATTTCGAAAAGTTTTTTACCTGTTTTTTTGCTGCAAGTCTTCTGGGCACGTTAACGGATGGCAGCGATGCGGACGAGTAATTCGATGCCTAAGTATTCTCTTATTTTTATATTTATTTGTACAGTTTGTTAGTCATTTAATTTAGCACTAAGTGTTAGCTATCGTAAAAGCTACAAATACAATATGTCGTCACATCTCGTGTTAGCCTTTTATTTTGTTAGATTTTAGACATTCGCTGGGCTACTTTTAGTTTCCATTTCATATTATTATTATATTATTGTCATATATTTCTGTATCACTTACTACATTTCATGATTACTGACAAATGCGTGCACTGTCTGGATATGTTCTACTCTATCTGTGTGGGTCTTTCCTCAAGAGACTATGTGAAGGCCATGTAGACGTGTGGACCACACGTCTACATGGCCTTCACATAGTCTGACCAAGATTATGTCTGGACTTTAAAAGAGACTGCAAACTCTGAGTTTGTCTCGGCCTTTCTTCTAACAGTCGTTAGATAGGAAACGCCGAACTTATAATTTTTTTTAAATATGATTGACTTGTAAAAGTGTACAAATATACTTACAGAAATAAAATAATGTATCATTTTTGGCTCTTGTGATACAAGAACTCCTAGTACAAGAGACAGGGCTAAACTGATGTTTGTGTCTTGAAGTGAAAACTGATGTTTGTGTCATTTGCCAATATCTGTACTGTCAACTGTCAATTAATGTTAGTTGTCATTGGTCCATGGCCTTGACAGCGAGCAATGGACAAAAGTGTCAACATTTTTATGCATGAGTACGTGTCTTTTGACTATATGTATCTTATGTCTTTTTCGTTTTTTTTTTAATTTATTATTATTATTTTTTTACTTGTAATTGTGCGTTTTGTTTGTGCAGAATAAAATATTTTTCTTTCTTTCTTTCTTTCTTTCTTCAAAAAATAAATAAATAAAATAAATTAATTACACCACAAAAGACTTATAATCTAGAATCAGTATAGAAAATTATGGTATTTCTCAGACACATTTATAAAACCTAGACACTGTGTATGTCTAGACTTTTCTTGACTAATAAATGAAGGTGACAGTTAAGGTCCCTGTTACGTTATTCAAAGAATAATGGCGCTACTGGAGTAAATTAAAACGCAAGAATTTATTAAAGTGACACTTTTTGTGTAGAAGTTGGTTAACGTTGGTTTTCTTTATGCTTGTGACTAGTATAAGGTTAATTAGGTTTAGCAGGAATCAAAAGTTTGGTCCTATATTCATTGGCATTATTTTTTTTGGTCCTGTGGGCCGCAGAGGTTTCAAATCTTCTTATAGCGGCGGGAGAAGAGTGCCGGTATTGCGGTGCGCCGCTCTTCCTTCCGCGGTCTTGACGGGGTCGCCATCGTCTGATGGCGGACGCGGAGAGGCCGCAGGGGAGGAGGAGAGTTGGCATACCAACTCTCCTCCTACCCTGTGGCCTCTCCTGCCAATTTTCGGCCAACGTCATAACGTTGGCCGAAAATTGGCAGGCGGCGGGGCCAATGGCCTGACTCGTCGCAAGGGGGTACCCAGACACGGGGTCGTTTGGCGACCGTGTGCTGGTTTGGTCCCTGGGGTGGTAACGGCGTGCTATGTGTTCTGGTGCGCCGGTGATGGGGAGTATTCCCCAGAAGAGGGTCCGGTGACGGACAGCCGCGGCGGGTTCACGGATGAGTGCTAACGCGTGCCCGTGTTCCCACCGTAAGCGGCAGAGGAGGACACCGTGGAGTTTTAGTGGGTTAGAGTCCCACAAAACTGCACTATCTCCCCGTGGTAGTGCAGAATGCATGAGCATTTCTCCACGATAAAATAAAAAAAGGGTTGGTCAGTCAGAATGGTTGCCCATTCCGAAGCGTAGTAGGTTCCTATGGAGAAGAACGGCCAAGAAACTCCACGGACACTCTTTTAAAGTTGTCAAAAAATAAAAGGCCCGTTTTGACATTGACAGTCCTAGTAGAAACGTCGTTTGTATGAAACTGACAGGTGTCAAGAACGCATTCTCAAATGTCAAAAGTTCAAAACGGCCCTTTTATTTTTTGACAACTTTAAGTCATACAATTGTTCTAAAATATTGGTTACATCATTTAAGTTGAAATTATACATGTGAGAAACATGCAGAAAGACGCGCACGTTAAAAGCGTCCGTACAAAAAAAGATAAAATAAAAAAAAAACAATCCGGAAATTAAAATAAGCCGTGGCGGCTAAGAGATGACCAGTGCCTACTGACTGATTTATATTTTAATAGAGACAGATGTACGCTGTTTAATTATTGCGTAAAAATAATCTAACTTTCTGTCTGAAATAATGTCGAATGATGTGACTAATGAACTTCTTCATTTCAACAATTGGGCTTTAACTTCAAAATTCTGGCTTCTCCAATTAACGGATCTAGACTATACCCATTTGTTTAGGTAATAAAATAAAGGTAAACAAAAACACCACGTGACTTAGTTAACCGAATAAACGCAATACCAGTCACTTCAGTTGTCATGCTACGTCACAGTTGTACTCTTCAATTCGGTTGACAACAAGTCGGTTAACTAAGTCACGTGGTTTTTTTGGTTTACCTTTATTTTATTACCTAAACACATGGAGTATAGGTACCTACCACAATAATCATGACAAAATGGTAGGTAGTTAATGCTGAAATATAAGACCAGACATAGCCTTAGAACCAAAACTAGTCTCCGAACAAAAGATTTAATTTAGTACAAAAGATTCTGTTTCTGCGTAATTAACCCCACTGACTCTGTAAGATTATACGTAGTTACCTACCATATCTTTTGCCTAGACCTATGTTGGCAACAGAGGCCATTTTTACAGCCAGGATATGAATAATAGCCTGTCATCAGCCGAAAAGAATATTTATACTCGTAGTTCTTAAAATACTTTGCGGGTTTATAGAAACTGGGTTTATAAACTGGAGTAAATCTATTATTTTGTTTCTAAACAGTGCTACGTATGTTCTATGTTAGTATTGTCACTATTTTGGCAATACGTTTTCCTCGATCGTCGCGCGAATACACAGCCGTCACGTTCACATGTCACTTTTTGTTCAGGCAACCGGACTCTCACTGCAATGCACTCAGTCGGTGCGACCACGCGATTCTTCACCGAACAAAAAGTGACTTAAGGACGCGACGATCGCGTATTCGCACGACGCGTGACATTCGCTTTGATTAGGTCGCGGCCTTAGAGTCTAAATCAATTAATTATGTATGAAACTTCACACATTCCAGCATTAGGTAGCTATACGATACGATACGATACAAGGGATGGGTTTCAAGAACAATGTAACTTACGTAACGGAAACTCGACATAGAAAACGTGTTAACTTGCTACAAACCAATTATTTAAAATCGTTTTTATTGATATCTATTTATTGGATCGCCAACAAAGGCTACACAGTTACATGCATATAAACATGAACATAGTATATATTATAGTACTAGCAGCGCCCCGCGATTTCACCCGCATAAGTGTCGACCCCGTGGGAATATCGGGATAAAAGCATATAACAATCCTATGTATTATTCTAATGCATAAGCTATATTACTGTAAAGTTTCATTAAAATCCGTTCAGTAGTTTTTGCGTGAAAGAGTAACAAACATCCATCCTTACAAACTTTCGCATTTATAATATTCTAGTAGAAAGTAGGATAAATATGGTTTTAAGTTCTTCTTAGCGAATCGATGGCAGAACACCAGAAAGTTTTATTACAGGGTCAAATTAAATGAACTAGCGAAACTTCACAGGCAAGACTTGTGGCGATAACAAAATATAATAAAACAATAATTTAGTTGGACCCCGTATATGTAATTTTTTTCTTCTTTTATTAATCGCAGCGACATCTCAAGAATACCGATACATTTTCTTTCTACAATTTCGGCTGAATCAGGCCAAATCTTAAGTCAGCAGCGACACGAACGCAATCTCTTCTTATTATTAAATTCACCATCACCCGTGGTTCTGTCCGCTTGAAATTTAATTTTGTTTGCACTAAGGAAACTGTTTATTAAGTTATAATATTACAAAGAAAATAGGTGGTTGCAGGAGTTTTTACGGAGGATATATTATAGAGGTGTGAGGGAAAGGGTGTAAAGTTCACTCATTCTCCATAGAAAAGGTAAGATCCTCCGACCAGACGGGTGTTGTGTCTGGTGGGCAACTGCCCGATGAGTAATGTCGGGTAGTTGTATATATGCTAGTATAGTAGCGCGGCAAACAATGCTTGCGCGATGCAGGATTTTTGCGTGACGCGTGATGTTCGCATGTGGCTTGCTTAATTTTTCTTGGCTGTGTGTGTACCTACGGCCATCGCTCAGCATAATGCTAAGACCCTATACAAGACAGAGCCCCAGCGTTGGTTTTCAGTGACAGCTGGCGTTGACGTGATGACGTCAACCAGTGCAGCATACGATTAGATACAATGGAAGCTTGTCGACTGACACGTTTTCTACGGTGCTGTTTATACTCCGCATCGTAAAGAAATCGTGCAGTGTACAAAGGGTCCTACTGGCTGGTATATAACTCTTTGGTCCTTCTAGGCATCCTTTTCTAGAGTCACCTCGATCCAACCCTTGCGGTACGCGTCTAGGTCGTCCCAATTTAATGTAATTAAACTTAATACGTTTGAAGATCATATATAGACAGAACAGACGGACAAAATCCATTTTATATATCAAAATAGTTATAAGCTCATTAGCCCTTAGTCGTCTTATCGTCGGGTCGGCCGATCAATCAGGCGGCACCTGTCTGGGCTTTGTTTAAATTGAATTTTCGATATCATAGCAACTGGGTTTACGATTCGAGCCGTTTTATGTCGTTGCCGTCTTACATTCCTATCACTCATCGTTTTACCAACTAAGAATTTTATTTATTTCGAATCATAAGGTAACCCATTCCAGCAAAAAAAGAAGTTGTTGTTGTTGGTTTTGTCGGATAAAGTTGTTGGTCTACTTAAATTTAACCGATTGTTCAATTTTTGAATGAACAACTTTTGGATGTTAAAAAGTAAGAATTCTCAATCAAAAATCAATCATAAATGCGTAAACCGCGAATAGGTTGCCTTATATCTAAGTCAAGTCGGTTTAATTTAAGTAAACCAAAAAAAGACTTTTTTGAAAGCCAACAATTAAAAAAAAATAGAATAAAAATATGTCATGACTACCCTTAATTTAAATGAGTGTAACTGAACTAGTTTTTTATTTGTGTACCTATGAACATTGTTTACTGTACGTGAATTTGAAACTAATCGAGAATAGATAAGAAGAACATGTAACAGGCAAAATTTAGGTTGCCATATCTGTTTCTCGTCCTTACTGCAACCCGGTTATTGGAACCTATTTAAGAAAAGAAAGGTAGGCTTGGCAACCCATTTATGGCATCTTTATTATTAACGTTACGATTGATAATAAAATAAATACTTTAACTTTGGTAAACAGATGAGTGAAAGTTGATTACGTCAGGATCTTGTACTATGATACTCGGCTTAATTGTTATAAGATGATGGATTTTGACAATTACCTAATTGGAAGTTGATATTTTTCAGGCAGCCTACTTTCTGTAGGCTCGAGGGCTTACTTGAAGGGTATAAACACAGAACAGATAAAACGTAAATAAAACGTAATAATATTTAATACCTATCAATTAATGACAACTTCTTACCTACATAATATTTAAATGTATTTCATTTATATTTAAGCAATTACTTTGTATCTCATAATTGTAAGTGAAACTATATATTGTTCTTATGAGAATAAATTCTTTAAACCTAAACCTAATAATAGTAGTAGGGAGTCCTTTGCCCTGCAGTGGGATACCACTGGCTAATAATTATAATAATAGTGGCCACCATAGGCTAATAATTATTTATTAATTTCCAAACTTACATCTATCCTTACAGGGAAACCTATTGCGATAGTGTACATTTATCTAAACTTATTACTAACTCCTTATAATAATTCAATTTTGTAACTTATTACAAAAAATAAACTCTTTGTGAACTCACTCAGAGAACATCAGAATAGGTCCGAGTCACTGGCTATGAGGTTGAGAGTGCAGAGTGCACGCGTCAGTGGCGCCTCACTTAAAAGATTGGTCCGAGCGCGGCTCCGCCAACAGCCGTGGCTGTCGTCGTCGCCACACGTACCTGTCCGGAACACACAAACCTAGATGCCCTAATATGTCCGCATTATGTACCCTCCCTCTAAGTATTTTGAATATGTACGAGGTGAGTGCGAGATCCCTCCTGACCCTCAGGTCGTATTATAATAGTAGGGTTTTGATGGAACAATTAGAAAAAAACTATCAATTTAGTATATAGAGTGTGGTTTTTACTAACATTAGGTCAAGACTTTTACTAACAACATATGGAACTTTTAATTTGATCTGAAATAAATATTTATTGAGGTAAACCTTTCCTGTCCTAGATTTCCGTTATCGAAACTAATTATCATAATAAAGAAAAAAGATTATATTTTTTGTATGTACGGTTGAACGGATTACGATGAGATTTGGCTCATGGATAGCCCATAAACCTGGATTAGGACATAGGATATTTGACTTATGCGGCTGAAGCTAGCCGGTATTATTTAGGGTTATTTTTGAGAAGAAGTTAAGATATTATGCATCAGTAATTTTAAATTGTAGCACCAAAAATACATTTTAAAACAAATTGAAGTTGATTATAGTTTAAATGTTAGGGCCGTCAATCACAAAAGCAATACAATTTTCAAGGAAAGAATTCAATCATTTCAACATTTCTGTTTCAGATCTCTTACAAAGTATATTGGGGTCAGCGCCCTTCCGACCAGATGCGGTTGAATATCAGTATTTTGTATAGAGCGACAGCCGTCTGGCTTCCGAATTGAATGCAATAATATTCATACAAAATACATATACATATACATCCGGTGGAATGCACGAGCAGATTTCGTGTGGTTTGAAATGAAACTGTGTAGGCGATTCTGTGGTTTTCGTTGAGTTATTATCAATTTTGTAAGGTTTATATTATTTAATCGTTCTGTTCGCGGTTGGTAATGTTTAAAGACATTGAATTTAGAAAGCTGATCTTTTAATTTAAAATATTTTTACAAAGAATTAAATTAGAAAAAAAAAACTTTCTTTCTCCCCTGTAAAAAAATGTGAAGGTAACAGAGCCAGTTTTAGAATACTGCTTCTACTGCATTAATTAATGGTTAGACTCCCTGTATAAATAGAACCACATAAAATATTTTGTCACGAACTGCCTATTAAAATTATCATTAATATCTACACATCTGCTGACTTTTGTTAAAAGTAAAAACTTAGTTTACATAGTAGTTTCAACGATTAAACTAAGTGAGTCTAGTTAAAACTCATTTATTTAGTGTTAACATTAGCAAGATTAGTTTCATTCGTGTGGTAACCGAAAACATGCAACTTTCTGTAAATAAAGCTACGAGACTGCTACGAAACTGCTACGACTCGCTACGAGATGGTCATTACGTGCTACGAGAGTGCTACGGAGCTACGTATTTACATGCAATTGCAAACAAACTGCTTGTAGGGGACTATTAATTTAAATAATAGCTTGAAAATAATATTCAAAATTAGACTGAGCTTTTTAATCCTCTCTTATAAAGCATGTTGAATAAATTTGTCTGTTGCATGAACACACACACGGTAGTGTGTGTGTGTGTGTGTTGCAATTTTTACTATATATATTTTCCAAATATTTGTGTTTAGCAAGCCAAGATCTCCAGATCGTCGGTCCACCTTGTCGGGGGCCTACCCACTGAGCGTCGTCCGGTGCGCGGGAAGCCAGTGGATGCAGGCAGCGCAGGACCGATCGTCGTGGAGATCCTTAGGGGAGGCCTATACCCAGCAGTGGGTGTCGTGCGGCTGATATGATGATGATGAAGTCAAGATCTCTATTTTTGGAAAATAATTAAACTTCGCATAGTAGATATTATCTCCAATGGAAGAAAGTCGTTATATAATCTAATGGGAGACGTGTTGAATCCAAAATTGTTCGATAAATGTATGTTAACCTCTCACTCACATATTCAAAATAACCTATTAAAACTCGCACCGATTGTAATTTTCCTCAACCAATCAGAATCTTCATCACATTAATACCTCACTATACCTACTTCACACCGTGCTACTACCAAGAGCCTGTTACCATAAACTAGGTAGATACAGAAGATCAACTCCATACAACGGGCAATAACGCTCGGTGCTGGTATTCGTTTGAGGTGGATTTAGACTAAACGACATGAAGTGAAGAAGTGAATGCACATTGCATCCACTCTCTGTCAAATTCTCTTTGTCTAAACAGGGAAAGAGCATTCTTTCATCTATACTACATTATAAAATTACACAAAAAAGCATTTTTTAAATTGTTGTCTGTCTGTTTGTTCCGGGTAATCTCCGAAATGGCTGGGCCGATTTTGCCGGGACTTTCACTAGCAGATAGTTGATGTTACTTTTATTTAAAAAAGAAATCGGTTCCAAGCAAACAAATAAAAACCCATGAAATCCAATTTGTTTTCTATGCACGCAAACGACGTCGCGGGCACAGCTAGTTCAAACTAAAATGTCAAGAGTATCAAGAAAATAATGCACTTATTCTTGTTTTGTTTCTATGTTCATTTCGTTTCAAGCCGCCTTTACGTACAGTGAGAGCAAGTATACTCTCGACTGACATTCGTTTGAGATGTACGCTCGTTTTAATAATAATAATAATATGTCAGGAGGTTCCTCTCTCTGGAGCCCTGACCGCCGGTAGCTTGGACCCTGTTCCCGATACCGGTGGGCTACTATTTTTTATATTTTTAGATGTTTTTTTATCTTTTTCTTTATAAAAATATTTAAAAATATAATTTGTGAGTATGTAAATGAAATAAAGGAAATAATAATATAATTGCAGTACTCTTCGATACGGCTCGCATTGTGAGGAGGTTTCTGTCTCTGGAGCCCTAACCCCCGGTAGCTTGGACCCCGCTCCCGACACCGGTGGATCACTATTTTTTTATATTTTTAAATGTTTTTTTTTTATACTAATACTTAAAAATGTAATATAATAAGACAACCAAATAAATAAACGACATAATAATATATTTATTTGCGTAAAACATGGTATAAAATGGTCTTACAGTACAACAATAAAGCAGGTATATTTTGCCAAAATTAAACATAGCATGCAAATATTTGTAATAACAATTTCCTTAACAAAATTATTATTATATTACAACAACACTATTTTCGTTCTAGGAATCGTTTTATACTATAGAATTTGTTATCAATTAACTAGTTATGGAATGGGCATTCTGTACTGTATTATTTATTCTGTGTCGCTACTGAACGCAAGCCTCTTCATAATTAGGGCAATAGCCGTTCCACGCTCCGCTTACGGGTATGATGGCAACGCGCTGTGTTCGCTTAGTAGTCTTTAATTATATCTAGTTCCTATTTAAGTATCATGATTTCAGCCGAAAGACGTCCCGACTGCTGAACATAGGCATCCCCCAAGCACGGCCCTTCGACCGGTTTTGCGTATCTCGCATCCAGCAGATTCCTGCGGTCTTCACCAGGTCAGTTATTTGAGTATAAATTTATGTAATTTTCTGAGTTAATTGGAATAAAATTGTGGATAACAGTTTTAAAGAGTGTTTCACCTCAATAATAAACACTAAATATCACTTTGCCATGATTTCGTGAAAAACAAACATAGTCATCTATGTTGGGCTACCAATGTCCGCATGTCTTCTTCATCTTTCGTTTTGGTATTGGCACCAACTATACAAGAACAGTTTATGCCGTAGTGAAAACGCTTACATTACAGGCATTGGTTAGTAAAATACACAATCTTAAATAGAGAAAGATGTCTGAGGTAGAAGGGTTGTAGTCGGAATGTTGCTAACTATATAATAATTAATTCCACTTATTGCCGCGGAACTGCTTTCGTGAAACGGATTCTACAAAGTCTGTCTACCTAATGACCTTCTGCTGCCCTATCTGCCAATGAGTTTGTAATATTAATTCAAATGACTGAACTCAAAAGTGTTCATATCTGTTTTATCCAGGCGTATTTCTGCCTGGACGCTCTTGGCTATCTTAAACTATCAAACTATCATAGTTCGTTTATTAGCGCGCTCGAATAGTTCTTCACCTGCTTTATTATTAGTTTTACGATGAAAAATATTTTCCCAGACTATGATAAAACATTCTCAGTGCCGCAGACTGAGAATTTTTTGTCATAGTCTGGGAAAATATTTTATAATTTATTTTTAAAATTCATTACGCTTGGATTTTTAAAGGGGTAGGTTGAAGTGTATTATAGTACACCCTTTGCCACACTTTTCCAGTTATTTCTAAGCCCCATGAAATGGGGTCGAGCCTACGGCCATCAACCGGGAACAAATTCAGAACCCGGGCTACAACTGAGAAATGTCTAAAAAATCCAGCAAGTCTGGAAAAATCCAGAAAATGCTTTTGTTTCATCACAAAATACAAAACAACTCAAAAAACATGTATATTTATAAATAAAGTGAAAATGAATGCTCTTCGTTGGTAAGCGCATCACTTAAGTACACTCTAGCCTATAATGTTCCCTCTGCTGGGACACAGGCCACCTCTCTATGAGAGGGAGTGGGCCTTAATCCACCACGCGGACCCAGTGCGGGTTGGTAGATGTCACATGTCTTCGAATTTTTTGGTTCTAGGACATGCCGGTTTCCTCACGATGGTTTCCTTCACCGTTTAAACTTTCACTTGAGTACGGCTGGTCATAATTTCGTTAATAATAAGCGTAATAGTCCATAAAAATTTTAAGGAAAGAAAATTTGGAATAATATTGGAGGGAAAATCGGGGAAAAACTAATAGCATTTTTTTTTCTATTTATTAAAATTCGGACAAGATAATGTCTGTCGGTTCAGTAAGTGTTTAATTAAAAAACACGTTACGCGAGTCAGATGTCCAACTCAACAAAATACAACTACGATGCTTAATCGTATTTTAATTTGGAACAACTTAACTAAATTCCAAGTGATTTGCAAAACAAAAAAAGGTTCTTATCTCTAACTCGAAAGGTTAACTAAACCTTCGTGTTAAAGTACACCTCTTTGGTCTGATCATCAATCTTGTCCAGCCAGAATTGGTAGTACTTCACCCCGAAGCATTTTCAGCAATAACATAAATTTATTTCCACTGTTTTGTCAATCTGTCGACACGAGCGCTGTTTTTGCGTGGGTACTTGCCATTTTGACGAAAACTGGCAGTGGGTAGTACAGTGTGGGTGGTTACTGAGTTTCGGGCTATTTTCGGTGAATTGAATGAAATGTTTATATAAATATGTATTTCGACAAAACAGGATTTGTTGTTGTTTCTATGTGTTTGCAATGCATCGTGCATCTGTTGTCGTGGACGTAGCCTGCGCAGGTGTGAAGACAAAGCTTTTATTTATAAATTAATATTGTAGGTTCGTACTGATTCGCTCAGTGTTGCCATATTCATTATTGCAATTCATTATAAATATTTCAGTGCGCAGTTTCAATATGCAGACCGAAACTTTATATCAAAATAAAATTTAGTTGTATTGATCAATTAAGACAGCAATTTGCGACGCAAACTTTCAGAATGCACCCTCTTAACATCAGCTGTAATTGAAAATGCTTCTATGAAAGCTCGTAATACTTATAATTTACTGATAATTTACTGTATTATTATTGAAAGGTCATATATTAAAAACTAAACAATTATTGTACACACACTAAAAGTTTTCCGCTGGGCAAAGGCCTCCACACAATGGGTGCCTGAAGATGGACGGCGCCGCCGAGGCCGGCCCAGAAAGAGATGGCGAGACGATCTGGACGCGTACCATGAGGGCTGGTTCGATGTGGCGCGGGAAAAGAGTTCCTGGAAGGATTTGGGGGAGGCCTTTGCCCAGCAGTGAGACAGTATAAGCTAATAAAAAAAAACGTAACGTTTTTTTTTAGAAGAAAAATATGTATAATAAAAAAATAAATAGTTTTATCAATGGATATAATCGAAGTCATCAAAATATTCATCGAGTGGGCACCGGCTATCTATGCAGATACATAGCCGGTGCCCACTCGATGAATATTTTGATGACTTCGATTATATCCTTTCAATATAAGATTCGTCGTTGCATGAATCTATGAGAGCAGTCTCATGGATTCATGCCACGACGAATCTTGGGAGATATTATAGCGACGGTAAGCAGGCGGTCTAGTAAAACACCGGTCGATAATACTCTTCATCCCCTTGACACAGGCCTCTACCCACTTACAACATAAATAGGATACTCCATACTAAGGCCAACATAGTCAGGGTTCGCTGCTGAAATTTACATGAAGATACTTGCACAACATACATGCTTAATATGACCACTTAACTATGTATTACATTCGCTGTTCTACGAACAAACTTCGCATTTCGGTGCACTTCAATTAAATAGTTCGACATACACCTTATTTGGTACAAACGCTAGAATAATCGCAACAGGTACGCTAGTGCGAAAATTAATTTCACATTTTACCCACAGCTAGGTGTTGGCAAGCTGCCCCTATAATTTATATTCCGAAGTCTGAGCTTACTTTGGAAATCATTTATAACGAAACAAAGCTGTATTTTATGGATACAAGCTTCCCATTTTAGAGGTACATATACTTTATACCCCGAGAGCTTTGTGTTAAGTTTTCTATTCTAAGTGTTGGAAGTTGAAAGTTTAAAATGTTTTCGGGTCCGATATTATTCCGTTAGCATAAAAGTTTTTCAATCTTTTTTATTGTTAAGTATTTTCCTTGTTTTTGTTAGGAAAACATTTTCACAATAACGCCTCCGAAAATGATCAAATAAAAATCACAATCAGAGTCACGTCAACTATTCAGAATTGAGCGTAAAAAAAAACTTGCAAAGGCAAACTTGACCGTCGAGAGGCAATTCACGGAAAAGGCTCAATCGTATTAATTGTCCCGCGAATAACAAGGCTTTTTGTGAGTCGGAGCGGGGCCGAGGCGCGACGGTCGATGGCAGAGGGCGGGGAGACGTTCAGTGTGCCCCTAGTCGCGCTAGCAGCTCCGCGCGCTCTCCGTACCGCGGCTCCCAAACACGCGGCATGTTGCAAAAAACAGGCAACACGCTACAGGTGCCCTAATCGCCAGCCACATGATAAATGACAGTGTTTTTTCGACCCGACAGCCGCGCCCGACGAGTTGAGTGGTAGGAAATAGGCGATACGAATAAATAAACAACTTTTGTTTTTATTTTTTTTTGTTTCTTATTACTTCAGAGCTTCATCCCTCGCGTGTTTTGTTGACCGTTACGTAAGTGGATAGTTTCCTAGTGAATTACGCTTAGTTAAGTTTTGTTATATTAATCTTGTAATGATGTACCTATTTCCGTCATCATTTTGTTTGGTATACTTCATTCGAGTTGCGTAGTCTCGCGATACGTTACCATTTTGAATTTAACGTTGTCGTTTGACAGGATTCTCATTAAAAGTTAAGTGAAAAGTTTAATGTCATTAAGGGTGATTTTTGCGCATCTACCCATTGCGCATGACCTGCGCAGGAGGTACTAAAGTACCTGCCTATCTATAAACTATATCACCTGTATTGATATACGTAACAGGGTTAAGGCAGAATTTCCTTTGACCTAGATTTTATTTTACGATGTTGCACAGAATCTTTCGGGGAATTCATCTATCATAAGATGCGGTGGTACTTCTATATTTTTACCTTGTGGATATTTTGTAATTTTATTTTCAACGAATAAATATAATATTTCTACTTGGAGCAATAGTACTACAATCTTTACTACTTAGCATTAAGTTTTGTTTTCCAATTCGTCTTGCGGTCTGGTTATCAATTTATTTTAGAACATTATTGATATATCAAGGATTGCAGCGTGTTAAGTTTAGGATAATTTACATTTAG
The DNA here is from genome assembly GCA_911387795.2 of Apamea monoglypha. Classification (NCBI taxonomy): domain Eukaryota; kingdom Metazoa; phylum Arthropoda; class Insecta; order Lepidoptera; family Noctuidae; genus Apamea; species Apamea monoglypha. The sequence continues at coordinate 5,337,497 of OU426920.1, forward strand.
CAACTACACTTCTACGATAATTAAATTGTGGACTAATTAAAATACCCAGCCTGTAATACAGGTTTACAAATAAATTAAGGATACGAAGCGATAATTTACAAAAAAATATGAATACTTTATATTCTGTGTTTAAAAAAAGTCTTGTCGGGTTAATAAACACGATTTCACTTTTTAACCACACATGCTTTCACTGAAAGATAGTCAGAATTCTAATTAATTAAATCTAGCCACAAATAGCTCAAAACCACCCAGTGCCACAAAAACTCCGAAAGGATTTGATTAAAATCCCATTGAAATGATAGCAGCCTTCAATTTCAGAATCTCAAAGGGAAGCGGAAAATTTTAATATAAATTTCAGTCGAAAACTTTTTATCTAGCACGTCCGAGTTTTCGTTTTTACTAAATACCGTTCATAATACGATGCAAACGAAATGTAATTATTTATATCGGAAGGTATCTTACGAAAATGGATTTCGTTACTTTAACTTTCATCAGGGATTTTCTTAGATATAAAGATACTTTACGGGAATATGATAGGTTATTTTTAGAAAGATTTTTATTTGAATTTTGCTATACGCTGGGAGAGGAGACCTTCAAGAAGGGGCTCAAGATTTTCTTGGAGTCACGGTAATTACTGCCATATATTTATTAGGTAATTATAATCATTCAGACGTCCACAGTAATTCATAGCATCGCATCGCTCGTGAAAATTCGCATAGACGCCTCGCCACCCATGTAAAATATAACTAATTACTTACGTTGAGAGAGCTTGACAGCGATTCTAAAAATGCCTTTCTTAAAATATTACAAGATACTTTTTCTTTACGAAAACCTTTTGAGTTAATGGAAATCTTTAATCGAATTATACTCGTCACCACCTTAGATTAGGCCACCGACAGCTGACATTACGACACTCATTATTTAAGCGTCGTATTCCCGTAAGCGTGGGTTTCCTTGGAAAACGGTTCTGTCATATCATAACGGCTGTCATGAACATCTGTACTCACCAGTATTTTACATTATGGTGTTAAAAAACGCTCTGTATTTGGACAGCCGTAATTATGTGACCGTTTTCCGCTTTCTTAGGAAACCACAGATCTAGACAGCTTCTCGTGATTACCAATTTAAGACTGATTTTTCAATCGACAGATATTTTTTTTAGTGGAATAAAGTTGACGTCTGACGGTTTTTGTATTGAAGAACTGTCAAAAATTCAAAATTATTCCTCGGATAAAGTTATCTGGCTTTGGAAAAATTAGCCCTAAATCGATTAAAGGATTGTATTACATACCAGTTTGGTTTTTTTAATTAATTAATTATCTCATTAGCTCAGAACATGCACTGCTGGAAGTAAATGTTAACATTGTAACGTTCAACCTTCGACGTTAACGATGATATGCGATCGACATGAGACAGCAGCGGTTACTGGTATATCCTTGTGTCAAATATGGTTGTCACTTAACTGTTTACTGGGGTCTTGGGTACTCTTAACCGGAGTGGTTTAATTTATCTGGCTTGTCGCTTAGACACATTCTTACGTTCCTGCATGTCAAATATAATATAACTGATTACTTTAATCTCAAGAGCTATTCTGAAAATGCCTTTCTTATTTTTTTCTTTAGAAAACCTTTAGTCGACGGCTCGAACTCGTTGGTGGGCGTGGTTCATATGCATGCTTTTTAGTTTATCTATTTAATTATTTTCTTACTTCGGGAGTTAATTCTTTACGCCCAAAGATGCGTTAAAATTGGTGTTGTAGGTATTATATATGGAAACAAAATCCCGTGCACATGATGACCGCAGCTGCATCCGTAAGTAAAACAAAAGAGGATCCTCTTTAGGTCGACTAATATGCGCTGCAAGAAAGAACAGTCCTTACGGTGTTCAGATAGAGATTTTGGCGATAGTACATGGAAGTTTCGACGCTCATAACTTTCAAACCCATATTGTTTTTTGGATATTACGTGTCCGTACAGGGCTAGATAATAACGAGATAAGTTGATATAATTATTAATTTTTGATGTACACTGTCGTACAGTGGAGTAAACACCATACGACGTTAGTATGGAATAATTACTGACTATAACCTTGTCCATTAGGTAAATCGTTTTTTGACAGATGGAACTAGTGATTGCTGCAAAACACAATACATTGATTGATACACGTACGGTATTATAATGTCTGTAAGAAGCCATAAATAAGATAATTCAATAATATAAGGCATTTTAAAGTTAACTATTGCGTAATCTGGAATATATACATTCTAGGACAGCTGTCAGAAAACGGTTAACCTAATGGTCAGGGTATAGTGTAACTTTAATCGTATTATGTCATACCTTTAAATTAGGCCACCGACAGCTGACATTACGACACTCATTATTTAAGAGACGCATTACTTTAGACAGATTACCTAGAGTGTCAAATTAATGGATAAAAGGGTTGTATTACGCAGCAGTTTCGTTCGGTTGATTAATTTATCATCACATTAGCTCAGAACATCTACTGCTGGACGTGAACGGGACTTCATTGTAGCGTTCAACGTTCGACATTCAGGATAGTGGGGATACTGTTCCATCTTATGTCAAATAATATTATGTTAATTACTTAAACATTTCCTTATTTCTTGGGTATTTTTAACTGGGGTGGAAATTGATTTAATTTATCTGGCAAGTCGCACAGACGCCTTCCTACATTCTTGCATGTCGTGATTACGTTAATCTCAAGAGCTATTTTTAAAATGCCTTTCTTATTTTTTTCTTAAGAAAACCTTTTCAGTTAATGGAAATCTTTAATCGTATTATGTCATACCTTCGCGTCCTTAAACTAGGCCACCGACAGCTGACATTACGGCACTCAATATTTAAGAGAAATTGTTATTAAAATATACTGAGTATTTGAGTATTGAGTCGCATTCCCTTAGACAGATTACCTAGAGTGTCAAATTAACCGAGAAAAGGGTTGTATTACGTAGTAGTTTCGTTCGGTTGATTAATTTATTTATCATCACATTAGTTCAGAACGTCCACTGCTGGACGTGAACGGGGCTTCATTGTAGCGTTCAACGTTCGACGTTAATGATGATGATGATGATGATGCGATCAACATGATACTGCGGTTATTGGTCTATCTTATGTCAAATAATTGGGTTATTATTAATTTAACAGTTTACTGTTTTTTTGGGTATTTTTTACCGGGTTTTATTAATTTGGTAGGTATTATAATATTGGTTCGTTCCCTATGTTGATGCATTTTTTTTTTCCGGATGGTAAATCATCAAATGACGCCTCCCGCTCTGGGTGGAGCGGAAGAGAGTGTCAGACTCTTACTGACTAAAACCCACCCATGTTCCTTCCTTTGCCCTTTATGTTCCGGGGTAGCGGTAACCCTTTCGGACAATCCCGCTGACTATGTTGATGCTTCGTTTCTCAAACAGAATGAATAACTTTGTCTGGCCCATAGTTAGGAAAAGGTTATCTGAAGACTTCAGAAACGGAATATTAATCATTTAATGAATCGATATCTTCCTTTGACCTCCGAATTACTTACATATTTGGCAGCTAATTTTGTTTATGTAATGCTAAACTCTTTTTCTTAAATTGTCTAGTGGATAGTGCCTGTTTGGATACTGCGAAATGTTCAGGTCTTCAGGCTATAAGACGGTTATATTCTCGTACAATTAGACGAGAAAACATATGTTCTTACGTATAACTCATGTTTCTTTTTTAAATTTATGTTCACAAGATTTAAAACTGTTTACGACCATATTTCTCGTTCATATTGCTGTTGAAGCAGTAAAATTTTCACGCGCGCGATATAAACATCAGGAAAGGGGAATTCTTTTTAGAAAGTGAGGAAGAAAAGCAGGGTTTGAAGAATGTTTTTGCTTGCTTTTGGCATATTTGAGCGATATTGAAATTCATGATTTGTAATTTAGACCTTTAATGACGGTATTATGTAGTTGACGATGTTGAACTAAGCAATGATGAGATCTAATTATGTAATGTCAGGGAATTTTTAATGCCAAATAAACTCATCGTTCATCATCATTCTCCTGTCCTTATCAAAATTTATTTGGGGTTGTCGCAACATATTTTTTTATTCCATATTTGATGACAGATGTTATTATTCAGCGGCATTCGGTTAGACTGGAAGCTGACCCATATACACATAGTTGGGAAAAGGCTAGGCAGATGATGATGAATTGATAACAGATGTTCTTCAACTGCTGTCAAACTGTTGTCTTAGACACTTAGAGCTCTCCAAGTTTTTTCGTGAAATATTATAAAAACCGTGTCTTTAGTGCTGAAAATATGAAAGGGTAGATCATACTTCTTTATTAGTCGTAATCTCATCACTAGTGAAGCAAATTGGCTTCCAACTTAAATTGTCTGTAAATTCAAATCACAACTGTCATACTTTGACAGTTGTATGAAAAGGCAGTTGAAGTATGTGAACACGGAAAGTTGAAGTATGTGTTAATTTTCTAGACAATATATTTCCCTGTCTGTAGCTACTAGATAGTGGTTATTAAACTGTTGTGCTCTCCAAACGGTAAATGAAAACATCGTGAAGGAACCGGTATGACCTAGACCCAAAAAATCGAAGACATGTGACATTTATCAACGTGGTGGATTACGGGCCACTCCCTCACACTGAGAGGAGGCCTGTGTTCCAGCAGTGGGAACATTAAAGGCTGATTATATATGCTGGTGGTTATAATTTTAGATACCTACTGAAGTATTCTATCTCTAAAGGGGTGACGGTACACTCTCTTTTTCTTACTATAAGAAAATATATTTGTGCATCTACACTTACTAGTTTATTTACGAGTATCTAGCGTTCTTAATAAGTTCGTATGTATTCTATGTGTGTATGAAATATTAAGATTAACTTAAAAAAAAACTTGTATTTCTCATGAAAATTAAATTGAATTATTTTTTTGAAATACATGTCTTAAACCGTATAAGAAATATAATTTGCAAGATTTCCTTCATAGTTCATTTATAAAACCTTTAATGCTGTTGATTACTGACTAAAGTGTTTACGTGGTGTTTACTGTCTGTCAACTACTGTAATGTGCTGACGGTACTATATAGCGTAATATATTCCCTGCAAGTACCGTACTATCTTTTTATTTCAGCGGGCAAATGAGTGCCAGCGACTGTCCTGCACATAATGTCTAGTTTAATACTTTTTTATCTTTTTTTATGCAAGCATGCAGGTTCAGAATATTTATTCTTCACTTTATTACTGAACTGACCTCACGTTTTTATCGCAATAGCTGGGCCTTTTTAGAGGTGAATTCGTTTTTGTCAGTAGATACTTTATGCAAAATTCTTTATGAAGGATTTCATAGATAGGATTTTTGCACACCTATGGACCTTATATATAAAAGTATTATTTATAGTTAGAATTTAGGGGCACAGATATTTTTTTAACAATTTTCTACATGGTTATTTCTTTTCGAAATATTCGATTACCAGACCCAAAGAAAGTGCTACGAAACTGTGTAAAAGTGCAAATTGACATTATTCTTAGTTATAATCTATCTCGTAAAATATTAAGTTAGAGTTAAATTGCTTATTAGTCTGTTAGGCTAGATTGTAATAAATTACTAGGAACACTAGTTCTTATTAATAAAAAATAAAAAAAAAACTTTTCTCTATTTGTGAACATTTAATATCAGGAAGCATCACCATAAAAGCCTATGTTTATATTTACACAACCTAATAAGATGTCTTTTATTTTTTTAAACAATTTTTCATATAACATTGCGACATCTACCAACCCGCACTGGGCCCGAATGGTAGATTATAGCCCACTCCCTCTCACAGAGAGGAGGCCTGTGTCGCAGCAGTGGGACATTAAAGGCTGATTATGATTACCTATGCGTCTACGCATGCCCAATAAATCTACCGTAGTTTCTTCATAACTTCAATCAGGCTCCAAACTGCTTAGTTGGGAGCCACGTAAACATAGTTTTTCTTTAAAACTACCCTATTAGGTAGTGTTTGCACTAGCTTTACAATGACTAACAAAACATTTGACTGCGTTGTTTATTTAGGCAACTGAAGGTTAATTTTGTCGCTAAAATGTACAGTTTTGTTAGCCAAAGTTCAGTGTATAAACCGCTTTATTATTAAGTTGATTGATTGAGGTTTTAATCGTTGGAGCCTTGACCGCTATTTTCAATTTTGCGGTATGTTTGCTAAGCTTCGCCATTATGGTGAAATAATCTTTTTTTTTTAAACGTTGCCCCATACTAGGAATTACTTCTGTACCGTGGGTGCGTTTACAAACATTTAAACTTACATACACTAACAGGCAGACCCGGAACAACTACCTGTAGGCAATACAAATATTTGTTCCTTACGGGATCTTTTATGGAGACTTACTTTAATGAGTGGTTTAATTAGAGTTTGATAGTTTAATTTCTTAGACGATCTGAAGGCCAATTCCCGTAGTTTTAAGAAAGTTCACAGTCTGGTATTTTTGACAGATTGTGACTGAGACAGATACAGACAGACAGAATATGTCAAAACTACCTGTAATTTCCCTACATTTTGACAAGTTTTTGACATCGTTGCTGAGATCAGAGGGGCAATTCTCGTAATTTTAAGAACGTTTACAGTTTGATCTCAGTTTCAATCTGTCAAAAATTCCTCTAATTTCCCTACATTTTGACAAGTTTTTGACATTTGTTTATCGCCGAGATGAGACTGCGACTAGATTTTGAACGTTTTAAATTACGAGAATTGGCCTTGAGATTGCAGGATATTCAATAGCACTTGCCCGAACCGCACCTGAGCACTTCAACTAACCGCACTGAAATAGATCTGCGACTAGATTTTGAACGTTTTTAATTACGAGAATCAGCCTTCAGGTGCTTGCTACTTTATCTTCTATCTTTTAGCTTCGCCTTGCCTTGTTGTAAACAGATTTTTATCATATTTTCTTCTCTATAAAAATCCCATTGCGCATACTTCATTTTAGTTACTAGGAGACCTCAATTATCTTATCTTTAACCACTTCATTGAATAATTTAATACCTTCAAACTCACCCACACCCAATTATTACATCAGTTCCATTTGAACTCATTCACGCAAAGTCAACACATGCATTACTCACCCCTTAAAAGTATTTATCTACACAAATTAGCGGTAGCTCTACATCTCTATGTAGAGCTAGGTAGAGTCACAAAATAAATAGGTACAGAAGGTCGGCCCAATACAACGAGCGAAAACAGAGGCACGCACTCATAGACGCGTACAGGTAAACCAGAGAAGGTATGCGCTTCAGGAAACTTCGTGTTTTCGAGTTAGCACGAACGTCGCGCCACGGCGTAACCCCCCACAGACGCAACTTTCTAAGTTTAACACTGCCACGTTTTGTCATAGTGCACCTATTAGTGAGCGTTTGTAGAGAATTTTTAAGTTTTAATTAAATATAACATCTGCCAAACTGCAAAGCAAGTTGTTGGCAGTAGGTTCTCGTAGAATCTTTGCTTAACTAGACGTTATTTAAATTAAAATTAATTCTAAGTTAAAACTAGGCCACGAATCCGCATGTGGACACAGAGTAGCTTCCCACACAGCCATTAACTTCTACAATAAAAGCTATACTCTACGGCATCAATCAACCAATGTCACGAGACGATCCCATAGTTCTTACTCCGTGTAAGGTAAGCAAACTTAGACTCACGACGTTAGCCAACTGAGGCCGCTGATCGACCGCAGCAACCATGGACACATCGACAGGTAATGTTGCCTTCGGTGGTTTTTACTCTTGATACGGTCGATCATTCCCTCGGGTAATTCATTAATTGATGTATATGTATCCATCCATCATCTAGTACGCTAAACGTAATATTTTTCACATTTGGCAAGTGTAGTTTCTGTTTCTTAGCAAGATGGGTTGGGTAACTACCTATCCCACTTGCTTGTTCAACAATCATGGTAATTTTTACTTCTGAAATATTGTTTTCATATACCTTTAGCAGTTGTTTTAGTTATTTTACTTACGTAGGTAAGTAAAGCAACAGTTTTAGAAGTCTTATTTGTAGTATTTTAATTTTATCTAGATATCTTTTAAATGTAAGTCCATAACCACACAACCCATAACTGATAGTCGAGTCGGCAAGTGTATGACAAAAAAAAAAGACTTTATTTATTTTATTAATTTATTTATATAATTGGGACAAACAAACAGTAATTATATCTGCGCAAACAATATAAACAAAGATATTATATAAATGTGAAACTCACACCGTTATCCACAGCATATACTACTACTCCACACTACTACTACTACTACACTACTACAGAGACTACACTACACACACTACACACACTACACTACACACACTACACTACACACACTACACTACACACACTACACTACACATGCTACACTACACACGCTACACTACACACACTACACTACACACACTACACTACACACACTACACCACACACACTACACTACACACACTACACTACACACACTACACTACACACACTACACTACACACACTACACTACACACACTACACTACACACACTACACTACACACACTACACTACACACACTACACTACACACACTACACTACACACACTACACTACACACACTACACTACACACACTACACTACACACACTACACTACACACACTACAGTACACACACTACACTACACACACTACACTACACACGCTACACTACACACGCTACACTACACACACTACACTACACACGCTACACTACACACGCTACACTACACACGCTACACTACACACACTGCACTACACACACTACACTACACACACTACACTACACACACTACACTACACACACTACACTACACACACTACACTACACACACTACACTACACACACTACACTACACAAACTACACTACACACGCTACACTACACACACTACACTACACACACTACACTACACACACTACACTACACACACTACACTACACACACTACACTACACACACTACACTACACACACTACACTACACACACTACACTACACACACTACACACACTATACTACACACACTACACTACACACACTACACTACACACGCTACACTACACACACTACACTACACACACTACACTACACACACTACACTACACACACTCCAGAGTCGTCGACTCGTCGTCTCGTCTACTACTACTACTGCTACTACTTCTACTTTCCGCATTAGCAACCCAAACTTTAATAGTTCTTCGCTTTATGTACTGACGAAACCATTGATTGGTCCACTTATCTCAGAATCATCCATAGCTTGCAAAAAGCCGTCGAGATCCACATCACGTGGAATTTTGTGATAGCAGGCTCTAGTTGTGAAGTATGGAGTAGGTATGTCGAAGTATTAATGTAATAACGATTCTAATTGATTAAGGAAATTTATAGTCAGTGAAGGTTTTAATATTTTTTTAGAATAATTAAAACGAATTATTTGGCGGCAATGACCGATGATGCGGGAAGGGCCCGTGACTAAATAATAACAGCCGCACAGGTCGATTGATCAGGTTAAGCTACGCTTGCACTTGGTCTGTGGATGGGTGACCATCTTTACATACCGAGACCCCCCCGTACCTCGGAAAGCACGGTAAGCCGTTGGTCCTGGCTGTCATTCGTAGATCTTTGACAGTCGTTACGGGTAGTCAGAAACCCGAAAGTCTGACAACCAGTCTTACCAAGGGGTATCGTATTACCCAGTAACTGGGTTGTGGAGGTCAGATAGGCAGTCGCTCCAACCCGCACAGGGCCCGCGCGGTGTATTACGGCCCGTTCCATTTTATAGAGAGCAGGCCTGTGTCCCAACAGTGGGAATATGATAGGCTGATTATAATTTCCAATAACATTTTTGAAGATTTTACATCGGACTTTACACTTTTTATTTGTTTTTATCTGAGGGGGCAATTCTCGTAATTTTAAGCACGTTCACAGTCTGCGGGGCAATTCTCGTAATTTTAAGACCGTTCATAGTCTGATCTCAATCTCAATCTGTCAAAAATACCTCTAATTTCTCTACATTTTGACAAGTTTTTGACATTTGTTTGTCGCCGAGATGAGACTGCGACTAGATTTTGAACGTTTTAAATTACGAGAATTAGCCTTCTGGTGTATTGTTTCTCGTTTAGTCTGTGCTAAATAAATGTATTTTCTTTCTTTTATTTCATTTTTATATGGAGACTGGCATACAAAGTGGCAATACAAAATGGCGGACAGATAGGAATTCCATAGACCTTTAAAGCTCTTCAGAAAACAATCCGACACGAAAACATCGCAACGCCTAATTCCATTGCCGCATTCCTAAATACCGCTGCACGTATTATCTAACAAATGCAGCAATAGAATGGCAGCAGACAGGAATATACACCGGGTCCGATAATATTCGCTGTCGTTTCATCCCTGTTGCTAGTTAGGTTTAGCGTTGCCATATGCACTGCTACTTAATAGGTAATCTTTCTGTCCATTTTTAGAATAAAAACAACATTTAATTAAATTGCGCCGACCTTCTGTACGTATTTATTATGTGGTAGAGTCGTGCCGATCGTAGCGCAGGTGCGGTAGAGCTCGTAATTATTACACTGTGACACATCTAATTACAGGAGCGCTGTATTTTCTGGTTTGTCGGTAGAGCTAGATGTAGCGTGTTGATTTATGAGTGCAAATAGATGTTTTATTGGTTTTTTGGTAAAAAATAGTTGGAAATTCGTTTTTTAATATTATTTTACGATCTTTTTCTTATCAAACGGGCTATAGTTTATGATGGAACATTACTTAGCACCGTCACATTTGGAGGTTCTTTTACTACAGGATCTTTTGGCGCGTGGCCAAAGTTGGAACTAATGTCACTATCTGGTTTTTAACCTACTACGGCAAAACCAAAAGCGATGGTTATTAAATACAATTTCTGTGACAATTTCACAAATGTTTATCAACAAGCAATGTCATTCAGGCACCAAAACATCTTTGTACAGTTACTGAGCTATATTATACAAGTACGCTGGACTTTATACTATTGATGGCAAAACGAAGACATTTGATTTTCGCTATTTTGGCGCTGATAGCAACGTGAGCGTCCGTGGAACTAATATTTTTGATAGCGAATTTGACAAAATGTGCGTACTGTCATGATAAAAATGTTCTAAATATATCGTAGTAAACACAAAATACACAAAACAGTATTTTTCCATGACTGAGACCTAACTCATCAAAGAGGCAAGAAAACAACACGACGCCGACGGCCATTTGCAACAATGTATCAATTTTTGTTCCTGAGACGCTCGAGCGGGGGCGCTTTGAATCGGCACAAAAAACAACTGTCATTTCGTATGGTATATTTAGTTCAGCGTATTTCTTTATTATAGGTCAATGTGTACAGTCCTTTCACAGTTGTTATACTTATACCTCTGACAGCAGCAACCCAATAGCAACCTTAATGTAACGATATTAAAAATCGCAGTGAATTTGAAAAACTTGTCAATGGCAGCAAGCCAACAGCAACCCTATTGCAACGGCAATAAAGATCACTGTGATTTTGACAGTTATGCAAACTCAGATTGAAAATAACTGAACGGACTGTAGCACTCTAATTAAGAAGATAGTGGCGTCGTGTCTATGTCCCCCTTTGATAATGACGATTTCTATTCCACCATCAAACAGTAAGGAAGCTAGGGTCCCAGGAAGCAATATTACTAATGGCAACTCGCCTCATCATCATCTGAGTAGCCTTTTCCCAACTATGTTGGGGTCGAAATCCAGTCAAACTGGATGCAGCTGTATACCAGTATTTTACATGGAGCGACTGCATATCTAACCTCCACAACCCAGTTACTGGGTAATACGATACCCCTTGGTAAGACTGGTTATCAGACTTTCGGGGTTCTGACCCGTAAAGATTGTCAAAAATTACATACATACATAATCAGCCTATAATGTCTCCACTGATGGGATAAAGGCCTCCTCTCGGTGAGAGGGCACTCCCTCACGCGCCGTAATCCATCACGCGGGCTCAGTGCGGGTTGGTAGATGTCACATGTGTTCCAATTTTTAGTTCTAGGACATGCCGGTTTCCTTACGATATTTTCCTTCATCCTTTTGAGAACAGTGGTAATGAAATAATTTACGCAAGGTAAAACGCCTGTTTGGGTTCGAACCTACGACCTACAACTCGTAAGCCAAAGCCGTTACCTCTGGGTCACCACTGCTTCTCGTTAAATTGAGAGTCACTCCGGTATTTGACAAGCTCAAACCCACAAAAAGCAGGTCCCTTAACAATATACACTACCCCCAGGCCTTCACAATATTCATTAAAAACACAGCTATGTAAAAACCTTAGGTGATATCAAAGAGAAAATTCAGTCCACCGCCACGGTCCGCTGTGTCCAGGCGTAATTTTACGGGTGGCGGCCCTAGGTAAAAATAAATTCAGCGCCTGCCTGCGAGGCGTAGGCATGGAAGTTCGTTTTAGACACGTAATAGGCGAAAAATGCGCGTCATCGTACCGTCACGGATGCGCAGCCGACAAGACCTTTGTGTGGGCCACTACACCCGACCGACGGCACTTCAGTCCGACACAAACGCGTGCTAAGCGCTCACACAGTTTGTTCACTTCCAACGCCTTTTGATTCGGCTTTAGTGCTCTCTATGACATGAATTTTTTCGCACCCAATCTCCGATGCAAAATCGGATGACGAGTACCCCGACCGGTTGATGGCGTTTGCTTTAGACTAAAAGGTTCCAGTTTTTCATCTCCATTTTCGTAGATGCATCTTTTATTTTACGTATCGATAATCGATTCCGTTAATCCCGTATCGATGTTACTTTAATTCGGATTGCAATTAACTTGAATTACTGACATAAAAATGTGAATCGTTAAGCTTTTAAATTGGATCAGTGTTGTATAATTTGACTTTATATTTCCGCTCTGTTGGCTACCGTCCTTCTTTAATCAGATTGTTTTCCCGATTTTCTTTGAAAAGATTTAAACAGAGGCTTTTAAGGAATTGAGGTGATTATGATATTGGTATCCTTTATTTCGAAAAAATGTGGTTATTTTCCTTCTAGCCTGAAAGTTTATGATAATAAAACATTGTTTATTTATCTTTCTACAGGAAGAAAGCAATTGAGAATTTGTTTAAGTTTCTTTCTGGGTGTTTATTTCGATACTTTCGCATGATTATAATTTTATGGCCGGTAAACTTTAGCGGTGTCTTCCGTTTAGAATTGCCTTCTTTGTAAACAAAGCGTGTTGTTTAAGGACAAATATTTATTCCTTTCTTTGTGTTAAAATTTATTGGAATTAATTTAATTTTGTTAGTATGAAATTGATAAATGATTACTGTTGAGTAATAGCTGTTTATTTAAGACCTAAGAGTGCGATGGCGGCTTGCCAATTCTTTCTTCGTTACGCGTTGGGCTACGGCGTAGCTCGCATTGTACTACGGCGTAGCTCGTACTGTGCTATGGCGTAGCTCGTACTGTGCTATGGCGTAGGTCGTACCGTGCTACAGCGTAGCTCGTACTGTGCTACGGCGGAGTTCGTACTATGCTACGAAAGCGTAGCATCCAAGATACATTTTTAGAAATTTGAGGATTTTTTTAAGACCTCATGTCCTCATTTATTCACTAAAACATTTTTTAAATATATATCATTAAATAAAAAAAAAACACTACAACTTTCTGAAAAAAAAATTCATTATATTTTTGTTTTAACATCTTAATGTTTGAAAAACTATCAAAGAAAAAAGATTTATGTAAAGGTTCATTGAATTACTTCAAGTTTTCTTAGGTCTTTTATTAAAGTTTTTATTGTTCATTTCGCAAAACTTTAACAAAGGGTGTCCCAGTTCTGCCAGGGCCGCGGGTTGTTCGAAAGAGATACCGTAGCCCCTGGTACAGGCAACTGAAGGAACACGGGTGGGTTTTAGTCAGTAGAAGTCTGACACGCCCTCCCGCTCCGCCCAGAGCGGGAGAAGTCATGTGATGATTTCCCACTTAAAAAAAAAGAAGGGTGTCCCAGTTATTAGTTTAGCACCAGATCATAATGTTTTGTATTTTCTGAATACTTTATAATTATTTCAGTAAATATTTTGCAAAGTAGATAATATTAGAATTAATTAAAATAGGAATGTTGCTTAGGGCGCTGGATATTTTATTGAAACATAGTTTTTCATGTATTTGGCATCTTATCTTTTAATCTGAAACACAGCCAAGCAACTTGTTGATATAACTTAAGACTTTGTTTGAAGAAGTATCTTCGCATACGTAGTACCACTACGGCCAGAATAGACAAAATGACAGATAGAATAGACAAAATGACAGATAGAATAAACAAAATGACGGATAGAATAGACCAAATGACAGATAGAATAGACAGAATGACATCTATAATGTGTCATTTTGTCTATTCTTCCGTTGACAAAACCCGTTTCTATGATGGTAATACTACGCGTGCGGATGGACACTTTTTCTCCAAGCCCTAACTATTTTCCATCAATTAGACCACCTACCTCCGGGGTATTTGCGTAGCACACTATCAGTAGCAATGACTTTCATTTTGACAGTTCAATAACATTCATTGCGTTATTTACATTGTTGAGCAGACAAATTTTTCGAACAGCAATGGATTGACAATATCCTTCAAAATCATTCAGATTGAGATTGATAGTGGCGCCGATTCCCTTGTTCACAAACTAAACTATATTTAAGTTCAGTGCATCTTTTTCTTTATATTTCATTAAGAAAAGGATAGGAGATAAATATTAGTTTAGTCCTGTCAAATTTAGATACGCCATAGCAAGTTTAGAAGTGATTAAAAACATGGCTACTAAAAATACGTCAATTTACGTCAGGCGTTGACTAATTTGACAGGTCTAAACTAATATTTATCTTCTGTCCTTTTCTTAATGAAATAGAAAGAAAAAGATGCACTGAACTTAAATTTCGTTTAGTTTGTGAACAAGGGAATCGGCGCTAGTGTATTATGCGATTAGGGTGCTGTACACCAAAATATTTTAAAATAGAAATCCTGTAAATATCGACCTATACCTAAGAACATTTGCCTATACGTTGACACCTTACTAATTAGACTACAAACCTATCATTTATATACTACATTAAACACGTAAGGCTCTCCCCTAGTAAAACCTTTTAAATAATGGCAACAGTCCTGATACTCCTTATTTTATCTAGCAAGGCCATAAGGTTTACCCAATGAGGCTTACGGCGCATATCCAGCCGATTAAAAGAACTCCAACGGTAACATCCTAAGATTACGAGAGGTTAATACACTAGGAGACAACTAAATAAAAAGCGCGCTATTGGATTCTCTACTCTCGGCGCTGGGCAGAGTGTTGAAAATCCAATAGCACGGTACTATTTACTCGCCTACTATTAGGGGCAACGGGCATTAATCTTAACAAAGAGCTTGTGGGTTTTCAAGACAACCTCTAAGTACATTTATATTTGATGAAGACGATGGTTTTGTGTGTAAGGGGGGAGAAAATTATGTAGGATTTAATGGGATTTGGCGTTGGATTATTTAGTGGATAACAAGGGTGACTTCATAATTTTATTCGACATACAGTGTTAATAACATGTAAAACTTTTTACATTTGAAAAGTTTGAACGGGATTTTTATACGGAACCTGGCATACTTACCGTCACGCGCTCTTGTTTCTTTTGAAACAAAAAACAGGGACAGGTAAGTATGCCTACCTGCCCCCATATTGCTGCTGCGGTATGATAGGTCCTTCTAAGCCCTTTAAGTTTGCCTTGGGAATATCAACTCAGTTGACATGACCACTGATGTTGCAGATAAGCAACCATGACCACTTCCCATCAGCACGACCGCATACTTGATTGATACCCAATCACACAAAAAGCCCTCAATGTAATCTTACTTTATTTTTTGTAAGATAAAGTTGCCTTGCCTGCTACTGTCCACTGCAGCGCAAATACCTCTTCTCATACAGAGAAGGGACGCATTGATCACCACGCTTGCTCAAGACAGGTTGGCGATTTCAGACTTATATTAACTACTAGCTGCTCACGATTTCACCCGCATAAGTCTCGATTCCGTGAGAATATCGGGATAAAAAGTATCTTATGTCCTAATCCAGGACATGATCTATCCATGAGCCAAATTTCATCGAAATCCATTCAACCGTGCAAACAAAAAATCTAATTCAATCCAAATCCGTTCAGTCGTTATAGCGTGAAAGCGTAACCAACAAACTTACAAAAAATCTAATCTTTTCTCTTTACAGTATTAGTTTCGTCCAAATCCAATAACACACTCACACACGCACACTTTAATAACACTTAACAACGCACAAACTTACATCAGCGAAAAAGAAAAATATGTCAAGCGGCTTGTCATAAGTTTCCCCTCCTATTCCCATAAAACTCCCATGAAACTAAAGAACCTTTAACGCCATAACAAAGGACCCTTTCGCTAGCGACGTATTAAATTATATCAGCTTCAGCTGTAAGAACGAGCGTTTGGAACCATTCACTCCCCGTACATGAGGTAGAAAATAGCAGAAGGCTATTTTTTCTATAGTAAGTCAAATTTGAACGATTTGTCAAAACCGAAACAATCTACAGCCCATTCACAGTTAGTTTTCCTGTGATATTGCAACACTGTCAAAATCACAATGATCTTTATTGTTATAAAAATAAGGTTGCTGTTGGTTTACTGCTGCTGACAAGTCTGTTAAAACCACAGTCATCATCTGCCTCATCTGCCTAGTCTTTTTCCCAACTATGTTGGGGTCGGCTTCCAGCTAACCGTATTTTACTTAGAGTGACTGCCTATCTGACCTCCACAAACCAGTTATTAGGTAATACGAAACCGCTTTGTAAGACTGGTTGTCAGATATTTGGGCATCCGGCTCCCCGTAACGACTGTCAAAGATCCACGAATGACAGCCGGGACCAACGGCTTAACGGGCTTTCCGAAGCACGGAGGAGTTTTGCTATACAAAGATGGTTC
Source organism: Apamea monoglypha (assembly GCA_911387795.2). Lineage (NCBI taxonomy): Eukaryota > Metazoa > Arthropoda > Insecta > Lepidoptera > Noctuidae > Apamea > Apamea monoglypha. The sequence continues at coordinate 5,354,528 of OU426920.1, forward strand.
ACCCATCCACGGACCAAAATCCATTGAATACTTCTTACGATTAAAAATATTCATTTCAAGAGCTTTCATGCTTTCGACATTCAAACTACACATCCAACCGACGTCACACAAAATTTCAATCCAGTATGAATGGAATGCGTCCAGTTACCAATCATCCTTGCATTCAACATCCTGACATCACCGTAAGGACAGTAGCCCACCAGACACAACACCCGTCTGGTCGGAGAATCCTCCTTTTTCTATGGAGGATGAAAAACTGTCCACTCTGTTCCTCATACGTCTATAGATGGATCCGCTTCTGCTTACATAGTGGCAAATTAATGTTTCTTTCCACGTCGATTTGTGTGTTGTGTTGGTCCAGTGGAAATGGCCGCGACTTACGAGTTGTACTTCATAGGTTCGAACCCTGACAGGCACTTTACTTTGTGTAAATTATTTCATCACCGCTGCTCTCAAAACGATGAAGGAAAACATCGTGCGGAAACCGGCATGTTCTAGAACCAACAACTCGAAGATTTGTGACATGTACCAACCCGCACTGGACCCGCATGGTGGATTACGGCCCACTCTCTCTCACAGAGAGGAAACCTTTGTCCCAGCAGTAGGAGCATCAGCAAGGGCTGATTATGCTATGCTATAATAATATGTATATGTATGAAGTAGACCTTCTCCACTTATCCACTCGTTTTGTGCCACACACTTGCATTGTTTTAATCTCATAATCTCGAGAATGGGTTCGTCTATTGTTACATATTGTCCCTTCACTATGTCGTTTTGATACGATGGGATTTTGTATTATGTTTGAGGTCTTAATTCTGTTATTTAACTTTGGATGTTCGGCTTATCAAGGGCTCTAAGGTGTTATTTACGAATTTCGAAGTTATGATTTGTCAAAATTATTAATTGCAGTGATTGGCTGGTGTTGTGATTGTAGCTGGTGTTGTCATTATCATCTGCCTAGCCTTTTACCAACTATGTTGGGGTCAGCTTCCAGTCTAACCGGATGCCACTGAATACCAGTACTTTATATGGAGCGACTGCCTGTCTGACCTCCATAACCCAGTTACTGGGTATTACGATACCCCTTGGTAAGATTGGTTGAGACTTTTAGGCATCTAACCGGATGCAGCTGAATACCAGTAACCAGTGATTCCAGAACCAGTTACCAGGTATCGGTTATTCAGTGACTTTACAACCTATATTTTAGAAATTGTTTATATATAAGCGTATAAGCTTATCTTGAATAAAGTGACTGTATGCTAGAAGGAAATTATGTAACAATACAAATAAAATAACCCTCGAAATTAATGAATACTTTAATGAAAACGCTCCCTTCTGAGTGGTCGTTAATGACAATTTCGGCGTAATAAAGGACAAAAGGAAAAAAAAATGTAATTTCAAACGTCCCTTAAATATAAAAACCGCGGTTGCGTCCTTTTCCCAGAGATCAGGGTATGTTAAAATATCTCATGAATAAATAAAACCTCTTTTAAATCGAGATAATTTGACAAAGCGGGGACATAATCTCAGGTGGCGCATACAAATATGAAAGAAGACTCTGGAGGGACAATATTGAATATTTAATACAAAAAAAAGAGGAAATATCTTAATATAAAAGTTGCTCGAATAATCTTGAGCAAATAAGTTATGTTTTATGCATCTGACGGATACTGATTTATTTTTCCAAATGGCGCACAAAGTCATATTCCGGAACGCTGTTTCTCTTTTTGAATTTAGTGCTGTCAGAAGTAAATGGTAATTAGTTATACCAGGAGGGTAATTGCGTAACACACTATCAGTAGCAATGGGTTTCATTTTGACAGTTCAACAACATTCATTGCGTTATTTACATTGTTAAAGAAGACACATATTTCAAACATATGAAGCAATGGATTAGCAATATCCTTCAAAATGATCCAGATTGAGATTGACAGTGTGTAATGCAATTAGGCTACAGTGCTTGTTTGGTTCTAATTTAGATATTAGGTAGTTAAATAATTCTAACTTTAATACAGTTATTATCACTTAACATACGATCTATGATTGCCAACTTAAATAAATTAATATTAAAAGTACCAGCTTAGTATTGGCCCACTGCAGGGCAAAGGGCTCTTCTCATACAGAGAAGGCGCAATCATTGATCACAATGCTTGTCCAAGACGGTTTAGCGACTTCGACTTTTGAAATAAAATAGCAATATATCCTGTAAACCTAACGTTCTATGAATATCACACAAAAAAAGTAATTCACAAAAGCAGTATAAACCAATAAATTAAAGCAAAATATTCCTAAATATAGTTGCCCCTCGGTCTGTCTAGTAGTTCAGCTATTCAATTGGAGCAACACTGTAAAATTCCGAACTAAAAACTCGCTCAAAACTTCCAAAACAAAAGAGGAAAAAAACAAAACAGACGAGACAGTTTAGCGTCATCCTGCTGGAAGTGTACTTTCGCAAACGTCCACTTAACCGTGTTTAATAGCCAGATGCTGGACAAATGAGTGAGCCTTTGATAGCACTGAGCTTGGATGTGCGAGGAATGAGCGAAGCTACCTTCAGAAGTATGGCATCGTATTCCACTAGAAAATAGATTTTGGAAATAATTCATAGGTAATTTATAAGTAAATTTTCTTTGCGAATTAATGTCATTTTAATATTATTTATTTTCAAATCGGATAGTGACATCTAAGTATTTTTATTTTATCGGAAATAATATATAGTATTATTTATTTCAGATGCCCGATGAAAGTCTGACTACCAGTCTTTTACCAATACCCCTTTGCTAAGATTAGTAGTCGGACTTTCGGGCGTATTACCCAGTAACTGGGTTTAGGAGGTCTGATAGGCAGTCGCTCCAAGTAAAAAATAGTGGTATTCAGCTGCATCCGGTTATACTAGAAGCCGACGCCAACATAGTTGGGAAAAGGCTAGGCAGATGATGATGATGAAGTTATTAAAACACAATTTTTTGTTAAAATAATAATTGTGACCTCACGAAAACTCACATTAATATTTAGTGTCTAAGGGCAAGAGACAAAAATAATCACCTGAAATAAGCCTTTCCCAGCTCCGCTTCCCACCAACTACAATTTAACGAAAGCGAGGGCAACTAAGCGAGAAATGAGCTAGCTTAGGTCTTTGCGCTCCCGCCGTAGCTGCCTGCGATGAATCTAGATAGCCTCACATTTTTCTGCGGTGCACGATGTATGGTAGCGTCATCTAGTCTCAGTACCCTCACCTATTCGTTTTACACAAAAATAAAGAATTTTCGTGAAAAATCCTCATCATTCCGGCTGTATGTTTGAAAATTCAGAGAATGATAGTGTACAGCGAAAGCTAACAGTTTTTGAGGTGGATATGTTTGGGTATAGGATTTAAAAGGTAAAGTAGGTACCGTACTGATACTCGTATGAATATGTTTTGACACAGGTCTATTGTAGCAAAAGAATATAGATGATGAATAATGGTTTAAATATGTTTGTGTCCTTTTATAATAATAAATAAGTATGGACGAAAAGGACATGTTGCGCCGGCCTTAAATAAATTGGGATAAGGACAGAGAAACGATGATGACGATGTTTGTCATTTTTGTTTTATGTGGTGATTAATAAGGTATTTAAAAACAAGTAAATGGTGAGACTGATCAATATGAGGTTTTTCGTTGTGTGCTCGTCGTAGTTCAATATTGATTGATTTAAATTCACCTACCTAAATTAGTAAAATTCTGTTTTTGCTTTTATTTGGGACTAGCTTCTGTCCGCTTTTAATGTCGATAATAAACATACAACAGGGTTCAAAATATTCCCATACAAAATTTCATTAAAATCGGTTCAGCCGTTTCGGAGCCGGAACAAACAGACGTACAGACAGAGAGACAGAAAAACAAAAACAAAATTATAAGTTCACTAGCTGCGCCCCGTGGTTCACCCGCATAAGTTTCGATCCCGTGAGAATATCGGAATAAAAAGTATTCTATATGTTAATCCCGGTTATAAACCACCTGTGTACCAAATTTCATCGAAATCCGTTCAGTAGTTTTTACGCGAAAGAGTAACAAACATCCATCCACAGAAACATTCAGGTTTATAATATTACGGAACTTATAATTTTGTTTTTCTTTATCTGTCTCTCTTTTTCTAGTCTACATAGTTTCATATGTATATTTTAGTAAAAAGCTTTTATTTTGACATAACAAACATACATTATACATAACCAGCCTATAACGTTCCCACTGCTGGGACACAGACAGACACGTAAATTTTATTTATTTGTATAGATCATAAACCCAACAACCGACGCTAACCGTCGGATGTTTATTACTCGTAAAAGTAAATTTAACAAAAGTGCACTTAAAAATAAACAATAAACTTTAAAGACCATTATAACATAACCGGTGCTTCGCAGAAACTACTTGGCTACTGAAATAAAGACAAAAGCTCTCTGCAGTAATTATCATTATTAGCACCTCATTAAAAGCCAGCAGCTATGAATACTGGAATTTTTCCCTGAATGTATAAGTACCCTCTCATGAATATTTTACTATGCCGGGAAAGTCTATTATGAGCTTGAGCTTGCCTATATATTTTTTCCTTTAATAATTTTCTTTCAGAAACTGCATGTGATTTTTTTGAGTTATTCTGAAATCGAACTTCGATGTTTCTGAGTCAGCAGTCCACTGCTGGACATAGGCCTCTCCTATTGCACGCCATTCAACTCGATGTTCGGCAACTCTCATCCAGCTGCTACCACCCATCCTGTGAAGATCGTCGCTCCACCTAGCCGGAGGGCGTCCCACCTTAGGTTTACCGATTCGCGGTCTCCACTCAAGAACACGTCTACCCCAACGGTCATCGGTTCTATGGCTAATATGGCCGGCCCATTGCCACTTTAGCTTGTTTATTCTGTGAGTTATGTCGACAAATTTGGTTAATAATTATTATACTCAGAATCGAATGATAGAGAAAGGAGTTTCCTTTCTGTATCATTCGATATAGAAAGGAGTTTCCTTTCTGTATTATTCGATTCTGAGTAATCACTTAGGTACATGGAAGATACAGTACTTCGTTACTTTAATCCTTTGTCACTGGGCCTTTTTGGCGCAGCTGTGAGCGGCTTTCCCGCTAATTTCTTACATTGGACTTTACTTTTTTTATTTGTGTTTATCTGATGTATGTATCTGATGTATTGTGTGTCTTTTACTCTGCGCTAAATAAATGTATTTTCTTTTTTTCTTTCTAATCGATAATTCCAACATTATTTTGTTAAAAACTTCACAATTATTTATAATCTAAATATAGTACAATATAATAATAAAAACAATTGACACCCAACAAAACAACCAACAACATTTTTATAACAATAATCCTTTAATAACACGAATTTTGCGTCAACAAAGTTGCGGTTTTACACATTTCACTGTAATTTACATACCAAAGTACGCATATGTACGTTGATAATAGTATTTAGAACTTTATGTAAATAATCTGTTTGTGTTGGAGTCATGAATATGCGTTGTTTTACGTGGCGTACGCATGCAAGCGTAAAAAGAATGTAAAGGTAAAAGTAAAACTATTTGCAGGTACTAATTGCATGCGAAGTCTTCACACACACGTAATTATACTGGAGGTAAGGTTATGCGGCATGCGAGGGATTCACTATGTTTACGCACAAATGTGTAAAGGGGCAATAACTCTCGTAATTTTAAGAACGTTCACAGTCTGATCTCAGTCTCAATTTGTCAAAAATACCTCTAATTTTCTTATATTTTTGACAAATTTTTGACATTTGTTTGTCGCCGCGATGAGACTTTGACTAGATTTTGAACGTTTTAAATTACGAGAATTGACCTTTAGATGTATGAACGTAATCGAAACAAAAGGAGTATATGTGAGGATCGTACTAGGTATCGTTCTGTAGTTTCTGCCTACCCCATGGGAAAAAGTGGTGTTTATGTATGTGTTAGGTTCATTTGTCTGTATTTTTAAAATCGACTAAACTGACATACCGATTATTAAGAACGATTATTTATGAGGCAACACCATGCAGTGACGGTTAACAAGTGACCAAGGAAGGCGCGATCCGGCCATCGATTCGTTCCCTTGGTTATGGAGTGAGCGTTTTTACGGGTCAGACCAACTAGAGAAGCTGTGTCGAGAATTATAGAAAATTTATGTAGCTGGTACGTTACTACAATCTGTCAAATTTCTTTAATAGATTTTCAACTTTATGGCTAAAGCATTAAAGCAGGTTGATTGGGAAAATTTGACAGTTTCAGGTAGCTTGATGTTCTGGCAGACTGTACATTGTAGGATAAAAAAATAAAGAATAGATTGATGGATTTGAATAATTAAAGAATATTAAATTATCTACCTTGATAGTTTTCTTACATATGGATGTGCACCTTTGTTGTGGTGGCCGTTTTAATTCAAACACAAAGCAGATACTCTGAGGATAGTTGGTGTGCGAACATAGTGAATAGCTTAGCTTAACATAGCTTCATTTTCGAACCAAATCGCTTGTTTGGTGGTCAGTGGTCAATTATCTTATCTGAGACTACAAAGATTAACTTATCTTTGACCTCGAACCGCAGGCTGTCTACAGCGTTGAAATGTGATCGTTAATCTTGTGTAAACCATAGCTAGACTTTAAATTGGTTTGAAACGGTCTGAATTGTAACGGAAATTTTCTGTTAAAATTATGTACTTCTATAACTTTAAATACTCGTACAGTAAATTAAAGTCACTTTTCGTGTCTGTCTGTCTGCGCGAGTTGTTCTTTTAAACCAAGAGATGGATTTCGATACGGCTTTCACTATCGTTTACAGAATATATTCTGGAAGGTTTTTGTGTATGCGCCCCGCGTTTTCACCCGCATAAGTCTCGATCCTGTAGGAATATCGGGATAAAAAGTATCCTATGTCCTAATCCAGGTGATGGTCTACCAATGTGCAATTTCATCCAAATCCGTTGAACTGTTTTAGCGTGAAAGCGTAACAAACAAACACACAAACAAAAAATTAAGTCTTCTCTTTTTATAATGTTAGTTTAGATTAGTATTCAATTTTCATATCATAATAGAGGGGTGTCGATGATTTGTCAAGTCGTAAAAACCAGCGAGGCAGGGGTGGTTAGCTCGTATTGAATAAATAAATCAAGCATTTATCCTTAAAATATTAATGGCTTCCATTTGACTGATTACCTACCTCATCAGTGTTTTCATAAAAATATATCGGAACCGACAAGGCAGTATATTCGGAGGACATTTGTCATAAAATGCCCAATAAGGGATTGCAGGTAAGTTATGATAAATGCAAATTCTCTCACCCTTATCATATAGGAGTTAATACCTTTCTGGCATAACGCAGGTGTGTAGAACTACCTACATTTCTACCTTAGCTTTTCAGCTGTAATGAATAGGTGTGGGCGTGACGTACCCAATAAAATACTTATAAATAATTATTTTATGAGACTTACTGCCGAACTCGGAGACGTAGCCTAAAAATAATCAATCAAAAACTTTATTTAACCATCATATCTTAGACTACTATACAGAATGTCCCAGAAGTCGACGTTAAGCCGGAATCGGGTAATAGGCCAAGTCATAATAGTTATCAGAAAATAAAAAAAACTCAAACAACTTGCAAAACTCGCAAAGTACATTTTTTTCCAGTAAAGTCAATGTTGGGCGAAGTATTAGTTTTGAATATTTGGTTGGGCAAAAAGTGACATTTTCTTCCAAGCTGGAGCAGTTAGCTCTACATTTTAGGCAAGAGTACCTACAGAAAAATTATTCAGGATACCAAAACAATTTTTTTTAAAGATATTATTTTTAACAACAGGAATGAAAAGACTGTCGCAAGGTGCAGATTTTCAGGTTTTTTTTAAATGCCACTTATTTTATTAATACACAATTTATGGTTTTTTTTTTTATAATTTATATTTATTTTTCTAATATATATTTTTTTTTGTTATTGATTAATTCTTTTTATGCGACGTCTCTGAGAGTCAGATATAGTAACAACATAACATATCGCCACGTCTGTTTTCCCCGAAGGCTTAAGTCAGAGATAGTTATAGTATTAGTTAAATCACACAGAATGTTATTTACCGTAAATTACTTAAATTCATCCTCATCATCTGCCTAGCCTTTTTCCAACTACGTTAGGGTCGGCTTTCAGTCTAACTGGATGCGGCTGAATACCAGTATTTTACACGGAGCGACTGCCTATCTGACCTCCACAACACAGTTACTGGATAATACGATACCAATTGGTAAGACTGGTTGTCAGACTTTCGGGCTTCTGACTACCTGTAACGACCGTCAAAGATCCACGAATGATAGTTAAATTCATCCTAAGTTTCCTGTAAATAAACTTTAAGGAAGATAAAAAATAAGTGAAGAAGAATCAGCAACAAATTGGCGAAGAAGTGTTGCGGGTGGAAATGAGCTCTTATTCCGTCCTGTTTCTTTTCGTCCGCCATCCGCTCGTTAGCAAGACGTGTCTCATGTGCTGAAACTTTGTCCCCATACAGACAGTATTTAGTTCAAATTGGTCCTTAAAGACAGGCATTTTAGGATCGTTGCGAAGCTATAGAAGCGTTTGCCAAAGTTTATGGTTTATTTATAACTTGAAAAAGTTTATTTATAACTTGAAGAACACGGTGTGTAAAAACGCTGGTAATGTTTTTGTTTGCTTACGAAAATGTTTCATAGAAACAGTCCATCTCAGTAACGATTGGTCCTAACGGAACAGAAACTATTGTTGGTCCATCCTCTCGTCTGTGAAGCAAGCTTATTAAGTTCGGTAACAATAGAAAAAGTAATTATGTCTCATTAGTGACAGTTGAGCTCCTAAGTTACAGGAGCTGTGATCATAGAAGTGTGTTTCAATAGAACGTTTGTCGTTAAAAACTTTTATACAGAAAAAAAAAAACAAACCACTTCCAAAGAAGACATTACAAAAGGAAAAATAACTTTAATTTCGGAAGTCGGTGTCGTTGGGTTCGCATTTTCGTTGTTTGCCACCGACTTCTGAAATTAACCCAATCAAAGAATTTTGCAAATCGGCTTATAAATAACGGAGTTCTGAGGTCAAAACATTAAAAAAAAAATGTTCAACTGAATTCATAACCTCCTTCTTTTTTGAAGTCGGTTAAAAGTAAACAAAAAGCCTTGTCTACCTTTTCAAATAAACATAAACGAATAATCTGTTTGTTGTATTTCGAAATAAAAACAAAGTAACAACCCAGTCTATTTGGCACAATGCATTTTTATAGTAACAAACAAAAACAAAACTGTACCAAAAGTCGAAACACGTAGCGACATGAAATGTTTTTCCAGAATATTTTCCACTATCACAAAGCGTGGGTAGCGAAATTAAAAACTCATTTAGTTGTGCATGACACCGTCCGAATATTTTGCGAGACTACAGAGTGTCGTAACTATGTTGATGGGGTAACGCAATAATGTCGTTTAATTACAGCAATGTTATGATAATTTTTTGTATCTGATAGGCGAAATTACTGTGCGTTTATCTGATAATCATACAGTTTTTCACTGTACAAACAAATTAATGTTGGTACTAGCTGCGCCCCGTGGTTGTAAACCTTCCTGTATCGGGATAAAGAGTATTCTATATGTTAATCCTGGTTATAAACCATCTGTGTGCCAAATTTCATCCAAATCCGTTCAGTAGTTTTTGCGTGAAAGAGTAACAAACATCCATCCATACAAACTTTCACGTTTATAATATTAAGTAGGATAGTAGGATTATTATTATGTGCACTTTCAGGATGTTTTTTGCTATGGTTTCCTAAAAATACAAATGGTCCAAGATGGCTTCAAAAAAAAAAAACTCTGTTGAAGGAAATGTCTAGAAAATTAATAACATTTTAAACGAAATGTAAAACGCTAAAATGTTATCTTTTGTCCTAGTCGTGATGAAAATACGGACGGCAAATTGTACTTACTGTTATGAAAATGTTTTATATTTGTCTTAAGTTTAGGCTATGAAAACCGTGATTATAAAAAAATGTGACGATCATAGAAGCTAGACGAAACATTTATTTATTTTTAGCCTATGTTGTCCCATTGCAGGGCAAAGGCCTCCCTTTGTCCTTTCCACTCCTCTCTGTCTTAGGCTAGTGTGGACCAATCCTGCCTGAGGCATCAAGCTCGTCCCGCAATCTTCTCCTGGGTCTGCCCCAATGTCGCCGGACATTTTCTGGGGCCCACACATGGCGGTAGATTTAGCCCATGACTCGTTCCACATGCAGCAATGTGTCCGGCCCAGTTCCATTAAAATATAAAATTGGAAGAAAAATACTTCTAAACATAATTATGACTAGTAAAGTTTTGGGCAAGTTTCTTAGTTTTTGGTGGAAATTAAAAAGTTTCTAAATGTAATCTATTCTATAGTTTTCGCTGTTCTAATAGCCACATCTTAAAGCAAAGGAACAAAGAAAGCAATGAGCGGAAATAATCCCGGGGCTCCATTTTTGTTTTGCGTTGCAGCGTAATCAGGGTTTAAATGAGGAATGATTCTCAAAAGGAGGGTATTACGCGCCTCGTTATTTTGCTGGCTGGATTAATTGTGAACTATTCATTCAAATGGAAATTGTAAAGTGCTTGTGAACAATTTAGATGTTTTATTCTGCAATGGTGAATACAGTTTTGTACCCTTTTCCCAAATATGTTGGGGACGGCTTCTAACCGGATGCAGCTGAGTACCAGTATTTTACACACGGAGCGATTACCTATCTGACCTCTACAACCTAGCTACTGGGTAATACGTAATATAATTATAATTAATGTATACAAAATATTTTAAAACATTCTAAACGAGTAACTATGGAGTTTCTTGTCAATTCTTCTCCATACGAAACTACGAATACCTTTTGAAAGGAGCAACTGCATAGAGCCAATTCTAACTAATTCCTTCTTTTGAGACTCCCTTGATCCAAGAGATTTTTCTATGGCCTAAACTGGAAGCTTCCCCACTGAAAGAAGGAATTATGGAACAGGTAGATTGCAGTGATTTTTACGTAAGCACAAAATTATTTTCTTGTACATTTTGACGTTCAAAAGTGCCTTTTGGCCTAGTTGATATAAATGATATTATTATGACTTTGAACAATAGGCCGCTCGTCAATGGTAACCCTTTCACCTTGAGCTGGTCTAGTGTGGTACGGATTTTCAATAGCATAAGAGGAGAGCAGTGGGAGTGGTGAGAGCAGTGATTGCTCAGTGGTGAGGGCCCTGACTAACGAGTTGTAGATCGTGGGTTACTTTCTGTAAATAATTTCATCACCACTGCTCTTAAAACGGTGAAGGAAAACATCGTGAGGAAACCGACATGTCCTAGAACCAAAAATTCGAAGACCTGTGATATCCATCAACCCAAACTGGGCCCGCGTGGTTGATTACGGCCCACTCCCTTTCATACGGATGAGGTTTGTGTCCCAGAAGTGGAAACATTATGCTGCGGCTGATTATGCTGAGAGGTGAGCTTATATAGGTTTTGTCGCACCATACGCAAACGCATTTTTCTTTCTTTCTGTCTTTGTCACTACTGACGTGAGCTTAGCGTATGAAACTACTATGATATTACTTATTACACGCTAGTCACGAGGGGCTCGTGGCTAAATAATAACAGCCGCACGGGTCGATTTAAGGTTAAGCTTTGCTTGTCGCGTTCGTTTCGTGGACCACACATCAAGACCCCTCCGTTCCTCGGAAAGCACTTTAAGCCGTTGGTACCGGTAGTTGGGAAAAGGCTAGGTAGATAGATTGAAATGACACAATGCTTAATGTTTACCTACAAAAGATAGGTAGGTATAGTTCTGCCTTAACCAACATCGGAAGTTGATAATTATAATTTTGATTATTTTTAAAAACTACTAAGTAATGATGATATCACACATTTAAACACACACACAGAGTAAAAAACAGTAAAACACTATCCCAAGGGTAGACATATGCAAATAAGAACTACTTATAGTTTCCCCACCACTTGATTTCTGACGATAAATTCGCCTGGGCTAAAAGTAGCTCACCCTGTGATTAAGTGCGGGTGACGTAAGAGGATACTAAGGATTAAATTAGCAAGACGAGTGGGGAGATCTGCCTGTGTACAACCCGGCTTAGTGAGTAAAAGCGTTCAAAGTTCAAGGGCAAATGTCTTGTTAAGCGGGCACACGTGCCGCACCTGTATACATAGTCGTACATACATAAATTCACGCCTTCTTCCCATGGGAGTAGGGAGAAACTATCTATAGAACGCCACCTGCTGCGATGCTTACATACTCCATTTGCCTGTTCACACATCTGCACCCAAATTGCGTAACAGACGATCTACGTAAATGATTTAAATACCAGTATTTTACATGGAGCGACTGCCTATCTGACCTCCCCAACCCTTCTTCTTCTAGCGTGTCGATAGCAATCTAAATGGACTCGGCTCAGAATTCGGCCACTTGTTTGGCACCATCACCAGCGTCCATCAGTTCCTGTAACGTGCAGCTGGCAGGACACGCAGGGCACGATATTAAGTGTCCCATCGTTTGTGGAACAGCAACACATTTACACTCTAAGGCGGAGTCGCCTATGAATCTCCACCTGAACAGGTTTTCCATGCTTCGGCCAACCTGGGTCCGGAGTCTATTTAAAGACTTCCAGGTTACCCAAGGTAACTCATGTTCAGGTGGGAGGTTTTCAGCGGGTAGGATGAAAGGTTTGGGTAGGGAAGCACAGTCTCGCCACAGCTTCAGTCTTTCTTGCAATCATTCGCCAGTGAGTGGGACGACACCCTTTAAAAAGATGTTTCGACTTTTAAGCCTTTGTGGCACAAGGAAGTTGTCGTGCAGAGGGTGTCGTGTTTTGGCTCTTTCGCTGGGGCTTGCCACCGCACCACGAACCACTGGTGGCGCTATTTCTGCCAGCGGATACAGCATTTGTACCGGGGTCAGTTTTGAGCAACCAGTGATGATTCGGCACGTTTCATTCAAAGCTGTATCCACTAGCTTTGCACGGGCGGAACGACTCCACACGGGGCACGCGAATTCACCCGCAGAAAAAAATAACAACCCTGTAACTGCGTAATACAACACCTCTTGGTAAGACTGGTTGTCAGATTTTCAAGCTTCTGACGACCCGTGACGACTGTAACAGATTCACGAATGACAGTCGGGACCAACGGCTTTACTTAATCTTGCAAGATTCCTCTTGGTAAGACTGGTTGACAGACTTTTGGGCTGACTGACAACTGACTACCCGTAACGGCTGTCAAAGCTCTACGAATGTCAGCCGGAAACAACGGCTTAACGTGCTTTCTGAGACACGGAGGGTTCTCGATATTATGTAATGGATACTCATCCATAACATAATATCGAGAGGCTAGCCGTGGTTGGTGCGTGGATCGGTGACCACCCATCCACGCACCAACCACGGCTAGCCTATTGTCATCAACCGTGCACAAATCCAGATTCCGGACTGAAAAAACCCATATTACTTTGCCTGACCCGGGAATCAAACCCAGAACCTTACGCTCAGCAGTAGCGATTGCAACCACGAGACCAACGAAGCAGACATTTAATAAAGCTTGCTAATTTAAAGCTAAAATGTTAGAAATAGATGAAACAGCAATGCTAAATATTCAAGTTTTGTCAGGGTTAGCCGTTGTACTAAAAATAACCTAAACCTGTTGCTTTCTACGTTTCAATTAATTAAACCTTGTCATTTACCAACACATAGCATTATTTCTTACAGTTTTTTTTATATGTAAAAGTTTGCGTATCTATAAATATCCTCTGGTAACAAACACGGCACTCGAACTCGGCAACCGTGAGTTAGTCATTCATCAATAGATCACTGTCGTAAAAAAGATGCATAGAAATGAATTCGAGATATCCGTAGAGGAAGTATGGACAAAGAAATATACATATTTTTATATAACAACAAGTCGTGCGCCCGATGAAATTTCCCACCGGTAAAAATGACGAATTTCCATAAAAACTAGTATGGGGCTATTCCAACCCCTAAGGGGACGAATCCAAGGGACCGAGCGGTTTAGACTGTACGTTGTCTGTCAGTGAATGAATGAACTTAAGATTTTTCTACGTCATTAAATAGTCACATTACACTAAAATCCAACCGAATTTGGTTTTCGTTTTTATGCCAAAAAAACATCTTTGGTTGGACGCTCCATGACACCAATATATATGTAATAAGGGTAGATGGAAATTTAGGTACCTACCAACAGTCACAGTTTGTCATAGACGGTGTTTTGTTCAACGTAATGGGGCAAGCCTGTTGCTCATTATTGGGCACAATTCCAAATTCCGGCCAGCCATTAGGGATTTTCAAACGGAAATACGAAACAACACAGACTCGAGAATTTATCGAAAAATACTGGTGTGTGACATACATTGCATTTGTGATAAAAATGACTAATGAAACACACAGGTAATAAATTATGGCGTATGTTTAAATGGACTGCCTTCAAATTTCCTGAAGGCTTTTTATTTCAATTAGATCACTGTTTGTCTCCCAAAGCTAACAATGTAGACTGTTATCATTGTTTACCTTTGCCTCTATACATCTTTATGTACCTATAATAATTGGCCCGTATTGTATGTTTGTCTTTGTAAACATTTTGCTTGTTGATTTTGTTTTTCAAGAGTACAAACAAACTCCTTTGTTTGGCCTCTTTTGACAACTCATCAAGGTAGGCCCGTGGAAACACGGTGGCCCGACATAACTCTGCACGCTAGAAATGATAAATCAGACATATAAACCGGCCAAGTGCGTGTCAGGCCACGCATAGAATAGGATTCCGTAGAGCATTTTACAAGTCAGGCCTCTATAACTCCTGAACTAACAAAGTTATCTAAGCCGTTATAGTTTTCCTTCAAAGTTCATCACATGGACTACCATCATGATTTTTTCAGATTTTTCGAGACAGCCGTTTAGCTTTTAGAGGAAGGGGGACGCCCCCATTTTAACAAAAAAATGCGCTTTAAAGTTGATTATCTCGCAAACGGATACCTAAATCAAAAAATCGTCTTAGCAACCTCGCAATGTTTTTAAACCTATCTAATGATACCCCACACTATGGGGTAGATGCGAGAAAAAAAATCATCCCCACTTTACAGGTAGGGAAGGTACCCCAGAAAAAAAAATCGTGATTTTATTTTAGCAAGTTTCATCTTTCTAGCACTAACCGTTTGGAAGGTAAGCCGAGGACGGACGGACAGACGGACGGACGGACATGACGAAACTATAAGGGTTCCGAGACGTGAACTGCGGAACCCTAAAAAACGGATCTAAGGTTGGGAATGACAAGATTATTTCTGTTTTTCGTAACATTTTTCATTGTTTATTTATTGCTGATGAACAAAAGAGTGATGTATCAAAAGATTTGATCAAAGAAACTTGATTTGATTGTGTCTAACTTTTTCATAACAAGTCCGTTAATTTTCATAGGTGAACATGGCCATCCCGGTGGGAAAAATGCAAAGTAGGGACAGATGGAAAATAACACAGTCTTTTGTTTAGAACATGTTTAAAATTGGAATAACCTCCGGGTGTTTACCCGGAGAGATGGGCAAAGATCGTCACTCACTGGACGCGTGAGGGAGGACATCGTAGTCGAAGTAGACTACGGCGAAGGTGGTGTGACGATGTGATAACGTTTGCAAGGTCAAAATGGCCGGCGATCGCACAAGACAGGGACAGGTTTGGAGGGAAAACAGGTAGGCCTTTGTCCATCAGTGGGACACAATATGGGCTAACCAAAAAATAACCTTGCTTATGTGACGAAAATATTCATTACCATTCACCAAAATGACCGAATCTTCTCATTTTAAAACAATAACAAAAGTAATTAACATAAAACCTCTTACACACTCACTGAACCCATAAAAGAGCCACTTCAAAGAGAATAATTATTCAATTTGTCACATTGAAGTCAAGTGTGGGCTCACCCTGATGCACGATACGCCTCATAATATACTCCGGGGTTACAATTTCGTCATCACCCTAAAATGAAATAACTATAGGTAATGTAATGGGGCTGTTAAGAGTTCCATCTTGCCATGAATTTGTTTAATTACTTCTGGGTTTGAATGTTCGTAGAATACCTGGAAAGGGGAAGTGTTGGCATGCTGTTGCATAAATATGAAGTGAAGTGCTGTATACAGCACTTCATTTTGTACATACATATTTTACAAATCATTACCTTTTGCTACAATTTGTCTGGCACAATACATTGTGCCAGACAAATAAATTCGATATGGGACATCTTAGAATTGCGGTTACCAAACTTAGAAAAAGTTTAAATATTATCTAGAACTAGCTTCTGCCCGCGACTTCGTCCGCGTGAAATTTCTTGTTCCCCGATCCACTCCGTCTCATCGTATTCCCTGCCCGCACTATTACTTCGTTTTTGGCTTAGCGCTCTTTCTTAGTTTTTTTCGTTCTGCTCGGCTCCTAAGAGTCTTAGCGTTATATTAAATAGCCTAAAGTCTTCCTCAAGTTTTGGGCTATCAAAAGCGAAGATATTTAGTATCTAGATAGGTAGTTCTAGAGATTAGCGCGTTTAAACAAACAAACTCTTCAATTTTATTATTAATATTTCTCTTGAACTTAAATACTTTAATATTAATATAATGTATTTCATGATACACCAGATTGATTACTCCAGGGGAGTAAACTTTGCTGACTGCAAACCTTAACTACGCCACTGCACCTTCATTAGTGATGTAATCCATACGCGAAACAAACACGTACCTAGTTAGTTTATACCAATTTACCAAATCATTACCTTTTGCTACAATTATTGTGAAAATACCAAAAGTAACTAATAGGATTTCGGCTAGCCCTTCTCATCTAAGGGCGAGTTGTTTCACGTCCACTTGACGCACGCGTATACACCAAAAATGGCGCTAACTATCGTAAAACCAAAAAAGCGTTGTTTCAAATAACAATTACAAAATTATGACCTTGCCGTACGTCAAATGATAATGAGTACGTAATCGTTATTATTTGACGTACGTATGTTACGTTAACCAACCGTTAGGCACAACCGACCCTTATGCACGACCAGTCAGAAACAAAAGACAGTCGAATTTAAAACATTAATCAAAACCTCAACCTACAGCAGTCTACTTCTATATAAACGATTCTTACCTGCGCTATACGACTAAGTACTCCGCCTCAAAGCTTATGTAAAACAAAAATCGATACTGAGATAGTACCTGAGGTACGTAATCACGTAGTCACTATCCCCCCAGGATCGTTCGTTGTAAACGAGGCATAAGTACACCTGTACAGGCAGATATGGATGCAAATACACCCTCTCGTGTACAATATTATGGTTTGCTTAAAAGTAGGTTTGTACATAATGCATAATCAGCCTATAATGTTCCCACAGCTGAGACACAGGCCTCCTTTCGGTGAGAGGGAGTGGGCTGTAATCTACCATGCGGGCCCAGTGCGGGTTGGTAGACGTCACATTTCATCGAGTTTTTGGTTCTAGGATATGCCGGTTTCATCATGATGTTTTCCTTTACCGTTTGAGAGCAGTGGTGATGAAATTATTTACACAAAGTAAAGCGCCTGCTTGGGATCGAATTCACGATCTACAACTCGTAAGTGGGGGCCGTTATCACTAGGCCACCACTGCTCCTAGTAACCTGAAAAGTCACGTATAGTTTTCTCTGAAGTCGATTGGGCTCAAGTATAAGTGAATCGATGATTTTATTCTTTCTGTTTGAATTGACATCCATCTGCAATCAAAATGAAAACGGTCAGAACGGACGTTTCAATCACAAACGCCTTTGACGTAAAAACATTATGTAATTATTTGCGGTGGTAACATTTTAAAAACTCCCTGTATTAGGAATACTAAAACAATCCCAGATATTAGTATTTTCTAACAGAGACTATTGTAATAGTTTACTTACTATAAGAGATAATTTGGCGTTCACTAACTCTGAGTGACTATCGTAAGCATTTTACGATTATCGATATTGATATGAGGAGCAATATTAAATGATCGAGTCTTAACTTGATATTCATTCGAAAAACTCTCCGGATATTTTCACAATTGCTTCAAGTTTATTCGATGTGAGGTTTGTTTTTATAATAAATTTATTAAATATTTTTTCATAACTCTCTTGGTAACGTTAATTGAGTTTTGAGTTTCCGAGAAACTTTCGCAATCAAATTCAAATAGACAAGATAGTAACACTTATTTAATGTTGGATGAACAAAACTCATTAAAATTACTTACAAAGATGTTTAGTGTTACAGAAACAGAATATTTTATGATCCAGATACAAAATTTAATGTAGCTTCACTATCAGAATCATAATCAGCCTACATAAGAATCCCACTGCTGAGACACAGGCCTCCTCTCTTCGGGAGGGAGTGGGCTATAATCTACCACGCAGGCCCAATGCAGGTTGGTAGATGTCACATGTCTTCGAATTTTTGGTTCTAGGACATGCCGGTGTCCTCACAATGTTTTCCTTCACCGTTTTGAAAGCAGTGGTGATGAAATTATTTACACAAAGTAAAGCACCTGGTTGGATTTGAACCTACGATCTACAACTCATAAGTACCTTTACTAAGATTTTTAATTTCGCTTGCTTCATCTAATATTCTTTTCGTATCTACGATACCTATAACATACTCGTATTTATCTAACCTAATATTATAAAGAGTAAAGATTACATTTTTTCATTTTTAAAAGTCATTTATTTATTTATTTAAATAACATGGGAGACTTACAGCTAAAATAGACAGATCAAGAACAGTAAGTTAGTCTGAAAGCCAAATACAGGTCTCTTAAAAATAGGTCTTTTAAAATACAGAGAAAAAAAAGTAAATTCTAAGGAAATTCACAGCAAGTTATTCAACGTGCCGCTACAATGGCGACATTAATTTAACACACGGGTAGGGCTAGTGGTCGGTAATTATAAAAGTTATAACAACATTAAAAAAAACCTAACTTGAAAACTCCACCTGCACAACTCGCCGCCATAGGGCTCTCTCTCTTTCCTTCAATTCGCCTTCTATTTGCACGTTATTTGTTTTAATTACATTGATGCGATGTTATGATCCGTGACCCTGGCAAATGACCCTTGCGCTAGAGTTCTTTAAGTCAGGTTGCTCTAAGATGCTATTTTAGAAAATTGTTAATAAATAAATAAATATTAATGTTTAGTTGAATTAAAATATATTCATACAACTAAGACGCGAAACCGTATACGTGTATTAAATTAATGTCGCCATTAAAGCGCCACGCTGCCTGTATACTACAGCATAGTTACAATGTTGCTCACGCTGCATAACAGCCATCATAACAAAATGAACTAGATGAAAAAGTTATGGCTTAAGCACTTCCTGGCTGACGACACACTAGTTAGGAACGGATCTATATCGTACTGTTTACAAAGCTTATTTAAATTTCTGCTTGCACGCACAATGTAGGAATTCTGCCTGTAATTGGTTGACGCAATTGGCACGCGCAAAGGTGGATTGTAACGCTTACACTTCATAGCAATGTTGAAATTAAATTTAGTCAAAATATCGGAACAATTAATAGTATTGTTAAAGATTTTCAGCAAACACAAACAGTTCGAAATCTCGCGAAATCTTTTATTCGAACTAGGCTGAGAATCAGCACTTTTCGAACGTCAAAATTACATAAGACAGTCCCCCAAAACGTCCGCCCTTCACCACTTCCTAGTGCTTTCGCTGGGGAGAAGTGGCGCAACAAACTCCCCAGCAGCAGTATGTTAAGCTTTCACGCTAAAACGGTGGAAGGAATTAAATTAAATTTGGCACACGGGTAGAACATAACCTGAATTAGGACAGGGAATAATTTTTATCCCGATGATCCCGAAATTTGGACGGAATTTTTTTTCCACGGGACCGAGACTAATGTCGGTGAAACCGCATCCTTGTTTTTTATAAACTTATTTTTCGACAAAGCATCTTCATTTCCCAAACACAACACTTTGAAAAATGGTATCTCTTACCTAAAGTGATCTTTACATTTACTTCCACATTTTTCAATCACAGCTTTATGGTACTTTTGTGTCATAACATTGAGTAATGGGAAGTGTCGTCAGAAGCTATTACCTTGAGTGCACGAGTTTTTTACCTCGTTAACTTATCGTAACCAGCATTATCCTTATCGCTATTGGGGATCTCTGAGAAAAACTTGCATTTTTCACAGTTTCAAAGTGGGTATGTAGAAATATTGTGAAGAGTTATGTGTAAATTATATCATGGAGCTGTATGCAATTATGTTTAATAGGTGGGATATGAAGCCCGTGGCTATGAAGTAACTGCTGCACAGGTCGATCAATCAGGTTAAGCTACTTGCCGCGCTTGGTCTGTGGATGGGTGACTATCTTTACATACCGAGACCACTGCGTGCCTCGGAAAGCACGTTAAACCGTTGGTCCCGGCAGATAGTAGTTACGGGTAGTCAGAAGCCCGAAAGTCTAACAACCAGTCTTAACAAACGGTATCTGGGTTGTGGAGGTCAGATAGGCAGTCGCCCCATGTAAAATACTGGTATTCAGCTGCATCCGGTTAGACTGGAAGCCGATCCCAACCTAGTTGGGAAAAGGCTAGGCAGATGATGTAGGAGAAAGTACGAAACCCACGCGGACCAAGTGCTCCATTTTTATGAAAGAAAAACATTAAACGCCAGCGAAAATTAATACAACAAAATCCTGAATTTTGGCTCAGTCAAATTCCGTCATAAATAAAATATCACTCATCAAAGAACCAAAAGAAACCCAGCTTATCGAGCACAAACATTTTCAAAAATTCTTACCAAATTGAAAACCTCTTCGACAAACACTTTAGCTTCCTGGCTTATTAACTCTGCTGGCTCCAACGTTCGCTTTAAAACGTATCTGGCACAGACGGGGTATTTGCCGTTCAATTAACTATCCCTTATTGGTTTTTGTTTAAAGAATGAGAGAGTCTATCTTAAGAAATAATTACGCGGCAGTCCCAAGTATTTAGCTTAGCAGAAGTTAATTAGTACGGGTAACAGCTGCGGCGGAGCTTACGGTACTAAGCTACTATGTACCTAGTATCTTGTACTATGTTTATGTTGGATATTGTTTTTAGTGTAACGTTTTTCTTATAATGCATAAGTATACAAGCCATTTCTTAAGCCTTGAAAGCCCTTTAAAAAAACTATCGTCACCTATTTTCTGTAAACTCAACAATGTGACCCCCTTTTTTCTAGAATGAATGATAAGTAATTATTTCCTGCATACAAAGTAAAAATACAGGTTATAAAACTATGTCTAATTTATGTAGAGTTTTAGACTCAGTTTGGTCGAAAACTGTCTAATTTAGACACAGTTTGGACGAAGCCCCCTGGGAAGTGTACCCGTTGCCCCCCTCCCTGTACCCGCGCCTGCAAGTATTTAATATTCAGAATAATTACGTCTTAACTTTTCCAAGATGGCGTTAGATATTAATGTCATCTTAAAAAATAAATTGTGTATGTTATTAGCCCTTTTGAGTGACAACCCAAAGAAATAAGCTTGGACAGAACTGATGAGTAGGGTTATGAATAGAAAAGGTTAATGGACGGGTTGTGCTACTTAGGAGAATAATTTATTCAGGATTGTAGAGTGCTGATATGTGTTTTAAGCAATAATTTTTATTTTCTCAGTTACGAGAATTCTCGATATACCTACTAATAGAGGTACTAATGAACAACAAATGAAAACCGACCAAGTATTGGGATAAATATTTTCGCAAGCTTTGATTTTAACGACTGCAAAAATAAGTTTGTTTTTCATAGTATTTCTCGAAATAACTATAACACAAGGCTATTTTCTGCGCTTGAAAGTGTGCAAACTGTAATCATGAATTCTGTATGTATGATTCTTCACCCACAAACTTTCAACGTCGGTCGTCGACCATCCCAGAATTAATATCAACAACACTTGGATTTACGTCAAACCAAACTAAACTATGTCCACACTATCATTTTGTCCTAAAACTTGATATTCATAAGTGTCGACACGTCTTGATCGTGGGCCGATCATCCATCAAGTGGTGAAGCGCATACAACAGTGATAAATGACGCAAGTTGACCTAAACGCTGTCATTGCATTTAGTTGCTGACAAGCCGGGACTAGCATCTCGGGGGACTAACAAGTGTGATAGATGTTAGATTATGGTTGAGACTTACATTCGAGGCATTTTTAGAATTCTCTAGCCAAACAGGATACATTTTTAACCAGTGCGCAAACTGTACCCATGAATTTAGTACATGATTCCAGGCCCCCTATCGTATAAATTATATCAACTGTTTCATAGAATAACTCCTACGCGGTCAAACAATACGGAACAGCTATTTTTTTTATAACCGTCAAAATATTTCAACGCAGGATGGTTCAGAATCATGTACCCCTGGTAACTTGATTGCGCGTCCATGTACCTGCCATTCTGTATAATATGCAATTATAAAGAGCAAGTTAATACCTATTTATATAAACTCGATATCTTTATTTCTTCGCAAAACTAGGATCATCAATATTGTTGTCGACGATCGACAGTTACTTAGCTACAAATCGAACGGTACAGTTTAATAGAATATATGGAGGTGAACCCTTTCACGTTTTATTTGGAGACAACGACGGGTTAGACAAATGGCGTTTGGCATCCCTATTAAAAATCAATCTATTACCGGTAGAGAGACAGTTCCGACACTATTAGAATTACCTTTTTAGTAGTTATTAATAATCCTACAGAGGTGTGTTGTTATTGTACAAAAAAGCCCATTTATTGTTAAGTATAGTATCGTCTAAAATAGTTACATGTTCATCCAAATTCATCTTTATTTCGAAACCTTAACAAATAAAAGATATGCTTTTAGTTCAGTTGTCGATATTTTTATTTCGTTCATAATCCAATATTTAATAAGCTTATTTCATACATATTTGTCTTGGCTGATGTTACCAACTTTCATTACCTTTCACTTTTTCATTCCAAAAAAACACTAAATAAGTTTTCCTCCAAAAAATACTCAAGAATCACCGACAGCATCCTTTTGATTTACACACATTTGTATCTTTGATAACAAGCACCATCCCAAACTGAATCAAATCAGTCGAGCGGACTGAACAATAAATATTTTAGTGAAACCCCACGCAGACGCGGAGATATATTGAAGGTTCATTGAATAAAATGTTTGCCGGCAGGGGATGCCTCGGTCGAACCCTTTATTATCGTGTACGGACCGATGTGGAGCGATAAAGGGACCCTCCCTAAGTATTAGACAAATACCTAGGTGTTTGTGCTGTCGTGACAAGTTTCGAGCAAGCGCTATGTTGATACTACGCATGCCTTGCCAAGGATATAATATTTTGATGATTTGACAGATTCTTGTAGTGAGTTTTCTCCGCTTTGTTAGCAATTTCTTTAGTAGATAGGAGATATAGAAGGTACTGTCAGAGCTCTTGCTAGCGCGAGCTCTCTGTACCGGGATGAGTCTTCTTCTTCTTCTTCGTGACGCCGCTGGCACGACAATATTTTAAATCTCGTTTTACCAAAACTTTGCCAGTTCCACGGCGTTGTCGGTGGCAGCGCAGAGGTCACTTTGACTGCATGTTTTAGGACACAGAGGGCTCCGCAATCACACCCTACTGCCGTTCCGTCAAGGTAGCCCCACTTTACCAGGTTGGACTTACATCTTCCCACTTGTGTCCGGAGAAGAGAGACTTCCAAGTGGACCACGAAAGGTTGTGTAACCTTCCGTGGGGAGTAACCTTTTATGCAGGGAGATGAGTAAATTAAACAATTAGTTTATTTTATAACATCATTATCATCAACCACAGCCCGACTTCATTCACTACTGAATATAAAAGAGAGGCCCTCTTTTCATGTGCCAATCAATCTCCACGCTCGCGTGCCAGCCTTATCCAGGTTCTACTCGCGATGGCAACAATATCGTCCACCCGTTTTATAACATCCATAATTCATTATTACTAGAAAGGATTTACGTCTTTACATTTATATTTTTTTTCTTCTTCGCACTTCGCTTGTCAACTAATCTGACTCTTTACTTGTTTTATATTCTAATCTTAAACTAAATTAATGTTTTTTCTCGTATTTCTTGCCAATAACTTTTAACGGACTCGTGGAGGTTGCATGTAATAATAAAGCTGAATAGTTTGTTTGAACTCGCTAGTCTCTGTATCTATGTAACTGTCAGATTTGAAACATTCTTTTTGCATTTGATAGCCCTTTCCTTGAGGAAGGTTATTTAACATCACTCTTAGGAGCCGAGTAAAAATAAAAAAAAAACCAGATAGGATGCTAAACGAAAATTAAGTAACAGCGCGGACAGGTGATGCGATGCGACAGGGTGGGACAGGGGTACAAGAAATTTCACGCGGACGAAGTTGCGGGCAAAAGCTAGTAGGCTCTCTCTGCAGTACCTACTGTAATGTTCTACCTAGTTTCAATTTAAAAGTGCCCTAGGTTTAATGTGATTCTCATGAACATTTACAAAATTCCTACACGGTTTTGCGTGGTCGGCCCATTTACCGATACGCATATTTGCAACTTCATGCAAGTATTTCATGAAAGCATTTGTAAATGATTAAATAATATGCTTAATATATTTCATGGCTATAATAAAAACTTAAATATTTATAAAAGTTATCCACTTGATTGGTTGATCAACATAATAAATCTGTTTTCTTTGTATACTTTGAGCCGAGCCCACAGCAAAGTAAACGTAGCGATTCAGTCTTTATGCATATTGAGGCCTAATTAAAGTATAATATAACCATATGCTCAGAAATATTTTTTTTTTTTTTGTCTTTGACATATTCGGTATCCTGGGGTCCCGGACCTTTGGAAGGCGTACGAAGGGCCGAAGACAACTCGCAGAGGCCCGTTAGACGTTTTCAATGAAATGAGGCGCCAACCGACGATTATCCCTGTTTGGACTATGCAAGTGCATCCAAGGACAACCCCCGGTTGGTGTAGGACTACTGCAAGATATGGAAACAAAGATATTGGGTTATGAGTTTGGGTGGCTAAAGTGAACTGGTTATCTAGGACTATGGAAAAACTATAGCCCCTGCCTGATCAATGTTCTTATTATTATTATAACCTTTATTTCATTTACATACTTACAAATTATATTTTTATAAACAAAAAGTTAAAAAAATCATTTAAAAATATAAAAAATAGTAGCCCACCGGTGTCGGAAACAGGGTCCAAGCTACCGGCGGTCAGGGCTCCAGAGAGAGGAACCTCCTGACAATGCGAGCCGTGTCCAGAAGTACCGCTTTCTGAATCAAGCCCTTGATCCAGCTGCCCAACGAGAGCCTCCTCAGGTGTTGGTCGAGGCTCTTGGCTATTAAGCCATCGGCTGTCACGACTATCGGCACAAGGATCGCTGAGTTTACATCCCACATGTCGACAACCTCGCGAGCCAAGTCAAGATACTTGATTTGTTTATCTTTCTCGGCTTTCACGAGGTTCTCATCATGCGGGACGGTTATGTCAACAATCATTGTGCGTCGCACTGATCGATCCACCATCACTATATCAGGCTTATTGGCAACAATATTCCTGTCAGTAATGATGGATCGATCCCGGTACAACGTGATATTTCCATTTTCGAGAACTGGTTCGGGCACATACCTGTAGTACGGCGCCTCAGATTCGACAAGGCTGTATTTCAAAGCAAGTTGCTGATGGATTATCCTGGCTACAAGGTTGTGTCTTTATTATTATTATTATATAATATACTAGCTTCTGTCCGCGACTTCGTCCATGTGCAATTTCTTGTTACCCCAACCCACTCCGTCGCATCGCATCACCTACCGCGCTATTACTTCGTTTTCGCTTAGCATTCTTCCTGACATCTTTTCTTTTTGCTCGGCTTCTAAGGGTCCTAGCGTGATGGTAGCCTGCCTCAAGTATTGGGCTATCAAATGCAATAATGCTACCAAATCAAATGGTTTTTTCAAATCCGACTAGGGGTTCCAGATATTAGCGCGTTCAAACAATCAAACAAACTCTTCAGATTTATTACTAGTATAGGTGTAGATTTTCTAAGTATTTGAACGCGTATACCCTGTCCATTAGGTTAACCGTTTTTTGACAGCTTTCTTAGAACGTACATATTCCAGATTACGTAAAAGTTAACTTTAAATTGCGTAATAAAATAAATATATAAACTGCTTTATGTTAATGAATTATTTATGGCTTCTTACAGACATTATAATACCGTACGTGTATCAATCAATGTATTGTGTGTTGCTGCAATCACTAGTTCCATCTGTCAAAAAACGGTTTACCTAATGGACAGGGTATAATAATTTATAACTACTATTTAACTTAATTAGTTAATAACCATTAGAATTACCACCGCACTTGTGAGAAATTAAAAAGTATAACAAGCATTTATCTTATGGTTCATTAAATTGAAATGGCTCGACATTTACAGAAAAAAAAAATATCAAGTGTAATAAACATAAGCGTTTGAATTTATTGTTTTCCTTATGCCTTAATTTTTACTTGGTTAACTTTTCCGTGTAATATTGAACTGACAGTTCGCGACTCCGTTCACATTCAAAATTCAAACCGTCCTAGGGTTGGGTTTCGACCTCGACCTAGTTAGTAACTGTTCACCCTCTCAGGAAAATATCTTCCTATAACATCTCTTATATTACCTGTATGTCGGTTCGTCGGTCACAGGCTGTCAGTTACAAAACTGCTTTTATATTAAAATATTTCTTTTCCTTTTCAGTGCCCGCCATGACAATAAACTAGTGAACGTGAAAGTACTTTAAATATATTTTTAAAAATGAAATTGTGATAAAATAGTGCTAATAAGTGATAACATAGAACTTGAGTGATGGTTTAAGTGATGTGATAAGGAACGTTTGGGCGATGGTGCGGTCTTTGGTGACGTCATGGCTTTCGATTCTACTCCTGCTTTGCGGTTTAAAACTAGGTGAGTTGGTTTATGAATATTTATAACTATCAACCCGCTCCATTATTATGTAAGTTTCATGTTAACATAGGGGCAATTCTCGTAATTTTAAGAACGTTCACAGTCTCAATCTGTCAAAAATACCTCTAATTTCCCTACATTTTGACAACTTTTTGACATTTGTTTGTCGCCGAGATGAGACTGTGACTAGATTTTGAACGTTTTAAATTACGAGAATGGTCCTTCTGATTATACGCATAACCCTTCCGGAATAAATAATCTAAATAATGGTGAAAACCGAATCAGGGTCTGCTGCGTAGTTTAGAAGACCATCGCTGTCACAGACAGTCACTAAAAGTGTAATTCATTTGTAATATATATAAAAGAAAAGAAAGAAAACATGTTTATTCTGCACAAACAAAACGCACATTATAAATAAAAAAAGTCATAAATATACACATACAACGTAGTAAAAAGCCTCGTACTCAAGCATATAAAAAGTTGTCAATATTGTCCATTGCTTGCTATCCAAACCAAAGACAAAACACATTAATTGGCATTGACAATACAAATTAATCTGTGATGCGCCCGCATATAGATTATTTATTAACTTAAGTGTGGTGATCTGGCAATTTCCATGTTGATAGTACAAACTAGGAGACGTTAAAGAGCCCAGAGTGTTTTCAGCATTGATTTTTTATGAGGGAACCATGAGGAGCCAACGTATGGACAATTCTAGATTAACCCTCAAAAAAATGTGGAACCAAGTTACAAAAATGATGACACAGACTAAAATTCAAATTCTTAGCTTCTCAACATTTTTCATTCATATAAAACCCGAGATCAAGGATCTTAAAAAAGAAATATAATACTTTAGTTGAGAAAACTTATAAAAGTCTGCACACCTTCATACAATATAGTTATTAGCATACCTACGAGTAAGTAACCGAGTTCTGTTGATAGTGAATTCATTAGATTCATTATAAATTCAAATTAACTACCGTATCTTCCAACTGATTTGCATCGCAAACTGCAGGCACTGTGTACTTTTACTTTTAACGTTAATTCAGAACTAACTTAGTTAAAAGTAAAGTAAGCTCCTAAAATAATATTAAACTTTATGCAACAAGGGGGCTTGTAATGAGTCAATGAAAGGCTGCAATTAGATTGAACAATGATAATAATTTATTTCAATTCAATGATCTATAAATAAAAAAACAAAATGTTGCACAAATTGAAATAAAATTGGCTTAAGCCACACAATTCAAGCATCTTGTCCAATTTAAAATCAACGTTAAACGCCACAAAAATATAAAAGTAATCCTATTTCTCAATTTTTCCGATGTCACCAAGGTATCTACGATAGCAATTTTGATACGTTCAACGACTTAGATACAATTTCCCCCGAGTGAGGATTTATCTCAAGCGTTTGGCTACGAAATTGCATTAGGGTTGTCCCCGCACTAAAATAGAAGGACAATCCCTGCGAGTAAATTAAGTTTCATTGACGCTGTTGGAATGTGAAGACGAAAACGATTAAGCCACAGTAGGTCAGTCCCTTCCCTCAGTAATTGACGGTCCCTAGACTTAAATTGGTGTCGTCCATTTACCGAGCGACACAGATTCACATTTTGATGTAAGGGGTCCAAAATCAGATTGACGGTAAATTGTTTTTATTTTTGTGCGTGGATTGCGCTCGGGTTGGAATGACCTTTAGGGCTGGCCTTGTGAAATATTCAGGGGCTTTAGGATTCCAATTTGGTCTCACGTAGAGTGAGGTTAAGTGATGCCTATGACAGAATGCAGTGGAGTGAAAATGTTTCTGCCCTTGACTTTAACAGGCATAGGGTTTGGAAGGGATTTTATTTGGAACCACTTACCTTATGTTGTAGCGTGACTTTTTGAAATGTAGCGTATCCCTATTTCAATAAACAGTGACAGTGCAACTTTTCCAGAAATTGATAAGAAGGAATGATATTGAAAATTCTTGCTCACGCAGAGGAAATTCCCATGGCGATTCGGAATATATATAAATTCCCGATACTAACCATCGAACCATGGTTCGCTAGACATTATACCTTATCTGGCCAGAAATTTTTCGTTCGTTCGATATCGAAATTTTGTCTGTTTATTTTCATGTAGTTGTACGAATTGTATATTTTGGAAAAAAGGAAACTCGGAAGGCACGTATAATTTTTTGTTTTCAGGCTTTTCAGCAAATGCCTTATTCAGTTTGAACATAAGCTTTAGACCGCGGCTTCGCCCACGTGGATATACTACCGAAATTAAAATTACTCTATTGTATCCAGGTTATAAACTATCTGTGTGTCAAATTTCATCCAAATCCGTTCAGCCGGTTTTGCGCTAATCCGGAACATACACCCAGACAAACAGACAAAAGGACAAAAATTCTAAAAACTATATTTTATGCATCAGATTCATTCCCACACCTCCTGGCATTGACTTTTTTCAAAATTATCAATGTACAGTTTTAATTTTTATGTTTACATTAAATTAAACCAGTTTCATATTGCGTACAGTCATAATCAAGTAAGAACCTACTAATTATAAGTAGTTCAGCTGGAAAATTACAGCAGAATTCCTACAATCTAGCTTTTACGAATCCAGAATGATTTATCCGACCACACATTAGTCTGCGCCTAATGTACCGTCGCGCTAAACCTAGCAGAAGGTTCCCAAATCCCCAATACAGTAAGTTGCGTGTCAGTTGCAGCGAACAACCGAACCGCGAGCCATATCACCCGACCCAAATCGAGCTCGGCGGAAAAAATATATTACGTTGCCAGCTATTCGATTCACTAGTTACAGTCTGTCCACTCAAATAGTGACGCTGCATCTAAACGGCGTGCAGGAATTTAACTATACAGAGATATTAAACGTTACGTTTATCCGTTTACTTGGATGCATCAATTTGAGTAGATAATATTTCTTGTAAATACACGTTGGTAGTAGCATGTTTGACCGCACAAGTCTAACGATAGTTTGGGCACGCCACAATTGCGGCGATAAGTCCCCTCTTTGAGGAGTGGCTGGAGAGGCGTCACGGCGCCCTCACCTTCCGCCTGGCGCAAGTCCTCACCGGACACGATTGTTTCGGGAGGTTCCTGTTCAGGATAAGGCGGGAGGAAACGCCAGAGTGTCACCACTGTGTGGATCGCCCGGAGGACACGATGGAGCATACGGTGGAGGTCTGCCCGGCTTGGGCGGAGTACCGCCGCGTCCTCGTGGCGGCAATCGGCGGCGATCTCTCGAGTCCGGCCCTGGTCCAGGCCATGGTACTGAGCGAGAGTGCATGGGAAGCCGTTACCTCCTTCTGCGAAGCAGTAATGCTCGCAAAGGAGGAGGCGGAGCGCGTGAGGGAGAGGCAATCTCTGCGCCCTCACGCCCCTAGTCGCCGCAGGAGACGCCCTGGACGTCGGGAGTCACCAGCCGACTCCCGGCCACCGTAGGCGCGGGCTTGCGGGCGGCGAGCAATGGGCAGCTTGCCACCCGACAAGGACTAGACACGGGTCGAGGGCGCGTTGTGTTCCACGCGCGCCTCAAAGAGATGTCAGCACGAACTGACGGGGTCCGCTAGGGCCGATACCTGCCAGAGCCGCGGGTTGTTCGAAAGAGATACCGTGGCCCCTGGCATTGGCATCTGAAGGATCACGGGTGGGTTTTAGTCAGTAAAAGTCTGACACGCACTCCCGGTCCGCCCAGAGTGGGAGAAGTCATATGATGATTTCCCACCCAGATAAAAAGAAAAAAAAAGCCTAACGGTAGTTTTCAAAGGGCTGCACTATTTAAGCGTATGGACTTTACTCGAAACATTACTTCATTACTACAGGGCGAAATGTCTACGATTTGTTTGTGGGAGTCCCTGTCTAATCCTACCAATTGATTGGCTATCGTGCTTTTATGTATTAGTTCGGTTTTTGTGTGAGAAAAGGTTAATTGTATGGAGATGGGTCACAACAACTGAAATGGGATCTAAAGTTTATTGGGTGACGAAGGTCAGATGGCAGACGTACCGTGAAAATACTGGATACACTTTCGTCGGCTTTATTAGGTATAAAGCCGATGAAAGTATCCAGTATTTTTCTTCAGTCTAGAAACTGATATAAAACTGAACTTTAAAAAAATTAGGCACGGATGATTTTGAAATTTAGATGAATTTACTGACTAGCTCCAGACCTCACGGAACGACGTTTGACGTTTGTTCAAATTTCCCTCATCGTTGTCGATTCGATTCTTATAACATTTTGATTCATTCAGAGGAAAACAAATAGGTACGCACACTTTTGTAAAAGCTGTATTATTACTGAATGAAGAAAACAAATAGAAACCTCAACTCAGCCTATCGCAGTTCACTGCTGGACATAGGCCTCTCTCAGGCTGCACCACAACACCCTGTCCTCCGCCTTCCGCATCCAGTTTGAAAACAAACCTAAAAAATAAGAAAAGAAAAGAAAAAACCGGCCGGTCTGAAAAGCAACCTACTTAACCCTAAATGACATATCCTCGCTAACTCGTAGGTACATAAGATTCGAAGGTATACATTTCATGTCCCATTACCAATAAAATGCGACACAAACAATGCATCCCATTAATTTTATCAGATTACCTCTAATCCATAATCATTATTCTTCTCCAAAAATATTTGTTGCCAGTAAGCATAGAACGGTAGCAGGTAATGAATTATTTAAATGGCAACACGGATTTGCTTTCAAACAAATTGAATTTCGGTCAAGATATTAGCTGTGGCCAGGTTTCAATCACTATCGGGGTAGTAACGACAATTATATTATTACTTGAGTAGCATTTCTAGGCCTTCATTTGTTTGTTGTTGTTGATGATATTCAAATCTCAGGGTAGGTACCCAATACATGTACTAACCTAATCATTCAGTCTCTTTGAAGGATAAAATCAGGAATGAAATTATCCGGAAAAGAACCGGAGTTACCGACATAGCTTGCTGAGTAAGCAAACTGAATTGGCAGTGGGCTGGCCATGTCTATCGAAGGACCGATGGCCGGTGGAGCAGATGAGTCCTGGAAAGGAGACCATGTATGGGCAAGCGTAGTGTGGGACACCCCCCAGCTAGATGGATGGACGACCTAAAGAAGATGGCCGAGGTAGACTGGATGCGGAAGGCGGAGGACAGGGTATTGTGGCGCAGTCTGTGAGAGGCCTATGTCCAGCAGTGGACTGCGATAGGCTGAGTTGATTGAACCTAATCATTCGATGAGATTAATTTTTTTCCTTCGGAGTATATAGGCGTGATGCTATGTTATGTTTGTTATTGGAACGAAGTTCTTTAACGCGTCTTGCGAAAGGAGAAAACTGGTAGAAATCTTCACGTAACGAAGAGCGTTATGCCCCTACCGTGCGACTTTCTTTCTTTCTATTATATATAATAGAAAAACACGGAGAGAGTTTTCATTGTTTTCGAGGGTGGTAAAGCCGATAATGAGGTCAAAATGAATATCCAAGATGGCGACTGCGAAAATTTTTAAATTTTTCGTCGTTGTGGTCGTTTTTATAGTTTTCGAGGGTGCTTCAGCCGACAGTGAAGTCAAAATGAAAATCTAAGATAGCGGCTGCAAAACATTTTAATTTTTATATCATGCGTATTTTTTTTAAGGTTTTCGAGGGTACTGAACCGATCGAACCGAACCGACCAGTGAGGTCAAAGTGAAAATCCAAGATGACTGCTACGAAAATTTTAAAAATTTTCATCGTGGCTTTCGTTTTCATGGTTTTTGAGGGTACTAAACCCGATAGTGAGGTCAAAATGAAAATCCAAGATGGCGGTTGCGAAAATTTTAAATAATATTCATTTTTAAAATCCATAAAAAGTATGTCTCGTCTAAATAAGATTTACAAAACTTGGCTGGAGAACTAAGTCAAGATCTTGTCTTCAAGATTTTAGCTTTCGATAGAAAACTAACTACGAAGATTAAGCTTCGTTGGTCTCATAATACAACTTTTTTAAGGATAGTCACGTTTTCTCGTAAATCTTTTAACGCCTGTTCGTATCACCTTGAGTGATTTGACAAATATTTTAAAGTATCATGTCAAAAGGTCATGTTGAAGAGAAAAAAAACTGTTCTGTAACATTGATGAAAAATCACAGTTCTCAGTATTCACATCATTACTTTTTTTAAACCTCTAGGTACATTATTAATCTAGGTATATATTATTATAGCTAGGTACTATTATTAGAGCAAACAAACATACTTTTCAGCTTTGTTAAAAGCTTAAGAGTTTGTTTCTTTGTTTGTTTGAACGACTTAATCTCCGGAACTCACAGTGGGATTTAAAAAAACATTTTAGAATTTGATAGCCCAATTCTTGAGTAAATACTATGGGCTTTTTAACATCTCGCTAAGACCCGTAGGAACTGAGCAAAACGGAAAACAATCAGAAAGAACGCGAAGCGAAAACGAAGTAATAGCGCAGGCAGGCGTTGCGATGCGACAGGGCTGATCGGGAAATATGAAATTTCATGCGGACGAAGTAGCGGACAGAAGCTAGTAAAGAATAAAACCTTCGTATATCTTTAAAATTTTGCATTGAAAATGATGATAAATACAGCTACTGTCATAAACAAACGACGGTACGAGAAACAAACCCATTCAAATGTACATTTTGTAAAACAAATAACAGTAAGGCATTACCAATAAAGCCACAAAGCTTCAACCATTTATTAAAACGTCTTAGCATTTAATCTACTTGTTCATTCAAAGTTATGTAAAATACGACCCGTAAACAATTATTATCTACACGAGAGCAATAAATAATATTTCCAATTAGGCTCCTAGATCTTAATAACCCCATTGTACGTTACGCGAATGCAAGTTAAAACTAGGTCGTTTTATCGTAAGAACACGCTTTCCACTATAAAGCTTGTGCCATACTTACGCGATCAAAGTTACTGCGAAGACACACCGCCCTCCTTTTTCTGTACCCGGTCGTCAACATGACAGTTCAAGCGAGTTGTAGATAAGAGGGGGCAATTTTCGTAATTTTAAGAACGTTCACAGTCTGGCCTCAGTCTCAATCTATTAATATCAATTTATTACCAATATCAATATTAGTATTGGCGGTAATCAATGTCAAAAACTTGTCAAAAATTTAGGGGCATTTTTGACAAGTTTTTGACATTGATTGCGACTAGATTTTAAACGTTCTTAATTACGGGAATTGGTCTTCAGACGTTCACATATATACAATGGTACAAGATCGAACGAAATCAAGAAAGGCATCGTTGTTGGTTTATGCAAATGTTTCGTGAATTGTTTAACAAAAATAAAATAGCGGCGACAGGTCCTTCTACAACTGTATGAGTGACGGAGATAACTAAAACATGATGTGCCAAAAAATGTAAGGTCATGCAGCCCTGCAGTTTTCCGACACAGCATGACAGAATTCACCAAAGAGGGACGTAGTCGTCTAAGGATACATATGACACACCACGCTGACGCTTCCCACATCACTGACGCTCCAGTTTAGTCGAAGCTTAATTTGAAAACAAGCAAAAGATTTTACTTTCATACTTTACAAATTCTACTTCGAAGTTTGGAAGGTAAGGGTATAACTTCGAATAAAAACTTATTGGCATTTATTGTTCACGAGCACACTACTTTATTAAGTTAGGAACTATTCCGTTTATTACTCTTTATTACTGGGAAATCTTATATTGAGGCTACGAAACAAGCGATGTTGAACCAATAGCGTGTTACGAATTAGTAGTAGTAACTTGAAATTCGTTGAGTTCCGAGTTTATTATTGTTGTTTGTTTTGTGAGTTCAGTTTTATTAAGATGTAGGTTGCATAGCACCCTGGGCTGGTAGATCTGCTACTAATTTTGCTGAGTGGTGTTTGCACCACGCCTAGGCCAGTGGCATAGCTTTAATGACTAGTGAAGAGGAACTTAACTTAACGAATTCTTGTGATAATTTTAATTAAGTACACAAGGCGATATATCAAGCTATACATATTTAGTTTTAGCTGACCTCGCATTACATTGATTTTTCGTAGAAGTCAGCTTATACTGGACATGTATAGCTTGATAATGTCGTCGTGCGTACTATGTGGACTTTTGAAACTTGTCCTGACATACAATAAAAGTGCTTGTTTGTTATTACATAGAGAACAAAATTACTTTATTGAACGAACCGTGACAGTGGAAAAAATATAGTTACACATAGTTAGTGGGTATAGGTATAGGCAGTACAAGTCCTTAGTTTTGAAATAATATTAACACTACACTAAAAAAATACAGGTTGGCAGGGAACCTGTTACCATGGATTCTTTAGATACATGATTCTGTAGATACAATCATGATTCTGATCTACATGAACTGATTTTTTTTCTATTCATTAGATTATTTGATCTTAGATTAGACGTAGTTAAGCAGAAAGGACTCAACCCACAAAAAGTATTTTTTCAATAATGTTGTATATGGAATATTTTGAAATATTGTCACTTATGGGCAAAGCTACCAATATTTTCATGAGTCAAGTTGTATTACATAGACTAACGGAATTTTCGAGTTATTGGGAAGAATGTGGGTCGAGTCCTTTCTGGTTAACTACTTCCGATTTTATATCTTAAATTAACTGTTGCATACATTTTTACCGCGTAGGCACTTTTGTATGAAACAGCAGATTTTATTTTTTAAACCGGCGAAAATTCTCTACGTTAGAATCATGTGCGTCTGAACTCATGGTTTTAGTTTGCGCGTCGATGCCTACCTGTATATGACTATCTCCAGTTAATGGTAAAACACATGATTAACATTTTTACAGCCTTTTAAACTAAACATTAAAATATCACTTTCACACGACTTAGCCACTGACACTTTCCAACCCATCGCATATTTACCGGCCCTCCACGCCAGGTAACTTTATTTCCCTCCCGAGAGTAGGTACCTGATCCATGAAGCATGTCGAGTGCGTAGCGATCCTCAGGAGATTACACCGTGTAGCCGACGTATGAGGATGTAATAATCTTGTTAGCCCTGAAGCCGGTAGTTGTTGCTTTGATCATGGTAATGAGATTGTAACTATGATGTTAGTGCTCTATGATTTGGACAAGGGTAGGTGGTGCAATATTGTATAATTATATAAGTATCTATTCTCCATTCATTATAGCATTAAAATACCGACCAAACCATCATCTGCTTAGTTTTTTCCAGCCGACTCCAACTATTTTGGGGTCGGCTTCCAGTCTAACCGGATGTAGCTGAAATACCAGTATTTTACTTGGAGCGACTACCTATCTGCCTCTACAACTCAGTTATTGATAGATAAAATTTTTATTCAGTGCAACAAAAGTCACAATACAAGTAATTAAAAAAAAACATCAAAAAGGTGAAGCAAAAAAAGAAAACAAAGATTAAAAAGATAAATTGACCCATAGACACCTCGTATAAGTAAATCTATAGGTAACGGTCGATCACTACTGGGCGGTATGTGTCTCATGGTTGCACCAAACAGGAGTCCAGCTCAGCATATGCCAGGTACAATACCTGACACTGGTATTCTGCTGCATCCCGTTAGTGACACACGGATGTCGAGAAGACACATCTGAGTTTCAACAAAATGGTACCTACATAGTGCGGCGCGTCTATTATTAGGTGGTAAGTATCCACATCTTACTTGACTTGCTTTTAAAACCGGCAGAAAGAGAGATTTTGAAATTTGAAACTTATTAAATACTGGATTTCGGTAAAATTAGGTTAAGCTACGCTTGCCGTGATTGGTCCGTGGATGGGTGATCATCTGTACTGAACAAGACCCCGCCGTGCCTCGGAAAGCATGCAAAGCCGTTGGTCCTGACTGTCATTCGTGGATCTTTGACAGTCGTTACGGGTCGTCAGAAGTCCGAAAGTCTGACAACCAGTCTTAGCAATTAGGTATCGTATTACCCAGTAGCTGGGTTGTGGAAGTCAGATAGGCAGTCGCTCCATGTAAAATACTTGTATTCAGCTGCATCCGGTTAGACTGGAAGCCGCCCTAACATAGTTGGAAAAAGGCTAGGCAGATGATGAGGGTTCATTCGAAAGTATCGAACTACTTTCGGATGGTCTCGTATGAGTATAGCCCCAGTTACGAGCTGAAATAACAATGAAAAATCGCATCAACAGAATACAAATTCCTAATTACCATCTGAACCTAGGTAAGCACTAAAGGTTGCCACTCGTATGTAAAACCTACCTACGGTTTGATTTCCCAGTACAATGTATCTATGAGTCGTATCATTTATGCAAACTCCGCACCTACCGTCGACCGGTCGTCATTGTCATGTGCGTCTACCAACGGTCACTGGCTTTAAAAGTACCGCTACCGTACCCAAAGGGTTTTTTTTATAAATGGCATCTCGCAGGTCAACCTAGAAGTTTGTCGGCTGCGTAACCGAGCTTGCCTGTGAATGCCTCAATAAATTAAGGCCTCCAGTCAGGGCTTAAAAATCTTAAAACTAAGCGACTACACTGTAAGAGCACCCCCTGTGGGGTAGAACTCTGCTTAGGATGTAGCTGGGGCGGCAAGAAACTGGCTGGAACGGATAAATTACCCAAAGGGTGAAAGCTGGACCCTATTTTTTATACCAAGCCTATGATGTCTTACTGTAGATCCTTCCTTTCGTCTGTCTCTATCATTATAACCGCAACAGCTAGCCAGTCTACATTTTCACAGAATGATAGTGACTATAGACTCTATCATGGTAAATTGGCAAAGGTTATATGAAGGTAAACTATAATGGCGAGAATTCCCTTCACCCGAACAATTCGCATAATGAATGAAGTTCCTTTGTGAAGTTATTATTCAGTCACCGTTTTTGAGATCAATGGTGATGAAATAAATTACACAAAGTAAAGCGCCTGTCTGAGTTCGAACCCACAACCTGCAACTCGTAAGTCAGGGCCATTACCAGTGGGCCACCACTGCTCTCAAATGTTATTAAGAACCTGTAAAGCCTTTCTTACAAACTTTGCACTTATTATTTGACTTGTATGTTTTTTGCCTTTTAGTTTGTGCTAAATAAATGTATTTTCTTTCTTTATTTTTTGTAGTTGTTAAGAGGAAATAAATAAATAATGGATTTGGTAGCACGGAGCAAAAAAGCGCCCAAATGTGTATCGGCATCGCGCACTAAGGCGCGACGCCGATACACATTTGGGCGCTTTTTTGCGATGTCCACTTTGGAAATCTATTTACGTGACTTTCAACGGTTTCCGAGATTACGCATCAGGGTTTATTCGAAAAAATATCTGAGCTAGCCCAAAAAAGGGTCTTCATAAATTTTAAGTAGGTTCTGGCTTCCAAAAAAAGATTTCTATTCTGAGAAAATGAACAAGCAGATTATTTTTGAAAAGTTTATTTTTTCCAATCTACAGTCTATTTCTATTTTCTTGTGACCAAGGGGTCTACTCCAAAGTGGTATCGGCCGAATGTTCGGCTGCTTCCTGCTATGAAGTTACTATTTGGTACGGTCGGTCCCGATCCTACACTCTTTCAAATTTTGACTATGGTCCCGACCCAACTGAGCCGATCCGAACTTTTTTTCGCATTTTTCTATAATATTCGGTTCGGCCAAGTGTCGGTCCGATCCGATCATTCGCACTTTGCACTTCGTAGTAGGCCCCCTGGAATCATTGAAAAGATATTTTTTTAATGATTGGTATCATGACTGGTATGACTGGTATTCAGCTGCGTCCGGTGAGATTGGAAGCTGACTTCCAATCTCACCGGACGCAGCTGCGGAGCCGGAGGTCAGATAGGTTGTCGCTTCATGTAAAATACTGGTATTCAGCTGAATACCAGTATTTTACCAGTATTTTACATGAAGCGACAACCTATCTGACCTCCACAACTCAGTGGGTAATACGATACCCCTTGGTAAGACTGACTATCAGTAATCATTACTAACGAATTAATACAAATTCTAATATTACTGTGACTGCCTTAATATTACGAAACGAGGCCCAATCATAAAAAAAAAAAAAACTAATAAAATGTAGAAATAATAAATGTTGGGATCAGCCCAACATAATTGGGGAAAGGCTGGGCAGATTATGATGATGATAATCAAGTAAGTACCAATAAGTACCATTAAAAATAGGTACACCATTAAAAAACTCACTTAAAACATTTCTCCACGAAGTTATCACACCATTTTCCCAAACTTCCTTGCCAAACACCATCGCATCAAACATGAATAAACACTTACAGGTGAATAACGTAAAAACGGACTGCGGCGTAGTAAAATCCTTTAAACACTTAAAAGTCCATTAAGCTGGAGTGTGGGTCTTATGCCGGACCTCACGCACGTGTGACCGGGGTTTCTCGCACGGCCTGAGGATGCTTCTTTTATATTTAATTTACGGTTTTCAGTACGAAGGCTTGTGCTTCACATTTTCTGAGATTAGGGGAAGTAAAGGTATTCTGGGGGTCTACTACGAAGTGCAAAGTGCGAATGATCGGATCGGACCAACAAATGGCCGAACCGAATATTATTGAAAAATGCGAAAAAAGTTCGGATAGGCTCAGTTGGGTTGGGACCATAGTTAATATTCGAAAGAGTGTAGGAGTGTAGGATCGGGACCGACCGAACCAAATAGTATGTTCGTAGCAGGAAACGGCCGAACATTCGGCCGATACCACTTCGGAGTAGACCCCCTGATCATGTTCCGTTGTTATGTCTAGTTTGAGCTTGTCATTGTTATGTGAAAATGCAGACAAATGCTTTGAAAACTCCAACTACTAAGCATATATTTCAATTAGATCATTTACAGGCACTTTAAATTGTCAAAGATTCGGTCAGTTAGTCAGATAGTTGAAGCTACGAGTAGTTGCCCAATTCCAAAATGTAGATACTATAGAGAAGAACAGGTCAGAAACTCCAACGACACTCGTTTAAATCACGATGTTACAAATTCTTGGTGACATTATTCTTGTTGCGTCTTTAAGTGAGAAAAATGTATAAAAGATGTGAAATGAATAGTAATATTATTATATGCATTGTTGATATAAAAAGATTAAAATTAAAAGTCTGCCTTGCTTTTCTAAGCATTCAATTTAATCAAGCTCAATTTAAATTTATGTTCTCTTCAGTTATTATTTCTGAAAAGGTTTCGTTTACGTAAACATCAGTTGCATTCCCATCAACCTATACCCAAAATAACGAGGTTGACTGTCAAACAAAAGACGTCTGATCAAGACAATAGAGGTGTTCCTTAGTTCAGATTCCGACGACCCGGTGTCCTACTTCCAAATTTAGTCCCGTAATCAAATTTGCACAATCTGGCAAACTCGCACGACACGTTCATTGTCCGGTGTCGGTGATGCGTATACCGGATGCACGTTCCCGGATGTCACCCCCTACAGGGAGGCTGTGTAGTGTATACACATCTTTGCAACCCTCAAGACATTTGCCGCTATCTAACCTCAGTATATCACTGTATTCACAGTATCGCAACAAGTCGTGACATTACGGATGTTCGTGTGTTTGCATGGAAATTATACTGGGAATCCGTGAATATTAATCTCGAAAAACAATTTTGAACCTTGTACCAACAACGCTGAGCTATATTTTACCCAAATGGCTGTAGTACAAAGACCTAATTTGTTGCTGTGAAAAATAAACACCGTTTGCGAATTTCGGAGTGATGACAACAGTAATTTTTTCATTAGGAGACTCACCTGCGCTCTTGTTTTCGTAACAACAACTCAAACGAATTTGATTGGTAGAGAAAACAGTTTTATATTTATGTCAAAACAAATAGCGAGCTATTAATCAATGAATGTCGGGTTCAGACACACAAATTTATATTCACGGTATATTTTTATGACTACTTAAACAATTTGCTTCTTATCAAGACTACATCACGAATCCGGAAAAATAATAAAAGAAATTTTTTCCGAACATTTCGCTTCTTCAAAGGAAATCCCGTATAACATGAAGATTGTCAAAGAATCCCTTATTCTTTAGTTTGCCAAGCAAACAGCCCGAGACACGTTTGAGTCGTATGTTAATAACATTAGGGGAGGCGGGACCTTATTATGTACACAAGCCTTGTATATTCCAAGGGAATTGAATTTCCACCTAAATCTACAAGAAATAAGGAAAACGAAAAGGTCTTGAGTTAAATAGGCAAACAACTAACGGCGTTGTCTTGCTGCAAACAATTCTATCTAGTTGTTACCTTTGGGAACTATACAAGTAATTTACCTGGTGACAATGTGCAGTAACTTCAAAGACTTTATTGTTTTAAACATTTCTCTTTTTCATCTTAAAATGTTCTCTTTGTATCGTTATTAAAGAACCTGCAAAAAGGCCTTTTTTAGTCATTCTTTTTGTACATTCTTTAGCCAGTTTATTTATTTTGAGTCGGAAAGCTAGGGTCAGGTACGAATAACAACAAAATTCTAACTGAAAGGCTATCTGCCTTTCAGTTAGAATTTTGTATTACTTTTTTTCGAATCAAGTTTATTTAGACCCTCAATAAATTTCGAATTGTTTAGGACCTTATTTGTTTCTAATCTCGTCTGAATTTGTTTATACCGGCGACAAAGAAAGTTTTTCGTGCTCAGCATAATATAATCTCGAGTAGATCTTGAAACTCAAAGTGCGGGTGCCATTTTTTTTTCGTTAGCCTATTTTGTGCCCCACTGCTGATCAAAGGCCTCCCCATCTTGAGCGATGTCTGGCCATGTTGGCCCTGCAAACTGCTGAGGACATATGGTATATAAAATACATATTCATTGCAAAACACCTAAAATCCTTTTCACTAAGAAAAACGCTAAAATATAATTTCCACCGGTCTGTATAAAAGTCACCCGAAGTAAATAATGAAGAATGTTTCAGAAAGACTGGGTGTAAACCTGTCATCACGGAAATTATGGTAAAAGAGACCTATCTGCAGTACCTAATTTTTTTGATGGCTTTTTAACCATTACATTGCTTTTTGGGAAACAGTTTTTACGACGCCTCGCGGGTAATAAGGCGCCTTGGTTGTTACTGACCTGTTGATATTCTTAGCTTTCTTTACTCGAAGTCACAAGTAGAACTATCCATACTTCCATACTAATATCATCAACATCTGCCTAGTCTTTGCCCAACTATGTTGGGGTCGGCTTCCAGTCTAACCGGATGCAGCTGAATACTAGTATACTTCCATACTACACGATACAGGAGAAATTCCCAGTGTGGAGCAACGTTTTTATAAAAAAAATCTAATATATTAATAATATTATAAATGCGAAAGTCTGTCTGTCTGTTACCTTTTCACGCATCAACGGCTAAATGGATTACGATATTTATTTAGTACTTTTTGTCCCGTAAATGTTCCCGTGGGATAATTCCGACCTCCACCCGGGCTAATCAGCGGACATAGCCACGGCCAAAAGCGCGCTCGTAGATGATTAAAATAGCCAGGTGTTTAAGTGATAACCACACAGTAAATTGTCAACCGATGACCTTGTATGGCTATGCTTAGATTTTCCCTACGTGATCGAAATCCGCAGGACACCCAAGGTAACCGACATAGCCCGAAGAACTGCAAAACTTAAGTGGCACTGGGCAGAGCGTATTCAAGACAGACGGCCAATGGGGCCGAAAGGCTCTGCAGTAGCGACCGCGTACCGAAAGACGTACCGTTCGCAGGCCTCCCAAGGTGCACCGATGACCTTGTGAAGGCCGTAGGAATCTGCTGGATGCGAGAAGCACAGAACCGGTAGAAGTAGCGGTGCTTGGGACAGGCCTATGTCCAACAGTGGACGTCTGTGTGTATCTAATGAAATTGTCAACAAATATAAAAATAAACAAAAACATCAGCCTGTAACTAGACAAACGACTTCTCATACAGAGAATAACCAACCGCTGATCACCACTCTGACATCATTTCAGACAATGAGGCCAAGTAATCATGTCATACCTCAAATTAGGCCATCCTCCTCATTCATATTTAAAAATTCAGTTACAAATTAAAATTTCTCTTCCAGGAAGCGGTCAGGCGACGGACGTGGATGTCCGGCTGGTGTCGCCTGCGTGGGTGGCTCGGGGTGGCTCAGCCACACTCCGGTGCCTGCACCAGGTGCCACCACAGTTGCTGTACAAGGTCGAGTTCTTACGGACCGGGACGAAGCTGCTCCAGTATGTGCGGGAGAGGGTCCCGCCTTTTACCAGTTATACCTTCCCAGGAGGGAGGGTTAATGTGAGTACTTATTTGAAGTCTGTACTACTAGTATTTAGGCAACAGTTGACAAAGTGAAAAATCAAGTTTTTGTTAAGTCAATTTTGTTTTAGACAGTGCATTAAAAAGTAAACGTTACGTTAGACATAACTGGCGAAATGTACTATATGTACTCCTCTGCCTAACCCTTTGGCGATTACAGGCGTGATGCTATGTTATGTGTTATCATTAAATTCAATAATAGGTTTCAGTAGGATAATCAAATCCTAATTATTCAGAAGGAAGTAGGCACCGAAACCGCCAACTTCAATTTTCAATCTTTGAGGAAACCTCGATAAAATATTACTAAGCATTTTTTTTTCAATTACAACTTCTGAACCATATATCTTATAAGACTGCTATCAAAAGTTCACTGAACAAAGAAAGGCATACAGAACTCAACTTCAAGATACCTATATATACAGGGTTTATTTTCAAATACCAGCCAAATTCAATTTATGTATGACATGTATGTATGTATAGATAGATTTAAACTTAAATTTGGCTAGTCTTTGAAAGCTAACCCTGTATAAACAACACACAATAAATCCGTCTATTCATACATACTCTAGACAAACATCCAGTTCGTTCGTAACACCCAGTTGATTAGGGACGTAATTTCCATAACAATAGCATTAGTTTGTATGGAATAGGTTTTGAAGGACCCTTTTTATTCGTTTGATTCATATACATAACCTATACAGTATACATATATAATAGGAATGTTTGTCGTATTGTAAGTCCTGATGTGACAGACTGAGATGTCGTTGTGTTGGATTTATGAGATTTCTGGTACAGGTGACAGCTAAGTTATGTGTTTGTCTTGTCTCTTTTGTGAGTTTAAGGATAGATGAGATGATGAGTTGTTAATTTTATTTATATCGACTAACACGAAAAAACAACGATTTTTAATTTATCTTTAATTGAGACACACAACCCATAAAATAGTTACAAAGAAGGCGTTAGTAGGGTTGTTATCAGTACACATAAAAATAAAAAGGTGCTAGTCATTTGTTTGTTAAAAAGTTTCATCATTTTTAATTTTTAGGAACTATATGGTTGGTCTATTTGTTGCTAGCCTGACTGCTGATCAAAGTGACCTGGGTTCGATCTCCAGGTATACTCAATACTCAATCATTTATTGCATTCCACAATGTATATGCTTAGGTGTTGAGTATTGAGTATGGCAAAGTATTGGTGGGTTCTTCCATGAGTTATTTCCTAGTAACAACCTAGAGTCTAAAGCGCCCGTTTGATTAGGCTGGCCGTTTGATTACAGGTGGCAAATAGCGAAATGTGTATTACCTCTGCCTATCGCTTTGGGCAATACTGTCATAGTGTTATGGTGTTATTTATTCAAATGTCCTTGTTACAGATGACGCTATCAACAGAGAATTCAATAACAATTGACAACTTGGACCCATCGGCTTCAGGGCTCTACTGGTGCGAGGTGTCTTTAGAGACACCCATCTTCACAGCTGCCTCGAATCCACGACAGCTGACTGTCGTATGTAAGTAGATTTT
This sequence comes from Apamea monoglypha, assembly GCA_911387795.2. Classification (NCBI taxonomy): domain Eukaryota; kingdom Metazoa; phylum Arthropoda; class Insecta; order Lepidoptera; family Noctuidae; genus Apamea; species Apamea monoglypha. Next base: position 5,399,294 of record OU426920.1, read on the forward strand.
GATAATACAAAAAGTGAAAGAGTTATTACAAGTATTTCAATCTCGAAGCTTAGGTAACTGCGGTCTAGTAAAGCCGGTGACGAACATCATAACTCTTAAAATACGTAGATGATTTCTTTTGAGAAAACAACATACATTATTTATTTCGGCGGAATAATGAATAGACTGATAGGATGGTCAGAAATGAAGAAAAAGAGAAGTTGCGCCGACCCCAAATAAATTGGGTTAAGGTCAGGAGAATGATGAAATGGTGGTCAGAAAGATATGCAGCAATTTTGCAAAAGTTTATTTCAGTATTCCCTTTAATTTAATTTATATTTAATGTCAGATTACAATGGTCCATAATGGTTTGTAACAATTGGAACTTATAAACTATGTTAATAGGGTTACAAAAATACCATCATAAAACACATTTAAAACATATTATTAACAGCATATACATTTATTTTACTCTCCCTACCACAATGCTCACCCAGAGCGAGTATATTGGACACTGATATTTATCAGAAATGATCCTCAGAATGCCGTTGCTGCTGCCGCGTACTCGTACGTCTTATTGCATAGAAGTCATTAGTGCGCGCTCCAGCAAACATCGCGGAAGCACTGCAGAACCGCAGCAACCGCAACAACATTCTGAAGACATTATTTTATTGCACCCGCAGAGCGCTGTATGCCCTTTGGGTATAATTAATCCACAGGCTGCTCGTGTAGAAGGATTGACAATAGGCTTCGAATAATGCTAACTTGACCTTAGCTGAGCAACGAGCAAACCTGCGAACCAACATATTACCCCGGACTGCCAGCGCTCTACGCTCTCTCTCTCTTTTACTGATGTTAGACTCCTGTTGCTTAGGAACTATGTTTAACTGTCTTAGGAGCTACTAGGAAAAATCATAATATCTTGTCAAGTCAGTCATAATCAACCGATCTATTTTGTAAAAATCTCACCGAGAAGGGAGCTTTACTTGACTTGCTTGAGCTTGAAGTGAGATATCAATAGTGTCAATCCCTAACGATATCTAGCATCAAGTGCAATGACAGCTCCTTTCACCTTTTTACAGAATTCCTCCAAAGGTATTTTGATAGCTGTCATGATTCCAACGAGCGTGTCATGATTAATAGTCCCATCATTTCGCATAACCAATCTGCCATTTTCCTGAAACTAGAAAATCGGGACCGCCCACAAACCCGACACATCTGGCCACACTAATCGTGAGTATACGTGTTCCGAATACAGAATACATACATTACAATGAATAAGTCATTTCAGAGGACGGAGGACTCCTTTATGATTGTTCGAGCGTTAGCCGAGATCGCCGGCTAACCCAATTGTTTTAGCATTACGCACGGTGAGAATGAGTTAGGAAATTGTGTAACGATATCTAATGAAAATTGTGTGCCGTGGTATTTTATTATGATGTTGGTAGGTTCGAGAAAAACTCACCCAGTGCTGCTATTTTTTGACGGAGATAATTAGGGTAATATAGGTTCTGTCTGTTGATATATTGGCGTGTGCTCTCAGCCTGGTTTGAATAAATGAGTTTCGATATTGATTTTGACTTGATTTTGATTTACTTAGCTGTAGCTTTCAGATTCGCGACAGATGATAAATAAAAAAGGTGGTCTATAAAAAACACATTCTCAAAGTGGTGGGCAAAATAAGGTTGAGGACCTATGATACAAAATAATGGATTAAATTAAAAAAAAAAAAATAAGTAAAGCCCTAACACGAACTGTTTTGTCCAGAAGTGTCTCATTTTGTATCAACTATCAAGTTCTTGACCCAGCCGCCTAACGAGAGATTCTTGAAAAGTTGGTCAAGGCTCTTGGTTATAAGTCTATTGGCCGTTCAAGTATCAGGAGAGTTATTTATATATATTAAAATGGCTTTATTACGCGACTGCGTGACAGCAAAGACAGGGTTATGTGTTTAATTTATAACTGTAAATACTGTGCGGTTTGGAGTTGTTGGAAAACCCGTGGGAATTGTTGAAATTATAATGAATTATTCGCGTAAATAACTATGTTATTTTTGGAAGCATGCGTAATTGTTAATTAACTGATACGTGTAGTACAATTTACATTAATAAAGTATAAATAAACATTTTCACTGTTCTGAATAGTAACAATGTTTTGAGAGCGAAATATGATTAAGTAGGTACCTTTATTTTAATAAAACATTACTGCATACTTTATTAATATATGCCGTAGCCGTTGCAAATTGTGATTAATGCACATAAACAAGCTCCTGCCGCGACTTCGTGCACGTGAAATTTCTTGTTTCCTGCTGTTATTTCGTTTTCGCTTAGCGTTACTTCGGATTTTTTTTTCGGCTCCTTAGGGTCCTATTGCGCCCCCAACCCCGAGGCGGACGGCAAACACAGGTTTGCGGCGGTCGTGGAGGCCGCGATCCGGGACGTGTCCCTGAAGAAGCTGCAGGCTTCTAAAAACAGGGCCATAGTCTCGGCGACGGCCTCCATTATGGCGGCAGCGGAGGCGGCCAACTACACCGGCCCTTCGGCCGGCGAAGTGGCCGAATTGCGGGCGGAGGTCGCCCGCCTGACGACAGCCATGGAGCTTCTCCAAAAGGAGAACGAGAGGCTCCGGGCAGACCTGGCCGGCCTGCAAGTCACCGGGGGCGCGCAGGCGAAACCACCGAGCCAGCCCGACCCGGCGGAGAACCAGGTCGTCAGCCTGGTTCGGCAGGAGCTGGCGGCCTTCCAGGCGCGGTTTTCCGTCCTGGAGGGCATAGTCCTGCGCCCCCCCCTGGCGGGGAGAACGGCCCCGGGGCCGAAGGCGGCCTCGTACGCGGCCGCTGCGGCAGCTGCCACCCCTAAACCCGGGCCGTCTGGCCGGGCCCAGGCGTCGGCCAAACCGGCGTCAGCCCAACCGACGTCGGCCAGACCAGCGTCGGCAGGTGGAGCCCCGGCACAGGCCCAGAGGAGGGGAAAAACGGCGCGGGAGGCGAAGGCCCCACAGCCAACGCCCCGCCCGCAAAACCCCCCCACTTCTCCCGCGACCGACGCAATGGCAGGTGGTCGGGGAGAAGAAGAAGGCGGCCAAAGCGGCCAGAAAGAAGGCGCAAAGGCGGCGCCGCAAGGAGCGAGCCGTTGCGGCTAGGCTTCGCGCCCCGAAGACCGCGGCTGTAGTGATATCGCTACAGCCGGACGCGGTTAAGAGGGGCGTGACGTACGGCGACGTGCTCAAGAAGGCGAAAGAGACGGTGGACCTCCGGGAGCTAGGGATCACCGGGGGCCTCCGGCACAGGGTGACCGCCACTGGCGCCCGCATGCTGGAGATCCCCGGGGCGACTAGTGGCCCCACCGCAGACGTCAAGTGGAGTGTCCAGGCCCGTCAAGTGCGCAGACATGCGCATCTCGGGCCTGGATGACTCCGTAACGGAGGGAGAGGTGGTGGCCGCCGTCGTCAGGACGGGCGGGTGTCTGGCCGAGCAGGTGAAGGCCGGCACCATACGGCCAGACCTCACGGGCATGCGAACCGTAGTGGTAAGCTGCCCAGTGACGGCGGCCAGAACAATCGTGGAGGGCCGAAGGCTCCTGGTGGGCTGGGTTTCAGCGCAGGTCAAACTGCTGGAACCCAAGCCTCTGAGGTGCTACCGATGCCATGTGGGGCACCACGTTGGCGTCCAGTGCACCTCGGAGGTAGACCGCAGCACACTGTGCTTCCGCTGCGGTCAGCCCGGACATAAGGCCGGCTCGTGCAACGCCGCGCCGCACTGCATCGCATGTGCGGCAGCTGGCAAGCCGGCCGATCACCGGGCGGGGAGCAAACCCTGCGCTCCGCCCACCGGAACCAGGAGGAAAGGCAGGCCCTCCGCCGCCGTCGCCACCGCCACCGTCGCCGCCGCCGCCACCGCCGCCGTCGTTGCCGCCGCCGCCACCGCCGCCATCTCTCACGAGGGGGCCCGGGAGGGGGCTGAAATGGAGGAGTAATGGCTCCATTACGCCTCCTCCAGGCGAACATCAACCACTGCGCCTGCGCTCAGGACCTGTTGCTCCAGAGCGTGGCGCAGTGGTCGATTAACATCGCCGTGGTCGCTGAGCCGTACTTTGTCCCGCCCAGGGATGACTGGGTGGAGGACCTGAGCGGCTCAGTGGCCATAATTTCGTCGGCCGCCGCCGGCACCCCGTCCCTCGAATGCGTCACGAAGGGACAGGGGTGCGTAGCAGCACGGTTCGGAGAGATTGTAGTAGTGGGAGTGTACTTCTCTCCGAGCCGAACTCTCGCCGAGTTCCACAACTCTTTAATAGAGTTGAGTGTCGTCGTCGCCGGAAGCCATCCCTTCCCCGTTCTAGTGCTCGGGGACTTCAACGCCAAGAATTTGGCCTGGGGTTCCCGTTGCACGGATGTGCGGGGCAGGATGGTGGAGGACTGGGCTCTGGAAACAGGCCTGGTCGTCCTAAATCGGGGCTCTGTTTCCACGTGTGTGCGGATGCGGGGGGAGTCGGTGGTGGACATCTCGTTCGCCAGCCCCGCTCTGTCACAGCGTGTCATTGACTGGCGCGTTATGGAGGAGGTGGAGACCTACTCCGATCACCGGTATATCCGGTTCGACGTCTCCGCCCAGACCTCTAGCGCGCTGGTCCGACAGGCCCCGAGTGGTCCGCGGTGGGCGCTGAAGCCGGGAGCTCCTCCTGGAAGCCTCGATCGTGCAGGCCTGGGTGTCATCACCGGACAGGCCTGCCGATATCGACGATGAGGCGGAGTGGTTCCGGGAGGCCATGTCCGACATTTGTGACGTGGCAATGCCCCGAGTCCGGCCGGGACGCGCCCGGCGTCGGGTGTACTGGTGGTCGCAGGAGTTGGAGTCGCTACGCAAGGCGTGCGTCGACGCGCGACACCTGTACACCAGGCACCGCAGGCTCCGCATTCGCCCTCCGGATGCGGAAGCCACGGAGGCGGAGCTGTACGAGGGGTACAGAGCGGCGAAGACCGCCCTCCGAGAGGCTGTCCGGCGGGCCAAGGATATGGCCCACGAGGAGATGGTGGAGACTCTGAACAGAGATCCATGGGGGCGCCCTTATAAAATGGTGCGGAATAAACTCCGCACCTGGGCCCCCCCGCTGACGCAGAGTCTCCGCCCCCAGCTGGTGGAGGAGGTGGTGAGCGCTCTGTTCCCCTCACGGGGGGTGCACACACCCCCGCCCATGGCTCGGCCAATTGCGGTGCCCGAAGCGGACCACGTGGACGACGACGACATCCCTGAAGTGACCGGGGTAGAACTGAGAGTGGCGGTAGGAAGGCTGAAGGCCAAAAATACCGCCCCAGGACCCGACGGCTTGCCAGGTAAAGCCTGGGTCCTGGCCTCGAGGGCTCTCGGGCCTCGACTGGAGGCGCTCTTAAGCGCATGTTTGGAGAGAGGCCAGTTCCCGCTTCGTTGGAAGACGGGGAAGCTGGTCCTCATTCGGAAGCCAGGGCGCCCAGCGGACTCTCCGTCCGCATACCGGCCCATCGTGCTGCTCGACGAGGTGGGCAAGCTCTTTGAGAGAGTGATTGTAAACCGCCTCGTCGGGCACTTGGTGAGGACGGGGCCGGATCTTGCGGACAGCCAGTTTGGCTTCCGCAAGGGGCGCTCGACGGTGGACGCCATCATGCGCGTGAGAGCCCTCACGACGGGGGACGCGGTGTCCCGGGGTGGGGTCGTCGTGGCGGTGTCACTCGACATCGCCAACGCGTTCAACACCCTGCCCTGGAGCTGCATTGTGGAGGCACTCCGGTATCACCGAGTGCCGCCCTACCTCCGTCGAATAGTCGAGGCGTATCTGACGGACAGAGCCGTCAGCTACCCCGGTCGCGATGGGGAGTGGAACCGGCGAGAGATGTCGTGCGGTGTCCCGCAGGGATCGGTTGTGGGGCCGTTCCTGTGGGACATCGGCTACGACTGGGTGCTGCGGGCCGACCTCCCTGATGGCGTCAGCGTGGTTTGCTACGCTGACGACACGCTGGTCCTGGCGCAGGGGAGGTCGCATCAGGCGGCGGCCGACGCGATGACACGCGGGGTTGCGATAGTCGTGGAGAGGATCCGGCAGTTGGGTCTCGAGGTGGCATTGCACAAGTCCGAGGCCATGGCGTTTCATGGGCCCCGGAACGCGCCACCACCGGGATCCCAACTAACGGTAGGAGGGGTTCACATCGGCATCGAGACGACGATGAAGTACCTGGGTCTCGTCCTCGACAGCCGGTGGAACTTCGTCGAGCACTTCCGACGTTTGGCCCCCAAACTGGAACGGGCTGGGGCCGCCTTCAAGCGGCTCTTGCCCAACCTGAGGGGGCCAAACGCCTCCTGCCGGAGGCTTTACGCGGGGGTCATGCGGTCCATGGCCCTATACGGGGCCCCGGTGTGGGCGCGTTCACTGCGGCGGCGAGCCGCCCACTACCTGAACGCGCCCCAGAAGGTGGTAGCCGTAAGGCTCATCCGGGGCTACCGCACGATCTCGCGCGAGGCGGCAAGCCTCCTTGCCGGACTGCCGCCATGGGATCTGGAGGCGATAGTCCTCGCGCGCCTGTATGAGTGGCGCGCGGAGGCACTACGCCGGGGGGAAAGTCCGCTCCCGCGGCAAATTGCTGCGGAGCGGACGGACCTCCGGCTCGATCTCATGGCGACATGGAAAGAGCGACTGTCGCAACCCAGCGCAGGGCACGCCGCGATAGCGGCGATAAGACCCCTCTTTGAGGAGTGGCTAGAGAGGCGCCACGGCGCCCTCACCTACCGCCTGACGCAGGTCCTCACCGGACACGGAAGTTTCGGGAGGTTCCTGCACATCATCAGGCGGGAGGAAACGCCCGGATGTCACCATTGCCAGGGTCGCCCAGAGGACACGGTGGAGCACACGGTGGAGGTCTGCCCCGCTTGGGCGGAGCACCGCCGTGTCCTCGTAGAGGCGATCGGCAGCGGCGGCGGCCTCTCGCGCCCGGCCCTGGTGCAAGCCATGGTCCGGAGCGAGAGGGAGTGGGAGGCAGTCGCCTCCTTCTGCGAAGCAGTCATGCTAGCGAAGGAGGTGGCGGGACGGATGAGGGAGAGAGCCTCCCGTCCCAGCCGCCGCGGGAGACGCCCCGGGCGTCGGGAGTCGAGTGAAGACTACCGGCCACCGTAGGCGCGGGCCTGCGGGCGGAGAGCAATGGGTAGCTCACCGCCCGATCAGGACCAGGCCCGTGCCGGACGGCGCGTAAGTGTTCCACGCGCGCCTCAAAGAGATGTCAGCATAACGAGGGGCCCTTCAGGGCCGAAGCCTGCCGGGTCAGCGGGATTGTCCGAAAGGGTTACCGCTACCCCGGAACATAAAGGGCGAAGGAAGGAACATGGGTGGGTTTTAGTCAGTAAGAGTCTGACACTCCCTTCCGCTCCACCCAGAGCGGGAGGGGTCATTTGATGATTTCCCATCCCGAAAAAAAAAAAAAAAAAAAAAGGGTCCTATTGCGATGTTAATATAATAGCCTATAGTTTATAATATAATAGCCTATAGTCTATAGCTATCAAATACAAAAGAAGAAGTAGTCAAATCCGATTGGTACTTCCAGAAATTAGCGCGTCAAAGCAACTCTTCAGTTTTATTACTAGTATATCGATATCTTTGAGAGATTAGGTACGAGTAGATTCATTAGATCGCAGATGTAGGCCTGAAAAATTAGAAAGTCCAATTTTAGAACTCTTAAAGTGGCGCCGATTCCCTTGTTTACAAACTAAACTAAATTTAAGTTCAGTGCATATTTTTCTTTCTATTTCATTAAGAAAAGGACAGACGATAAATGTTAGTTTAGTCCTGTCAAATTAGTCAACGCCTGACGTAAATTGACGTATTTTTTGGTCGCGATGTTTTTAATCTCGTCTAAAATGTCTATGGAGTATCTTAATTTGACAGGACTAAACTAATATTTATCTTCTGTCCTTTTCATAATGAAATGGAAAGAAAAAGACGCACTGAACTTAAATTTAGTTTAGTTTGTGAACAAGGGAATCGGCGCCAGTTTCTAACATTTTTTTTTCCTCTCTTTATTTTTAATAAGGGTCTTTTACACAACTGTGTATGCCAGTCCCATCGTACCTCATACACAATCTTAATTAACTAAATCGTAACTTAGCGAACTTAAGAACTTTGAAGGCCGCCTCCGAACTAGGTGTAGACAATATTTGGTGAAATGCTCCTAAAGTTTCTAACATTAAACGCAATTACTGTCGGAAATGGAAATATACGAAATTGTTTTAACTTGTCACTATAACAGTAGTCTCGCATATTGCCGGTGATGACCTATGGCACTGAATCGCGGTCGCTCACAGTGGGCCTTATTAGAAGGCTAAAAGTCACTCAAAGAGAGAGAGAGAGAGCTATGCTCGGAGTTTGCCTACGTGATCGAATCAGAAATGAAGAGATTCGCAAGAAAACCAAGGTAACCGACATAGCCCGAAGAACTGCCAAACATAAGTGGCAGTGGGCAGATATTCACTACAGATGACCAATGAAGCCGAAAGGTTCTGGAGTGGTAACCGCGTACCGAAAGACGTAGCGTTGGCCTCCCAAGGTGCACTGATGACCCTGTGAAGGCCGTATGAATCCGCTGGATGCGGGAAGCACAAAACCGCTAGAGGTGGCGCTCTTGAGGGAGGCCTATGTCCAGCAGTGGACGTCATTTGGCTGAAATTATGATGATGATAACAATAGTAGCTAGATGATGTGAAGCAAATCACGAACCAAACAATGTTAAAGAAAACTATCCAAAAAGCGTTAAATGAAATCATAAAAGATATCTCGTAATACACTAGATGAGATTCTAACTTACTTATAATCTAGCAATACAGCTCAAAATTTTACAATGATACTTTCATTTTGATTATAGCTCCTATACTAGTCATGAATATAAATTGTTCAATCTTGAACGCTTCAGATGATAATAGTTATTTTGTAAGAAGCTCCTAGACTTTGCCCGTAGATAAAATGACAGGGAATAATGGTAGGGGATTTGATGAGAAAATAAGCAGGAGATAAGAAAGTGTCATTAATAAGAGCAATTTGTTTTCTGCGATGTTAGGTACTACATATTATTAAGAGGGTTATATTGTACTGGTCCTTGTAGCGAGTAAAACGTTGCTAGTCATGTATGAAAAAAACGGTTTAATAATTTGATCATAAGCTCTTTGGGTCAACAGTGGTAGCCCAGTGGTACCGGCTCCGACTTACAAGTTGTACACAGGTCGTGGGTTCGAACCCAGGCAGGCGCTTTAATATATGTAATTTATTTCATCACCACGGCTATAAAAAAACGCTGAAAGAAAACATCGTGAGGAGACCGGCATGTCCTAAAACCAAAAATTCAAAGACATGTGATATCTAACAACTCGCATCGAGACCGCGTGGTGGATTACGGCCCATTCCATCGCACAGAGAGGACGCCTGTGTCCCAGCACTGGGACACAGGCCGACCCTTTTCGAGAAGCGATTCTGTAGTCATTAGAGTTTGATACTTAAAGAAAACGGAATCATAAAATGATCATTAGGCATTCCGTCTTGTCACAGTTCATTTTCTCGGTAATGCTTAGTTTTATTCTTCTTTTTTTTAAAGAAAACTGAGCATTTATCTCCAATACTGTTGTGTTACTAAAGTGTATAGCTGGGTACCGTTAATCAAAAAGTTAACTTCGTTAACCGCTAACCCGTAACTAAAAAGGTTAACTACGTTAAACGTAAAACCGTTACATTTCGGTTGATTTAACGTTAATCGTTACCTCGCGATAGAAATTGCATTTTATATGTAGTTGCGTTAATGATTTAATTATAAAAAAATGTTGGTATTGAAGTTTGGGCAGGACATCAAAAATTTTGTAAAAGAAGGGTGTATCTTTAGAGTTTGTAATAATAATTATTTAGAAATTGTCAGAACGTGTTTTTCGCGGTACGGCGCGGTCCGCGCGGTGTCTTTTAGCAAATATTAGGTAGTTAATTATCGATTAACGGACCTATGGAAAATTAATGAGTCCGTTACCTAAAAAGTTTAAAGTTAACTTAAAAGTTACTCAAAATGTTTACTTCGTTAATTAAAGATTGTTATTGAATTGACTCTTGTGCCCAGTTTTGCTTAAATGTATGTTTGCTGTCATTTGGGTGACGTTTGAAGAAGTTTTTATAGAACAACACTTTCGATAATATAAAGAACTAGCAGCGGCCCGTATTTTCACCCGCATAAGTCTCGATTTCGTGGGTATATGGGGATAAAAGTATCTTATATGTTAATCCTAGTTATAAACTATCTGTGTGCCAAATTTCATTCAAATCCGTTCAGTACTTTTTGCGTGGAAGAATAACAAACATTCACCCATCCATCAATACATCCTCACAAACTTTCGCGTTTATAATATTAGTAGGATATAGCAGGAAGTAGGATAACACCATTCTCTCTTTATCACATCCTAAATATATCCTCCTCGCATTAAATCATACTTGTTATATCCTCTCTATTGTCTATGTTCACGTTTCGCCACCCATCGCCATTATCACAAAGGCCTTCCTGAAAATGTTAACTCTATTATTAGATTTGATCTTCATAATAATGGTTGATGACGTCAAAAGTAGGTAGGTAGCTATAGGTTGGTATATTCTATTTGACTGAAAGCACTCCGATTAATAACATATATTATTATTTGTGAGATATTGGGCCCTTGATACCCGTGTTATTTCTTCGGATATTGTTATTAGAGTTACTAGTAATTGGTTTCGATTTGTTGTGGTAACTTATATGTACAAATTGTGGGCCATAATTTGTTACTGAAAATGAGAGAAATAGTTACTTGTTTTACTTTTTTCTAATAATAGGGACAATTCTTTTTCTATAAGAAATTAACGAAACTAATTTTCGAAAAGTGCTATTGTTCTCTTCATTTTTATACGAGTAAATCACTACCTTTTATTATATTTCACAAAACCGCAAGGTTTTGTGACAATATTTTAAAGTCTATAGACTATACAAGTCTATAGACTTATATAATATAAGAAGAGAGGCATGCTCTTGATACAAATCATTAACCATTGCATTTCAAACCATTATTCACTTAAAATTGTCATTGATTTATAATTTAACTTTATATTTTGCATATATTATACAATGACATGTACAGGATTCCATAATTAATTATTTAATTTACGCCGTGGGTAGGCACGGTCGTCAGTGTTGTGTGGTTTACTACGGAAGTTTTTTGACAGACACGTTTTTTCTACCGTACGGTTTATACGACATACCGTAAAGAAACCATGCCGTGTATAAAGGACCTAACGCCTTTAAACGCCTTTAATTGTCACCCACATTTAATCTGCCTAGCCTTTTCCCAACTATGTTGGAGTTGGCTTCCAGTCTAATCGGATGCAGATGAATACCAGTACCTATTTTACATGGAGCGACTGCCTATCTGACCTGCTCAGTCCAGTTACTCAACTGGATAACATGCTCACCTTGGTAAGACTGGTTGTCAGACTTTCGGGCTTTTGACGACCCGTAACGACTGTCAAAGATCCACCAATGACAGCCGGGACCAACGGCTTAATGTGCTTTCTGAGACACGGAGGGGTTTCAGTATGTAAAGATGGTCACCCATCCACGGACCGACCGTGGCAAGCGTAGCTTAACCTGATCGATCGACCCGTGCGGCTGTAATTACTTAGCCACGAGCCCCTTAGTCCCCCACATCGTTTGCAATAAATTATTCAGATTCACATTTCCGTTTTGTCCAATAAGGTCTAAATTACCATATAAAAGGGAACTCTCTCGCAGAAAGGGGAATGGTAGAGAGTGTCTACCACTGTACATAAAACAAGTAAATTAACTTGATTGTAATGTCATGTCACATTAAAATGATTACAGCAAATAAATTCAGCTGTTGAGGTAAACACTCAGAGCAAACAATTTGATAACGTAACAGCAACTCAATTAAATGGATCTGCTCGTCCTCTACGTGTTTATGCTTAACTTTGATCTTGTGAATATTATTGTGGAATTATGTGGTAGACACTAATAAAATACGCAATTTGTTCTCGTGACTATTTCTGAAATTATTATTTGAGTTTTCAACTTAGTTAGTGTTTCTTTTAATATCGTTATGGCTGCTTATCAAGTTTTGGTGCTGAAAATGAACCAACCTAAAAACCTTAGCTACAACTATCTGCAGAATAGATATATGTGCCTTAAAATATATATCGTCGCATTGAGATCCAACGTTTGGAAAATTGCTCAGGCGCTTGAAATCTGTAAACACAGATTGCTCAAACAGCATTTCATTTTTATTTACTTAATATATTTTTTCCATAAAATAATACGAGTACAATCTACTTCTCACACGAAGAAGATGTCACGAGAAGATATGAGCATTTATCACCTCGCTGGCTCATTGCAGATCGACGATTAATTATAAGTTCAGTTTTCCCACGATGTTTTCCTTCACTGATGACCATGATAAGTGTTCACGATAAACTTATAAGTACTCCTTTTCCGTATTATTGACGAGTCATTTTTCATGCAGATTCTCAAAAGCACCCGCCAATCATAACGTTCGGTAAGCCGGACGTGGTGGTGGGGGGGTTGCTACGTGCCAACTGCACGAGCGCGCCCGCTGCGCCTGCGCCGCGGCTCACGTGGTACATTGATAATGAAAAGGTTAGTAAATAATTAAGAGCATGAAATATAACAACAAAATGCCACAAACAACTGTGCCATTAAATTCTATATTTAAAATAAATGACAGTAATTTTATTTAAAGAACTGTAATAATCTTTCAATTCTAACAAAAAATAACTCAATTTTCACGTACGTAAGTGTCTATTTTCAGAGTTTAGGCTACTATGATATGGTCAACTGCAACTCTATACATATAGTAACACTTAAACTAAAAAAAAAAACGGCTCCACTCCTACGAAATAAAGGCACTATAAAAGTCAAATTATTACCGTGGGCATGCATTTACCACCCACCTTTAGCTTTAATCAAAGTCACTTTAAATAAACCGAATGTTTTGTTGTGTCTAGGTCGACGAAGAATCAGTGAAATACTTCTCCTACCGCGTTTCAAGTTCCACCCGCACGAAGGGGGGAGGTGGTTACCGCAGTAGGAAGCACCAGCATCGCTACATCGCACCGGAATTTAACTACACGGCCAAATACTGGGCGCTTGTCAGTGAAACCACTATGGCACCACCTGTGAACACAACCAAGCATCATAAGTGCACTTTGAAGGATCAGCAGAGCGAGGAAATGGCTAAGGTTTGTCTAAGATACTTATATATTTTTTTTATGTGGATTAAAGGAATAAGATTGCTTTTAAGGTAAAAGAACTACGATGCCCTAATTCCTACATACATAGGTAGGTATTGTAGGAGATCTTTACGAGCTTTCAGGAACCGGGAGGAATCAATTAAACCACGGTTCATCGAATATGTTCATTAATTATTCCTAGAAATCCTTCAACGTGTTTTACAATTATTCTTCCTTCTCTTGTCAGCCAAATCTGATGCATACTGAGGGGCAATTCTCGTAATTTTAAGAACGTTCACAGTCTGATCTCAGCCACAATCTGTCAAAAATGCCTCAAATTTCCCTACATTTTGACAAGTTTTTGACATTTAGTTGTCGCCGAGATGACACTGCGACTAGACTTTGAACATTTTAAATTACGAGAATTGGCCTTCTGTTTTCTGCCTACTCAATTTATATTAGCGTTTATCTATAATGTTATGCCATTATCCTATAATTACCAAAAAGGTTGCATGCCCCAAACCATGCAGATAATCTCTACAGTACAGTAGATAGCACCAATACCATGTCCCACTTTTCACTCCAAAAAATAAAACAATAGAAGTCGGTTAAAAATGGAGTTGGATTTTCATATCGAAGGAAAAAGATATGATAAGCTGATTCATCAAATTGTAAGAGTCAAGCGTCGGTCGGTCAAACAATTCGTCGTTAACATTCATTTACAAGAACTCCAACGCTCCTTCATTAATTAACTTTCAAGCAAGTGGAGAGCAGTTATATCAGTGGTGACGGCCTAACTTACGAGTTGAAGGTCGTAGGTTCGAACCTAGACAGGCGCTTCAATTTGTGTAAATTGTTTAATTACCACTGCTCTCAAAACGGTGAAAGAAAACATCGTGAGGAAACCGGCATGTCCTAGAAACAAAAATTCGAAGACATGTAACATCTACCAACCCAAACTAGGCCTGCGTAGTGGATTACGGTACACTATCTCCCACTGAGAGCAGGCCCGTATCCCAGCAGTGGGAACTTTATAGGCTAATTAGACAATATGAAGCAATGTGGTGACGAATTTTGGCGATCACACTTTTAATTGGGTCTTGTTAAAAGAAGATTAAAAGAAATAAGACAAAGGGTTAAAGACAAAGATTATCCGATTGTTTTCAAAGAAAACGGATCGTTTCAGGTAACTATTTATAGCACGAACATCTTTTAATCTCGCAATTGAAAAGAACAAATTGAAAGATCGCAATGAATGTACCAGATAAAGAATAAATCAAAGCGGGGGTCTTACAATAAATAACAAAAGACAATCTCAATCTGAAGTCGATTGGGCTCAAGTACGAGTGATTCTATATCTCAATATTACTGTTTTCATCCTCCGTGTTTAAATTGACAACCATCTTCAATCGAAATGAAAACCTTCGGACCACGGATGTTTCATGCACAAACGCTTTTGACGTAAGAATATTTACTTGTGGTGGTAAAATTTTCAAATCTCTTTACTGTATTACTGTTAAATTAATGTTCCAATGTTTTATGGTCAGAAATATGTTCGAGCTATCACTTTGTGATCATTTATTATTTATGTCAGTTTGATTCAATTGTGGTTTGTTTAGTGATGTATGGTTTAAAATAAGCTTTTTGATGTCTATCTATGTGACGATAGTTATATATCGAATTATGCTTCAAAGGTATAATATCAATAGTAGTTGTTCCATGTAACTATTTTATGTTTGGCAGTTATTTTCCTTACGTTATTTTTATTTGTTTCATTGATTTTCCATAATATTGATTCTTACAATCGCCGAAACAATGTCAAACTAATAATTTCTTTTGAGAAATTTTATTTCCTCCCTAAACTCGTTCCCTTTTCTTGTTTCTCTAATACTTTATCGTAATTCAAATTCCCGACTTCGTCATTTGTTCGAATCGAATTTTTACCGAGTCCATAACTTTCCAATTTCCTATTCTTTGACATCCGATGACGTACTTGTAAGAACGGAAAATTAGCCATTTTTGGCAGCTGAGCTGGGATTACGTTAATAATTTCACCCAAGTTAAGGCACTTGAGGAATATTTAATTGTTTTAGAACCTTCTTAAGAAATGTTTTCAAAGTTACATGCTTTAGTTAAGTATGCTTTTACCTAAGGAGTTTTCTTAGAATGCTATGGTAAGAATTCTGATGTTGATTTCACGGTATTCATTGAATACGATGTTATGCAAATTTTAACATACTCAGCAATTGTAAATGTTTTGGCAGAAGTTTCAATCAAATCAAATCTTGACACTACGTTCTTGCTGAAACATTTTCAATCAAACATTCCAACTACAACAATGTCTTCACCATCTTCTCCACTGACCTTCCCACTTTCTTCACTATAGATTCAAGAAAGGCCACGAGTACCGCCAGTGATACCCATATCACTTTGGGTGTCAATAGCAGAGCTTAAGGCGCCCGCGCACGGCAGACTTCAACTGACATGTACTGCGACCATACCTGATGAAGTGGGTCCTGGGGAGAAGTTCGCTGATATAAAGAAACAGACTGTTACTGGTGAGTTTATATAATTATAGTTTTCAGTATCTTTAGATTCAGGTGGTTTCTAATAGATAGACTAAAAAAAATGTTTGCTTAAGCAAAGGTACTTTACATGCCCCTTTTTTATCGTGGATAAATGTTCATGCATTCTGCACTACCACGGGGAGATAGTGCAGTTATGTGGGACTCTAACCCACTAAAATTCCACGGTGTCCTCTTCTGCCGCTTACGGCGGGAACACGGGCACGCCTTAGCACTCATCCGTGAACCCACCGCGGCTGTCCATCACCGGACCCTCCTCTGGGGAGTACTCTCCATCACCGGCGCACCAGAACACATAGCACGCCGTGACCACGCCAGGGACCACCCCAGGGACCAAACCAGCACACAGGCGCCAGACGACTCCATGTCTGGGCACCCTTGGTCCCCCTGCGACGGGTCAGATCATTGGCCCCACCGCCTGCTAATTTTCGGCACTCCTCTCCCGCCGTGGCCTCCAACCCACAGCCGTAATGCCTCCCATAGGACATTGCGGCCCGCCTCAGTTGCGATGTCGCCCAAGCGGCATCGCAACCTACTTGTTGGCCGCTACGTCGTCGGCTTACTGGCAAAGCCCTGACGAGCGGCCCCTCCTCGTGTTCCTCTTGGTTTCACCGTGGGTGACCAAGCCACGGCTACTGAGCCCCCCCGCCTTTACATGCCCCTGACCCAGCGTAGAGGGTAAGTGTGCATACACACGAGCGACACGCGGCAACTGCAACCGTCGACGCTTCGGTGGCTACCGTCGACAATGTGTCGCTCGTGTATTTGAGTACGGTGCTCAACTAGTCGACGGTTGCAGTTGCCTCTGTCGTCGGTGCGTGTCGCTCGTGTGTATGCACACTAAGCGTTCGTCGATTGTAGTTGTCACGCAGCATAGACATTGCACGATCGCGAGTGCGCGTTAACACAGCGTATGCATTTACACAGCGCCTATGTGGCGTCCGCGCTCCGTCAATGCTAACACTAGACATATGCTCAGAGCGAACCACTCACATTGTAATGCTCATTGTATTTGTTAATAGATATTAATATTCGCAAACCAGCTAGATATTATTAGAATTCACCCACAGCAGAATTTTACTTTTAACAACAAATGAAAAGTAACGATTCAAGAGTTGGTTTTGTTTCAGTTTTTCCTAAAGCAAACTTAATTAATTGTACCAAGTTATTTCCTACTTTCCGCCTCTTCACTAAACCGTAAACGTTACTTTTCCAACTTCCTCCAAAAAACTTAAATGCTGTCTATTATTCTTTATGAAAGAACTTCGCTAAACTTAAAAAGGAACTGCGCAACAAACTTTCATTTACATTAATGCGGATCCCGCAAGAAACTTTGCGAGTGAGTTAAGTTCAGCTCAAAATAAGCACAAGTCTGATCTTAGCGCGGTTCACGAAATTACGGCTAACGAACTATAACTTGTAAGGCGGACACCATTTATTTTCAATTAGTGTTCAGTTGCGAGAATCTCGGTAGTCTTCCTAAGCACCTAAATACTCCAATATATATATAAAACTAGGCTGAATGGCTTTCTGAACGTGTGAGAGCCTTAATTATATTTCAACAAATCTTATAACGATGAGTTCTTCATCAATGGAATGGTTCGAATAAACAATTTCTTAGTCTAGTTACTGTGACCTGAACAATTGTGCAACAACTTTACATTCAAGCGAGAACTGATTGAGAGCAATGGCATAGACTAAAGAAACAGCAAGATAACAACAAATTAGCATGTCGGCTTGATGACATTCGAGATTCAGCTCTATCTTTTTAGTAAAAGAATAAAGTTACCTTGACAGAATATGGCCGCGTCTTAATCAAAATCGCCGCGTTCATATGTCACTTGTACTTGCTTCGGCAGTACATACACTAAAATTGGAACGATACAGAGAAGATTAGCATGGCCCCTGCGCAAGGATGACACGCAAAATCGTGAAGCGTTCCACATTTTTTAGTGTAGTATTTATATAGTGAATGAATAATAGTGCGATGCTAATGGTGCTATACATGTAACACATGAACAAAGTGTTTTATCAATTACCAGACCCTAAGAAAGTGCTACGAAACTGTAAAAGTGCAAATTGACATTATTCTTAGTTATAATCTATCTCGTAAAATATTAAGTTAGAGTTAAATTGCTTATTAGTCTGTTAGGCCAGATTGTAATAAATTACTAGGAACACTAGTTCTTATTAATAAAAAATAAAAAAAATGTCACTTTTTCTTCGGAAAACTTCGGAACTCTGTCGGTGAGACCACGTGTTACGGATCGCGTGCTCGTGCAACGATCGCTTTTGGTTAGGGCGCGAGTTATGGCTCTCGGTCTTAAAGCCGCATTTACATCAAATGTATAGTAGGCCGTCAACAACGTGAAAGAAAAACAAGGGACAGTCGACAGCTGTCGTTATTTCAGACATTTTGAACTCGACGCTGTCAGTCGACAGCCAACTATACGTTTGGTGTGAACGCAGCCCTAGTGTTACTCTTCAGCTGTATTTCATATTATTAATTATTTACAGTGGCGGTCAACGAACTAAGTTTGAAGAAGCCACATTCTGACACAAGCCACGTGAACGCCACCTCAAGCTGCCTCCAAAAGTACCCGCTATGGCTCCTCGGCTGCGGTCTCATACTTCGTGAATTTAGCCTTCAATTAAATTGAATGACTCTATGAATCTCGCCTATCCCCGATCAAATATTTTACCTGCGAAGCGGCTTATAGAATGTAGTTTCAATATTTATTAGATACTTACCCTTTATTTATACCCTACTATACAATTTTGTGTACCTTTACGCTTTTCCTCGTCTCATTTCAAGGAATACGGTTGTCCTAAACTTTGTTTTGCTAACTATATACTTCACATTTTGACACTCTTACTATATTTATTACAGCAACATTTATTCCGATGTCATTCTTAAAAGCATCTTGATTGAGACTTTATATTTTACATAACTAAAATTAAAAATAAATATAATTTTACTGTGTTCATACGTTAAATGTTATAATGTAACTAGAGTTTATTGTTACAGTGTGTATTAATTTTAGGATGATGTTATTATTGCATATTTTCAACCACTTCTTCGAATGTGTCCTTTTTCTTCCTGAGCTTTTGTATGTCAATTATACTATCTGATCTAGTTACTACAGGGTTCCAAGGATTAACCAAACTATCGCTATTTTTATTACGGTATCGCATATAAAGGCTATTTCTGTATATCTATCTAACTGCATTCGAATAGGTACCATGTTAATGATAAATCATAAAATAAAAAAAACAATAATTAAAATAAGGTAGAAATTGAATCGGTACTTTGTATACCTGAATTTTCTCCAATGTTCCCTTTGATATCCACCATCAGAATAATAACAATAAGTAAAATAATTGTAATAAAGAACATTGTGGAATAAAATCCTTCTCGCCGCTGCTTTGAGTGTTGTCTTACCCTAGATTAAAGGTTACCATGAAATATTCAGAACAGAGTTCTCCAGGGAATATCATATGTGCGTCTACGTAATTCTTGTTTCATCTCTACCTTTATAATTTGAATTCTTTGTTGAAACTCATTCTAGATCTAAGATTATATAATTAATAGAAAATTATAAAGACGTTCATTTTGTTTGTCTCGTTCGTAATCAGAATATTTCATGTTGGTAGGTGATTTTCAAAGCGAGAACGTATTTTGAGAATTAAATTATTGTCTAATATATTTCAGCAGAATATTTTCGATATGATTAGTGTTACGCTGTAAAGCAGAAGTTATGGTATTTAATCGTAATTGCCATGCGGGAGACGACTTGTTACCGGAACAATTCGATTAGCCCCTTCGGGTAAACTCGGGGAAAATGGAATTACACTTCGGGGAGGAATTAACCCAATATTATTGTTTGATTTCGTTAGCCCAATAACAAAGCCTGTTTGGGGCAAATTGAATTAAGGATTCCGTGACAAGGTTCCGTCTCCCAAATTGGTGTTGAAAGTCTTCCTGCAGCTCTTTACACTGACTATTGTAGAAAGTTTATTTGTTAGGCTAAAAGATGTGATAAGTTAAGAAAAATGTGTATATTGAAGCGACATATATTTTAAAAATAGATTAATTATTTATGTGCTATTGTATAGATGAAAGTATATGAATAATTGTAAAATAGATACATTTAGGCGTATTAGGTAACATCCATGACGTGTATCTGACAATCGCTTCAGTTCTATGTATAATAAACCCTTCAAATTGTTTATTCACATGTTTTATTTTATGACGTAAATGTTTACGACCTCGTTGTGCTGTTTTTATTTTTAGCACCATTTGAATACCCGTAACAAAACCTTGTCGGTAATGTAATTTTCACATCTCCAGATGCGATCAAATCATAAATTGGCACATTTGTTTATAACTCTCATGACATTGTGTACTTTCAACATAACCCACTTTAAGCTGATTGTGACTGGCATGCATGGTAAATATATTGTTTAAGTTATTGTTTGTTTAAGGGCTGATTTTTCCAACCGCAGATAATTTTATCTGAGGAATAATTTTGAATTTTTGACAGTTCTTCCATGTAAAATCTGTCAGAAGACAATTTTATTCCACGAATAAAAATTGCCTGTCGATTGAAAAATCAGCCCTAAGTTTAAATATGGAAAATATTGGTTCGATCTGAATTCGATTCATAACTAAATTAATATTAAGGCATTTATCCTCAATGAAACGTTTCTTTAACACATTAGAAAACAAAATTAGGTATAGTAAAAAAAAAACAAATGAAAATCAAAACACGAGTCAATCTCTTTTAAAAATCAATACAAGAGTGAACAACAAACAGTTTTATAATAATTGTGCACACGGCTTGTTCACCCGGTTAAATTGTAAAAGTTCAGTTCAACCGAAAGTCACACGATCAATAAAGTGTCGATATTTTGTTTACGTATGTATGTTCACAACTTGTGTAGTTCCAAACATACTCCTAAAGGCAAGCGCACATTCAATTCGCAATTGTTTTTGTATGGTACCTCTCTGGTCATCCTAGGGGAGGCAGCTGACTAGCTACCTAACCGGGATATCCTGTGAATGCCTTAATAGGCCTCCAGCCAGGGCATAAAAGTTTTAAATTAAGCGACTACACGCTAAGGGTACGGGGCTCGGCTTAGCGTCACTGGGGGACGGCAGCAAGGGACAGGCTGGATCGGATCGTCATTATTTAGGGACGAATTAAAAGCTAAAGGCGCAGCGGCGCGGGCTGGCTCGAGCTAGGGTTGGGGCGCCCACATCAGGCCGCAGTGTACCACATTTAAATGCAAACAAAAAGCGTGGCGAGGCCCGCCTGTTGTGTGTGATGGTTCATACAAAATATAATAGACCGAATTTGGACCATGGCGACCAATATCAGCAGAGACCAGCATTCGGCGCGGGAGACATTGTCTATATATCTCTTCCCTCACTCTCATAGTCCAACGGGACGGTAATCCCATGCGACTGAATAACGTGCTTTCCAAGGCACGGGTGTATCACACCGTCAACTTCCAAGCTTCGGGCTGTTAATAAGAAACACAAAAAACAAAATTAAAAAAATATACAAAATATCCGAAAGTGATCTCAGACCATTTTTGCTCTGTGGTGCAGCCCGTTCAAATATGCGATAGTTTTAAGAGGTACGCAGGGTTAGTACGGACACATTTCGCCAGCTCAGCTACAGGGCCCATATATAATAGGGGGCGAGTCTAGAGCCTTCACTCACACACGTCTAGGGACGGACGACCTAAAGAAGGTTACTGGGACGGACTGGATGGGAAAGGCGGAGGACAGGGTGTTGTGGCGCAGCCTGGGAGAGGCGTATGTCCAGCAGTGGACTGCGATAGGCTGAGTTGATTAAGTCTAGAGCCTTTAATCAGGCACAAATTTAAACACCGAGCTTTTACTGAGAATTTTTAAAAGGAATAACTGAACAACCCTTCTCAACCCGAGGTTCAAATTCAGAACAGGCACAGCAGTCGTATTGGCGACCGCCACACCAAAGAAGCAGAACAGAGAATAAATGTGTGTTTTTCAAAAATGGCGTTTATATAGTATGTAAATATAGACAATGTTATTGTATGTGAATGTAAAATGGAACAATGTTCCATTTGAATTGTATGATGCCTGTGTTGTCTGGAAATAAAGCGTAAAAATAAAATGTTAACCTGCGACTCCGCTGAACAATTTTATTGTAAACATACATATTTCGTATTTTCAGTGGAAAACGCACCTAATTGTTTTAATAACGTGCCTATTGAAATTTGTTTGTTTTGGAAATGTTTGATTCTCATTTTTATAAATATTGTGTAATTGCAGTGAAAGGATCTGATATTAATTACACTATTAAAGACTATTTATCGTTTTCTGTAAAATTCTACGTATTGTTTTGTGTGGTCCAAAACCAAGTTCGAGAACTTAGTTTAATTGCCATCTCTTTCCATCAGGCGTGATCGAGGTCAAAAGCAGGCCCAGCAATAAAAAAAAATTACAACATAAAAAGTTGCATTTCCTTTTTTTTGTTTACCTAAACACAAATGCAATTCAGAATTAGAATAACCAGCTCTGTTGTCAACTTTTATGAGGAAAATTTAATTATTTCGCAACAATTTCATTGCCATTTACACCCCATTGTCCCTTTTACTACCCTTACCAAATATTTGCATTTTTTCTTTTTTCTGTATGAGTGTTAATAACAAAATATTTTTGTATTAGACAAACTTAATTATTAACAGTACGTATTCCAATTATCATTGTCATCAACAAGTTGTTGTTTTCCATTCAAGAAGCGATTGTCGGCCATCAATAATTTTCTTTAGTCCTCTGGCCATTTTAAAATTAAAATATTTTATGTACCTACATGATCGTACAATGTGAATGATTAATAAAAGCTTAATTTAAGCCTCTTTTGTGTTTTTATTAACTTTTGAAAGCCCTGAATTGAAATGAATGTAGACATCTACATAATTTTACACTGTCAGCAGTGTATTTGTTTTATGTGTAGGTGTAAAGGGAAAATGCAATTGGGTACAATATAATTGTATTTCAATACAAGTGATCGCAATATCTGTTTTACCTATATTAAATATGTAAAACAGATGCAGTAGGCCGCAGGAATCCGCTGGATGCGGGAAGCACGGAAGCGGTCGAAGTGGAGGTGCTTGGGGGAGGCCTATGTCCAGCAGTCGACGTCTTTCCGCTGAAATTATGATGATGATGAAATCAGATAATAATATCACCATCACTTTATCTCGCTCTTCATCTCTCTCTCTTTCTTCTCTCTTTTTTCCCTCTTTTTTTCCTTTATTTTTGTTTTTTTTTCTTTTTTTTTTTCTTTATCTTTTTTTTCTTTCATTCGGCATCTTTCCCGCAAAGTGAAACGACTGAACACAAAAATAGTTGGAAGAAAAAATGAATTCAGTAGTAAACCTATCCAACAATGTTGAATTTTGACACTTGGCCTAGCTCTTTCAATCGCCTACCGAAAATCAAATGAGCAGATGAACCTTCATGTCTATGTTATTTTCTCGTGTGAACGTGAAATGGTACAAAAATGAACCCTCACTCGACTTCACCGTTCACTCGAGTAAAATGTCTGAAAAACAAGATATGCTCATGATCTGAACGATTTGAAATCCATACTTGGACGGTGAACAATCATATACGTAAGTATGATGTACACATTGCTCTTACACAATAAGTTTACAATAAAATATCAAGTTAGTAGGAGTTTTTAAGCATAATAATTATTTTTTTATTTTCTCATTACAATATCGTTATGAAATAGCAACAAAGAACAACATTATTCAGTCAGGGGCTCAAAGAAAAATATTGTGGTAGACTGGTGCCTAAGCTAAGCTGAAGCCTGCATTTCAGACCACCAGGTCGCCACCCCAAGTACATAAGTATTCTGAAGACTATGTTACTTATCCAGGCGTATCGTGTCCGGGCCAATGCAATATGATCGAAAAGGGTGTCCAAGGGTACACCCTTTTTATAAAATTAATTTCTTCTTAAATTTTCTTTTCTTTTTGAATTTCTGTCTGAAATTTCATAGAATTTCGTTTCCCAGAAAATGTTTCATATAATATTTGGGGTTCTCTGCCTTTTCGCCGAAAATTGTTTGCCAGAGTTTCACTTGCCAACCAACGTTTCGCAGAATTTTATTTCGCCGAATAATCATTTGCCAACTTATCATATAATTTTGTTTTATTTCCCAACCTTACAGTTACCAACTGTACGTTTGGTCTGCTTTTCATAATGACACTTTTTAAAATGCCAACTTTTAAGTAGCAGAATGTTTTAGTTTGCGTAATATTCATTTAGTTGTTTATTGTTTACCAAATCTAGTTGGGTCAAGAACACGGTATTAATCTTGCACCAAAAGTATGTGTGTTAGATTTCGAAAAAGCTGCAATACTGAGTCTTCGATCTAATTTTGAAGAAATTTATTTACATGGATGGATGGATTTTCATTTGGGACAAATTATATACAGGTAGTTATTAATTATTTTTTTACTTTATCTTTAATGTGACCTAACCTAACCTAACTGTTTCCTTTTACAAAAGCGATTCGCTTCTGGCACATCGCCGGCCGCTGCCGCGGCACGCTCGCTTCGCTCGCTCGGCTCGTGCGTTGTTTGTCATACTCTAACCTAACCTAACCTAACTGTTTCCTTTTACAAAAGCGATTCGCTTCTGGCACATCGCCGGCCGCTGCCGCGGCACGCTCGCTTCGCTCGCTCGGCTCGTGCGTTGTTTGTCATCTCTAACCTAACCTAACCTATCGTAACCTTAAACTTCTGTTGCATACTTATTAAAAAAAACTTATTTGTTTTAAGCAAGTTCAAGACCAGGGTTTCAGTGTTTGTTAGCACTCAGTTTTTTCTGGAGGAATCTGAAATATACGTATATTTCAACAGCATCTGGAACTGTTACACTGACAAAACGTCATTCGTCTAATAGTTGTGTGGCCTAGTGAAATGGTTGACAAATGATAAATGTCCCAAACGTTTTGTGTCATTATAATAATCGGCTTAACAATAATTCTACCAAATGAAACGTTGTCAAACAAAAATTTGCTAATCGTTAGTTGTCAAAGTGAAACATAGGCGAAACGTTGGTTGGCAAGTGATAATCTGGCAAACAATTTTCTGCGAAAAGGCAGGACACCAATATTTGGTCCTTGTATTTTTATTTCAAATATTATTGTTTCAAAGACTATTTTACTATAATGAAACATATTTCACAGAAACACAATTCGATGAATTTTTAATCACATTTTTTTGTTTAATAAACTTATGAAACAGTAGAATTATTTTTTAACGAATGTTGTTTGTTCGGTGTATTATGGTATTTTATTTCAACGAAAATGTACAAAAATAGGCGTTATGCTATCCATAATAAATAAATTGAATTGATTGATTGATTTTTATTGAATGTTTGGGTAGTAACATCGCATTGGCGTTATAGCTGTTAAGGTGTTACTTACGAAATTTGGGAATAAATAAATAAATAAATAAATAATTTTAATTAAAATATTGTCTTAAAAAGTCAATATGTTGTGCTACAAAAGTTAGTGACAGAAACGAATCGCTGCAAAACTGACTGCACGTAGTCTTGCCTGCCCTACCCCTAGAGTGTAATTTAAATCCGCGTAGGCGCGGAAGGGCGAGGCGGCCCGCGAGCTGAGGAGCAGGTGGTTTTCGAAGCCAGCGAGCAAGCCGAAGCTGAGGTGGTGAACGTGAATACAATCTGCAACGATAAGCTCGCGTAGGACCGCCGGAGCCCCGCAGCGCCGGAGCCGTGAGAGAAACCATGCCTGCTGCATGGTGCATGCTTGCTTGCATGCTGCCTCCTTGCTTGCACGTCGCATGCTCGCTTGCAGCATGCAAGCAGTAGGTTTGGTAAGAACTGAGACCCCAAACAGAAATGACCTCATCCAGAGTATATAATATATATATATAATAATTTTATCTATTATATGATTATTCTAACATTAAACTTTATGTGAAACAAAAATCAATGATTTAAAAATCTTCAAAGTAATTATTCTGCGTGTTGATTATTCTATGAAACGAAAATATGAGAAAATTTTTATGTGAAACGAAATTCTATACAACTATTAGCTATAAAACAACATACAACCTCGAAAAGTCATGTTCCGCAAAATGCTATTTCGATATGAATCTGTGCGCGAACAAACCCGCTTCCAAAACAGGCTTAAAAATGTGGTCGTTATTCTACAAAAGACTGAATATATTACCATCGTCTCCCTTCAAAAGAAAACCTAATCCGATGACGAACTATGAAAGGAAATTGCTAAGGAATTCGATTTGCTCCTTCGTAGAAACTGCTCCCTTCCAGTATATCATAATGTACTTATTATGTATATTGACAGCTCCATATAGGAGTTTCGCAGATAGACCCGAATTGAAATTTATTTACTTGACGAAATGCGCCCATGAATGTGATGTCGCTAGATATCTTTGGATGTTGCCGCTAAATAAAGAATTATTTTTTGTTTTTATTTTTTTTTGTCATAGTGAAGAGACGTGTTTATTTTTTGGCTTTAAATATGAAACGACAGTTTTGAAATCAGCCTATGAAACTGGTACTGCTAGGACTCAGGCTTCCTCGTTATGAGAAGAAGGCTGAATTTGCTATCACGCATTAGCATGCGTAGTGACTGGGTCATCGATGACCCAATTTTTGTTTTCGCGGGCAAATCCTCATTGATACGGTCCATCTGCGGAAACGGGCACCATGGTTATCTTGGACTCTTACCGGCTAAAACCCCACGGTTCATTCGACTACCATGATCGGGGGATTATCCGGGGGCCCGGGAGATACTAGTACCTTCGCAGCATCTGTGACTGAGGCTCATCACTGACCCTGGGTTTTCTTAGTATGAATAAAAGGTGCTCTGCAGCATCTGATATTAAAATATCTGCTTTCTTTGATTAATGTTTAGGTATAATTTATTAAAAAAAAAAACATCCCTGTATCCTAGTCTGAAATAAATTACTTATTATTATTATGTCCTTTATTTCATTTAAATACCTACAAATTACATTTTTAAATATTTTTAAAAACAAAAAGATAAAAAAAACATTTAAAAATATAAAAAATAGTAGCCCACCGGTACCGGGAACAGGGTCCAAGCTACCGGCGGTCAGGGCGCCAGAGAGAGAAACCTCCTGACAATGCGAGCCGTGTCCAGAAGTACCGCTTTCTGAATCAAGCCCTTGATCCAGCTGCCCAACGAGAGCCTCCTCAGGTGTCGGTCGAGGCTCTTGGCTATTAAGCCATTGGCTGTCACGACTATCGGCACAATGATCGCTGAGTCCACATTCCACATTTCGACAACCTACATTATTATTATTATTATTATATCAAAAGCCACGCCACGAGAATAGGCCTTTTTTTTTCTCTGGGTGGGAAATCATCATATGACTTCTCCCGGTCTGGGCGGAGCGGGAGGTCGTGTCAGACTTTTACTGACTAAAACCCACCCGTGTTCCTTCAGTTGCCTATGCCAGGGGCCACGGTATCTCTTTCGAACAACCCGCGGCCCTGGCAGGCATCGGCCCTAGCGGACCCCGTCAATTCGTGCTGACATCTTTTTGTGGCACGCGTGGAACACAACGCGCCGTCGACTCGGGCCTGGTCCTTGCCTGGCGGCAAGCTGCGCATTGCTCGCCACCTGCAAGCCCGTGCCTACGGAGGCCGGGAGTCGGCTGGTGACTCCCGACATCCAGGGCGTCTCCTGTGGCGACTAGGGGCGTGAGGGCGCAGAGATTGGCTCTCCCTCACGCCCCCTCCTTTGCGAGCATTACTGCTTCGCAGAAGGAGGTGACGGCTTCCCATGCACTCTCGCTCCATACCATGGCCTGGACCAGGGCCGGACGCGAGAGATCGCCGCCGCCGATCGCCGCCAACGAGAATAGTTAAATTCGTTTATATGACACGGGTATCAAGAATGCATTCTCTCGACGGCCGGACTGTTGGAAAATTTTTGCCATGCGTTGCGTTGCGGTGCAGCCCGCCTAAATGAGCGCGAGCCTTTAAAAGGAACGAAGAAAAAATCTACCAACATTTTTAACGCAAACAACTGCATAAGACTTTCTAGAGCACAAAGGCGAGTAAACATCTTCTATAAATGTTATTATGCGCCAGTTCTTATTATTAACATAGGCGACTAGTCTTTTCTTTGACTTGGAACTTAAATACCTGAAGCTTTTCTTAGGGAATAGTTTTTTTTTCGTTACCCTATATTGTGTCCCACTGCCGCGCAAAGGCCCTCCCTGTCTTGAGCGATCTCTGGCCATATTGGCCCTGCAAACCTTGTTAGATCGTCATTCCGCCTTCGCCGTGGTCTACCTCGACGGCGATGTCCTCCTTCAGGCGTCCAGTGAGTGACGATCTTATGGGGAATAGTTTATAGTGCTTTATTCATGCAGACTGTAATTCATGTTTCCTGGTGCTGAATTAGTTAAATTTCAATTGAAATATCTCTAAATTTAGTTTATTCATTTTAATAGTATCGGCCTGTTTTATGTAGGATCAACAAATTAAGGTTATTAAATTGTATTTTGGTATCGAAATTAGACTGAAAATTACACCTAAAATGTTGATGCCACATATTTTGTATATGTGGCATCAACATTTGCGGTGTAATTTTCTACGATTATTATAATTTTGTTTCAATATTTTGGGCTAAATCATTTAATCATAAAATAATGCTGGTATATGGTTATCTTTTAAACTTTGAACGTATATTTTATCCACCAACCCACACTTTTTTTTTTTAAAAACGTTGCCCCACACTAGGAATTTCACCTGTATCGTGGGTGCGTTTACAAACATTTAAACTCACATACACAAACAGCCAGACCCGGAACAAGTACTTGTAGGTCATACAAATATTTGTTCCGTGCGGGAATCGAACCCGCGACACGCAGTGCAGCAGTCAATCGCTTAACCACTGCGCCAACCGTGCCGTCAAACACTGGGTCTGTGTGGTGGATTATGGCTCACTACCTTTCATAGAGAGGAGGCCTGCGTCCCAGCTGTGGGAACATTAAAGGCTGATTTTGTATATTTTATCTAGTAGAGAAGTTTTATGTTTGGTTCACTGTTTTAGATGACTTTTTTTGATCTTCTTGGCATAGTCATATTAACACGAAAGCAATGGATTGATAACTCGCTTACTTCACCCAGGTCCACCATCAATTTAAATAAATAAACGATATTTATAAATAAACGATTTATTATTATTGTTTCCCTGCTCTGTTGACACTAATATTTTAATAACTTAAAGAAAGTACCAACATATGGGGGACCCATTGAATATATTATTGCTTATTCACTAAGAAAATTTCATTAAACTCTCCATTTTACATGAAACCCTTTTTCCGCGAAACCCTACGAAAAATATCCAAATTCTCGGTTTTCATCAATTTTGAGAATTATTATGTAAAGACGAGATTAGGTAAGAATCCCGCGACGTATCGATCGACAAATCACTGAATTATTCATTCGGCTCCCACCGACTTGTTATCGCTCATAATTCGACTTGCGCCTACAATAATATCCCACCTTACTCGTCGATAAATTTTATTATCGGAAAAAAGAAAATTTATAAATCTACTATGTTTATCGCCTCATTGAGATCATAATTCTTTCATTTTTCCTTTCGTCGAAGATATTCGTGTACTTTCCCTGAAAGATCCCATAAAACTATTCATTATAAGGTTATTGTGGAGTTTTATCACCGTTTTGAAGAGGATTTCTCCAAGAAATATTTCACATTTAATTCTTCAAGTTGTAATATCGTTATAAATGACTAGCTTCTTCCCGCGACTTCGTCCGCGTAAAATTTCTTGTTCCCCCGACCCACCCCGTCGCATCGCATCGCTTGCCCGCGCTGTTACTTCGTTTTGACTTAGCGTCCTTTCCGACTTTTTCTTTTTGCTCGACTCCTGAGGGTCGTAGCGTGATATTGAATAACCTATAACCTTTTAAGAAAGGTTATTGGGCTATAAACAACAAAAAGATTTTTTCAAATCCGACTGGTAGTTCCCGAGATTAGCGCGTTCAAACAAACAAAACAAACAGAAACACAGTCATTTTTTTAACCTTATTTTTTTATTTATTTTTATTAGCCTATACTGTCCCACTGCTGGGCAAAGGCCTTATTATTAGTATAAATTATAAGAATGGAAAGGTAGTCAAAAATCAACTACCTACCCCGCAGTACGTAGGTATTTTGCATGTCACCTATTATCATGAATATAACTTAACGAAATAAATCTCCTGTAACTATTTAACTTCATTCAAATTAAATTTTTCAATGTGGTGATAAAAAATTGCTATACTCCAATAATTATCGATATAATAATAATCAGTTAGGTACTGTTAAGGTATTTCACATGAAATCAAAACCAACACAAATTAAACCATCCATTTTCAAACGATTGGCTTTGTGACGAACAGATTCCAACACACGAGTATTTGTAACCTGTGTATCAATATACCTAGTGTTCCTTAATGGATTACTGTATAGGTACCATTCACATTTGAGCTTTGTTCACAGAGGACGGAATACTTGACTGGTGACTGAGATTGCAAACAGGGATAGGCTAAAATAACAGCATGTACCCTGACATGAAATAAATATGTATGTGACGGAAAAGGTATGTGTGTCCCTTATCAGGCATATTTTAATTACTGTGGGCGTACTATGGGTAGTGTTTGTGATTGCGGAATAGAAAAACGGTTTCCAGTTCATATCTGATTATAATTTACGAACAAGTTAGTCACACCAGCGAATCACACACTGTAGGTAGGTACACAACTCAACGATACGGAACGCGAGACAGTTTCTGAGCACATGTTGTCCGTACGACGCGATGTCCAATCGTCAAGAGAGCACTGCTCCACATCGCTCTTGGTATCTGTAGCTCCCCTCCACCCTCACGAACTGTCAAAGGAATGACTCCGACATATGTAAGTAGATCTTTTAGGACAATTTTACAAGTCAATATTTTAAAAATTAGATGGCGCTGGCGTTTTCTGGCTGACTGATCCCTGAAAAGAAATGCCAAAACTCAGAGGTCATGGTCTCTTTTACACCTTGTTTGTCTTTTCCTTCTTTCTAATGGTTGACTGGAAGTGGATGCATTATGACCTCATGTCGATTTGTCTAGCTCCCTTATATTGTAAACTTATAATTAGTTATATTACCTACTTTGTTAGGAATGCTAATTGCCTACATTACGGCAGCAGGGTGTGATTGCGATTCTGCCCTCTGTGTCCCAAAACATGCAGCCAGAGAGACCTCTGCGCTACCACCAATGACGACGTGGAAGGGGTAAAGTGTTGAGGTAATAAGATCTAAAATACAGTCATGCCAGCGACATGACGAAGAAGACTAGGACTATGTACTTAGAAACAAATTTAAAACAGTTTGCCGAAAACCACACAAACACAAATTAGGCATTGGTTTGTTCTATGTTTGTACTCAAGCATTTTAAATTAATATTATTAGACAGTTTGGTTAGCATTAATGAGTAAAATGATCACTCACAAAACACTTGTAATATTTTCATAATTATTCATAAACTTGGATAATAATCCAAGTGGAACAACATTTGATATACGCTCGACCAATTCATTTCACCAATTTAATTTGAACTTAATATGAAAAACAGATTCAAGTCATCGTACAATGAAATTACGTTTATTAGGTACTAGATTCTAGTTTCTCTTTCTTTCAAGAAATTTCTTGTTTCCCCGACCCACCCCGTTACATCGCATCGCTTGCCTGCGCTATTACTTCGTTTTCGCTTAGCGTTCTTTTCCTTTTTGCTCGGCTCCTAGGGGTCCTAGCGTGATGTTAAATAGTCTATGACCTTCCTCAAAGATTAAGCTAATAAATGTAAAAATAATTTTACAAATCCAACTAGTAGTTTCAGAGATTAGCGCGTTCAAACAAACAAATAACCACTATAATAAACATACACATAACCATAATAAAGTCTCCAGATTCATTATTAGTATATATAATAGATTACTATAAATAGATTACTATAACTATAAATTACTCACTGATTATACTATTGGACTCTAAAGTAACTTGTTGCTCCATAACAGCACGTAAGCGTTACAGCTACGCGCGACCTAGAAAACTGAAATCAATATCTTGTAACCTTCTATACGAAAGATCCTTCACATTTCTGTCGTGCCTGCAGACAACTATAGGTATCACGTCCAATGACGTAATAAAAGACATCTGCTAACATTCCGACTTTCCGAGAGCGGGAAGTGCTGGCGTTGCGAAGACGATGGGACAA
Organism: Apamea monoglypha; assembly: GCA_911387795.2. Taxonomy (NCBI): domain Eukaryota; kingdom Metazoa; phylum Arthropoda; class Insecta; order Lepidoptera; family Noctuidae; genus Apamea; species Apamea monoglypha. The sequence continues at coordinate 5,431,485 of OU426920.1, forward strand.
ACCTTTAGCTAAAATTAATATTTACGCATAAGCTACTTTAAGTCGGTTCTGGATAGGGTTTAATTTTAAAATAAATTATCTGTTAATGATTTTTCATTTTATATGTCTAAAGTTTGGACAGGTCAAAGTTAGTGGTTTTTCCTTGGTTGTGTTAAATATCACATTAAGTCATAAGTCGACTTGGGCCGGTTGTTTCAAATGGTTGGTTAACGTAACATACGTACGTCAAAAATAACGATAGCGTAATCGTTAATATTTTACGGCAACGCATAATTTTGTCAAAATTTTCTCAAACAACGCTTTTTTTTAGTTTGACGATAGTTAGCACCAGTTTTGACGTCAACGTCAAAAACTGTGGTGGTAAATGGTGGAGTATACTCCTGCGTACGTGAACCACATTATTTTACAATATATTTTACTCAGATAAAAACCACTAGCTTTATTTTTGATAAGTATTGCCTTCGTGAAAAGCTTTTACCAAAAAATGTTTTACAGGCCGAGATTCAATTACGTAAACCACAAAGTAATTTTCATCGGATTTTATTGCCTTTCATTATAATTTAAATTTTCTAAAGTATAACGTTAAAATATAACTTGACTTTAGATACCTAGTCTTCTTCTTAGCCTGTCGATAGCAATCTAAATGGACTCGGTCCAGAATTCGGACACTTGTATGGCACCAGCACCAGCGTCCATCAGTTCCTTTAACGTGCAGCTGACAGGACACGCAGGACACGATATTAATTGTCACATCGTTTGTGGAACAGCACCACATTTACACTCCTAGGCGGAGGCATTAATAAAGACTGATAATACTTATGTCATTATTTAGTTGACTTTGTTAATATTTCCATTAAAATAAATAAAGATAAATAAAATTCATTTATTTCAGGTAACATATAATCCATATTAGACAAACACAAATTATAACAAGTTAATAAATACAAAACATCACACGTCAATAAATACAAAGGAATAAATACAATACAAATACAACATCAACACATAGATTAGATAAAATAAAATCAAATTCAAAAATAAATTGAAATGAAATGTAATAAGAAATCCTATTTTATGAACAAAGCCTTATCCAAACTAATGGCCGTATTCATTTGCTTTTTTCCCGCCTTCTCTACAATCAAAGAAAATTCAGAAAGCAAGGCCAGTTATTATCTTTTGCGCGGGCTTGCGGGCGGCGAGCAATGGGCAGCTCGCCGCCCGGCAAGGACCAGGCCCGGGTCGACGGCGCGTTGTGTTCCAAGCACGCCTCAAAGAGATGTCAGCACGAACTGACGGAGTCCGCTAGGGCCGATGCCTGCCAGGGCCGCGGGCTGTTCGAAAGAGATACCGTGGCCCCTGGCATAGGCAACTGAAGGAACACGGGTGGGTTTTAGTCAGTAAAAGTCTGATACGCCCTCCCGCTCCGCCCGGAGCGGGAGAAGTCATATGCTGATTTCCCACCCAGAAAAAAAAAGAGTTATTATCTTAAGCGTGGTGGCTCATGTCTTCTCTGTATGAGAAAGGTTTTTGCCTACTATGGGACAATAATACCCTTTGTACACACCATGTTTATCTTGCCGTGAAAACGTACGGTTTAGTCGCCGTGTGTAGGCAAGGTCGTCAGTGTTATGCTCATCACTGTGGAAGCTTGTTGAAAAAACTACAGTGATGAGCAGTGTTTTACTGTAAATAAACCGTGGCGTGAACAAAGGGCCTAACAGGCTGGTGTAGTCCCATCACACCATAATATTATTAAAACGTCTTTAAAAAAGTGCAACAAGAAAATGAAGTTCACGTGAGTTCAAACGTGTAATGGCTGCGAGTGATGGCCAAAATGTTGTCGAGATATAGCGCTCAATGACGTTGTTAAAGGCAGCACCCGATATATTGTCGCCATGTTATACAACGAAGATTTTGGACATCCAAAAAGGAAGACGGTTTTAAAATAGATTAGGTTTATAAGCTTTCTATATCTACATGTAGGATCAGGAGTGCCGAGCGGTATATCGTCAGGGTTTGGAGTTCCCATGTTATTGGGATTAATAAGACAGTATAAACAGTTACAGGGTTTCATTACAGTACACACAAAAAATACACAATACAAAAGACACAATAATGGGTAAATATTAAAAACAGTTAATCGAACAAACCCTTTAGGGTCACAGTTCGTATAGCGGCCAAGCCACCCAACACAAAGTGTATCTACTCGCTATTTAGCAAGCCAACACAGCTATGTAAATATACAGCAGCGCTGTACCAGGTAAACCGACAGTTTTGTCGGGAGCAGGTGCTCTGTATTGAATCGAATCCGAAGACCGACTGACTAGCAAAACGAGTGCACGATCTTATATAGGATGATGCCTTCACGACAACTCTGTCCGATGACGCACGTCACGAGTTTACTTGATACAAAACATCAAAATGTGCTAAATCTAATAAGAATTACATTATAAAGTAATCAAATAATACAAGAATAATAATTGTCATAACTAAACAATGGTGATTTCACAAAGTAAATCATTTTAAAAACAAAGTAACATCTCATCCATTGTTTTGAATAAAACCAACGGGTACAATTTATCGAAATAAGTTGCCAAAAATCTATTAGGGCGTACACCGAGTACTTAATAAATTATGTTTCGATTTATTAGACAATTGATAATAAAAATCACTTAAATTAATAATAAACACAATTCATACCAAATTTTGTTGACTACCCACAATTGTAATTGACAACCAACTCCGAAAAAAAAAAAGTATCACATATAAAAAAAAATCATATCATGTCATGTCATATTATATATAAAAATGTCGCTTTTCGCGTCTCTGGATTTTCTTAGTTGCAACCCGGAATCTGGATTTGTACCCGGTTTATAACAACAGGCTCGTCCCCTATTACGTGGGACTTAAACATAACTGGCGTAATGTGGGTGTACTATAATAGGTATACCTCTGCCAAACCCTTTGAGGAAACAAAGCGTGATGTTATGATATGCGTTATAATAAATAAATCTCGATGTTCTGTCAAGTCGTAAAAACTGTGCGAAGCGCGGGTCACTACATAATTATTATGCTCATAATTATGTCTTTTAAAAACGGCACTAGTCCAAAAGGCACGTACGTTGACGTCTAACTATGTACCTGTTAGTGATTTTTCATTTTCGTGTTATTTATAACGGGTGTAAAAAGACACTTAACGAAACCGAGAGTCACTTGTACTCCCCGTCATTGTAATATTTTTTTGTACGGGACCATACCTGGGAACCTTTTGGTTACGGACACATTGAAGGTCAAAATTCTAACTTTTACTGACATTTTTTTACGAAAACATGTTTTTAATGTGATAGCACTACTTTAAATACCCCCACGACCCCTGTACCATTGCATGCACCCATAAGCACAATGTTTTGCGTGCGTTACATTGCGCACTACCGCAAACGGCAAATGTTCATACCAAAAATAAAAGTTGTTTCCCAGCAATTATTGTGCAATGTTATTTAGGGCTGATTTTTCCGTGGCCAGATAACTTTTATTCGAGGAATAAAATTGACGTTTGACAGTTTTTGTATAAAATAACTGTCAAAATTTCAAAATTTTTCCTCGAATAAAGTTATCTGGCGATGGAAAAATCAGCCCTTGATGTATAGAATGCGTAGCTGACGGCTATGTGATGTCTTTTTACATCCTGTATTTAAATTTAATAAAAATCTAGTGTAAAATAATATTTATTAGTGAATGAATATGGGACTGTGAAGGTCTCATTTTGAAAATATGATTACGGTATTGAGGTCATTATGATATCGCTAAAGCAATTTACACTCTGTAATATTGTATCATCAAATACTACGGGAGTAGGCATTAAGTCACGCGAGCCCAGTTTAGTGCCTAGTAGATGGGCCCGCGTGGTGAATTACGGCCCACTCTCTCTCTCTGAGAGAAGGCCTGTGTCCCAGCAGTGGGAATACTATAGGCTGATTATGCTAAATACTATGGTAGTGGCGCCGATTCCCTTGTTTACAAACTAAACTAAATTTAAGTTCAGTGCATCTTTTTCTTTCTATTTCATTAAGAAAAGGACAGGAGATAAATATAAGTTTAGTCCTGTCAAATTAAGATACTCCATAAACAGTTCAGACGTGGTTAAAAAATTTGCTAATAAAAATACCCCAATTTACGTCAGGTACTGACTAATTTGACAGAACTAAACTAATATTTATCTTCTGTCCTTTTCTTAATGAAACAGATAGAAAAAGATGCACTGAACTTAAATTTAGTTTAGTTTGTGAACAATTGAATCGGCGCCAGTAGGTAGATTACAAGCGACTAAACTGTGCATTATAATGCTGTTCAAACCAAATATCCATAATAATCAATTTGTGAACATTTGCGGACTAATTTTATTACACCAATACTGATTTAGACTCCATTACAAAGTACCGTTTAATGGATATTGGCAATGATATTGCTGTTTGACTCATAACATTAGCTGTTACGCTGTATTTGATAGGTTTATTATGGATTAAAGGGCTCATTAAGTATTGATATTATTTCACGTAGATTTAATTGCTCTTGAGTAGGTCAATCACAGTGATTGCTTTGTAATTATTAATGCTTTTATGTTATTTATTTATTTTCATTTTATTCAGGAAAATTACAGCTGTCTTATACAATGTACGAGTACTTAAAAATACGAAAGCGCAGGTCCAATCGTGTGTGGAGTACTGAAGCCACATATGGGCTGGTGCTGCAAAATGCCATCTAGCAGCTTTGGACTCAGTGGAGAGGCGTGCGAAGAGGCTAATTGGTGATCCACATTTGGTTAAGACCAATCTACAAAGCCTGGAGCACAGGCGTAAGGTAGCCAGCCTTTCGGTATTCTATAGGATGCATTCTGGAGAGTCTGTGCGGGAATTACGTTCCATCATCGGACAACCCGTCGCACGGCGAGTTTCCACCCTTACGTTGTTGAGACTGCTACGATCCGGACGAAGCGTTTCGCCTCGTCGTTTATGCCGCGAACATCGAAAGACTGGAACAATTTGCCTGCAGCGGTTTTCCCGTCAGATTATAATTTAAGTTTCTTCAAGGCTTGAGTGAATAGGCTCATAATAAATTAGTGCGCTTTACCATCAACGATTGCATCACTGCTTTTCATAAGGCGGAATAGCAGCGAAGCACTATTTTATACCCTTAAAAAAAGATTGAAGGCCATTTACTAGTTTCTACAGATAAACACTACAAAATATCAATAATATAAATTTAAAAAATAAATAGTACCTGACAAAGGCTCTTTGTATACTCACATTTTTCTTGGTGCGAAAATCTATGGTTATCCGCCGTGTGTAGGCACGATCGTCAGTATTGTATGGATCACTATGGAAGCTTGTTGACGGGCACGTTTTTTCTACCGCGCGGTTTATACGCCGAAACCGTGCCGTGTACAGACGCCAGCACATCAAGCTACTACAATCTGTCAAATCTCTTTAATAGATTTTCAACTTTATCGCTAAAGAATTAAGGTTCAAGGTTGATTGGGAAAATTTGACAGTTTCGGGTAGCTTGACCTGCGGGCGTCCGTACAAAGGGCCTAATACAAACCAATAATCGTTCAGATGCAAACAATTACATTCCCGTGAAGAAGCTTTTCACCAACAAATGGAAAATTATTTACTCGTAAAATGAAGAAGTATGGTGGATATAAAACTGTATTGGGGATAAATAAAACGTAAAACCCGAAATTATGGGAAATCTATCAAAGCGCGACTGTACGTATATTGGTTTCTTCTGAATATTTTTGGGAGACGTGTATTGTTTTTACTTTCAGGAAGTAGGGTAACTCTTTTGCAACGATAGGTGGTGTTTCATCCCATTTTGGATTATGAATTCTTGTGGTTAGTTAAAATTAATTCTAATAAGTCTAAGTAAAAAGAAAAGGAGCAGGTGGCGTTTTATAGATTCTGCCACGCATTCTTCATAACTACGAAAGTTATACTGTGTGCGCGTTACTTTCTGCATTAAAACACCACACACACAGAGATAGGTGCAGATCTGGCGTGCAGGTCAAAATTATCATTCCGGTGCCAGTGCACTTAAGGCCGTTGATAGTAAATGTAATAAGCTTACTGCAGAAAGATTGTCGTGACACTTTTTTATTCGAAATTGGGGCAAAGAATCCGTCCTTTTCATTATACTCACCCTACTCTTTTATAAAAACGAGTCTTCGTAAAATATAAGTATATAGTTACTACCTCTACATATAATTTACAAACTTAAACTTCAGGATAGATAAGGCACAAAACGGTTTAAACTATCATACCTGCTATTATCGTGTACATCCTTTGAAACGTTATAGACTCGAAGTATCGGACATGGCTATTAAACTAAGTACCAACATAAAAGTTTCCTGATAAAATGGTAAAACTTGTCAATTGAAACTGTACTGGGAAAAGAAACAATTTTCTTTTTATTTTGATAATTATTTTTATTGGCGTTTCGCTGTCTATGAAAATAATGGTTGGAATTTATGTATAGACGCACATCAAGCTACTACAATCTGTCAAATTTCTTTAATAGATCTTCAACTTTATCGTTAAAGCATTAAGGTTCAAGGTTGATTGGGAAAATTTGACAGTTTCGGGTAGCTTGACCTGCTGGCGTCTGTACATCGTTGCGTCATGCCATCAGTCTTTAGACAAACATGGTCGGGTGGCCACTGTTATTTCAACTAGCTTACTCTGCGAGCTATTTTTTTTTCTGGAGTAGAGACTGTGTAGCATCGGTAGTAGGAGCAAGCGTAGCGGATAGACGGACCGACGACCTTAGTAAGGTGGCTGGGATAGACTGTATGCGGAAGGTGGAGGGCAGGGTATTGTGGAGACGCATAGGCCAGTCCCAGGCCTACTACAGGACTCAGCCTATCGCAGTTCACTGCTGGACATCCAGCAGTGAACTGCGATAGGCTGATTTAATTGATAGCTTGATCCTATTCATAAACAATAACGACATTGTCTTAATATGCATTCAAATAAAGAATAGTTTAGATTGTCCTAAGCGACCCACTAACTGTCGGTCATCATAATCTATCTTAAAGTACTTTTTTTTTAAATAAACACCGCATTATTGACAGGGATCAAGCTTTGGTTCTGATGAAAATCTATAATTTTCACAAGTATTTGACATTAAAGTGTCAAAAATCGCTCTGTATTTAGATATTACGGCCGCATCTGGCAGTCACTGCTCTTCCAGGAAACCGTAGCTTAGGCTTTGTTTTCCTGAGAAAGCGGTGAAAAGTCACACCATAACGGCTGTCAAAATACAGAGCGTTTTTTGACAGCTTAATGTCAATGCGCGATGTTTTGCGTGGATGTGACGCATGTTTTCCCCCAACTTGTTATTTTTTTGTGTTTGTGTTATTTTTTTGCCGCAAATAAACATATTTCACACGGTGATCTTTATAGTTGTTGTAATAAGGTTGCTGTTGGGTTCCAACTGTCAGAGGAACAATAACTGTGAAAGGACTGTACCAGGATCTTTTGGCGCCATTCAAGCTCCGCTAATAAATATTGTGCATTTGTTTTGTGAAATGTCACTTGATATGTATTCAGAAAACAAGATGGCAGCATTGGTTCCGATTTTGGCCACGCGCTAAATTAATCTTCTAGCGCTATACGGGTATTGTCACTACTCACACTCAGGCTATAAGAACAAGTAACTTATTACTTATGCATTGGCTCACAAAACTCAATGTGCACAGATAGCTAAATAAACTATTCTTGTTACACTATTCACTTCCACAAACACATTATGTAAATAAGTACATACATCTATCGTGTCCTAGTTCATATCCGTCGCTTATTCGCAACGACGCGACGCGTACGTAGTCTACATGAAGGTTACGCACACGGGCAACTAAAGTTGCGCAATTCTTGAGCTATGATGACGTTACGGCAATTCTAGATTGTAGCAATTGTCCCTATGTTTGTTATTTCAGCGTATGGCACTCGTGGGTTGCAGCTGAAAATCAGCGTCAGGTGGTACACTTGTGTTGCCATCTGACATTATGCTGAGCTGAGGCCCTTTTGGCATTATAATCTTTGTTTTCTGTTTTTATAGTTTTAAGGTGTATTCATTTTAATTTTATATTTATATTGTTTTTGTATTTGAGGCAAAAGTCCTCGCCCACATATGCGAGTGGCGAGAGGAGGCAAAACGCCGGGGCGTAACTCCGCTGCCGCGAGAAATCACGGTACAGCGGACAGAGCTCCGGCGGGATCTCATGGCGACATGGAGAGTGCGATTGTCGCAACCCAGTGCTGGGCACGCCACAATTGCGGCGATAAGTCCCCTCTTTGAGGAGTGGCTGCAGAGGCGCCACGGCGCCCTCACCTTCCACCAGACGCAGGTCCTCACCGGACACGGTTATTTCGGGAGGTTCCTGTTCAGGATAAGGCGGGAGGAAACGCCAGGGTGTCAGCACTGTGTGGATCGCCCGGAGGACACGGTGGAGCATACGGTGGAGGTCTAGCCGGCTTGGGCGGAGAACCGCCGCGTCCTCGTGGCGGCGATCGGCGGCGGCGATCTCTTGCGTCTGGCCCTGGTCCAGGCCATGGTACGAAGCGAGAGTGCATGGGAAGCCATCACCTCCTTCTACGAAGCAGTAATGCTCGCAAAGGAGGAGTCGGAGCGCGTGAGGGAGAAGCAATCTCTGCGCCCTCACGCCCGTAGTCACCGCAGGAGACGCCCTGGACGTCGGGAGTTGCCAAGGACCAGGGCTTGCGGGCGGCGAGCAATGGGCAGCTCGCCACCCGGCAAGGACTGGTCCTTGACTGGAACACAACGCGCGCCTCAAAGAGATGTCAGTACAAACTGACGGGGTCCGCTAGGGCCGATGCCTGCCAGGGCTGCGGGTTGTTCGAAAGAGATACAGTGGCATAGGCAACTGAAGGAACACGGGTGGGTTTTAGTCAGTAAAAGTCTGACACGCCCTCCTGCTCCGCCCAGAGCGGGAGAAGTCATATCATGATTTCCCACCCAGGAAAAAAAGAAGGTGTATTCATTTTGTGTAATGCCAATAAAAGCATTTTTCTTTCTTTCTTTCTTTTCAATTGTTGATAGAGATACCACCATTATTATTATGGACCTAGAGCATAATCAGCCTATAATGTTATCACTGCTGGGTCTCCGGCCTCCTCTGTGAGATGATAGTGAGCCGTAATCCATCACGCGGGCCCAGTGCGGGCTGTTGGATATTATGGAGCAATAAAAAGTAATATGGAAAAACTTAACACATTATCTTTGGCAATATTTACCAATACATACTGTATGTATGGACCGATATGAGGACTAACAGAGAAGTATGGAAGAAAAAACTTGATGCGCCGACCCCAAATATATTGGGAAAGGGCAGGTGAATGCTGACATACTGTATGGATTATAGGAAAATGATAGGCAATTTAGCCGTAGCAAGTTTAATTCAATGAACTATTTCGGTAGGTTAAAAAATATACCTTGATGTTGAGCTATTATTTTATGAAAAAATAATTGCCGAAAAAATTGCCCGTGTAAGCGCAGCTTCCGAACCGTCTTCAATGTAAAATCAATTTTCCTTGACTATTCGAAGAGTCGTTTATCATTAATGGTGACGGGGTGGTCGTGGAGAAATTAGCGATGTCGCAAGCTGAGGCTGCTAATGTATGTATCGGCACGCCTTCCCGCTGAAATTCTGAGTGAAATTTGGAAAACCGAAAACGTACCGTACGTAAAATTATGGTAAAAATTACTTCGTCGTAAAGCTTTTAAAACTTGATTTTAAGATTTTTATCAAGATTAACTTGCTATTGGTTTAAATTACCGTTGAAAGTAAAATAGAGAAATGCCTAAACAAAAGCTGAATCCCCGGGGCGAAATGAAAAGACTATTCACAGTATTCACTAAAGTTCCGTATAGGTGTATCCGGTAAAACAATGTCGATACTTTGTCAATACAACAGGAACTGAAGCAACAGTACAGTTTGTTTAAGCATTGTTTACTCTCCTTTCAATATAAACTCGTTAAAATAATGATTGATTCATCCATGTTTTCCTTTTAAATTGAAAACGGAATGGAAAAATATTTTTTACTCTTCACTTTACATACAAAAAGCAACCGAGGTTCGGAACGTGAAACATAATTCGAATAACGAATACACACGAGCGTTCCCTATTTGAATTGCAATCACTTTTTAATTCACCGATAAAAAGTCATAAAAACGCGTTCATACTTTTTGGTGGAATAAAAAAACAAAAACTCAAACCAGGAACGTATTTTTCAAGAAGCGTCTCTAATCCCTGGGGCTACCGGCTGGGGGCCGGTTTAGTCAAAGCACTTTGCCATGTTACAAGAGAAATGTTCTGTTTGTTACCTTTTACACTCGCTCGTGCCAACGACTTTTCAACTGGATTTCACTCTGAGTAATAAACGGGGTAATAGTTTTGTGTAAAGTGTAAGTTCACGTGTTCGTGCCACGCTTTAGTTTTTTTGGAAGAATGTGGAAAATTACTAAAGGTGACTTTTTTTTTTTCATCTGCAATCTTTATTTTAAATTTTATTCTCTGACGAATGTTGATTTCATCGTCTAAGCTTCACTTACCTGAAAGAAGAAAAAGAAAGAAGAAAAATAGGTTTATTTCCAATAAACATGACGCAAAGAAGAACAAAAAACAAAAAATAACAAGTTGAGGGAAAATATGCGTCACATCCACGGAAAACGGTCATAGCTCAGCATAATGCTAAGACCCTATGCAAGACAGAGCCCCCGCGCTAGTTTTCAGCGACAGCCGGCGTTGACGTGATGACGTCAACCGGTGCAGCATACCATAGGTATTATACTCAAAAGTGACCAAAATGCTGTCAGATGCAACAAAATTACCTTTAAAAACATCCTACAACTCTCCCCTGGGGAATAAGCAGAAAATAACTAATCAATATTATAAAAATCTATACGTATTAAGAGCTAATCCCATTACCTAAGACTTGACCGATTCGATCATTCGTAATAAGCCAATTGAAATTGAATCAGTGGCTCATCGGAATCGACACCCATCACGTTCGGTTGTAATAGTTGATTAGTTTGTGCCTGTCAATATTCATTGATCTCTAAATCGTACGTTTGAATTAACTAATAGGGGCCATTCTAAAGGCTGACTTTGATTTCATTGGCAATCTTCAGGAAGTGAAAGTATAATATTATGTACAACTTTTACTAACCCTATCTTTTATTCTTTTTGCATTTTATTTTTTACTGCAGGGTTAACCTTGAAAATAGAGAAAAAAAAAACATGGATTTAATTAATTCTTATAAAAGTATACCTAAGTTACTGTTATTGGAATGATTATTTGTAAATAAATCTTGTAATTTAAAAGTCAATTATTTTTAATAGAGTAGCCGTGGAGTTTCTTGCCGACTTTGTTCCAACGGAAACGATTAATTGAACCGTGCATCTCGTACGTATCATAAGTGCCCATATAATAATCAGCCTATAATGTTCCCACTGCTGGGAAACTCAGGCCTCCTCTCGGTGAAAGAGAGTAGGCCATAATCTACCACGCAAGCCCAGTGCGGGTTGGTGGATAAGTGCCCATGTGGGTTTATGTGATATAGCATATATTTGAATTTTAAGATTGCATTTTTCACTGTACTCTCAAATATCTAGATCGCACCATCGATCATCGATCGACCGTTGCCTCGTATTTAAAGATGCTTCTTTTCATGAATATTTTTACCCCCAAAAACATTGCCAATTAATATAAAATCAACCTGTATATATATAAGTGACCTTCATCTGTCAGTTATGGTTAAGGCTTTAGGCAATTAAATACTCGTGTGTATAAATTAAGTTTTTTTATTTCTGTCTGGTTTTATAATATCCTAGAATGCGTGGGATTGGGGTTGGAGATAAATGTTTTACTATGTTGTTGTTTGTTGTGTATGTTATGTTATGTTTTACTTTGTACTCGGAATTATCCAAAATAGGACTGATTTAAATATACTCGTAATATTGTGGATTATTACTGACCTCATCGCTTTTATACTGTCCCTGTGTGTGTATCTTGTTATAGATAGGGTTTAAAGTGGTTTTTCAAGGTACTCAGATAGCGCCTAATTTATTTATTTGTTTATTGGTAAGGCACTTTAACGACTTACTCACTAAGACAAATATACACAAACAAGAATCAGATATAGTTTTAGAAATTGTGGATTCGTCGCTTACAGAAGTGCACAACACTAGCAGAGAAAATAATATGTATACATGATATCGTTAGTTAAATTACATATGTGATAAAATAAAATAGAATAAAAATATTCTACATTTACAAATACGATTGGAAATACAAAAATACTTCTATAATAAAACAAAAAAAAAACGCACTCTTGAAAAGAACTCTTGGAAGAAGTCTAAGTTTGTCCGAAATTAAGCTTACAAACAAACAAAGGCAGACTTGTTTAAACTTGGGATTAAAAAGATGTCATTACATCAGGGCAAAGTGAGGATTTCCGAGGTACACTTGTCTAACAAGGCTTGATAGAAACACTTTAAATATAAAGAAAAAATCACGGCTGTGGCTCGGACGTCCGGAACTCCGGATCCCGGAACAAGGGCCAAATGCGTGCTCGCCGTCGTTAAATCAAACAAAAGCCCTTTTTGGAAATGAAGGGTACAAATCTGAGGGAAGCCGGGACGTTGAAAAGAGAAATAGCCCCCTCTATGTTATGAAATCCTGGTACTTTGATATTCATCGGCTTTGAGCAAATGTTTTATTGAAGATGCAATTTAGACGCGATATCGCTCGGGCTTTTATAAATATGAGATATTTATGTTTACTTAAACGTAATTGAAGTTTTAGGAATGTAATCGTAGTGGTTTATTTTTAAAATGAATCCCTTTGTAGGCTATGTTGATATTATCCAAACTATTCTCGTTGTTTTGGTTTGGCGGCAGTTTATTGAGATAGATTATGTCTTAACTCCAGAATTTAAAAAGCCTTGCGCAGCGCTTGTTGATGGCCCATTGCTAAGTATTGGGTAAATATATTTACAACGTTTAGTTCGCCTGACCTTGTCACCAAACCCACTAGTTAACCGAAATGTTAAACCCGACATCTGTGGTGAAAATACTGAAGAGGAACGTCATTATGTGGGAGGCGTAGCACTGGCTGCTCCTCCACAACGCCGTTTGACATGGAACGAATTCGCTTATGGTGAGATGATCAATTGAAACAGAATCTGAATTGAGAATCTGTGACAGAAAAAAAAAAGAATAGAACACTTCAGGGAATTCGTGAATTCAGATAAGAGCTAGAAATAAAGTCTACAGTTGTAGTAATGAAATTGATAGTCCCTACGGAATAAAGTACCGAGTGTATATACGTCTTTTTGCTACATGCAATATTTTATAAATCCACCAACCAATTATGTAAATAACTAATTATAATTATAAAATAAATACGTACAGATGTAAATATAATAAACTTAGCCGTGTGACGACTCCCGACTCCCGGCCACCGTAGGCGCGGACTTGCGGGCGGAGAGCAATGGGTAGCTCACCGTCCGATCAGGACCAGGCCCGTGCCGGACGGCGCGTAAGTGTTCCACGCGCGCCTCAAAGAGTTGTCAGCATAATTTGAGGGGCCCCTTAGGGCCGAAGCCTGCCGGATCAGCGGGATTGTCCGAAAGGGTTACCGCTACCCCGGAACACAAAGGGCAAAGGAAGGAACATGGGTGGGTTTTAGTCAGTAAGAGTCGACACTCTATTCCGCTCTACCCAGAGCGGGAGGGATCATTTGATGATTTCCCATCCGGAAAAAAATACAAAATAAATAAACGTATCCGTTATTGATTTTGATGATTTGTTGTTTTTTTATTATTAAATAGTGCCTTTATTTTACTTAAATTGCCGCAAGCGCCTCGTGTAGTTGCAAGCGAACTAGATGAGGAGCTTGCGGCTAAGTAATAACAGCCGCACGGGTCGATCGATCAGGTTAACTCTTTGATTGTCGTAATTAGAGACACAATAGAAAGACAATTGCTTATGTCGGACTGTGTAACATAAGACATTCGAGAGGTTAAGCTACGCTTGCCTCGGTTGGTACCAAGGAGTCCAGCTCATCCTATAATATTCCTACATCTTGATAATGTGATTAAGTACAAAATGAATGCGTAAAAGTTGTGCGTACGATATTTTGATTATATCTCCGAACTTTAATTACTTCGACGTCGGGTTGTTACTTCGTTGGTATTAGTTTACCAATATATCTTGAAGTTTTGACGAATATTCTGATAATTTCTAAGGATTGGATCATTGAATTTAGTAATAATATCTTGTGAGTTAATTAATTTCGAGCAAAAATGTATCAAGACATAGTTGCATATTTCCTGCTGTATATGAGGGCTGTAACACGGCCTTTATCGCATGTGTGTGATCCTGCCCTTATGCGCGGCAACGGGGAACATACACCCTCGCCAGCGCTCTCGCGCTAACCGATAGTGGACTAAGGATCGCGAGTCCGTATGCCACGATCGCGACCCGCTCATTATTAATAGTTTTGGTTGTTTTTTAGAGGTATGAGGAACAGAGTGTAAAGTTCACTCATCCTCCATAGAAAAGGGAGGATCCTCCGACCAGACGGGTGTTGTGTCTGGCGGGCAATTGCCCAACGATTAATTTTGGGAAATTGTATCTATGCTAATTGCGCGGTAAACTCTGCTTGCGAGATGCAGGATTTGCGTGACGTCAGTATGACGCGTTGTTCGCATGTGGCGTTATAGATACCGCTACAGTTTTTATATTTATCCATTTTTTTTTGTTTTACAATATAATATTTACTGCCAAGTGTGCGTTCCATTAATTTAAATAGACACACCTTGAGAACAACTTCCCTACAGGGCTTTTTTTTTTCTGGTGGGAAATCATCAAATGACCGCTCCCGCTCTGGGTGGAGCGGAAGGGAGTGTCAGACTCTTACTGACTAAAACCCACCCATGTTCCTTCCTTCGCCCTTTATGTTCCGGGGTAGCGGTAACCCTTTCGAACAATCCCGCTGACCCGGCAGGCTTCGGCCCTAAGGGGCCCCTCGTTATGCTGACATCTCTTTGAGGCGCGCGTGCAACACTTACGCGCCGTCCGGCACGGGCCTGGTCCTGATCGGGCGGTGAGCTACCCATTGCTCTCCGCCCGCAGGCCCGCGCCTACGGTGGCCGGTAGTCGTCACGCGACTCCCGACGCCCGGAGCGTCTCCCGCGGCGGCTGGGACGGGAGGCTCTCTCCCTCATCCGTCCCGCCACCTCCTTCGCTAGCATGACTGCTTCGCAGAAGGAGGCGACTGCCTCCCACTCCCTCTCGCTCCGGACCATGGCTTGCACCAGGGCCGGGCGCGAGAGGCCGCCGCCGCTGCCGATCGCCTCTACGAGGACACGGCGATGCTCCGCCCAAGCGGGGCAGACCTCCACCCTGTGCTCCACCGTTCCCTACAAGGCTTAATTTCATATCCAATAAAATCATCTGCCTAGCCTTTTCACAACTATGATGGGGTCAGCTTCCAGTCTAACCGGATGCAGCTGAATACCAGTATTTTACATGGAGCGACTGCCCATCTGACCTTTACAACCCAGTGACTCGGTAATACGATACCCCTTGGTAAGACTAGTTGTCAGACTTTCGAGCTTCTTCTTCGATCTTTGACAGTCGCTACAGGTCGTCCTGTAGCGACTGTCAAAGATCCAAGAAAGACAGCATCATATCCAATGAAATGTAGTCATTAAAAACGACTTGTTCTCCTAAGATAAACCTTGGAGTGATAATCCCTAGTCACCCCAAAGTAAAATTAAAATCACAGGACATGTAATATAGTGAAAGTGAATCGATTTTTTGTTAAGTTCTATCTACTGCTGCTTGTCATTTAATTTCTAAACACCTCCACATAATATTCAGAACTACTGACCCGCCCCTGCTTCACACGGTTTTCAGGACTTGACAAAACATCGCAATTTCCTTTAAAATTATTTATTTATATAATATACTTCATTGTACATCACAAAATACATCAAACACTACAATGTGCGACCTTAAAGCTTTCTGCGATCTCTTCCAGGTAACCTTGGAATGGAAATTGATTTTCCTGGACATAAAATTAATGCATTTTACACATAAACTTTCTTCTTCTATTTTTACTTATGTAAACCGCATGAAAATCCGTAGCCACGCGGCCACACAGACAGAAACGTAAAGCGGCTCTAATATGTAAACATATTCAAGACATAAACATCGTATATTCCTGTCTTTTCAGCTTACAAGACAAGCAAAGATCTAAAGACATAAAACCTATGGCTGTATATAGGTCAAACCAATACCTACTCTAGACTTGCATAAGCTGAAATTGTTATGCGAAGGCACGGCGACTCTCTACCAACTTGCTGGCTTGACGTCATTCTGACCCTAATACTTTAAAAACGTATGTAGATGTAATATGCGTGGAAGTTTTATGGCTAGTGTGGTAGAATATAGTGGAAAAGCAATGCATTATCATCACGAAAAATAAAATTCAATGATAGACTGACGTTACTCACATTTGGTACACTAACATACACTGGCCTCCATGCCTCCATGCCTCGGAAAGCACGTCAAGCCGTTGGTCCCGGCTGTCATTCGTAGATCTTAGAACGTCGTTACTGGTCGTCAGAAGCCTGAAAGTCTGACAATCAGTCTTACCGAGGAGTATCGTATTACCCGGTATCTGGGTTGTGGAGGTCAGATAGGCAGTCGGTCCATGTAAAATACTGGTATTCAGCTGCATCTGGTTAGACTAGAAGCCGACCCTAACACATATACTTAGTTGGGAAAAGGCTAGGCAGATGATGATACAGTGGCCTCCAAAAGTTAATCGACATTTTTCCAATTCAGCTTTCACACACCACATTATGATTTAAAATTCTAGTGATACAAATGTTTGAATTGCTATAACGTGTTTACTGACTAATTCAATTACCTTTGACTTATCATTAAAATCAAGTAATCCCTTAGGGGTACCTGATTGTTTTTTCATTTTAAATCTTATTATGGCATCACAGTTAAATAGGAAAAATGTCAACTTACTTTTTAGAAGCCATTGTACATAGACACATACGAGTACACACCGTTGAGAATCGAACCCAACATAACATCTTGCGCACGACCAGCACTTTTAAGAGGATTCTGATTCCGGCCAGCGAGGTGCCTTCTGATTGTCAGCGTGGAAACTAAGACCGGAGTTTCATACGAGTATTTTATGTAGCTTAGTTTTCAGTTGAGGCTATTAGTTGAAGTACTACCAATTAGCCGTATATTATCATTGTTACAATTTTGATCAGGCGCTAATTTAAATTATTATCTTGCTTCTTAATAACGAACTGACTTGGTGCCAATTACTCATTAGGTCTTCCTCGTATTTATCTAGTTACGTAAGTTTAGGAACGTTTGCAAACGTATCTTAATCGACGCGTACCAAGAATACGTAAAATTTATTATAGGGCTTGAACACCAAAACGTCCGCGTTGGTGTCACGACGTAATCTTTTTTAATAATATTATTTCTGTGTCTTTTCTTATGTTTTTATTATTATTTTATTTCATACAGTCAAATTAAAACGTGTAAATGTGAAGTTTGTTATTTATTTCGCTACAACACGTATACACCAAGAGCTGCTAAATTAATGTTTTATAATATTTTATTTTTACTTTTTTTTTAAACCCTCTGTTTACTTATTAAATTCATCATTGTTAAGCTACCACTTAAGAGAAGAGTGAGTCAGCTCCGACGCAAGTACTTTTGTAACTTACTGGGGCTTCCTCAACTTATGTAGGGCACAATGTTTAAGTTGATAAAAAAAAATCTGTATATTTTTTAAATTAACTTAATAAGAACACTAGCTGACCCAACAGACGCTGCCCAGTCTAAACTGTTCAACCCGTAGAAAAAAGCATTTCCAGTTTTGTCGAGTTTTCCAATTTCCCGGGTAACTGTTAAAATGTTTCTTTGCCTTAAAGTCTAATTCAGACTATTACGAACATTTTAAAACAAACATTAACCAAATTGTCCAGTCGTTTTCATGTGATGCGCTTATTAACGAGCACCATTTAATTTATAGATAGATAAATCTAAACTGCCAAAAACTTAAAAAAATTTGGAGCACGGCCGTTTTGCGTGGATGTGGTGATGCGTATTTTCCGAAACTTGTTATTTTTTTTGTGTTCTTTTTATGCGTCATTTTTAACGCAAATAAACGTATTTTCTTTCTTTCCAGCTCTTTTCTCAAAGACAAATTCAATCCCTTAGCTATGTAGATCTGATGAAGCTTACAGTAAATAAAAGATTTAATAAAAAAATTGCGTAACACACTACCGATCATCACTACCAATTTTGAAGGATGTTAGTAATCCAATGCTTCATATGTTCGAAGAATTCATATGCTCAACAACGTAAACTACACAATGAATGTTGTTGAACTGTCAAAAGGAAAGCCATTCCTACTGTGTACACGTCTAACATAAAAATGCGTGGGAGCATATAGTTTGCGCATGTAACCTTTACGTGTTCAAGTTATTTGCATCGTGTAAAAGCATCTTATGAGAATCGGAACGTTCAAGCGTGTGTAAATAAATTCTTATTCTTAAGCGGAAATAACACGATTCTGTACGAGAATGTGTCCGTATTACATAAAATGTTAATATTTCGCAGCTGGTAGTAAACGTAACATTCTTTGGGGCCCGTGGCTAAGTGATAACGGCCGTACGGGTCGATCAATGATTAAGCTACGCTCACCGAGGTCGGTTTTTGGATGGGTGACCGTCCGTTACACGATATGTAACGGACGGTCACCCATCCAAAAACAGACCCCACCATGCCTTGGCAAGTACCGACCGTTATTCGTAGATATTTCATAGTCGTTACGGGTATAAGTCCAAAATTCTGACAACTAGTCTTAATTGGTTTGTGAAGGTCAGATAGGTAGTCGCTCCATGTAAAATATTTGTAGCTGCAACCAGTTAGACTGGAAGCCGACATCAACATATGTAGTATGGAAAAGCCAAGGCATATGAGCAAATGTTATATTTTTAGTATGAATAGCAGGAATGTTTATAAAATGCTATCTAAAAAAATATAAAAAATAATCAGTACCTCTAGAACATCGTTCCACGTTCATGAACTTAGTAAAAAAGAGTAATTCTCTCGTTTTGGTACATGAGTGAGCCATAAAAAACCAATGAGATATAAATGTTTCATATATTTTTACGCTTACAAAGAACACTACGAGTGTGAAGAGATAGGGGCTCGTTGCCAACATTTTACGATTTTAGTGATGAGACAAACTCGTGTTTGGGAAGTTGTACCTACGGAATATTATTAGCATTATCCAGCCTATGACGTTCCCACGGCTGGGACACAGGCTTCCTCTCTGTAAGAGGTAGTGGGGCGTAACGCGGACCCAGTGCGGGTTGGTAGATCTCACATGTCTTCGAATTTTTGGTTCTAGGCTATGCCAGTTTCCTCACGATGTTTTTCTGCACTGTTTCGAAAACAGTGGTGATTAAATGAATTACACAAAGTAAGGTTGGTAAGTAAAGTTATTGGGGTCGGCGTCCAGTCTAACCGGATGCAGCTGGGTACTAGTATTTTACTGGAGCGACTGCTTATCTGACCTCCACAACCCAGTAACTAGGTAATGATACCCCTTGGTAACTCTGGTGGTCATTTTCGGGCTTCTAATGAGCCGTAGCGACTGTTAAAGATCCACAAATGAAAGCCGAGACTCAACGGCTAAACGTGCTTTCCGAGGCACGGCGGAGGCTTCGTATGTAAAGATGGTCACCCATCAATGGACCAACCGCGGCAAGCGTAGTTTAACCTGATCGATCGACCCGTGCGGCTCTTATTACTTAGCCACAAGCCCCTCAAACTTCCATATTATGTATTCTCAATTATTTATTCAGCACGTTATACAAACCTTCATTGCGTCGACAATTCCATTTCACTGTCTCGTGTACTCACTAAATTCTCATCCCTACGAGTACTTACACTTCCCGCAAACCGGCAGTTGGTTACCCTATATAAACATAGGAATGCAAATGTTAGATCTATTTAGTTATGCCCTCGGGATGATATGGGTAACATATTACGACCGCGCCACCGCATGTGATCGCTGTAGCTTATAATTCGTAATTTAAATATGAAACGATCACATCTCTTTATGTGGGCAGCCGGGATGGGCTTGGATTTACTTGTTTGAAAATATGGCGTCGCTAGGGAGAACCTTGCCTCATCATGTGAATCTCAGACTATGCTTGTGAATGTAGATCAGTCAATGAAAACTATAATTATAGGTAGCATTTGGTAGACGATTGATGATCAAACAATTTTGCCATGAGGATGACAATGATGCTAATTATTGTCTTGTAATTTCTTAGTGGCCAGTTGTTCATGAAACACTTTTTGTATGTTGCAAGTCTTACTTACTTCTAGTGATGACTGTAAAACCTAGGAACTCAGTTTCGTCTTATTTGATCATTATTTTGGAATTATGTAATCCATCCACAACTTCCTACTTATTATTCTCTTTTATATTTTTATTACTAGCTGCGCCCCGCGATTTCACCCGCATAAGTTTCTATCCCGTGGGAATATCGGGATAAAAAGTATCCTATGTCCTAATCCTGGTTACAAACTATATGTGCACCTTTCATCAAAATCCGTTCAGGAGTTTGAGCGTGAAGAAGTAACAAGTATAGGTACACACACACTCACAAACTTTTGCCTTCATAATATTATTGTGATAAACTAAAGCTAGTTTCATCTTCCCGTGGCCTCCCACAGGAACTTGCCACCGGGACAAAAAATATAATTATTTGCCAGTAAAACTCTCGTCAAAATGGGTCCAGCTGTTTCGGAGATTAACCGGAACAAACAGAAAGACAAAAATTTGTTAAAAAATTGTTATAAGATGCAAGATGATGCAGAATTGAGTTTTTATATTTCTTTACTCATTTTTATGAAGGAGACAAACAGGTGGGTTCCTTGTAATTAAAGTAAAGAAAGAAAGAAAAAAAATATTATTTGGGACACGCCCGGAAATACAAACAGTAAAAAAGGAGCATTTTTAACTAGCAAAATTCCATTAACAAGAACAAAAAAATACCTGTGCGAGGCCAAAAAGGCTCCTATCTCAGCATATTGCTGCGGTCTTTAAATACCTACAGCAAGTAGTATACAGGGCGACACCCTGTATACTATGTTCGCGATTTCGTGTTTGTTCCCGTAGTAAAAGTTATTCATAATGATGAGTAGAATGCCCCCTTAAGAGGTTATCCATTAAATACCTTGATAATTGACTTGTAATTTGACGTATTCCTTCCAGGATGTGATAGTGTGACCCATTTGCAACAACTAAGCAAGTAAGCAAAATCGATCCCCATTCGTTGAAGTCAATAGTTATGTTAATTAGCTTCAGCTGAGTCGTCCATCTATTCACAGTAGATACATATAACTTTGATGACAGCAATCATTTCGCTAAACCTAATTACAGAGTCAACATCTCTATTGATAGCACTGCCAGTGTCAGATTAACACAACAGAGGAATACGCCTCTATTTACTACTGATGTACGTATGACGACTATATGAAATGACGCACATTTTCCGATCTATTGTGTTGGAGGACGCGAGCGTAACGTCGACCCAGATATGTGTCCGTGCCACAGAGTACAGGGCTACCGACGTGTTGATTTAATATTCTCAGTGGGTAGGGTGTTAAATGGTGCTGTGGTTGTACTGGTGCCGTCGATTTTTGTGCGGCTACGGGGAATTGTTAGGCTGTGGTGTCAGGTGAAGGATTGCGGTGGTAACTGAGATGGTTTTGTATCGTAGATGAGGTTTTTGAAGAGAAAAAATGAGTGCTTACACGAGCCGGGATAATGTAGGACAAGGAATTGGGAAATCGTGTTTTATCTGGTAACGTGAACATAACTATGTACCTATTTTTTTTTTTTCGGATGGGAAATCATCAAATGACCCCTCCCGCTCTGGGTGGAGCGGAAGGGAGTGTCAGACTCTTACTGACTAAAACCCACCCATGTTCCTTCCTTTGCCCTTTATGTTCCGGGGTAGCGGTAACCCTTTCGGACAATCCCGCTGATAACTATGTAGCTGTGATTTCCAATCAGTTGCTGCTAATTAAACAGAATTTGATTAAAACCAGATCAGTAGTTTCAAATGCATGCCGAGGTCGGTCCGTGAATGTGTGGCCATCCATTACATATTGAGAGCCCTTTATGCCTTGGAATGCACGTTAATTCATTGGTCCCGGCTGTGATTTGTAGGTAGATCTTTGACAGTCATTACGGGTGGTCAGAAGCCCATAAGTCTGACAACCAGTATTATTACCCACTAACTGGGTTGTGGAGAAAATGAATTAGCAGTAGCCCACCAGATATGACACCTTTCTGGTCGAAGGATCGCTTCCCTTTTCGATGGTGGGTGAGAAAACTTTACACCCTGTTCCTCATACCTCTATAAATCTTTGACAGTTGATACGGGTCGTCAGAAGCCCGAAAGTCTGATAACCAGTCTTATCAAGGGGTAACCAGTATTACTTAATAGCTGGGCTGTGAAGGTCAGATAGACAGCCGCTCCATGTAAAATACTGGTATTCAGACGGCCTCCGGTTAGACTGAAAGCTGACCCTAACATAGTTGGGAAACCGCTAGGCAGATGAGTATTTTAGCCGTCTAATGGTACAGACGCCATCAAGCTAATACAATCTGTCAATTTTTTTTAATAGATTTTCAACTTTATCGCTAAAGCATTAAGTTTCAAAGTTGATTGGGAAAATTTGACAGTTTCGGGTAGCTTGACCTGCTGGCGTCTGTACTTCAAAGAGAGACGTAATTATGTGATATTCAATGTCGCAATGAAATTCGTATAGATACGCATCTAAGACAAAGCTCTTAAAAACTGTCTAATAAGTTATTTAAAATTACGACGACACGGTTGGCGCAGTGGCTGAGCGGTCGACTGTAGCGCTGCGTATCGCGGGTTCGATTCCCGCACGGAACGAATATTTGTATCGCCTACAGGTAGTTGTTCTGGGTCTGGCTGTTTGTGTATGTGAGTTTAAATGTTTGTAAACGCACCTACGATACAGAAGTAATTCCTAGAGTGGGGCAACGTTATTAAAAAAAAATGTTTTTCATCTTCATCATGCATAGTCTGATTTCACCCACAGCTGGGCAATTTATTTTACACTGTGCTTAAACATGAAACCACACCCTTATTTTACAAAGCGTCTGCCATCTTAGTTTCACAGACTACCAATATTCTCAAATATTGGTTTGATTTTGATTCAATAGCTGTTAGTTACACTGAAATCAAATCAATTTAACGAAGTATTGTGATAACCCTGCGCTCTATATCCACGACACACAATGAACACATGTTGACGCCAAAACGGATGAATACGGAAAATTGAATTTTACGTACATTTGTGTTAATGACACTTGATAATGATCATTAGTGTTGCCCATGATTGGAACGTTGAGAGCAATTAGTTTTGTTAATGTAGTATGCAGTTAGTAAAGTGCTTGTGAGCTTGAAGCTTAACAAATGTTTATATAGAGTGGCGATTAGATTATCACATTAGGGGCTGATTTTTCAATCATTTGATAAGTTTATTCGAGGAATAATTTTGAAATATTGACAGTCAAACAAAAACTGTCAAACGTCAATTTTATTCGAGGAATAAAAGTAATAAAGTATGTGTAGTGTGTGTGTAGTGTAAGTGTAGTAGTAGTAGAATTTTTTCCGAGGAATAATATTTAATTTTTGGCAATTCTTCCAAACAAAATCTGTCAGAAGTCAACTTTATTCTACGAATAAAAATTATCTGTCGATTGAAAAATCAATCCTAAATAGTATAGCGGTTATTACAAGTTGATATCAGTCTGTCAAAATAATAATATAAATAATTTTCCTAGAAATAGAAAAAAAAATTTTTTTCGAACTAAATTAATACATTAAAAACTGGCACGAAATAAACCACCCTTGATAAAAACGCACTCGAAACGCGCCGGGCGATGGTATCAAAAATTCAACACAAACTTTATGGTATTGTTACGAAATAATTACAAATTCAGTTTAATGCTGATAAATACTCAAACGAAAAATAAGGTCGCACGGCTACAATTTTAATTGTTATTCATTATTTTAATTGTGTATGTTTAAAATACGTGGTTTCAATTAACGTGAGAGCCATACTGTAGATAGATTGTCTACGATCTCATTTTTCTTATCAGTGTTCTAAGTCCTGGCTGTCATGAGGACCTATACATTTTTTTTTTTTTTTTTTTTTCGGGGGGAAACCTTTAAAAGGCACCCGACCTCCGGGGAGTGAGGTCGGGGAGTGTGGGATTTTTACCTCACTAAAACCCCGGTGATCACCATCCGCACATAGGGATGGTCCCGGTTCCTCTTAAAAGACCAATTCCGGAACCACCCCTGCGCAACGCCTGTAAAGCACATCCCTGGGGAGGACCTATACCTAGCAGATTTTACACAAATTCGAATTCAATAAGACGGTTACCGAGCTAAGGGTTTCTGCAACTATCACCAAGAAATTAAATTGCGAATTTCAGATGGTAATTTATCTATGTAAAAGATTGATTGATCTCACTACAAGCCAACCATAACATAAACATAAAGCATAATATAATTGGAGCAAGGCTGGGTATCTAGTAACATATACGGCTGAAGATATTGTATTTCACTCAAAAAGAATACACAGTTAAGTCTTTTCCCGAGGGGCTTGTGGCTAAGTTACAACGGCCACACGAGTCAATCGATCAGGTTTAGCTACGCTTTCCGCTGGTGGTCCGTAGATGGGCGACCATCTTTACATACTAAGGCCCCTCCGTGCCGCGGAAAGCACGTAAAGCCATTGGTCCAGGGTGTCATCCGTGGATCTTTCGCTGTCGTTACATGCCCGAAAATCTGACATCCAGTCTTACCAAGGGATATCGTATTACCCAATAACTGGGTTGTGGAGGTCAGATAGGCAGTCCCTCTGTGTAAAATACTGGTATTCAGCTGCATCCGGTTAGACTGGAAGTTGAGCCCAACATTGAGAGAAAGGCTAGGCAGATGATGATTCAAGTCCCAGGAGAAAAAACGTAAATTAAAAGTTACAAAAACAATTGACAAAAGTTACAAAAATATTTAAAGTAAATATATTTTATTGTCAGTTTACAAATGTATGTTCACGAGTGCATTACGTTCACAGACTTTAGGAAAGTCTTCACAATAATTGTAGTGTAGTTGGTTTGCCTTAAGCATTGAGTTACCAGCCTATAATGTTCCCACTGCTGGGACACAGGCCTCCTCTCTGTGTTAGGGAGTGAGCCGTGATCCACCACGCATGCGGTGAAGGTTGGTGATTACCACATGTCTTTGATTTTTTAGTTCTAGGACCTAGATCTAGGCCGGTTTCTTCACAATGTTTCCTTCACCGTTTTGAGAGCAGCGGTGATGAAATAATTTGCACAAAGTAAAGCGCCTGACCAGGGGGTCTACTCCGAAGTGGTATCGGCCGAATATTCGGTCGTTTCCTGCTACGAAGTTACCATTTGGTTCGGTTGGTCCCGATCCTATACTCCTACACCCTTTCAAATATTGACTATGGTCCCGACCTAACTGAGCCGATCCGAACTTTTTTCGCATATTTCAATAATATTCGGTTCGGCCATGTGTCGGTACGAAACTACGATCTATAACTCGTAATTCACGACCGTTACCCCTGGGCCACCACTGCTCATGACCTCACGATTGATATTAAGTGCGAGCTCTTGGGTTGAGGAACGTTTATTAATATGGGCCTTAGATACCTTATAATAATGTTCACTTTCGTGACACAAAGCCGCTTCATTAGAAAAATGAGTTCTTGTTGAATCCGTAGTACATATTCAACCGCACGCGTGTACGCTGGCATCTAATCTTCGACTTATACTACATTAACCAGGCAAACATTTTGATTGCTCGATTTGTCTTTTATTCAATCCTCTATCGTTACAAAAGACCCTTCTATTTACTGTCCTAAATGGCCATTAACGAAAGACTGACAAAGACCCTACATTCAAGCAACCATGACCCACAGTAAAATGTGCGTACTCGATCTCACACAACATGAATAGCAGCACCTACCCCGTTTAGATAAGTATTATGTAAGTTGGGCGAAATATTTGAGGATCCATCGTCAATATTGATACATACAAGGTAGCAGGGACATCGACGCGCAGCCTGTAACCTTGGATTCAGTACATGAAACTTAAACCCCGTTCTTTGTCTGTTGTAAAAAAAAAAAATGTTCCTTACATTTTGACAGCGTAGGTACCGCATTTTTCTATGAAACAACCTATTTTTAGGGTTCCGTACCTCAAAAGGAAAAACGGAACCCTTATAAGATCACTTCGTTATCCGTCGTCAAGACCCATTTTCTCAGGAACCCGTAGAGTTATCAAGTTGAAATTAATATCAAATACTCGGGCTGCAATCCCTTGAAGCAGTGAAAAAGTCAAACTTCTAAGTCAACAAAATAAAAAAATACAGGCGTTTATATTCCGTTCATGCCGCATATATTGACACTCGCAAGGGAATCAAAAACTATAGGGTACATCCCGTTGACCTAGAATCATGAAATTTGGCAAGAAGCAATCTCATGTAGCACATGTAAAGGAAAAAATCCAAAAACACGCAAAAATATTCGAGACACGATTCCCGTGATAAACTATGTATTTACAAACCTACTTTGTACGGAACCCTCTGTGCGTGAGTCCAACCCGCACTTGACCGGTGTTTTTTCTATTTTGATAACCGATGTAATATGTCCCAAAGACCCATTAAAGCGACGATGACCTTCTACATGTTTAAATCTACTTACTCGATCTCTCATCGCTCATAGATACATAACATACGTAAATAGCGGCGCCTAACCCTTTCATTTATCATTTAAACACGCTTAGGGATTATGATTAAAGAGCTGCGGATATCCTCATAACCCACAATGTTTCCTTTGCGGTTTTACGCTGATGATTAATTTACATTCTTTCTTTATGTCTGTAATATGTTACAAGAGCTTGCCTTTCTGGGGTTGGGGTATGGCTTTTTTTGTTGTAATTAATCATTTTGTTTTTTTATGAGAGACAATTTCTTAATATTATCTCTTAGGTAGGTATTGGCGCCGATTCCCTTGTTCACAAACTAAACTAAATTCAAGTTCACTGCATCTCTTTCTTTCTATTTCATTAAGTACAGGACAGAAGATAAATATTAGTTCAGTCCTGTCAAATTTAGATACTCCATAGCAAGTTTAGACGTGATTAAAAAATTCCCTAATTAAAATACGTCAATTTACGTCAGGCGCTGACTAATTTGACAGGACTGAACTAATATTTATCTTCTGTCCTTTTCTTAATGAAATAGAAAGAAAAAGATGCACTGAACTTAAATTTAGTTTAGTTTGTGAACAAGGGAATCGGCACCATTGTCTGTCTTTATTATAAGTAAGAGACTAGCGTAAGCCTAATTTCTAGTTAGTCTTAACATTTGTGTCAAGGGTCATAATGAGTGTTAAATTGTAATTATTATTCTATCTACAGCCCGTTCACAGTCATTTTACCTCTGTCAGCGGCAACCTAAAAGCCACCTTATTTTAAGGAGAATAAAGATCACAAAGATTTTGACAGACTTATCGGTGGCAGCAACCTAACAGCAACCTTATTGGAATGAGAATAAGATCACTGTGATTTGAGCAGCGATGCAAAATCAGAGATAAAATTACTATGTTTTTTTGTATTGTCATACTTTGTTTGACATGACCATCAGACGAAAACGCTTCGCAAACGGTTCAAGTGATGTCTGCGACATGCGTTTTATACAGGTTGGCACATGTAATTCAGCACATGGTTCGGAACCTATATAAAAAAAATGCTGTTCCATACATTAAGTCGCATAGAAATTAGATTTTTAAATGAAACAGAGCAGCTGCTTGTTTCAATAATCGACGAAAGATTTCTACGCTAGTTGTTTGCACGTCGTAGTCCCTGCCACGACGTGTTGCTGTGTATTCTATGCAAAAGAGTATTCACGACGTGATAAAGAATCTCAATAAGGTATAATAACAGTCTCTATCCAGTAATAAAACTACCATCTTTTATCAAAATTATTTTCCGTTCCAATCTCTGGATCGAAACATAGTCTGAACTTAGCTTTAAATGCAAGTGCTGGAGTCTACTCCGCTACTTCGAGAAAGTCACTGAAGTTTGATTTTTCAATAAAAGTTCCGCTATAGAGAAATAATTCTCTAAACTTAGACGTAGAAGTTCTGAAGTCGGATGTTAGCGGAACAATAACTCTATAATAATCGTTTTTGTTACTTCAAGTGAACACAGTCGTGTCAGTTTTGTCGTCGGCGATAAATCTTGGGAACTATTGAAGTTGTGATGGTATCGATCGCTAGTGTGGACGTTCGATTCGAAGTAGTAGTTAATGTTGAAGAAAATGGTGAAGTTCAGGATTGAGCAGTCACAGTCTTTTAGACAGCAAAGATGATTATACATTCATTGAAAACAAACGACCAGTGGTCCACTTTAGCCCTGGGGGTCTACTACGAAGTGCAAAATGCGAAGATCGGATCGGACCGACACATGGCCGAACGGAATATTACACATGGAAAAACGTTCGGATCGGCTCAGTTGGGTCGGGACCATAGTCAATATTCGAAAGAGTGTAGGAGTGTAGGATCGGGACCGAACGAACCAAATAGTAACTTCGTAGCAGGAAACGGCCGAACATTCGGCCGATACCACTTCGGAGTAGACCCTCTGGATCGAAAGAGCTAGAAGTCATGGAGAGAGATCTTTGCCCTGCAATGGGATGATGCAGGCTAACAGTAACTAGTAGTAGCTTTAATTAATTTTATAAGTAGTTATTTAATCAATACATACCTAATATCACCTTCGTCATCACCCTACAGCAGTCCACTGCTGGACATAGGCCTCCACCTCCTATTGCACGCCACTAACTTTTTCGATTTTTGGCACCCTCATCCAGCTGGTACCAGCCACCCTGTACGTAATGTAGTGCACCTCTTATATTGAATGAAATGAGGATAACTTATGTCGTATAATAATATTTTCTTAGTGAGCAAGTTGGATGTAAAGCTGCCGTGTAGGTACTAAATCAAAACAAAGTTTATTTTACATTAAAACCTTCAAAATCACTGAAAACACACTATGAACACAGTAATAAATTTCTTGCCTTTTTTATAGCGCCGACCATAACCCGTAACACGATATGAGCCGTAATTGGCCGAGTAATTAAATTAGGCTCAAAAGTTAACCGTACCGCGGCTAATTGTGGCAGAGTGGGCCTTAGAACCCACCCTTGGGTAATAAGGACCCGGGAGAAATAGTCCGAAACACTCCTTATCTCCTTTGAAATCGCTTACATAGGTACATAACCCTTTCAAGATGAGATTTTCATTGTAAGATGCAAAGATTAAGGATAATTAGTTGGTTGATTGCTTTTGAGAATATGAGAAATTAAATTGTTGATGATAAATCATGATTGAGGAATGATAGCGTGGCGGTTTGAAGGTGAGAACGGAAGAGAACATTTTGGGTTGAGCTCAAGTAATATGGGATCAAGAGCTTCGGTCTAAAACTGCAGTAGTTTTGCTCTGCATACCTTCTAAGACAGAAAATACATTTATTTGCGGTAAACATGACGCAAAAAAAGAACGAAAACACAAAAATAACCACTTGGGGGTATTTCAGCATAATGTTACGACCCTATGCGAGACAGAGCGCTGGTTTTCAGCGACAGCCGGCGTTGACGTGATGTCATGACGTCAACCGGTGCAGCATACAATAAGATACAAATAAAATTATTACTCAATAAAAGTTCTAGATCTTTATATAAGTATAATATTTGAAATGACACCAGACAGACACAGATTCACACACACACACACACCCTCCCTCTCACACACACATACATACATTCTATACCGTATGATAGTCTCAAGAAATTCCTCCAACTTTACCTTCACGACAGTTTTAACAGCCATCTAATTGTAAAGAAGTTCACCTCTAAAGAATGTAATTTTAATGAAACCGCTTTCAAATACTTTGTACAGATAAAAAGCAGCGCAGATTTAACTAAAGGTTTCCACTATGAAAATTACGTTAAAAAAACATCGTTACTTCTCATAATTTATTAAAATTGTAAAGAAATGGGCTGGGATTTACTGCAGAAAATTGCTGTTACCGTAATATTGCAGAAGAAAATTTAAGATGAACGGTGTCCCTTTTTTTTTCTTTTTTTTATAGCTGAGTACTTCCCGGAAAATCCTAGATGCTCTCTGGAAGACTAGTCTGTTTAGAAATTAATATAGAATAACGTAGACGAGGACGAAAGCCGATTAACAGTTCACTTTCTGACCAAAACCGTTTTGAACAAATTCCTAATTTTTCACTATTATTGAGCATGTGATACGGTTGTAGGTGTTAAATAACGAATAAAACGATTCGTCTTAAATCACGAGTCATTGCAAACCGTTTATACTTTATACGTATTGTGGTATAGTAATTTTATTCTAGTTACGTCTTCTTCACATATAACTATTATATATATGTACCTACTTAGTATGGTACCGTTCAATACAATTTATCGACAGTTTACAATCCCGCGACATAGATTATAAACTAACGGTGTTCACAATCTTACGGTGACATATTGCAAAACATTTTAAAATAGTAACCATGGAGCTTCTTGCACATCCTTCTCTATACGAAACTACTTTTTGGAATGGGCTCCTCGAATCTATTCTATTTTCTTGTTTTTGACATTCAAAAGTACCTACCTTTTAAAAAGGACTACTTGAATAAATGACGATCCTGAAAAAAATTCGTTACGTCGCGCGCGTGGAACACAACGCGCCGTCGACCCGGGCCTGGTCCTTACCGGGCGGCGAGCTGCCCATTACTCGCCGCCCGCAAGCCCGCGCCTACGGTGACCGGGAGTCGGCTGGTGACTCCCGACGTCCAGGGCGTCTCCTGCGGCGACTAGGGGCGTTAGGGCGCAGAGATTGCCTCTCCCTCACGCGCTCCGCCTCCTCCTTTGCGAACATTACTGCTTGGCAGAAGGAGGTGACGGCTTCCCATGCACTCTCGCTCCATACCATGGCTTGGACCAGGGCCGGGCGCGAGAGATCGCCGCCGCCGATCGCCGCCATGAGGACGCGGCGGTGCTCCGCCCAAGCCTCTTCCGGGCGAACCAAATAGTGGTGACATCCTGGCGTTTCCTCCCGCCTTATCCTGAACAGGAACTTTCCGAAACAACCGTGTCCGGTGTCCGGTCCTGCGTCAGGCGGAAGGTGAGGGCGCCGTGGCACCTCTCCAGCCACTCCTCAAAGAGGGGACTTATCGCCGCAATTGTGGCGTGCCCAATGTGAGCACACCTCTATAACCTTTCAAATAAGAATTCCGTTTACTCTGAAAATATCATTATATCATATTTAATTTCAATATCATATATATATATATATATATATATATATATATTTATGTCTGTAATTTATATGGTGTACATAATAAAGAGTATTCTATTATATCATTGTACTACAATAATATTGACTAGAAGTCGTAACCATTTTACTTTTTAAGTCCATTATATTGCAGTACTTACTCTACTTTCTACGAAGTTAATTACAGGAACTTTATCGAGCACAATAATATAAATTGTAGGAATGTTTCTCGTACACACTTCTTGGTAGTCGGTTACTTAGTTTTAAGTGCGGTCTGGTACCAATATACAATGTGGATAGTACAATAAATTAAACTTTGTATAGCTCAAAGTATTTATTTCAATTAAACTGTTTACAGGCACTTTTGAATGGTCAAAAAGTCTGTCAGTTAGTCAGAAAGTTGAAGCTAATTTTCCAAAACTTAGATCTCTATGGAGAAGAACGGACAAGAAACTCCAAGGACACTTTTAAATCAAAGTATTACAAAATCTTGGGTACATTAATCTTGTTGCTTTTAGATGTGAGAACAATGTTAAAAAAAGGAAGACATAAATAAGATTATCAATAGCCGTTAAGAGACGACCAGTCTCAACCAAGGGCGCCCGTTCACGAACATGACGCGTGGATCAGCACCGTCCAGTTCAACCATTTTGTAGGGAACCGAATGATCCAACAAATCGCCACCATCAGTGAGACATTTACGTGAGTATGACAATACACCTAATGACGTTCCCAGTCTATATACAAAAATTCAAACAAATTGAATTATACTTTAGTCACTATAGCTATTCAAAGATTGGAAAAACCAATAGTGGGCCAATCACTACTACGTATGTAGATTGTTTGAAAAAAAACACCATCAATTTCGATGTTATGATTTATTTTATAGTTTCAAAATAATTCTAGCATTTATTGCCACTGTTTTTATTTATTGTCGTATTGTCGTTTTCAAGTTGTATGCCTATCTAATATTATTGGACATATGTGAAATACTACAAGCTATTTCGTACATACCTAATACTAAATGTATATTCGGCTATTTGGCCTGTCAGTGTTGGTTTAAAATAAGGTGGTGAAGGGCGGGCGTTTTTGGCGGACTGTCTTTTGTAATTTTGGCGTTCGAAAAGTGCTGATTCTCAGCATAATTTGAATAAATGACTTTTGATTTTGATTTTAATTGATTGTGACTTAGAGGTAGAATTTTAAGTTTTTGAAATATTGGCTTACAGCTGTCTAAAAAGTGAGCTCCACACATTGCTCGGATACATTTTTTTGACCTTTAAAAACTGTAGATACGGCATTGTAATATGTGGTAACTCAGTAGTTACCACATATTACAATGCCGTATCTAAGTACGGATGATACTTAACCATGGTAAGCTAGCATTGCAGTTTCACAGTTTACTGTTTGTCTAATTATTTTTAACACATATACGAAACGATTTATTGTTGCAAGAATTTTATCTATGTGTGTTTTCCAATTGCAATTTTTATCGACTGTTATACCCAAAAATACACAATTATCAACAGTGGTCAAGTGAGAATCTTTATAATGAATGTCTATTTTATTTATGTTTGAATTGTATGTCTGAAATTGTATTATATTAATAATAACCGATCCACTATAGCCACCCAAACCCATGGCCCGGTATATTTTGTTTCCATGTTCTGCAATAGTCCTTGTTGCAGTTGGCCTTGGGTGCACTTGCATGGTGCATACAGGGATAATCGTCGGTTGGTGCCTCCTCATCATTTAAAATTGTGTAAAGGGCCTCTGCGAGTAGGATTCGGCCCCTCGTACGCCTACGACCCCATGGTCCCGAGTTAAGCTAAAACCTAAAAAAATAATAAAAATAATTTATTTGCATCAAGTTTTACATTTTACATTAAATACATGGTAGTACATACAGTTTAAAGTAAATTATACAATAGTGTGGCGACAGCAGCAGCCTTGCTAAGTAGCCAAGACAACTTGTGTTAAAGATGCTGGGCCCGACCCTTTATTGGATGTTTCTTTATCGAATTATTAAGTTCATTTTAGTCATATTTATTTTTAAGTTATTTTTTTCTAGCCAATCGAATGCATTATCAAGAGCTTGGACGAATAATGGCAAGGCTAAGAGCAAAAACAGGCTTACTGTTCAAAAATAAATACAAATACAGGCAGCCTGTATTCAACAATCCGGTGAAACCCAGTAACCCCGTATTATCCCTTTTCTACATTTCGATCTGACACAGAGGCGTCAAAAGATGCTGTTACTGAGATCCAGATGATATTGACTTCTACATAGTAATGTATCTAAAGCCGGGATCAAGGCTACTAGGCTGAATCAAAGGATATGGGTTACTTTATCAATTTATTTTTATCTATTCTATATTATCTTCTATTATTATTATTATTTTTTTTTTTTTTTCTGGTTGGGAAATCATCGTATGACTTCTCCCGCTCTGGGCGGAGCAGGAGGGCATGTCAGACTTTTACTGACTAAAACCCACCCGTGTTCCTTCAGTTGCCTATGCCAGGGACCACGGTATCTCTTTCGAACAACCCGCGGCCCCTGAACAACCCGCGGCCCCTGAACAACCCGCGGCCCCTGCACACAAATCCCCCTGGCACAAATCTTATTATTATTAAGATTTGTGTTCAGATTATTAAGAACAGCCTGAAAGACTCGCGTACCCGCGCATTATTTTATAGTTGAATATACCAACGAGTAGATGCTGAATGGATTTCTAAATCCTGAAAGCAATTTTATTTACATCATTAGTTACATAACATAACATCAGTCCTTGTTTCCCTGCAGGGTTGTACCCATATTAGATACTGGGTGTATCCACTATGGGTACACCTCTGCCTAACCTCGTTTCACCAATTATACTTAAGTTCCATGTAATAGGAAGCGAGCCTATTGCCATCAACCGGGCACATATTCCGGGCTGCTACTGAGAAATTCTTAATGGGAAAACCCAATAACACTTTGCCCGACCTGGGAATCGGACCCAGGACCTCATGCCTAGTAGTAGCGCTTGCGACCACTAAACCAACGAGGCAGTTAAACAATATTTATCTTTATGCTGAATTGTATATTGTTATAATTGTATATTCAAGTCAACGCGCTCGCGCACCGTTTGTTATGTTTTAGTTAGGTTCCGACTTTGACCACTGGTTAGACGGTTTGAGCTGACAATATTAGTAGTCAGTTTATTGAATTCGCCAGTTTCCTTTATTAGTTTCATTGATTCGTCAGTTTTACCGATTATAAAGTTGCGTTAACTCGACAGAACTCGAAATTGACGAAAACTGGCAAATACTGGAAAAGTATTTGCCAGTTTTCGTCAATTTTATGGACCCTATGGAGGACTATGTCCAGCAGTGGACTGCAATAGGTTGAGTTGATTGATACAAACAAAAGAAGTATTGGAACGAAGTTCCTTATCGCACGTTATACTCTGCACACCTGGCGAATGAGAGCTAGACCAAAAAAAGTGTAACACTTTGGCCATCACTACACTTTTTTTTCATTTTGTTCCTCCCAAAAGTTGTTAATTTATGACATTGTGCCTGGTATTTAAGATATATTATACAGCGAAAGGAACTATTTTTCTTCAAACATTACAGACAAAAACCTATTCATAATTCTAAGTTACCAAACTAATCCAAAACATTAACAACATACGCTACAATATACATTAAGAAATTAATTTACTTGCAAATTACATACGGGTTACAATACGTTTGCCTTATCTAAACACCCGACTGTTTGTTTACAATACAGAGTTCACAGATACAATTAAGGGAAGGCTTATCGAACCACCACGGATTCAATAAGGGGGAAATCCGGAGATCCGGAGATCCGTGCTGGCCACCATAATACACAGATTACCTACATAAATCAGCCCTTCACTTCGAAACTTTGAATTGAAACCGTCTGCTACTTAAAAGTTATTATCCGACCGCGTGACTTTGCCTGCTATTGTTCGCTTGATTAGTAATTATAGGATTAATTCGTGGTTGGGGGAGGTGTGGAATCAGACGTCGTGCCAACACGTAATTACCGAACTTGGGAGGAAATTGTTGATTAAAAAATCATAATGCATAATTCAGTGTGGTTTATATTTTGGAACTGTTTGACATATGACAGATTATAATTGTTTGACATAGGACAGAAAAATAATATAGTATATGTATAATACCCAACATGTGTGTGTGTAATGTTTGTTTTGTGGAACGGTTTACGACTGTTTCAAATTCTAACAGACAAGCTGCCTGATCTATTGTGAACGACACAGCTTCAAAAGACATGACAGGTTACTGGAATGAAAAACAAATGCTTCAGTCAACTTCAGCCGACTTTTTGTCCTATGTTGATACCTAACATTTCAAAACATTTCGTTCAACATTCAATAATCAGCATCATCAGCCTACAGCAGTCCACTGCTGGACATAGGCTGTCGTGTAGCTACAGGAAACTTTAACTTTAAATTAAGGAAGTAAAGAAAGGGAAGTTGAAGTCAATTAAAGTTTTATTTACAAGATATACACACGATGGAGATGGACTGAAGAGTGGTGTGTAGTAATGTGGGTGAGGAAGGATGAAGATGCGCGATAGGTGGCTTGAGAAGACTGAGGTAGAGTTGCAGTTGCGAGCTGAAGGTGTAGGCCGACGCGAGGCAGATGGCTTCGAGAGCGATGTGCAGCACGGAGGGTACCAGTAGAGGGGCCCACGCAGCAGGAGCAGGATGCAGCTCGGCAGCAGGAGGGAGCAGGTACGACAGGGACGCTGTCAGCTCGCCAGGTGAGGCGGCCCTCGGATGAGGCGCGGCCCAATAGGTACAGGAGGGTCTTCTGAGGCGGCCCTCGGATGAGGCGCACCCTAATAGGTACAGGAGGGTCTTCTGAGGCGGCCCTCGGATGAGGCGCGGCCCCATAGGTGCAGGAGGGTCTTCGGAGTCCTCCGTCGAGGCGCTGTGGTACTGGAGGCCTTCACGGAGGACGAAGGACGGAAGACGGAGGCGTAGGGAGGGTCCGTAGGGTACCGGAGCCTTTAGGAGAGGCGCGCTGGGTGTTCCCGGGATATGTGGCCCTAGAGTATCAAGCTTATTTGATATGTTCGCTTTTGTTCGGGAACTGATCCTCGCAGCATTGCGTGGATTTATAATGTGAACTCGTTGAATAATACTATGTAGAAAATATGAATTTGAAATATGTTAGTGGCCATGAATAGTTTTACAGAAGTATGAATGTTTAATCCGCTAAATAATTACTGGCCATTAAGAATCTGTAAGAAAGGTTGTCATGGTGACGTAATAAACGCCGTTGTCAAAGTTGTCATGATAAAATATATATTAATAAAATACAATAAATTCTATACTTAAATTGTGTTATAAGTATAGTGTTTACAGTAAAAAATTATTTATCAATCAATGTGGGCGAAATTCCCAACCCTTGGATGTCACTAAATCATTGTAGTCTTATGTTAAAGTTGGGGCTGTGTCTGTGTACTGATTGTGAATAAAACGTGGCCTGGTGTCGTGAGGGATAATCAGAATAGCGTCTAACAGTAACGGAATGATTGTTCTGACCTGGAGGAATGAATGAGAATAAATGTGAGTATGTACATTATATTACAAGGCCTCTCTAATTGAACGCAATTTAACTCGATTTTTGGCAACTCTGATCCAGCTGCTACCAGCCACCCCGCGAAGATCGTCGCTCCACCTAGCCTGAGGGCAACATTCAAAGCAAATCCAGGAATAGAGTTTTTTTTTATAATTTAGGTCGGTGTCTGCCTTATTGCAAAATAAGTCTATCTTCAGACCCAAATTTAAACCATAGGGTATTTTTCAATTTCGAACATTATTCAGTAGCCCGAAACTTTGACAACCAGTCTTACCAAGGGGTATCGTATTACCCAGTAACTGGGTTGTGGAGGTCAGGTAGGCAGACGCTCCATGTAAAATACTGGTATTCAGCTGCATCCGGTTAGACTGGAAGCCGACCCCAACTTAGTTAGGAAAAAGGCTAGGCAGGTCATGAGTGTGTCAACATAGTTGGGATAAGGCTAGGCAGATGATGATGATGATTCCAACGACTGGAAAGTTGTTAATATAAAACTGACGGCTCAGTACTTGATTAAGTTGGCATTTTTGTACATGTAGTAACTGTATTTCAGTCACAGTTATAACGCTCTAAGGTTATTTTGGTGCGTGGCCAAAATCGGAACTGACGCTGCCATCTTGTTTTGTCAATTCCGTTTCTGTGACAATTTCACAAATGTTTACCAATAACGTCAATGACATCAAGGCGCCAAAAGATTGTTATTACAAAATAGTCTCAAGCCACAATAAACACCTTTTTTACCTTTCTAATCCATGCTGTGTACACACAGATAACAAAACATAATTTTATAATTACGACTGATACCTTTTCCGGGAAACACGAGAACTCAGGAAAAGGAAAATGTTGAGTGGATAAATAAGTAAATACTCTCTGTTACCTTAATAAAAATGAATGGTCTCGAGAATGTTTCTATAGTAGTTCAGAACCAGAGAACCAGTTATAGAGGTAACTTTACCACTTTGTGTTCAAGCAATACGTCAAAAGTTTCCGCAAACAGACAGTCAGTGCTTGAACCAGTGAATACCACTGTTTCCCAGTTAGAGGTAATCACAGTTGTGAGCTACTATAGGTTTAAATAGATAGAGCTATGAAACAAAGCACTTCTAGTTTAGAATGTTTACTTCTAAATCCTAAAAAGGGTAACTATGATGATGATTTTTGGCAAAATGATGATAAACTTTTACTGATGTGACTTGCACATTAGTAAAAGTTTATAAATTAATATTATACTAGCTTTCGCTCGCGGCATCGCTTGCGTAGTTTAATTACATTATTAATGATCTTATGTCTTTTCCCAGGGTACAAAGTGTTCCCACACCAAATTTCATCAAAATAAGTCCAGTCGTTTCGAAGATTAGCTGGAACAAAGAGACAAAAAAATTAAAAAATTGTTTCTTTTTGTTTTATCTAGGTACCGATATACTTTCATATGCATTTAGCGAAAAGCAGTTATTCTGACATTGCAAACAGACACTTAAATTTTATTTATTTGTATGTATATATATATATTAAAAATTAATTATCTACTAGGTACAGCCTATTTCATTTACAAAATATTGTAAAGAAGTTTACGCCACACCGGCCGAGCATTTCGTCGGCGTTTTCAATAACAACAAAAAAAAAAAGCAATTATGTCGAGACTTGAAAAGACGGCCGCTTGAATGAGTTCGCTTATCGCGATATTTCTTTGAATGAAGATACAAAGTGCGCTTTAACTCGTGCTGGAGGCCTTTCAGTGTGCACTTGCAATCAAAACACAGTTTATTTTGTAAAGGTAAAATATATGACGGTATTTGCTACGATATTGCGTGGAATTTCTAATGGTGAACAAATAGTCGTTTCGATTGCGGCGTACCTACATTTCTTTTGTTTATTCTGTCTTTCAATATGAAGGAAACAAGCTATAACATTGTGAGGAATAAAATTTTACAAATATTTCTTCCTCTATTTACATGGAAATGGGAGCAATTATATTTTCTGCAATATTAAAGAGCGTCTAATAAAAATACTAAAAATAATTTTGTTTATTGGTCACTTAGGCGTCGAGGTACTCGTCCGTATCGCTGGCATCCGGAAACGTGCCCAGAAGGCTAGCAATGCTAATTCTTTGGCCAAAGAACGAGCCAGCCCCTCTGGTCACGTAAAGTGTCGACTAGATTTTCAGAGCATATATGAAAT
Organism: Apamea monoglypha; assembly: GCA_911387795.2. Lineage (NCBI taxonomy): Eukaryota > Metazoa > Arthropoda > Insecta > Lepidoptera > Noctuidae > Apamea > Apamea monoglypha. The sequence continues at coordinate 5,470,916 of OU426920.1, forward strand.
TAAAATGGTTTTATCAACTGCCGCTGCTTCTTTTTTGTTTTTTACTCATCAAGATAGTAGGTAGATACTCATTCTGTCTTGGTGCCGTGAAGTTTCTTGCTGACTCTTCTACATAGGAAACGACTAATTAGAATCGTGCACCTAGTTTTTAGATGCGCTTCTTCTACAAGTGCCCATGTAGGTTTATGTAAAATAAAATATTTTTATTTTGATAGGAATGTGTCAGTTAGGTTCACTACCTGCAGATCAAATAAAATTATCAATTTACAGATTTTTCATGCCTTTATTCTTTCTTAAAAGAATAATCGAACTTCCACGAAAAATAGATGCACAGAAAACATGAAACAGCATTTAAAATTTTGTTTATTGCCATACTTGCAAATAAAAACCCTTCTTAAGATGTTTTGTTTACGTGGCCCGTGGTGTTGAAAACAACATTGTTTATTGTTTTGATTATAAAAGGAAAACCGATATTAAGGCAATTACCGAATGTTATTAACAAGGGGTTAGTATATTTTTACTGGCTGATATTTTATATTAAATGAAGGTATAAAATCTTCATTTGCCTAGCCTTTTCCCAACTACATAATGTTGGGGTCGGCTTCCAGTCTAATCGGATGCAGCTGAACACCAGTATTTTACATGGAGCGACTGCCTATCTGACCTCCACAACCCAGTTACTGGGTAATACGATATCACTTGGTAAGACCGGTTGTCAGACTTTCAGGCTTCTGACTACCCGTAACGACTGTCAAAGATCCACGAATGACAGCAGGGACCAACGGCTTAACGTGCTTTCCGAGACAAGGAGGGGTCTCGGTATGTAAAAATGCTCACCTATCCACAGACTAACCGCGGCAACGGTAGCCTAACCTGATCTATCTTCATGTGCGGCTGTTGATATTTAGCTTACGGACCCCTCATCAAGGTGTAGAATTTTGTAATTAAATCCAGCTTTCAAGCAAAGGTTCTAATTGATCACTTAGAAGCGAATACATTAACCCCGATAGAATATTTAATTAGAATAAGAGCTGTTTTTAGGTAAGTAAAAATTATTAACAAATTCAACTAAAAAAGAGTTTCTTGGAAATCAGAACATCGGTAGAAAACCTAAGCTGGATTCTGTAAAGTTCTAATGAATAAGCGCCTTTACACACTGGCGGCAAGGCACGACAAGGGATATTTATGCGACGAATAGGAATATAAGTTATTAGTGTGACAATAAGATTTAAATTTCGTTCGGAAGGACAGTTTAAACATCGTCCCGTTGGAAGAACTGATCGTTTCCCGATTATTCGGTTTGATATAGCATCAAAATTCAGGGGCTTGTGGCTAAATAATAACAGCCGCACGGGTCGATCGATCAGGAAGCTACGCTTGCTGCGGTTGGTCCGTGGATGGGTAACCATCTTTACATACCAAGACCTCTTCGTGCCTCGGAAAGCACGTTAAGTCTTTGGTCCCGGCTGTCATTCGTGGATATTCAACAGTCGTTAAAAAAAAAAAAAGGCAAAGGAAGGAACATGGGTGGGTTTTAGTCAGTAAGGCGATTAACACACTGCCACGCACCACGCAGCATAGCGCGTGAATGCGTGTTTTAAAATTGCTTGTAACTATCTCCGTTTGTATAGAAAACACGCACAGTCCAACACACAGAAAATGCATCCACGCACGTTCATTCAGTGCGTTGACACGCAACATGCAGCGTGATGCGTGGCAGTGTGATAATCGCCTAAGAGTCTGACACTCCCTTCCGCTCCACCCAGAGCGGGAGGGGTCATATGATGATTTCCCATCTGAAAAAAAAAATATAAGCACCAAATATGCTATAGTACAGTAGTACCTACAGTCAGAAACAAAAGTCAGTTCACACGTCAGTTTTTATTAATCTCAATTATTGAGTTAAATATTTAATTAAAATCGAGGCAGAAGTAAAATTTAAAGAATAATAACTCTTGGCTATTATACAGTATGGCAGGCACATCGACGCGGAAACTGTATACATGAATTCAGCACATGATTCTAGACTGCTTAGAGTCGAAATGTTTCAGCTATTTCATAGAGAAGTGAAAATACATTACAAAATACACACATATTCATGTATCAAATAATTTTCAGCTATTATATGAAATGCTGAAATACACAGTATTGAACAACTATTTTGAGGTATTATATAATGAAATTCTGAAATACAAGTATCGAACCATTTTGAGCTATTTAATTAAATGCTAAAATACATAGTGTCGGACAATTATGTGTGAATTGAAAAATGTCCAAAAGTAGCAGTGATAATCGAATTTTACTGCCATCCTCCATCCTCCATAAACCTTTACTATCAAGAAAACAACAAAAATAAGGAAGTTTTATCTCTTCAACAGATATAAAGTGAGCTAAAGTTGTTTAGCGATGTCAAAGCTGTTTTTTCAAGTTGGTATTTTGGAGGGTATTCGGATAGTTGTTTACTTTACTTTATCTCTTTTTCCCTTGGGTCAAGCTTAGGTTGATAAAGTTTATGCTATCAATTGAGACGTTGCTTTTGTAAACCCATAACATTGGATGGTTTACTGAATGGTTCTGACTTGGTGATTAGTAGTTGATAGGCAAACGGCTGTTTACGAAGATTTCCGAAGCAGAAAATATCTACATGCTCATTTATAGTCGACCTCGTAGGAGAGACGATGACATTTTTTTTTTAACAAAAAAAATATTTTGTGCGCCCCGCGGTTTCACCCGCATAAGTTTCGATCCCGTGGAATATCAGGATAAAAAGTATCCTATATGTTAATCCTGGTTACAAAGCACCTGTGTGCCAAATTTCATCCAAATTCGTTCAGTAGTTTTTGCGTGAAAGAGTAACAAACATCCATCCATCCATACAAACTTTCACGTTTATAATATTATAGTAGGATTTAAATACGAGTCAGCGGCACCAATATGCTACTGCCTTTTTTAATGGCCTCAACATTCGCATTGAATTCCACTTAGTGCAAACGATATTATAGTGTAAAAGCTTAAAAGATTGCAAAGTTATAAACGTTTTAAAATAACTGCTAGAAAAATACGACACTATCACAAAAGTGACGTCACGACTGTGTTACTTCATACTAGCGCCATGCATTGTCCGTACCGTGCGACAAGGACGGGAATAATCCATTCCAAAAAAATTTAAATCATGTAGCTTCTCCACATTTCCATCGATTTTACAGATGGTTTCGATAATTTTAGTATACCGTCCGTTTGAAATTATGTAGATTTTTATTTTTAAACAAGATAATACTTACATAATATTATTATAAACTAATATGTACACGTATATAAAACGAAACATGGGTAAAGAGTCATATTGCATCATGCAGGGGTTAGGGTTGCATGCTGCACTGGTTGACGTCATCACGTCAACGCCGGCTGCCGCTGAAAACCAGCGCGGGGCTCTGTCTCGTATAGGGTCTTAGCATTATGCTGATGGCCGTTTTGCGTGAATGTGACGCATGTTTAGCCCCAACTTGTTATTTTTTTGTGTGTTTATGTTCTTTTTTATGTGTCATGTTTGCCGCAAATAAACGTATTTTCTTTCCTTCTTTCTCTTTTTAAAAAATTCGTCGGCATCCAAAAAAGTACTTAACATACCCAAGTGAATCACTTGTAACGATCTGATAAAGCATTTTTAATTCGGCATGCTTACGCTCCGTTAGATAAGAGATCATTATAAGGCATTGGTGCTATAAAAAACAAAACCCTGGCTTTACTGTTGTGCAATCAGCGATGCTATAGCAGCTTTTTATTGCACTTCGAATAAATTAGATTTAATTTCAAGTTCGACCATAACAGCAGTCACACATAATTTACAAGAATCCCATAACAGACATGGGACAAAGTTAATTAACTAAAGAAAATAAATGACCTACCATCAGATCCCTAACAATCATTACGCTACCGTAAGGCTGTTACGGCTTCCCCAAAATCCCCATCACGAGGGGACTCGGTCTAATTTAATTACGTTACTGATGACCTCATCATACTGGCCCTTGTTTTACTCAAACATCCTGGAAGGTTATTTGAGGAATAACTTCGACAAATTGATATTCAAATGGCATTTTGGAACAGCTGCGTTTTGAAGTATCGTTTTTACTTTAATTTATTGTTGTATTTCCTTTCAGAATTATTTTTACGTCTGTGCATTCGACACGGAAGAAGTTAATAGTACCTATAAAGGTCAGTTAAAGATGAGGTAAAGTCATACCGCATACATCTTGACGCTAAGTCTATGAATGTATTATGTGAAGATGAGGCCAGATTTCATCGATAGAGAAGGGCGGACGTTTTAGGGGACTGTATTATGTAATTATGACGTTCAAAAATGCTAATATTCAGCCTTATTTAAATAAATCACTTTTGATTTTGTATTTTTGTTATTAATGTCTAATATTAGACCCCAACCTAAGAGAATTGACAGTTCCTACAAGCAATCGATAATCGAAAAAAGAAAAAAAAATGCTGATACTAAACTCCCTTATACTCAAAATTCAAACTCAAAGCATTTATTTCAAATAAACCATTTACAGGCATTTTTGAATTGTCAAAGGGTCGGTCAGTCAGAAAGATGAAACTAGTTGCCCATTGCAAAGCGTAGTAGGTAGATACCTATGGAGAAGACTCTTAATCAAAAACGAAAGTAGAAATCTCTCTGAACATAGTTTCTATTACGTCACCCTGATTACGTAAGTACCAAAAACTATAACCAAAAACAACTGCCAACAACCTGCCAGTACTCTCAACTCCCAGCCAAAAACGTCACATCTCATAAAAGTAACAACATTTTAATATTTTTAAACGCGACAGGAAATACATCATGGCTGCCGCCTCGCCGCCGCAGTTTGCAATAGTTGACAAAAGGAAATTGAATGTCGCATGTCAGCTGAGCGACAATACACGGCTACACGCGCGCAATGGCCGGCGCAACTTTTACTATTGGCAGGCTTTGGCTGTCTGTTGTATTGCTAGGTTTGTTTTTAATTGTTTTGTAATTTCTGAAGTTGCTTCGGAGTTTTAATGGCTTTGGGTAGTAAAAATGGGATTAAAAGTGCCCTAAAATAATAAAAAAATTACCGAGTTCAACCTTAAAATGTTGCAATTTAAAATGTTTTTATGTGTATAAAACTATAAATTATATATAAAGTAGGTATCTATAAAAGTGTGTTGAGAAAAAATAAAAATAAGGAGGTACAGCTACTAATCTAAATACATTATTATATCCATTATTGTTTCCTTCGAAATTATTATCTAAGCCTAAATTAATGGCTAAGCCATTAATTTAGGCTTAATAATCGAGTATTTTGGGACATCGTAAAGCGGTTGGTCGACTGTTCACGTGACCAGAGGGCTGGCCTATTTTTAGCCCAAAGAATGAGCATTGTCATCCAACGCGGTAATGCTGCCAGACTTTTGGGCTCAACCCATTGCAAGCGATCCGGACGAATTTTTTGATGCCCAATGAGTTCCTCTCTTTTTAATTTTTATTATATACTTGTACATATATAAATTTAAGTACAAGCTTGTGCTTGCTTGTTGCTTGGCTTGTGTGTTGCGTGTATTGACCTCAGATTTAATCAAAATTACGAAAATGTCAACGTGCACCTATTGTATAATTATGCAACAAATATGTTATTACTAGTATAATGGCAGGGAGCAGTAATCACAGCCAGTTAAGTAAAACAACCTGATAATTTGTGGCCATTTCCTGACAACATGCGATAGCTTTTAAATTATCGCTTACAACTGTAATCCTGCACGTATTGGTTATAAATTCTCGGAAATTAAAGTTTTTTTAAACATTTGTTGTTGTAGTAGACTTATATTGGCCGAAGCCTGCCGGGTCAGCGGGATTGTCCGAAAGGGTTACCGCTACCCCGGAACATAAAGGGCGAAGGAAGGAACATGGGTGGGTTTTAGTCAGTAAGAGTCTGACACTCCCTTCCGCTCCACCCAGAGCGGGAGGGGTCATTTGATGATTTCCAATCCCGAAAAAAAAAAAAAAAAAAGTAGACTTATATTTGTGAATATAGATAGTACTGATTTATTATCGGACTTTCTTGGGTCTGTTTGGGTTCAAAAAAACCGTGGAACGAACTATCAGCTTGACACTTGACATTAAGGACACTTTTCCGCGTTTGACACTTGAAATTAAGGCAGGTCATTAAAAAATACTTTGATAGAAAATTGGGCATGGAAGTTTGACAGACACGGCACATACAGCGGCGATGCCTGCCGTAGTGCCGCCGTGCCGCAGTTCCATAAAGATCCATACATATGACCGTGCCTACACGTGGCTAATCAACCGTACTTTTTCCAGGCAAAAAACGTGTGTACAACCGGCCTTAAGATCACTTCGTGTTCCTATCGCGTTAACAAAGGTGATAATAAATTATGACGTGATGAATCGACCATAGCTGCACTTACTCCTAAATGTCTTCAGAATAAGTAAGTATCTATTTAGATGCATTGATTGTAGGTAGATACTCAAAATAAGTTGTAACAATGAAATGGCCGATCCCTGTACAATCTATACAAATAAATAAAATTTAAATGTATGTTAGTTTTGTAAAAATAACAGCTTCAAAATGCATAAATGAATATACGGAAGTCATAGGTAACAAAAAAACAATTTTGAAATTTTTTGTCTGTCTGTCTGTTTGTTCCGGCTAAACTTCGAAACGGCTGGACCAATTTGGACGAGACTTTCACCGGCAGCTTATAAGAAGTAACTCAGGTTACATTAAAATTATAAAAAATTAAAACTCACGAAATCCAATTACACCATTTCACGCCTAAACCACTGAATGAATTTTAATAAAATCTGGCAAGGAGATAAATGGCATCCTGGGGAAGAATATAGGTTACTTTTTGTACCATAATTTCTGACACCCACGCGGGTAGAAGCCCCGAACCTTAAATTGGACATGCAAACATCAAAAGTGCATGTCATGAATGAATATAATAAAAATAGTAAATAATAGTCTAACTAAGACAATGATTTCAACTAACAACAATGATGTAGGTTCGTTACAAACAACAACACAATCGCAAAAATATATTCTTACTTCCATTTCTAAAACAAGCGAGCAACGTTCCAGTCATGATTAACGTCCTCCTTTTCAAATGAGTCAGTGACGTAACACGACATTGATCTTCGTTCGTCGATCTCTCTTAATTGCGAACGCGAAAAGGGTCATCAATCGCGTAATGGCTTTAAAACGTGTGCTATCATGGATTGGGAGAATTATGTAAAAGAGCCGAGGTTGGCCGAGCGCCAACGAGCAAAGCCGACACGTCAGTAGTTCAACAGGTCACCACGTAAACCTGAAACATTGGCTTTTAAAATTTTATCGTAGTGCATTTATGGGGTGTGATAATTTGCGAATGGGCTTTTTGTACTAAGCTGTCTTTGCTGTACTTTCTTCTTGATACCTGAAACACATTTTCTTTCTTTTAAATTTATCTCTTCTTCCTTCTATGTGATTGATTGCCGTTGCAGATCGGACTTGAGACTGGCACACTAGCGTAGCACCAGCTAAGAGGAGACGCCTATACCGTCGGCAAAGTTGTCAACAAAGTCGGCAAAGTCTAGCTCTTAATGATGACTAGGATGAAAAACACCGGTGCTATTTAATTCGAAGTCTGCTTCTCAAAAGAGGATTCTATTTGATCAAAACTTCTGCGATTTTTTTTTCTGCATCACTAAAACAGTGTGTGATATCAATTTTCTAAGAATTATGCGGGAGTAGGGTCGGCACAATCATGTCAGTGAAATAAGGTTATCCAAGGAAATTTGATGAATATGAAATGATCGAAACTAATTGGAATTACGCGGAATTTTGACACAAAAGAAAATTCTTTGTTTCGAAATTCTGCGTAATTTGAATTTGCTACAAATGACAACAATTTATTAGTGGGTATTTTCGTTCTGCTCTATTCAGAATATATACGCTCTGCGATCAAAGCTTAGAATACCATAAAGTTTTTGACACGTGTCACAGCGGTCCGGAACTTTGTGTCCAATGCAGCGAAAACTAGTCGGAGGTCTCTGGAATAAGTAATACGACCGGAAAAGGTTTGAAAGTCACAATATGGACCTGTTTGAGCAAAATTTCATCATTAGAAGTTTTCAAGTGGGTGTTACTGATATGGTTGAGGGTGATGACCAAGTTGACTCTGACAAGCGATAGGTGCCACACTGCAACATTGCCTTTAGTTAAACCCTGGCGATTTTTATTTTGTAATACTGGTCGCCCTGGTGTAGTGCGGATGTGGCGCTGTAGACACAGATACACTCCAAAACTACGTAGTGTGACTTTGGTCGAACGTTATCTACGGATGAGTATATATGAAGACCAACGGAGTAGCAGCGAAGCGAGCAATTCTATAGCCCGACTTTAACACAGAGTCCATGGAGTTTTTTTCTCGTTCTTCTCCATAGGCACCTAATACGCTTTGGACTGGGCAACTCCTTCTTTTTTGACTGACCGACCCTTTGACAGTTCAATAGTGCCTGTAATTGGTTTAACTGAAATAAACGATATAGCATAACGACTGAACGGTTTTGTTTACTACGGCACAGAGTGCCTTGCGGCCAATAAACTGCTCCTCGGCGCCACTCCGTGGGTCTGCGCTAACCCTTAGTTCGACGCAAACATGTTGCACCAATATTTTGTTGCTACTACGTTTTAGAAAATTAGCTTCGCAACGCAACAATGTGGCTAGAACGGTTGCGAGCACTCTAAATTGTAATCACTTCCTAGCTTTGGTCGTAAAATAAATTGGGTACCTACTAATAAATTGGGTCCCTACTAATAAATTGGGTACCTACAGTTCTCTGTGTAAAAGTAGGTCCTGGATTGTAGCTGGATAATTAAGATTGATTAAACATTTATTTAAAAAAGGTACCCTGCTGCTAGCCAATTCTTCTTAAGTCTCTAGTCTGGACCACAATTATCTCGCTCATTAATCAGTTAGTAGATAATTCATTACAACATTATGTTAGTGATTAAGAAGTAATTTCAAGTCAGTTTTGGAACACCTTTTGTTTTTGTATAGCAATCGGGGCAATCGATGCACTTTTGTTCTCAGTTTTGGGAAACAGCCTTGTTGCTGTAGAACCAAGTATCTACAACCGGAGGGGCAATTCTCGTAATTTTAAGAACGTTCGCAGTCTGATCACAGTTTTAATCGGTCAAAAATACCTCTAATTTCCCTACATTGTTGATAAGTTTTTGACATTGATTGTCGCTGACATGTGATTGCGATTGGATTTTGAAAGTTTTTATTACGAGAATTGGCCTTCAGATTATTGTACCAACAATTTGTAGCACATTTAACGAAGCAGCCTATTCTATAACGAAGAACCACTATACGCAAAATAATAAAACGTCTTGTTTCCTCTGAGGGTTAGGCAGAGGTGTAACCATAGTAGGTATACCCACGTTTCGCCAGCTATATTTTTGTCCTATGTAATAGGGGGCGAGCCTATTGCCATCAATCGGGCATAAATCCAGACTCCGGGCTGCAATTGCTGAAATTCCAGACATAAAAAGTCAATAACACTTTGCCCGATCTGGGAATCGAACACACCTCATGTTCAGCAGTAGCGCTTCCGACCACTAGATTAACGAGGAAGTAAAAGAAAATTGTAGCTCAAGTAATAATTCTCATCTCTTAAGTTGTAATAAATTATTCAATACTGAGTAGAGCTCATTGAAAACAACGAGGAAGCATGTAAGCCAATATTATGTTTTCGTGTTACTTCAAAATAAGGAGGGAGAATTGCTTAAAGTGAGGGAATGCTGAGTTAAAGTAAAGCCTGCCTGTTGAATTTTGTTTCTTTTCTTTTTTACAGGCCGACAAAAAAACTGTTCGGAATCTTTTAAGCTATTGCTGGCTTGATTCATTTCTTGAAGTTGCTTAAGTTAAGAATTGATGGTTTTCTTCGATTGCTGGTTGAGTATCGTTATGTTAATGCGTCGAAAAAATGCTTAGTATTTTTAGTATTTTATTTTTTTATCCTCCTACTGGAACGCCATACAGTAATTTCACCAACGGAGCTAAAAAAAAAACTTGTGCTGCTTTCCATTCATCCTGTCCGCGGTGGACATCGAACGGGCGGCGATGGATCACGCACGATCACGACAAGACACTTCTTCCATATTGCCACATTCTTTGCAAATTTTGACTCAATTAATTTTTCAAAATAAATACATGAATTACTACTAATAGCTACTTACTTTTGTTGTTTCTGGTATAGATTAAATATATTTTCCTTGTAAAATATACACCAACAATACAGTGGAAATATCTCGTGTAATTTCACTACCTAACACTAAAATGTAAGTTCAGTAGTTTGTGCCATGACAGTTGTTTAAAGCCGTGCCGAGTTTGTACGTGTAATAATGTCTTAAAAGATCTACTCACATAATAAACGTTTCATTTCATAAGTAACTACATAATAAATTTTTCTTGAATGCTGTTTTATATGTATATACATCCAGCTTCACAAAGTAGTACACTATCACAGCATAAATAAGAGTGTAGGCACCTAGACAGTACCCAGATCGTCGATTAAGGCATTTATTTCCAACGCATCAAAGCACATTCAAGCCAACGTTTTCGTAATAACGTTGTTTCGGAATGGCTCTGAAACTGTACCAGACCAAAACAGATCTAGAACACCTAAGCTTACCATCTTTGTTCTAAATTAAAATCTCATTAGATTTCAATCTAGAAAAAAGATGGTAAAAAAATATTGCCTAGATATTGTAATGCTTAGGAATATAAAGTGTTATGTCTTCGATAATCATGTCATTTACATAAAACAGATCCGCGTTTGATGATAAGGTACAGCCAAGCATAATCAGGCTATAATGTCCCCACTGCTAGGGCACAGGCCTTCTCTCTGTGAGAGGGAGTGGGCCGTAATCAACCACGCAAGCCCAGTGAGTTGGCGGATGTCTCATGTCTTCGAATTTTCGTTGCTAGAACATGCCGGTTTTCTCACGATTTTTTCCTGCACCGCTTTGAAAGCAGTCGTGATGAAACAATTCACACAAAGTATAGTGCCTGCTTGGGTTCGTACCCACGACCTACAACTCGTAAGTTGCAGTTTTTACTTCGTTAGGCTAGCACAATACTCTCATAGTCAATAAGGAAACTTAAATGATTTTCCTAATATCAATGAGGAAAAACGGATATCCGTAATACACCTGGAAGAAGTTATGTATGTGAAAACTCAGGGGATTATTCATTCGTAAAGGAAAAATATATTTATAGAATACAGCGTAACATAAACGTAAAAAAGTTGTGATTCCTGGGTAAATTGATACAAGATAATTATTATTATCCTTGATATGACATTAGTAGGTAAAGATAAAATTAATGAGGTAAGTTATAATTTGATATAAATAAAAAAACATAATTCTATTTAGGAATATTTTTTTCCTGCTCCAACATGCTCCATTCATTCTTCAGTATGGACGGCTGTATTCATTAGTCATCTTTTGAAAGTATTTATGGTTCGTGTCGCAGTAATGTAAAATAAATTATGTGTGTAAACAGCGCTTCATTGTTGCTATTTTTTGTTATTTTCGACGAAAAAACACTTCTCATTGTTTACAACAGAGCTTTTTCCGCTTCTGTTTACAACAGAGCTATCTGTCTCAAGGTTTTATAAAAGAGCGGTGGACGCCACATAGCGTCCGCAATTTTCCGGCGAACGCCGTCACTAAAATGTTATTTATGAAAGTAACTTGGTGTTTACTTAGAGAGCGTTTTTTTGACACCGCTAAGTCAAACTTCGCTGCCATCATTTTCATGACAGTGGTCACTGCGGCCATTATGTGGCGGTCACGGCTCTTCTAAAACAACGTAGCTTCAGGACCTACAACGCCACTAGGTTACACTTTTATCCCGTGGGAAAATCGAAGTTAACAACGCCATCTTGTTTTGTCAATACACAATCATCATCTGCCTAGCCTTTTCCCAACTATGTGGAGGTCGGCTTCCAGTCTAACCGGATTCAGCTGAATACCAGTATTTTACATGGAGCGACTGCCTATCTGACCTCCACAACCCAGTTGCTGGGTAATACGATACCCTTTGGTAAGACTGGTTGTCAGACTTTCGCGCTTCTGACTACCCGTAATGACTGTCAAAGATCTATGAATGACAGCCGGGACCAACGGCTTAACGTAGTTTCCGAGGCACGGAGGGGTCTCGGCAAGCGTTGCTTAACCTGATCGATCGACCTGTGCGGCTGTTATTATTTAGCTACGGACAGGGGCCTGTGGCTAAATAATAACAGCCGCATTGTGTATTGACAAAGGAGGGCATTTGTCAATACACAATGACAGCGACAAATTTTCAACGGTTTACCATAACGACCCGTCAATGTCATTTAGATGCCAAAAGATTCTTGTGGCACTCTAGTAAACACACGAAGTCATGTTATATCTATTGTGTTTTGTTTCTATAATGACGTCAAAAACCCGGATATATCTCAGACAAGACTTCCTACGCCCAACACGCCTCCTTCCGACAATCTTACACCATGATAAAGACTTAAATTTAAAACGGTAAATGAAACTGAATCGTCAGTCGGTGACGATGAATCGCGTATACTCGGCTCCAGTCGTGAGTTTTTACTTCTACCATGTGCTCATAGGAACAAATCCTCTTTTTAGCCACAAACTAATTTGACATCTAGAACTGGCGCATAGTGTTTAGTTAAAAATATACTCTTAAAATATGATTTCGAAATTTGTGTACCTATATACATAACTTTTTGTCTTTTCTTTTTAAGATTCACATCAATGCTAAAGCCTTTCTTATTTACTTAAAGACTCAGTGTTACTAGCTGGAAACATAGCAGAGCAAATAATTGTGGGAATTAATAATAAAGTGGCAACACACAAGACATGAGGGATGTTCGAGGAAGGGTATAACAACACTGTGTGAAAGAGACGGAAGGACAGACAACATGGGCGACAGATATATGAAAGACGTAATGTGCACGAGAAAATTGTAAAAAGTATAAAGATTTGATTTACAATGATGCCTATATTTGAGGGCTCGTCTGGGGTAAGTGTCTTCACAAGTTATTAGTTGAGAAATGATTAAATTCTGTAATTTTATAAATTTATATTATTAATGTTGACTTGGATGACTACGAGTATTTTAATTTTGGATGACTATTTGATTAAATTCTGTAATTTTATTCATTCATGTTATTAATGTAACGAACGAATAATTACTCGCATATTCTTTTGTTATGATCTTCTAGTGTGTGTTTTTTTTGTTTTTCTTTCTTTCTTTCTTGTAGTGGACATTATTAAATTGATTATTTTAATGTATTTTGTTAACGTAAAATTTTGTTAACTTTGACGAACCTGACTTTAATATTTGTATGTCAACAATGACAAAGCATAGTGCAACACTTACTTATCTATTTAAGACCTTGACATGTATGATTAATGTATATATCGCTCCTTGAATACAAAAGGGCCACAATTAAAAAAAAAATGAAAATCGTTTTATTGCAAAAATTACACCTGAACCGACTATATTTTATAGTGAAAAAAAAACTCCCATCATTTTTGCTTATATTATGGCTACACTGACTTACCGCCATTTTTGCATTAGCTCACTTTGACAGGTAATGTCAGTGCAAAACCGCCATTTTGTTAGTTGCGCCCGGAGATTCAACGCAAACGCACGTCGGTTGCGTGAAAAAGTGCCACAATCCAAAATACGTCTGTGTTGGATTCAAAATTTCAGGTAAGTGTGATTATATTTTACAATACAAAAGTGCCATATTTTGGAAAACGTCCGTTTTGCATTCTAACATTAGTATTTGTAACCATAATATATAATACAAAAGTGCCATATTTTGGAAAACGTCTGTTTTGCATTCTAACATTAGTATTTGTAACCATAATATATAATACAAAAGTGCCATATTTTGGAAAACGTCTGTTTTGCATTCTAACATTAGTATTTGTTATTATATTTCGTAATACAAAATTGCCATATTTGAAATGCGTCCTTTTTGTAATCCATTATTAGTTAAGTATAATTATATTTTATAATACAACAGTAGCATATTTTGAAATACGTCCCTTTTGCATTAAATTATAGTGAAATAAATAATGGGAAGGCCAGAAATATGGCCGTTTTGCATCATAATAATTTTAGTTTTCGTTACAATTTTAAAAATAAAAATTACCATTTTGATGTTAATTTTGTTCTATTCTTATTACTTCAGTGAGGCCACGCATATTACTTCACGAAAATCGATCAACACATTCGAGTATGCAAGTTATTCTTTATGAATACACTTGCTATATCAGATAAAAGCATTCGGACCGTTGTAAAGAAATTTTCTGGATCAATTACTGGAATTCAAATGCAAGATAACCGAGGAAAACATGGCAATCAATTTAAATTGGATGCTGCTTTGAAGGATAGGGCAAAGGAACACATTAACTCCATACCCAGGATTGAGAGCCACTACTGTCGCGCTCGCTCTAAGCGTGAGTATATTGAAGGAAGCCGATCTATTGCTACTTTGCACCGTGATTACGTCGATGAATGTAAAGCTGAAGGTAAAGGTTATCTTTCTTATAAACTGTACTATAATATCTTCGTGAATGACTTCAACATTTCTTTTTGGAAACCGAAAAAAGACCAGTGTGAAGACTGCACAGCTTTCGCAAATGTTGAAGATAAAACGCTTTTACAAATACAATATGATCTGCATTTGAAAGAAAAAAATTTAGCCAGAGCTCAAAAGGAAAATGATAAAAAAAATATAAGCGATAATTTTATAGTATGTGTATATGACTTACAGGCTGTGATGCCTTGTCCGCAAGGCGAAGTCTCTAGTTTTTACTATATTTCAAAATTGAATATGCTGAATTTTACTGTTACTGAACTGGGTTCAAATAATACGACCTGCTACGTTTGGCATGAAGGTGCAGGAGCTCGTGGTGCTAACGAAATAGGATCGTGTGTGCTCGCGTATTTGAAAAATTTGAATGAGAAAGCTTCTGACAATTTTGACGTAGTATTTTACAGCGACAACTGTTGTGGCCAACATAAAAATAAATTTATGTTAGCAACGTACCAATACGCCATAAATGAGTTATCGAAGTTGAGGAGTGTTACTCATAATTTTTTAATAAAAGGGCACACTCAAAATGAAGGAGATGCTGCTCACTCTCTAATTCAACGCAACATTTCGAATGCTTTAAAATCTTCTCCCATTTATGTGCCGGATCAGTACATAACCCTTATTAAAACTGCAAAGAAGAAAGGAAGACCCTTCGTTGTTCACGAACTTACGCATGAGAGTTTTTTAGATTTAAAATCTCTGGCTGTCGGCAATTACACTACTACAGAAGATGGACAAAAAGTCAAATGGGCTGATATAAAAACTATTAAAGTCCATCGAGATTATGAGAACAAATTTTTCTTCAAGACTTCATACGAAACTGAAGAGTTTACCTCGGTAGCCACGCTGACAAAAAGAAGGTCTGCTAATCCTATAGTGCCAAAAAAACTGTACAAACAAAAACTTAAAATAACTGAAACTAAAAAACAGGGTATTCTTAAACTTATTGAGAAAAATATCATTCCTAAGTATTACCAAAGCTTTTACGAAAATTTGTAATTTTATTATTAGATACCTATAATAATTGTGATAATATTTAGAATAGTTAATTTTAAAAGTTCCTTTTGATAATAAAGACTTATAAATTTCATACAAACATTTACATAACAATAATAAATAACGATTATAATTTGTAACTTAAAATAGTTTACGTAAAAAGTGCCTTAAAGTGTTTATAACTGTGATTTTG
Organism: Apamea monoglypha; assembly: GCA_911387795.2. Taxonomy (NCBI): domain Eukaryota; kingdom Metazoa; phylum Arthropoda; class Insecta; order Lepidoptera; family Noctuidae; genus Apamea; species Apamea monoglypha. The sequence continues at coordinate 5,486,818 of OU426920.1, forward strand.
TAAGACTACTTAGATTGTTATTGTGCAATAGTATTATTACATATAAGCTATAATATTTTGCTACTGAATTATGTGGCTTTAGAACTGATCTTGTATTTTGTTTTGTTTAAATTATTAATGTTAAAGAGAGACAAATTAGTGTCGTCACTTGATTATTTTTTGAGTTATTTAGAGAATTTATTAATGAATATGGTTATTTTATGTATATTTTGATAATGATTATTACAGTTTTATCTCTTGTTTTTTCTATAATTCTTACAAATATAATTGTTTTAGAGAGATGTTTAATTTTGCTGAATAATAGTTACGTACAAAGTTGATCTCAATTATATTACTTAATAATAAGTTAAGATTTTTTAGTTTAGATTTTTTAATACAATGTTCTCCTGGTGTCCATTCACTTATGTTTTTACCTAGTAATAAGATTAAACTTTTTGATACGGTTTTTTACCAAAAAGGTACAATAAACCATTTTTATTTGTAAAACTGTGTTTAATTTTTGACATATTTTTTATTATATTGGTTCAAATTTTGAATGCAAAAGGGACTTTTATGCTTTTTTTTCTTAATAGGTAACATCTATTACAAAGTTTATATTGTAGATAGATAGAGCTAATAAATACGCATCTAATGATATATTAACATCTTATGTTTAATTAATAAATATATGAAATATTATAAAAAAACAGTTTCAAAAATTTGTTTTGGCTGTCCTGTAAAATTTATGGATTTCGATTTGTGTCCCTTTTGTATTCAAGGAGCGATATGTTCTTCACCTATGTTTCACAAATAAATAATTCTGATTCTGATTCTGATTCTGATTCTGGGATCGAAAAGTAAAAAGCAGGCGAAAGTGAAATATTTTCCGTCGAAAAAAGACGAAAGACATGTGGTAGAGGTTTGAAGAAAAAACAAGAGATGGACAGAGAAAAATTTCACGACTGCATCGCCGCATTGACGACGCCGACAAAGTCGCGGCAAGCTGAAGCTGCAGCAACATTGAATTCCACTTCAATGAGCGCGAAGTTACTGCCCAAATGCAGCGGGTAAGACAGCACGTATCCGATGACGCATTGGGTGGAAGACGTCGAGAGCAGCGCCGTGATCCACGGATCGTCACCTCTCCAGCAGCTACTGGTAGCACAACGGGCGCCTACAGGCATAGTAGGGCTATGGCTACGAGCGGAGTGACCGTACGCACGGCTACACATCAAGCTATACATAACCAGTATAAGCTGACTTCTGATTGTACGAAAAACCTATACAGTGCGAGGTCAGCTAAAAGTGGAAATTTATAGCTTGATGTGTAGCCGTGTGTACAAGTGGTGGAATGATTTAAAAACAGCCATAAGTAAAGAATTTCCGGACTCAGTAGACTTAAAAGCAATCTATGAGATGATGAGCAACCTAAAAAAATAAAAGAAAGAATTTTGCATGGATTTCTTATTCATCCCCACATAATTATAATAATAAATTATACAGTTTCACCAACCATAGTAGTAATTACAAGAGACTAACAGGCCTATATTTATTTGCCTTTGACCAATTCCAAGTGACTCGTTAAAGCTTAATATTAAATTACCTTATTCAGAAATCTGAACTTGATTTCAGGAGTTCCAGAAAAGCAAAATTCTACCTAATACTCTGGGGTAGCTATTTTTTTTCGGGGATGAGTCATTATTTTGTCCTTTGCTTGGAGACCTTTTTAGCTAAGTTTGCCTTTGCGAATTTACCTTGGAGTTGGTCGAAGTTAATTTTATGATGTTTTGCTGGATCTATCAAACCATTACTGTGACTTTAAAAGAGACTGTGATCTCTGAGTTTGTTTCGGCCTTTCTTCTCAGACTAGTCAGATAGGAAACACCTGCCTCATCTAGTTTTAAAATATGATTGACTTGTAAAAGTGTTTGTACAAACCTACTAAAAAAAAATCATTAACAACACTAGACTTTTTTGTTTCGAACCAAACTCTGATTTTTATTTAGGTAGACCAAAATTTCAGCTGCGGTCAATACATTCATGTAATGTTGACAAAAAAGGTCGATAGAATAGAATAGAATAGAATACTCTTTGTTTCTTTTTTTATCTTTACTCTTTTTTTTTTCTCGATAGCCGTTGTCATTTTAGTCTAGCAAATAAAAAATCAGTCTAGATATGCTCTTATAATCATTTCCATTTTTATAGCAAAAACTTGCATACACCTGTACGTGTAATCTTGTGACTACTTCAATTTAATTATGCTCTTTCTTCTTTGTCTATTAAAAAAAAAGTCCTCCAGACCGTATTTCGGCCACGGCGGCCAATCTCAACGGAGACTAACCTTCGTCGCGGAGGATATTATAGTGCACAAGTGTGCGCGCAGACACAGGACAGGGGCACTCTCTCTTCCCTCACTCTCATAGTCCGATGCGACCACAGAACAGATAAAATCTGTTCTGTGGATGCGACGGCAATCTGACACGACCGGAGAGAGTACAGGTGCAGTATCAACGGCTTAACGTGCTTTCCGGGGCACGGAGGTATCATACCGCGAACTTCCAAACTCCGGGCTGTTACTAAGAAATATATCTGTCTATTAGAACCTTAATGATATGCCTATTTATCCTTTATTAAAAATAACCAGGTTTTTAATAATTAATTACAATCTAGCCAAAAAGGCTAATAAGCAATTTAAATGTAACTTAATATTTTACGTGATAATTATTTTAAACTTAGAATAGTGTCACAAGTCCGTTCCACTTTCTTAGAGTATGTTATGATGATTTAAGCACTATGTTCATATGTGTGTCATTATCACTACTATTTCTACACTTTTTACACTACACTAACTCTAAAGATTTGGTTTGTTTTAGTCTTCGCGCTATATTTGTCTGGTCTAACAGCTGGATTGCCACGATATTCACATGTCGGTGGAGTCGATTCATGGGCCTCAGCAAATTTTTTGGATTATGTTGTTGATGGGTTCCATTTTTAGTCACGATGGAGGTCGTCATTTCTTATATACCAGGGCGCATTATCAATACTCCTGAGTACTTTATTCTGGACTGTTTATATAATTTTGATGTTGGTTGGTTTAGTACAGCCCCATAGTTGGATGCCATATGTCAATATTGGCATAAGGATATCTTTATATAATAAAACTTTATTATGTATCGATAGGCAGGAATCCCGTCCAATTAACATGTTTTAAAACGCATATCTAGTTCCTGTCTTTTCTTTTTGACGTACAGTTTCCAGCGCAGTTTCGCGTCGAGCGTTATGCCAAGGTATTTGGCTGTATTTGCGTATGGCACTTGTTGGCCATTTATAAAGATTGCATGATAATCACAATTCCTGTTGCTGAAATCAATGTGAAGTGACTTGGATTCATTCAATTTGATTCTCCATTTTTGAACCCAGTCATGAACTTTATTTACAGTGATTTGTACATTTTTTATTGCTTCCGTGTAGCATGACCCTACAGCCATAATGGCAGTGTCGTCCGCAAAGGTTGCAATAGTATTATTATCCAGTTCTGGTATATCATACGTGTACAACAGGTAGAGGACTGGCCCCAGCAAACTACCTTGAGGCACGCCAACTTTAATCATTTTTAGCTCAGAAAAAGCATCCTCGTGTCTTACTCGAAACATCCTATATGTGATGTATGATTGCAAGAAATCAGCAAAATCTTGGAGTAGCTTTTATATCAAACCCTTATGCCAAACTCTATCAAAAGCGTGTGCTACATCTAAGAATACTGTGGAGCAGACTTTTCTATGTTCAAGCTTTCTCTCAATGAGGTTGATTCTATGTACTCGGTCAATTGTTGAGTATTTCTCTCTGAAACCAAACTGATGGTCAGGGATCAATTTTCTTTCGTTTGTAATGGGTTTTAGGCGTTTTAAAAACATTTTTTCAAACAGTTTTGATAGTATAGGCAATAGGGAAATGGGCCTGTATGATGATGCTTCGTGGGGTGGTTTACCTATTCTGCCGACAACACCGTTTATGTAAAAGCAAAACTAAATCGCATAATCTATCTAGCCTAACAAGATCTCTCCAAAATTAGCAATTCGCTTGAATTCGTCACAATTTAAACAACAAACATTTTACTAAAATACAAATCTACGCTGAGAATCCAACACATTTTAGTACGTTTTTGGCTGAGCAAAACAAAAGTGAGCTGTAAATCAGTGACGTCATAATTTCAGTGACGCGGGCTTGCCTTCCGGCAGAGCACCTGAGCCGTTACTGTGCCGGATTTCGTTTTATGTGGATGAACATTTGTCTCCGTATTGTAAGGTTCTATGTATGAAGGAATTTTAGAAAAATAATAGATGTAATTGTAAACCAGATTTGTTCTTTTTTTTTTTTGCAAAACAACTTCCAGCTCTTTACTTTGTTACCATAGCGGGTAGAACCTGGATGAGGCTGGCACTGGGGCAGTAGGATTAGCACATGAAAATAGAGGTCTATATGCTCAGCAGTGGGTGAAGTCGGGTTGTGGATGATGATGATGATAAAGCTTTTTACAGGCCACTCTTGCTGCTTACTTCTTCAGGTCATCGGTATCGGTACTGCATTGGAGAACTTTTATGTACTGTTTGCTGATGCGTGTGTATTCGTAGTGCATTTGTAAGGAACAGCTGTCTTGCCAACTGTCATCACGCTGTTCCGTATAGCGCAATATTAAGAAGCTGTAACATGAAAACCTCTCTTTTATAAGTATAGTGCAGAAGTTCCCGAGATTCAAAAACAAAAGAACGTAACATTCTTAAAAAAATACGTGCACACTGCATAGCATTTTAACCAAAAATTCAATGAAATATACACAGTTAAATCCACGAGCTCTCTCCACATCTGAATAGCTAATATAAAGTTTTTAATTATACTAAGCCCGAGTTCGCCTAAATTAAACTAATGTAGGTAAGTACGTGATTTAATTCACTATTTTGTGAAGCACGAATGAAAAGGTTACTTACACACCTGAATTAATTAATTAGGAATGATGGTATGTAATAACAGCCGCACGGTTAGATCGAAGGTTAAGTTACGCTTGCCGCGCTCGGCCCACGGACAGTTGTGCTGCTGGGGAGTTTGTTGTGCCACTTCTTCTTCCCAGCGATAGCACTTTTTTGGGGGACTGTCTTTTGTAATTTTGACGTTCGAAAAGTGCTGATTCTCAGCATAATTTGAATAAAGGACTTTTGATTTTGGTTCGTGGATGGGTGAGGAGAGAGAGACTCCGCCGTGCCTCGGTACGCACCTTAATCCGTTGGTCCCGGCTGTGGTGTGTTGGTGTGGATGTTTGACAGTCGTTACGGGTACGACAGTCAAAGATCCACGAATGAGACTGTCAGAAGCCTGAAAGTCTGCCAACCAGTATTACAAAGGGGTTTTCTATTATCCAGTAACTGGGTTGTGGGGGTCAGATAGGCAGTTGTTCCATGTAAAATACTGGTACTCAGCTGCATCCGGTTAGACTGGAAGTCGACCCCAACATGGTTGGGAAAAGGCTAGGAAGATGATATCTAGTATGTAAAAGCTAGTATCATGTTCATTATAATGTATCTATCCCGTATGATAATTATGGTAAAGAAAAGGCCCTTCTTAGCCCACGTTCGCGCGAACGTAAAAATATCGCGGCGAGATTTTATCGCGCACTGGATTTTCAACCCTCAGTGTTGAGTAGAGCATTGAGAATCGAACAGAGCGCATCCCAGCGCGTCAAAAAAACACACCGTAGGATTATTAACTCTCGGCGCTAAACAGTGCGAAGAAAATCCAATGGGCGAAAAAAAATCGGCGTGGGAAATACACCCGTCCTAGCCTGGGCTTAAAACAAGGCGACGAGGGTTACGTCAAAAGTAAATGCTACAGCATCCTCCTGGTGGCTCATTAGCCAACAGGAGGACGCTGCTGCTTTTACGCAGTAGGATACAGCAGTTTATTTTTGTTATATACTACCTAATCTAAATGTTTAATACACATAAACCTCCGGAATAAATTATCTAAATAATGGTGAGAACCCCATCAAGATCCATTGTATAGTTATGAAAAACATCGTGGTCACACAGACTCGAAAAGTGACTTTAATTCATAATAGGTTCGGGGGTTAATGACGTCATCGGCCCTCTCAAGGCAGAAGAGGGGGTAAAGCTGGAGTGTATGTTACAGATTATAGTGCACTCTTTTCCTTTATTTAACTAAGGGCTGATTTTTCAATCGACTTATAATTTTTTTTCGTCGAATAAAATTGTTGTTTTATGAAAGTTTTTGTATGAAATAATTGTCAAAAATTCAAAATTATTCCTCGGATAAAATTATCTGGCGTTGGGAAAATCAGCCCTTAATAAAGTTGTCACTAATTTGGCCTACTTCCTTTGGCCGTCTTGGCCTGGCATGATATAAAAGAGAAGGGTGTGAATGATAGCGTGACGGTTGTCAGGGGAAAATGGAAGAAGAAAACATGTTGCGCCGACCCCAAGTAACATGGTACAAGGGCAGGCAGATGATGACGATGCATTTGGCTTACTTTCAAAACTTTACTTGGTTATCCTAAAAACGCGATATGAGGTCTTGAAGTTTGTATGAGAGAGTCGGAAATCCACGCCGATGAAGTCGTGACAAAGCTCAAGTACAGACGCCAGCACATCAAGCTACCCGAAAATGTCAAATTTTCCCAATCAACCTTGAACCTAATGCTTTAGTGGTAAAGTAGAAATTCTTTTAAAGTTATTTGACAGATTGTAGTAGCTTGATGTGCTGGCTGGCGTCTGTACAGTAAAAAAGTAGTGTACAAAGATATAAGTAATATTATGCAAAACTTGATACTGCAGTTATTTTCCCTGATTAGCATGCTGCATCGGATAAATGAGATTTAGTAGCGTATGACGTTATTTGTATGCACAACTCATGTTGATACTTGACATTTTGTATAACAAGATTTCAGCTCAACATACGAGTACTTAGAAAAACTTTTTAGTTCGAAGAAAAAGAGCCTTATTAAAATATTTACTGGTATTTTTGTTATATTGTTCAATCTTGTGGTTGAACTTAAATCTTTTGAGCTTTTTGAATATAGCAATTTTATAATATTATTTGAACGAGGATCTGAAATCTTTTTGAAAATCTCCAACATCAAAATTTTAATTGTATAGGCTAAACTATTATTTTGGAATTTCGTTAGATTAAATTAACTTTATAATATAGTCTTAGGTTGTCTTTGAAATATCGCTTTTAGCGATAAGACCGCCCATTGTGTGACCCCTTGTAAAATTTCTACATTTATATCTGTAATATTTATGGTAAGTGATGTATAAAGAGTATTCTATTCTATTCTATAGTCTTTGGTACTCATACTTATATTAATCCAATTTATGTACACTTCGTTACTGAAAATGTTGCTTATTTTATAAAGTAATTAGTTGATTTCACACGAATAAAATAAATCAATTTCCTACTTACCTAACAAATGAACATACAAGTCTATTAACCAACATACCTACATCTAATAAATACGTAGCTACATAAATAATGACGCATTGTCTTTGAGACTTACCTACATGTAATTATCAAGTGTTCTCATAACATTAGGTTCACGGTAACGTTACGCGTTTTATCTCGTGTTTGAGCGTACCGCCGCGCCGTACCGCGTACCGATTCACATAAATCATTAGGGTGCCTCCCATGACTACGGAGTGCGTGATAAAATACAGACATACATACTCGTAAGTTACGTGTGACGGGTTAGAGTACCTAGCGATTTTCTGCTATTACAGAAGTTGTGTTGACTGACAGACGCTTTCGTGTCGACTTAAAAGAATATATATAAAAATACAGGAAATATTTTACTGATCCTCTTAAAACTTGTTGATAGTCTAATGATGAACGCTTCTTTTTTTATTAATGACCCTTTAAAAAATTTTGGGTTTCTTATGATGCACACTTTTTTTATTTTAACCTCTTTTTAACTGGCTGATCGCTTTTCACAGAAGGTTACGCTGTTACTAAGTTAGGGTACCCCAACGATTAGGTTAGAACTATGACCCACAACGCGCGAGCCGAGCGAGCGAGCAAAGCGAGCGGTGCCGCGGCAGATTTACTAAACAAAATCATGTCTAAAATTCTTACACAATATATCACGCTTGTATTCTCCGAATGGGTAGTTCAGAAGTAGCCAGTTATGTCTATATGTAAGACAAACCAACTAATTCGTACTAGTCGTACTAGGTCCGGCCAGGGGTAGGGTACCCCGGGCCGGACCTAGTACGAATTAATACGTCAACTTGAACTAAAACTGAGTGAATTTGATTGTAGCTCTGCTGTGTCTGCTCTGCTGTGATACTGTGTTGCTCAGGCACATAGTATGATCGTGTCATTGAATTATATTCTCATATATGCGCTAAATGTCTGATATATATCTTGCTATGTGGCCACTGCGAGAAATAATTACGAGTGACAGCTGTCATTTTGATAAAGGGGAGGTTTAATGTTACAAATGCGATTTGATTATATCATAAACTTTCCTAATTATATTTTTATTTGAGATAAAATCTGATAAGCACAGTTTATTCGATTACGTTAAATTAGTTTGCTCTGTAGAAGTCTGTTGAAAAAACCGACCAACACGAAAGGTTCCGTACCAATAAATATAAAAAAAATAATACTTAATTAAAAAAAAGAAGTTTCTTGTACAACCCCTTTCATTTCCAGAGGACACGGTGGAGCACACGGTGGAGGTCTGCCCCGCTTGGGCGGAGCACCGCCGTGTCCTCGTAGAGGCGATCGGCAGCGGCGGCGGCCTCTCGCGCCCGGCTCTGGTGCAAGCCATGGTCCGGAGCGAGAGGGAGTGGGAGGCAGTCGCCTCCTTCTGCAAAGCAGTCATGCTAGCGAAGGAGGTGGCGGGACGGATGAGGGAGAGAGCCTCCCGTCCCAGCCGCCGCGGGAGACGCCCCGGGCGTCGGGAGTCGATTGAAGACTACCGGCCACCGTAGGCGCGGGCCTGCGGGCGGAGAGCAATGGGTAGCTCACCGCCCGATCAGGACCAGGCCCGTGCCGGACGGCGCGTAAGTGTTCCACGCGCGCCTCAAAGAGATGTCAGTATAACGAGGGGCCCCTCAGGGCCGAAGCCTGCCGGGTCAGCGGGATTGTCCGAAAGGGTTACCGCTACCCCGGAACATAAAGGGCGAAGGAAGGAACATGGGTGGGTTTTAGTCAGTAAGAGTCTGACACTCCCTTCCGCTCCACCCAGAGCGGGAGGGGTCATTTGATGATATCCCATCCCGAAAAAAAAAAAAAAAAAACCCCTTTCATTTTTCACTTAATTTTATTTTTATTAATTCTTGTTATAGCGGCCATAGTAATAAAATTTCAAGTGTCTATTACTGTTATTGTAAGAGGGCCCGTTGACAGGCACCTTCTGGGTACGGAACCCAAAAATGTATATTTTTGGTCAAATTACAAACCAAAATATATTTAACAGAAATCCCAGCTTTTAAAATTGAAACTGAAAATAAACTAACCTCAGGCCACGGACTAATAAATACTATCTACAAAATGCTACATACGTACTGGTATCATTTTATATCACAAAACTATAAAGTAGCCCGACAAATCGATTCCAAGTTTGTCTTTTCCTAAGAACTTCTGCCTCGTAGAGATACAGACTTCCACGCAATCAATGCGATGGTTAAAAAACTACACTCTACTTTAAACCTTGTTACAAGTATCTAAGCGTCATAATTGCTTGTGTTATTCTTGGATTACATGTAGAATGTAGGTAAATTAAACTGGAAATTAATTGTTTTGTAAGCAAATATAACTACACTAAAATAACATGACGGCAGGGTTGGCACAGTGGTTAAGCGATTAACTGATGCGCTGCGTGTCGCGGGTTCGATTCCCGCACGGAACAAATATTTGTATGACCTACAAGTAGTTGTTCCGGGTCTGGCTGTTTGTGTATGAGAGTTTAAATGTTTGTAAACGCACCCACGATACAGGAGTAATTCCTAGTGTGGGGCAAAGTTTTTATAAAAAAAAAAAACAAAAACAAATATTTGTATAATTGTTTGGGATATGTTTGTTAAATTTCAAAGATATTTATTGTTGTAAGTTGCGTTTAGTAAGTTTTGAGTTGTTAGTTTTAGACTTGAATATTGAGTCTAACGATATAATAAAAAGGGTTAAATGCGGGTTCGGCGAAAGATCAGAATTTAAAATAGAAATAGTTCTTGACGTTCCTATTGTAGCTTTAAAATAACTTAAGTTTTGTTTGCTTCACTTTGCCATTCAGACGTTGAATACTTAATCCTATTTTTAAAAATGGTTATATTCCTTTTGTTGCTAAGTTTAGAAAACTGACTTGAGATCGCAGGTTCTATGAACTTTGTCCATTCTCCATTAAAAACTCTTTAATAAAAATTATAGATATTTCAGTTGTTTATCTATTCAACGATTTGATTTTGTATGCCTCTACTGAATTTATTTATGTACACACAGTAAAACAATGTACAAAGGTATCTACTGCTTATTTCTTAAGAAATTTCTTTCAGCGAAAGGAGAAATATAAAATAAATGTAGACAATGATATGTGAGAACAAGATGAAAAGAATATGATTTGTGACGTCTTAATATAAAATGTTGTAATGCCAAACACACTTACACTTATAATGCGAAAAATTTACATATACTTAAATAAATACATAATAAACAAAAAAAAAACAAGCAAAAAAATCAAACAAACAAATAAAAACATACAACAACAACAACACAACATACAACACAACAACAACATACAACATCTATAAACAAATAAAAAATATAACGTTTAATGAAATTAAAATATTTCCATAAAACGAAAACGCGAAACTGTATAGGTATGTGTGGTAAATTAATGTCGCCATTAAAGTGCCACGCTTGCGATGTGTATTTAAATAAATAAAAATAATGTCAAAATTACAAAAACGAAAATAGTGTAAAAAGAGTGGTGTAGTGTTTAAATAGTGTCGAAATAATGTCATGTAAAATAAAGTGTGTGTGTGTAATAATGTTTACCGCAAACAAACATCGTTTCTTTCTTTCTTCTTTTTAATTATAGTATAATTTATAGCAGGTATAAAAACACCGGTTTTTTATTTATTGGATAAAATGAAATTATGGATAGGGACGCAATTGAGGATCTCATCAACATTCTTCAAAAACCTTGACCAAAATTGGAAGACATTTTCCTTTTATGGTATATCTGAGGAGCCAATAAGAAAACATTTTTGCCAAATATCTCAACGATTGTGGGAAAGCATTTTCCACGAAAATCTGAATAATTTTATTTAATAACTGTGATGACCGGCCTCGTGCTTGAAAATGAAGGAGGACTTTTAAATGTTATTAGATTATATATATACAGAATTGTGTGGAAAAGGGGGAGAGGGAGGCATTTGCCCTGTAGTGGACCAATACAGGCTAGTTAGATTCTAGTTCTGTCCCCGCCTTCACCTACGTGCCACCGGGACCAAAAAGTAGCCTATGCCCAGGCCCCCAGGATGCGATCTACGTATCTCCTTGCATGAAATTTAATCGAAATTCATTGAGTGGTTTGGCGTGAAAAGGTAAATTGAAATTGACAATATATATTTCAGACGATGCACACAGTAATTGGTTCTAGCCTTTTTCCCAACTAAGTTGGGGTCGGCTTCCAGTCTCACCGGATGCAGCTGATACCAGTATTTTACATGAAGTGACTGCCTATCTGACCTCCACAACCCAGTTACTGGGTAATACGATACCCCTTGGTTAGACTGGCTGTCAGACTTTCGGGGTTCTGACTACCCGTATCGACTGTCAAACATCTACGAATGACAACCGGGATGGGCTTAACGTGCTTGCCGAGGCACGGAGGGGTCTTGATATGTAAAGATGGTCACCCATCCACGGACCATCCGCGGCACCTGATCGATCTTCGAAAAATGTGTCTACCCGACAACTTAAATAACGCAATGATATTGTTGAACTGTTAAAATGAAAGCCATTACTACTGTTAGTGTATTACGCAATTACCCCGCAGCTCAAGGTGTTACAACCGACACGCGGCCTACTGTACATCTAATTTTATTGTACAGACGCCAGCACATCAAGCTACTACAATCTGTCAAATATCTTTAATAGATTTTCAACTTTATCTATAAATCATTAAGGTACAAGGTTGATTGGAAAAATTTGACAGTATCGGGTAGTTTGACCTGCTGGCGTCTGTACATAAAAGTAAATGGCCATACGCTAAAACTAAAAAAAAGTTTGAGAACCCTTCACATTATTTTATTTTTACCAAATTATATTTGACGAATTTGCTATAAATAAAAACATGACCTTTACATTAATCATTTATTTTTGAGTAAAGTGGCTGTTATACGAGTATATTTCAGTACTGCTAAAGAATTCATGACGCGACGTCTTCACCTACTCGTAAGCCTGCTGGAATTGTGCGACATTCGACAGTTGTTTTAGGCTTTCAATAAACAAAACTTGACAGGTAGTAGGCGTGAACGACATTTCCCACTTAACTTAGTATTTTTTTTTTATAAAAGAGTAAGATTTATTTTATTTATTTATTAAAACTTTATGTACGGGAAAAAATACTGTAAAGAAAAGACGAATCTTATGCCTGAAGCATTTTTATACCAGTCAACCTTAGGGTGATGCAGATACAAAACATGGCAGGTGCAACTTAAAGGATGGATAGCTGAAAAAATAATAAATACTAATACATACATGAGGGGGCTTGAGGCTAAGTAATAATGGCCGCACGGATCGATTGATCAGGTTAAGCTACGCTTACCGGTGTTGATCCGTGGATGTGTGGGTGACCATCTTTACATACCAAGACCCCTCTGTGCCTCGAAAAGCACGTAAAGCCGTTGGCCCCGGCTTTCATTCGTGGTTCTTTGGCAGTCGTTACGGGTTGTCAGAAGCCCTAAAGTGATAACCAGTCTTACCAGGGGGTATCGTATTACCCAGTAATCGGGTCGTGGAGGTCAGATAGGCAGTCGCTCCTTGTAAAATACTGGTACACAGCTGCATCTGGTTAGACTGGAAGCCAACCCCAACATAGTTGGCAAAAGGCTAGGTAGATGATGACATAGATACATATATATAACGAAAATAAATATTATCAAGAATAATAACGATACAAAGAAAAAAAAAAAACAAAGAAAAAACGAATCCAGCAATTCAGCGGTGGAATAATTCGAATATGTTCACATGCTTTCATTTTAAAAGTTAACCGACTGTTTGCCATCCTGATGTTCAGAGGGAGCGTATTCCAAAGAAAGATTTGTCTTGTTTTGTAGGCCGTGTTTTTTCCACTCATATGAGTGGAAAAAACACGGCCTAAACCTCATATGAGGTTTCGATACATTTAGGCAGTAACGACTTCTATAGCTTTAGGATTAAGGTAAGAATGTTTATGATAATAAAAATCCACCATTTATTTTTTAGCTTTCATGTCTAACGGCTACAAGGAATGGCGATGACACACGGGCGTTGTGCGTTGCGTCGGCACTGCAACGCCTGAGCGGTGACGTCATCGCAGCGCTCGTGTGGTACTCACTGCGCTGCGACGACGCAATGCATTGGCAATACCCATGTAGCATCACTCTAAGGTTTAAAAAAGTGTTTAGTTTCAGAGGTTCCTCTTGTACTCTTAATATTCTTAAGATAGTGAGACCAGAAGTAAACCACATCGAAATACATGAAACTTTGAATTATTCCTCTAGTCACTGTACATAGAAACTTCAGAAAGTCAATCATAATCCGACCAATAAATGATAAATAATGTTTTAATCTATATGTTGGTACAAACACACATCAAAAAATATTTAAAAAAATCTATATGAGAACGGCGTTCTATCCCGCTACTCTGAGAAGAAATACCGTAACAAATCCAGAGGTCAGTCTCCTTTAAAGTCCAGACATTATCTTGTTCAAATCAAAACAGACAAACAAGACGTAATTAATTTGTCAAACAGTATCTCTCAACAATACGTGGTTAGTTGCGAAACTACTGATGTACTGATTCGTACATCTCATTCCCCGCTGAATACAACACAATGGGATATCATCAGAGGTGATTATATGATCGAACCGTATTATGTACCGCATTCAAACATACATAATACAGGATTTCGGTAAGCAGCTCTTGGATTATTGCTTTCATCAATTAATATTGTTTCAAAGTAGGTAGGTAATGCGATTATTAATTCAATGCTGAAACATCTTATTAGGTTCCGAGTTTATCTTGAACATTATTGACATCGGTGAAAGAAAACATTGTGAGGAAGTCTGTAGTGCGATTCTGTAACCAGCTCACCGTGAAAACTTCGGTGAAGTGAGCGTGGAGTGAGCTGTCATTCCAACTAATGCTAGGGATTGACACTATTGACATCTCACATCAAGCTCACTTCACTTGAGTTTTCACGGTGAGATTTTTATAGAATCGACCGGCTGGACTTATAGTTAACTAGCTGCGCCCCGCGGTTTCACCTGCATAAGTTTCGCGTGGGAATATCGGGATAAAAAGTATTATATGTGTATAGTAAGTATAAGTATCACAATAGAGAAAAAAGTGGGACAACGTTCAAATTTTTATCACGAAACCTGTAAAACTTTCTATTGTGATCTTTCCATTGTCATTGCGAACTACCAAATATTATTACCGTAATAAACTATCTAGAATCTAGATAGTATTATATATATATGATATTCTAGATCAATATTTGAAGAACAGAGTTATGTATACGAACGCACGGGTCGATCGATCAGGTTAAGCTACGCTTGCCGCGGTTGGTCCTTGGACGGGTTACCATCTTTACATACCAAGACCCCTTCGTGCCTGGGCAGCGGGATTGTCCGAAAGGGTTACCGCTACCCCGGAACATAAAGGGCGAAGGAAGGAACATGGGTGGGTTTTAGTCAGTAAGAGTCTGACACTCCCTTCCGCTCCACCCAGAGCGGGAGGGGTCATTTGATGATTTCCCATCCCAAAAAAAAAAAAAAAAAAAAAAAGACCCCTTCGTGCCTCGGAAAGAACGTTAAGCTGTTGGTCCCGGCTGTCTTTCTTGGATCTTTGATAGTCGTTACGGGTCGCCCGAAGCCCGAAAGTCTGACAACCAGTCTTACCAAGGGGTATCTTATTACCCAGTAACTGGGTTATGGCGGTCAGATAGGTAGCCATATACAGTGTTAACTTATTTAAAAACCAATTGAGGACCTATTTATTGGGAAATGGCTATTACAGTATCATTGAATTCCTAGATGACATATGACATTGTAACTTATGATGATTTTATGACAATTTTATTATTTATGATCTACGAGTATTGTACTAGAATTCATAATTGACCGTTATTGTTTTTATTTACTTTTCTAAATGTATTTAATTAATTTTATTTTAATCGCAATCGTAGTGTGTTGTATCTAATGTTATTTTTTAATTTTTCAACACAATGTATCTATATTGTTATGAAATAAATTACTTATGACTTATGACTTATTTATGACTTAGTCGCTCCATGTAAAATGCTGGTATTCAGTTGCATCCGGTTAGACTGGAAGCCGACCCCAACATAGTTGGGAAAAGGCTAGACAGATAATATAATAGTTATATACTTATGACTTGTGTTTTATTAGACACAATGAAAACCCTATCACATGAAAGCCAATTATAACAATCCACTTTATATACAGAACTGCACGAGTAAGTCTGCCCTCAAAGTCCCAACTAACACTCCAGCATTAAATAGTTGCATTCCTCATTTGGCATTATCTCAGACAAGTCATAACAGTAGAGTTGCAAGGCGGGCGACGTTTTTCATATCTGTGCAAATTTAACTTGTTACACTGAGAAATGTGAAATGCAAATTGTAGAATTGCTCTTTGTGACAGGGCTTGCTTTGCACTGGGCGATTTTAATTTTTTGGGTGTCTTTGGAAATATCAAAATCTTATAACTAGGACCAGCAGTGACTACGTTATCAATATCTATACATACATATATATAATCACATAATCAGCCTATAATGTTCCCACTGCTGGGACACAGGCCTCCTCTCTGTGAGAGGGAGTGGTCCGTAATACACCACGCGGGCCCAGTGCGGGTTGGTCTATACATATAATAATTAGTAAATAAAAATTACATGTGTGTTGTTGTCACATGTCCGTACACGCTAATCTCTGAAACCTCATTGACTGAAATTTCATTGAAAACGATTGGGTAATCGTTTCGGATGGCCTGGATGAGACTCGCACAGGCCAGGGAAGTATGGAACAAAAGGGAGCAGACCTATTACTCTGCAGTGGGGGCAACGGTGCTGCCAATGATGATGACCTTGACAGCGAAAATAAACTGTATTTTTTTTGGTTACAGTCCAAAGTCTCATATCAAATATTTTATAGTAAAGTTACCAAAAAATCTCACTGTGCCTTCATTCACTTAGCTAATATTTCATCATCATTAAAATTCTCATAACTCTGGCTTTAATTTCTAAAAAGTAGCAGCATGCGAGACTGCTCTTAGCTGCATTATTATTCACCTCCTAAAGTTTTCTTTGTGGGAAATATGAATTTAAATGCGATATGTAGACACAAAGAGCACTAAACTTTGTACAGCTTTGCATCTAGATTATTAAATTAGTGTTGACTGTTTTTATTTTCATATTCTCAGTGACCAACTGTCATGAGACATTTATTTTAATTGTTTATTGGAGTCTATTATTATTATTTATTTATGATCAAGTAACATTATTTGGCACAAAGTTACAAAAACAACACAAACACACAAGATATACAATTAAATTAAACTTATTCAAAATTCATATTAATTTATGAAAGATTATTAATAAAGTATACAGGATGGCAAAGACATCGACGTCCAACCTCATGGATGCAGTACATGTTTCCGAACCCACGCGTTGAAATTTTTCGGCTGTTATAAAAAAAAAATTGCTCTGCCGTACATTTTGACCGCGTAGGTATTGCATTTTTCTATGAAACAGGCTGTTTTTTCTATTGATAACCGACGATAAATTTTCGACGTTTCTATGTGTTTTGCGTTCATGGTTTTAGTGCGATTCTGTAACCATCTCACCCTGAAAACTTAGGTGAAGTGAACGTGGAGTGAGCTGTCATTCCAGCTAATGTTAGGGATTGACACTATTGACAGCTCACTCTAAGCTCACTTCACCTAACTTTTCACGGTGAGATTTTTACAGAATCGTTTCAAAATTTTATATATCAATAAATGGTGAGTATAATATGTTTATACATAATTATTTATTAATTATTATTCGAACACTAGCGTTGGATAACATAACACTAACGTTCTCTCTAATAAATTGTTAAATTAGTTCAGTTATCACATTCGTATTATTTTGGTGGCCGTAATCAACCAGTGACTAAGAAATGTCAAATGCTTAGAAATAAGGGCTTTACATAAAACCATTTTATTTACCAAGTATTAACCACAAAATTCCTGATTCAGTCCATGGTTTAAAAAAAAAAACAGTCCATATTCTTTTTCAAAATTCCAAGTCAAAACATTAAACCACCGAGGCAGAATCATAATCATTGGATTCTTGTTTGAATTACATACAAAGGGGCACAGATGTTCCACAAACTACCACGAGAAACAAGACGTTCTAAAAGTTTACAAATATTTAAAAATCAGTTAAAATCTTTTATTATTGACAAAATTTAAATCGGGCCCTGGTTTATGTCTTTAATTTTCCCACAAAATTTTGACTTTTGTATCGCATGAATCCTTTGCTGCTACCTTCAATGTCTTGTTATGTACGTTAATTATTGTTGTCTTCTTTTAATATTTGTGCGTGTCCGTATGCTCACGAATGTCATCATATAAACTTAGTTAAAATATTTCTCATTTGTAGTAAATTTCTTTTGAGTAAATAAATATTCTCTAACCACAAAGGCCAACTAGGATAATTACACCGGCAGATTATTTGCTAATGGTTTCCGATTATTCGATAAGCCCAGTGGAGCGTGTGATATGCGTAATGACTGCTGTTTCATTATTACTGCCGACAATTAAAATTATATGTGGTTTACAAACAGATTTATTGAACGAAATTGCTCGAGAATAATTTGTTGAAGTGCTTCGATATTAAATTAATTATGTGTTACCAGTAGTTGAGCTGCAATTTATGGTTGATTTTGTATAGTTTTAAGTGTTGGATGATAACGGGGTGGCTGGGAGATGATGTAGTTTCACTAGTTTCTACCCGCGACTTTGTCCGCGTGAAATTTCTTTCTTCTTCCCCCAACCTGCCCCATCGCATCGCATCGCCAGCCCACGCTTCGTTTTCACTTAGCGTTCTTTTTTACTTTTTTTCTTTTTGCTCGACTCCTAAGAGTCTT
Source organism: Apamea monoglypha (assembly GCA_911387795.2). Classification (NCBI taxonomy): domain Eukaryota; kingdom Metazoa; phylum Arthropoda; class Insecta; order Lepidoptera; family Noctuidae; genus Apamea; species Apamea monoglypha. Next base: position 5,505,225 of record OU426920.1, read on the forward strand.
TCTCAAGAATTGGGCTATCAAATGCAAAAAGAATTATTCAAATCCAACTGGTATTTTCAGAGATTATCGTGTTCAAACGTACAGACGCCAGCCAGCAGGTCAAGCTACCCGAAACTGTCAAATTTTCCCAATCAACCTTGAACCTTAATGCTTTAGCGATAAAGTTCAAAATCTATTAAAGAAATTTGACAGATTGTAGTAGCTTGATGTGCTGGCGTCTGTACAAACTCTTCAGCTTTATTATTAGTATAAAGATATATATTGTAATATCTTACTATCATAATGGTTCAAGACACCAATTAATGATTCAGGATACCTATTAGACTGCTTTAAAAGCTAAAAATCTAAAAAAATAGGTCTACAGATTTCTTTGCCAAGAAATCATTCTGCCTTATTTACAACAGACAGATTTAATAAACCTTTATCTGATATTCCGACACAATCGCCGTTAAAATTAAACATTAGGAGCAGTACACTCATATACTATGGCTTCCTAACTTATGTATTACCACTTGATAGAGACGCTTTGAACTTTGTAATGAACCCTCGCAGCTCCATTACAAATGGCTCAATCAAAGCATATTGTGATGATGACAATGTTATGACTGAATAGTTACATTGCTGCTGGTCAAGACGATTTGATATGATCACCTATTATTGTGTGCACCGACCGCTCGGAAGGGTTTGGATTTGTTCGTAGTACCCTTTACCAGCGTTGCGGTATTTATTTTTTCAACATCGCAGCATCATGCTGATATACTCGCCTTTTTAAGCTCGCACAGTTCTCTTGTTTTTTTGATTGTTTTCAATTTAGCTTTGTTAGTTTTAAATTTTAATGTAGCTGTAGCGGTATCTACAACGCCACATGCGAACAACGCGTCATATTGACGTCACGCAAATCCTGCATCTCGCAAACAGAATTTACCGCGCAATTAGCTTCGATACAATTATCCAACATCAATGGTTGGGCAATTGCCCGCCAGACACAACACCCGTCTGGTCGGAGGATCCTCCCTTTTCTATGGAGGATGAGTGAACTTTACACCCTGTTCATCATACCTCTAAATAGCTGTGCTATGTATTTCATGTGCGTGTCCCAAATAAAATATTTTTCTTTCATTGTTTGATGTCAGCGCCATTGTTTTTAGGCAACTCCATTAGAAAATTTTAATTAGAGGAGTATACTCCAAACCCAATTCCGGACGCTTGTTTAAAAAAAACGCTAGCATTCTTTTTTTAAATTAGATTTTCGAACGCAACATAACGTGTGAATCATCACAACAGCTTTTTTTTCTAAATTTGAATTTATACGGATCGCGACACACTACGGCATAATACAGACAGTCCTCAAAGCTTTGTGATGATAAAAATGTAGTTACATTGATACTGGACAAGATGATTTGAGCTGCGCCCTAACACAGTATCAATCACAATCTGAATCATTTTGAAGGATATTGCTAATCTATTGCTTCATAAATGTTCGAAACAATGGTCTGCTCAACAACGTAAATATCGCAATGAATGTTGTTGAACTGTTAAAATGTTACTACTATTAGCGTGTTACGCAATTACCCCGCTGGACATGATCACCTATTATTATGTGTAGGGAATAAGAAGTAAGTCTTTTGAAGACTTCGTACTTTTCTTACTGTAAGAAGTTCTACCTCAGTTTTATCTCATTTGCATTATAAAGACAAGAGGAAACTGAAGCTGGCATGGTTTTTTCTTCTGCTAAAGTTGTCAAAAAATAAAAGGCCCGTTTTGACTACATCATCACTTTTCACTTTTTTTAAATGTAAACTCTGGTTTGTAATTTGATAAACCAAAATTACAGCTGATATATAAGTGCTAAATAATGTCATGTTGACCAAAAAAGGTCGATCGCAACTGTGATTTTAGTCTAGAAAATTAAAAAAAAAGTTTACCTATTTTTTGGCAAGGATGCTTATAGGTACTAGATGTTATTGTCCTATTGCCGAAAAGATCGTCGCATCATCATCACCATGATTTCAGCCGAAAGACGTCGTCGACTGCTGGACTTAAAGATTCTTGCCCGTTCTTCTCCATGGGTACCTACTTCGCTTTGGAATAGGAATCATCTTTCTGACTGACCGACCTCTTGACAATTCCAAAATGCCTATAATTGGTACATTTGAAATAAATGCTTTAAGTTTGATAGGCTTACCCCAAGCATCGCCATTTTTGTCAGGCTCTGTGCTTCTCGGATCCAGAGGATTCCTGCGGCCAAAAGTTCATTTACAATCCTACAATAGGTATTTTTACTGCAATAATGTAGCTATAATTTCCCTTTTTCCGTCCAAAAAGCGACAACACCAACACTAAAGCAATTACAGTAGAATGATTGAAATTTTCATTGTTCATTCACATAACTAGGGGCGGAGTGTTTTAAACTGGGCCGCTAGTAAACCGCCTGTCCGCATACCGTTGTGTATTGCCCAGATGCCGCGGCTACGGTCACTATCGCCGGCATTATTAAATTTGTATTCACGTATGTAATTTTACGGTTGTATTGAGGCAAAAGGTGGTTTGTAGAAATGTTAAGGAATATTTAGGGAATGCTGTAAAATGGTATCCTGATTGGTTTTGGTTTAGTAAGTTACTGGGTACCACCCCTTGGTAAGATTGGTTGTCAAAATTTTCGGACATTTGACAACCCGTAACGGCTGTCCAAGATCTACGAATGACAGCCAGGAGTATAGCTGAACGTGCTTTCCGAGGCACGGAGGGCTCATGGAATGTAAAGACGGTCAACTATCCACGGACCAACCGCGGCAAGCGAGCTTAACCTGATCGATCGACTCGTCGTAGAACGTATCTGGTTTTGAGGACCTGTCTAAAAACCAGTTTATCATCATAGCTGGCAACCTTGTTCTACCCTATGTTGAATATAAACATCCTCCCTTTTGTGCCTTTGACAACTCATAATTACTGTTTGCCATGCAGATGATTTGACTTTACTAAAGATAGGATCGTATAGGGAAGTCTTTTATAGTGCGACCGACGAGAGAATGCGTTCTTGACACCTGTCAGTTTCATACAAACGAATACCCGTACACGAATACGTTTTGCGAAATTGATCTTTATTATCTACTGGAATTGTCACACTGACACCTGTCAGTGTGACAACCACACTACAGTCCGGACTGTAGTCATGATTATTCCAGCGCGAGAATGAGATAGACGTATAGGTGCGTCCGTCCCTTTTTGGCACCGCAACAACGGTAACCATCGCCATCCCCGATGACAAATTGTCAAGCGTTTGTTATAAGTATATGCAAAACGAGAAATCCTCTCAAATCGGATACAATAAAGTTTACTTAACCTTCTCTGTCAACCCCCAATTTACACAGGTCAACGTTACACTCATAATAACCTTTAAAAGTATCATTAGCCAGCCTATTAGCAGGTGACAGAATAAATTGGTATCGCTCGCACTGACACGTGCCATTACGGACGGCCTGTCCGGCACGACTGACAGCCGGAAGCCGGACACGGTTGTATCGATTCACAGCCGCATGCGATGAACGCTGTCTGAATCACGATTACCGTTAACAGGTTGAGTTTTAAAAGATATTATTTAATCATTATTTTTCCTTTTCGCTGCTGAAAGTACTGTAATCTACGAAGAACACATCATACGTCAGATAGGAAACACCGAACTATCTATAAAACGTAAGTTATTTTTGTCGTTTTAAAGGGCTTCGAAAGTCCGTCGCACACCTACCTGCCAAAATCAAAATGGTGGTAGGTGTAGGTAAACCAGGCTCCATATAAAATCTTCAATCAGTTTTTGTGTTAATTTATTGGTCTTAAAACACAAGTTATTTTTGTCGAGTGAAAGTGTGTTTTTTAACCAATTTATTAGAAACTAGCTTCTGCCCGCGGCTTCGCCCGCGTGGATGTCGGAAATTATCCCACGGGAACATGCTACCGAAACAAAAAGTAGCCTATACAGCCTATTAAGGCATTAAGTCAGCCTTTGTACCTTTTTTGTATGCAAAAAGTTTAAATAATTAAATATATGTTACTCCATAACATCAGCTATCTGCCAGTGAAAGTCCCGTCAGAACCGGTCCAGCCGTTTCGAAGATTAGCCGCACAAACAGACAAACAAAAATAAAAATAAATGTTTTTTATATAAGTACTTAGCGTGTATATTTTCATTTTCATACGCATTTAGTCAAATCTGTTATTTTTTAAGACGTGGGGTCTTCACTCTTCAAAAGGTAGTTGTTTTTGAAAATAATGATTAAGATCTCATAATTCATTCAGAAATGAATGAATTATGAGATCTTAATCATTATTTACTATTTACGTCTACGTCTTATAAAAGTAAACCTAAGTAGGTAACTACCTAATTTAAAAAAAAAAAAAAAAACTCGATAGGTAACAGAAAACAAAATACCTATTCCTGATGATAACTAATCTAAACTCAATAAATAAGCAAAATCCCTAAAAACTAAGATATTAGTTTTTAGGGATTTTGCGATATTGTATCTTAAGATAAAATATTATAGTATCTTAGCCGTGTGCAGCGCCCCTTAGTGAACTCCACTGCGGGTGACGTAACCTACGACAAACTTATTATTTGCGGTTGGTACAGTAATCGGATCTAGGGATCGAACCGCAAAATTAAGATTGTTTTTTATTGTATATACTTTTTCGGGATAAAAAGTACCCAGTGTGGTGCCCAGGATATTAAAGAATAATTATACCAAGTTTCATCGTAATCGAACTGGTAGTTTTTGCGCCTGAACAAACAGACAGACAGACAGACAAAAAATTTTTTAATCACATTTTTGGGTTCGGTGTCGTGCCATTTATTTTTTTGATATTTTCAATGTACAGAATTTTCACTTCTACAGATTTATTATAAGTATAGATAAATATTTATCATATTAAAATATGATAAATATTTATTTCTAATAAATTATTCGATATCATTTATGATTTATGATTTTCGATACCTCGAGGGCAGGAAATGATAATTGTTATTTACGAATATCAATTATCATTTCCTGCCCTTATCCCAATTAATTTTAAGTCGACTATGCATGCCTAGTTCTTCCCATCCTACTCAACGGAAAGCAATGAATAAAAATATTACTGTCGGAAGTTTGCAAAAAGTAAGGGTGACTCTTTGCGTGGTTATTTTCACAAAATTCACATCACTGAACACAAACAGATACCCCGAGCATATTATGTACAAATAACTTTCGCTTTCGAACTATTGACGAAAATACGAGAAATAACAGAAATTTTCCGACGAACAGTTAGATTCCAATCTATACGTTATTTTTAGCTGCCGGAATGCCCGTTCACTACGAAGTCTAACATTCTATGAAAATGAATTTTCAGTTCAGTGTTCTAACATTTTTACGCGCGTAGAAAGAAGGATTAGTTCTGGTGTTTCTAGTTGTTGTTGTTGTTGTGTGTGTGTTGTTGTTTGTTTTTGTTGTGTTGTTGTTGTTGTTGTGTTGGCGTTTTGGACCATATTGGAATTCTCTTTATGTAGATTTTTTTAGTGGCCGTTAATGTTCCACTGCTGGGCAAAGACCTCCCTACGCTCTTTCCACATCTCTGTGTCCAGTGTAGCCAAGGACCAATCTTTATGAAAGGAGTCCAGGTCATCCCGCCATCTCGGTCTGGGCTTGCCGCGATGTCTTTCGCCATTACGCGGGACCCACTGGGTCACTGTGGTTATGTAGAATAGAATAGAATAATTTGTTTGTGTTTTGTTTTGTGTGTATTTATTTATTTGTTTGTTGGTTGTGTTTGTTTGTTTGTTTTGGGTTTTTTTTTGTTTTTTTTGTTAATTCTTAAAAAAAATGGTAGTGTGCCATGTTTTGCCAATAATGACATACAAATGATTTATTATCTATTAAAAACTATTAAATTACAATTATAAAAGTAAGACGAAAAAAAAAAAACAATATATTATTTATATATAACAGAGTATAAGAAACATTATTTAGCCAGCTTTTCTGCTGATACTGACTAAAATCTCCATCATCAGCGGCTCCTTGCCAGTCGTGGTCCACGTTAAAGGCCGGCCGGTAGATAGCAGGGTCCAAAATAACTACAAGATAACACCAATCTGCTTCAGCCAAGCACAGTGACTTAGGCAATTATCCTTTTTGAATGTGTTACCCAGTAACTAGGTTGTGATGGTCAGACAGGCAGTCAGCATGTAAAATGCTGGTATTCAGCTGCATCCGGTTAGACTGGAAGTCGACCCCAACATAGTTGGGAAAAGGCCAGGCAGATTGATTGATTGATCCTTTTTGAACGATTATTGTATCGTGACTTGATTATGAGCTGGACTCCTTCAACAAGGAACCAGTCCTAGCAGTCCTTAGCAGCTTTGAACAGAGAGAAGTAGAAAGAGGCCTTTGCCCTGCTGCTGCTGCTATTAGCCTGTGATGTCCCACTGGACATCACAGGCTAATAATAATAACAAATAATAATATTGTAGCTTGTCACGACCATGGGCCCATTTTCAAATGAACTTCCCAAAACAATACCTTTTCTGATAATTTTAATGAGAAAAATAACTTCTAAACCAGAAATAGTCAAATCTATAATTATTTAAATGCCTACCCGTGCCTGTCCAATGTATTTCAATCACTCGTCAACACGGCCCCTGGCTGCAAGCTTAATATTTGCATATGGCATTGTGTTTGTTACTACGTGATTCAGTATAGCTATCCTGTTATCATAGATATGTACTATCGCACTCCGCTTTCAAAACGGTGAAGGAAAATATCATGAGGAAACCGGCATGTCCTAGAACCAGAAATTCGAAGACATGTGACATCTAGCAACCCGCACTGGGCCCGCGTGGTGGATTACAGCCCACTCCCTCTCACCGAGAAGAGTGTGTCCCAGCAGTGGGAACATTATAGGCTGATTATTCTACGCTTATGCAATTTTTTTTAAAAAGAGGTGTGTGCTACACAATAGAAATTCCTGGAGTTGATGACACGCGATTCAGCCTCACTGACCGACTGGAGCAGAGTATACTTTCTGTATTCACTTTAAAATCACCACATCACCCATCCACGGATCGACCTCAGCAAGCGTAGCTTAACTTTCGATCGACCCTTACGGCTGATATTACTTAGCCACCAGCCCTTGTGTACTTATGTAATACTTTGTAACCATATTTTGATTTAAAAGAGTGTCCATGGAGTTTCTTGCCCGTTCTTCTCCATAGGTACCTACTACGCTTTGGAATGGGCAACTAGCTTCATTTCTCTGACTGACCGACCCCTTGACAATTCAAAAGTGCCTGTAATTGGTTTAATTGAAATAAATACTTTGAGTTTGAGTTTATGATGACAATATTGTGAAAATGCAAATCAGTCCAAAATCAAAATATTTTATTTCACATAAATCTATGTATATGGGCACTTATGAAACTTCAGAAGCTAGGTGCACGGTTCCAATTGGTCGTTTCCTATGGAGAAGAGCCGGCAAGAAACTCCACGGTTACTCTTTTAAAAGTAATTGGCTTTTACAAGGTTTTCAAATTGCAGTAGGTATGGGAGGACAGCGTAGGCCAAACAACAATTACCAGGTACTTGATATAATAAAAAATAGTCTACAGTCTACAAGGCATACTAAGTCCTCACATTTACAAAATATAAAATAATCTATCAAAAGGACAAATAAAAAATAAAATATAAAAAAAACAATTAAAACCAAGTGATATGAATGCCATTACTACCACTAATAAAGAGTTGAAATTAAATTTGTCTGTATATAATGTGAAATAATAAAAAGATTATGTCAAAGAAGTATGTAAAAAAAAAATAGACATCGTAATTTGAGAACAATTAATAAACAAAAGAATACTAAAGACTGAACACTAACCACCCAGCATCTCATTAATTTAGTTACTACTAAGAATCTCCAGTTTTACTACATTCTAACTCAAAGTTAACACAAGGACCAGTCACCCTGCGATCTTTAAATGCAACATTGTCGCCCTATGAAGCTATAAACGGTAGGTGCGGTTATGTTATGAGACATAACCTCCAGGTTTATTTGTCTCTTGAGGAGCTTTACCTTATATGACATTGTTGTGATGACTGTCCTCTTGCTGAGTCAGGTACTACTGCGTGATTATTAAAAGGTTAGCAAATAAAAAATACAACATCATGGTTTATTTCTATTACCCATTCCACTGTTACCTTTTTGGCCTTGCACTGAAAAAAAAAGAAAGAAAGTAAATATTACTTTCTTCACTGGTCTTTCTTTTCTCGTTTTTATGATTTTGTTAGTTTTAATATTATTATTTTTTTTGTTTGTATTTCCTGGGCGTGTTCATTTCTTTGCTGGGCAAAGCCTTCCGTCTGAGTTTTTCTAACTATAAGGGATAACCATTTCCCCCCCAAAGGGTTGGTGTCTGAAGGGTGTGTCACAGTCAGGGCTCGGAAACCGGTTCAAATTCTTAACCGGTTACGGTCATTGACCCCAAACCGAAATCGATTTAGGTTAAGGTTTGCACTTTACCGGTTTTTACCGGTTTTAGCGGGAAACCGGTTTTTCATGAATTTTGGTTTTGATCGTTAAAATTAACCGGTTAAAACCAAACTTGAACCCCACCCGCCCCCGCCACACTCGCAAGCACGGTGTCTGTACGTTGCGATGTCATTTAGTTACAAAATAGTCGCATGAGTCGCAAAGAATGGTGAAGAATAGAGGTGAGTTTTATTTGAATTAATAATGTTGACTTCATTTTAACTAGCTTTCGTCTTTTCTTTACTTAATTTACTTATTCTTTCCAGGATTAAAGCGTAGCAATTAACCATTTCCTTTAGAATCAGAAGATGACGATTTGGAGCTCCCTAAGATGACGATTTGGAGCGCCCTTCATCTCCGTCTTTGTTAAAACCAAACATGAGTATAAAGTAGATACAACTCTGCGCACCTTCCTAATGACGTGTATGGGGTAATGGAGGACAGGCCTTCGCTATCCAGGATGTCGAAATATTCAGAGGAATAGCGAGCCGATAAGGATCGAGCGAGGCATATTCCAGGGCGACAGTTTGAGTCCGCTTTGGTTCTGCTTAACCTTGAATCCTCTAAGCACGCTGCTGGAAAATTCAGGTCTGGGCTATCGGCTGAGGAGAGGTGGTCAGATTATATCTCACCTCCTCTACATGGACGATTTAAATAGAACTCTGCCCCCAAAATTTTGATGAAGCTACTGAAAATTACTGAAACTTTCAGTAGCGCCATCAGGATGGAATTTGGTGTGGACAAATGTGCGGTCATGCATGTAAAGCGAGGGGAGATTGTGGAATCCGTGGGAACCCAACTCTCGAACTCCACAAACTTTAAAGCTCTCTTCGCAGCCAAAACCTATAAGTATTTGGGTATGTCGGAAGCATTGGGCATCAATGTTACTGACATGAAACAATCGTTGCCCTGGATAGAAGGGTCCGTACACTGATGACTGCAAATCGAATGCATCACCCACGGTCATCGGTAATAAGGCTGTATATCCCGCGAAAATGTGGAGGTCGAGGCTTTTTAAACGCTAAGACCCTCCACAATCGCGAGATATGCAGTCTCAGGGAATATTTCCTAAAAACCGACGTGAGGACGCATCGAGATGTGGTCGAGGTGGACAAGTGCCTCACCCAGCTCTCCTTGGCTAAACAGAACTGGCGCAAGCCAGTAGTGCTTGATACTAATGATCGCATGGAAGTATGGCAGAGTTTCACGGACGCTTTTACCGGGCCCTACATGGACCCGATGTAGATCTAGTAGCGTCCGTAGCCTGGCTGCGTTTCGGTGACCTCTTTGGAGAAACCGAAGGTTTTGTCTGTGCAATTATGGTCGAAGTTATGATGACAAACAATATCCGGAGATTTATTGTGAAAAACGGCACGGTTGACATCTGTCGGGCATGCCACCGGCCGGGAGAATCAATCAGGCATATTATCTCCGGGTGTTCTCATCTAGCTAACGGAGAGTACTTGCATAGACACAACCTTGTAGCCAGGATAATCCATCAGCAACTTGCTCTGAAATACAGCCTTGTGGAATCTGAGGTGCCGTACTACAGGTATGTGCCCGACCCAGTTCTCGAAAATGGAAATATCACATTGTACTGGGATCGATCCATCATCACTGACAGGACTATTGTTGCCAATAAGCCTGATATAGTGGTGGTGGATCGATGACGGCGCGCAATGATTGTTGACATAAACGTCCCGCATGATGAGAACTTCGTGAAAGCCGAGAAAAATAAACAAATCAAGTATCTTGACTTGGCTCGCGAGGTTGACGACATGTGGCATGTGGACTCAGCAATCATTGTGCCGATAGTCGTGTCAGCCAATGGGTTAATAGCCAAGAGCCTCGACCAACACCTGAGGAGGCTCTCGTTGGGCAGCTGGATCAAGGGCTTGATTCAGAGAGCGGTACTTCTGGACACGGCTCGCATTGTCAGGAGGTTCCTCTCTCTGGAACCCTGACCGCCGGTAGCTTGGACCCTGTTCCCGATACCGGTAGGCTACTGTAGCGGTATCTACAACGCCACATGCGAACAATGCGTCATACTGACGTCACGTAAATCTTGCATCTCGCAAGCAGAGTTTACCGCGCAATTAGCATATATACAATTTCCCAACATCAATCGTTGGGCAATTGACTGCCAGACACAACACTCGTCTGGTCGGAGGATCCTCCCTTTTCTATGGAGGATGAGTGAACTTTACACCCTGTTCCCCATACCTCTAAACTGGTGACCCCGACGTGAGCGTCAGCGCAGCCTTCGTGCAATTACTTCAGCGTGACGTCATCATCACTCCCGCAAGCTTTAGAGGCGAGTCACCCAGCCAGCCAGCATCCACGGCTGCAACGGGTATCCTGACCACGAGCATGCAGCGACCGCACATGCCTGGTCATCACCCTTAGCCTCATCAGCAATCTCGGCACAGCACACTGCACTTTCGGCCGGTCAACAAGAAGAGCTTCCTCTCCTGGTCGACGCAGCAGCCCGCCTCAACCTGGCGCTGTACGACATCCGACGCACTGGAGTATTACGCAGCGCCACCCCGACTCACTGGGGACTCTTCTCACAGTTCCGACTCACCGTGAACTAAGCGCCACCCCGACTCACTGGGGACATCTCCGCAGACAGTTCCGACTCACCGTGAACTATGCGGCAACCGGTTTCGACTCACTGGAACCTCAACTGGCCCGGCAAGCATCGCAAGACACAAAGACTCAGCCCACTATCGACCTCCGGTCTTCAGAGGGGAGTGATGTAGCGGTATCTACAACGCCACATACGAACAATGCGTCGTACTGACGTTTACCGCGCAATTAGCATAGATACAATTTCCCAACATCAATCGTTGGGCAATTGTCCGCCAGACACAACACTCGTCTGGTCGGAGGATTCTCCCTATTCTATGGAGGATGACTGAACTTTACACCCTGTTCCTCATACCTCTAAACTACTATTTTTTTTATTTTTAAATGTTTTTTTTTATCTTTTTGTTTATAATAATATTTAAAAATGTAATTTATGTGTACATACTTAGTTGAAATAAAGAAAATAGTTATATCTCCGCTTTGAGTTAACGAATTATCCAAACCAAACGCAATGAACGAGGAGTGAGTAGCAACTGGCGTAGGTTTGCTCGACGCTTTGTTTGCGGGCGCGCAAAGAACTAAGCAAGTCGAAACATGAATCTACCCGCACCATTTAAGTTCTACGGTTGTATTTGACGTCCTCAGATCAAACATTTTTTTTCCTAATGTTTTCTGGGGTACTAATGTCATTATAACTTGTTGGAAGGGTTAAAAAAGTAGACGAAAAATATTTACGAATTATGGAATTAACCGGTTAATTTGGGTGTCAAAACCATTTGTGCTTATGTAACCGGTAACCTTTATCATTTGGGTTACATAAGAACAGTTCACTTGTTTAACCGGTTAATGAAGGAACGATATATTTACCGGTATTTAATCGAAATTAACCGCTCTTTTTAAACCGGTTCAGAGCCCTGGTCACAGTCATACTCAAATTCAAAGTATTTAAATATAAAATATACTCACACCTTATTCCCGGAGGTAGGCAGAAACTAAGAACGGCACCTACAATGCTCCTTACATACCCCTTTTGCCTCGTTTACGTTCATACATCTGGTCATACACGCGCGCCAGTTTCGCCTGACTCAAAAACTCAAATCATTTATTTAAATTAAACCATTTACAGGCACTTTTAAATTGTCAAGGAGTCAGAAAAATGAAGCTAGTTACCTTTTCCAAAACGTAGTAAGTCCCTGTGGAGAAGAAGGGGCAGGAAACTCCAAGAATACTCTTTGAAATCAAGAGAGATCCGTTTCTAAACCAGTCCACAACCAAAGCTGACTGAACCAGAACTAACCTTCTTACAGAAGCAAGTTTTAAAATGTCACCACCCATTAGCTCAGTAGGTTATAAATAAGGCTCGCTCGAGCCGCTGTGCTAAGAAAGGTCACTGAGGTCTTTATGTGGCACGTGACCTTTGCACGACAGATCACCTCTATCTACATGCAGTGGGCGGACTGCAGGTTTTCTTTAAGTTGGATGGATGTTTTATAGTTTAAGGTAAGTATAGGCAAGTTTTAACACTTTTATGGACAACGAGGTGAAGTTAACATTCTGAAAATGATACAAAACATGTTCATACAAAATTATACAATGCCTTAAGCGATTGTCGACAATACATTACCAGTGGTATAGAGTAGGTACTGCGTACTTTTTTTTGCCGTGACCTCTGAAAAAAATAAGTGACTGCAATAAATGACACTGGAGGCTTCTTAGTAATGTACGCAAATTGACTCGGTTAGAGGCGGTTTGTCTGTTTTGACATGGCAAAATTAATCGCCTGTAGCGTCATGTCAAACATGAAAGAAAATGCCTCTGGCCGTGATGTCAGTGAAAGTATTAAGAAGGTATATCTAAGCTACAGAAAAGCATGACTTAGGTAAGTGTGGGTTTAGGTCACGCAGTGCAACAATTTTTTTTTATTTTTATTTATTTCTCTCTGTCAGTTTGTTCCGGCTATTCTCCAAAATGGCTGGACCAATTTTGACGGGACTTTCCTTTAGAGGAGTAACTTTGACTTTTAATAAAAAAAAAACAATTATTAAAATTGGTGGGATTGGTAGATGGCGCTGCCGTCACGTAAACATTAGCTCCGTGTATAAAATTTATTAAAAATAGTATTAACGAATATCTAGCGTTGAAAGTGGTGTTAAAGTGTTAGGAACGTTTGGAATTAGCTGACTTATCGTTTTCTGGGCGATAACTTAGCCAGAATAACAGGAAATAGAACTACAAGTTTTTGGTGTTTTAAATCATTTTTAAGGAGACTTTGATCCAAAATAGAATGTTTGACTAGTGCAGTGTTTGGATTTCATAACAATATTAAACGTAAAGCCTTATTGAACAATTCAAAACAGTAAAAATATGTTTTAAAAAAGTGCCGTGAACCAGTGTGACAGTTCAAACATTTTTGCAGCATGAGTCACCTAACGACGATTTTGCTGTTTGAAATTATTTACAACTAAAACTGATCCTCTATTTCATCGTAACATCTAGTGGTCAGTTAGTCGAGCAGAATAACAAGCGGCGTCGACATTGTCGGTGTAAACGTGGTTCCGCTGGTTCGATCCCCACGATCAGCGAAATCTTTTTGGACATTTTTATTTTATTTTTGCAAGATAATATTTTATGTTTTGTTTGAATCGATTGGGCAGAAGATAGATTCTAACATACATTTAACCAGTTTTTTGGTATTATTACTTCTTAATTCATATTAATTATGGCGAACAGTAACATAACTTTAAGAAAAATAAGAAAATCCAACTCTTATAATAATGTGTCGATCATGAACACATCAGACTCGTCACTTTTTGATACTACGATGCAGAGTTTACCTGACCCCAGCGAAACTTTAGAAGTTCGGAACTTACAAATAAAATTATCGTCTGTACAGGAAGAATTGATAATTGCAAATAATGAAATTGAGAATTTAAACGTAGAGAATACTAACTTAAAGTGGGAATTGGAAAGATGTCAGAAAATCATAGAATTGTATAAAAAGGTCGGTTACGGAGAGTCTTGTTCCACCACACCAACATCAACGAGGAAAACCAAAAAGAAAGATGAGAACAAACATACTTTTAACAATGGATCCCAGACATGCAACCCGATCACCAAGGTCAACAATACCGAATTTACAGAGAAGAAAAACCAAAATGAGTCAGATCACGCACATAATATACCGGAAAAACCTACGCAACCAGAAGTTATAGAAACCCAAAGAAAGGTATGCATTCTGAGTGCAAATAACAAAAATAAAATACTAACGACTGCAGAAAATACTTTATTAGATTATAAAATTTGTCACTACTTAAAACCGGGTTGTGGTATAGAGGCACTTATCAGGGACATGGATCTCAAATTGAAGAACTACACTACGGATGATTACTGCCTGATCTTTATCGGCGAGGAAGACTTTCGTCGAACGAACAACTATGTCGATCTTATAATTACATTGCGTGAAGCACTTTTAAAAATTGATCATACTAATATTATAATATGTGCACCTACATTTAAATTGAATGACTTTTCTATGATGTATAATAGGAGAATAGAAACATTTAACAGCCTTTTATACTTAGACGCCTGTACTCATCACTACGCGTATTTGTTTGATAGTAACTTTTATTTGACATATGATTATAAAATGTTCTTGCCAAGAACTGGATCTGTTAATAATAATGGAATAATGAACATATTTAAAAATATAAATTTAATGCTTAATGAGATTAATAGTCACGACGTTTTTCATGTAATTGATGGTGAGTCTACCCTAATTTCTCCTTCGTGCACAAAAGACGACACAAATGATATTTTTTTTCGTTAAAAAACATATTAAACTACTACACCAAAATATTGCTGGTTTATTAAATAAAGCAAATGTTTTAACTGTATGCCTAGATGAACTGTCCGAGAAAAAGATAGACTTGGATGTTTTATGTATAACGGAACATTTCATTATGGAAGGGTTCCAACATCAACTGTATGTGCCAAATTATAACCTAGCTGCCTGTTTTTGTAGGGAAGGCAGAAAAAGAGGAGGTGCTTGTATTCTTGTGAAAAATAATGTTCAATATAAGGAAATACCTAAAATTTCAAAATTATCGACATCAGGCATATTTGAGTGCTGTGCGATTGAGCTCACCTATTTTAAGATAATTGTTGTATGTGTTTACAGAGTACCAAATATAAATAATCTCAGTTACTGTTTTGATAAAATGGAAATTCTTTTGAAAGAAATATCAGGCAAACGCTATAATAACATTGTAATAGCAGGTGATTTTAATATAGACATGCTTAAACCTAATAGCCACTCAAATGCTTTCGAATGTCTGCTAATGAGCTTTAACTTAAAACTAGAATTAAGACAGCCGACTCGCATGGCCACTATGACATGTATTGACAACTTTGCTCATAATTTTAGTTCAGTATGTAAAACCGAAGTAATTGAACTGGCGTTGTCCGATCATACGGCACAGCTGTTTCACTGTCCAGTACAAACAAAGTGTCTCATAAAGTATTGGTATACCGTCAAAAGAGACTACAGTTTAGACAATATTTTGAACTTTAGAAACCACATTAAAAATCTCTCTTTTGTTGAGGTTTACGACACATTCGATCCGAATGAAGCCTATAATAAATTTATCGATCTATTTAAATTAATTTACGACCTGTGTTTTCCAACTAAACTGATCAAAATAGATGTCACAAAAAGACCTAAATGGTTGTCAAAAGGTATCAAACTAGGCAGTCAAAAAAAAAGAAAACTTTTATGGCAGTTCAGATTAAACCCAAATAAACACAATAAATACACTTTCAATAACTACTCTCGCTTACACAAAAAAATTATACATCTAACACAAAAAGCCCAGAACAATCATAATATAAAAACATCTAAAAATAAGTCTAAAACTACGTGGCAAATTATAAATCGTGCAAAATTTAACATACCTAAGTCTAATATTACCAAAATTATAAATAACAACAGAATTCTATCTAATCCCAATGATATTGCCGAAGCATTTAACAATTATTTTGTCGACAAAGTACAAGGGAAACTTGATGTGACTAGCAAACCTAAATGTAACAGAATTGACATCAGTAATAAAACAATGTTCATGGCCCCTAGTATACCACAAGATATTGAGAGAATCATCAAATCATTAAACAATACAAATAGTGTAGGGTATGACGATATTGCTACAAAAATATTGAAACATGTGTCTAGGGAAATAAGTGGTCATTTAAGTCACATAATTAACTCAAGTATTAGCGCAGGCATTTTTCCTGATGCATTAAAAATATCGATTATTAAGCCATTATTTAAAAAGGACAATAGAGAACGGATGGAATATTACCGACCAATATCGTTAATTCCCGTTATTTCAAAAATTTTTGAAAAATATATATATGGGGAACTTTATAAATTCGTAGAAAAAAATGACATTTTGTGTGAGGAACAGAAAGGATTTCGTGTACATAGGACTATCAATATGGCTATATATGATTTTTTATACAATGTCATAAAAAACGTTGATCTCCGGAATCCTGTATGTAGTGTTTTTTGCGATATGACCCAGGCATTCGACTATGTACATTACTCTACTCTTTTAAAGAAACTTGAAGCCTATGGGATAAGAGGCAATGTCCTTAATTTGCTTAATTCTTACCTACAAAATAGAAAACAAATTACTGAAATTAATAAAGTTAATATAGTTAGTAAACGTGAAGAGATATTTCGGTCTTCAGAGCGTGAATTAGTATTTGGGGTACCGCAAGGCAGCGTTTTAGGACCCTTTACATTTATATTATACATAAATGACCTACCGAAATCTATTGATCGACCAGTAACACTATTTGCGGATGATAGTACGATTACAATACCTTGTAAGAAGATAGATAATTATGAGAATGACATTAATAATAGTTTACAACAGATGGTAACCTGGCTAGACGCGAATAATTTAAGAATAAATTTTAGTAAAACTAAAGTTATCCATTTTAGACAACAGACATCTATTATTAATTTAAATATACACTACAATAATGATACCATAGAAGAAGTTGAAAGTACGAAATTCTTGGGTCTCAAAATAGATAATAAATTAAATTGGAAATCCCACATTGATACCTTATGTAAGAAGATGAGTAAGTCTGCATACGCTTTACATACATTATCACCTATAATTAACACAGATGCTCTTCTTACTGCATATTATGGCATAGTAGAATCACATTTACGGTATGGGGTCATATTTTGGGGAAACTCTACTGAAAAAGAAACCGCCTTCAAGGCCCAAAAAAGATGCATTCGATCGATGTTTAAAATTAAACCCACCGATAGTTGTAAACCATACTTTAAAAGCTATAAGATATTAACATTGTCTTGTCTGTACATACTAGAAGTAGCTGTGTTTGTGAAGGCAAACCCGAGTCGTTTCAGACGTATAGCTGACGTGTTTCCCCGCAATAGACGCGATAATAGCTTGCTATGTCAGGAGCCAGCTAAAACAGCACTAATGCGCAAGAGTGTCTACTGCATGGCTCCAGTTATTTATAATCACTTGCCTAAGAGTTGGAAAGAGCTTCCACTCAAATTATTTAAAAAAAGACTTCGAAATTTTTTAGTGGTGAAAGCTTATTATAACTTAAGTGAATACCTTACTGAGAAAGTTTTTTTCTAAGTTGAATTGTGTTTTTTTTTTTTTTTGTGTACCTACCTTTCGTGTTTTTTTAATTTTTAATTTTTAATTTTACTCTCTGGTTATAAGTTGATGTTTTATATCTTTTGCATGCCTACGTGGTAAAATATGGCTGAACTTGTCAATATGTTTTTTTTTTGTCACCATTTAATGTTACCCATGTTTGCAAAATAAAAAAATCTTTATCTTTATCTTTATCTTTATCTTTAAAAAGCAGGGGTCTGAAACCGGTTCAAATTCTTAACCGGTTACGGTCATTGACCCCAAACCGAAATCGATTTAGGTTAAGGTTTGCACTTTACCGGTTTTTACCGGTTTTAGCGGGAAACCGGTTTTTCATGAATTTTGGTTTTGATCGTTAAAATTAACCGGTTAAAACCAAACTTGAACCCCCCCGCCCCCGCCACACTCGCAAGCACGGTGTCTGTACGTTGCGATGTCATTTAGTTACAAAATAGTCGCATCAAAACGCATGCAAGTTCGCAACGTCGCCGCCACCGTCTTCCTTCACCAAATTTCGTAACTTCGTACTGCAGTTGATACAAGGACTGTAAATAGGCAAAGAATGGTGAAGAACAGAGGTGAGTTTTATTTGAATTAATAATGTTGACTTCATTTTAACTAGCTTTATTTATTTATTTATTTATTTCGTTTTCGTTTTAGCTTTCGTCTTTTCTTTACTTAATTTACTTATTCTTTCCAGGATTAAAGCGAAGCAATTAACCATTTCCTTTAGAATCAGAAGATGACGATTTGGAGCGCCCTAAGATGACGATTTGGAGCGCCCTTCATCTCCGTCTTTGTTAAAACCAAACATGAGTATAAAGTAGATACAACTCTGCGCACCTTCCTAATGACGTGTATGGGGCAATGGAGGACAGTCCTTCGCTATCCAGGATGTCGAAATATCCAGAGGAATAGCGAGCCGATAAGGATCGAGTGAGGCATATTCCAGGGCGACAGTTTGAGTCCGCTTTGGTTCTGCTTAACCTTGAATCCTCTAAGCACGTTGCTGGAAGATTCAGGTCTAGGCTATCGGCTGAGGAGAGGTGGTCAGATTATATCTCACCTCCTCTACATGGACGATTTAAATAGAACTCTGCCCCCAAAATTTTGATGAAGCTACTGAAAATTACTGAAACTTTCAGTAGCGCCATCAGGATGGAATTTGGTGTGGACAAATGTGCGGTCATGCATGTAAAGCGAGGGGAGATTGTGGAATCCGTGGGAACCCAACTCTCGGACTCCACAAACTTTAAAGCCCTCTTCGCAGTCAAAACCTATAAGTATTTGGGTATGTCGGAAGCATTGGGCATCAATGTTATTGACATGAAACAATCGTTGAAGGAGCGCTTCTTTGGTCGCCTGAAAAAGTATTTAATAGTCTTTTATCAGGCGGAAACAAGGTGCGCGCCTTCATTAGTTGGGTCATGCCGGTTTTGATGTACTCTTTCGGCATACTCAAATGGACTCAGACCGAACTCGAGGCCCTGGATAGAAGGGTCCGTACACTGATGACTGCAAATCGAATGCATCACCCACGGTCATCGGTAATAAGGCTGTATATCCCGCGAAAATGTGGAGGTCGAGGCTTTTTAAACGCTAAGACCCTCCACAATCGCGAGATATGCAGTCTCAGGGAATATTTCCTAGAAACCGACGTGAGGATGCATCGAGATGTGGTCGAGGTGGACAAGTGCCTCACCCCGCTCTCCTTGGCTAAACAGAACTGGCGCAAGCCAGTAGTGCTTGATACTAATGATCGCATGGAAGTATGGCAGAGTAAGGAGCTTTACGGAAGCTTTTACCGGGCCCTACATGGACCCGATGTAGATCTACTAGCGTCCGTAGCCTGGCTGCGTTTCGGTGACCTCTTTGGAGAAACCGAAGGTTTTGTCTGTGCAATTATGGTCGAAGTTATGATGACAAACAATATCCGGAGATTTATTGTGAAAAACGGCACGGTTGACATCTGTCGGGCATGCCACCGGCCGGGAGAATCAATCAGGCATATTATCTCCGGGTGTTCTCCTCTAGCTAACGGAGAGTACTTGCATAGACACAACCTTGTAGCCAGAATAATCCATCAGCAATTTGCTCTGAAATACAGCCTTGTGGAATCTGAGGTGCCGTACTACAGGTATGTGCCCGACCCAGTTCTCGAAAATGGAAATATCACATTGTACTGGGATCGATCCATCATCACTGACAGGACTATTGTTGCCAATAAGCCTGATATAGTGGTGGTGGATCGATCACGGCGCGCAATGATTGTTGACATAAACGTCCCGCATGATGAGAACTTCGTGAAAGCCGAGAAAAATAAACCAATCAAGTATCTTGACTTCGCTCGCGAGGTTGTCGACGTGTGGCATGTGGACTCAGTAATCATTGTGCCGATAGTCGTGTCAGCCAATGGGTTAATAGCCAAGAGCCTCGACCAACACCTGAGGAGGCTCTCGTTGGGCAGCTGGATCAAGGGCTTGATTCAGAGAGCGGTACTTCTGGACACGGCTCGCATTGTCAGGAGGTTCCTCTCTCCGGAGCCCTGACCGCCGGTAGCTTGGACCCTGTTTCCGATACCGGTAGGCTACTGTAGCGGTATCTACAACGCTACATGCGAACAATGCGTCATACTGACGTCACGCAAATCTTGAATCTCACAAGCAGAGTTTGCCGCGCAATTAGCATAGATACAATTTCCCAACATCAATCGTTGGGCAATTGCCCGCCAGACACAACACTCGTCTGGTCGGAGGATCCTCCCTTTTCTATGGAGGATGAGTGAACTTTACACCCTGTTCCCCATACCTCTAAACTGGTGACCCCGACGTGAGCGTCAGCGCAGCCTTCGTGCAAATACTTCAGCGTGACGTCATCATCACTCCCGCAAGCTTTAGCGGCGAGTCACCCAGCCAGCCAGCATCCACGGCTCCAACGGGTATCCTGACCACGAGCATGCAGCGACCGCACATGCCTGGTCATCACCCTTAGCCTCATCAGCAATCTCGGCACAGCACACTGCACTTTCGGCCGGTCAACAAGAAGAGCTTCCTCTCCTGGTCGACGCAGCAGCCCGCCTCAACCCGGCGCTGTACAACATCCGACGCACTGGAGTGTAACGCAGCGCCACCCCGACTCACTGGGGACATTTTCGCACAGTTCCGACTCACCGTGAACTATGCGCCACCCCGACTCACTAGGGACATCTCCGCAGACAGTTCCGACTCACCGTGAACTATGCGGCAACCGGTTCCGACTCACTGGAACCTCAACTGGCCCGGCAAGCATCGCAAGACACAAAGACTCAGCCCACTATCGACCTCCGGTCTTCAGAGGGGAGTGATGTAGCGGTATCTACAACGCCACATGCGAACAATGCGTCATACTGACGTCACGCAAATCCTGCATCTCGCAAGCAGAGTTTACCGCGCAATTAGCATAGATACAATTTCCCAACATCAATCGTTGGGCAATTGCCCGCCAGACACAACACTCGTCTGGTCGGAGGATTCTCCCTTTTCTATGGAGGATGACTGAACTTTACACCCTGTTCCTCATACCTCTAAACTATTATTTTTTTATATTTTTAAATGTTTTATTTTTTATCTTTTTGTTTATAATAATATTTAAAAATGTTATTTATGTGTACAAACTTAGTTGAAATAAAGAAAATAGTTATATCTCCGCTTTGAGTTTACGAATTATCCAAACCAAACGCAATGAACGAGAAGTGAGTAACAACTGGCGTAGGTTTGCTCGACGAGTCGACGCTTTGTTTGCGGGCGCGCAAAGAACTAAGCAAGTCGAAACATGAATCTACCCGCACCATTTAAGTTCTACGGTTGTATTTTGACGTCCTCAGATCAAACATTTTTTTTCCTAATGTTTTCTGGGGTACTAATGTCACTATAACTTGTTGGAAGTGTTAAAAAAGTAGACGAAAAATATTTACGAATTATGGAATTAACCGGTTAATTTGGGTGTCAAAACCGTTTGTGCTTATGTAACCGGTAACCTTTATCATTTGGGTTACATAAGAACAGTTCACTTGTTTAACCGGTTAATGAAGGAACGATATATTTACCGGTATTTAATCGAAATTAACCGCTCTTTTTAAACCGGTTCAGAGCCCTGTTAAAAAGACACACTATTGTTTTCCGACATCCACGCGAACGAAGCCGCGGGCACAGCAAGGTTAGTAAATAACATAAATATTGTAAAATTATGCGTGTAGCGCTTTCCCAACTATATACGGCTCGGTTTTCAATCTAGTACTTACCAGTATTTTCCGACACCTATCATCATAAATAATATGGGTATAGTGCCAAACTAAAATAAATATTTTACGAAGGCACTATGTCTGTCTAGAAAGGAAAAAATTCCGACGTCTTTACGTACAAAATATACCTGCTTAGTAGGAGAAAATGTTTCTTGAGTATGTACCTACCATATCTATTCTGCTTATTTTACTTGTAAATATATAAATTGCCCACTTCGTTTGAAGGGAACCGGTGAGGCCTCAAAATTCCAAGAAAATATAACCCACGTAAAGGAAAGTAGAAGCCTTGTTTATAACGTATATTATTCCCGTACTTACGAATTTTTACCGACAATTTCGCTAATTCAATATTCCCCCGCTTTCTTTGTGAAATTTAATATATTATAAATCAAATTTTATTACGAAAGTCGACTATTGCTAAAGCAAAAATGCTGCTAAATGGCCTCAAGGGTTTTTATTTCTCTCATAAATCATATTAATTGTTTTCGTGCACCGACCGCCCGAAAGGGTTTGGATTTGTTCTTAGTACCCTTCATTGTTTAATGTCACCGCTCGTCCATTGTTTTTAGGCAACTCGATTAACAATTTTTAATTAGAGGAGTATACGCCAAAGCCAATTCCGTACGCAGGTTTACAAAAAAGAAGAAAAAAAAGCGCTAGCATTCATTTTTGAAATTAGATTTTCGAACGCCATAACGTGTGAATCAGAACGCGTTTTTTTTTTCTAAATTTGAATTTATTCGGGTCGTTACACACGTTGGCATAACACAGACAGTGTCGGCGCAAAATACTTATACCTCTATTTTCATCCAGTCAGCGCTGCGTCAAATCCCGACAGATTTTATGTGAGGTCCCTGGGGGCTTGCAAATAAAATTGAAACCCTTTGTAATGTAAGAAAATACCCTTTCAATATCAATATTAGAGTAAGCTGGTATCACGCCTGTACTTGGCGATCATTCTTATTTTCTCTCTACAGTTTTTATTTGTAGTTGGATAAAATAATTCATGCTATTGTGGTGAATGGGATTTTTGTGTCTGTTACTTTTATTTTCATCCGGTATGAACGGATTGAGTTTTAATCTGATAGAGTTCTTTGTTTGTATTGTAAAAATATTTTTTAAACGCTTTTTCCTTCTTTCTTTTTCCGTTTTACTACAGAAGGTTGTTTATCAAACTTTTTCATGTACAGGTACTTACTTTTATAATATATATGTATACTTAATGTCCTTGGATATTCATGAATTTTTACGTGATCCTTATTATTCAACTAACAATCTTATGGCCAACTATAAAGTAAGCACGTTTCTAAACGTTATTATCCAAGTTACTTAAAAATCGAAACAATAACTTGGGCATATTTTTTTCCTTTACCCTATTTTGTCCCACTGCTGGGCAAAGCCCCTCCCCATATTTTTCCACCTTTCCTTGTCCTGTGCCTTCTCCGTCCAATTGGTTAGGAACGAGTCTAAATCGTTAATAGCCACAAAAAAAGCCATTTATACCATGAAATAACAAATAATCTAAACAATAATTGGATGTTCAAATTTTTCTTTCACCATTCATTACAGTCTGAACTTCTATTCCTTTAAAAAAACGCCGTAAGAAATTAGAGCCAGCCATATTGTCTTACCTCTAATTAAAGGGTTCGCCGGGCGAAAAGGTACGTAATTATAATCCCCCGTATGCCATTCGAGACATTCAAATTCAAATTGCAACTGGGAATTATTCTCGCCAGAATGCCGTCGTGTCAATTTAACATGCAGCTGTACCCACAGAAATAAGTCTTGTCTGAGTTTGTGTTTGAATATTGTGGAGATATTCTGGCTTTGATTAGATATTATTATTGTTGTTGTATTAAGGCGAGTTATTCGGACATGTAGGCAGCTGATTTATTTATTAGTCTGATGAACAATATTTGATTTACTTTAAAAAATCTTTTATACTCTGAAATTCAAAACTTGTTTTCATTGTAAAATACAACATACCCTCATGGTACTCGTACATGCAATTTTCAAATTATTTTGTGCGGTAATAATCACGAAATGACACGAAAAATGGTTTTGAAATCGACTATATTACGAACTTCTTAAATACTTTAATTTGACCCTTAAAATTAATGATATATCAGGAAAATTCGGATAACCCCCGAATGATGCGGACAGCTGACACTTTAAATTATGGTTAATAATGACAGTCTTTATGAGTAATTAAAAATAATTATAAGTTTTATTGAGGACACCTAAATAGCGGGACTTATGGAAATCTCCCGAGAAGACTTCTAAACAGCGTTGGATTGCAGAATCTGTTGGGTACATCATAATTGCTTAGTAATTGGATTGAGGTCAAATGGCAGCCGCCCTGTGTAAAATACTGATATTCAGTCGCATCTGATTGGACTGAAAGCCGACACTAACTTAGTTGGAAAAAGATTAAGCGGGTTATCTAATTTGAAAAACCTTTTTTTTTATAATGTACTGTTCTGCTGTGGTAGAAATATACTTATATTATGGCTGCTACGGTCAGAAAACCGTAACTACAACAAACGGTTTATTTCGCAAAAAATCTCAGCGTGAAAACTTAGGTGAAGTGAGCTTGAAGTGACGTATCATTCCACCTGATACTAAGTATTTAGACAATTGACAACTCATTTTCTCGTAATCGGCGTGAGTTTACGACCAGATGTGTGAGCGTAAGTGAGGCAAAGGTAGTGTGTTCCTACACACTACCTTTGCCTCAGATCGGGGCAGGTGGCGTTCTGTAGATTCTGCCTAGCCCCATAGGAGGAAGGTGTGAGTTTATGTAGGTGTATATTTTTATTAAAGTAGTTGCCGAAAGCAGGGTAGATGATTTTTACGCAGTCACGAGAAAGTCGCAGGCCTGCTTTATGAACAGAATACATAAATCTGACAATAGTATTTATATTGGGGGCCAAATACGAGGTAAATTATTTCTTCTACTAAGGCAATCGATATTTCAGCTAAAATAATACTTATCAATTGCTTTGTTGTAATGTAGGTAATATTGACTGTTTTGTAATCGTTTATAATTTGTACTTTACGTTTAGCATTTGTAATTTATAATTATTGAATAATTGGTTATCTGTTGTAAATTCTAAATTCTATATGGGTGTATTCCTGAAACAAAAATGATTTTATTTTAATAGATATTTAAAAATCTATTAAACGCTTTTTCGTTATTTGACGATTTCTCCCAGTTTACTCCTACCGCACTCCGTTAAAGAACTTTGTTCCAATAGGTCGGCAGTACTCTTTGCAAAAAGTAACCTAACAAAGACTATGGTAATTTACTGAACAACTTTTCATTCAAGTGGATGTATGCAAATAATGTCCTCTTAGACAAAAATGACAGAGATATATCTCGCCAAGTTTTTGTGAAAACGTTGGCGATGCCGCCCCGTGATATGGGAGTGTTGGCGTGGTAATTTATTTTTTATCATAAGCAGTAAGGTCATTTATTTAAAAGTTTCGGTCTGAATAATAGACATGATCATTACATATACCATCGCGACTTGTTTCCCCGAAGGGTTGGGCAGAGGTGTACCTATGTATATATATATAAGGTAGACCCACATTTCCCCAGATAGGTATGTGTAAGTCCCATGTAATAGAGGGCGCGAGTCTATTGCCATCAATCGGTCACAATTCCAGACTCCGAGCTGCTACTGAGAAATTCCAGATAGAAAAACCGAATAACACTGCCTGACCATGATCACCATTATTTTATAAATGCCATTCAACGTGGTAATGCTGCCAGTCTTCTGGACACGTGACGTCAATCATGTTGTTTTATTCGATGTAAGTTTGCATTCACACGAGCGACACATGTCAATGGCAGAGGCAACTGCAGTCGTTGACGAGTGTCGATGACAGTCGTCGACAACGTGTCGCTCGTGTATTTGAGTACGGTGCTTAAATACACGAGCTGCCTTTGAGCTCTAAACTGGACGGTGTGTGACTGCAAGGGTTTCGCCCTCAAAATGACAACTATACTTATATGTCGAAAATTTTGCCTATAGAGAACAAAAAATAACTGGTATAGTGACTCTTTCCAAATACATTACTACAATTTACATTTGAACAACTACGTAACAAATCCAATTTAACAAAACAGTTCTAAGCGACGAAAAACTAAAACCTATTCAAGAGTCTACACGTGCCTGAACATACATTTAAACTAAGCTAAAACTCACTAGAAACACATGCATCATGTCTCATCCGCTAACTTCGCTCAACTTGTCGCCCAGTGTGCAAGAGTCCTTATTCGTACAGAGCTGGTGCCAAGTTTGCCCCATTAGCATTAAGCTTCGCGCTCGCCCCAGTCGCGACTTGTTGCAATTCCCAACAACTTTGCCTTACCTACCCAATACTATCCAATTTGCTACTTCACCCGATGGAAGTAGATCTTCTTTGTCGTTCGCGAAGTGTTTTTACGAGTTATCTCCTGCTGGGTGACAAGTGTAGTGATTTGTCGTTATTCTTTAGCTATACACAATTGTGCTATACACACTATACGCATCTGTCTATTGACTGCCCCGTTGGTCTCATGGTCGCAAGCGCGACTGCTGAGCGTGGAGTCCTGGGTTCGATTCCCGGGTCAGAAAAGTGTTATTGAGTTTTTCCATTAGGAATTTCTTGGTTACACCCCGGAGTTCGGAAGTTGGCGGTGTGATACCCCCATACTTCAGAAAGCACGTTAAGCCGTTGGTCCTGCACCTGATCTCTCTCCGGTGGTGTCGGATTCCCGTCCCATCGGACTATAAGAGTGAGGGAAGAGGGAGTGCACACAGGTGCACTCCCTCTCCCGCAGACACAGGTCTGCGCGCACACTTGTGCACTATAATATCTCCTGCGCCGAAGGCTGGTCTCCGTTGAGATTGGCCGCTGTGGCCGCAATACGGTCTGGAGAACTTTATTTATCTGTCTATTCAGTATAGTGTCTAGTCTATCTATACGAATATAATAAAGCAGAAGAGCTTGTTTTTTCAAACGAATCTCTAGAACCACAAGTCAAATAAAATAAAATAAACTTTTTTCTTTTAATAGCCCAATTCTTGAGGCAAGTCACGCTACGACCCTTAGCCGAACGAGGCGGGTGAAACCACAGCTAGTCATTATGAATTGACGTAATTAATAACGTAATGACATTTATGACTGAATACATTTTATTTATTTACTACTAGCTTTTACCCGCGGCTTCACCCGCGTGGAGATCGGAAATTATCCCACGGGAACAAGGGATAAACAATATCCTATATCCTAACTCAAGTTGTGGCCTATCTGTATGCCAACATCGAAATCCGTTCAACCATTACCGCGTGAAAACGTCACAGACAGACAAAGTCATTTTCGCATTAATAATATTAGTATGGATTATTATCACGTATCGGTGAGACACGGTGTCTTTGAAGGATAAAATCACGAATGAAATTATCCGGAAAAGAACCGGAGTTACCGACATAGCACGCAGAATAAGCAAAGTGAAGTGGCAGTGGGCTGGCCATGTTTGCCGAAGGACCGATAGCCGGTGGAGCAGACGAGTCCTGGAGTGGAGACCGCGTATCGGCAAGCGTGTAGTGTGGGATGCCCCACAGCTAGATGGACGGACGACCTAAAGAAGGTTGCTGGGACGGACGACGGACTGGATGCAGAAGGCGGAGGACAGGGTGTTGTGGCGTAGCCTGGGAGAGGCCTATGTCCAGCAGTGGACTGCGATAGGCAGAGTTGATTGATTAATCGGTGAGACATGTCTATGCAATGTTATTAACACCTATGTAAACACCATGTTTCTAGCAAATACATATTCTATTCTATTCTATACTTGGTTTTGATGTTTGATTTCTAAAACTTCCACAAAAACAACAGAGTAACATTTTGTTAGTTAAAATTGGTTTTAGGTACTCCAATAACCCAAGGTTGCGTTAGTGAAAATAGTCCCAACTATTATATAACCAACCTAACCCAAATCAGTTACGGACCTACATAAGACCTGCCCTACCCTAATCTCGGTGTGTGAGCTTTGCAGAACAGTCATAAACTCGCATTACTTGCCCGTATCCTTGCAAGGAAATCTGGCCGGACATAGAAAGATTAGCTTCATGATGTCTCTGAGTAAAAGGGCAAAGTTTAGATTCTTTGGGAAATAGGATTTTTTTCGACCTTTTTTTTCGCTGGGAGTTTTGAGGTGTTGTGTAATTAGTTGAGAATTCTTGGAATGTCGGGCTGTGCACAGTAAAATTAATGAGCCAGTTGCCTTAGCCCTTGGCCAAACAGCTGGGAAAATGTTAAAACAAATTATGTATAATAGCTCATCTAATGAGACTTCCCTAAGAGTCGTAAGTACATAATCGATGGGTTCTATTTGTATTTGTATGGTAACCTTTAGTGATACAAATGCTGGTGTTCTAACTTCAATTCTGATGGAAAACTTGTGGCAAGCAGCTTTTGCTATTAAAAACATATTTATTTTTAACAATTAAATATCTAACTATTTATCAATGAGAAGATCAGATAGGCAGTCGCTCCATATAAAATACGTTATTCAGCAGTATCCGGTTAGACTGGAAGCCGACCCCAACGTAGTTAGGAACAGGATAAGCAGATAATGACATCTATAAATAAATAAAACAAAGTCGGGTTAGTCACACCATTTATAACTCAAGAACGGCTGGACCGATTTTGGATCTCTGATTTGTTGGATTTGTCTCCGTCCTTAATAGAAGAATGACTAATTAAAACATGGGGAAAAATCACGAAAAAAAAATAATTAATATAATTCATTTCAATATTTATTGATTGTGAGACGGTACGAAATTCGCCGGGTCAACTACACTCCTGTCGGGGAGCGGTGAATGCTTATGCGAACCCCGCGCCCCCGGCCACAGGCAGAGCTGGAACACCGCGGTGGTTTACCGCTCCGTCACCCCCACGATGTAGGAAGTCCATGAGGATTTCCAGCAAGAAATAAAAAAAAAAAGGTCAACTACACTGGGCCGCAAAGAAAACGGGTCGGTTACAAAAACCTCAGTAACATCCAAAATATTGGGGCTTTTTTTTTTTTTTTTTTTTTTTTTTGGGATGGGAAATCATCAAATGACTCCTCCCGCTCTGGGTGGAGCGGAAGGGAGTGTCAGACTCTTACTGACTAAAACCCACCCATGTTCCTTCCTTCGCCCTTTATGTTCCGGGGTAGCGGTAACCCTTCCGGACAATCCCGCTGCCCCGGCAGGCTTCGGCCCTAAGGGGCCCCTCGAATTATGCTGACATCTCTTTGAGGCGCGCGTGGAACACTTACGCGCCGTCCGGCACGGGCCTGGTCCTGATCGGGCGGTGAGCTACCCATTGCTCTCCGCCCGCAGGCCCGCGCCTACGGTGGCCGGTAGTCTCCTATAGACTCCCGACGCCCGGGGCGTCTCCCGCGGCGGCTGGGACGGGAGGCTCTCTCCCTCATCCGTCCCGCCACCTCCTTCGCTAGCATGACTGCTTCGCAGAAGGAGGCGACTGCCTCCCACTCCCTCTCGCTCCGGACCATGGCTTGCACCAGGGCCGGGCGCGAGAGGCCGCCGCCGCTGCCGATTGCCTCCACGAGGACACGGCGGTGCTCCGCCCAAGCGGGGCAGACCTCCACCGTGTGCTCCACCGTGTCCTCTGGGCGATCCTGGCAATGGTGACACCCGGGCGTTTCCTCCCGCCTGATGATGTGCAGGAACCTCCCGAAGCTTCCGTGTCCGGTGAGGACCTGCGTCAGGTGGTAGGTGAGGGCGCCGTGGCGCCTCTCTAGCCACTCCTCAAAGAGGGGTCTTATCGCCGCTATCGCGGCGTGCCCTGCGCTGGGTTGCGACAGTCGCTCTTTCCATGTCGCCATGAGATCGAGCCGGAGGTCCGTCCGCTCCGCAGCAATTTGCCGCGGGAGCGGACTTTCCCCCCGGCGCAGTGCCTCCGCGCGCCACTCATGCAGGCGCGCGAGGACTATCGCCTCCAGATCCCATGGCGGCAGTCCGGCAAGGAGGCTTGCCGCCTCGCGCGAGATCGTGCGGTAGCCCCGGATTAGCCTTACGGCTACCACCTTCTGGGGCGCGTTCAGGTAGTGGGCGGCTCGCAGCCGCAGTGAACGCGCCCACACCGGGGCCCCGTATAGGGCCATGGACCGCACGACCCCCGCGTAAAGCCTCCGGCAGGAGGCGTTTGGCCCCCCCAGGTTGGGCAAGAGCCGCTTGAAGGCGGCCCCAGCCCGTTCCAGTTTGGGGGCCAAACGTCGGAAGTGCTCGACGAAGTTCCACCGGCTGTCGAGGACGAGACCCAGGTACTTCATCGTCGTCTCGATGCCGATGTGAACCCCTCCTGCCGTTAGTTGGGATCCCGGTGGTGGCGCGTTCCGGGGCCCATGAAACGTCATGGCCTCGGACTTGTGCAATGCCACCTCGAGACCCAACTGCCGGATCCTCTCCACGACTATCGCAACCCCGCGTGTCATCGCGTCGGCCGCCGCCTGATGCGACCTCCCCTGCGCCAGGACCAGCGTGTCGTCAGCGTAGCAAACCACGCTGACGCCATCAGGGAGGTCGGCCCGCAGCACCCAGTCGTAGCCGATGTCCCACAGGAACGGCCCCACAACCGATCCCTGCGGGACACCGCACGACATCTCTCGCCGGTTCCACTCCCCATCGCGACCGGGGTAGCTGACGGCTCTGTCCGTCAGATACGCCTCGACTATTCGACGGAGGTAGGGCGGCACTCGGTGATACCGGAGTGCCTCCACAATGCAGCTCCAGGGCAGGGTGTTGAACGCGTTGGCGATGTCGAGTGACACCGCCACGACGACCCCACCCCGGGACACCGCGTCCCCCGTCGTGAGGGCTCTCACGCGCATGATGGCGTCCACCGTCGAGCGCCCCTTGCGGAAGCCAAACTGGCTGTCCGCAAGATCCGGCCCCGTCCTCACCAAGTGCCCGACGAGGCGGTTTACAATTACTCTCTCAAAGAGCTTGCCCACCTCGTCGAGCAGCACGATGGGCCGGTATGCGGACGGAGAGTCCGCTGGGCGCCCTGGCTTCCGAATGAGGACCAGCTTCCCCGTCTTCCAACGAAGCGGGAACTGGCCTCTCTCCAAACATGCGCTTAAGAGCGCCTCCAGTCGAGGCCCGAGAGCCCTCGAGGCCAGGACCCAGGCTTTACCTGGCAAGCCGTCGGGTCCTGGGGCGGTATTTTTGGCCTTCAGCCTTCCTACCGCCACTCTCAGTTCTACCCCGGTCACTTCAGGGATGTCGTCGTCGTCCGCGTGGTCCGCTTCGGGCACCGCAATTGGCGGAGCCATGGGCGGGGGTGTGTGCACCCCCCGTGAGGGGAACAGAGCGCTCACCACCTCCTCCACCAGCTGGGGGCGGAGACTCTGCGTCAGCGGGGGGGCCCAGGTGCGGAGTTTATTCCGCACCATTTTATAAGGGCGCCCCCACGGATCTCTGTTCAGAGTCTCCACCATCTCCTCGCGGGCCATATCCTTGGCCCGCCGGACAGCCTCTCGGAGGGCGGTCTTCGCCGCTCTGTACCCCTCGTACAGCTCCGCCTCCGTGGCTTCCGCATCCGGAGGGCGGATGCGGAGCCTGCGGTGCCTGGTGTACCGGTGTCGCGCGTCGACGCACGCCTTGCGTAGCGACCCTAACTCGTGCGACCACCAGTACACCCGACGCCGGGCGCGTCCCGGCCGGACTCGGGGCATTGCCACGTCGCAAATGTCGGACATGGCCTCCCGGAACCACTCCGCCTCATCGTCGATATCGGCAGGCCTGTCCGGTGATGACACCCAGGCCTGCACGATCGAGGCTTCCAGGAGGAGCTCCCGGTCCAGCTGCTTCAGCGCCCACCGCGGACCACTCGGGGCCTGTCGGACCAGCGCGCTAGAGGTCTGGGTGGAGACGTCGAACCGGATATACCGGTGATCGGAGTAGGTCTCCACCTCCTCCATGACGCGCCAGTCAATGACACGCTGTGACAGAGCGGGGCTGGCGAACGAGATGTCCACCACCGACTCCCCCCGCATCCGCACACACGTGGGAACAGAGCCCCGATTTAGGACGACCAGGCCTGTTTCCAGAGCCCAGTCCTCCACCATCCTGCCCCGCACATCCGTGCAACGGGAACCCCAGGCCAAATTCTTGGCGTTGAAGTCCCCGAGCACTAGAACGGGGAAGGGATGGCTTCCGGCGACGACGACACTCAACTCTATTAAAGAGTTGTGGAACTCGGCGAGAGTTCGGCTCGGAGAGAAGTACACTCCCACTACTACAATCTCTCCGAACCGTGCTGCTACGCACCCCTGTCCCTTCGTGACGCATTCGAGGGACGGGGTGCCGGCGGCGGCCGACGAAATTATGGCCACTGAGCCGCTCAGGTCCTCCACCCAGTCATCCCTGGGCGGGACAAAGTACGGCTCAGCGACCACGGCGATGTTAATCGACCACTGCGCCACGCTCTGGAGCAACAGGTCCTGAGCGCAGGCGCAGTGGTTGATGTTCGCCTGAAGGAGGCGTAATGGAGGAGCCATTACTCCTCCATTTCAGCCCCCTCCCGGGCCCCCTGTGAGGGCCCCTCGCCAGAGATGGCAGCGGCGGCGGCGGCGGCGGCGGCGGCGGCGACGGTGGCGGTGGCGACGGTGGCAGAGGGCCTGCCCTTCCACTTCGCTCCGGTGGGCGGAGCGCAGGGTTTGCTCCCCGCCCGGTGATCGGCCGGCTTGCCAGCTGCCGCACATGCGATGCAGTGCGGCGCGGCGTCGCACGAGCCGGCCTTATGTCCGGGCTGACCGCAGCGGAAGCACAGTGTGCTGCGGTCTACCTCCGAGGTGCACTGGACGCCAACGTGGTGCCCCACATGGCATCGGTAGCACCTCAGAGGCTTGGGTTCCAGCAGTTTGACCTGCGCTGAAACCCAGCCCACCAGGAGCCTTCGGCCCTCCACAATAGTTTTGGCCGCCGTCACGGGGCAGCTTACCACTAGGGTACGCATGCCCGTGGAGTCTGGCCGTATGGTGCCGGCCTTCACCTGCTCGGCCAGACACCCGCCCGTCCTGACGACGGCGGCCACCACCTCTCCCTCCGTTACGGAGTCATCCAGGCCCGAGATGCGCATGTCTGCGCACTTGACGGGCCTGGACACCCGAGCCTCCTCCGCATCAAGGGGACGCCCTTAGCTTTTCAGCTAGGGCGTCAGCGGTGGGGCCGCTAGCAGCCCCGGGGATCTCCAGCATGCGGGCGCCAGTGGCGGTCACCCTGTGCCGGAGGCCCCCGGTGATCCCCAGCTCCCGGAGGTCCACCGTCGCCCTCGCCTTCGTGAGCACGTCACCGTAGGTCACGCCCCTCTTAACCGCGTCCGGCTGTAGCGTTATTACTACAGCCGCGGTCTTCGGGGCGCGAAGCCTGGCCGCTACGGCTCGCTCCTTGCGCCGCTGCCTTTGCGCCTTCTTTCTGGCCGCTTTGGCCGCCTTTTTCTTCTCCCCGACCACCTGCCATTCGGCGTCGGTCGCGGGAGAAGTGGGAGGGTTTTGCGGGCGGGACGTTGGCTGTGGGGCCTTCGCCTCCCGCGCCGTTTTTCCCCTCCTCTGGGCCTGTGCCTGTGCCGGGGCTCCACCTGCCGCCGCCGGTCTGGCCGGCGCCGGTTTGCCTGACGCCGGTTTGGCCGACGCCTGGGCCCGAGACGGCCCGGGTTTAGGGGCGGCAACTGCCGCAGCGGCCGCATACGTGGCCGCCTTCGGCCCCGGGGCCTTTCTCCCCGCCAGGGTGGGGCGCAGCACTATGGACGGTAAACCGCGCCTGGAAGGCCGCCAGCTCCCGCCGAACCAGGCTGAGGACCTGGTTCTCCTCCGGGTCGGGCTGGCTCAGCGGTTTCGCCTGCGCGCCCCCGGCGACCCGCAGGCCGGCCAGGTCTGCCCGGAGCCTCTCGTTCTCCTTATGGAGAAGCTCCGTGGCGTTTGTCAGGCGGGCCACCTGCGCCCGTAATTCGGCCACTTCGCCGGCCGAAGGGCCGGTGTAGTTGGCCGCCTCCGCTGCCGCCATAATGGAGGCCGTCGCCGAGACTATGGCCCTGTTTTTGGAAGCCTGCAGCTTCTTCAGGGCCACGTCCCGTATCGCGGCCTCCACGACCGCCGCAAACCGAGGTTTGCTTCGGTCCTCCTCGGGGTTGGGGGCGCCAACCGCATCCGCCTCGTCGCCCGAGGGCCCCGAAGCGTACTCCTCCGAGAATTCGGCTGCCTCGCGAGCCGTGAGCCCCCTCCCCTTGCCTCGCTCTCGGACTCCACCCCGCCTACTGGTGGGGATCTTCCGAGCCGAGGCCAGCTCTTCGTCGGAGGACGGCCCCTGGCTGTCCCCTGACCTTGGCCGCTTGCTCTTTTTCTTCGCAGCGGCCACCTCCTTGGCACGACAGGGGCTCCCTGAGCCTCCCGTGCTCGCGCCTCCAGATGCGGCGTCGGACTCCGACCCCGCATCACTCCCCATCTCTTCTGTAGTTTTTGTTTTCAAAAATTTTTCCATGTTGTTCCCACGAGTATATTTCATGTTTTACTTGCTCAAAAATATAATGGTCCGCACTAGCGACTAAATCAAGCTACCCATTAGCCAAGCTTACAACCTCCCTCACGGTGCGCCGCCGCTTGGAGGTTTGGGGAATTTTTTATAGAGGTTAATCTTCCTCGCGGTCCGGGCGGTTAAGCCAAGACCCTCGACCCCCTTCAACAGCCAGAGACATGACCTTAACTGTCTCCGGGGCTACGAGATTGGCAGCAGTGGCAGAAGGGTTGCCCCTCCTGCCTGCCCGGCGGCAGGGTAAGTGCACACCGGGCCCGCTCTGACCCCCCACAGTTGTTGCTCTGCTACTCAGAGCGACCTGTGTGGGGCGATCCTCTTGGCAGAACATTAGCATGCGGACAGCGAAATCCCACTGGGAAATAATCCCAATGGGAAATCGCTGCCCGCACCCCAGGATGTACCGGCCCGAACACTGGTCTTCCCCTAGACGTATCCAGAAAGGAACCCCAGTCCCCGGGCACACGTGGAGGTTTTCTGCCCTGACATCCCAAATATTGGGGCTAACTTTATGAAATAAAGACTATATTATACACAATGTATAGGTAGACAATTTTATACTGCCGAAATGAATGTCATAAAAGTTTAAGATTATGAAGTTTATTTTGAATAAGAGTAACGTAAATAAAAATTAACATTTTCACTAGATTTCGAAAAATGTACTACGGTATCAAATACGAGTATGCAATTTTTTATTCGTAGGCATTTCTTGATCAACCTCTTTATAGCCAACAGACCGATACCATAATCCATCATAATCACAACCCGTAATCCCTACAGGCCATTCATACAACATTATAAAGATATCATGCCATTATTACATGCACAAAGTCTACCCAAAATAGTACCTATGTGAATAACAAAAGGACCCATCGGAGTCTTTGTCTCGGCACCACGGATCGCCCTCGCGAGAGAAAACCCAATATTTTCCCCGCGTCGAATGGCCAATATTGTGTTATATTTAGGAACCGCTGTGATCTCTTTATCTTTTACCTAACAAAGGGGGATATTTTTAGGCAAATAGAACTAGGTTTTGGAACTGTGTGAAAGATAATATAGCTAGAAAGGGGGTGACTACCGAGATGACGAGTAATAGAGAAGTATGAAAGAAAAACGAAAAAAAATTAAGTACTTGGGACACTGTGTAACAGACGACCTTAGGAATCATGCAGCTGTTGAGCGGGAACGCAGAGCTCTCGCTGTGAGAGCTAATATGTTGGCCCGCCGATTTGCTCGTTGTAGTAGAGAGGTAAAACTAACCTTGTTTAAAGCGTCTTGCCAAACTTTCTACACAAGTAGTCTGTGGGTCAATTGTGTATACGCGTGGAGTATTGGATAAGCTGCGAATCCAGTACAATAACAGTTTCAGATTGCTTTTGGGCTTGCCGCGTTTCTATAGTGCCTCGGGCATGTTCGCACAGGCTCACACCCGTGAATTTTATGCCATGATGAGACTAAAGACAGCCTTACTTTTGTAAAGGGCGCGGTCGGGCTCAAATGGAATCCGGGGGATGTTAACAAATAAACTTGACTCACCTTTTCAGCAACACTTTATGCGAATACTGGTGAGGCAAGAATAATGTTAAGATTTTATTATTCTATTCGATGTGTGTTTTACTAACTTAGTTTATAAGTGTTCTGTAACTAACCCATGAGCCTCTGATGTCTGATAAATAAATGAATGAATGAATAAAAAAGACATGTTGCGCCGACCCCAAATAAATTGGGATAAGGGTAGGATACTGATGATGATGAGGACTAGGTTTTGGATATATTAAAATTTTATTGATCTACTAGCGACCCGCCCCTGCTTCCCACGGTTTCTACAACTTCCTAGATACATCGAGATTTCTTTCTCGTACATGTTAAGTATTGACGTTACTATAACATATGAACCGTCCAGAGTAAATTCTCTGAATGTCGGTGAAAACCGCATGCGTAATTTAAAAGAACAACGTCGTCACACAGACCGTTACGAAAAGTGACTTTAAATTATAATGTGTTTATGTCAAATCCATGTCCATATGGCTACACATTAAGCTATACATTTCGAGTTTTAGCTGACCTCACATTGTATAGGTTTTTCGTACTATCAGAAGTCAGCTTATATTGTTTATGTATAGCTTGATGTGTGTTGTCGACTGGAACTAGGTAGGTAGGCCTTCACGGAGGACGAAGGACGGAGGCGTAGAGAGAGTCCCTCAGGTACCGGAGTTTTTTAGGATAGGCACGCTGGGTTTTTGAAAAATAAATCTATACTAATAATAAAGCTGAAGAGTTTGTTTGTTTGTTTGTTTAAACGCGCCAATCTCGGGAACTACCAAAAAAAAAACTTTTTGCATTTGATAGCCCAATTCATGAGGAAGGTTATAGGCTATTTTATCATCACACTAGGACCCGTAAGAGCCGAGCAAAAACAAAAAAGTCTTAAAGAACGCCAAGCGAAAACGAAGTAATGGCGCGAGTAGACGATGCGATGCGACGGGGTGGGTCAAGGGAACAAGAAATTTCACGCGAACGAAGTCCCGGTAAAAAAGTAAATAAATAAATCTAATAGAGCCCTTACCTCACATGTTATTTACACCGTATCCCAAACGTTACCGCCTGTCTTCATATCAAAACCTTATTCCCTGTTGCCACACTAATATTTTCCGTCAAACCCACATACCTAAACCCTTACCAAATCATGAAGCAGAAACGATAAATCAACGGATTGTCGATTACCAAACTTCCGAATGAATAAAACACAAAATTATTCAAATTATTCCAAGTAAACAAACAAAAGTCAATGTCGTTTTTAATACAAAGTCGGCTCGGGCGGGTTTTACCACGGATCGGGGCTTAAACCGATTATTATTTTCCGGTTACCTAATTTTGGGTCCTCCCGTAAAACCACGTTGTTTGGATTACCTATTTGTGACATTAGTGGGGGTCAAGGGGTTGAATAGTTTGATTATTGTGGGCAGCTGTCATTTGATGTGGTTAACTATCGGCCGATTTGATTCGGTAGAGTACTAGTGTGCTAGTACTATAAGACGAATACGCAGGAATGTGACCTCTGAGTTTGTTTCGGCATTTCTTTTCAAATTAGTCAGTTATGAAACGCTGACCTCATCTAGTTTATTTTTTTTTATAATATGACGTGTAAAAGTGATTCCGATATCCTATTTACAGAATCCTATTCCTAATATTATAAACGTGAAAGTATATAAACTTTCACGTTTATAATATGGAGGAATAGGATGGATGGATGGAGGTTTGTTACTCTTTCACGCAAAAACTACTGAACGGATTTGCATGAAATTTGGCACACAGATGGTTTATAACCAGGATTAATATATAGAATACTTTTTATCCCAATATTCCCACGGGATCGAAACTTATGCGGGTGAAACCGCGGGGCGCAACTAGTAAATAATATAAAACAAAAATATTCCACGACGTAATTCCACACCTCTTAGTCTAAGTAAATTGATTTGATTTAGTAAAGTGGAACGTTTAAACCTAAGTTAAGAACTGAAATAAATCGCTGCTCCATTTAAAACTTGAATGCGAAGCGAGCAAAACAATTTCAATAAATGGAATCTAATTGTTACTAACATCATTAAATATTCCAACCAACCCATCGGACATTGAATTCGTAATTAATACGTTCCGCTAGCAGCAACTGTTCGGCATAAAAGCCAATGGAACTTTCCTCCATTTTATAAAGAAAACAAATAAAACCTGTCTGTCGGGAAAGGCCGAATAGATGCAGCAATCGCATCCGAAGTTAGACATAAATTAGTTTCCTGTTAGTTTAGAGCAAACTCTAAACTAACAGGAAACTAGAA
Source organism: Apamea monoglypha (assembly GCA_911387795.2). Classification (NCBI taxonomy): domain Eukaryota; kingdom Metazoa; phylum Arthropoda; class Insecta; order Lepidoptera; family Noctuidae; genus Apamea; species Apamea monoglypha. The sequence goes on from OU426920.1 coordinate 5,543,764, forward strand.
ATGTTAAATAGACTAGAAATGTTATTGACTTCTGAAATAAGCTCGGGAACTGTTAACAAGTGGGTCAGGATTCAAGCCCAAACGCCCAAACTCGAACTCGCCCCCATTAATCCTTACATCTTAACGATTGTTTTCAAGCCTTAAAAGCCATCTGTGGCGGGGGCGACTTTCGGGAGACTTCCGAATGCGAGGATTTGGCTTACAGCTCCAGGATAAATGGATTCTTGATTGGATGATCGAGTGTGCAGACCGAGTTTAAAGACCTAGTTTGGCTAGGAACGGGGTCAACGAATGTATTACAGGGAGGTTTCAAGTGATTTTTAGGGTGCACTGCGAATATGGCGTGGGTTTTTTGCAGTTTGGCCTTTAAGTACTATCTCAAAATCTATAGCTGACCAACGTAAGGACTGTTCCTGCTTGCAGCGCATATTATTAGTCGACCTAAAAAGGATCCTCTTTTGTTTGATTTATTTATTTATTTTACCATTTATGTACACACATATATAAACAGACAAGAAAAACAGAACAGAAAAAATAGGTACAGTTTTTACTTACGAACACAGCTGTGATCATCATGTACACGGGATTATGTTATCAAAAGTGGTCAGATATAGGTTTTGGCGATAGTACCTACACTTTGCAATTCTTAGAGGGTATGCAGAGATGTGTTACGCATGTATGTTTGAGCTGTTATTAATAATCTAATACTGTGAAAAAAATAAACCTAACTGAAACCAAAATGCACAGAATATTACATTAGAAAAATGGCCTCCGAATCATTTAAAAAAATTAAAGGAAAAAAAAAACTTTTTAGCAACAAGCTTTTATTACTTGTTAAAAAAAAGAACTAAAAAGTTAAAAAATAATTTAAATCTGATAAGAAATAAATAATGCAAAAGAAAAATAATGAAGGTGTAATATGCTAAATGTTCTTTAATGTTGCATCAAAATGTAACACGCTTTTATTTATAATATCTTATTTGGTTTAAATTATTTTTAACTTTTTAGTTCTTTTTATTAACTGTTATTTTAAAAAAATATATATATATTACTTAAACTAAATAAGTAGATGGTCAGAGACAATCACCTCTGAGTTTGTTTCAGCCTTTCTTTTCAGAGTAGTCAGATAGGAAACACCGAACTCATCTAGTTACACACATTTATTTTTGACGTATGTACGTGTTTGTACAAACGTAAACGTGCTTACAGAGAAATGAATAAATAAAGGTTAGTATTCAGTAGGCGTCTACTTAACTACCGTTTACCATTGAACCGTCAAAAGACAATAAAATCCGTCTAATTGAAAATAAAACTATAATTCTAACCTATAAAATACGACGGGACACAACGCAGATGCTTGCAATAAAGAAAATAACAAATTTTCTTTATTGCAAGCATCTGCGTTGTGAGGAACATCGTTTTCACATCAGTTTGGAGGCTGCGCCTTTCTGGCTTCTCACTCTATTTCTCCGTGTTACCAGGCATGTTCCGAGCTTTTGCTTAGGGTTACGACTTTCTAATACGGGACAATTTAATTATAATATCTTTGAAGGATTTGAAGAACGATGATATGGTTAGAAAGGGAGTGACCTTATTTCAACGAAAATAAAGATCATTGTGATTTTGAATGCCTTGGTAATGGCAGCAACACAATAGCAGCCTTATTGCCAGGGCTTTAAACATCACTGTGATATTGTCTACAGTGATGCAAAATAATTGTGAACGGACTGTATATATACACAAAGTTGTAAGATGTGTCTTCACATACAAAGGTAAGGTTCATTTGTTTACATTTATCAGAGATTTATTAAAATAACATAAAAGGAAAATTAGGTTGAAATAACTAAGGTATTTTCCCAATCTGCAGAAGATCTGTATTATATGAATCTATAAATAATTTGTATTGAGTTCTTTATTTTTCTTCTCTTTTAAGAGAGGTTACGACCATACACACGAACCAAACCAAAAGCAAGTGGAAATTTAAATTTAAAAGGTGGTATAATCAGCAATATCCTCTTTAATTGGGGATAACGTCATACTGTGAAGTCACACAATTTTATTCATGCCAACAATACCTATATTGTATCAAACAAAGAATTGTAGCGACAGCTCATATTCATTTGCTGTTGTAATTATGCAAAATTAACAGAATATATCATTATTTGTCTATCTATACTAATACTAGCTGCGCCCCGCGGTTTCACCCGCATAAGTTTCGATACCGTGGGAATATCGGGATAAAAAGTATCCTATGTATAAAACCTGGTTATAAACCATCTGTGTGCCAAATTTCATCCAAATTCGTTCAGTAGTTTTTGCGTGAAAGAGCAACAAACATCCATCCATCCATCCATCCATACAAACTTTCACGTTTGCAATATTAGTAGGAGTAGGATTGTAAAGAGGTAACATTTGTGAGTTTCTATGTAGGTCGTAATTTTCGGAACTGCTGATCGGATTTCGAAAACTCTTTCACTAATGGGAAGCTATTCATCTGCTGGATACAGGAAGCACAGAACCCGTCGAAGTGGCGTGTTTAGGCTCCCCCAAGCACCACCGCTTTGACTGGTCTTTTGACTGAAAGCGACCGAAAACCGAAAGCGCCGAAAGCGACTGAAATGATGATGATGATGACAATGAATAGGAAGCTGCAGTATTGCCGAGTGTCACAACGAGTGTTAACACAACTTTTTACACGACTCAATTCCGTGATCACCGTTCCATCATCGGACAACGCGTCGCACGGCGAGTTTCCACCCTTACGTTGTTGAAACTGCTACGATCCGGACGAAGCGTTTCGCCTCGTCGTTTATACCGCGAACATCGAAGGACTAGAACAATTTGCCTGCAGCGGTTTTCCCGTCCAATTATAATTTTAGTGTCTTCAAGGCTAGATTGAATAGGCTCATAATAAATTAGTGCGCTTTACCATCAACGATTGCATCACTGCTTTCCATCAGGCGGGATTGCAGTCAAGCACTAGTTTATATCATTAAAAAAAAGGTAATTGTGAACCCATGTTATTCAGCAAAGCCTGATAATGGTAGCTAATAAAATCTCCCTTTTCTAGTTGTTTCGGTGTTCAAGTATCACTTATTATTTAATTCCTCTTTTGGGGCTGTTGTTAATTTAAATTGCTTTTCATCTTACGCTATTTTGTGTCAATTAAGTAAATTATATTTAAAATATACTCTGTTTATATTACTACGTTGTTTGCTAAAAATGTGGGTGTTATTTCATCGAACACGTCTTTGTAATAATTAGTATTATATATTAGACAAGGAGTACTTATAGAATTTACTTTGGTTCTCCTGCGGACCTCTTTATTTCTTCTTTATCACAAGCCGACATATCCCGAAGAATTGCCAAACATAAGTGGTAGTGCGCAGGGCACATTGCTCGCAGAACAGATGGCCGATGGGGCCGAAAGTTTCTGGAGCGGCGACCACGTACCGGAAGACGTAGCGTTGGAGGCCTCCCACAAGGTAGACCGACGACTTTGTGAAGGCCGCAGGAACCCATTGGGTGCGAGAAGCACGGAACAGGTCGAAGTGGGGGTGCTTGGTGCGAGAAGTACGGAACCGGTCGAAGTGGGGGTGCTTGGGTCTTTCAACCGAAAGATGTCCAGCAGTGGACGTCTTTAGGCTGAAATGGTGATGATGACTTATAGAAGTTGTTTATATTCAGTTTACAAATGTATGGAATTATATACCTACTAAGGATTTACTTTTATTGTTACTTTTGGCCTGTATCATTGCTGAGCAAAGACTTCTTCCTTGTGATCCAGTGTTAATGTGGACCACTGGTTGTTGGTTTTGTCCAGCTCATCACACCATCTCCTCCGTTTTAGTGATTTAAAAATATTTTTCCTTAATCGTTTACGTCCATCCTATTTTTTAATTGCTGTTTTTAGTAAAGGCCATTTCAATTTCTCATTTTAAGTGCTATACAGGGTGGCAGGAACATCGACGCACAACTTGGTACCATAGATTCAGTACATGATTCTGTAATTCACTGCGATGAACTTTTCGTCAGTTATTAAAAAAAATCTGCTGTTTCCTACAAAAGTGTAATACCTACACGATCAAAAGATATGGAACAGCTGTTTTTTTTTAAATAATCGACGATAGATGTATTATTATTTAACATAAACGATTAACCTTAGAACTGTATCCTACCTTATTCTGTCTCGGTATGATGGGCTACTACAAACTAGAAATTAGGCGTGAAGTGGCACTGGCAACGTATGTTTTCAAAGTTTAAAGAGGTAGTATACAAAACTTAGGAATACTATCAGAAAAAGGGTTTAATTTACCGGATAGGTACTTGGAGCGGCGGCGCAAGCCGCAGCTACTGGTGGTGCCAAGTGCACGCACTAACCTACTGGGGTGCGCACCGCTGACTCGTGCGCTGAGCACTGTCAACACGGTGGCAGATGCCATAGACATATTCACCTGTACACTGGGTGAGTTCTCAAGGGCCACGTACTGTGTAGGATGTAAGGTATTATATAGTTAAGTATATTTTAAGTTACTTTGTCGCATTAGATTAAATATATGTAATGTCAAAGGAAACATGTGATAAATAAATAAATAAGAGATAAATAAACTCAAAAAAATAACACGAACGCGCCTTCAAAATCAAATGAACTTCAAATTAAAAAAAAAACATTTTCTTCGCCCAACTTCCTCAAAACTTGGTGTTGGCAGCCCTACTCGCATCTGAGACGGTACATAGCTATACCAAGTAGGGTACCTACCCCTGTTCCGGTTTGAGTAGCTAAAAGAGCTTATGGTAATTTGGCCTGTCTTAAAATGTCAACGTCACCACTCGGCGTGCTTAAGCTACCTTAAATAGTTTAATGACTGACTGTTTTACACCTTTTGTAAGGATTAGAGGTAGGTGTGATTTTCTTATTTTTTTCTTTCTTTGTAAAGCTACCAAGCTTAAATGGAATTGGGCTGGACACATCTGCTGCATCAGCTGCATGTCAGACGATCAGTGGGCCAAACTTACAACCCAGTGGGTACCGCTTAATGGCAAACCACATCGCGGCTGGCCCAGATGGAAATGGCGATGAGCTGGACTCCTTTGATAAAGACTGGTCCTTGGCAGGTCTGGAAAGAAAAAGTATTTATTGCGACTCGTACAGGATTATAAACTAAACTAAACACAGTTAAAAATGAAAATAGAACAAATTATATTAAAAAAAAAAGTAATAAAAGGTAAAATGAAACAGAAAGTCCTAACCGAGGCCAAAAGGCTCCTATCTCAGCATGATGCTTCGACATTTAAAAATAAACGCTGCGCTGGTATTCTGATAGGGCCCGCTGTGATGTCACGTGCAATCACAGTAATAAATATCTGCGTAGCCTGTTCCCAACTATGTTGGGGCCGGCTATGTGCATGCGTGTGTGTGGTCGTGTTTGTCGGCTATGTGGGAGCAGCAGTGGGACATTTTTTTTTTTTTTTTTTAGTGGGAAATCATCAAATGACCCCTCCCGCTCTGGGTGGAGCGGAAGGGAGTGTCAGACTCTTACTGACTAAAACCCACCCATGTTCCTTCCTTCGCCCTTTATGTTCCGGGGTAGCAGTAACCCTTTCGGACAATCCCGCTGACCCGGCAGGCTTCGGCCCTAAGGGGCCCCTCAAATTATGCTGACATCTCTTTGAGGCGCGCGTGGAACACTTACGCGCCGTCCGGCACGGGCCTGGTTCTGATCGGGCGGTGTGCTACCCATTGCTCTCCGCCCGCAGGCCCGCGCCTACAGCAGTGGGATATCAACGCCAAAAAATACATTTATTTTTTGTAATTCTTCTACAGTACGGCTGTCAAGAGAATGCGTTCCTGACACCTGGCAGTGCGAAAATTCTAGCTAGTTAATCATCTGCCTAACCTTTTCCCGACTATGTTGGGATCGGCTTCCAGTCTAACTGGATGGAGCTGGATACCAGTATTTTACATGTAGCGATTATCTATCGGACTCTCGGGTAATACGATACCCCTTGGCAAGACTGGTTGTCAGACTTTCGAGCTTCTGACGACCCGTCAAAGATCTACGAATGACAGCCGGGCCCAACGGCTTAACATGCTTTCCGAGGCACGGGGGGGTCTTGGTATCTTGAAAAATGGTCAGCCATCCACGGACCCAACCGCGGCAACCGTAGCTTATCCTCATCGATCAAACCGTGTGCAGTGACAGATATCAAGAACGCATTCTCTGTACGGCTGGACTGTATGTAATTATTTATGTGTGAATCCATAGAAGTAGGCTTGAATAAATCAGATAAGATAGGTAGAAAACCGCTGTAGCATCAAATGTGAGAGATTTAAAGCACTGATTTGGTGCTTGCAATTTTAAATCCGATATAAATTCTGTGTTCAATTGTTTAGTGATTTAAACTAAATGTTTTTGACCATTTAGTAATATTAGTTCTATCGTGGACATTAATATTTAAACTTCTGGTACATTTAATTTATGTACAGTCTGTGGTTGATAAATCTGCACTACACGAAAATACAACTGGTTGCCACATAGATTTGAAATAGAAGAATTGATTCAATTCAAAAGTCTCTCTTAGGCTCAATTTACACTGACGTGGAACGGAGTGGAAGCGCTTTTTTTGTACAAAGCATAATGAACTTTATGTCAAAAGAGTAACGCACAAATTAGATACAAACATACGCACAGGTCGCGCATCTTCTGGAGAATTATCGCGCATTCTCGGGAATGCCGGCAGTAACAAGCTCGTAATTAGTTTGTACAGACGCCAGCACATCAAGCTACTACAATCTATCAAATTTCTTTAATAGATTTTCAACTTTATCGCTAAAGCATTGAGGTTCAAGGTTGATTGAGAAAATTTGACAGTTTCGGGTAGCTTGACCTGCTGGCGTCTGTACCTACGATAAGCAAATTAAATAGAATACTGCCTGCGACTTCGTTCGCCTGAAGGCCGAAAGACACCACAATAATTATACTAAAAAAAATACAGCTCATGTTACTCGCTGACAACGAATACTTTCTGTAGGTGAACGATTTTTTTTAAATCGGTTGAGTATTTTTTTGAATTTATCCATTTTTCTTTTTTCATTACAAACAAACATACAAAAATCTTATCCTAGGGGGAGGCCTATGTCCAGCAGTGGACATCCTTCAGCTGAAATGATGATGATGCAAAAATCAAATATTTTCTCTTTATATTAGATAAGATACAATGTTCATCGACAGCTCATATCAGAAACTGGCCACCGGGAAAGGTCACAGAGTGAAAAGATATGGAAAGATAACGCGACAGTAAACAAAAGCCAACTTCTTCTTAGCAGCAAACTTCTTGTAATTTTACGCACGGCTCGCCGCGCCTTTATCTTGCGACAGATATAAATCTGTAGTATTTGAAGATTAGGTACTATGTATTTAACTGTAATACTCTGAAATAATAGGGATTTATAATCATAAGTTGTACATATAATATGTAAGTAGATACAAAAATAAGTATTTAGGTACAATTAAATATTGGTTGTGGCACTCTGCCGATTAAATAACCGTTTATTTTTAATTCCGTGCCTCAGTAACTAAATGTATGTGCCTTAGCACTCCATTTTGATTATGCTCCATGATTATAACCCTTGTTACTGGGTGACATTGTCCACTTCAATCTTGTTCTTATAATATAGACATTTTAATAGCGCACAAACTTAATCTTCGAGTCTTAGCACTCCATTTTGATTATACTCCATGACCATAATCCGTGTGATTTGGTTACATCGTCCATTTTAATCTTGTTCTTATAATATAGACAATTGTATGACTCACAATTATAATTTATATGTCTTAGCACTCCATTTTGATTATACTCCATGATCATAACCCGTGTTATTTGGTGACATCGTCCACTTTAATCTCCGGAGACGTCGCCGGCGTAACGACACCTGCTTGTTCTAAATTTCATTATCATCCCTTTGGCTTACAATAACAAACCCTAATTTAGTGAACCGCTTAATTATTTACGCATTTACCTATATCCGATTTTGGTCTGGATTGATTTTAGACCTATAGTTTAAACACTGCGGTTGAATAATCGAAAGGGTACTGGCGAGGTGGAACATTTTGCGAGCGCAACCAACCCAGTTTTATAATTTTAGCGGATGAGTTGGGGGTAAACATTGGCAATACTGGGACTTTTCATAGAAAGGAAAAAAAAAATAAGAATGTTTATTTGGAAACTGTTAGTAAAACACCAAATACCTACAAAATAAATAATGAGAATAATATTTTAACAACAATATTGCTCATGGCTGCAATAAGAAGGTCTATTTCAACATACAGACTCTGCCAGATTGATCGGCTGTCTGGCACTGGTTTTTTAAGTGAACCTTTAGGGACAAGTGACTGAAAATAACTAACAGTTTCAACGTTTTGGCGGCACGGTTGGCGCAGTGGTTAAGCGATTGACTGCTGCGCTGCGTGTCGCGGGTTCGATTCCCGCACGGAACAAATATTTGTATGACCTACATGTATTTGTTCCGAGTCTGGGTGTTTTTCTATCTATAATATGTATATATTTACAAAAAAAAAATTGTATATAAGTAGTTTATCAGCCATCTTGTTACCATAACACAAGCATTAGGTTGCTTAGCTTGGGACAAATGGTGCTGTGTGAAATGTCCAGGGATTTTTTTTTTTTTTTTTTTTTTTTTTTTTTTAATACTTAATTTTTATACATAAATACTTTTATACATAATTTAATATATAATTTAATTCGTCACCGAGATGAGACCGCGACTAGATTTTGACCGTTTTAAATTACGAGAATTGGCCTTCTGACTGTGAACGTTCTTAAAATTACGAGAATTGTCCCTCAGTCCTATAACTTTTATCCGGAGAACAAATATGACAGCTTCACATAATTATATTCTTTATAAAGCTGTCAACATTATTTCTCAGATATAAGTTATTTGACTATTGAGAAATTAACCCATAATAAGACAAAAGTAATAGACCAGTCCCCAATATTGCTACAACACTACCGTGTGTTGCTGGTTTGGGATATCCAGTTTACCTCATCCACCGTTCATCTACGATTTTCAAGTTGTCAGCTTAAGACTTTAACATGACCGATATAAGAGGGCAATTCTCGTAATTCTAAGAACTTTCACAGTCTGATCTCAGTCTCAATCTGTCAAAAAACATCTAATTTCCCTACATCACATACTAGAACGAATATACGGAAGAAAAAAAGGTTGGTGGTATTACTTTTCGGTTCACCTTTTTCTAAAAACCATTTGCTACATACCTACCTACTATTAAAGCTAAACTACCTTGGATGTTATACTAGTGCTGCCATCTAGTACGAGTAGGTACGTTAAAATAGGAACAACCCTCGCTTAGAGTTTACTTTGAGTGCTGCCATCTAGTATGAGTACGTTAAAATAACAACAACCCTCGCATTTTACTTTAAGGTTTTCCTCTCTACATGGAAACTCAACTAGTTCAAATTTTCGCCGTCAGATGGCAGTGAAAGATAAATTGCAATGTTCGACATCGAGATATTACACTATAGACAAAAAATATAGGGTAGTGTGTTAGTCAGACTACAGACCTCACACCACCAGACCGGACAAAGTCCGGACTCAGTCCTTTCAGTTATTTTACCTGTGACAGCAGCAACCTAACAGCAACCTCATAATAACGATTATAAAGATCACTGTGATTTTGACAGACATGACAATGGCCACAAACCAACAGCAACCTTATTACGATGACAAAGGTAACAACTATCAAAGTTCTACGAATGACAGCCAGGACTAACGCTTCAACATGCTTTCCGAGAAGCTTTGGTTTCTTTCTTTGCATGCTTTGCTTTGCTGTGCTTGGGGTCTCGATATGTAATAGATGGTCACCCATTCACGAACCGACCGCTGCAAGCGTAGTTCAATCTTCGATCAACCCGTGTGGCTGAGATTATTTACAATTAGTCACAAGGCCTTCTTTTTTTTGGAATTATTATTATATTGTTTTGGGACATACCTTAGATTTGAGATATTGTAAAAGTTTCAAATTTAAAAAAAAAATCACGACTCATAACATCTTCAACTAGTAATAAAGTTGAAGAGTCTGTTTGTTTGTAAAATTGAGGAAGGCTATTTAATATGTATCACGCTACGGGCCTTAGGAGTCGAGCAAAAGAAAAAAGTCGAATGAAAGCGAAGCAAAAACGAAGTAACAGGGCAAGGCTAAAGGATTTATTTTATGTTAAAACAAGAAATTTTACGCTGACGAAGTCACGGACAGAAGCTAGTATAATATAAAATCAGGCCCTTAAAACCATAAACCACAAATCATGCACAACGCTGTACAACGAACGCTTATTTGAACAATGCATATATGCATTTCCCTTTTATCCAAAGAAATTAAACTTCAAAGAAATATTGTGGGTGATGTCAACATTAAATTGAAGGTCGTAATAATGAGCTGGTGTTTTGGCAACGAATTCCCGCTGAATAGACTGAAATGAATAATGAAATAATATTCGCAGGCATAAAGCCTGTAATAAGGAACAGTGAGTAAAAAAATCAGGACGAACTTTTGGAATTCATTGAAGTAAACCGGGTTGACATTTTGGCTACCATTGTTATGGAAAACTATACTATTGTTCTTTTTGTTGGAGTTTAGCTGTAGAATAGAAAGGAATACTCTTTATTATGTACATCATATAAATTACGATATAACTGTAGAAATTTTACAAAGGGTGACACAATAGGCGGTCTTATCGCTAAGAGTGATCTTCTAATGACAACCTTTGTATGGATACTTACTGCTGTAGCGCGTAATTTTTTTTTTAAATTAATTTAATGACATGTATTTGAATTTGAATTAAAATAATATATATCGAAATATATATTTTATTTATTTATATTTTTGATTTTGAAATTAGACGTGTCGTGGTTCTTTGTGATTTTGTGAGATAAAAAACATAAACAGACGAACACCCCAAGGGCGAAATCCACCATACTTTTATACCTAAAATCCAGAAGTCCAGTCTTATCCTGAGAATAAATTTGGATTTCTTTACAGTTTTTCTATGCTAGAACTATCAGACGTCAATTTTATTCCACGGATAAAAGATATCTGAGTTTGGTAAAATATATTTTGAACGCCATCTAGATAAGGGTTGTGGAACAGCCTGTAACTGAAACAACTTTGTAGAACATACGCCGTATTAATTGATCAATAGATGGCGCACAGCGAATGACCAGGATGAAGTAACATAGTGCAGGAAAATGCCTGTAGATGGCACTTATGTAATTCTGAATATCAAATCCTGGAACCAATTTTTATAGGATGAAAATTAAACTACTTACCTCCTTACTGAACGCAACTTTACTGGGCGTGTTACTTTTAATAAGGAGACATCTTCGAACAAACGTACGACAACGTACCTAGAAACTAATAATATTTTTGATAATTTATGTTTATTTGTTTTTTTTTTTGTTGTTTTAGTTTTATTGCATTGTAATTAAATAGTATATAAACTGAACAGCCTTCAAATAAAATGTACATGTATATAAAAAGGAAGGAAAAGAAAGAAATCTCATTGCATCAAAAAATTCGTCCGCATCGCTGTCAACAGGAAAAGTGCCCAAATGGTTGGCAGCATTGCCACGTTGTATGGTGATGCTGATTCTTTAGCCAAAATAAATAGTTATCGATTCGATCGAAATAGTTATCCTTCAAGCAGACGTCTTTATTTACATGTAGCGACTGCCTAACCCCCGCTGTTCATCTGCTTGAAAGTCGGAATCTTTTTTGTTTGAATTTAAAGCACGTTGAGCTCTTCTACGAGTATATGGTGAAACCTGTTTTAGCCTCTCCTTCCATTTGCCTTTGTCATAGATACGCTGCTGTCTAATACTATTATTTTTCAAATCCATACCACCATCTACATCCGGGTAAAATAGGGTCATAACCTTGTACCATTGTTCATGTGAAACGCCCGTCGCCATAGATATGTCCAGTTCAATTTACATAAAAGGAAGTTTAATACGTGTTTCACCACAAAACAACAACCACAAACAAGCGTTTATACAACACCAAATGTAATAAAATTCACACAGTTTTATTAATCAAGAAACACGTTATATTAACCCGATAGGAGAGAAAACAAACGGGTAACGTTATGTACCGAGCAGATGAGTATCGTGTCAAAGGAGAGCCGTAATCGTAAAGCGTGCATCAGATAAAATTATGTAAACATAATCTTGTTGCGAACGGACGAGTCAACACTACTACGCGAGACGTACACCTCATCCACCATCGGCCGAACTTAAGAGAAAGTGAGTGCGTTCACTACTAAAAAAAAAAGACCTCCAGACCGAATTTCAGCGGAGACCAGCCTTCGGCGCGGGAGATATTATAGTGCACAAGTATATGAAATTCCCATTGGAAAACCCAATAACACTGCCCGACCCGGGAATCGAACACAGGACCCCACGCTCAGCAGTCGCACTTGCGACCACGAGACCAACGGGGCAGTCAAAAGTCAGTTCACTACTACGATATCAATGTCAGTACATCTTCAGGTGATGTCCGATAACTTGGTATACGCACTCATTTTCTTTTACATTATGTTTGGTTCGATCGAACGAGTTCGGCCGACGACATTGGCGCAGAGTTCGATCGATGACGGATTCGGTGTACGTGTCCCGTTAGTGATAAGGAACTTGTAGGATGTCGGTACTTTGTAGGATGATTAATTTATTTGTGGGTCAGATACTGAGGTCCTATTCCTTATAGGGTGGGTAGTTATGTAATATGATTCATTTGCAAAGTAGATATTATGTAAGGGGTGCTACATGCTTTGTTTGGGTCGGCCAAATCGTATCGTTTATTCAAAATAGGTTGAGAATCAGCACTTTTTGAACGTCAAAATTAACAAGAGACAGTCCCCCAAAACGCCTGCCCTTCACCACTTCCTAGAGCTGGGAAGAAGTGGCGCAACAAACTTCCCAGCAAAGAATATCTCTTTCGTCGTTCAGCTGTACCGAATCATGCAGATCCAATTCAATGCGTAGCATGCACGCCTAATGCACTTACAATACACGAGCTTGTATATGGTACATCGAGTTTTAAGGCTCGCACCGCAATGTATCGCACTGGTGTGCGGGTCGCTCGCCAGGGGCATTTTTGCGGCTACTGTTCTGCGTTGCGATGCGGCCCGTCTGTAGTGTGCGATGGTTCATACACAATGTACAGACGCCAGCACATCAAGCTACTACAATCTGTCAAATCTGTTTAATAGATTTTCAACTTTATCGATAAAGCATTAAGGTTCAAGGTTGATTGGGAAAATTTGACAGTTTCGGGTAGCTTGACCTGCTGGCGTCCGTACGAAAGTGATCGAGGAGGATTTTTTGCAATGCGTTACGTTGCGTCGCGGTCCGCTCAAACTGCGCGAGCCTCATTGTACTTGATTGGATACAGTTCAAATTCGATATTTGAATTTGTCTGGTACAATTACTGTGTTGCGGTGCAGCTTGCTGGGATTCCTAATGAGCTTTCATTGCAATACAGTGCGCTGCGTCTGCTGCAGCTATAATGTGCGCTTAGCTTTAGAAACAGACTGTCAAACAGGTCTTGAGTGACAGAGGAGACAACAAAAACTCGAGAACTTGATGTGCTAAATTAACGGCCGCGTACTCTAAGTATTGCCTATTGACTTTCTCGAGAAGTTTTAGTCCAATATCCAAATTACATAACGGACATAAAGATATTTTGACAAAAAAACAAGAGTGAAAATCTAAAAATTCGAAACCCGTTAGGAGGACCTAAGCATAATGGTGCTTTGACGACCTTTTGCTTGCGGAGTTATAGTTTATATGTATTTATGTACCCTAGCTGTAGCACTGGAGACATACACATACATAACATAATGAGCCTATATTGTTCCCACTGCTGGGACACAGACCTCCTCTTCGAGAGGGATTGGGCGAATGACCACGCGGGCCCAGTGCGGGTTGGTAAATGTCATATGTCTTCGATTTTTTGGTTCTACATAATGACACAGACAGACATGCCGGTTACCGCTACCCCGGAACATAAAGGGCGAAGGTAGGAACATGGGTGGGTTTTAGTCAGTAAGAGTCTGACACTCCCTTCCGCTCCACCCAGAGCGGGAGCGGTCATTAGATGATTTACCACCAGAAAAAAAAAAAAAAAAATTAAAGTGCCTGCCTGGGTTCGAACCCACGACCGTAAGTCGGGCCGATGCCACTGAGCCACCACTACTCCTGCTCGCACCGGAGACAATAAACGTTATTCTATTTTACTTCCAGTTATTTTATAAACTTTACGATGGATTCGCCTGTTTCTATTCTAAATGAGATTTTGAGATGAGATTGCAGGGCGAAAATCGTATAGCAGAAAAATAGAGATAAGTAAAACCAAACCAAGTTTTCAGATTTTTGAAAAGGAAGGTCGTTTACTCGGGGATCCAAATTGGATGGTTTAGTTTTCTTTAGAATTGAGCTCGTCACTCCTCTTTCCGATTTTCTCTTTTAAAGTCTAGTTTTTGGTCCTGGGATACCTACCTATGTCTAAAACTCTAAATTGCTTATATTTGGTTAGCTGTTCGCTATTTTTAATATTAGATTGTGCAGTACCTTCCTACAGTTTTATGTTGCTATCCTTTTCTAAATTTTCCCGGAAAATGTTTAAAACTGTATGTAATGTAAAAAGTTTGAAGTAAATGGCTACAGCCGTATTTGAGAAAAGAAAAAATCTTACAAATTTTGTCTTCTTTTAACCCAGACTTTTTTTATTAGTACAAATTTTATCAAAATTTTGCATATCATTTATACAGGGTCAAGTTAAATTAGCTAGCCAAACTCCATAGACATGATACCCATCATGTCTATGGAGTTTGGATCGATATTTATACCAGAAAACCAAAAAAAACGATACGATTCATTTTTGGGGTTATCAACCGCTACCTACCGCACACAACCCTACCGCAAGTAGGTTGAAATATCAGTTTTTTTGTGTAAACTTCACAAAAGTGATGGTATCAATATCATCTGGTATATTTCTTTCTTTCTTTGTTTCAATATCTAAACACGATAAAACAAAAAGAAATCAGATTTTTTAAACTTATACTTCAAGTTAACGTAACTGCAGTTGTTGTTTTATCTCTTTTCAATATCGAAACCCGTTACATTTGTGCTAGCTAATTTAATTTGATTATAATTATGATTTAATCCATGTTCAAACACCACAATCTTTAAACCCGACCAGGTTGAACATGGACTTCAAATACATTGGTCATCTTCTCTTTGTCCATATTCAACCCATTGTTGTTAGGTAAATTTATTTGTTTTCATTGTGTAAACAAACAATAATTTCTATAACGAAGAGAGGTTACAGTTTCAGAACGAATATTTTCAACAACCCATCATTTTTTACGTCCAACATTCGATACTACAGTAATAGCTGAAGGCAATATAACTCAGTTCATATTCAGAGCGAAAATCGATTCGCAAAAAAAACCGTTACGTACACGCTAGTTTCCCGTTCAACCGGGTTGTGCAAGTAAAAAAAGATGGCGATGGGTTTTTGCGAATCTTTCCATCTTTTTGCTTGTATCCTTCCTTCCTACACACAGTCATATCAAAATCATGGACTTCATCCAACCCCAACTACTATCCTATAAAATAGTCAAGAGAACGTTTTTTAATTTATCTTTTGCACAGGAGTAGATAAATAACAACGTTTATTTATTGACTAGCTGTGCACGGGACTTCGTTTGCGAGCATGTCGGTAAACAAATTGGAGTTAATGGGCTTTTTTTTTCGCGAAACACTATTTCTTTTTCTAAAATAAAATCAATTAATCAATCAATCAGTTTTATTTGTGAAACATAGGAGTGTACAAAACGTAGCTCACCTATCTAGTAAACACCTCATCATCTGCCCAGCCTTTTCCCAACTATGTTGGGGTCGGCTTCCAGTCTAACCGGATGCAGCTGAATACCAGCATTTTACATGGAGCGACTGCCTATCTGACCTCTACAACCTAAGACTGGTTGTCAGACTTTCGGGCTTCTCACGATTCGTAACGACTGTCATAAATCCTCGAATGACAGCCGGGACCAACGGCTTAACGTGCTTTCCGAGGCACGGAGGGGTCTTGGTATGTAAAGATGGTCACCCATCCACGGACCAACCGCGGCAAGCGTAGCTTAATCTGATCGATCGACCTATGTAATCACCTATGTTACATAAATAGGTGCCCCATGTTGTGTCATATTATTAAGACATACAAATTTATAAGTGACACATCAGGTGTCATTACATTATGTGACTTAGAAAAAATACTATTTAAAATTAATTAAATACATGAACAGATAAGAGGAAAAAAACATCAAATACAATAAAATCACTAGTCATAGTATGGGTAAAAATGCATATTAAATGTAATAATTGGTCGTTTAAAAATTCGTCTACAATATAAAACATTTGTCAATTAATAATTTATTAAGAGCTTTTTTAAACTTATAAAATGTCATGTTTTTTTATGTCATCAGGAATTTTATTAAACACTAGCTGCCACACCAAAAAAACTTTTTCGCATCAATGCGGTCTTACATTTTTGATGACATAGTTTATTTACATATTGGTAAAAGTAACCTCTAACATCAGTGTGCCGTGAGAGTCCCGTCATAATCGGTACAGTCGTTTTGGAGATTAGCCGGAGCAAACAGACAGACAAACAGATAGACAGACTCGACAAAAATGCTAAAAAAATGTTTTTTTGTTCTTCTTAGCGTGACGATAGCAATCTATATGGGGTCGGCCCATAATTCGGCTACTTGTCTAGTGCCATCACCAGCGTCCATCAGTTTTTTTTTGTTTTTAGTACCGTTTATCCTACTTCCTTTCTACTAATATTATATCTGCGAAAGTTTGTAAGAATGGATGGATGGATAGATGGATGGATGGATGATTGTTACTCTTTCACGCAAATACTACTGAACGGATTCGGATGAAATTTGGCAGACAGATGATTTATAACCAGGATATAGGATACTTTTTATACCGATATTCCCACGGGATCGAAACTTATGCGGGTGAAACCGCGGGGCGCAGCTAGTACTTTTATATTTATGCATTTAGTAAAAAGCTATTATTTTGACATTATAAACAGACACTTCAATTATATTTATTTGTATGTATAGAGGTACAGATTTAATACTTAAAGGCTCTCCTTCATTGGGAGCATTCGCCTGTAATATAACAATCCAAGATTCCAATGTAAGCTTTGCAAGTAGACTACGTAGTAGTGCGCAGGCCGTCAACTTCTACGTAGTGTAGGAAGATAATGAAATCGAGCAGGATAGGGTTAATAAATATAAGGTGTAATTATTCACATACGAAATATCTAAAGGGGTCATTGTATTCACATTTACTATAGGAGTAAACCTGAAATGTTCGTATAACTCGTCAAAATGTATACAATGACCCCTTAAGAGATTTCATGTATGTTTGGATGCTTATTACTTTGTATCTTTAGATAAGTTATTTACTTTATATTACCACTATAATAATGTCTGATATGTGTGCTCTATTAGTTTGTGTTGAGGGTGCAGGTTTAATAGAAACGACCAATTACGACTGCAGTTTATTTGCGACTAAAAAACGTCTCTGTATCACGGGCGCAGCCGTGCGCAGCCGCGTCACCAATAATAGGTATATTCGCTGAGTAAGCTTGTACAATATTGTGTCCCTACATATGAATAGATACACTATATATAATTAAATAGACACATTCACATTACGGGTGAATACTCCCGCTGTGGGAGCGCCATATAGCAGACAAATGGCGGACTCAATGCCAAAGGAATTTTCTTCTACCAGTTCACCTATATAACCTACAACTTAGCTTCTGCCCGCGACTTAGTCAGCGTGAAATTTCTTGTTTCCTCGACCAGCAATGCATCGCCTGCCCGCGCTATTACTTTATTTTCGCTTAACATTCTTTCAGGCTTTTTTTTCTTTTTGATTGGCTCGTTAGGGTCCTCGCGTGATATTAAATATAGGCTATGAAATGCAAAAATATTTTTTCAAATCCGTTTGGTAGTAGAAGATATTTCGCTGGCGTCCTTTTTTTGCAAGTCAACTTGGCTTTTTAAAGCAATGAGAAACGAGTCTTTCTCACAGCTCAAAGACAATTAGAACCAGTTTGACCAAAAACTTTAAGTTTAACTTTTAATTGTAAAATGATACCGATAAAACTTACATTGTTACAGACGCCAGCAGGTCAAGCTACCCGAAACTGTAAAATTTTCCAAATCAACCTTGAACCTTAATGCTTTAGCGATAAAGTTGAAAATCTATTAAATAAATTTCACAGATTGTAGTAGCTTGATGTGCTGGCGTCTGTACTTGGTTTTGTTTCGGTAAACTGGTGTTACCAAGTTAGTACGAAAATCTCCAGTAGAACCTGGTTTTTACCGCCCATTATTTTGTACCTTGAATTTCCTTGCAGCTCGTTGACTATTCTGGTCCGCAAGTGGTTCAAGATTTTTGTGAGATCCATTACGATAACGCAGACATAAATTACAAAGCGATTCTTGTACATAAATACAAGACAAAATCTGGATTGGATCAGCCCTCATTTGCATGAAAATGAAAACAAAAAACGATCATAATTTTCAACTTTACGATGTTCATAACTTTAGATAGGTGTTATTTGTAAACCTAACTTGAAAATATATTAAAATTCATCAAGATAAAGTTTATTTTTTCAAAATAATTATAAAAAATGACCTCAAACGGGACGATAAATTTCGTTTAATGGTACCCATAAACCTATTTAAATTTCTGAGCAGTACAGAATTTTTATCTTAACTCGACCGTCCTATTAAAAAGTTGAGTGAGGTATTTTTTTTTTTTTGCAGTCTTGTTCGCTTGGGTAAGATATTCAGGTTTGTTTACAACGGTTTATGCAGAAAAGTTGGGATGTTTGCATACTAGGACGCTGATTAGATTATTGGTATGTTGGTGCCATTTTTCACCACTAATCAATAAATTGATTATATGATTTTAATTTGTTTAACGTCGTTAATTTTTTTAATCTTAATTAGACTAAATAGGGTCTGAATCTGGGCAAGTACATTGATACTTGCCCAGATTGGAACCCTATTTAGTCACATTGCCATCACTGCTCTCTAAAGCTCTATTCTCTCGCTTTCAAACGGTGAAGGAAAACATCATGAGGAAACCGGCATGTTCTAGAACTAAAAATTCGAAGACATGTGACATCTACCAACCCGCCCTTACCTGGAAATAGACAACCCGTCTTGAGCAAGCGTGATGGTGATCAATGAGCATACCTTTTCTGTATGAGAAGAGGGATTTAGCAGACAATGGTGTCCTGCTAAATCCCTCTTCTCATACAGAAAGTTGTATATTAAATATACAGAAAATTGTACAGAAAATAAATACAGAAAATTGTATATTAAAACCAGCCTGTTACGAGAGTAACAGGCTGGTTTTAATATACAATTATACTAAAATTAATTTGAACAACATATGCGCTATGAATATTTAGGTTATCAAAAATGGCTTCAGGCCAGCCATTGTTTTTGATTTAATATCATGTACAACAAGCCACAAAAGGGGCTATAAAATATTATGCTCCATTATGACGTGTCCATAACAACACAATGAAGTTTGTGGGCACACATTACATTCTATTTTATTCATAGGACCTCTGAAAATGTAACGACAAATAGAAAACAAATGCAGATTTTTTTGAAGTGAGACATGTTCTTTAAATTTTGTGTGGGTGACAGTTTGCACGTCAGATGGCTTGGATAGGATTTCAAACAATCAAATTAAAGGCTATCCCCTACAGGCGTGTCATTATCGGTCGATAATGTCGGATGCGTTATTGCAATATCTGTTTTCTGTTTTTGTATTAGGACGGACGAATTTACGCACTGCCGCAATAGAAGTAGGACGCTTGCGTCCCTCCGTCCTGGGATATTCCGATACAAGTTCTCAGAACATTTTGTATTAGGACGCATACGATCTTACACACAGCTGCCTAGGTAGCACGCACACGTTAGAAATATCGGACGATGAAAACGCAGCTGTGTGGTGAGGAATCGAGACGCATTATGACAATTAACGTATCCGATATTATCGCCCGATAAAAATACGCCTGTGGGGGAGAGCCTATAAGCACCTACCCGCGGATTTTCAATCTACACTAACTCAAAAAAAATGTAAAGGTCACTTTTAGTAAACAGGATGATATTTAAACTCTTTTTACAGCAATATCCGGATCAATTTAAACCATTTAGCTTATTAAAGCACTTGTCAAGCCGTTAAAAATAATTTACGTCATGACTGCTCAACGACCCGGCAGTAACTATTTAAGTTAATAATTATCAATTACGCTGTGAACATCAAATTAACTACGAATTGTGGTTAATTTAATTGAACGTCAAATTTTGCCTTTTCGTAAAGCGATATTTAGGACTGATTACTATGGAGACAAAACAATCATTGATACGTATCACTTACCGATTGAACCCCGATGACACGAACCCAGAACACTCGAGCGAGACACTTGTAGCTACTACGAACGGTAATTCGAGCGCACTTGAACGTGGGCATTACGTGAAACTGGAATTGGACCACCACTGTCTAATTTTACTAACTTACTTACAAACATAAAGCGGCTGTACTCGAATGATGTCAACGGGGCTTAACCCATTTTACAGTAACGCTCGAAACTCCAGTGGCATGCTAATGACTACATTGCTATGAATTGTGCGAGCAGCCTGTACGAGATTAGGATGGCTCTGAAACAGCTCAAGAACAACAAAGCACCAGGTGATGACGGAATTACGGCCGAACTCCTGAAGGCGGGTGGAAAACCGGTACTTGAGGCCCTTCAGAAGCTGTTTAATTCCGTCATACTCGAGGGGAAAACGCCACAGGCATGGTGCAGGGGTGTGGTGGTACTCTTCTTCAAGAAGGGCGACAATGCCCGGTTGAAGAATTATAGGCCCATCTCACTTCTAAGCCATGTCTACAAGTTGTTTTCAAGAGTCATCACGAATCGTCTCGCGCGCAGGTTTGACGATTTTCAGCCTCCCGAACAAGCCGGTTTCCGAAAAGGCTTTAGCACCGTGGACCACATACATACGCTGCGGCAAGTTATACAGAAGACCGAAGAGTATAACCTGCCACTCTGTTTAGCGTTTGTGGACTACGAGAAAGCCTTCGATTCGATCGAGACCTGGGCTGTACTGCAGTCTCTCCAACGGTGCCAAATCGACTATCGGTACATCGAGGTGTTGAAGTGTTTGTACAAAAACGCCACCATGTCAGTCCGACTTCAGGACCAAGCTTCCGAACCTATCCTTCTGGAGACAGGGAGACGTCATATCTCCGAAACTGTTCACCGCTGCACTAGAGGATGTCTTCAAGGTTTTGGACTGGAGAGGGCTAGGCATCAACGTCAATGGCGAGTACATCACTCACCTTCGGTTTGCCGACGATATAGTGGTCATGGCTGAGACCATGGAGGACCTCAGGATAATGCTCGATGACCTCAGCAGAGCTTCCGGAAGAGTGGGTCTTAAAATGAACATGGACAAAACCAAGATCATTCTGAATGCCCATGTCACACCCACTCCTATCAAGATCGGAGACTCAACACTCGAAGTTGTAGACGATTATGTGTACCTGGGACAAACGGTCCAGTTAGGTAGGTCTAACTTCGAGAAAGAGGTCAATCGTCGAATCCAACTCGGCTGGGCGGCGTTCGGGAGGCTGCGCGGTATCTTCTCGTCCAACTTACCACAGTGTCTCAAGACGAAAGTCCATGACCAGTGTGTGTTGCCAGTGATCACATACGGGACTGAAACGTGGTCGCTCACAATGGGCCTCATCAGAAGGCTTAAAGTCACTCAAAGGGCAATGGAGAGGGCTATGCTCGGAGTTTCCTTGCGTGATCGAATCAGAAATGAGGACATCCGCAAGAGAACCAAGGTTACCGACGTAGCCCGAAGAATTGCCAAACTTAAGTGGCAGTGGGCAGGGCACATTGCTCGCAGAACGGATGGCCGATGGGGCCGAAAAGTTCTGGAGTGGCGACCGCGAACCGGAAGACGTTGCGTTGGAAGGCCTCCCACTAGGTGGACCGATGACCTGGTGAAGGTTGCGGGAATCCGCTGGATGCGAGTCGCACGGGACCGGTCAATGTGGCGACACTTGGGGGAGGCCTATGTCCAGCAGTGGACGTCTATCGGCTGAAATGATGTGCGAGCACGATACAGCCAGTGCGTGTGCGTGTATGAGTGAAATAACATTATATTTCTGTTGCATTTAGAATACGCGTCATAGTGGCGACCTGTTCTTACCATTGCATTGCTGAAATTCGCACAAATGTAACATGTGCTGGTAGCTGTTTGGACTAAGCAATGGATTCACGATCAATGAATTCCAAGTTCGAATCTTAATTATGTAGCGGTATCTACAACGCCACATGCGAACAACGCGTCATACTGATGTCACGCAAGTCCTGCATCTCGCAAGCAGAGTTTACCTCGCAATTAGCATGGATACAATTGCCCAACATCAGTCGTTGGGTAATTGCCCGCCAGACACAACACCCGTCTGGTTGGAGGATCCTCCCTTTTCTATGGAGGATGAGTGAACTTTACACCCTGTTCCTCATAACTCTAAACTGGTAACCCCGACGTGATCGTCAACGCAGCCTTCGTGCACATACTTCAGCGTGACGTCATCATCACTCCCGCAAGCTTTAGAGCGGCGAGTCACCCAGCCAGCCAGCACCCACGGCTTCAACGGGTATCCTGACCACCAGCATGGAGCGTCCGCGCATACCTGGTCATCACCCTCAGCCTCATCAGCAACCTCGGCACAGCACACTGCACTTTCGGCCGGTCAACAAGAAGAGCTTCCTCTCCTGGTCGACGCAGCAGCCAGCCTCAACCCGGCGCTGTACGACATCCGACGCACTGGAGTATAACGCAGCGCCACCCCGACTCACTGGGGACATCTTCGCAGACAGTTCCGACTCACCGCGAACTATGCGCCACCCCGACTCACTGGGGCATCTCCGCAGACAGTTCCGACTCACCGTGAACTATGCGGCAACCGGTTCCGACCCACTGGAACCTCAGCTGGCCTGGCAAGCATCGCAAGATACAAGACTCAGCCCAATATCGACCTCCGGTCTCCGGAGGGGAGTGATGTAGCGGTATCTACAACGCCACATGCGAACAACGCGTCATACTGATGTCACGCAAGTCCTGCATCTCGCAAGCAGAGTTTGCCTCGCAATTAGTATGGATACAATTTCCCAACATCAGTCGTTGGGCAATTGCCCGCCAGACACAACACCCGTCTGGTTGGAGGATCATCCTCCCTTTTCTATGGAAGATGAGTGAACTTTACACCCTGTTCCTCATGGGTGCCTGCCGTTTTGCCGAAAAGATTTTGCCAAAATTTCATTACCCAAACAAATTTTAGCAACCATTTTTTATACCATTGCAATATTTCGAATGATTTTAGTTCGCATATTTTCATTTAGTCAAATTTTTACTTGGCAAAATATTGCCAAGTATAATGTCATTATGGCATTTGGTCTATAATCAAATGATTTATTACAGCAAACAATCTTCAGACAATAAACGTTTGGTGAAATGATTTGTTAAGACAAAAAATGTTAAGGCAAAAATAGCATTTTTTGGTAATTAGGTTAGATTAAAACTGTGACCTCCTACGCACGAGCCGAGCGAGCGAAGCGAGCGGTGCCGCGGTAGCGGCTGGCGAGTGCCAGACACGACTTGCATTAATAGGAAAAAGATATTGTTTTTAGTAGGGTACCCGGAACTCAACTATTTAGATTAGGTTAATTACTTATTTAAAAAAAAATGGTTAGGTTAGGTTAGGTTAAAACTGTGACCCCCTACGCACGAGCCGAGCGAGCGAAGCGAGCGGTGCCGCGGCAGCGGCCGGCGAGTGCCAGACACGACTTGCATTAATAGAAAAAAAGATATTGTTTTAAGTTACCCGGAACTCAACTATTTAGATTAGGTTAATTTCTTCTTTAAAAAAAATGGGTAGGTTAGGTTAGGTTAAAACTGTGACCTCCTACGCACGAGCCGAGCGAGCGAAGCGAGCGGTGCCGCGGCAGCGGCCGGCGAGTGCCAGGAACGACTACATTATATAGAAAAAAAATAGTTAATATTCATATTATTATTACCTGTTTAGAATTTTTGATTTACCTCCTACCCACTTAGCAGTTCTCATTTTTGTCATTGAAGCATTTGACTGAATAGGAAAGGGTGAATTGAAAACTGACGATACTAAATATTTGGCTTATTTGATTTTGCGTAAAAACTGTTATTCCAACTGAAACATTTGATTAAATGAAAAATGTTAAAAGTACTAGTTGGTAAACAAGTTATAGTTTAAACGTTCATTTGCCAAACATTAGGTTTGCGTTACAATTTTTTGTCAATAGATTTTTTGCTAAGTAATAATTTGGCAAATGAAATTATGCGAAACATTTTTTGGGAAATGAAAATTTGTCAAATTCCTTTCGGTCAAATAAGGGAGACTTCTAAAATTACAATGTATGGCTGTTTTTTGTTTCTTTGAAACCATTTATTATAAAATGAGCAAACTTTTATGAGAATTGTGACGTCACATTCCTGCCTAGATAAAAGAAGTTCTCTTGTAAGGTTAATAAGATTTTTTGTTGTATACCTACTATAACATAACAAGGAAAGGATATTCTAGTAACACAAATATAATTGTTGATACCCACTTATTATAGGTATCAATATTCAGCAGAGTTTATTGAAAACTAATTTATGATTTTGACTTTATGAACATGTTTTTTATGTAACGTCACAATGAATGTATTGAGTTTGTAGATTAAGTGTTAATTTTCTTGACGAAAAGAAGATTGAAACTAAACCTCAATTTAAGATCATTAAATAATACGGATATATAAATAGGTATTACTACATACTTAGTTACACCGTCTAATTATTAAAACCATCATCATCTGCCTAGCCTTTTCCCAACTATGTTGGGGTCGACTTCCAGTCTAACCGGATTCAGCTGAATACCAGTATTTTATATTATATATCTGTCTCATTACTTCTTACTACTTCTTAAAAACTTACAAAAAGTCGAAGTACTGCGTGAGATTCGAACACACGCCTTACTGATTCACGCATCTATATGCACGCGCGTAACCGCTAGGTCATCTTGACTCATATTATAGTGTTGAAATTATGAACTACAATCACTTGTTGACCACGATGTGTTTATTTTCTTGAAACTAGAAGGACGTAAGACAGATTAAACGTCAACCTATTGCTTTGTTAGATTGCCTATGGACTTTTGGTCGACACTGTAAATGGATCGTAGGCGTAAAATCCACCAATGAAGTTTTTTTTTTTACTAGTCAACGCTGTCCTCCTGGGCAAAAGCCTCCCTCCACTCTTTCCATCTTTATCGAGCCCGCGCGTCCTTGCAGGTTAAATAAGTTAATAAGCTTAAATTAATACATTGAAACTCTGACTTTTGCGCTTTTGGTTAAAACACCTGTACCCTAATTGCGTAACACACTTTCAATCATCATCTGAATCATTTTGAAGGATATTGCTAATCCATTGCTTCATAATTATGTTCTAAAAAATTGTCTGCTCAACAACGTAAATAACGCAATGAATGTTGTTGAACTGTCAAAATGAAAGCGATTGCTACTGATAGTGTGTTACACAATTATCCCGCGGGTCTTCCTTGAGGAGCTGGGGTGGATCTAATAATCGATACTTGTACGCAAAATACGCGCATTGACGTGGAGTTGCGGACCTTAGCCCGTATTACATATTACCTAAGCCCTGGATCCGGATAGCCAGTTACCAAACATATTATTGTTGCCAATGAACGTCAAAGGGTCAATGACCGACCGAAAGCGGCACAAAATCTAGCAAACTTTTTCACTACTTTGTTGCACCATTGCCTGCAGAATAGTTTGGGAGGCAGTCAATCTGTCTCATCTATGTATCCGCTCGTAAACGTCAACTTCTGAACAATGTTAGCTAATCTGTAAAGAGCATATTTCTATAACCACTATGCTTGGTAGGAGTATTTGCTGATTACTAGTTGATTAAAGCAAACAAACCATATACCTACTGCTGTGCTGTAAAAAAGTTACCCATGATTAGAAAAGAATCATAATCTTTATAGCTTTTTCCAAAGTATGTCAGGGTCGAATTCCAGTTAATTTGTATGCTCCAGTATTTTACATGAAGCGCTTGCTCACTGACTGCCACAAGGTACCAGGGTACCAGTAAACTTGCGTAGAAAAGTATCAACCCTTTTATTTATCTTGAAAACATAATAATTATGGCAGCCCGACTTACCCCCTGCTGAGCAGCCTCTCGTTTCATGTGCCAATCCCCAAGATCCTGTGCCAGCCTCATCTTGGTTCTACCCGTGATGGTAACAATATCCTTACTGATCTATATCTCGTTTTTCAATCTAAACTTATTTCCATATTTTCATTTTCTTTGGATAAGTTCACACCTGCATAAACCTGTACAATATTCGCTACGTGAAAGAAGTTTTTAGGGTGCATTAAAAGAGCCGCCGAGAGTACACTTAAGTACGTCTGGCGCACCGTGGGCAGTCAACCCCGCTAAACACTTTCCTGAAGGAAGGAGATAGAATCTATGCTTGGTTGTTATACAGGATAGTGATTTAGTCACCTGCATGCATTTGTCAATGGGTGATTCTGCCCGTCATTAAAACTCGCCGTATAATTCGCTACGAAATTGTTATACGATTATTATTAATAATAAATTAAAATACAGACTATGTAGACGTATGAGATCATAGCTAAACTTTTTTAGAATGACGGGTATAGTCACTCCCTTGACGGATGCAGGTGACTAAATCGCCACCCTGTATATTGAAACAGCTATTGCCTGCTGTTGTTGTTGCCTGTTGTTGCTTGTTGTTCTCGTATCCTTGGGGACTACTACAGTTAGCCCTAACACGAACACAAATATAAACTTACCTATTCGATTCGACTGGATTTTTTAATAGAAAATGCGACTATCGCATTGCATTTAGGTTCAGCATAGTTCATCACTCATGGAGTATGTGAATAAAGACTGCAAATTAAATAAATGTTAAGTGCGAAAAAAAACCGCGTGCATATGTTTAGCATTCACATTAACGTTTCGTTTGCTTCGCAAGAAGCTAGACCTACTAGAATCCGGATAAAAATAATTATAATGACCACCTAGAAATAAATCAGGATTAAAAACATCTTCAAAATGTTCAATTAAGAATTCTAATGAGATATTTTATCGAAACAGCTAGTTATTAGCTGGGTCCACACCGGACGATACACACTCAAACTCAAAGCATTAATTTCAATTAAACCAATTACAGGCACTTTTGAACTGTCAAGAAGTCGGTCAGTTATAAAATATGAAGCTAGTTGCCCATTCCAAAGCGTGGTATCTTTAGAGAAGAACGGGCAAGAAACGCCATGGACACTCTTTTAAATTATATTGTTAAAAAAATATTACATCGTTATATTTTAATTTATAATTATATGTGAGAACGATGTAAAAAAAGACGTACACTTTAAAAGCGTCCTGATTACAGCAAATAGTACAAAACAAAGAATCCAAAAATAATTTAACTAAAACTAAGCCGGGGCTGTTAAGTGATGACAGTGCCCGTACACGAACATGACGTATGGATCAGCACCATTCAGCTCAACCATTTAGAAGGAAGCTAAATGATCCAAATTTTGCAGAGCATCATGATCGTGGATCATTGAGCGGGCATCCAAAATTGGATCGTCCGGTGTGGAGCCAGCTATTCATCATCATTCTGTGTATTTTACATGATACAATCTCGAGTACCCACGAAAATAACACTATGCAGGTAGGTACAACT
Organism: Apamea monoglypha; assembly: GCA_911387795.2. Lineage (NCBI taxonomy): Eukaryota > Metazoa > Arthropoda > Insecta > Lepidoptera > Noctuidae > Apamea > Apamea monoglypha. The sequence goes on from OU426920.1 coordinate 5,571,800, forward strand.
TTTGCTTGTCTACGCCAAGCCTACGTAGTGTAGGCATGTTGGTGACAAACAAAATGCGGAATATTTTTGCAGTGATACATTATTTAGGTGTATGTACCGTATTTGTTACACCATACATATACAACTGACAACATGTTAGGTATGTTTATCTTAAAGAATTGAATGGAAAAAAAATAACTCTAAATCGTTAAAAATGTAAAATTTTACCTGATACCTGGGCACGGTATGTCTTACCGCTAAAAGCAGTCTTCTAAAGACAACCTTTGGATCGATTTTGATGATGGATGGGCCTTTAATATGTAAATATTTTTTTATATTATTTAGTCATGTTTATATTGAAACCTCATAACACACAACATATCACACAGTATCTATTGTCCTGTCTCGGGTGTGCTGGAAGAGATTTCTTATGAAATAAGCATCACCTCTGTACCTATTTTTTTCTGTTCTGTTTTTCTTGTCTGTTTATATATGTGTGTACATAAATGGTAAATAAATAAATAAACATATAAAATTTTGATTTTTTATTCGATTCAACATAAAACATGGCATGAATCGAATGATGGCATGAAAGCAATGTGAGGAAAATACCTCACATTGCTTTTGTGACACCGAGTCGCTTCACCTCGTTGTTCATTCATAAACTTCATAATTATATTTTTCTTTTGCTTTACGAAAATATTCTTCAAGACAGCAAAATTGTTCTGCATTTGATGTGAAGTCGTGTTTTTTATATTGCCGTTATTAGTTAGGTAATGTTAATATTTGATATCATAATTTGAAAATATATATTTTTTTTAAACCTTTTTTTTATAGAATAGAACAGAATTAGTTATAGAATTTAGTTATTTTATTCCTGGGATTATTATAAATTTTGTAACTTTTATTTAATTGTGGTTACACATTCAATTTTGTATGTATAATATATATAATATTACATTAAAATTTTATTTTATGCATCAGCTGTTTTATCGCATGGGATCAGTTAAAATTCTGAATAAATATCTGTCGACAAAAAAAAATCTAAGGCGGACTTCTCTTTCCGGGCAAGCAGCTTTTGTTTTTGTGCTAGCTACTGCGTCCCCTGCAAAAAGTGACAGACTTTTTTGTTCAGAATATTACGCTTACGACTGCCTTCTCCAGTGTTATACATATATATATAATCTAATGATATATTATCATTCGTAATGGTCAAATAATTCAATATTAGTTAAAAAAAAAAATAACCATTAGATAAACTAATAATTGATCAAAAAACAGATTTTGCAAAAATTTTTTACCATTAGTTACTATTTTTAACAATTGGTTGAGTTATCTACGGATCAAAAAACCGGTCCTTAGCGTCGTTTGTCGTTTTTTATACTGTGTGCCTTTTAGTCTGTGAATGTGACTCCAAAAAAGGATAAGGTTCTCAATTCGGATGAATGTTTTTTTTTTATGTTTATTACCTCAGGATCTTTGTTTCTTTCTTTAAATATAGTTTTTTTTTTGTAATTTATTGGTTGGATACCAAACTTTTTTTCGACATCATTTTATAGAATTGAATGCATTTTGTTTCTATTGAAGGTGTTAATTACACGCTATCACCCAAATGATACCACAACAGTTACTCCCAATATCTACATAATTATCACAATGGAAGCTTTCCAAGCACTTAATATTAATAATTAATTATCGGGGAACCTTATCGTTCCACTAATTACTAACACTCTAAATCTTAGAATAAGCCTTAGGTAATTATTCATTAGTTTCTATACTACTTACTAATTATATTGTCGATCTTATCGGTTTTCGTTAAGGGGGAAGCCCCGGGTAGCCCGTGAAATTCAACTATCCTTACGTTTTTTTGGAATAAGATAAGATATATATTTATTTGTGAGCAGTGGTGGCCCAGTGGTACCGGCCGCGACTTACAAGTTGTAGGTCGCAGGTTCGAACCCCGTCAGGCGCTTTACTTTGTGTAAATAATTTCATCACCACTGCTCTCAAAACGGTGAAGGAAAACATCGTGAGGAAACCAAACCTAGAACCAAAAAGTCGAAGACATGTGACATCTACCAACCCGCACTGGGCTTGCGTGGTGGATTACGGCCCACTCCCTCTCACCGAAAGGAGGCCTGTGTCCCAGCAGTGGGAACATTATAGGTTGATTATGATAATTATTTATTTACTCAAACATGTGTACACATACAAGAATGTAAATGCATGCAGGATAACATTAAAAAAAAAAAGATCAGACATGTTTGCCGCCTAGTATGGTTTGCAAATATTATGAATAATAATGATTTTTAATTATACATTTCATTGCAATTTGCAGCGGAGTAATTGCGTAACACACTATCAGTAGCAATGGCTTTCATTTTAATCAACAACATTCGTTGCGTTATGCACGTTGTTGAGCAGACATTTTTTTCGAACACAAGAAGCAATGTATTAGCAATATCGTTCAAAATGATTCAGATTGAGATTGATAGTGTGTTACACAATTAGGGTGTCGGTCAGTGTCAGGTTGTATGTTGAACAAAATTAAAATAAGTCATGTGAAATATCAATCAATAGGATTACTTTTATGAACTAAGAGGGTTGAATTGACGATTTTAATGATCATTATTCTGTAAAGTCATTAAAATAGTCAAAATGTGCGGCTGTTATTCTGGGGTTGTAACCCCAGAATAACAGCCGCACATTTTGACTGATCAAGGTAAAGTTACGCTTGCCGCAGTTGGTCTGTGGACGGGTGACCATCCCTTTCCACTGAACCCCTCCGTGCCTCGGAAAGCACGTTAAGCCATTTTCGTAATCTTTGACAGTCGTTACTAATAGTCAGAACCCTGAAAGTCTGACAACCAGTCTTATCAAGGCGTATCGTATTACCCAGTAACTGGGTTATGGAGGTCAGGTAGGCAGTCGCTCCATGTAAAATACTGATATTCAGCTGCATCCGGTTAGACTGGAAGCCGAGGCGAGCCATTTTTTTTTTAAACGTTGCCCCACACTAGGAATTACTCCTGTATCGTGGGTGCGTTTACAAACATTTAAACTCACATACACAAACAGCCAGACCCGGAACAACTACCTGTAGGCAATACAAATATTTGTTCCGTGCGGGAAACCTCAATATAGTTGGGATAAGGTAAGGTAGATAATGAATTCTGTAATTATTACGGTTGCGAATCATATTTTAATCAACATACTCGACTGACCTGCAAATTGCAAAAAAACTTAAGAACATTTTAATTACGCGGGCTACCACTAGCGCATCCCCCTTAAATATAACCTTGAATAAAATGAGTGTGTTTTGGTCTTAATTTTAAAGCTCTTGTCGAACATTTGTGAAGTTCGGTAAACATGAATTTATCATTGTACAAGTAGGTAATATTTAAACAGGTTTAACAACCTCACGTGTCAATCGAAGGTTAAGCTACGCTTGCCGCGGTTGGTTCGTGGATGGGTGACCATACAATACATATCGAGACCCCTTCGTGCCTCGGAAAGCACGTTAAGCCGTTGGTCCAGGTGTAATTTGTAGATCATTGACAGTCGTTACGGGTAGTCTGAAGCCCATAATTCTGACATCCAGTCTTACCAAGGCGTATCGTGTTACCAAGGGTTTATTGTGTTACCTAGTAAATGAGCTGTGGAGGTCAGACAGGCAGTCACTCCATGCAAAATACTGGTATTCAACTGTATCCAGTTAGACTAGAAGCTGACTCCAACGTATTCGGGAAAAGGCTACGCCGATTAATTAATTAACCATTAACACTACAAAATATATTTAGTCACATTACATCAAATTAATGTAACCACACATAATGCCTCTAATGTTCCATTTCCAAATCATTACGCCCTATCAATTTTGAAAAGTCGAAAATTACAGAATTCCATCTCCATTTAGGTACTTCATTTGGCGTCATAACCAGATCAACAAAATTTCAGAATCATATATAATATATAAATAAGATCGCTTTTATGATACCCGCATAATTTCCCTCTTATGTAAATTGAAGAAGCGCTAGGGGCTTTTTTGCGTAACGTATAACATAATAATATGAGCAAACGGTAACTTTCTCCAGCCCTACAGGAAAGGCACAAACGTACTTACACTTTCAAAAAGGAAATACACAGGTTCAATCTAAATGAGTCATACCTTGAGCTACAGTAAATACTAAAGCATGACTGTATTATAACTAACTAGCTTTCTTTTAACTAAATTTCTTGTTTTACTTATAACATTATGTCCTGTAACACTCAGCAACACTGTATTTTATTTTATTTATTTAGATAGGTACACAATAGCTTCTGTGTATAATATAACTTATAGCCAACTTGCACAGTCACCAAATACAGGTTGGCCAGCAATTGAAGAAATAGGTGATACTCGTAAAATATAATAAAACTAAAGGCTCTAGAATTTAGAAATTATAGCAAATTACTTCCTAAACTTAAGAAAAATAAAATTACTAGAAAAAACAAAATGACACTGTAGCTTCTAGTGTATGTAAAATATTTTTCAGGATCGGATCAGTAGTTCCAAAGATAACCTACAAGTACATACAAACTCACAAATTTTGGCTCTTTATAATTTAGCATAGATAACACTCACAAAAATAAAATGCCCAGATCGATGATCCCAGCTGACTGCCATAGATAGAAGAACTGTCTTCCTATTTTAATCATATATACAATCATTAAAAATGAAAAGAAAAATGAAGAAACAGCGCAACGTAATATTATGAAATCCCCTCGGGACAGTTTTATGCGCCTTGGCACTGACCGTACGAGGCTTCTGACGTCACACGCATCATGAACGGGATAATCGTGCAACTAGCCTTCTAAACCGGTGCGAGAGAGTGACTTGCTTTACCAACCCGTTTCGCCTATTGTGACGAACATGGGCACAATCTAGGGATTGACTTGAATTATATTACTTACGTACGATCTTAAGCTTCGATTCGAAGTTAAAAATACTTATACTAGTTTTGTTCAGTCAGGTAATAAACTTTACCTATGCACTTTATTTTTTTATATATTTATGTTCTATAATTTGTATAAAGGGTATTCTATTCTATCCTATTCTTTAGGTAGGGTGGTGACCCAGTAGTATCGGCTCTGACTTACAAGTTGTAGGTCGTGAATTCGAACCCAGGCAGGCACTTTACTTTGTGTATTTATTTTCATCACCACTGCTTTCAAAACGATGAAGGAAATCATCGTTGAGGAAAGGCATGTCCTAGAACAAAACATTCGAAGACATGTAACCTCTCGCAGTGGGCCTGCGTGAAATAGTTATCAATATATATGTAAATTAAAGATTCATGGAGTTTACGTCTTATTTTACTGAGTAGCTATAGTAGTACAGGAAAGAATTCACTTATTTATATATTTTCAAAGCATCAACAGACATTGACTACGCGGAATTTCAAATTAAGTTCTAGAAAAGACCTTTGGCTCCATGCAGCTTTGGCATTTATACTAATAAGCACGTAATCTTTAATCCTTCTGGATAAATATCACTCTTTTACGCAGTTAGACATGTAGTAAACAAATTATGCTAAACTTTGCTTACCCGTTCGAGACGTAAGTTGTCACATTCCGAGTACGATACATCTTTGAGCGATAAGGAAAGTTATGCAATTGTACTTGTACGATTCAAACTTACTTAGCAAATACTAAGGAGTAGAGAAGTGGACGTAGGCAGAAACTAGTACAACAAAAATATTGTCGTGGAAAAATATAATTTATTGAACCAATGTACAACTATTACCTTATAATTAACTTAACGTCGGGCTGTAACTATTAGCGATCATCATTTGGATCTTTACGGCGGATCCCAAGGTAGGCGGCGCATGTATCTTGGGTACCAGAGTTGTGATACATAATGCTATTTACCACTGGAGTTTATGTAAGAATAGGTAAGTGATTGCAAACGATTATATAAAACTAAATTTAATTTTGAGATAAAAGTGAAAGTAAAATTTAAAACGTAAATTATTAAAAACAAAAATATATCTTAAATTGCACTGCATAAAGCACATAATTAAAAATATTAAAGAATTAAAAATAATATGTTAAGCAAATGGCACACTCGTTCATGAACCGCAATTGGCATTCGTATAGGTACTCCTCGACTCGAAATGATCCCGTTTAATTAAAAACTTTTGAAACGTCTATCAAAAACTTTCCAAATCGATGTAACTGTTAAAACTTAATTGCAATTCATCCGATCAGCCGTATAAACCTTCCCACTAATAAATATCGTTCACAAGCACCATACATAGGTTAAATTCCTCTCTTCTTCCATCAAACGGGAAATTGCACGAAGTTTATTGCCGAACTTTGGAAACTTCGCACACTCGACGGAATTCGAGTTCACACCTACATGCACCGCAATATAGATCGTATAATAGGTACCTACCTACGGTGCTTGAATGTAGTTCCCTAAGCAATTCTCCTTCTCGATGCCGCAGTGCTTCCTTGTTTACTATGCGAAGCTCCTCAGAGATTAGTCTTATATGTAGATACCATACAATATCTAGGTACTTACTAGGTAGACACGTAAATTTAGTAACCAGGAGCCGTTTCTGCTTCGAGCAGTAGCCAGTTGCGTTTAAAATTAAACTCTTATTCGTTTTTGTGGTCCTGGTACCGTCGATGCTTGATAAAATTGAGTTTAAAATTAGTTTAGCTCAGAAAATATGAAGCCTTTAGAGGTATTTATTTTCTGTTAGCATAAACCGACGCAATATAAGTTGGAATTCCGAACCCAGCGCTTTATTTTGTGTAAATAATTTCATCACCACTGCTCTCAAAATGTTAAAGGCAAGCATCGTGAAAAAACCGGCAGGTCCTAGAACCAAAAATTAGAAGACATGTGACATCTACTAATCCGCACTGGGCCCGCGTGGTAGATAACAGCCCACTCCCCTTCGAAGAGAGGAGGCCTGTGACCTAGCACTGGGACCGTTACAGCCTGATTACTGATCTGAGAATAAAACCCAAAACCTACATTTTCGCTCGATTATTGCAATTCCATAACCTTCCAAAATTTTGTTCAACGACCATACAGTAAAAAAAATATACAAACAAAATCCCCCGATGGTATTTACCTCCATGCCCCAGTTAATCTGGAGAACAATAAGATATATTTCGATGTGGTTTTCGCTTCCACACATAACGCTGAAGAAGATTTACGGGAAGACTCCATCCCTGTGTCACACTATTATCATAGTGACAAAGGAAAGACGTGGAATGTTGACAATGAATAAAGCTGGGTATATAATAATCTTAGTTTTGTCTCTGTTATTACGGTATATGACTTTGGACGGAAATATGAATGACAAAATATTCTTGAAAATATTAGAGGGACAATTCCCGTACTTTTAGGAATATGTCAGAAATACCTTCAATTTATTTTATTTGTCGCTGAGAAGGGATTTCGAAGAATAAGATGATGATGGTTTGATGTTTATTACGGGCTCGTGGCTAAGTAATATCAGCCGCACGGGTCGATTGATCAGGTTAAGCTACGATTGCCGTGGTCGATCCGTGGATTGGTGACAATCTTTACATACCGAGACCCCTCCGTGCCTCGGAAAGCACGTCAAGCCGTTGGTTCCGGCTGTCATTCCTGGACCTTTGACGATCGTTACGGGTCATCCGAAACACGAAAGTCTGACAACCAGTCTTACTAAGGGGTATAGTGGTACCCAGTAACTGGATTGTGGAGGTCATATATGCTGTCGATCCATGTAAAATACTGGTATTCAGCAGCATCTGGTTAGACCGGTAGCCGAGTCCAACATAGTTGGGAAAACAGGCAGATTGATTTGATGTTTATTAAGCACGAGATGGTCTTCAGGTAGAGATACAAATCGCCTTCGGGTGTTTCATTGACTATCTTTATTCTGATATTTTAAAGTTTCTACTAAGTCTCGGGTTTAACTCAAAATACGAAGTAAATAACGTCTCTTTCCCACTAATAAGCATCTCGACTAACATCCAAAATTAACTGCCTAATCAAATACACTGAATAATAAGGGTTAAAGTAATAATCAAGCTTTTATTTACAAACAGGTCGTAAACGGCCAAAGAGAAAAGGTAATTTTGACCCCGAGTGTAGACCTACATTCAAGGGTTCATGACCCGAGTTTGGGTGCACTCGTTGTATTAACTTTTAAGAACTTTAAAATAATAGGTCTTAAAAACCTATGACTTAATCTCTATAGATCCTACCTTTGTGCTGTTGAAATGATTAGGAAATTTCTGGATAAACTTTAGATTTATTTCCGTTTTCAACATCCAAGTCCTGGTTACGAATACCTCTCTATGTGTATACTTTGAAATCTAACAAAGGACTCTTTGGTCGCTTCAGTTCTATCTTTTGAGGACAAAGAATTTCTTCGTGACACCAAACTCTTGTTTTTCTTGTGTACTCGTAGCTAAAACAGTTTACTCAATACTGCTCTCGAAGTGCTCCTCGTCTAAAAAGTTCGAAATGCTATAAAATTATAATAAAAGCGTTTACAGACAACAATAACAATTTCCCTACTTCAAGAAGCTGATTTATTGGTTATATCAAATTGTGGGCGAACCGCCTCGGTCAAGTAACTTCAGCGAACAGATTGAAAAACTTTTTATTTCCGATACTGAACAGTAAGTTAGTTTTAAAAAAAACTTGCCGTGCTACTTTCTGTTGAGCGAATTTGGGCTTTATTGTATCTGCATTCTGTCTGTTTTTGATATTTAGTTTTGCGGATACTGTGGGAGGTAAAAAAACCATGTTTTTTTCAAACAAACAGCTATTACGCCGACATTGGCGAAGTTGGGATCAGCAATGTTGGAATTGGCATGTCGAGCGTGGCCTTAAAAGCGCCAGATGCCGGATACTTTTTGAAAAATTGTTTAATCGTACTTTGAAGCAGGCGGTGTTAAAATCTACTTTACTGATCCTGAGCACCTACCAACGCGAACATTCATTATTATTTTTATAAATCCATCTTTTACTTTTTTTTTTTGACTCTCGGTCTGTCCGTCTGATGGTTGAGGATTCAATAAAAGAAAGTCTTTTATCCGAGAAAAATCCAAAATACTTTAAAAACTTAAACCGATTTTCGAAACAGGATGAAACCGTCTGCGAATCCATAATCTTTAGAGGAAATTAAACAACAAACTCGTTGAGGCAGTGCACCGCGACCACTTTCCTCCAGCCGCAAACTGCTCACATAGCACGCTCCAATTTAGGAGGGCCTAACTGTTACTACAGTCTGTACGACATAGCATCCTCCCAAACATGGTTGTGTTATAGCAAAGACACTGTAAGTACCACGGCTAAGCGGAGAAATGGCATTTTCGAATTTAATCAGCGCGGGAAGGAATGCCAAGGTATTTCATTGAATTCTGTGTGTGTTATTAGTCGTGTGTGTGTTTGGAAATGGGGATGAAGTAAGACGATTTTTTTTGTGATTTTTTTCTATGGCAACTTCTCCAAAAAATTTTTTTTTTGGTACTATTTGTATAAAAAAAAATCCATATTTCTTATCTTTGTTAATACTTATCTCGCTCTAAATTGCTGTTATAAAATAAAACTTTCTTAGAACAAAAACTCGGTGCTTAAAGTTAGGTTAAGTTACCGTTGTTAGGGCAATTTAGCTCTAGTTTATTTTTAATGCTGTAGCTCCCACTTTAAAATTTTATTTCAGATAAGGTTTATCACAGCACTACTTTTTATCTAAGTTTGAGTTGAAAAAACTTCATAAATAAAGCCTTTTTGGCTCGCACATAATATCTTCTTTTTTTGTTTTTTTTTTTTTTTATTGTTTTTATTGTAACTTTGTTAGTTTTAAATGCTCCTTTTATTTACTTGTATTTCCTGTGCGTATTCCAAATAACATATTTTTCTTTCTTTCTTTCTTTTAAACTTCCATTAGTTACTCAAGTTTTTGCCATAATCAATCTTTGGACACGAAGAAAAAAATAAAGGACAGTTCAAGTACCTACACTATTCATGAAGTTTAGAACTTTTACAAATTCTTGGTCTTCAGCCATTAGCGTCGAAGGCAGGTGTTGCAAAAAAGGACAAGAAAGAAAAAATTTTGGGTAAAGAGGCTCGCGATTTAGATCCCCGAAAACTTCGGAGATAAAGTAAAATATACAAGATACTGGGCGAATATACAGCCGAATTCCGGGCTCGCCTTCGACTAATAACACAATTAAACAGTAAATAACTTTAAGTTATTTACTGTTTAACTGAAAGCCAATTAATTTCCGGAATGGTCTGTAAACAGAGCTTGGTAGACAACGCTGGAACACGGACGATTCTTTTCGAAATTCAAATGTTCCGTCGAAATGAATCTTGCGCTGAATTATGGACAACTTTAGTTAATTAAATAAGCTGACTTGGGTGTTTGTTCTAGGCAACGTTAAATATTTTGCTATCATTTTCTATTTATTTCTTGGTATTTTCTGTTTTTTTTTTTCTAGAAAAGGTGTAATTATAAGGTTGTGTAGACTTAGTCAAAATAGTTTTTTTGTGTAGTTTTCCTTCCTTAATTAGTATTATTTTTGTAATTTTTGCTTTGGAGTCTCGAAGGCTGACACCAATTATAAAATTATTTATGTAACGGTGCTTAAGATACAGGCCGTGCCTAGTTTGGAACCAACGCTATCTCCATATTGTAATTTTGATGAACAATTTTTCCTTTTTTTACTTGAAACATTAGAGATTTTTGTTATAGTGTGCCATCACTGTTTTCATAGGCGGTTGACTAATGTTCGGTTCCTATAAACAAAAACGAATAATTTTGCTTACCAATGGTAGCATTTTTTATAGCCAAACTGGGTATACGAGTATAAATAGATTCGTAAGCCAATTTTACATATGATAGCTTCTTCCATATGGAAGGGTCTACTATGCAAAGCTATGAGGTCATCATCTGCCTAGCCTTTTCCCAACTATGTTGTGGTCAGCTTCCAGTCTAACCGGATGCAGCTGAATACCACTATTTTACATGGAGTGACTGCCTATCTGACCTCCATAACCCAGTTACTGGGTAATACGATACCCTTTTTTTTTTTTTCTGGTGGGAAATCATCAAATCATCCCTCCCGCTCTGGGTGGAGCGGAAGGGTTTCCCTTCAAAACGCATAAATCTTTCGCCTTTTTATACGATACCCCTTGGTAAGAATGGCAAAGTTAAAAGCAAAAAAAAAGGAAGTGCAAAGCAATGTGGTTTTTGCTTCATTATTCAATAACGGTCCTTAAATTATAGCAATCGGCAATTAAACTGTTTCAGTTCAATTACCAGTAGGTAATTACTTTCTTAATCTTCTTTCTCAATTTTTCCTTATCCCGAAATATATAGAAAATATTATCCAGAAAATATCCGTGTTCACAAAGTTATAGAACTTTTATATGCTTATGTAAGCCATAATATTTCAAAGAGATATAGATAATAATACAATTTATATAAATGATACGTTCCAGTACAATTCTGTTAGAAAAAAAACCAATCTTTTCCAAGAACAAACGGCCATTTTTCATCATAATTTCTTTCGGTAACTCGTTGAAGTACATATTTCTTGAAATCCTTTGCACTGGCACGTCGCCAATGATTTTTTTCGCGGGAACCGAAGATATTGCTTTATACATATTATTTTTATTGTTTTTCGTACAAAATTTTATAAGTTACCCATAAAGCAATTAGCAGATTCCCTGCAAACTCTCCTGGGTATATAATGTTAAATGCTCATGATATTAAGTAAGAAGAGTATTTGTGGAAACAATAGAAATTTATTACTTTGATAGTCGTTAGTGATAATAAATGATTTTTGCCATTTCACTATGTCGACGACACGGTTGGCGCAGTGGCTGAGCGATCGACTGCTGCGCTGCGTGTCGCGGGTTCGATTGCCGCACGGAATAAATATTTGTATTGCCTACAGGTAGTTGTTCCGGGTCTGGCTGTTTGTGTATGTGAGTTTAAATGTTTGTAAACGCGCCCACGATACAAGAGTAATGCCTAGAGCGGTGCAACGTTTAAAAAAAAAATAAGAACTATCAGTTAACTATTATTATTATTCTTTAAAAATCGTACCGAGCTATCCACGTCATGCAAGGGATTTGCATATTCTGAGTGTGAACTCAAAAGACCATTTCAGGCATTAATTTTATAACATGACATGTGATGGATGGCCTGTGTGAATGATGATATGGTTAGAAAGGGTTGACTACCGAGATGATGACTAATAGAGAAGTACGGCAATCTCGATGTGTCGAGATTTGCCGTACTTCTCTATTAGTCGACCTAATTTTGTAAACCATATTAAAATGTTCACAGAGTGTGCTCTGTGAACATTTTAACATGGTTTACAAAATTATTTATTTGTAGAGCGATTATGTTAAATTAATTAAAAAATTATTAATAATTAATGTACCTAATTATACTAAAAGAAAAAATAATTAGTTACAAATACTAGCCACTTTACTGCTTGAGAAACCTAGTTAAGATAAGAACGCGTTTTAATTAATTGGTTTTTCTAGATCATAAACTTTTTATCTTGTTTTTTTTTTTTAATTTTCTACACAGACGGAACTAGCCTCAAACATAAAATTAAGTTTAGTACTGGTTTGCCAATTTAGGAAGGAAACTAGCCCCAGACTAGTTTATTAGTTAACATAGCATCACGCCTATTTTCCCCCAAGGGTTAGGCAGAAGTATAGTAAATGTGCTCCATTTCGTCAGTTGCGTTTGTCCCTTGAATTAGGGGCAAGCCTAAATGCCAACTGGGCTCGAATCAAGACTCCTGGCTGCTTCCGAGAATTTCCTCAAAACCTACACTATGCTCGAACTAGGAATCGAACCAGGACTTGATGACCATCAGCAGCGCTAGTGGCGACGATGGGACTAGTTGTTTCCAGATTTTATTAAAGTCGGTTTTGTAAATAAATATTTTTCTAAGACCGCCATTTCGAATTTTCCAGGTTGATAATCCTGTTGGCGTTGCTGGTAGGAGTGCTGTACAGTCTCCACATCCTGGTTCAAGATTACCAGGCACTGACAGCGGCGACCAAACTTCTAAGGTTTCTTTTCAAAAGAGATCTCAGCTCACAAACTAATACTGTAAGTGAACTTCTTATTTCTTTTATCTTGAAAATAATGAAAAAGATTAAAAATTTGTAACTTATATGCCCGTCTGCAATTAACTTTGACAACGGCTAAGTTCACGCCTAACTTTGAAGGATGAACTTAGCCTTAGCAAAAATGCGTTGCATTAACCATAACTGACTGCCAAACTGCTTTAACGCTGTCAGAGGATTGGCTTAGTTTAAGAGTTTCTTTGTTGAACTCTAACTTATCCAACTTTAGCGCAGACAGGTGTTATCTATACAAATAAATAAAATTGAAGTGTCTGTTTGTAATGTCAAAATAACAGCTTTGTATTATACTGCAGTGCGATTCTGTAACCATCTCACCGTGAAAACTTAGGTGAAGTGAGCGTGGAGTGAGCTGTCATTCCAACTAATGTTAGGGATTGACACCATTGACAGCTCACTCTAAGATCACTTCACCTAACCTTTCACGGTGAGATTTTTACAGAATCGATCGGCTGTATATAAAATGATATGCGGTACTTTTTTTTATTAGCCATTAATGTCCCACTGCTAGGCAAAGGCCTACCGAATAATAATAAAAAAAAAAAATAATAAAGAAATTGTCAGTCTGTTTATTCCGGCTACTTTCCGAAACGGTTGGATCGATATTGACGGGACTTCCACTTGCAGATAGCTGATGTTATAATAAGGAGTAACTTAGGTATACTTTCTTAAATTTATTTTAGAAAAAGTTTTGGGTTCTGCAAATAAATAATTATAACCCCACGCGGGCGAAGCCGCGGTCAGAAGCTAATTAGAAATATAAGTGTGATGAGATTAGTTTATGGATCATCAAAGCTTTTGTCATACTACAATGGCATCGATTCCCTTGTTCACAAACTTAACTAAATTTAAGTTCAGTGCGTCTTTTTCTTTCTATTTCATTAAGAAAAGGACAGAAGATAAATATTAGTTTAGTCCTGTCAAATTAAAATACTCCATAGACAAGATTAGACGTGATTAAGAAATTGGTAACTAAAAATACGTCGATTTACGTCAGGCGCTGACTAATTTGACAGGACTAAACTAATATTTATCTTCCGTCCTCTTCTTAATGAAATAGAAAGAAAAAGATGCACTGAATTTAAGTTTAGTTTAGTTTGTGAACAAGGAAATGGGCGCCAATGTATAATAGGTCATCTAAACCAATACGGATGTCGATGCATGTGTGATGTAATAACCGCACTTTAGAGTATCACAATACCTAATTTCTGATAAGCTGTAAACTAGTTTAGCAATAACCATGTTGAATGCCTTTCCCTTTATTGTTCGGTGCCTTCCTACACCAATCTCTATCCTAAAGCATAGGTCTTAAGATCGAGAATGTTTAGATTGGATTGATTGGGAATATGCACTACGTGTAAAAATAATTCTGAGCTCTCGAAGAAGTCTGTTCTGCGAGCAATGTGCCCTGTCCACTGCGACTTAAGTTTGGCAATTCTTCGGGATATGTCGATTACCTTCGTTCTTTTTCGGATCTCTTTATTTCTGATTCGATCACGTAGGTAAATTCCAAGCAAATGGCTCTAAATGTTTATATACTCGTAAGAATAATACCTATACCTATATGTACCTGCACTAATGACAACCCCTTCGGAGAAATCCTACTATCCTATCCTACTAATCCTATCCTACTTATTTTTTTTATGATATTATAAACGTGAAAGTCTGTATGGATGGATGAATGGATGGATGGATGGATGGATGGATGTTTGTTACTCTTTCACGCAAAAACTACTGAACGGATTTGGGTGAAATTTGGCACACAGATGGTTTATAACCAGTGTAGCGGTATCAACAACACCACATCCGAACAACGCGTCATACTGACGTCACACAAATCCTGCATCTCGCAAGCAGAGTTTACCGCGCAATTAGCATACATACAAACTTCCCAACATCAGTCGTTGGGCAATTGCCCGCCAGACACAACACCCGTCTGGTCGGAGGATCCTCCCTTTCTATGGAGGATGAGTGAACTTTACACCCTGTTCCTCATACCTCTATACTGATGTCCCCACGCAGGATTAAAATATAGGATACTTTTTATACCGATATTCCCACGGGATCGAAATTTATGCGGGTGAAACCGCGGGGCGCAGCTAGTAATATTATAAACGCGAAAGTTTGTAAGGTTGGATAGATGGATACATGGATGCATGAATGTTTGAAAAACTGCTACACGGATTTGGATGAAATTTCGCATACAAATAGTTTACAACCAGGATTAACACATAGGATACTTTTTATCCCGATTTTCCCACGGGGTCGAAACTTATGCGGGTAAAACCGCAGCTAGTACAGGCATAATGTTATGTTATTAGAATTCAGTATACATACCCTATTTCTATTTTGTAATTACGACATTTCTCTTCAATATTCCTTCATAATTCTAGGAATATTTTAAATTATATTGCTCTCTTCAAGAGGTTCCATAGTTTTGTTTGCTTTAACCATCTTCAATTACAAACAAAATACCTCATATATTAAGGATATTAAATTGTAAATTATTATTTTATTACATCTTGTGAGTTAGTTTTTACCTTCGCCTTTGTTCATCATCACCATCATTTGCAGCTTTGTTGCCACACACTGCTAACGCCTCCTCCCCTTTGAGCCATGCTTCCCTGCAGGGTAATTACGTAACACACTAACAGTAGGAATGGAAACTTTCATTTTGACAGTTCAACAACATTCATTGCGTTATTTACGTTGTTGACCAAACAAATAAATTTTTCGAACATTTATAGCAATGGATTCGCAATATCCTTCAAAATTATTGAGATTGTGTGTTACGCAATTAGGGTGCTCCTCTGTGCAAGTCTCATCCAGGTCTTCCCTATGATGTTCTGTTGGTCACCCACCCACATACCTATTGCTGCTTTATTCATAGAACAAACAGATTAAGGATTCAAACAAAAAAAAATGTTGTGGGGCTCTTGCAGCGCTGAAAAGTTCAGTACTATACTTGTACTAAGAAAAAAAAAAGTTCTAATTTTCACGTGAATCTGTTCAACAGCTTCTATAATATTCAACTAATTAATAGTAGAACCAAACTTCCTATTATTATTATACCAACGTACAAATTGGTGTAATCCTCAGAGAAATCAACAGGGTTTAATACTTCGTAACTGGTTGAGTGATTTCAGCCATCAAAGGAATAGTTTACGGTTTCGTTTTAATGTCCTTAAACAAACTCCTCGTCTAATAAGAGGTATTAACATTTGGGGAACTAAGAGGGTTTCGGGTTCTTTCTTAAATATAACGTAATTGAATATATCCCTGGAGTATATTTGTTGGTTTAGAGCGAATCCACACGATGCGTTGCCGTCGCGTTCGTATGCCTGAGCGGTGACGCTACGTCATCGTCATTCAACCACAGTGCCATGTCACACGGAGCGTTGCAACGACGACGTGCGGCGACGCAACGCTAGGAGACTAGAAAGACGAAACGGGGAGGGCCATGTTGCGGTGCGACGCCGAGCATCGAAGCGGCATCGCAGCGGAGCAGTGTGCCTTTTGTACCATGTAAAAGACTAACACACCCAATACCCAAACGCTGCGACGTCGTAGTAAGCTACGTTGCGTTACGACACCGCATTGCCAGTGTGGCACTCAGTGCGTTGAAATCATAGCGATGCGACGACGCAACGCACCGGCAACGCCCGTGTGGCCTCACTCTTACTTAGTGCCTAAGTTAATTAAAAATATTGTAATTTACTTTTAGCTAGCTCCCATACAATAGTCACATCTCTATTTTCAGAAAAAAAAAACAACATCATTATTCCCTCCATAATCGGATGAAACTAAAAAAACAGTAAACTCATTATATTTGTGAATCCAGCTGTCTGCAAAGCTGTGTTAATGTATGAGACCCAGGCCTCTTCGTTACGCCCTTTTGTCATTCCAGTGGTTTTTTAAACAAAGGCATTCGTCCATTTCGCCGTCAGCACTCGCATAATAAACATTGTTGGTTTATTCATTTGCTTTAAATAAATTATCAGCTATTGCAAACGAACTCATTTTTGGGAGTTTCATGCCTTATTTATTTTGAAACCTGTTTTAACTAGACCATGGTAATAATTGCTGAAACCTCAGTCGTGGTGCAACAATATCATTAAATTGGTATGTTTGCGGTGAGCTTATAACGATCATTATGTATGCATTTTATGTTCATTTGGTGTGAGTTTTCAGTTTTTATTACTGCTTTAACGATGTTTTTAGGGGTGTGTTAGCTTTATTATCAATGTTAACCACTTCCCGTGACGCGGTGGAACAATTTTGCTTTTCATAAAACGTTTACAAAACGTTAAAAGTTCGGAAAATGGAGTGATTATGAAAATTTTACGTTTCCAAACTATTTGGTTAAAATTAGACTGCGGTTACCAGTGTGGGCGCACTAAAATTGAATAAACATTTAGATAAACTTTCATTTACATCTGTTATTAAAGTTCTATCATCCTACTTCTGACCCATCCTTGCGTAGGCCGAGGTTAAATGGAAGGTTAAATGTTGTCTACAAAACGTTTAACCTTCAAACCTATCCAAATACTTTCTTGTTTGTTTGTTACGACGAATCGTTTAGTTTTGCTTACGTACTTAATAGTTGATATACTTCTAAGAATGAACCGTTTCATCATTTTCGTTTGGCTATAGAAAATTATTACAAAAGTTTTATTTGTAGATGTCTGTTGTGCTGGAAAATAATGGCACATATCTACCCATGGGTGTCGTACCCATAAAAGACGGTGGAGAGATTACTAAGAAATAGGCATAGGAATAGATAGGTAGTAGTGGTATCGTATAGCTTATACATAGCAAAATAGGCTTATAATGTTCCCACTCCTGGGACACAGGCCTAGTCTTGGTGAAAGGGAGTGTACCGTAATCCACCACGCGGGCGCAGTGCGGGTTGGTGGATGTAACGTGTTTTCGGATTTTTGGTTCTAGAACATGCCCCGGTTTCCTCACGATGTTTTCCTTCACCGTTTTGATGAACAGTGGTGACAAAGTAAAGCGACTGGCTGGGTTCGAGCCTACGACCTACTCGTAAGTCGCGACCGTCACCACTGAGTCACCACTGCTGCGATATCATATTCACAAATCGTTAGTATCTGCTGAGGAGTTTGTTACGCCACTTTTTCCCAGCTAAAGCACTGAAATGGTGAAGGGAATGTGTTTTGGAGGGCTGTCTTATATAATGTTGACGTACAAAGAGTACTGATTTTGATTAAGTTCAGCGGCTTTATTTTCTATGACAAAATGAACGAAAAAGCGTGAAATGAACGCGAGATTAGCGGGATTAGCTAAGGAATTGACGTGGTGTCGAGTAAGGAATCGTTGTTGAGCAGATTTTTTTTTTTTAATATATTGTTACGAGCTTCGGGTTTCATGACAATTAAAACTGCCAATAGAAATTACCAAAAAAATTATACCTACTTTAATTAAACAATACTAATAACAACTCAAATACACTAATTATAAAACACAATTGCACTTAAGTCGCACTGGAAGATCGCTTTCGATGTATTCGCTTGTATCGCTTATCCAACTCTCTCCTAGTTCGTGACTCACCCGGCTTTATATAGTGCCGCGGATAGTTCTAGAACCTTTTATTGTAGAAACATCTAGAATGTTCAATTACATACCGGCCCCGACTGACCAGATGTCGATAGTTCTAGAAAGTTCTAGCATCGAAATTTCTAGAAGGATCTTGACTCTATTAGTTATGCTACTCGATACTAGATGGCGCTAGTGGTAACTAATGTCACCATGTACCAGGCATTAATTGTGGCGCGCAACAATATGAATCTTATTAGCGATATCCTTCAAAATGATTCAGATTGAGATTGATAGTATTACGCAGTTAGGGTGTTGGATTGCTGGCAGAACGTTAAACTCTTGTTTTGATTATTAGGCAGAATCATCATCATCATTCTTCTGCCTTATCACAATTTATTTGGGGCAAGATGTCTTATATTTATCAAAATTTTATCATCAGGCAGAATCCAAAGTATTTTTTTACGATTCAAAAACATAAAATAACACCCACACAAAATCAAACTTAATAAAACACAATATTTCTTAGAAAATTAATTATGGATCCCAAACACTTGAAATTGAAAGTAAATCAATTATTAACCCATGAACCAAACGTGTAAAGTTAATTATTAGTTGAATTAATATTTTCTTCGTAGCGATGAAACTTTTGTATTTGTTAACAACTCCGTTCTCGTGTTTTACTCGTACCATTCTAGGTATTCCATTAATTAGTTTCATACATCGTTCTTGTGTATTCATGTAATTCCTAGTTATATTAACACACATAGCATAAGATGACCCCTGTTTTCTCCGAAGGGTTACCTAAGTACACTCACATTTTGCCAGTTATCTTTAAATCTCAATAAATAGGGGGGAGCCTATTGCCAGCAACCGGGCACACATCCAGCTATTACTGAGAGTAACAGCCCGTAGTCTGGATGTTCTAATGGAAAACCTTACATTTTTCTCGATTCTCGAATCAAACCCAGGACTTAATGTTCCGCAGGCGCGATAGTATCCAAAATGCAGACAGCTGGTAGTTTTATCAAGTTAGTCGTAATTATGTACATCTCTATTTATCTACGTTTTTATCGCAAGTAAGCTGGAAGTGATTTCCTTAAAAATAAGCAACACCTTTCCATGTATTTTTCTGTTCTTGTCTTTTTATATGTGTGTACATAAATGATTAAATAACATACATAAACTCAAGCCTTCTTCCCATGGGGGTAGATAGAACGCCACCTGATACTACCCTTTCATACTCCTTGGTTGTCTTTAAAAGATCGCTTTTAGCGTCAAGATCGCCCATTGTGTCATTCCTGTAAAATTTCTACATTTATATCAGTAATATTTATAGTGTACGTAATAAAGAGTATTCTATTCTATTCCTTTTGCCTTGTTTATGTTCATACGTCTGGGCGAGTACGAGTACGGTAAGGTCACTATAATGTCCTCCTAGGGCGTCTCCTCCCGGCGTTTCCACTCGCATCTGCCTTGTAAATACTTTTTGGTCGTCGCCTTTAATTTATTCTCTCAACATGACCAACCCATCTAAGCATACTCTTTTCAATCTTTGTCACTACATCTTCTTTTAAACCACACCGTTGCCTTATAACATCACACATGCTTTGCTTGGAACGCATTTTCACAGCATTTATTCTACTTCCATGCATTTTTAGTTAAATAAATAAATAATTATTTCACTCAATCTGCAATCTGGCTAGCCTTTTCCCAACAATGTTTGGGACGGCTTCCCCGGATGCAGCTGGATACCAGTATTTTACGTGGAGCGACTGCCTATCTAAACTCTACAACCCAGTTACTGGGTAACACGATACCCCTTGGTAAGATTGGTTGTCAGATTTTCGGGCTCTGACTGACCGTAACGCCTGTCAAAGATCTTCAAATGACAGCTGGGATCAGCAGCATCACTGCTTTCCGAGGCACACAAGGGTCTCTGTATGTTATGGTTGGTTACCCATCCACGGACTAACCTCGGCAAGCGTTGCTTAACTTTGAAGATCGACCTTTGCGACTGTTATTATTTAGCCACGAGCCTCCCAAATTATTACTTCACTAACAACTTCTCATTATTAGATCTACCTAGGTGTACGTGTACGTCATTCCTACAATCAGTTCGATCTTTGACAAGCTATTAACATCGGCTTACAGTTTCAGTCGGATCGTCTGGAAACTTGGTACGTTAATAACGCACAAATTATCAAAGTAATTCTAAAACTAGAACTTGCCATCTGGCATTCTGGATAAACGCACCTTGAGGCACGTTTAAATGGATAGTGATATTGTTATTGCCTTTTTAATTTATTGATAACATTTTCTAAATTTTACGTGATAGTATAATTTTATTAGTAGTACTCGTAATATATCGATTTGAATTGATCTAAAAATATTAAGGTGATACCTAAATGCTATGTGCCTAAATAAAAGCTATGTGCCTAAATAAAAGCACACTATCATGATCGTATATGGGGTGCGGGAGTTTTCTATACAGCATGCCATAGGGCCCGTATTCGGGGAATTTTTATCATTAGTCGATCGATTCTGCGACGCACAATTATTAGTTGCTTTGAAGGCTCATTTTCATTCGGTGTGCAGAAGAGACTAACACACAATGAAACGCTTTTTTACCGTCCTTCATTGTTCGCCACGCTCGCTACGGGATTCTCCGCAAACGGTGTGCCGACCGCGTGCGGGGAGTCCCGGAGTGTTGTATATCAAACGAGATATCGACTAATGAAAATGAGCCATAAAGAATTTTCAAAGCTCGGCCCATCGCCGAGAGTTGAAAATCCAACAGTGCAATATTAAGGTATCTATTACATTTTTTGGTGTCATCTAGTGTTTATAAAAACGTGCACTAGTCGCTGAGCTTTGCAATGCGTTGTTACCTCGTCTTTATTTAGTGCTCCTGTCTATACTACTACTTATATGGTTCGCTCAGTCAAAGTTTTTAACCAAATTGTTAAGAATAAGCACCCTTCAATCGATTTGTTTGCAAGCAGCTTAGCGTCCATTACTACTGTCTTATCTAAGCAGTATAATATTGTTTCTGATGCACTCTGACAGCGGCTGCGCATATATGGCAGATGCATGTGCCGCTGCTGTTGGAGTATGTGCCTGGTATTTATTTATTTATTTATTTAAATTTATTTTTTTAATTTATTAGTTATGTAATTTAATTTATTATTTAAGTAAGTCAATTTTGAAAATGTGTTCAACAATAGTCTATTACTAACTGTGGAGGCTTGTAAATAGCTTGTCGTTTATTACCTCACTACTACTTCTGTATTTAATAGCTGTAAGCCACCCAATGACAATAAAATAAAATAAATAAAATAAAATAAAATATACCTGGCAGTTATTACTCGTACTATTGACATTAATTCTAGACGTAGCTATTTGATAAGTAGTGTTTTTCATTGATAGAGAGACAACATCAATGGATCTGCTTCTGTTAACGATTCAAGTCGTAAGTGATTACAGCGCATTATACGAAAGAGATCAAGAACAAAACGTTCACTACATTTACACTGCTCGGAGTTAAGTTTAACTGCTCGAAACGTTGCTCTACACTTAAGGCTTGTACAGACGACTGTCATACGGATAATAACTAGGGAATATCCCACCGAATATTCAAGCCTAAGACTCGAATAGTCATCAACACACCCAAAATGATGACGAATTTCGCTTTGAACAACACACACGCATACACACTTTGAGTATCACATGTAATTGTGTAATTTCATTACTACTGCTCTCAAAACGGTGAAGGAAAACATCGTGAGGAAACCGGCATGTCCTAGAACCAAAATTTCAAAGACATGTGACAATCACCAACCCGTATTGGGCTGCGTGGTGGATTACGGCCCACTCCCTGTCTCAGAGAGCAGCATTCTTGCTGCGTAACACACTATCAATCACAATCTGAATAATGTTGAAGGATATTGCTAATCTATTGCTTCATATGTGCGAAAAATTTGTCTACTCAACAACGGAAATAACGCAATGAATGTTGTTGAATTGTCACGCAATGAAATGTTAAGCAATTACCCCGCAGTGCTGGGTGGCAGCAGTGGGAATGTTTTAGGCTGATAATGCCGTAAAACGAATGCGAACGTTTAAATATAGTTTAGGTTCAACCTTAGGCTCAACGTACCTATTTATTGATAACTATTCCAACACTTTCATCAAAATACTACTGATCTATTGCCAAATACGCTCAAATGGCACTATAATACATCCGTGGGGTATCCGGGGGGCCCGTGGCTAAAAAATAACAGCCGCACAGGTCGATCGATCAGGTTAAGCTACGCTTTCCGCGGCTGATCTGTGGATGGGTGACCATTTTTACATACCGAGACCCCTCTGCGCCTCGGAAAACACGTTAAGCCATTGGTTCCGGCTGTCATTCGTGGATCTTTGACAATCGTTACGGGTAGACAGAATCCCGAAAGTCTGACAACCAGTCTTACCAAGGGTTATCGTATTACATACTTAGTAACTGGGTTGTGGAGGTCAGATAGGCAGTCGCTCCATGTGAAATACTGGTATTCAGCTTTATCCGGTTAGACTGGAAGCTGACCCCAATATAGTTGGGAAAAGGCTAGGCAGATGATGACGCTCAAATGGCACTATATTTCCGCCACTACAATAAGCATTTGAAATCCCCACTTCAACTTGTGAACAAGCCCTTACATTTACTACCCACGAATGTACACAAAACTAAACTGTATCCATTACAACCAAGCAATGTTCGTTTCACTTTAAATGTCCAACAATATGTTTTGAACAATTCGCAGAAGCCTGCCGTAAGATGGAAAAGAATATTGCTGTGCGACCCGATACAATGTGCGAGGTACTTCTATTGTGAGCTCGGGGCGCAGCCCGGGAACAACGAGGTGCTACGAGGGTTCGTCTATATGCTTACGTAAGTTAAAGTATCTTGTAAAAGCTGTGCTGTTTGTTTTGATTGTTGAATTCAATTACGGTGAGTGGAGGTCGTAGGAGTAAGATAAACGCGGAAAGAGTTGAACTTGACGATGTTGGGAAGACGCCCATGTATTATAAATATATTATAATGAGAAAAGATTTGATTATTTTTTTGTTACGGCAGGTTTGGATGAAATTTGGCATTTAAATAGACCATGATCTCGATTAAGACTCTAGAAACAAAGAAAAATGCGTTAATTACAACCACGTCAAATTGTCGTGTTTTAGCCATTTCATACAAGAATGACAGTTGTGATTTGAATATACGGACACTTAAAGTTGCTAGTCAATTTGCTTAACATATATGAGTCTTGAGGCTCGGATGATTTTGATTATGGTGCTGAGATCTGTGCTGAAAGTTAATTCGGATAAGTTGAGCGAGTGGTGGCCAACTTGTAACTTCCGCGACTTACGAGTTGTAGGTCGTAGGTTCTAACCCAGACAGCTTTACTTTATTTAAATTATTTCATCACCACTGCTCTCAAAACGGTGAAGGAAAACATCGTGAGGAAACCGGCATGTCCTAGAACAAAAAAAAATCGAAGACATGTGACATCTGCCAACTCGCAATGGGCCCGCGCCGTGGATTAAGATTCACTCTCACCGAGACGAGGCCTGTGTGATAACATTACTTATAGGCTGATTAGGATTTATAATGAATAAGAGCGTGTCGCGATCGGTCCACTTTGTGTCAACTTCCTGTCGACTATTTTAAAGTTTGGTTGAAATTGGATTTTGAAGCTTCGACCAGGCCCGTGCCGGACGGCGCGTAAGTGTTCCACGCGCGCCTCAAAGAGATGTCAGCATAATTCGAGGGGCCCCTTAGGGCCGAAGCCTGCCGGGTCAGCGGGATTGTCCGAAAGGGTTACCGCTACCCCGAAATATAAAGGGCGAAGGAAGGAACATGGGTGGGTTTTAGTCAGTAAGAGTCTGACACGCCCTTCCGCTCCACCCAGAGCGAGAGGGATCATTTGATGATTTCACACCAGAAAAAAAAAAAAATGCTTCAAATAAGTAAGGTGTGAAGGTAGGTAGGTGTGTGTGTAGGTGTGTGTGTGGTGTAAGGTGTGGGCTGTGAATTTCAATTACATAATGTTTGAGTTATATAATATAGTATATACGAGCAAGTAGTAGTACTATAAGAGAGTAAAGGAGAGCATAGTAGAGCGGAGTTGAGTAGTACTAGTGCTCTCTTTCAATGACAAAAAAAAACAAATTTTCTTTCTTTCGTACTAATGCTAATTGCTATAGAAAAAAAGAAAATATATTTCTATAAATAATTCATAAAATTGATTTACTTCCAATTTTATTTCTGAAGTGGCTTTTTTCAGACGTTTTTTAAGAGATCTTAAATTATAATTATCGTAGCCTAGAATGGCTTACCTACTTATTTAATCATTTGAAATCATATAAGTGCATTAGTGGGATACTGTTTCAAGAACTAATGGCAAAAAGTACAGTCACGAGCACCAATATGTCAACACTTGGCAACTTTCAATTGCGATTTTTTCGTGAAATAACGAATGCAACGTTGAAATACGACACATTACATAAACATATGGGTTCGAAAATGCTATGTTAGTAACAACATAAAGTTTCATTCAAAAATAAAGGAGTAAATCGCCTTTGAATAAAGCCGAGTGTATACATACTTTTGCTGGTGACTGTACACGGGTCACATTGAGTATTTAATACTATAGAACAAAAAATAACAATAAATAGGACACAGTATTTTTCCATCTATTCCAGGATGACCTCATTTTTCATTTGAACATAAATTCGCATATTTTAAAACAGAATGAAAAAGGTTCTAACTTGCATATTGTCCAAATTTCAATGGAATCTGAATAAACTTCGGTAGCCTTTATGTGAAATATTTTTTGAAATAATGGCTGTTACGTGCAGGAATGAACAGGTATTATTAAATTTTTCTCTATAATAATAATATCTCTATCATTCACAATGGGATTATGGCTCGTCTCTAAATAATACATGTCATAACATCACGCCTACCTACCCTACCAGAGTAAGTACCTACACCCACGTTTCGCCAGTTATGTATAAGTCCCATGTATAGGAGGCGAGCCTATTACCATCAACCTGGCACAAATCCAGTCTCCGAGCTGCTGAGAAATTCCTGGTAAAAATTCAATAACACTGCCTGACCCGGGAATCTATAATTCTATGAAGAAATATTGTAACGGCCACGAATTATATTGAGATTAACTTACAACGTGATACTGGCATGTACCTAAATTGAAAGAAATGTACGAACATTTGAATTTTGCGGGCTACCCCGGGGCCTCCAGACCGATTTCGGAGATGAGCCTGATACCCAGAAGATAAGTATTATAGTGCACAAGTGTGTGCGTAAACTCAGGTGTACTCTCTGTTCTTTTACCCTCATAGTCCGATGGGACGGCAATCCGACACGACCGGGGAGACTTCAGGCACAGGACCAACGGCTTTACCCGTTTCCGTTTCCATTTTTTTTCTTTTTTTCGCCTTGATTCCTACAATGTCATACAATATAACAATACCCTAAAGCTAAAGCTCGAAACTCTATTTCCAAAAGCGACCTCGTTTCGTATGTGACTAAAGTCAATTCAGGGTAAGTGAAGTTGCGCAAACACATAATTATCGGGTATTTGCAGTCGTAAGTTAGAACGGCTGATAGCCATCGTTTCCTGCCTCTGTGCGTTTTCCGACTGTAATATCTTATGTAACATCCATGAAACGTGAATGGTTTTAGTAAGTAGTTTGTGCGATAATACATTATGGAATTAATTAGAGTAGCAGTTGTGGCCCAGTGGTATCGGGCCCGACTTACAAGTTGTAGTTCGTGGGTTCGAACCCAGTCAGGCGCTTTCCTTTGTGTAAATAATTTCGTCACCACTGCTCTCAAAACAGTGAAGAAAAACATCGTGAGGAAGTCGCCATGTCCTAGAACTAAACATTTTATGACATGTGACATATACCAATACGCACTGGGCCCGCCTGGTAGATTATAGCCCACTCCCTCTCGAAGTAAGGAGGCCTGTGTCCCAGCAGTGAGAAAGTTATAGAGTGATTATGAAAGGAATTTCATTTAATAAATTTTTAATTTTGGTCCCCTCTAAATTCCTAAATATGATTACGTAGATTAGGACTAGATAAGAGGGACTCGTGACTAAGTAATAACAGCCGCGCAGGTCGATCGATCAGGTTAAGCTAAGCTTGCCAAGGTTGGTCCGTGAATGGCGTGATCAACTTCAAATTGACGACATGGTTGGCGCAGTGGCTGAGCGATCGACTGCTGCGCTGCGTGTCGCGGGTTCAATTCCCGCACGGAACAAATATTTGTATTACCTACAGGTTGTTGTCCCGGGTCTGGCTGTTTGTGTATGTGAGTTTAAATGTTTGTAAACGCACCCACGACACAGGAGTAATTCCTAGTGTGGGGCAACGTTTTTTTTTTTTTTTTTTTTTAAATAAAAACTTTGTGTACCGAGATTACGTTACGCCGTAAAACCCGGCTGTCATTCGTAGATATTTGACAGTCGTTAAGGGTCGTCAGAAGCCCGAAAGCCTGACAAGTCTTACCAAAAGGTTTCGTATTACCCAGATACTCGGTTGTGGAGGTCAGGTAGGCAGTCGCTCCAAGTATAATACTGATATTCAGCTGCATCCGGTTCGACTGAAAGCCGACCCCAGCATAGTTGGGAAAAGGCCAGGCAGATTGATTTTTTGTCTATACTAGGATACAGTTTACAACCCTACCCACATCAACCCCCCCCCCCCTTTGCCTACATCACCTTTATTATTGCGTGATAATAATGCCAAAATATAATGCTATCGGGGAACTGCACAGCTTAAAACATCATGGCCGCCATTCTGTTCGTTCAGTAATCATGGCGCAGGGTATGCACGCTTTCACGGAACCCACATGACGTATCGACAGAATCGTCTGCGTCGCTTTGATAGGCGTTTCACACTCGCGCAAAAAGATAAAAAGGAAACCGTATAATGGCTGTTCTAGTCTCGGAAATGAATTTTCTATTGTGTATCCTACATTCTTTAGCGATGAAATTCGCGTTGAAGTTGTAAAGAAAATGGAAGTGCTTTTGGATACATTGGTACCAAATCTCACAATAAATTGCTGTACCTAGTATTTGCGATTCCCTTTTTAATTGGTACTGTTGTGGTAATTGTAACATTAGTATCGATATACATAAAGCTCGACTTTTAAAATGCTATCCAATTTGATCTTCAAAAGATCGTTGATCGTGTTTAGGTATTGTTGTTTAAGGTTACACTAGTCAGCCTTTTTTCCACACTAACGTCGAATGGAGGGTATTCTACTATTTGACAGTGTACATAATACATTAAAATTTATAAACGTTCAATCTACTTGTCTCGTCATTATCGATGACTGTACGGACACAGAATTATAAAAAAAAAATTGTTGTCTGTAAAGTTGGTTTACGGACGATGGTTTAACGTGACAACGTCATAACAAAAGAGAGAGAAGACAGATAGATGCGGCGCAAGCGTACAATGAGCGTAACGGGACAATGAGTCATCCTTTTTCGTGCATGCAGCCGGCGTTCATCGATTTATTAGATGTTGTCACGTCAAAAATTAGTTAAAAGTTATGAGCGACGAAAGTTCCATATTTCAAACACTCATTTTAACGCATCTTTGGGCGTAAATAAATTACTCCCAGAGTATTGAAATGGTGAAATTGGTACCGTACGGGAATATAAAAATACAAATCAAAAGTCATTTATTCAAATTAGGCTGAAAATCAGCACTTTTCGAACGTCAAAATAATCGTAACAAAAGACAGTCCCCTAAAACGTCCGCCCTTCACAGATAGGTAATTTATTCAAGAATTCAAATAACTTTATATAGAAATAATACATTTAGTAGTTTCATATTATCTATAATACGCCCAAAGGTCTGATCATGACATCTGAAAGCAGTTTTTTGCAGGCATGGCACAGAAACTGAAAGGTTAATCGCCATTTTAATAGAAATTATATTTATTTACATAACAAATTTATGAAGTTGTTTCAAAAATACATTATAGAGCATACATGGTTTGCTTATATCATAGCGTGCAAACAATAAAGGTTACAAAATGTTCCCCGCTAACAAATTCTTATATGCTGTAAAAATTATTAGTATTCAACCATTTATGTAGTTTTTTTCCAAGACAATCTAAGATCTAAAGTTGTTAAATCGCTTGGAATATCCAATGATTGATAATAATGTATGACTGAATACATTCAAAATACCTATAACAGCCTATTATTGTCCCACAGGGCAAAGGCCACTTCTCATACAGGGAAGCCAAAATTGACACAAAGAAAACACGTCACATTTCTGCTACTGATACTGAGAATGATGAAAGAAATTTATGTTGGGTTTAACCATAGATGAAGAATTATTATGTATCCAGTCTGTAAAATAACTTATTTATTTATTTATATAAAGGCTTACCAACTCAACACATACACAGCAATAACCCTAAGTCTTTGTCGTAATACACGGCATAATCATTATTAGGGTAGGTACTAGAAAATTATACAAAAAAAATTATACATCAAATAAATATAACAACTATAAATTAAAAAAAAAAATGAATACTTACACTTGAATATTAACAGTTTACGTGTTATTAAAGACTAGCGAACCCGGCAGACGTCGTCCTGCCCGGAAAAGCAGCGCCACCTACCGGTTCCAATTGTATTTTCAAATCATCCAGGAACCCATTGAAATATACACACAAAATTTCATCCAAATCGGTCCAGCCGTTTAGGAGTAGTTAGGTAACAAACACACATATTAATATTTCTCTTAAATATGTAGTTAATTACTCGTACAGTTGCGATCTTGAGGTTTTCGGTGGTAAAATATATTTACCACCGAAGACAACAAGATCACAATTGTGGAACAAGTCATCGCATCTTCGGAGGATCTTATTCTGAATACTTTCCAAGTTAGTTTGATATCAGCCATAAATTTTCAGCCTAGCTACTTCCAACCGCCTTTCCATAATTAATTGCAGGTATTAAACCTTCATTTTCAGTAAGTCAGTATCTTAAAACGACTACAAGAGTATCTAGTTTCGAGCAGGGCTTTAATAAAATGAAAATTAGTCGCACAATTTTCAATTTCAGTTCACAAAGTGATGGAAAATGAAGACATTTTATGCAATATGAGAGAGGATGATGATTATATTATATATATAATTACATATAAAAGAACACGGTTTGTTCGTTTGACTGTCGCACAGCCCACATCGCTTAATATAAAAACTTAAATTTTGAACAGGAAGAAAGAAAACGAAAGAAAAGATTTTATTCTGCACAAACAAAACGCACATTACAAATAAAAAAAGACATAAAAATGCATACATACAACGTAGTCAAAGGCCTCGTACTCAAGCATATAAAACGAAGGGTTATACTGAGATAGGATTTTGCGACAGTCAACCCTTAGCTGAATGAAAAAGGGTTATCCACTTTTTAAGGGAGGATTTTCTTGCTTACTTCGATTAACTCCAAAATTAATTTAAATAATCTTAAATTCATGGAAATGGAAACGCAACAAACGATTTTTCAAATCAAATCAAACGTTTATTTGCTAGAAATACATTATTTTGGTAAAGGTAAGATCTTCTAACCTAAGTGTCATTGTATTAAAAAATCAACCCCCGTCGGGTGAAATAGGGGAATATAATTTGTATTAAAGATCGATGCAGAGACTTGAAACTTTGCACAAATAATCCTTTAAGTAAATAATAAAAATCGCAGCTATTTATTTTCCAAAACTATCCTTGTGGCTTAACTTAAACACCCCTGTTTAAGTTCGTAGGAGAAAGTACGAAATCCACAGACGAAGTCGTGGGTGAAGTGCTAGTAAAATATAATGTGCTGTCCCCTCGTTGTCTGTTCTATATCGTCAAGGCCACGTGTTCCCAACAAAGCAATATCTCATGTGCATACTCAGAACTCGGGCGAAACAAATATCTTGTACTGACTCCTCATATTTGTGTTCGTATTTATTTGAATTTTAAAATGTAGTATGTGAAATAAAGTTCTGGCTAAGTTATAACAGCCGCATGGGTGGATCGATCAGGTTAAGCTACGCTTGCCGCGGTTGGTCTGTGGGTGGGTTTTCATACCAAGACCCCTCAGTGCCTCGGAAAGCACGTTAAGCCGTTGGTCCCGGCTGTCATTCGTGGATCTTTGGCAGTCGTTACGGGTCGTCAGAAGCCCTAAAACTCTGACAACCAGTTTTACTAAGGAGTATCGTTTTACCCAGTAAGTGGGTTGTGGAGGTCAGATAAACAGTCGCTTCATGTAAAGTACTGGTATTCAGCTGCATCCAGTTAGACTGGAAGCCGACCCCAACTTAGTTGGGAAAAGGCAAGGCAGATGATGACTATGTGAAATAAAGTGAGATGCAACAGTTAGGGATGGGACTCTTCACGCCTTGTTTACAGTCATGTTGCTGTTTACTAATAAGAGAGCTACGTCTGCCAAGACACTGCCTTGCAGTTTAGCAAAGTATGTTCCTATATTTATTTTTAATCACTAAGGGGTTTATTAATAAACGATAATTAAAGTTGAGTGATGTAACAAAAATGTAAGGTTAAACAGTCGGTAATCACTACTTAACTAATATAAATTTTATTTTAATATAATATTAAATTTTTAAATTAAAAAAATACAAACTTATTGAATGTGCGTCAATGGTATGTAGCTTAAATAAATGATAATATAATAATAAATAAAAACTTTATTGCTCAAAAGATTACAGAGATTTTACATTGGCCCCAAACTAGGCAACCCTGTATCTTGTGCACCAATATGGAGGGTTTACCATTTAAACACTTATTTTAAAAACATGTTCGAATCAATAAAAGTAAAATGTTTGCTTCAAATTACAAAAAAAAAACTAAATAAAATCTAAGAATCAAAATTAAAGAAAACATAACAATCAAATCGAGAATTAAAAGAAAATAATAATAATAAAAATAGGTATGTACTACAGGTATGTGCCCGACCCGGTTCTCGAAAATGGAAATATCACGTTGTACTGGGATCGATCCATCATCAATGACAGGACTATTGTTGCCAATAAGCCTGATATAGTGGTGGTGGATAGATCAGAGCGGCGCGCAATGATTGTTGACATAACTGTCCCGCATGATGAGAACCTCGTGAAAGCCGAGAAAGATAAACAAATCAAGTATCTTGACTTGGCTCGCGAGGTTGTTGACATGTGGGATGTGGACTCAGCGATCATTGTGCCGATAGTCGTGACAGACAATGGTTTAATAGCCAAGAGCCTCGACCAACACCTGAGGAGGCTCTCGTTGGGCAGCTGGATCAAGGGCTTGATTCAGAAAGCGGTACTTCTGGACACGGCTCGCATTGTCAGGAGGTTCCTCTCTCTGGAGCCCTGACCGCCGGTAGCTTGGACCCTGTTCCCGATACCGGTGGGCTACTATTTTTTATATTTTTAAATGTTTTTTATCTTTTTGTTTATAAAAATATTTAAAAATATAATCCGTAAGTAAGTAAATGAAATAAAGGAAATAAAAATAGAAAAAGAAAAACGCTATTATTATTTGAATGAGTGTGAGTGTGTGTGTTGTGAATGAGTGTGTGATCGTGTGATGGTGAGTTTGAGGGTGTTTAAACGTGAGTAGGTGTATGTGCGACAAACGAAGGAATTGTAGGTATGTGTGCAAAAACTATTTAACCACTTTAATAATCTTTTCTGCTTCGTCATATGACAAGATTAGTAACCAGGATATTAGTGTATTTTTTATTTGTTTGCGAGTGCAGTTTCTTATATTGAACTTTTTGATCACCGCGTTATAGACGTGTACATGTAGAAAATGTGGGAGTCTTTGTGCGTATTTACTGGGGGATTTTGGAACTCTGAATTTTCGTTTGGCCTGTAAACTACTTAAATGGCTCCTTTTAGAAGTTTTGATGTGGGTATTCGTTGTTACGTTCAGTATATACAATTTTCTTACACTCAGCAGGGTAGCTTTTGCGAACAGGATTTCTGTAAGAAAACGGTATGGTTTATGTAACAGAGTTTTGAGCACTGCGCGTTGTGCTCTTTCTAGGATTAATAGATGAGATTTTGACGCTCCTCCCTAGATTACAATGGAATATTGTATTTGCTTCCGAACGCGTTTAACAAGTTCCCTAATGTGTGGTTTGAATGAAAGGTGTTGGTCTATAGTAACTCCTAAGTATCTTATTTCATCTACTCTGTCGATTTCATTGCATGAACATTGAGTATTGGTGTTAATAAATGTGTTATGGCAATCTTCTCCGTGAAACTTTAAATTACATAAAGGTACTTTGGTAGCCAGAGTTTTCCTATATAATATAAATGATTTCTTTTCTGTAAGTAGGTTTATCTTCCTATTTCGTGTCCTTTAACCCATCTCGAACGTTGTCCATACAACTAAATCTCGACTGCATCAATAAAATGATCACGAAAGCTTTTATCAACATACAAAACCTTGGAAAGCAGCGGTCTCGCTCGAGAATCCATCTAATGCTGTGAATTCACCTCACATTTGCGGGTGTAATGGGCGGCGAAATAAATTCCCGAAGATTTATCACGTATTCCATTATTATTCCTCGAAAAGGAGAAGTTTGGGGTGTGTCAAAACAATGCCAAAGTTAACGAGAGAGTCCTTAAAAAGCTTGGGCTGTGTTTTTTTAAATGTTTTGTTCAAGTTCTGTTACATTGTTAAGTGAATATCCTACAAATATTATAAACGCAAAAGTTTGTATGGATGGATGTTTGTTACTCTTTCACGCAAAAACTACTAAACAGATTTGGATGAAATTTGGTACACAGATAGTTTATAACCAGGATTAACACATAGGGTAGGGTAAGCTGTATTACTGTAAAGATTTATTAAAATCAGTTCAGTAGTTTTTGTGTGAAGGAGTAACTCCATCCATCCCCACAAACTTTTGCGTTTATATTATTAGTAGGATACCTTACTGTACACCAGAAAATACATAACAAAAATAAATTTAACACTAAAAAACATGCAACGGACGGCCGTATCGCTTTCTGTGATCTATTTATCTAGAAATTTCTTGTAGTCCCTTTTCAAAAGCATATTATCATATAACTTAGTCGCTGCGCCCCGCGGTATCACCCGCATAAGTTTTGATCCCGTGGGAATATCGGAATAACATTGATCCTATGTGATAATCCTGGTTATAAACTAT
This sequence comes from Apamea monoglypha, assembly GCA_911387795.2. Classification (NCBI taxonomy): domain Eukaryota; kingdom Metazoa; phylum Arthropoda; class Insecta; order Lepidoptera; family Noctuidae; genus Apamea; species Apamea monoglypha. The sequence goes on from OU426920.1 coordinate 5,605,766, forward strand.
ATGTGTGCCAAATTTCATCCCAATCCGTTTAGTAGTTTTGGCGTGAAAGAGTAACAAACATCCATCCATCCATACAAACTTTCTAATATTAGTAGGATACGGTGCAGCTTGCAAGGAAAGTGGAACATGATAATATATTTTACCCGACTGGACACACACTTCTAGGTAATAGCCCGTACATTAACGTCCTTTCTAAAGCCCAATAAATCAGTCGACAAACCGTAAGTACAAGAGAACGTTATCGAGCGAACTCACAAAATTTAGATCTTTGTCGTACCTAGTAGTAGGATTTGGCGGTAGAAAGTGCCGCTTTCAAGCCCTATCGCTTTTAGAGCGATCGATAGGTCAGCTTAATAATTCGAGCCGGGCATTTAAAACTTTTGGGCTATCGCTGCGCATAGTATGCTTAGGCTTACTGAATAGACATAGTTTCAAATAGGTAAATAGATTTTATGGACACTAATAATACTGAGTAGTTACTTTATACTTGTTGATTTTTTGTTGTTCTACACATACACGTACAGACGCCAGCACATCAAGCTACTACAATCTGTAAAATTTCTTTATTAGATTTTCAACTTTATCGCTATAGCATTAGGTTCAAGGTTTATTGGGAAAATTTGACAGTTTCAGGTAGCTTGACCTGCTGGCGTCTGTACATAAACTCACGCTTTCTTCCCATGGGGGTAGGCGGAAACTATAATACGCTGTTTTGTTGTTCTCTTTAAACTATTTTTCTACTTAATAAAAATCTAAAAGCTGCCAAGTGCGAGTCGGACTCGCACACGAAAACGATAAACGCCGATAAACACACGTTTCTTGTATGGAGATCCCTTTTATTTTTAGTATTTGCTATTATAGCGGCAATAGAAATACGCACTCTGTTAAAATTTACCTGTCCAAATGTGTAAATACCCATTAACCGTATAGGTAAACGGTTACTATATTTTATTAAATATTTTATATTTTATTTTATTTTTATTTTCCGCACAGCCCGCTGTCAGACAGACGTACAGATAGATGAACGGACAGCGTAGGGTTAGTAATAGGGTCCCGTTGGCATCCTTTGGGTACGGAACCCTAAAATGATAGTTAAAAATCAAAATCAAAATCTTAATAAGTGAGCTCCTGAGAAGTTACCTGTGGAAAATCCCATCGGGCACGGCTTATAATTATTATAAATGCTAAAGTGTTCACAAGACCATGTTCAAAGACAGGTTCCTGTCTATTATAGGAACAGACAGAAATACTTCACGTTTTACTGCCTTCTTTCAGCTCCATTAAATAATGGAAGTGACTTGATGGTCCTACATACATTTCAAGTTGGGATGGGAAAAACAACAACCTGGGATGGCGTCACCGGCAAAACCGCAGTCATAGCTAGTCTGATCTCGTACTGTAGTACTACCCGGTTTATTCTGTAAAAATCTCATCTTGATTCTGTAACCATATCACCGTGAAAACGTAAGTGAAGTGAGCGTGGAGTGAGCTGTCATGCCAAATAATGCTAAGGGATTGACACTATTGACAGCTCACTCTAAGCTCACTTCACCTAACTTTTCACGGTGAGATTTTTACAGAATCGATCGGCTGAAAACTTTGGTGAAGTGAACTAATCTTATATACAGGTTTATTTTAAATTGGCTAGCTAAACTCCGCAGGGGCGATAGGAATCGATATTTAAACATGATAAAACGAAAAATAAATTAATTTGATGTTTTTTTTCTTTGCTTTCCTATGACTGTTGCAGAGGAAAATACAGACGGAATTGAACTAAACTTCAAACTAGTATCAAAGGTACTTATTAAGGCATAACAACGCTCTTTACTTTACAACAGGCTGGTATGTCCAACGAAAATGCATAACATTCTGAGGTTATGGAACGTTATCGCGAATAATAACTGAACTGTTTACCATTCCTAGTAATTGCTTCATACATAACCTCATGCCTTCTACCTATGGTGGTAGGCAGAAACTACAGAACGACTCCAGCTATGGTCCTTATATACTACTTTCACTTCGTTAAATTGCTTCATACTAAACCATTATTTATTGTATACGGACGACAAAAGAGATAAGTGGGCAGGCTGTATTACAACTGATTTTGAAACCATTCTACGTGTTTACTGAGTAGGTACATACTCAGTCAAGTCTTTGTAATCGTTCATCTGAGTATCCATATACCTATTGTTAAAGTTAACACATTATAAACTCGAAAGTTTGTATGGATGGATGGATGGATGGACGGCTGGATGGATGTTTGTTACTCTTTCACGCAAAAACTACTGAACGGATTTGGATGAAATTTGGCACACAGATGGTTTATAACGAGGATTAACATATAAGATACTTTTCATCCCGATATTCCCACGGGAACGAAACGTATGCAGGTGAAACCGCGGGACGCAGCTAGTTCATTAATATTAATTGCCTGGTTTGTATTATAGTTGTCGCATCGTAACATGGCAATAGCAGCCATTTGCTAGTTTGCCATGGCAAACCCGCCTTTTCTACCACTGTGTCCAAAAATGGCCTACGGCGCCGAAATATGGACGCTCACAAAGCAGACTGTCCACCGCATACGAGTAGCACAAAGGGCCATGGAGCGAGAGCTATGTATAGTATTCTTATAACTTGGCTACATATCAAACCCATATGTATGCACGAGGATATACTAAGCTATCAAGTTCTAGTATAAACTGACTTCTCATTGTATGAAAAGCATATACAACGTGAGGTCAGCTTTTTTTTTTTTCGGGATGGGAAATCATCAAATGACCTCTCCCGCTCTGGGTGGAGCGGAAGGGAGTGTCAGACTCTTACTGACTAAAACCCACCCATGTTCCTTCCTATACCCTTTACCCTTTTTGACGTGAGGTCAGCTTAAACTGGAAATTTATAGCTTGATATGTCGTCATTGTATGTACATGTAATCAGAAACTCAATATAAACACGATACATCACGCTTCTTATACACCTATATGGAATTTTCTTGTTACAGTAAATTATACATAAATACAAAATATTTTCATCATTTTATATAAAGTTTCAGTATTACCTTCTGAATTACGATGTAATTAGATGTTACGGCATCCTGGCACGCAAGTTGGTAATATTTAAATATGTGAATATATCGTAGGCTTTAAAATATTTTGTTTATTTTTATAAAGTCAGAACAGTCATTTAAAAATGAGGTTAAGTTTCCCCGAAGCCTTGACCGAAGGTTAAACAAATATACCTTTTAAACTTTAAATTAATACGTATGTGTAAATAAATATACAATTGTAAATTGGTCTGATTTCTTACCTCCTATCTAATTTAGCTCTATAATTGGTATTTTAACCTTCATCTCAAACTGTAGTTGGAGTATAATTTAATATACGACCCAGTTTGTTTTTTACTTGATAATAATAACGGCCACACGGGTCGATCGAAAGTTAAGGTACGCTTGCCGCAGTTGGTTGGTGGATGGGTGACCTTCAATTACATATCGAGAACCCCTGCCATTCGTAGATCTTTGACAGTCGTTACGGGTCGTCAGAAGCCTGAAAGTCTGACATCCAGTTTTACGGGGTATCGTATTACCTAGTCCTACTAACTAGGTTGTGAAGGTCAGATAGGCAGTCGCTCCATGGATAATATAGGTATTGAGCTCCATGCAGTTACACTGGAAGCCGACCTGTCATTCTGTCTAGCCTTTTCCCAACTATGTTGGATAGTTGGGAAAAAGCTAGACAGATTAATTGACTTAAACATATTTAATGCATAAATAAATAAATAATAATAAGTAAATTAAGACGAGGTTACTTCAGTTAAAAAAATACAGTTCCTTTTTTTTTTTTTTGGGATGGGAAATCATCAAATGACTCCTCCCGCTCTGGGTGGAGCGGAAGGGAGTGTCAGACTCTTACTGACTAAAACCCACCCATGTTCCTTCCTTCGCCCTTTATGTTCCGGGGCAGCGGTAACCCTTTCGGACAATCCCGCTACCCAAAATACAGTTCCTTCAATGTAAAAGTTTTATTTATCAGTTAGCTTGTTCCATCAAAATCATAAATCTTAACAAGAAGTGTAAATCGGCAGTAGCATGTGAAAGAAATAAAATTAGGTTTATTTGTCACAGAAACACGAGCATACAAAACGGATAATTTATATTCGTGTAATAAAATTGACGTCTGACAGTTTTTGTATGGAAGAACTGTCATAAATTCAAAATTATTCCTCCGAAATAGAAAGTTATCTGGCGTTGGAAAAATCAGCCCTTACTCTAATAATAAAGAAAAATAAAACCAAAATAGATTTATAATCACGAGCACAAAACAGATATAATCGACAGCTGCGTGTCCTGACGGTGACAAGAAGGCTTCCACTCAGATTGATGCCGGAAATCTAGGAAACAGAAAGTTGGAAGCCCGAAAGTTTGACAAACTGTCCTACCAAGGGGTCTTATACATAGTATGGTTATTCGGACCGCAAGTTGGCATTACATTAGTCTCAAATATTTTGCTAGTATCGACTGATCGGACTTTAGGCCCTTTATACACACACGTTTTTCTTGCCATGAAAACTACGATTAATTCGCCGTGTGTAGGCGTTCGTCCGTGTTGTTTGGATCACTATGTAAGCTTGTTGATGGACACGTTTTTTCTACGGCGTGGTCTTTATGCCTAGTGTAGGCACTGTCGTCAGTGTTGTATGGATCACTAGATAAGCTTGCTGATGGACACGTTTTTTCTACGACGTGGTCTTTACGCCTAGTGTAGGCACTGTCGTCAGTGTTGTATGGATCACTATGTAAGCTTGTTGATGGACACGTTTTTTCTACGACGTGGTCTTTATGCCTAGTGTAGGCACTGTCGTCAGTGTTGTATGGATCACTAGATAAGCTTGCTGATGGACACGTTTTTTCTACGACGTGGTCTTTACGCCTAGTGTAGGCACTGTCGTCAGTGTTGTATGGATCACTATGTAAGCTTGTTGATGGACACGTTTTTTCTACGACGTGGTCTTTATGCCTAGTGTAGGCACTGTCGTCAGTGTTGTATGGATCACTAGATAAGCTTGCTGATGGACACGTTTTTTCTACGACGTGGTCTTTACGCCTAGTGTAGGCACTGTCGTCAGTGTTGTATGGATCACTATGTAAGCTTGTTGATGGACACGTTTTTTCTACGACGTGGTCTTTATGCCTAGTGTAGGCACTGTCGTCAGTGTTGTATGGATCACTAGATAAGCTTGCTGATGGACACGTTTTTTCTACGACGTGGTCTTTACGCCTAGTGTAGGCACTGTCGTCAGTGTTGTATGGATCACTAGGTAAGCTTGTTGATGGATACGTTTTTTCTACGGCGTGGTCTTTACGCCTAGTGTAGGCACTGTCGTCAGTGTTGTATGGATCACTAGGTAAGCTTGTTGATGGATACGTTTTTTCTACGGCGTGGTCTTTACGCCTAGTGTAGGCATTGTCGTTAGTGTTAAATGGATGACTATGTAAGCTTGTTGATGGACACGTTTTTTCTACGGTGCGGTTTATACGCCGTTCCGTAATGAAACCGTGCCGTGTACAAGGGCCTTACGGAATAAATGTTACTGAACTGGAACCGAAGACGCTTCCAAAGCGTCTTCGGTTCCAGTTATTGGATAGAGTTTGAACAGTGCTGCCTTCGTCTGTACGATTTATTAGGTCACATGAATCAGGTCAAGGGTTTTTGATAAAATATGGAACCGAATTCAGAGAATAGATGCATCTGAAAATTGAATCTGCATCTCGTGTAGGTAATCAAGATGCAAACATTGCCTTTGTTAGTGTACCTAGGTAACAAGAAGTTAGAAGCCCGAAAATCTGACAACCAGTAGATATGCCGAGTATTACCCAGTAGTCATTTCACACTTGATTTACCTCTGATTTCGCATCACTGCCAAAATCACTGTGATCTTTATTTTCATTACAATCAGGTTGCTATTGGCTTGTTGATGTCAATCTAAGAGGTAAAATAATCGTAAAAGGACTGTAACTGGGTAATGGAGGTCAGATATGTAGTCGCTCCATGTAAAATACTGGTATTCTGCTACATCCGCTCAGACTGAAAGCCGACCCCAACATGGTTGGGAAAAGGCTAGGCAGATGATGATGACCTAGAGAAATGGAACCGTTATAAGATCAATTTTGCATCGGTTTCCTTGAAAACGGTTTTCTTGAAAAAATCGGCATGTAGAAATTCGAAATTAGGTATGGAAATGAAAATCTCTCAAACATCTAAACCAATTTATGTAGATGAAATTTAACTTACGCAGGAAATATTCAAGGATTTAATAATTTAATATGTTACAGGTACGTCATGCTACATAAAAAAGCACTCGTTTGTCATAAGCTGAAAGATGTCTTCCCCGATTTAATATAACTTGACTGTTGTGTTTACGTTTCATGAGGACGCACGGAACGTCGGGAATAAAGAAAAACAAAGCTTTGTTCTGAATGTAATAAGCTTATTGTTGTATGCACCAAGTGTTTGTGCGTTATGTGCATTCATTCTTATGTAGGTATATCCTTTAGTTTGTTGGAACGAAGTTCCTTATCGCACGTTATACTCTGCACACTTAGCGACAGATTTTTTTTCAAACTTCAGTTCGTTGTCCGTCTGTCTGTCCGTGTGTCAAGACTCTTTTTCTCAGGAACGCGTGGAGTTATTAAGTTGAAATCAATTTCAAATACTCAGGGCTGCAATCCCTAGAAGCAGTGAAAAAATCAAACTTCTAAGTCGAAGCGATTACAAGATACGAGCGTTTATATTAGGGAATTAAAACCTACACGAGTAGGGTACTTCCCGTTGACCTAGAATAAAAAAAGAAGCAATGTCATGTAGCACAAATAGTGTAACATTTTGACCGTCACGATACTTGTGTTATGCAACAAAAGAGTCCATCTGAGTGCAAGTAATTCTGTGAAACGTGTTTTGAATTTTTGCAATGGTAAGTTTTTAATTTGGTCAGGTGTTTTGTTATTTTATTTCATCTGTAATAACACAAAATGAGATTAATTGGGTACAAAATTAATTCATGAGCAATGTAAAAGCATAATATGATGCAAATAGTGTTTTCTGTCCATGGTGTTAGGTAATATTTGTTTAACGCGTTCTCACTGACGTAGTCAGATACAAAACTGTTATAAATTCTCTGAATTTAATGTAAAATCGACGTAATACGAAGGTACCTAAATGTATACCCAGGTACCTACAATATTTTGCACCAGTCACAATGTGCACACAGCATATTCAATTGTGGTACCCCTCAGGACCTAATTATTTTTCATTGTTAACATCATCTTCTTTCGCAAAACACAAAGGACCTCCCATCACAAAACAAAGCTATTATTGGATGCGTTCTCTAATTAGCAAAAGATACGAGCAAAGCATACTTTGTATCTGGAACATGGGAGGGGTGGGAGTGTACCCTCCCATACTACACATAATCAGCCTATAATGTTCCCACTGCTGGGACACAGGCCTCCTCTCCGTGAGAGGGGGCCTGTGCGGGCCCAGTGCGGGTTGGTGGATGTCACATGTCTTCGAATTTGTGGTTCTAGGACATGCCGGTTTCCTCACGATGTTTTCCTTCACCGTTTTAAGAGCAGTGGTGATGAAATAATTTACACAAAGTAAAGTGCCTGCCTGGGTTCGAACTCACGACCTACTCGTAAGTCGGGTCCATTATCACTAGGCCACCACTGCTCTCTACTACAGATTTCTTTATTTCAATTGACTAAAATACTGATCTACTAATCCTTTAACACAAACGTATTGCATATTTTAAACCGTTGTAACAAAATAAAAAATACAAAATGCTTGATAAAAAATCAAATTAAAACTTAAATTTTGTCATAGTAAGAGCAGGTATTTTTGAACAAAAATAAAAAAAAAACAAAATTAATATCAATGTGTACACCTAATGTTGAAAACGAAGGAACATATTTAATTTCAAAAACACCAAATAAACGAATATATACCAGAGGTTTTATTGAAAACAATGACAAAAGCGCCTTTTGATTTGGACGTTATTAAAAACGAGCCTTCCTTTGGTCCATGCTTGTACGTATTAAAATATTGTGCAATATTAAACCAGTATCTTTCTGTGAAAAAGGTTTTGACCAATTCCATTTTGAGACAAACCACTTGCAAATCCAAAAGGCAGTGGTATTCAGTTGACAGACCTTTCGTATTTTTCATTACACATCAATCTGCCTAGCCTTTTCCAACTATATTGGGGTCCGCTCCTGGTCTAACCGGATGCTGCAGAATACTAGTATTTTACATGGAGTGACTGCCTATCTGACCTCCACAACCCAATTACTGGGTAACACGATACTTATTCCCTTGGTAAGACTGTTTGTCATACTTTTGGGCTTCTAACTACCCGTAACGAACTAGTAAAGATCTACCAATGATAACCTTTCTTTTTTTTCCGGGGTGGAAAATCCTCATGAATATCCGTCGCCCTGAGGCGGGCGGCGGGATCTGTCAGACTCTTACTGCCTAAAAACCACCCCGGTGTTCCATCTCACACCTACGCCGGGGGTCGTGGGAACGTACGATCCTTCCGCAACTCCCGACTGGTGCCGCCACCGCGGGCCTCCTCGGGTCAGGGGGGGGAGTGAGGTGTTTGACTCCCCCCGCGACGTCTAAGAGGGGCGCGTGTGAAACACTACGCGCCGCCACCTCGGGTCCTGATGTGTGGAGGGCGACGGACGTCCCCAAGTCTGTCGCCCCTGGACCCATTTAGGGGGGCTGGAAGAGGGCGTTATCCGCCCTCCGCCGACGCCCGGTGCGCCTGCTGCGGGCCGGGTGAGAGGACGAGATCTCCCTCTCCCTTTCCGCAGCCTCCTTCTGCGAGACGACCGTTTCGAGGGCACGGCGCGGCTCTTCCCAGGCGGCACACTCTGCCAGCGTATGCCGCGCCGTGTCCTCCCGGCAGTCGACGCAGTGGTGACACCGGGCGTCCGGCTCCCTGTTTATGCGACACAGGTACTTCCCGAAGCAACCATGCTCCGAGAGCACCTGCGTCACCCAAAACGACAGGGAGCCGTGCCTCCTCCCGAGCCAGCGCTCGAGCACCGGCCGGACCGCCTCGATGGTGACGAGACCAGCGGTAGGGCGTGTGAGCCTGTCCCGGCATTCCGCCACCAGGACCTCGCGAAGCTGAGACCGACGCAGCTCCATGTGTCGCTGCATCGGTCGCTCGCCCCGCGCCCTCGCTTCCTCGCGCCACCGATACAGTGACGCGAGTACTTTCGCCTCGAGGTCCCAGGGCGGGGATCCAGCCAATACGCAGGCCGCCTCGTAGGAGATCGTGCGATATCCTCTGATGACTCTGACGGCCATCGCTCTCTGCGGTTTCCGCAGTATCGCGATATTGCCGGCCGTCAAGTCAGAGGCCCACACCGGGGCCCCATACAGGGCCATCGATCGCACGACCCCAGCGTAGAGCCGCCTACAGGCGGCGCTCGGGCCCCCCAGATTGGGAAGCGTTTATAGCGCCCCAGCCGCGCCCAACAACTTGGGCGCCAGCCGCCGGAAGTGGGGGCCAAAGTCCCACCGGCTGTCGATCACCAATCCCAGGTACTTCATGGTAGACTCGACAGCGATCCGAGCCCCCCCGACCACGATGTGTGAGCCGGGCGGCGGCGCCCGCCGGGGGTCATGAAACACCATGGCCTCCGACTTGCTGAGGGCCACCTCCAGGCCTAGGCGACGTATGCGGCCCACCACCTGTGAGAACGCAGCCGTCGCCAGCAACGCTGCCTCCCTGTGCGAGCTCCCCCGGGCAGTGACCAGCGTGTCATCCGCATAACACGTCAGGTCTACCCCCGGTCTGAGCTCGCCCCTCAGCACCCAGTCGTACCCGACGTTCCACAGGAGCGGTCCTAGGACCGAGCCCTGGGGAACGCCGCACGACATGCGGCGCTGGTTTCCGCCATCGCGTCCCATGTAGGTGCCACACCTCTCCGACAGATAAGCCCCAACGATGTGGCGGAGGTAGGGAGCCACTCGATGATACCGCAGTGCCTCCCGAATACAAATCCAGGGCAGGGTGTTAAAGGCGTTGGAGATGTCCAAGGACAGCGCCAACATCACCCCGCCCCGGGACACCGCTTCCTCCGCCAGGACTCTCTGACGAATGATAACCTGAACCAACCACTTAACGTAGTTTCCTAACCAAGGAGGGGTCTCGATACGTAATGAATGCTCATCCATTCACGAGCCGACCTCGGCAAGTTTAAAAATGGTTTAGATATATATTTGCGTCATGTGTTGATTATGTGATTCAACACATAACTGTTTTACATGATTACACAATTGTATTGCAATTGTACGGACGCCAGCAGGTCAAGCTACCCGAAACTGTAAAATTTTCCCAATCAACCTTGAACCTTAAAGCTTTAGCGATAAAGTTCAAAACCTATTAAAGAGATTTGACAGATTGTAGTAGCTTGATGTGCTGGCGTCTGTACATGTAACATTTTACGTGTCCATGACGTCCCGAGCTGCAATATGGCTACTCGGGAAAAGCTAATTTTCTATGCAAGTCTGTCACGATTGCTGACTGCTATGTACTCGTAACATTAGATGTACTCCAATTATTTTCTGGTTATCTGAGTCTTTGATTGATTAATCAGCAATAATCATATTACTTAGAATTAGATCTATCAACTGATTCAATTAAATAGTTTATAATAGTATTCAAAATGTGACGGTAAAGTGGCCTAGGTAACTATCTAATACTTGGTACTAAAGCGAAGATGAAATACCATGCAGCTATGACGTGTCGAAGTATTTTGTTCTCAGAAAGCAATGCCAAGCTGGGGACAGGCGGCCAAGTTTTCTTCTCTATTCTGATGAATTTCCAAAGAACTATTATTTTGTGGAGCAGACGAGTTGTAGAGTGGAGGCCGCGTTTTGGAGAGCGTAGTGTGGGACGACCAACGACCTTAAGAAGGTGGCTAGGTTAGGTTGGATGCGGAAGGCAGAGGACAGGGTGTTGTGACGCAATCCGAGCATATTTCCAGCAGTGGACTGCGATAGGCAGAGACGATTGTTGATTGATCATTTTTAGGGTTTTGACCTAAAAGGAAAGAGGGAACCCTAATAAGATCACTTTTATGCCCGTTTGTCACAGAGGTTTTCTCGACATCTATGCAACGTAGGAATTTGAATTTTGGCATAAAGTGAGGTCTCGACGACGCGCACACAGATTCTTAGTAAAAGAGCAATTTTTGTTTTGGATTTGTTTCTACTAAACTCGCGCCTTCTAACAATTCAGCTGAAAGATTATTGTCAGAACATATAAAACATGAAAACATAAACAATATTACGACTTGACTTAAAAATAAAAGCCCGACCACTCTTCTCCAGTGCCTCGTTACAAGCCAGCATTGTAGGAACCCGTAATATCTCACATTTACCAATTCGCATAAAAAGGCTCGCTAGCCCATAAGGGTACCTTATTAAATAAGTATGGCGGAACTGCCACATCCGTAAAAAGAAACGCATGTTTGAAAACAATTTCCTTGTACAAGGGTATGCTGAAGTTTTCATAAGTAAAAAGTATAGGAGCAGGAATGTGACTTTGACGATTATTTGGGTGAAAAAATGTGAGTTTGTGGTACACCACAAACACAGAAACAAATACAAATTCACATTTTTTCATGTTCAAATATAATTTTTGTAGAATAAATTCTTAATTATCAATGTTTAAGGCACGTGCTTATTTTGAAATGAACTCATTTAATAAGTGAATAGGATATTGGAATCACTTTTACACGTCATATTATAAAAAAATAAATTAACTGGATGAGGTCGACGCTTCATATCTGACTACTCTGAGAAGAAACGCCGAAAAAAAAATCAAATGTCACAATCTCTTTTAAGGTCCAGACATAATCTGCCATCATAGGATCTGGAGGCAAAAGTCCTCGCCCACATATGGGAGTGGCAAGAGGAGGCAAAACGCCTGGGCGTAACTCCGCTGCCGCGAGAAATCACGGTACAGCGGACAGAGCTCCGGCAGATCTCATGGAGACATGGACAGTGCGATTGTCGCAACCCACGTGCTGGGTACGCCACAATTGCGGCGATAAGTCCCCTATTTAAGGAGTGGCTGGAGAGGCGCCACGGTGCCCTCACCTTTCGCCTGACGCAGGTCCTCACGGGACACGGTTATTTTGGGAGGTTCCTGTTCAGGATAAGGCGGGAGGAAACGCTAGGGTGTCACCACTATGTGGATCGCCCGGAGGACACGGTGGAGCATACGGTGGAGGTCTGCCCGGCTTGGGTGGAGCACCGCCGTGTCCTCGTGGCGGCGATCGGCGGCGGCGATCTCTCGCGTCCGGCCCTGGTTCAGGCCATGGTACGGAGCGAGAGAGCATGGGAAGCCGTGACCTCCTTCTGCGAAGCAGTAATGCTCGCAAAGGAGAAGGCGGAGCGCGTAAGGGAGAGGGAATCTCTGCGCCCTCACGCCCCCCCCTAGTCGCCGCAGGAGACGCCCTGGACGTCGGGGTCACCAACCGACTCCCGGCCACCGTAGGCGCGGGCTTGCGGGCGGCGAGCAATGGGCAGCTCGCCTCCCGGCAAGGACCAGGCCCGGGTCGACGGCGCGTTGTGTTCCACGCGCGCCTCAAAGAGATGTTAGCACGAACTGACGGGGTCCGCTAGGGCCGATGCCTGCCAGGGCCGCGGGTTGTTGGAAAGAGATACCGTGGCCCATGGCATAGGCAACTGAAGGAACACGCATGGGTTTTAGTCAGTAAAAGTCTGACACGCGCTCCCACTCCGCCCAGAGCGGAAAAGTCATATGATGATTTCCCACCCAGAAAAAAAAAGAAAGGTCCAGAGATAATCTTGGTTAGATCATGTGAAGACCATGTAGACTGATGTCTAAAATGGTCTTTTGAGGAAAGTACCACACAGATTTATGTGGACCAGTCCAGTCAGTGCAAACATTTGTCAGTAAACGTATAGCTCAACTCAGAACTTGAGAGTTGATATACGGACTCTAATTATAGCTCTTTACGCGGTGATATCTCTAGTCGAAATTATTTAGTAAAAAACGTAAAACTTTACTTTTGATTAATTTTTAATTAATATATAATAATGTAGTTACGTTTTCCTAGAAAGTTGTAAGAGTCTTCTACAACGACGTAAGCCACATTGTGTCATGCTGCATTTACTACATACTTGCCTATAAATACCGCTACCTCTCCCGCCTCGCCCCAGGCATGACAAGCATGTCTTTTTGCGGGCAATGAGCAGGCAAGAGTAACCCTTATTTGTTGTAACCAACAAAATTATTTTTTCTTTTTATTCATGGTTGACTACTTTTCATTTCATTATTAATAATACCAACAGCTTATTTACCATCGAAAACCCGAACCGATAGTAGCTGTTACAATTTATAAAAAATCCAAAATGAACAGTCATTTTGAAAACAAAATGAACCATGCAATATTCATAAAACCGTTCATATTTTTCTTCAATCTCCGCGCTATTGGAAAGCCTGCACAACAGTATCTATTTATAGACTCCACTAACAATGCAGTATTGATAAGACAGAATCAATTGGAATTGGAGCCCTATGAATCGGAATTTAATCAAAGCACGCAAATATTGATACTACGTGCATCGGGCCAACTTAGCGCGACCGAACGGTAATCCTGTCAAAGTTCCAATATCCACTGTTGCGTATCTGTGATATTGTTTGAGGATTAAGTGGCGAGGTGGTATTAATACAGTTTGGAGATTTAAGTAATCTTTTTCAGCGAACCGCGTTTGTTTATTCAAATACTAACGACCTGCCCCGGTTTCGTATGAGTGCAATTTACATGTCGAGACGGTAATTCTGTTCACGACACATTTGCAAAAGTTCTGTGCAGTAACCTAACAAAAAGTACTAGGCTTGCGTGAATTCAAGATAATATTTCATTGGTGTTATTGGTGGAGGGATCCGTGGCTAAATAATGACAGCCGCACAGGTCGATCGATCAGGTTAAACTACGCTTGCCGCGCTTGGATGTGTGACCATCTTTACATACCGAAGCCTTGGAAAGCACGTTAAATCGTTGGTCCAGACTGTCATTAGTGGATCTTTGACAGTCGTGACGGGTAGTCAGGAGCCCGAAAGTCTGACAACCAGTCTTATCAAGGGGTATCGTGTTTGGCGTAACTCCGCTGCCGCGAGAAATCACGGTACAATAGACAGAGCTCCGGCGGGATGTCATGGCGACATGGAGAGTGCGATTGTCGCAACCCAGTGCTGGGCACGCCACAATTGCGGCGATAAGTCCCCTCTTTGAGGAGTGGCTGGAGAGGCGCCACGGCGCCCTCACCTTCCGCCTGACGCAGGTCCTCACCGGAGACGGTTGTTTCGGGAGGTTCCTGTTCAGGATAAGGCGGGAGGAAACGCCAGGGTGTCACCACTGTGTGGATCGCCCGGAGGACACGGTGGAGCATACGGTGGAGGTCTGCCCGGCTTGGGCGGAGCACCGCCGTGTCCTCGTGGCGGCGATCGGCGGCGGCGATCTCTCGCGTCCGGCCCTGGTCCAGGCCATAGTACGGAGCGAGAGTGCATGGGAAGCCGTCACCTCCTTCTGCGAAGCAATAATGCTCGCAAAGGAGGAGGCGGAGCGCGTGAGGGAGAGGCAATCTCTGCGCCCTCACGCCCTTAGTCGCCGCAGGAGACGCCCTGGACGTCGGGAGTCACCAGCCGACTCCCAGCCACCGTAAGCGCGGGCTTGCGGGCGGCGAGCAATGGGCAGCTCGCCGCCCGGCAAGGACCAGGCCCGAGTCGACGGCGCGTTGTGTTCCACGCGCGCCTCAAAGAGATGTCAGCACAAACCGACGGGGTCCGCTAGGGCCGATGCCTGCCAGGGCCGCGGGTTGTTCGAAAGAGATACCGTGGTCCCTGGCATAGGCAACTGAAGGAACACGGGTGGGTTTTAGTCAGTAAAAGTCTGACACGCCCTCCTGCTCCGCCCAGAGCGGGAGAAGTAATACGATGATTTCCTACCCAGAAAAAAAAAAAAAGTGGTATCGTGTTACCCAGTAACTGGGTTGTGGACGTCAGATAGGCAGTCGCCCCATATTAAATGCTGCTATCCAGCTGCATCTGGTTATACTGGAAGCCGTCCCAAACATATGTGTAGTAGGGAAAAGGGTTTGGTTAGGAAGATGAATGATTTAATTGGTATTATTATATACTTCTTCAATAAATAGTCGCAGTAACTAAGCCAGGTCAGCCCGATTAAATGGGTTAGGTTAGGTTAGAACTGTGACAAACACGCACTACTTCCAAGTTATATTTATCACCGAATAATTTCTATTTGTTAACTGCCCTCACTCAACTGCCCGTTAAGCCTGTTTACTGCTTAATATTTATAAAGTCATTTGCCTAGCTGATTGCTAAATATTTTTAAAGTCATTTGTCAAGAATCTTGACCCCCGACACGTAGTTCAATTTTGTGTTTAGAGAATTATTTTTTTTTTCAAGATATTATGCCAAATCTAGTTTTGCTGTAGGTAGACGAACGAAGCGTTTCGCCTAAATTGTTCCAGTCCTTCGATGCTCGCGCTATAAACGACGTTATAGCGCGAGCATCGAAGGACTGGAACAATTTGCCTGCAGCGATTTCCCCGTCCGATTATAATTTAAGTGACCTCAAGGCTAGAGTGAATAGGCTCAAAATAAATTAGTGCGCTTTACCATCAACAATTGCATCACTGCTTTCTATCAGGCGGGATCGCAGTGAAGCACTAGTTTATATCATTAAAAAAAAAGTACATTTTTCGCTTGAATTTTTACGTAATTCGGAATGCCGCACGCGTTGGAGAAATACAAATCTTGACAGCAGTCACTCCCGACACGCCGTTCCATTTTGCGCAAAGAGAATATGCCATAAGGTGTTTTCTGTAAGTACATTTTTCTCTTGAATTTTTTTCGTAGTTTGAGTAACTCGAAATGGCGGCGTTTGAACGACGTGCTCGGTACAGGTCGGTGAACTCCTAGTATTCATATCTATGCATTTACATGATGTTGTTAAATATTAAAACAAAAAAAGGTAGTACAGCTAAAATGTTAATTGTTATTTTTTTAAGTGTATGTGTTCATCGTTTACAATTCAATAAGTTTTATACAAAACTCATAGATAACCTTCTAAAAAAATTCGAAAAATTGAACAAAATTTCACAAAATGGTTAAATGATAAATTTTATTTTGTAAGTAGATTTATACAGTGTCGATCAAAAGTCCATAGGCAATCTCACAAAGCAAAAACTTGACGTTTAATTTGACTTACCTCCTTCTAGTTTCAAGAAAATAAACACATTGTCGACAACAAGTGATTGTCGTTAATAATTTCTATGCCTTATACAAGTATATGAGTCAAGATGACCTAACGGTTAAGCGCGTGCAGATAGATGCGTGAATCAGTGAGCTGTATGTTCGAATCTCACGCAGTACTTCGACTTTTTGTAAGTTTTTACTCGATTGGAAGTCAGAAATATAATATTCTTTATGTTGTTCGCGTTGTTCACACATTTCGTAAAGTTACATAGAAAGGTAGATCATAGAAAACTGAATAAAGAATTCAGATTTCTGTGAGGTAGAGATGAGTTTTTTAAATAGTTAACTTGACCGGAATAAACGTTGTCGTTTGGTTGTAGTTGTTTGTTAGTGACGTGTGATTTAATAGATAGCGGTATTGTATTTATTCTCAAAATGCAGGCAAATATTAATGTTGAGGCGAGGGCGACTTTTATTGCGCTGCAAAAAAGTGGTCTTAATAGAACAGAAATATCGAATCTGATGAAACCGGACTGAATGTGAGTATTAGATTTATGAATTGTAACTTAAACTTTTATTTGAAATTTTACCTAAGATTAATTGGTGACATATGGATTAATTCTTTTTACTATTTTTTAAATCCATCATAAGGCTAAAAAGATAAATAATTAGTGTTTATTATTGGATTTATAAATGCAGAGTTTTAATATTTTAATATTATATTGTTATATTAAATAAATATTATTATATTATATAAAAATGAAGTCACTTTAGTATTTTATTATAGCTGCCTAATATCACTTATTTTTTTGTTTTAGAGGAATACTGTAAGTTGATAGATCAAGAGATATGAGGAAGAGGGTAACCTTGCTAGTCGACAGCGAAGTGGAAGGAACTAGACAGTTTGCGGTATTATTCGACACCTCATTGCAAACTGTTCGCCGTGCCCTCCACGCTGAAGGCTTGCATCACAGAAGACCAGCTAAAAAGCCCTTCTTGACTGAAAGACACAACGATTACATTTCGCACGGGATTATTTAGATTTTGACTGCAATACTATCATATTTTCAGATGAAAAGACCTTCAAATCTAGTCAAAAGGGTAGGCTTCATTTATGGCGCAAGGATAACACTCGCTGGTGTGATAAAAACGTAATCCCTAATACAGACTCAGGTCGAACTATAATTAATATGTGGGGATGGATGAGTGCAGCAGGGCCAGGACAACTGGCTTTTATTCCTCCACGCACCAACAGTTCTACTTATGTAGAAGTATTAGACGATATCATGCTATCTACTGTGCGCAACATTTACCCAGCTGACGAATTGACACAAATATCATTTGTCCAGGACAATTTCACAATCACTCGGAGATAATTGTTGTTCCATGGCCAGCGCGATTACCCGACCACATAGAAAATCTATGGGGTTTGATGGTGCAAAGGTGGGAGTCACGAGATGAGAGGTGTATACCACAATTAAAAGCCGATTGCATGGAGGTGTGGGAAAATTTAAGAGGAACCGAAATATGTGGTAATATTGTAGGGTCCATGCGCAAATGTTTACTTGACTGTATTAAAAATAATGGGGGTTATACAAAATATTAATACCTATTTAGATGTTTTGGTTTAAATAATTAGACGGTGTAACTAAATATTTAGTAATACCTATTGATATATGCGTAATTATTTAATGATCTTAAATTGAGGTTTAGTTTCAATCTTCTTTTCGTCAAGAAAATGAAAACTTACGCTATAACCTCAATACATTCATTGTGACGTTACATAAAAAAACATGTTCATGAAGTCTAAATCATATATTAGTTTTCAATAAACTCTGCTGAATACCGATACCTATAATAAGTGGGTATCTACAATCATATTTGTGTTATTAGAACATCCTTTACAACAAAAAATCTTATGAACCTTACAAAAGGACTTCTTTTATCTAGGCAGGAATGTGACATCACAATTCTCATAAAAGTTTGCTAATTTTATAAATAAATAAAACGAATAAACATTTTTGCTATCATTCAGCACGACCTTTTTATTTCCACCTTCCAACACCGAAAAGATATATACAACATAATCACATAAATGGTTAAGTAATAATACAATAACTTATATTGAACTTCTTATAAATAAATAATAAGGATGAATAGTACATTAAAAATAAACATAAATATTACCTAACAAGTTTTTTCTTAAAATACAAATATTGTTGTGCTTTCAAAGAAACAAAAAACAGCCATACATTGTAGTTAAGATTCGATATCAGACTTCATTGATCGTAAATCCATTGCTTAGCCCAAACAGCTACCAGCACATGTTACATTTGCGCGAATTTTAGCAATGGAATAGTAAGAACAAGTCACCACTATGACGCGTATTCTAAATGCAACAGAAATATAATGTTATTTCACTCATACACGCACACGCACTGGCTGTATCGTACTCGCACAGTTCATTGCAATGTAGTCCTTAGCATGCCATTAGATTTTCGAGCGTTACTGTACAAACACTTTTACACGTCAATCATATTTTAAAACTACATGAGGCCGGCGTTTCCTTTCTGACTAGTCTGAGAAGAAAGGCCGAAGCAAACTCTGAGGTCTCAGTCTCTTTTAAAATCCAGACATAATCTTGGTCAGATCATATGAAGACCATGTAGATCGATGTCTGAGATGATCTTTTGAGGAAAGAACCACACAGATTGAGAGGACCTGTCCAGTCAGTGCACGCATTTGTCAGAAATCGTGCAGCTCAACTCAAAACTTAAAGAGCTCAACATTTCGACGAACAATACCAAAGAAATGACATTTGGGTAGGCCACATTAATTACTCAAACTGCCAGACCATGAAAAAAAACTAACAGAACAGAGAGAAAAATAAAATAAATAAAATGACCAACATAGTCTTCACATTCACAATAATTAAAATAATAGAATACTTTACAAAGTAAGCAAATGTCATTGTATAAATAATATTCATTAATGTCAAAGTGTATAAAAAAAACAACAATAAAAGAGAAAAAAAATTTAAACTTTAAATATGTAAAAATTGGAAGCAGCTCAATCCCAAGCCTTTTTGTCTTCGATATAATCCTTAATGGTATAAAAAGTTTTGTGGCACAACTTACGTTTAGTGAATGATTTGAATTTATTAAGGCTTAGATCTTGAACGGGGCTTGGAACTTTATTATAAAAGCGTATACATTGGCATCTGAACGAGCCACCTATTAGGTGCAGCAAATTTGTGATTGTTCCTAGTATTTATATCATGGATATCACTGTATTTTTTAAACAACTTTATATTTTTATGGGCATATAAAAGATTTTCATAAATATACTGAGAAGGCACAGTCATAACATTTATCTCTTTAAATTTGTCTCTGAGCGAGTGTCTCGGACTTAATTTATAAAATTATCGAACAGCTCGCTTCTGAAAAACAAAGATAGTCTGAGTATCAGCGGCATTTAGAATAGAATAGAATAGAATACCGTACGACATTACACTATGAACATAGCTAAAGTACATTAAACGGGCTGTATCTATATCAGTTAAATTGCGAATTTTTCTAACAGCGTATGCTGCGGAACTTAGCTTTTTTGACAATTTATCTATATGTGGACCCCACTGAAGCTTGGCATCCAAAGTTATGCCCAAGAATACTGTGCTATCTTCAGGATTCAATTCTTCGCCCTTTATCAATACATTAGTTTTCACCTGCCTAACGTGAGGTAGCGTAAACTTAATGCATTTGGTTTATTTCTCGTTCAGAAGTAAATTATTAACATTGATCCAGTGGACTAGTTTAGAGATCGCGCTATTTACATCGTCAGTAATCGTTGCTGACGTTTAAGTTTAAACAAAAGTGAAGTGTCATCTGCAAACAACACTATATCATGATTATCCTTTATGAGGTACGGCAAGTCATTAATATAAATAAGAAATAAGAAAGGATCAAGAATGTGGAACTCCCATTGTTACTATAGATCCGGAAGATATTTTTCCATTAACATCAACGCTCTGAATCCTCTTACTCACGTATCCTCTTATCCCGTAGTGGCAGAGTTTCCTGGTTAAAGTTTCGTGAAGAACGCAATCGAATGCCTTGGACAAATCACAGAAGATGCCCAAAACATCGCATTTGTCTTCCCATGCATTATAAATATGTCTCAAAAGTTCAACACGTTTAACGACCCCTTGTAAAACCGAACTGTCTGCTATGTAATAATTTGTGTTTATTAAAAAATCTTTGCATTTGTTCTAAAATTAATTTCTTACCAAAGGTAGGTAATACAGAAATAGGTCTATAATTTGTGGGGTCTGATGTACTACTCGATTTATACAAGGTTATTTTACTATTTTTCATGAGATCAGGAACTCCCCACCGTCAATACAACTAATAAAGATACGAGCTAGAGTAGGTGCTACAATGTGAATAATAGACTTAGCAACGTCTACAGAATTACCCCACAGATCTGCAGTCTTTTTTACATTTAAAGTGTGAAAGGTTTTAATTATATATCTACAGGTATTTTATTATATGTTGTCATTAATAGACAGGCTGTAGTCAGTAATTTGATTACTAGACCTTCCCGTTTCACTTTTAATAATATTCCAAGTCATTTTAATTACACTACATGTTGAAATAACTCCAATACCATATATCAAAAAAAAAAAATATATATTATTATTAAAATTATACATGTTTCAAACAAGACATGTCTTTGACAAGACTTTTCTATCACTAGTAGGTATCGTAGCTTGTATAATGCTTGTAACTTGTTAACGCGGGGATAGAACGTCATGTAGGATACATGGTTTCATTAAATGTTTAGAGGTATGAGGAACAGGGTGTAAAGTTCACTCATCCTCCATAGAAAAGGGAGGATCCTCCGACCAGACGGGTGTTGTGTCTGGCGGGCAATTGCCCAACGATTGATGTTGGGAAATTGTATCTATGCTAATTGCGCGGTAAACTCTGCTTGCGAGATGCAGGATTTGCGTGACGTCAGTATGACGCGTTGTTCGTATGTGGCGTTGCAGATACCGCTACAAATGTGATTACCTCATCGGTACCAAACATAATTTGTAGCCACAACTCGTTCGTGTGTGGTCCTGTTAAACTTACTGGTTCCTATTATTGTCTATCTAAGTAGTTAATTTTTCCTCTGGGGATCAGAACAGCGCCCTAATTGAGTAACACACTACCAATCTCAAGCTGAGTCATTTTGAAGGATATTGCTAACCCATTGCTTCATATGTTCAAAAAAAAAATCTTCTGAATAACGTTAATAACGTAATGAATGTTGTTGAACTGTCAAAATGAAAGCTATTGCTACTTGCTTATATTAGACTGCTGGGACTCGAACTTTAACAGGAGTCCTCTCTATCAGGGAGGGTGGGCCATATTTCATCAGCCCGTTCCAGTGAGAGCTGGTCATATGTTATGTCTTCAAATGTTTGGTTCTAAGACCTGTTTGTTTCCTCACGATGTAATGCAAATCATGTGTGATGATGAGTTATACAGCAGTGTATCTAATCGTGTAAATAATTCAGTACCTACATTTCGGAACTTAATCTTAACAGCTTAAATAGGTACAGGGAATCTCTGCAGCTAGCTACTGGATTAACTACTCAATGCACACATTAGATAACTTACTAAACTTGGTAACTTCATGCTGTAGAAATTTCACTAAGACTTGTCTTATAGCTTAATATTAACACGATACCAGAAGGCCAATTCTTGTAATTTTAAACGTTCAAAATCTAGTCGCAGTCTCATCTCGGCGACAAATAAATGTCAAAAACTTGTCAAAATGTAGGGAAATTAGACGTATTTTTGACATATTGACACTGAGATCAGACTGTGAAAGTTCTTAAAATCACGAGAATTGACCCTCTGAATATAACATACGATGCTTTATTTAACGTTACAAACGAGGATAATGATATAGGTATAATTAAACATAAAATATGTTTTTTTTTGTAGGTAGAATGGCGATCCCACTAATAACACAAAATCGATTGGCTTTTGTTAAATAAGAACTGATTTTTCAATTATCCGATAACTTTATTCGAGGAATAATTTTGAAATGTTGACAGTCACTTCATACAAAAACTGTATGAATCAAACGTCAATTTTATTCCTGGAATAAAAGTTATCTGGCGTTCAAAAAATCAGCCCTTAATAAATAAAAACTTTATTCAGGGTGGAAAAACACGGTACAATATTAAGGCAAGGTTGTAGTATTTTTAACTTTTTTAAACGTCTGTAAATCTAGCAAAATATTAATTTTGTGCAAAAAAGAAATATTTTAGGAAAGTTGAACATATTGTGAAGCGTTGTGTGAAGATAGAAACGTGAATTAAAATAATTGGGTCGATCAAAAAAAAAACATGAAGATGACACTAAATCGCTGTTTTAAACGTGTACCTTGAAGATATTGCATCGTTAAACCATGTAAAAGTTATACCAAAAAATAAGCCTTATTGTTTTGTTAGAGCTTGGTAAGAACACATTTTATAATTTCCTTATTATTTTTTTCTGTGAAACAATTATACACAAAATCTAGCATCCAAGAGATCGCAAAGGCCGGCCAGTGCCCTCAGAGACGTCATCAACGTTGGACGCACGCCGTTTGTTCCGTAAAAATTCCCCCCGCGTTTGCGCTTTCTAATGGGTGAACATATAAATTATAAGAACTTATGTTGATTTTTAAAACCAAAAATGGGTAGTAAAAAGAAATTACAGAAAATTGAAACCTAAGGCATATCGAAAACTACCTACATACATAATTTCTAATCATTTACTGTAAATAAATAAGTAAGTAGATTACCTAGGTCCTTATTTACAGTAAATGATTTCGTTTCATGGCGTAAAGTTCCAAACATTATTTACCTAAAGCTATCATTGCTTAGACGCGCCACAATACAAAAAAATACAGTAGGTAAGATTTACTGAACAGCTTGAATTTGTTCAAACGATTATTTTGTTTGCTCAATAAGTTTGTATAGTTTTAAAAATATCTTGTAAATTCTAGGTATAATTTTAACGACATATAAATCAGAATAAGAAAAAGGTTATTTTACGTGTGATCTTTCAATTACACGATACCACAGTATGCACATATAAATATATGGATAAAAATAAACGATAAGAATAAAAATAGAGAAATTAATTATGAATAATGAAAACAGATTTAGGAAAAAAAATAAAAAACAACATGTCAAGAAAACAACGATATCAACGATGACATGACATGACGACGATGATCGACGATGTCATGTCAACGTGTCATGTCATGTCATGTGTGCATTCATAATTATTAATAATTTAAAAATGATAAAAATAAACATTGAGAAAATGAATGATTAAATTTGAGGGAAAAAAATACACGATTGTCAAGATTGAGCATTCATATTAAAATTGGTTAGTATAATAATTACTTCACATTACATTGTTGACTATTGGAGAATAGTGTATTTGTTAAGCTGGTGGTTACATTCTTTTTGTATTTTGAAATGGGGAGGCTTATGTCCAGGTTATATATATGTATGTTTATTTGATATTTGATTACAATACAATACAAACAAAGCAGAACAGCAATTTTATTTCCTCTTCCGTCAATATACCCGAACCCGATACACCTTACCTACTGCATTTACGCTGCATTGTGGCATGTTCAAATGCTAGCATCGGCTAGCTCGGCGCCCGGCGCGCGCTCTCTAGCTGCGTCTTTACGCTCGATACATACCTATTATGCGGGGAGTGAGGAAGCGTTTTTATACCGACACACCGCACTACAAGACGGCCTTAAAATAACTTGTAACAGATTAAATTGGAGCCTCAGGTGCTAGATTTATACAAATGCCCTGGACCCCTCACTATGATTACCTACCTACCTGTATCGTAGGGTCCAGTCTCTTCAAAATTAAGGCAAACATGTTCATTTACTTAGGTGAAGTAATTAGAAGTAGACATTAGAGAAAATAAAAACAAAAGAAAAAAATATAATTAAAAAACTTAAGTATGTACAGACGCCAGCAGGTCAAGCTACCCGAAACTGTCAAATTTTCCCAATCAACCTTGAACCTTAATGCTTTAGCGATAAAGTTGAAAATCTATTAAAGAAATTTGACAGATTGTAGTAACTTGATGTGCTGGCGTCCGTACAATGTGAAAAAAAATTGCTAACTAAAATGATTATAATGTAGAACAACGGTTTGATAACTTTTTTTTCTCATTATTTCGTGTGTTTTTTTTTTTACATCACATGGTTTTTGTCTAGAGCAATAATTTATTTCCAGAAAAGATTTTCATCCGAGCTACCATTTTGGAAACAGAGCGTTTTATGTACACTTTAAAATAAAATAAAATTCGGAGGCCCATAATTCGGAAACAGTGCGTCGTAGGGTATGCTTCTCACAACCTAAATGGTTTATATAGCCAAGGTTAACCCGAAATTACAATATAATTTTCAGATTTCCGAAAAAAAATAGTTTAAGGAAAATTGATTGTCCCAATATTTTTTTTTTTTAACCAAAAATATTTTTTTTTTGTTTCCTTGCTGCTCATTGTAGTGCCCCTAAGCTTATACTCCAACTCCTAAAACCCCGCCCCTAAGACGACCCACTGACCAACCACTTTAAACACAAACTCACGTAAACCAAAATATTATCACTGAATTGGCCAAATCACTATAAAGTAATTTCTAGTAGATAAAAGTACTACAGATTTTATACTTGTGTTGAGAATCATGAGAATGTAACTAACTAATCAAATGCAAATGCGAACAGGAGAAAACAAAAGTGAATCCGTCAATAAGTCTTCACTTTGACATTTTGCGAAAGTGACGTTCTGCGTCAAGACCTATAAAAATATTTGCAAATCTACGAAATTCAACAACACCTCATTCTATCTCGTTCTCGCATACGCATTTTTCTCTTTTTGTCCATGTCAAAAACCGCTCTAAAAGTCAAGTATGATCCTAAATATTATGATTGTGTTACATACATTTATATCTCCCATAGTAGGAAAGACGATAAAACTTTTACGACATAATGCATTCGACGGGCTAAAAATTTCCGTGGAAATGGGTCAATTTAGTGACTGTAGGTACTCGTATTCAGAAAATGGTTGAAATTCCTAACGAAGAAAAACACGAGAATTACCACCACATAAAGGGTAAACATTACGACCGAGCTTAAATCATAAACTACTGGTTATTCTTGGTTATAACTATGTATTTTTATATCCTGTGCAACCTGTTTTACATTTATTGGTCCGTTTATGAAGGATTATTATTGTTATATTTACTATTGAAGGCATCGTAAACGTATGCGTATGCGTAGAATGGAGGGAATAAATAAGATATTACTTTTCCGTTTTTATGGTGTGTGTTGTTTCTTTTTTATTATAAGATGATTGAGTCGGTAGAAAAACCTTTTTTGAATGAATATTTTGTGAAATATTTTTTTATTAAAATTTATTTAATGTAGGTATGTAGGTAAATCTGTATGAAAAAAAAAACAAAAAAGAAACAAACCTCCTTCTCCGACATCTTCTTCTTCGACCTCTTTCTCTGCTAATTGGCCGGAAAAAGCAGCAGGCAAAGATGAATAGAGTTATATGGGGGAGACATTTGCCCAACAGTCGGACAGTATAGGTTAATATAAAAAAAGTATGTATAAAAGATGGAGGCCTATACTCTGCAGTTCGTGGAACAAGGCTGCCAATGATGGTGATGATGATGAAATTTATGGATGCAATCATGAAAGTGATAGTTTTAGGAAGAGATGACATTATCAAAAGTTGATAGGTAAGGCTATAGAGTTATTTGGGAGATGACGACTACCTAAGAGATTGAAGTACCTATGAAAGAGGAAGACATTATATAGAATGTCGACACGGTTGGCGCAGTGGCTGAGCAATCGACTGCTGCGCTGCGTGTCGCGGGTTCGATTCCCGCATGGAACAACTATTTGTATTGCCTACAGGTAGTTGTTCCGGGTCTGGCTGTTTGTGTATGTGACTTTAAATGTTTATAAACGCACCCACGATACAGGAGTAATTCTTAGTGTGGGGCAACGTTTTTAAAAAAAAAAAACAATAACAAAACAATATGATGTGGATGAAAAATGTGCTAAAGAATCTCTACATAATGTTTAGATTGATATTCAAAATCAGCTGCTGTATCCAAGAGATTATTTATTGGGTGTATGTCAAGATGTAACTTCCAAGTTGTTACGCAAGAGCTCACAATATTTATCAATGTAGAGTGCTTGAGGATAAACATTAAATATTATCTAAAGAGATTAATTATTTTGAACTAAACGACTGTGTTGATGCTAACACATTTACCAGGACCCTGTTTAATATAACTGACAATTCGACATATTTGTCTAAAAATTACAAAATTGTCGTCTTTTGGTGAAAAGTGCAGATTGTGGCGACAATTTTGTCACCTTGTCGCCTGTCGGTTTTATTAAATAGGCCCTCAGTGAGTTACACTGAGGGCCTGCGTATGGTAATATTGTTAAATTATATATTTTCTTGCAGATTGGAGCCAACAGAACAAGACAGTTCCGCCCATGTAGTCTTCAAAGAAGCCTACGAACATGGATTACTGTACCCAGACAAGTGCAGAGAAAAATACGCCTTATGTCCATTCAACTCTTCACTACTATTCGAACTGATCAGATATTTACTACGTCATCCACAAAGTATATTTTAGGTACATATATAGTAGAATAAGTTGTAGTAATTTAACACGTTTTTTATCTTAAAGAGCTAGAAAATAGCTTGGTAGCAAAACGTTATTTTCATTTTCAAATATAAAATGACTAATTTAGCATTTTTTTTGAAGTAAAAAGAATGAAATGAAAAACCTAATAAATAAGGGTTACAAATAAATCTAATAATGCAAGTCATAAAACAGATAGGTATAACATTCTGCACGCGTAGCATGACGACTAAAGAAACGGATATTGTCGACGGAAGAATAGAGAAAATGACAGATTATAGAGTGATTTCTAAAGGGATCTGTTATTTTGTCTATATTATCCGTCATTTTGTCTGTTCTATCTGTCATTTTGTCTGTTTTACTTATCATTTTGTCTGTTGTACCTGTTATTTTGTCTGCTCTATCTGTCATTTTGTCTGTTCACGTAACATTTGTGTTTTCTTCCTTCGACAAAACCCGTTGCTACGCGTGCTGAGAAAAATACACTTTCAGTATGTAAGGACCGCAGCAACTGGCGTTCCTGTTAACCTGTATAACCCCATGAAAAAAAGTAAATGTAAATCTACGCATTTTCACACACCATAATAATCAAAATATCGGCTTCCGATTGATTGATTAGTGGGTGCTATAAAAGATAAAAGTCATTTTAACACAGTCAATCGCTCGTCAGCGGTAACCCTTGCAGTTGGAAAATCGCCCTTACTGGGCTGCGAAATAAAGCACTGTCGATGTCAAATTGTTACCAATTTTTTTTTTTTTTTTTCTGGTGGGAAATCATCAAATGACCTCTCCCGCTCTGGGTGGAGCGGAAGGGAGTGTCAGACTCTTACTGACTAAAACCCACCCATGTTCCTTCCTTCGCCTTTTATGTTCCGGGGCAGCGGTAACCCTTTCGGACAATCCCGCTGAAAATTGTTACCACTTATGTACGGTTGACTGTACGCACGGCTACACATCAAGCTATACAAAACCAGTATAAGCTGCCTTCTGATTGTACGAAAAACCTATACAATGCGAGGTCAGCTAAAACTGGAAATGCATAGCTTGATGTGTAGCCGTGTGTACCTAAAATATTTTTCGACAGCCAATCTCACACCTCAAAGAAATCACTCTTTATAAATAATCATTTAGTTGACTTTTTTACTGACTGTACTTTTTCTTTTTGAAACTATAACCTTTTCTAAAAATAAACAACAAGAATCACAACACACAACTTGTGTACAATCTCGATGGTCAAGTCACAAAAGAGCGTCATGTGGCTTTTAACAACATGTACATAAGGTTTAAATTACAATGATTGACGCTCGTTCGTGAAATGAAACGACTCCATACATGCTGCATCAGAAGAAGTAACATCAGACATCATTAGCGATCTTCGCGGAGTATGTTTGAAGAGACATTAGAGGCACAGAGTTAATACTCAAAAGATAACAAACCTCATACTGTCACGCTGCCATAAAGCTGCATAGTACGGTCAATAAAATGCACATCATTAATAGCACTTGAACCGTGAAAACAGCTGCTACGAAAGATAATGTGGTTTATTTATAAATGTTGCTCAAAGTTAAGCAATTTGTGGCTATTTAACCTTAGATTTTTGCTATGCTTCTCCTGACCGCGTCAAAAAATGGTCAAGTTTCCATGTTGTGAACAATGACAGTTGAACTGGCTTACTCTTATTGGATATTGTTCTATAGATGCGGGGTGCGCGACCTAAATACGGTGAGGACATATCTAACAAATTAAATATTTCATTGTGGCCTACTGCTAGGAAATGAACGCTCTGACATATGTAGTCTAAAGTTTAGCATAGGTTGACTGTAGCTATAGACATGGCATAGTTGATGTTGGCGTGCAGCGTTCGTAGCGCAAGAATACAGACCGAACGATTTTTTATATTTACATTTTGCGCATGTGCCTGTGATGTGTGAAAGGAATATAAGGGTTGAATGTTAGCGGGATTGTCCGAAAGGGTTACCGCTACCCCGGAACATAAAGGGCAAAGGAAGGAACATGGGTGGGTTTTAGTCAGTAAGAGTCTGACACTCCCTTCCGCTCCACCCAGAGCGGGAGGGGGGGACATTTGATGATTTCCAATCCGGAAAAAAAAAAAAATTGTTGAATGTTACAATGATTCAACTTGCTCTTGCAGTTATTATTTCTAGGTAACTAGGGCCAATATGCATTATGTAATTCTAGGAATAAGGGTAATGCACTTTAAATAAATAAATAGGTTCTGTGAGCAGCCTAACTTTCGTCTCTGTTGGCTATCTACTCTGTGTTATCGATACCAACAAGTCTACAACACACATGATAGGAAACCGCATCTGAATCGCTTCTGAATCGATTGTTTG
This sequence comes from Apamea monoglypha, assembly GCA_911387795.2. Lineage (NCBI taxonomy): Eukaryota > Metazoa > Arthropoda > Insecta > Lepidoptera > Noctuidae > Apamea > Apamea monoglypha. Next base: position 5,635,195 of record OU426920.1, read on the forward strand.
ATTTTGCTGTTTGTATATACATAGATACTATCATACTAGTTATACCCGTGACTTCACTGGAATACGAACATCATATTTGCAATGGCTTGTTTGTTGCCAAGTTATATTGTCGAGCTCATAGATGCATATTCATTTTTGACAATAATTCCCAGTAAATTGAAACTTCATTAAGGTTGTAATTATCCAACTGTGACATAGAAGAATAGACCTTGTTGTTTTTTGACGTGCAAGAGACATTTAAACTCAACCAATTGTTAAAAGTAGTAACTGATGGTACAATTTTTGCAAAATGTATTTTATGATCAATTCTTAGTTTATCTAATGATATAATATCATTGCTAATGGTCAAATAATTAACTTTTAGTTAAAAAAAAAACCATTAGATAAACTAAACATTGATCAAAAAACACATTTTGCAAAAACTGTACCATTAGTACAGTACTATTTTTAACAATTGGTTGAGCTTAACTACGGATCAAAGAACCGGCCCTTCGGGTGATAAATCAATTACGAAGTCGATTATGCCGTTATATTTCCTGAAAGCAATTAGATGTAACCTAGTTCCACGAGTAGGTACTGTCTTATTGTATGTATATCAGTCACCCCAGTGCCATTTTCACCAGAAAACTTCGTCGAGTTATTTCATAAATAGGTAATTATGGAAGTTTGTGAAATTGCCACAAAAAGGAAACTTTTTGATGGTCGCGTCAACTTAATGAAATTACCAAATTTCAAGGTCGCGCGCTACAGCAGGGTAATTGCGTGACGCATTAACAGTAGCGATGTCTTTCATTTTGACAGTTCAACAACATGCATTGTGTTACTTACGTCGTCGAGCAGACAAATTTTTGAACACATGAAGCAATGAATTAGCAATATCCCACAAAATGATTTAGATTGTAATTGAAAGTTACGCAATTAGGGTGCCCATTGAACTCATCATCAGCTCATCGGTTCTAATCGTGTCAAGCTATGATTCTATAGAATAGCGATATATACTGCCAGCAACCGCCTCGTGAGAAACTTCGAATTGTCCTTTACGGGTGGGCTTATAAACATTGGCATTTACGAACGTAAGTCCCAAATACATAAAAAGTGGCCAAGTGCGACTCGAACTCGCACATGAAGTGATTCGCAGCCATAGTACTCGTAGTACGCACGGCTACACATCAAGCTATACAAAACCAGTATAAGCTGCCTTCTGATTGTACGAAAAACCTATACAATGCGAGGTCAGCTAAAACTGGAAATGCATAGCTTGATGTGTAGCCGTGTGTACATACTCTGTAGAATTTCAAGTGCCTACCTATTACGGTTCAAAAGATACAGCCCTGTGACAGATGGACGGAGAGCTGACCCTTAGGGTGGGTTGTCTCACGTCCACGTGACACACGCGTGTCTATACGCCAAAAATGGCGCTAACTAATGTCAAACCAAAAAAATTTTGTTTCAAATTACAATTACAAAGTTATAGCCTTGACTTACGTCAAATATTAACAAGTACGTAATCGTTATTGTTTGACGTATGTATGTTAGGTTAAACAACCGTTTGAAACAACCGGCTCTTAGTAATAGGTTCCCGTTGATACCCTTTGGGTACGGAACACTAAAGAGTGATTAAAAAATAAAAGTTCAGAAAGTAATTCATTTAACTGGTCTGCTAATGGAGACCAGTTAAATGAATTACAAGTAGTTTAGGAAATACACATTAGGTATTTCCTAAACTTATTAGATATTACTTCCATGTTAAACTTTCATTCATTTCTAAATTGACAGACGAGGATATACATATGTACGAGCTACAATAGCACTCAGAACAAAGGCATATAAGGCAACATTTCAAAGTTTAAGTCAACTCGTTCAGAGCAGCGGGTTTTCTAATATTCCTGTATAGAATCACAATGCAGTTCGTGTTGAAATATGAGATGATTATGATTTATGATGACGCGTTGGTATGTAGGGTAAATACTCAAAGGAATTGCTGGCTTAGGGAGAAATACTAGGCTTATTCGACTGCCGGAGCCATTTTTAGATGAGAGGCTCACAAAAAGGACGGTACATGGACGATTTGACACTAATTATCGTAAATTAATACCCAGGAGAGTAGTGATGACCCAGTGGTAAAGTCCCCGATTTACGAGTTGTAGGTCGTGGGTTCAAACCCAGCCAGGAGCTTTAATTTGTGTAAATTATTTCATCACCACTGCCCTCAAAACGGTGAAGGGAAACCGGCATGTCCAAGAACCAAAAGTTCGAAGACCTGTGACATCTACCAACCCCGGGCCCGCGTGGTAGATTACAGCCCACTCCCTCTCACAGAGAGGAAACCTGAGTCCCAGCGGTGGGAGGATTATAGGCTGATTATGTATAGCAAATGAATACCCAGTAAATAACTTTAGAAAGAAACTGTCACAAAAGCACGAGGAACAGAGAAGCTTTTTAGAAAGCCATTTTTCTACGGGCCGGTGCCCACATATCACAACCACACCACATTACATAGACCAATTGTGGGCTAGCAGTAGTTACGCGTGAGTAGTGTCGCCGCAGCTTCTTGCAGTTGCGTTGTGGTAACTATAAAATCAAATCAAATGGTCGATGCATTGTTGTGGCCGTCCCGCTGGTGATTGCGTTGTTGCTGCGACGAGGCCAGTATCGCCGACACGGTTGATTTTGATGCCAAAATGTGGTCGTGTGGATAAACTATTCATTGTCATTAAAATTAGCGCCCGAACTCGTGTTGTCGTTGAGATCCCTTATGTCATCGTTTCCGCTTTTCTCGACTGACTTGAACGATTATAAATTATTGTGACGAGCTTCGGGGTTCGTGACAATTAAAACTGCCGATATAAATTACCAAAAATTACACTTTAATTAAACAACACTAATAAGAACTCAAACACACTCATTAAAAAAACATAATTGCACTTAAGTCGCACTTGAAGATCGCTTTCGATGTATTCGCTTGTATCACTTATCCAACTCTGTGTCTCGGTCGTCTTATCCCGGCCTTATATAGTGCCGCAGATAGTTCTAGAACCTTCTATTGTAGAAACATCTAGAATGTTCGAGTACATACCGGCCCCGACTGACCAGATGTCGATAGTTCAAGAAAGTTCTAGCATCGAAATTTCTGGAAGGATCTATTAGTTCTGCTACTCGATACTAGATGGCGCTAGTAGTAACCTGTGGCGCGCAATATTATAGTTTATTCGAACAGTGAGTAGGTACTTCAATAATCAGATTTTACGGCTGCCTATAAAATGGCATAATCACGGTATATAGTTTACCTTCTGCCCGCACGCCGTTACTGCAGCTCCCGTTGATTTTTAATGCTAGTGAAATCAAGTTCCTTTTGATTTTCACGACGCGTTCAGCCATCCTCTGCTTACAGTAACAATGTCATTTGAAGATACAATTAGCGAGACTCAATTGTTTCAGTCAAATACTACTCTCTTTTGTGGGCATTTCGCATGCGGCCACGTGAATATATGACACTAGCTTCTGCCCGTGACTTCTTCCACATGAAATTTATATCCTATGACACTGGACAAAACTGTAGCTTCCCGTTAGTGAAAGAATTTTCGAATCGGATGAGTAGTTCCGAAGATTACCCCCTACATACAAACTCATAAATTTTATCTCATAATATTAGTAAGTACTGAAGGTTTGTTCTCGTACCTAAGTTTTAGTCTTTTGTCCACGTTCACTAAGGCGGTACATAGCTTGGATATATTTCAGAACACAATGTGTAGTAATAATTTACCTATTAGTTAAATGAATATCCAAGATTACTTCATTGTCTGCGTTAAGCTGGGGTTACACAAGTCTTACAAGTCTGCTTGCGCTTGAGAACAAAGGCCATAGATAAAGCTGTATCATAGATTATGTAACAGCGTTTAACAAAGAGGTTTATACAGTCATTTATAAACACGTTCGCGCGTGTTTTACTCAGAACGTGGTTTATATTTTACGGGTACTTCTTTTAAATTATATTATTGGTAGATATTGAATTTATTTTTTACTCGTACGATTTTAAGATAAACACATAATATAACAGCTAGTTTAGATGTACACATGCACAAAGTAGGAGTTTCCGTGATTTAATGCTTAGTTAAGTACATAAATATTTTTCCAAGGAAAATAAAGGTCAACATTGTGACATTTACGGACAACGTAAATCCTCAAGACCAAGTCAAACAAAAATCATAATACCGCCGCTATAATGAGCTCAAAATAAAAGTACAATATGGCGGCTGCGAATATTTTCCCGCCGCCATCTTAGATTTTCATTTTGAACTTCGTTCCTGCCGGGGAACCCCCGACAACACGCTTTTTTTAAAAATTTGATCCATTTAATTAATGAACATTATTGTTACTTATGTTGAATAAAGTGACGTAATTAAGTTATTTTTTACGACAACGGCAACTGAAACCTGTGAAGTGTGAACCTCTTTGTTCGAGCTGTACTTTAATTGAAAAAGGATTTTCTTTTGGGTTAATGTTTTCATACGTTTTTTTGTTTATTGAGATATGAAATTCAAATCACATTATGCACGGCAGCGGGTCATAATTAAATTCAGTACAATATTATAATTTATCCGGCTGGAGAGCCTAGGACTTTAATGACTTGCTTTAGGTTACGTTTGCATGACATATAATTTGACATTAGCAAGCAGGTGGTGTGAAAAAATACTAAATAGCCAAGTAACTGCGACTAAACTGGATGTACCGCTCACTCGGCTCGCACGCGGTAGATCAGACTTCCAACCTAACCTAACTCATTTCTTTGGGGTACCATAGCTTAGTTACTGGGACCAACTGTGAGAAGAGGCCAAAAAATTAAAATAGGCTCAATTATCTAAAAAAAGTGTGCATCATTAGAAGCGCAAAAAGTTTTGAAGTTCATTAATTTATAAAAAAAAAAAAACACCAATAGACGGACGTTTTTAGAAGATCATTTAAATACCTATTTCTCATAATGAAATTCAAATAACATTTCCATTCTGGGTTGCCATGTTGCCGCATATGATTTCGTTGCCAGCCATTTTGAGACCGGTTTATTAATACAAGCCCTAGGAGTGCTAAGGGTACAATTACGTAATGAATATTACGTGATCCTAGCAGATCGCATATTCTCTCGCTGTCTGTCTGTTAATCCTACATGTTGTTGGGATAAGCCTTCCTTGTCATTCAGCGCCAATACCTCTGACATTGATCTTTGTGAATTTGTTATATAAAGGTATACGAGTATTCTATTCATCATTGGCATAATGTATGTGTCACTAGTATTGTGAAAGAATATACTTATAATTATATACTAAAACTATATAATTAAAGGATATACTTATAACATAACATCACGCCAGTATTCGCAAAGGTTTTGGGCAGGGACGTACCTATAGTACCTAAGCCCAAACACCAGTTATATTTAAGTCCCATGTAGCAGAGGCAAGTCTATTGCCATCAATCGGGCACGGGAAAGAAAATTTGTTTATTCTGCACAAACAAAACGCACATTACAAATTAAAAAAAAAAACATAAAATATACACATACACGTTGCATGTGTATATTAGATTATTATGTATGTGTGTACATTTTATATGCTTGAGTACGAGGGTTTTGAGTACGTTAGTCAAAAGCCATATAAAATGTTGATGTACTCGCGGGCAAAACCTGGTTAGCCTTATTTATAGCCCTAGTTAGTGTAAAACTAGTTAAAAGCCACTAAATTCCAGCCGACATCCGTTTTCTGTTCTATATCCAGTTAGATACTTGGAAAATAAATCATCATAGTTTGGCGCGCTTAGAACATAAACTGCTGGGAAGTTTTTCCTTCGTTTTCTCTGCGGTTTAGCCTTTAGTCACGATAATTAGCGATGCTGGGAAAAGATGTTGAGTTTCCCTTTTTATGGAGCTATTTAAAACGCTGATTAAATGGTCTTATTTTATTTGGCATTTAAACGTGACTTTGTATGGCCCACGAATTCGTCGAAGTGGATTTTGTGTTTTCAGAAAACCTTTTAAAGGGGATTAATTTTTGCCTGCTGTTATTATAATAGCCCAGCAACCAAAACTGTTTAATCTTTGCAGCGTGATTGAGAAATACATATTTTTAAGTGTTGTAAATTTTATAATAATAATAAATAAATAAATAATGTTTATTTATCCAAAGTAATACATAGACACAGGTTGAGCACCTACTAAATCATCCTTTATCTGCTTAACCTTTTCCCTACTATGTTAGGGTCGGCTTCCAGTCTAACCGGATACAGCTGAATACCAGTATATTACATGGAGCGACTGCCTATCTGACTTCCACAACCCAGTGACTGGGTAATACGATACTCCATGGTAAGACTGGTTGACAGACTTTTGGTGGTAGACTACTAAAATGATACTTATTTGTTTGTACAACATTTGAAGGCTACCAAAATCTATACAAACAAAAATATAAACCCTGTCTCGTAAACTAGGAGGCCTCTTAAGAGGAGGCCTCTCTAGTAGAGATCTTAAGAGACAGTATTCGGCCAAATAGTTACGTAAATTAAGTTGTAATCACAATCTCAATCTGAATAATTTTGAAGGATAATGCTAATCCATTGCTTCATATGTTCCGAAAATTTGTCTAAGCAGCAACGTAAATAACGCAATGAATGTTGAACTGACAAAATGAAAGGCATTGTTACTGATAGTGTGTTACGCAACTACTCCGCAGGGTTTGAGTTAACGGTGTCAAAATACGCTCTCTATAGGTAAACATACCAACTTACTTTCATAAATAAATTTTTCGTGACCTCATTCGCTTTTTTTTTTTAAAACGTTGCCCCACACTCGGAATTACTCCTGTATCGTCGGTGCGGTTACAAACATTTAAACTCACATACACAAACAGCTAGACCCGGAACAACTACCTGCAGGCAATACAAATATTTGTTCCGTGCGAGAATCGAACCCGCGACACGCAGCGCAGCAGTCGATCGCTCAGCCACTGCGCCAATCGTGTCGTCAAATTATTTATATTGTAAATAAGATATCGGAATCACTTTAACATGTCATATCAAAGAAAGCTTCTACCAATACAATATATTATTATGTATTCTAACTATGGAGGAGCTGGGTAAGAGAGCTATATCCCAAATTATAGGCCAACCGCTTAACTGAGACGTTGCCTGAGGTAGCAGCGCGGTGCGGGAGGGATGTGGTGACGTGACTCGAGAGCTCAGTGATTCGTCAACTTGTGACAACTATCACCCCTTCCGCACCGCGCAGCTACCGTTTTTTTTTTTTTTTGTTCCCGGGGTGGAAAATCCTCATGGATGTCCGCCGCCCCGGGGCGGGCGACGGGGTCTGTCAGACTCTTACTGACTAAAAACCACCCCAGTGTTCCATCTCACACCTACGCCGGGGGTCGCGGGAACGTAAGATCCTTCCGCAACCCCCGACTGGTGCCGGCCCGCCACCGCGGGCCTCCTCGGGTCAGGGGGGGGAGTGAGGTGTTTGACTCCCCCGCGACGTCTAAGAGGGGCGCGCATGGAACACTACGCGCCGCCACCTCGGGTCCAGATGTGTGGGGGGCGACGGACGTCCCCGAGTCCGTCGCCCCTGGACCCATTTAGGGGGGCTGGAAGAGGGCGTTGTCCGCCCTCCGCCGACGCCCGGTGCTCTTGCTGCGGGCCGGGTGAGAGGACGAGATCTCCCTCTCCCTTTCCGCAGCCTCCTTCTGCGAGACGACCGTTTCGCAGAAGGAAACCACCGCGTCCCAGGACTCTTCGCTGCCGACCATCGACTCGACCACGGCCGGCAGCGACAGGTACCGCGCAGCTACCTCAGGCAACGTCTCTATTAAGCGGTCGGCCTATAGGTGGTAATATAATATTTAAAAAAGCTAACGTACTATCTAGCCAGATTCAGTATTCAAATATAGTCGTACATTGTTATTACAATAATAGGTCCTGTATTTATGTTGCTTTTTTTTTGTCTTTTTTACATAATAAAATGTCATTATTATAATATTTTAGCCAAACAAAATATTTAACATTAAACCATCTATAACTACTAACATAGTTATAACCATTTTGTTTTCCCACTAGTAATTAGAGCCAGTCGATTCTAGTCGAAAATAAAGCGATGGAAAATAAAAGGAGTTTGCTTCAACAGTCATTAGCCTGCTTCGACCAATCACCGTTCTTTATTTTATTTTTCTAGAACTATCGGCAGCTGCAGGCTGGAAGCTTTTTGTTGTTTTTATAACAGCTCTTTTAGAAGAAAAACAAGCGAAAGAGGTAATAAATGAATAATCCAACGCTGGTGTCTTTAGGAAAAAATGCTTATAATAGACGCAGGCTGCAGTAGGGTTCAGGTTTTTAAAGAAAGCCGTGTTTTTTTTTTGTTAAATGAACCTTTTTGGCACAGCCATGGAGCACATTCTTTTATAAGATTATTTTCTCGTTTTATTTTTTGTATTTTGGTTTTCACGAAATCTGTCCAAATACTTGAACGTTTTGCTTTCTTTTCATTAATGTTTTCAATAAAATCCATTTTAAATATTTAGCTAATTAGACCTTCTGATCAGGAGGGTTTTGATGATGTAGTGATAACTGCTATCTCACCTTATTTTTTATGTGATGAGAGCAGACTGTAGTCATTAAAGAGGCAAAGAGGAATATAATTTCTGAAGTGCTCCTAAATATAATTTTTAATGAAGCCAGACCACTGACCTCAGTAAATGAATAACACTTGATCTACCTAATGCTACACGCAGACATATTCAATCATGTGTAAAAAATCTTAATGGCTTTTGAGTCTTAATTAAATTGCTGAAGCACAGCCATTTTAATCTTAAAATATTTGACTGTCAGCATCAAACAGTCTCCATTAAATAATAAAAAGTAAATTCTTACTGTAATTTAATTAAAGACTTCATAGTTTTCAATGATCTGACTTGAAGTTCCAATTTATTCTGAAATTAATAACTTTCAAAGTCTTAATTAGGGAAGGCACTAAATGGAGTTAGCGAAAATCTTTCGTTCAGTAAACGCTTAGGACCACTAACATTTTCATAACTCCAAGTTTAGAAAATTATTTCAGAAACACGGTTTTAGAACTGTGAACTGGGTACTTTATTAAAGTTTATCGAAATAAAACATTTTTTGTTTATTTTTAGGTTTACTTAGGTAAAGTGCTGTTAAACCAAATATTGTTTTGCTTATTTTATTAAGCTAGTACTTATATTCAAATGTCTTTGGTATGTACATTTGCGTTGCAGGATATTAATTAATTTATTTTCAACCCTTAAAGAGCAGTGATGGCCCAGTAGATCATGAGGTCGAAACCAGGCAAAAAAACAACATCGTGAGGAAACCGACATTTCCTAGAACTAAAAATTCGAAGACATGTCACATCTAACAACCCGCACTGGCCCCGCATGGTAGATTACGGCCCACTCCCTCTCACCGAGAGGAGGCCTGTGTCCCAGCAGTGGGAACATTATGCTGGGTGTGGCTGATTATGCCTTAAATATTTCGTTAACTTTAGAAAATAATAATATGTTTATTTCCCAAAAGAAAATCCAGATAGTTAGTAGTAAGGCAAATGACATTTAATATTGCAGTAATCTGTACATAGTTTTTTGACCCTGCCTCTTAAACTAGGGTAACCTGTGTCTTAAGAGACAGTGTTCAGCCATTATTATTTAATTAATAATTAATGCAACTATAGAGAAGCGGTGTCGATCTACTTAACAGAACGAAGGTTGAAGATATGTGAGAAAGGGTGTGTGTGTGGTGTGAGTGTGGGGGTGTGTGTGTGGGGGTGTGTGAGTGTGTGCTGGTATATTCGTGTGTGGTTTATGAGTGAGGGAATGTAGTTGGTTAGTTTTGTTTTGATATTACACAATATACTCTAGTAGGGACTGTATACGAATAGTCTTTGTTTAGTAGCCACTCAGTTACTTTACCTTTTATGTTATGTTTGTTGAGATGAATTAAATTAAGTTGATTGTTAATTTTTCTATAAATAAGTGTACTTAGCACGTAAAACTGGTGTTGTGCAAATGATGTTTTGTGCTGGATACCAGATATTATGTGGGTTCATTTGTGTAGAACTGGTGGTGGCAAGCTTTTGTGTCTTCTTAGTGTTGCTTGGAGCACATACAGCTGCCGAACTGTGAGAACTTTGCAATCTCGATACAAATCAGTTGTTGGATACCTAAACGGTTTTTTTAACATAACTTTAATGATGGCCCTTTGTGCTCTCTCTATTTTAAGTAAGTTGGTTTTTGTGGCACCGCCCCACACAGTAATACAGAACCCAACAACTGACTGGCACAATGCATAGTATACTGCTCTCAGAGTTTCGCGATTGGCGGATTCTCTGAGGGACTTGAAAACGTGGATAAGCCGCATTGTTTAGAAAAGTATTAGTTATATTATTGTTTTGTTTATTTTATAACGCTAGTAGATCTGTGGCCCTTATCCCAAGTCTTTGGTACATTTATGATGCCCACATTGCACACGAGTAGTCTCCAGCGATGCTAATGACCCAACACCATTTGATTGATGTAGCCACATAACATAGCATCACCAATATTTTCCCGGTAGGGTTAGGCAGAGGTGCACCTAAGTATAGTTCGACAGTTATGTTTAAGTCCAATGTAACAGGGGGCGAGCTCATTGCCATCAAACAGGCATAAATCCAGCTCCGGGCTGCTACTGTGAAATTCCAGATGGTAAAACTCCATAACACTTTGCCCGACCCGGGAATCGAATTCAGGACCTCATGCTGAGCAGTATTGCTTGATATAGAATTGAATAGATATCATGATTTTACATCTTTTTTATAGGTGTATTTATTTTTATATTTATGCGTTCATAAGTGGGTCTCGCAATACTAATTATCCACATTATAGCAAAAAGTAGATTCAGAGTAAGCATTTTAATATCAACAAATAAAAAATCGGTCAAGAGCAAAATGGATTCGTTCGCAATAGTCGAGGGTTCCGTACTCGATCTGCGTGCCCACTTGAAAACGACCCCTGTTTGCCCCTTCAATATCCAGACAAAAAATGATTTTCCCCCTTTCCTTTGATATTTTGATACAGTTATAGCTGCGCCCCGCGGTTTCACCCGCATAAGTTTCGATCCCGTGGGAATATCGGGATAAAAAGTATCCTATATTTTAATCCTGGTTATAAACCATCTGTGTGCTAATTTTCTTCCAAATCCGTTCAGTAGTTTTTGCGTGAAAGAGTAACAAACATCCATCCATCCATCCATACAAACTTTCTATTATTATATTATTATTAATTATTATTATATTATTATGTTCTTTTATTTCATTTACATACTTACAAATTATATTTTTATAAACAAAAAGATAAAAAAAAACATTTAAAAATATAAAAAATAGTAGCCCACCGGTATCGGGAACAGGTTTATATAATTATTATTGGTAGGATTTTTTGATACAGTGGGGCACCACGGGTATCGAGCGGGCACGCAGTTTAACAATTTCAGCTTTCGAAGAAACGATTGACGGTGACATGTATCAGCACCCTGATTGCGTAACACACTTTCAGTAACAATTTAAATCATTCTGATGGATATTGCTACTCGATTGATTCTTACGAGTATGTTCGAAATAACGCAATGAATATTGTTGAACTGTCAACTGTGTATGACTTAACAAATATTTATTATTTATTTACAAGCTAATACTAAAATATAATATACAATTATGTAATACAAAAAAAAATATAGAAAAAGGAAGGAGCTCATTGGGCATCAAAAAATTCGTCCGCATCACTGTCAATGGGATAAGTGCCCAAAAGGCTGGCAGCATTACCACGTTGGATGGCAATGCTGATTTTTTGGGCTCAAAATAGGCCAGCCTTCTGGTCACGTGAAGAGTCAACCAACCGCTTGGCGATGTCCCGAAAATTCAATGAGCACTCGGACCCCAAGGCCCTAGTGTTTCAACCCCAAACGGCTCAAACATATAGCTTAAGTATTGTATTTTGTTTTGTTTAATTTAGAACATTTATTGACTGGGATGATGTGGACACTTAGAATTTTGCGGGGAACATAATAGGTACAGAACTTACCTACATTTCATTGACAAACTTTATTATAAAAAAACACCCTGTTTATAGTTTTGTATTTTCGTTTTTGTAGTGTTTTTTTTTATAATTAAGTTATTATTTTTCACTTTTTAGTTGTGATTGTGTCACAAGTTCGTATACCTTCACTTGCTAAGTAAAAGTGAGGAAGTTATTATAACATCACCAAAATACTTACACTAAGTGGAAAACATCATCAGAACTTAACCAAATAAATGTGAGACCATCTATAAGTTAGCGTTTATAAATGATGGATAACTAAGGTAACAAACATAAAAAAATACAACTGAATATTTAGAACTTTCTCCTTGTTGTGAAGTCGGTTAAAAATCAGAGATTTTTACTTAGCACAAACAAACTTAAAAAGCTTTCTTCATTCACTTGAAGACAATTCATGTAGCCCAGTTAAGTTATAGGTACCACCTAAGTCAAGGATTTAAAAAAAATTAAAATCATAAAATTTTATTTCCCATAAACCTACTTAGCACTTATGAAACGTCAGAAGCTAGGTGCACGGCTCCAATTGGTCCAATTGGTAGAACCGGCAAGAAACGCCACGGTTACCTACTCTTTTAAAATTAATTGGCTTTTGCAATGTTGTCAAATTACAGTAGGTATGGAGGACAGCGTAGGCCTGTCAACAAGTACCAGGTACTTGATAAAATAAAAAATGGTCTACAGATCTAAAGTCTACAAAGTCTACAAAGTCCTCGCATTTGATTATGATTAAAAATAAAATAATAGAAACTTGAATCAAGCTTCTAGGCAGGAATCATAATGAAACTTGCCTAACAGCGGTATTTAAAAAAATATTAAACATTTAAATATCGAAGAATAAATCCAAATTAATAATGGGGAGCGCCCATATTGGTCATAAATCTCAAAGTAGTGCCAACATGAGTTATTGTAGGTATTTTTCAACCAAGATTTTTGAAAACCGTCCCAAACTATATTCACGATGCATTTTGAACGCACACCCGATTCGAAATATGGACCATGAAAATCTTTATAACATTTTCAGTTGACAAGTTAAAATTTTCATAAAAACACGTAACATTATTCTGGTTTTCAGCACTCCTGGAATAGGTCAGTAAAAAAATAACTGGCATGCGCTTAAATAAACCGCTATTTACTTATATTGTTATGAAAAAAAAAAACTAGAAAAAAAACGTATTATTCATAAAGTTTTCGCCGTGAACCATTTACTGCGCAGTTCTACGAATTTACATTTCAGGCCTGGCTTTGGCATAACATTTATTGGGCAATAAATAAAAACACAGCCTGTATTTATGCACCACAACATTGGTGTAGGTTTTCTCACATAATAATACAATAAACATAATAATACCAGCCTATTAAATATTTTTCTTTCTTCTTTCTATTACTGTTTCAATGCAGAGCGAAGGCATTTTCTCATACAAAGAAGGCACGAGCATTGATCACCACGCTTGCGTAAGACGGGTTGGTCTAACAATAACGTTCAGGTTTCCTCACGATGTTTTCTTCGCTGATGTCAATAAAGTCCAAAATAAACTCAAAAATTACCTACATCATCATCATCTGCCTAGCCTTTTCCCAACTATGTTGGGGTTGGCTTCTAGTCTAATCGGATAAAAACATAAAAAAAGTACCTACATAATGAAATGAAAAAAGTCACTACTTATTTTTTGGTCCTTTTCTTCTCTCGGTCATGCGAATGAACTTTCCTTAGGAAACTCATTTCTAATTCGAAGAAAGCCTCCGGAGTCAACAACGGAGCAGGATTTGTTCAGAAACGTCCACACATATTTTTTATTTAACTAAGGGCTGATTTTTCCAACTCCAGATAATTTTATCCGAGAAATAATTATGAATTTTTGACAGTTCTTCCATACAAAAACTGTCAGACGTCAATTTTATTCCACGAACAAAAAATATATATCGATTGAAAAATCGGCCCCAAATAAACTACACCAAAACAACAGCAAAAAACAACAAATATGTGAGTGCTCTACTCATTATACTTTTAGATTTGATAATTAAAAGAATTGTATGAGAAATGTCAACCTTTCTAACTATGCCAATTGATAATTATTTATCAAATAAGAGTGGGTCCAGGGCTGATACGAGTGACACCCACTTCTTTTTTTTTTTTTCTTTTTTTTTTTTTTCTTTTTAAAAAACGTTGCCCCACACTAGGAATTACTCCTGTATCGTGGGTGCGTTTACAAACATTTAAACTCACATACACAAACAGCCAGACCCGGAACAACTACTTGTAGGTCATACAAATATTTGTTCCACTTGTCATGACCTTTCGCTCACTTGTCCAGAACCAAATCACTTTGTAATTGAAACGTCAATAATAGGCGGTGGTTAGCGACAACCTGTTTATTCGGGTCACAGTACTGTATATACTATTATAATATTAACACACCTCGGTCATCACAGTAATAAATAAATAAATAATCATTTTTATTGTCAGTGTGGAACTCTCTGCCATCGTCTGTGGTCCCTTCGACCTTTAACCCAGACGGGTTAAAGGTGGAAGGGAACACACACACACACCTTCAAACCAAGAGTGAAAAGGTAGACCTTTTCACCTACCTACCTACTTTACCTAGAAGATTCTAGGCACACTCGTTCCATCATAGGCTTTCCATCAGGCATGATCAAAGTCAAGACCGGGCCCACACAGCAATAAAAAAAAAACCTATCGATGTACCTACGGAGATTGTTTTATGACATTCCCTTAATGATCGCTTCGGTCAAATAATACTCACTTTTGAGGATGTAGCATTTATCAATATGTACAGGAATATAATGTGTTGAATGCGGGCAGCGCAGGGCCATCTGATCTAATTCGTTAAAATCTCACCGTGAAACTTTGGTCAAGTGAGCTCGAAGAGCGCTGTTAATCCCTAGAATAAGCATAATCAACCTATAATGTTCCCACTGCTGGGACACAGGCCTCCTCTCTGTGAAAGGGAGTGGGCCTTAATCTACAACGCGGACCCAGTGCGGGTTGGTAGAAGTCTTCGAATTTTTGGTTCTAGGACATGCCGATTTCACACACACCAAGACCCTCCGTGTTTCGGAAATTACGTTAACCAGTTGGTCCCGGCTGTCGTGGGACTAAAAGTCTGACGACCAGTCTTACCAAGGGGTATCGTACTGCCCAGTAATTGATTTGTGGAGGTCAGCTAGGCAGTCGCTTCATGTAAAATACTGGTATTCAGCTGCATCCGGTTCGACAGGAAGCTGAGCCCAAAAAGGCTAGGCAGAATGATGAGGACATGCCGATTTCCTAACGATGTTTTCCTTTACTGTTTTGAGAGCACAGTGTCGATGAAATAATTTACACAAAGTAAAACACCTATCAGACCTACAACCTACATCTCGTAAGTCACTGCCGTTTCCACTGGACTGGGCCACCGCTACTCTTCCTACATAGGTCACTGTCAATCCCTAGCATCAGGTTGAACGGCCGCTCACTTCATTTAAGTTTTGTCGGTAATATTTGTTCAAAAATGTTGTTGTAACGATGATTTCAGGCCTATGCAGCAGTGGGCGCTTTTGAGCTGAGGTGATAGTGATGATTGTGATGATTGTAATGATGCTAGTATGCCGGTCAAATAGTGTATTGCATCACCTTTTACATAAATGTATTTAATGTCTGTTGTTTTTCAGTACCGAACAGCGCATTTGTAACTATAATTTGAGTTAAGAATTTGAGATAATTTTCAAGTCATGGAACAACAAACTGAATGTCATACTCGACAAAGTTCAAATTCTATTGTAACCAAAAACTTATTAGGATTTTTTTGTTCCAAATGGTCACTCAAAAATCAACTTAGAATACATTTCACTAAAGTAGATAACTGATTAAGTGGCGATGGAATGTAAATTATCTGAGATTATGAAAACGAATTCGAATTTGTTTTGTGGCCGTTATACGAGCACAGTCGGTGTCATTAAAGTTAGGTAATTCCTTGTATAAGATGTTTTATTTATCAGAAAGTCGATATAATGTTTAAATTAGCTATAAAATATTAAACACTTATATAGTTTGTAGTTCATCAGTATTTAAACAATGTTGTGTTTCTTTGTTTGGTTTCGCGAATCCTGTAAACATAACTACGCTTTATTCTTAATATTCATAGCTACTTTCATGAATTTATGGGGGTATTGCCAAATCGTATTGGTGGAAAGAATGATCACTTTAATAAATACAGTAACTTCTGCCCGCGATTTGGTCCGCGTGAAATTGCTTGTTCCCCCGACCCACACCGTCGTATCGCATCGTTTGCCCACGCTATTAGTAGTTCGTTCTGCTTAGCATTATTTTTAACTTTTTTCTTATTGCTCGACTCCTGGGAGTCCTATCATGCTGTCTTACTCAAAAATTGATCAAATGCAAAAAATATTATATTGTTATCAAATCTGACCTGTAGTTCCCGAGATTAGCGCTTTCAAAGAAACAAAAGCTTTATTATTAGTATTTAAATAGATTTCCTGAAAGGATGCTCAAAACATTTTCAGTATTATTAAGTACAGTAGTTAAGGAAATTAAGTTAAGGAATCTGTTGTTACTTTGCGGAAATTCATAACAATAAAATTATACTGTTACGGGAATTGTCTTCTATATGGTACCATTTAATTTAAGAAAAACTAACTGCGTGGGCTACTGGTAAATGCTTAAGCCCTGGATCAGCGATGAAAGCCTACGATTTCAATTACTTTAATCACTGCACTGCACTATACCCTAGAAATACTATTAAAAATAGAAAAATAAAAATAAAATTCGTTTAATTTCTGTATTAAACGAATTTTATTTTTATTTTTCTTGTCTGTTTGTAATTCTAACAAAATATGGACATTTAAATAGTCTGCTATTTAAATGTCCATATTTTGTTAGAATTACTTTATCTTAAAACTATGTTAGTCCATAAAAATGTAAACAAATGATTAAAAATAAATTTAAATTATATTTAAATTAATAATTACAAATAAATAAATTAGATGAAATTGAAATTAATAATTTGAAATAAAAAAAAATAAAATAAATAATTTAAAATGGACTAAAATGAAAATTAAATTGAAATAAATTATTAAAGAATCAGGTGACAAGCAGCCTAATGAGCCTTCCCACAGCTGCCGAATCTGGTCTGTCTGCAATCATCCGTAGGATACCGTTGCCACTCCCTCGAATTTGGCGAATCGGTGAGGCTGAATTTTTGCGCATTATAGCGTAAAAGTCATTCACCCCCGCGTCGGCAAACATCCCCGAGGCCCTACAAAATCGAGGTAGTCCCACCAGAATCCTAAAGGCGTTGTTTGTACTCTGAGAGCATTGTAGGCTCGCTGTCTAATTGGTCCATAGTTGTAAAAGCTTGTGTAAAAGCTTTGGCAATAAGCTCTGAACAATTATTTTTACCTGTGCTGTACACTTCGCAAACCTATGTACCAACATGTTAGCGCGCACCAACAATGCTCTCCGCTATCTCTCAATGTCTGCGTCATCATGCAGGGTTTCGGTCACAACGTGCCCTACATACCTAACCCGACTCAAAGATACCCCGTTGAGGTAAACTGGTGGTATATGTTCTGGTTGATTATTATTATCTCTGATGAGCATATACTCACTTTTTCCAACGTTGTACCTTAAGCCGTGACCCTCAGCGTAGGTCTCACAGATACATAACAGCTTCCTTAGCCCACCGACAGATGGACTCAGCAAGACCATGTCGACCGCGTAACTGATGTTATTGACCCAAACGTTATCTATATGACATCCGACATGGCTGTTGCTGAGCTCACAATATATCAGCTGATTGACGTACAGATTAAAAAGTCTAGGAGAGGTCGGACCCCCTTGCCTCACTCCACACTTAAGTGAATATTCTTCAGAATATGCGTTTCCCCACTTGACAAAGTTTTTTTGGTGGTTATACCAAAAAGAAAATATTTTAGTGAGTTCGGCGGGCGCCCCGACCTCCCCAATCTTAGTCCAGAGCTTATTATAATCGACCAGGTCGTAGGCCTTCGATAAGTCAAGAAAACAAGCGTATACGGGTGTTTTCCTATCAACATAGTAAGCGACTATGTGCAGTTGACAAAGTCTCATGAACTCCAAACTGGGCATCGCGTAGATTAATAAAATTGCTGAGCTGAGCATCCAGAAGACCATCGAAGACCTATAATTTCTATATAGGTATAAGGTTTATAAATATTCTTGTCAGTTAAATCACCATTGACATTTTTTGCTATAGGCGCAACAATAGTTTCCGTCATCTTAGATGGTAAGTACGAGTGACATTTATGCAGAAAGTAAAGAACATAGCCAGTGCTCTAAATAAATGTTTACCTGCTTGCTGCAGGTGCTCAATGCTGAGACCGTCACTACCCGGAGATTTACCGCGTGTCATGTTATTAATAATATTTTTAGCAGAAAGCCCTATTGGGTTATCACAGAAAGTGACGGCCTCAACATTCGCGGCAACAGAACTGTCGGCAAGCGATGATTCAACTTGTCAAAAATGATTTTTAGATAGGCTAGCCATATCCTTAGGCTCACTACACTCGCCTACAGTCACTGGCATATTGACCCTGCTGTTCAACCTCTTGGTACCCTTCCAGAAAGCTCGAAAGTTTTTTTGGGGGAAGCAATATATACAACTTGCAGGTCAGTGTCAGATTGTATGTTGAACAAGTAATTCGCAACCGTAACAAGTATGTATTTACAGAATTATTATTGAAATGATTAATACAACCCTCTAATTTCATTATAACCCTATTGTTCTTCTTAGCGTGTTGATGGCAAAAACGTAGTTTTTTTCTTAAATTTGTGAGGCCCAAAATTCAGCAACGCGGATAGCATTTGCCGATGCAGCCTTTAGGTCCGCACGTGTGCAGGTACAGGGCATGCGGTGCAAAATGGGAGATGAGCCATTGTCTGTGGATAGACACCGCATACATACCGGTGGTCAGAACCTTCCATAAACCCCCACTAACCCTATTGAATTACTATTTCATGAAATAGTCAAAAACCTGACACTGACCTGCAAACTGTAACAAACAACCCGGGCAACCCTGGTGCCTTAACACTGAGTGTTTATTCAATTAAAGTGAAAGAGGAGAGAAGAATATAATCTGAATCCTTCATTTTGCAAATGCACGTGCACGTTAAGCCGTTGGTCCTACTCCTGATCTATCTCCGGTGGTGTCGTATTACCGTCCCATCGGACTTCGAGAGTGAGAGAAGAGAGAGTGCACCTGTGTCGGCACACACACTGGTTTACTATAATATCTCCCGCGCCCAAGGCTGGTCTCCGTTGAGATAGGCCGCCATGGACGAATTACGGTCTGGAGGACTTTATGCAAATACTTTTATACAAAGACTGCATCGTTGGTCTAGTGGTTGCTAGCGCTACTGTTGAGCATGGAGGTCCTGGGTTCGATTCCCACATCGGACAAAGCGTTATTGCGTTTTTCCATCAAAAATTTCTCAGTGGCAGCCCGAAGTCTGGATTTGTGCCCCGTTGATGGCAATAGAAGCCCTATTACATGAGACTTAAACATAACTGGTAAAATGTGGGTGAACTACAAGTAGACCTCTGCCTAACTGTTCACGAATTACAGGCGTGATGTTAGTACATTATCATCATCATTCTCCTGGCCGTATCCCACTTTATTTACAGCTTTTCCTACAACATAGCTAATTTGATGAGTTTTTTCATGCTACACATTAATTTTTCGCAAATGGGCGACTGCTTTTGGCTATTTCGCTTATGTATTATTAATAAACGTTTCTCACGCTTGTATAACTTGGTTAATCAAATTTATAACAAAAACCCATTTTATAATATCTATAGTGCCAATGGCTAACAGTAACTTAGTAATATACTATCAGAACTGTAGGGGACTCCGCACTAAACTGCATCTCTTGTATGTAAGTATTTTATCTAATTGCTATGATATTATCATTCTAACAGAAACCTGGTTAACACCAGATATATTGAACAACGAATTTATTGACCAGAGGTACGTTGTGCATAGGTGTGATTTATGATTTATGATTTATGATCGTGATCGCGCAGCAACTAGGAAAAAAGATGGGGGTGGTGTTCTTGTTGCAGTTTCCAGAAGTCTAAATAACGTGCAAATAGTATCGGATATTTCGTTACACACCCATATAGAACATGTTTTCTTACGTGTTCCAGGCTCCAGTAAAAACAAATACCAAGTTATTAGCGCAATATACGC
The DNA here is from genome assembly GCA_911387795.2 of Apamea monoglypha. NCBI lineage: Eukaryota > Metazoa > Arthropoda > Insecta > Lepidoptera > Noctuidae > Apamea > Apamea monoglypha. The sequence continues at coordinate 5,655,555 of OU426920.1, forward strand.
CCCGCCAAACACCCCAGATTTTGTATATGTGTCTTATTTCAACATGATGCGATCTCATCTTAGTAATAATAATATTGAATATTTCTACTTAATAGGCGATTACAATTTACCAGAAATAGAATGGGTTTTATGTCCGAATGATCCCTCAATACAAAACCAAACTTGCAAAGGTAGCTCTAATAATTGTATACAATTAAATATTTTCATGAATTTGATAAATGCTCATCAATACAATACGGTAAAAAACATAAACAACACAATTTTAGATTTGGTTATTACCAACAATATCGTGGAAGTTTGTGCGTCTTCTGATGTTCTAGTCAAGCCTGATGACTATCATCCACCTCTTTGTATCTCAGTACCCGTAAATCTTAAACAAAAATTTATAAAAAGTAAACCTTTAAAAAAATATAATTACTTTAAAGCTGACTATGACATTATAAGATGCGAATTAGATAAAATAGACTGGTATGAATCTTTAAATAATAATTGTTTGTCTGTTGATGACGCAGTAAACACATTCTACGACAGTATATTCCGTGTCATAAAAACTTATGTACCTTTGACTACAGTTAAATCTACAAGCTTCCCTGTTTGGTTTTCTCCCTCCCTTATACATATATTTAAAAATAAGACAAAAACATGGATAAGATGGAAAAAATTTCATAATATTTCGGACTATGAACTGTTTTCAATGTATAGGTATCGCTTTCAAATTGAATGTAAACGTTGTTACCATGATTATATAGCTACAGTTGAACACAGTATTAAGAACAACATCAAATATTTTTGGAAATTCGTTTCAGATCGCAAATGTAAAACCGGTATCCCTGCAACAATGCACTACCAGAATGCGTACACCAGTGATGCATATGAAATTTGTAATCTATTTTCGAACTATTTTCATTCGGTTTATGAACCGTCTGCTAATAACCGTTTAGATCTAACATGTGAATATGCAGATAATTGCTGTTTGATAAATAACATTAATTTTAACGTAGAAACAATCCTGAAAGCACTTAAATCTCTAGACTCTTCAAAAGGGCCTGGACCCGATGGTTTACCAGTAATATTTCTTAAAAATACAGCTTCTAATCTATGCGTTCCCTTGCAGATTCTTTTTAATAAGTCTTTGTCTGAAGGTATATTTCCAATAATGTGGAAACACGCAAATATCACTCCAGTTTACAAGTCGGGCCCTAAGAGTGATGTAGAAAACTATCGTCCGATATCTATTTTATCGGCCTTGTCAAAGCTTTTCGAGAGGTTAGTCCATGACGAATTGTACCCAGTTCTTCACAATAATATAACTCAGTACCAACATGGTTTCGTAAAAAGAAGGTCAACAACTACTAACCTAGTAACTTTTCTGGATTATGTGTTTAATAGCATGGACTCACGCGTACAGGTTGACTGTGTATACACTGATTTCCGAAAAGCATTTGACAAGGTCGATCACATACTACTACTAAAGAAAATAGCATATAACGGTATACGTGGTAATTTACTCAGATGGTTTTCTTCCTACGTATCCAATAGAACTCAGAGAGTTGTAGCCAACGGTTTTCAATCAGATACAATAAAAGTTACATCAGGAGTCCCACAAGGGTCAATATTAGGACCCTTACTCTTTATAATATTCATTAACGACATACAGAAATGTTTCAAAAACTCAAAAATATTACTATATGCCGATGACCTTAAAATTTATAGACAAATTAAAAGCAGCCATGACAGTGACCTCTTTCAAGATGACCTTAATAGTTTTTCTGATTATTGTTTACAAAATAAACTTCAGCTTAACATCTCAAAATGCTATTGTATTAGCTATACAAAAAAAAAAAAATGTCGTTAAATACTCTTATTCTTTAAATAATATAAGCCTCAACAGAGTGTCATTGATGCGAGATCTTGGTGTGCTACTTGATGAAAAACTACATCTTGATGCGCACGTTGATAAAATTGTTGGCAATGCATACCGAATGTATGGATTCATTATGAGATCTGCAAAAGAATTTAGAAAGCCTGGTACATATCTGTATCTTTATAAAGCACTGGTTCGATCTCAACTGGAGTACGCAGTTACAGCGTGGAGTCCCCATTATGCCAAATACTCTGATTGTATTGAGAGAGTTCAACGGAAATATTTAAAAGCTATGCATTATCGATGTTATCGTTCTACTTTGTCGTACGAGAACTTGCTTAATAAGTACAAAATATCTAAGCTAAAGAGCAGACGCTTATTTCTTGAAGCAATGTTTTTATTTGATGTATGTAACCATTCGTATGATTGTCCAGATATTGGCAATAAATTATTTTATGTAGTTCCGAGGAATACGTTGATACGTACTGTCTGTAATCGACCTGTGTTTGCTGTAACACCATGCAAAACTAAAGCAGGTATCCGTGCGCCCCTGCGCCGAGTAACTAATAATTTTAACACATATTTTAAAAACCTTGACCTGTTTGCCAATCCTGCTGGTAAGTTTAGAAACCTTGCAATTAAAACACTAGATTCACTAGATATCTAAATGTAACTGTAACTTTACTTCTATCTAAAATTTTCATTTACAAAATTATAATATATATATTTTTTTTCTTTTATTCTTTGAGACTGTATTGCATGACGTAGTTTTATTTTTAGCATTACAACTCACATATTTTGTGGATAACGTGGTTGGATATACAATTGTATAATTTTGTTACTACCTACTTGTACACTATATTTAAGTAAATTAAGTATGTAAATGTTACTCCTTATATAACATATATTGTATATCAGTTTGTTATTCCAAATAAATAAAATAAAATAAAAAAATAAAAAAATTTAGGGTCGGCGCAACATATCTTTTTCTTCCATACTTCTCTTTTAGTCGTTATTTCGGTAGTCACACCCTTTTTTTTTGTCAAAAGACTTCTCCCGCTCTGGTCGGAGCGGGAGAGCGTGTCAGACTTTTACTGACTAAAACCCACCGGTGTTCCTTCAGTTAGCTGTACCAGGGACCACGGTATCTCTTTTTGGTTGGAGGATCCTCCCTTTTCTATTCCTCTATAGACTGAACTTTATACCCTGTTCCTCATACCTTTATAATATAAAAAATAATGCTATCGTTTTCATACAAATAACGATATATTTATCGCAACAAATAACCACAATATGAGACTACATCGCGTCCAAAATTAAGGAATTTCATAGAATGTTATATTCAGGCTTCGTAAATTTTAACACGATCCATGAAGGTAAGTACACTAATAAAAAGTTACGCCAACCACCGTCTAAAAGGAAATTTCGGTGTACGCCATTACATGTACAGGGTGCGGTGTAAATAGAGGAGGCCCCTTTACCTGTATGACCTTTTTACGGTCGATAGTTGAGATAGACATACACATGTCCGAGTAAGTTAAAATTCCCGGGAAAATAACATAAAAAATATTCCAATGACTATAAGAAAATGAATAATACAAAAAATCCAAAACTAACATCCTCCAACTTGGAAAAAATAGCGCATAATCAGCCTATAATGTGCCCACTGCTGGGACACAGGCCTGCTCTATTCGAGAGGAAGTGGGCTATAATCTCCCACGCGGTCGCAGTGCGGGTTGGTAGACGTCACAATATGTCTTCGAATTTTTGGTTCTAGGACATGCCGGTTTCCTCTCAATGTTTTACTTCATCGTTTTGGCAGCAATAGTGATGCAATTATTTACACATAGTAAAGCGCCTGGCTGGGTTCGAATTCATGCCTTATAAATCGTAAGTCAGGCCCGTTACCACTGGACCATCACTGTTCTACTTGCGTTGCTCTGCTCAACTTGAAATAAAATATGCGCTGATGTAAAATCTACGACGAAATTGCAAACTGAAACGAATATCCAGGCATCAATAAACCGTTCGATAACTAAGTCTTCCTACCTCGCCCTGTATAAGAAAGTTAGTAGGCCACCTATCTCCCGATCCCGCCGGAAAAGTTCACCACACTCAATAACCATCTGAATATCAAGTGGGTCGTCTGAATTGATTGAAAAAAACTTTGATACATACGCTGCAGGCACTATAAAAAGTTATGGAAACTAAAACTACAAACAACTATCGCTCTGCGTCTGTTTAGAAATATCATGGGCCGTGGCACAGAAAAAAATGACGGTTTGTTTGGGAATTTGAAAGTGGAATTAGAGCATTCGAAAGTTCTAATTTTAAATTAGAAATCCGAAACCAATTAGCAGCGAGAACATAATGAAAGTTTTCTGAAATGACGTTCACTAGGTGGCAGCACTGAGATGTCCGGGCACCGGTCAAAACGCCTCTATTTTTTTAGTCATGACTTAATGTTGAACGAATGAATGAAACGAATGATGATCTTCATCATATATTTATATTCATTGTCGAAATGGAAGATCTCCTCAACCTAGTCAATGTGACGCCAACTGGTCGCATGAATTTTTATGGAAACCCTCATTGGAGTGGCGTTTTCTATTGATGAATAGAATCTACTAAGAGCTTGTGGCTAAGTAATAACAGCCGCACGGGTAAATCGATCAGGTTAAGCTACGCTTGCCGCGGTTGGTCCATAGATGGGTGACCATCTTTACATACCTCCGTGGCTCGGAAAGCACGTTAAGCCGTTGTTCCCAGCTGTCATTCGCAGATCCTTGCCAGTTGTTATGGTTCGTCAGAAGCCCGGAAGTCTGACAACCAGTTTTACCAAGGGGTATCGTATTACCCAGCAACTGGGCTATGGAGGTCAGATAGGCAGTCACTTCTTGTAAAATGCTATTCAGGTGCATCCGGTTAGACTGGAAGCCGACCCCAACATAGTTGAAAAATGGCTAAGTAGAGTAAGCCCCTACCTGAGTGAGTGAGTACCTAGTATTTTGATTGAATAGAATCTATGTAGGTACTGTAGAGGTTTGTCTGCCGAAGGCAACCTCATAAAGTGCAGGCCGGCTATAATTTAGCGCTGGTTACATTCGAACGTTCAAGCGAATGTCATATATATGTATTCTATTAGGATTTTTGCTTAGAACTGTGAGTGGTAATTTAGTCAGAAATATGTAAAGACGTGCTTACAATATAATCTTAAAGGAGTCGTATAGTTGTTTGATTCCTCCCGTTACCTCAGAGGGCTCTTATTTATTTATTTAATCTTTTCGCACAAAAAGGTACAAAGGCGGACTTAATGCCTTAGGCATTCTCTACCAGTCAACCAAGGGTGGTGAAGAGATTGGATGGCAGGTGCTCTTCAAGCCTTCTACAGTACCTAATCATTTCTGAAATCATACGGACGAAAATGCGATACTAAACAAACAAAGGAGTATAAAGACCTAACCAGTATCAATATTATTCTTATTAACAGACTATTATTTTTTTCTTCTACCTATCCTGAAGTTAAAAGAATTATTTCAGCCACTCGACATAGCTCACTGGTAACGTCGGGGAGATTAAATCGGTCGCGTCCTGTAAAATATCAATAGTCAGCAGCGCGATTAAACTGAAACGACCGCGACGGTAGCTTCAAAGCGCTTTGGCAAAAATATTTACTTTTAAAAGTATATTCAATTCAAAATTCAAAATTATTTATTTTGGGACAACTAGATCCACCGGTTAGTATACAAAACTTAGAAACCATTGTTAGTACCTACTTAAATACAATAACAAAGGACAACACTCATCATAACTATCACAAATACCCCTGTGCTGAGACACCCCGCCCCATCAAAATAACCAACAGGGAGAAACCTCCCTAAAAGATCACCAGACGAACGAAATGCCTCAACACAGGCGCACGCACATCTTCAGCTATGGTTTTCAGGATGCTGTTATGACTCCCCCGCACCCTCCTCATAAGTGACACGACTTTTTTTCCGAACGACGGCATGAAAACCGTCAGTATGAGCCTGCGCGAAAATATACTCTGTATGGTACCTACTGAAGGTGCAGCTAGTACGATGAAAACAAATGCAGTATGGAACTTTCGTGGTATCTCAAAATTGTACAGTCAAATATCGTACCTTTTTTTTCGGGTGGAAACCTTCAAAAGACGCCCGATCTTTGGGAATAAAACCAGGGAGTTTGGGATTTTTATCTCACTAAAACCACCCTTGTGGTCACCATCTGCATATGGAAAGGGCATCGTTACCTCTCAAAAGACTAATCCGGAGCCCCTTGTGCATCTCCTATTAGGGCACATCTCTGGGGAGACTGTATGGGGGTCTCCCCGAAACCTAACTGTGCAAGTGTGCAAGGTAGCACATGACCACTGTGCGCCGTCTTCCTTGAGGTCGCTCAGTGTGCCGACAGAATCCCCACTCTAATCGCCCGCAACTCCAAATTTCGTACCCACTGATCATACTAAGAAAGAAAAATAGGTTAATTGTCACATAAACACGTGAATACAAACAGATAATTAATTATAATTAATCACAAACACAGACCAAAAATATTTGGCGGTTGCCCGTCGCCGAGTGATAGTGTTACCAACAATTCATATATTTTTTTATGAATTGTTACAAAATGTATTATTATTATTTAATTCCGATCCAGCTTGTCCCTTGCTGCCCTCTCCCAGCGACGGCCTAAGCCAAAGTCCGTACCCCACAGAGGGTGCCCTTAGCGTGTAGTTGCTTAGTTTTCAGTTTTTAAGCCCTGGCTGGAGGCCTTAATTTATTGAGGCAACCACAGGCAAGTCCGGTTAAGCAGACGATAACCTCCTTGGTTAAGCTGCGAGATGCCACACCCAAAAAAAATATAACTACACAGTAGGTTTAGAAGTAGGCAAGGATCAATCATGAAATATTCTTGTCATTAAATGATAGACCTACCTACTAAAGTACTTTTATAGTTTTCGCTCTATCCAACAAAGAGAAGGCACTTTTCACCCCCAAAGCTTGTGCACCGCAGACTTCACACGCTACCCTGTCGCATAACTTATGACTCACACGTAACCTTTGCCCTCTAAGTTAAACTGAAACTACTGAAAGTCACACTATGTTTAGCAAAAGGTTGCGATAGTGACGCTGCACCAATTTATTTATTAAAAACTAAACTAGACATGCGCTTTCAAATATCAATCTTCTGACGGTGAATTCAATTGCAATACAATTAAAATTAAATTAAAATTCATTTATTTCAGGTACCACATAACCCATATTAGAAAAATTATTAAAATTAAAATTATTCAAAATTATTACAAAATAATAAATACAAAACATCACACATCAACAAATACAAACGAAAACAATAAAAACCGTTCTTTATAACCCAGTCGACATTAAAAATATTTACCAAATGTACTTTCAAAATTTAAATATAATTCATCATCTGCCTAGCCTTTTCCCGGCTTTGTCGGGGTCGGCTTTCAGTCTTACGGGATGCAGCTGAATACCAAGATTTTATATGAGCGGTCTGTCTGACCTTCACAACCAAGTTACTGGGTAACACGATACCCGGGTAGTCGGATTTAATTAAATTAATTAATTTCATTAAATTATTTTCATTAAATCCATTTATTTCAGGTTAATTATATGCCCATAATCGTTAGTAACAAAGGTCTTAAAACTATGCTAGTCAACACAAAATAAAAAATAAAAAAACAAATAATAAAACCACACAATTAAAAAAAAAACAAAAGTCATAGCAACTACTAGTGACATCTCAACACATGAAGCTGGATAAATCTCCCCAGCACTGCAGAGTCTGGCCTCTCAGAGATCATCTTTAGGATTACGTTGGCGCTGCCCCTAATCCGGCGCATCACAGAAGCTGTTATCTTAGGTATAATGGCAATGCATCGAGTCTTGCGTCAGCAAACATACCCGACGTGCTGCAGAATCGAGGGAGCCTCACCAGAATCCTAAAGGCGTTATTGTATTGTACGCGAAGAGCGTTGTTGGCCCACTGGGTGTATGTAGTTGAACTATAAAACGCTAGCGTAAAAGTTTTGGCAGTAGGCTCGGAACAGTGTCACTTTTTGAGCCTGTTATAGTCCATAAGTCAAAGGCATATAATCACTGTCAAATATCTACAAATGACACTCGGTACCAACGGCTTAACGTGCTTTCCGAGGCAGGGAGGGATTTCGATATGAGGTGAATGGTCGCCCAGACACGAACCGCCCTCGGCAAGCGTTGCTTAACCTCGAAGATCAAACCGTGCATCTGTTATTATTTAGCCACGAGCCCCGAGATTTAAAATAATGGAATAAGAATTCTTAAAAAGGCAGGCTAAATCCTCATTATAAATTAAAGTACTATCTTCTAATAACCCCACACAAAATCCAATAAATAAAAAATAATCCCTCATTATAACCAAAAGTTGGTGGAAATTGTGAGGAAAATTGTGTACCAAGATTTATTAGAAGTAAAGTCTCTAGCTGGTAGACAAGTTGACAGCTAATAACAACTGGGGTATTAGTTCCGGATTTGGCCCCCCATTGTATTGTTACGAGGTATTATTGAGAAATACTCAGATGCCGGAGAAAGGGCCTGAATTGGGTGATCTCGTTATGTAAACGGAAGATCGAAGTTGTGTGCGGACCAGGTTTTTAGATAGACAGTTTAGCAGGTTGGTTTTTTATTTCTGTGTGGTTATACATGACAGAAAAGGAATTATTTTGCACTGATTAACTTGGCGCAGCCGTGAGAGGCACACTTTCTTGTGTGACTGTCTGTCACTTGTTCCTATTTAATAACCAAATGTTTTATTTTAAATTCTTATTTTAACATGGAAGCGCAATAAATCTCAACTTTATCGTCTGACAGCTTGACACGTTCAATAACAAAATATCCTATTTCTTTAAAATTGTAAAACAACATTGAAACCCTCACAAACCCATTTCATTTATATTTTATGGGAAACAGGCCCGGCAATTATAGACAGTCATCAATAGAAAGCAATATTTTACGTCAATAAAGATGCAATATTTTGTATGAATTCTAAGAACGTTTAGACCCTTGTACAATGCTAGCCACACATCTGTTTAGGATAAAATGCGTCCAGAGGCGTGAGAAAGGACCCTTGAAACAATTCAGAATTTGTTCCGACAAAAAAGGATACGAGCGCTGAGCGCCGGAACGTGGTGATTGTGAGACACTCGATTTAGAACCACGAGATAGGACGGACTTCCTAGTCCAGGCTAGTTAAGTTAGGAGATTTAGGGAATATCAGGAGGCTATGTCCGAGTGGGCTGTCGCGAAATAGCGAATACGAGTTATTAAGTTAAATATAGTTGGGTTGGAGCCCAGATTAGGCTAATCTAGTATTTAAGGTGTAATAAGGTGGTATGTGTGTGTTTGTTGGTGTGACTGGGTGAGTCCTTATTTATAATAATTATCCTAGGCTGATATTGGTATTAAAGTTCCTCTAACTAAACATACAGATACGTGTTGCTGGAGAGTTTATTACGCCCATTCTTCTCCTCAGCTAAACACTAGGAAGTAGTGAAGGGCGATATAGCTGAGAAGCTATTAGTGATGATTTATTTGGAAAATAAATCATCTAAATGATTGTAATTGTAATTGATTGTAATCCATGCTATTTTCTCTTGTATTATGTGTCCATCTCCTAATCCCTGCCTCGACAGATGTTTGTCAATTTCGTTTGGCTGTAGGGATACGGAGAAGGCCTTCCGCTAAACCTGACAACGAGCTTTAATGCTCCTGACTTTTGACGACTGTTGACGACTCCATAATATGGAAGGCAGAACCGTAAAAACTCACAGATCTCTTGGATCAAACTAGGCTACAAAGCCAACCTATAACTAAATGATTGACCAAACGTTATTGATGACTTCTGCTTCCAAAAAGGTCTCGCCACAGAACACTTGCGTGAGGCTTGTTGTATGCACATTTCTGGGAGAGGGGTAGGCATCACTACGTACCCCAAACTTGTTTGGTAGTCGTTTTAAGAACGCTAGGGACCGTGTCTCGATAAAACCCACACAAGGCTGTTAGTAGGCCAATTACTGAATCGACACTATTTATCGAAACACGTTATTGGGATGCAATGCATCCTTCTAAATGGGGAAGAGTAATGAAATGTGAAGTGACGAAATTCCACTTCGGTGTGCACCAAGTACGATCGCAATGAGTTTTGCTAGAGGCTGAGTCTACGGTACGCTTGTGCTAGTTTGTGTACCTTAGAAAAGGGATAGGTTGCCGTAAGGGTGTCTTTCATATTAATACGCGTTAAGAGCTATTCAAACTTGTCTTCCTCAATAACAGTTGGACTTCGCAGTACACTGTCCTAGGGTTGAGTAAGACATTTATTTAGTGCTTAGGGAGCGTGTTCTGTTAGAATCGTACTAGTGTCCTCAGAGGTTCTATGCGTTAGGTCTAACAGAACACGTATAATGAGGCATACGTTTTAAAACGGTTCCCAGTCTCACTGTAGTGGGTAAATTGTTAAATTAACGTAGTTATAATTTATTCATTTAAGCGCAAGCGTAACGATCCCGTTATTTACTCCGTCTAATCATCAAGATTATTGCAGATATCAGTGACGACCTGCGAGCAGCAATTATAATACTAAACCCTATTATATTATATTATATACTTTTGCATATCCTCTTGTCTTCTTAGCTTCATATAATATTGATAATTGTAATACTTATGTTTCCTAACTGTGAATTCCCATTATTAACTTCACCTTGCATCCCATCCTTGTCCCCAAGCTTTCTAAGTCGGGACGAGGCACATTAGTTCATGGGAATTCATTTCTTATAACGGTGGGAGGGTGCCCAAGTCTGGTGTCGAGCCCTACAGGAGCACGCGGTGGAATGGGGCGTGCTCCCTTTCCCACAGGGAGAGCCGTTCTTAACTGTGGTATTTCACACAACTAGGAAAAACGAAAATTTTATCAGCCTAGGGTAATTTAGGAACAGTCACACTTGCTAATTTCTTACATCGAAATTTTTATTTGTTTTTATCTAACGTACGAGTATGTATCTGGTGTATTGTATGTCTTTTAGTCTGTGCTAAATAAATGTATTTTCTTTGTTTCTTCCAAATATAAAATACGATATTAGGGAGGTGGGGGTATCAAGTTCGTTTCTCGTGGAGCAGAAATGAACATGATATCCCTGCCTCCCTAATATCATATTTAGGGACAAAAGTCGAGGAACTTGGATCACGGTCCATTCCAAGGTTGCCTGGAAGAGATCACAGAAAGCGATAAGGCCGCCCATTGTATATGTTTTGTTGTGTTAAATATATTTTCTGGTGTACACATCTTCTCATCATTTGCCTAGCCTTTTCCCAACTATGTTGGGGTCGGCTTCCAGTCTAACTGGATGCAGCTGAACACCAGTATTTTACATGGAGCGACTGCCTATCTGACCTCCACAACCTAGTCACTGGGTAATACGATACTCCTTGGTAAGACTGGTTGTCAGACTTTCGGGCTTCTGACTTACCCTTAACGACTGTCAAAGATCCACGAATGGCAGCCGGGACCAACGGTTTAACGTAATGTCCGAGGCACGGAGGGGTCTCAGTATTTTGTATTTTCTGGTGTTCATACAATAAAGTAGGTATATGTAAATAAATAACTTTGGCAGCAAACCCCCCAGTTTCAGCGGGATTGTCCGAAAGGGTTACCGCTACCCCGGAACATAAAGGGCAAAGGAAGGAACATGGGTGGGTTTTAGTCAGTAAGAGTCTGACACTCCCTTCTGCTCCACCCAGAGCGGGAGCGGTCATTTGATGATTTCCCATCCGGAAAAAAAAAAACCTCCCATTTTGTTAAATTAATGAAAATTAATTCCTCTCTTAACTTTTTCCGAGCGTCTATTTGTCCTTTATGGACACGGTCATATCTTAACAGACAAAACCTTACAAGCAATATATCAAAGTTCCTGATAAAAAATGACAATTTCCCGTACAAACCGTCACAAAAGTATTTTTATTCGGCTATAAAATGTAGATAGCTGGTGTACCCCTTGTTTTATACGTAAACTAGGAGATGCCCATTTTATATGTGCAATAAAATATGCATATCTTAGAATTGATAAAAATATGGGGCATGGTTGGTGCTTTCATCTTACTGAGCGTGTTGAAAGCTCAATTTACTCAAATACAACTACTTGAAAATCATCATTATCATTATTTCAGCCGAAAGACGTCCACTGCTGGACATAGGCCTCTCCCAAGCACCGCCACTTCCACCAGCAGGCTAATTGCGTATCACACTATCAGTAGCGAAGGGGTTCATTTTGACAGTTCAACAACATTCATTGCGTTATTTACGTTGTTGAGCCAACCCATTTTTAGAATATATCAAGCAATGGATTAGCAATATCAGATTCAGATTGAGATTGAGAGTGCGTTGCGCAATTTGGGTGCGGTTGGTGCTTCTCACATCCAGCGGCGACCGCGTACCAAAAGACCAACGCGTTGGAAGGTCTCCCACAAGGTAGACCGATAACCTGGTGAAGCTAGAAGGAATCCATTGGATGCGAGAACGTGATACCTTGAACAAAATACCTACACCGAATTACCTGTTACGATTTTATGTATATAGTGAGAGACTAGTCGTGCTTATTAGAGGGGCTAAGTCAGGAAAAAAACAAAGTGAAGAAAATCATATTTTATTCAAGTATTAGAAGCATATTAAAATTTATTTAGCAATTTTGTAATTGTGGGTACCTTAAAGCCATTCAGTATGTTGCCCGAAAGAGCATGGCAGTTGAGAGTATGTCAAGCCCACTCAAATATCTCGCTGATGGTGGTGCGCGTGTATCATTCGGTTTCCTTTAAAACGATTGAGCTGGATGGTGCAGATCACGCGTCATGTTCGTGCGAGAACGAGAGTATTCGACACTAACGTACGACACGTTCTGGTCGAATAATTTCGTTACCGTTGACGGATGTGCGGTGGACATGCAGCCATAGTAAATGTATGTATTGCTACCTCGCGCCGTCATCTCGTTCTCGTTCCGTTGACGTCCCGTTGACGTGTCGGTGGACAAACCGCTTGATGGTTTTTATGTTACCGGGTTATCTTTATTTTCTCATTTATTTGAACAGATTAGTGATTTTCCTTAGCAACGAGAGGAGGCTTGTGTCAGAAGTGGATAAACGTAAGTGATTATTTGGATAAAAACATTATCATTTCATTTCATTTATTTATTTCTCTCACAATGTTTTCGTGGCACTTTACAGTTTTTAGATTATCATAAGGTTTTTCTTAATTGTTGATACCATACCCTATACTGGGCCCTACATGGGCATGTTCCTATCTATGTCGCTGCGTGCGCACCGTTCCCGCTTTGACAGATCGGTAAAATCATATTATTAATAGTGGGTTATTTAGTGACAATTTGTTTATTGTTAGTTTAATTATTTATATCAACACTGTACTATTTTGTGATAAACTTCGCCATTCTGAACCGATTGTTGTGATCCAGAAACGGCAAATCCGTTACATTTTTATCTCGCAAGTAGCGATGCGAGCATAGCCACGGAGAATAAACCGGTCAAGTGCGAATCGGACTCGCGCACCGAGGGTTCCGTACAAATTTGTAGGTATGCAACAAAAAATAATGGTTTTCGGATTTTTTCCTTTACTCGTGCTACATGACATTGCTTCTTGCCAAATGTCATGATTCTAGGTCAACAGGAAGTATCCTATAGATTTTGATTCTGGAACATAAACACCCGTATCTTTTGCGTTGCGTTGCGTTTGCGTTTTTTATTGCGTTGACTTAGAAGTTTGTTTTTTTTCACTGCATCAAGGGATTGCAGCCTTGAGTATTTGATATTAATTTCAAATTGATACCTCTACGCGTTCCTGAGAAAAAGGGTATTGACAGATACACGGACAGACGGACAACGAAGTGAACTTAGAAGGGTTCCGTTTTTCCTTTTGAGGTACGGAAAAACCCTAAAAACTAGAGTAAATATAATTACATAGCCAGCTTATCGTCCACTTACATAATTATAAGTCTGTGCCTCATGCCAGAATTTTTTGACTCTTTAATATATTTTCATTTAATGATTAAAAGCTTCGATTAAACTAAGTATACCCTTAATTAACACGTTGACCGCAAAATCATACACAATCTAAAAGTTCAAAACTTACTTTGTAATTAAAATGATCGATACGCTTGCTACTACAATTATTAAGAAAAAGTTATCTACATAATACATACAAATATAAATACCTAAAAAAAAATTAAGTGTCTGTTGGGGGTCTACCTTTTATAGCAGAACTTTTTACGTCATAATATTGTTTTGCATAACAACGGATAGCATAAACTTCATTTCGCAGAAAATCATTTCGCATACACTCAGTTGTCATACATTCAAAACTCATAATTTTGTTAGTCAGAATCATCTTTAGGCATAATGTTTATATCCATAATAATTAAAAAGCAGAACCATCATATCGCAGAAAATTGACAGTCAGAATCGTCTTTTGGCATACATACAACTCATCAAAGAAATGAAATACTCAATCATAGAAATTGATAAACTAGGTACAGGTGCCCCAATACCAGCAAAAAGAAAAAAAGTTTTGGATAAGAAATGTCGCATAGAAATTATATTAAATAATCAGTCGGATTACACTGAAACTGGATTTTTGAAGGCAATTGGAGTTAATTTAAGATTAGTTTGACCTAAATTGTCTATATATTTTGTTTTATTTATTATTTAATTATCATTATTCAATAAAACAGTTGATTCTGCATGTATTTACTCAATAAAACAGTTGATTGTGAAAGCATGCATGCAGCATGCATGTAGCATGCAAGCAGGCATGCAACATGCAGCATGCAAGCAGGCATGCAACATGCAGCAGGCATGCAGCATGCAAGCAGGCATGCAACATGCAGCAAGCATTGTTTCTGTCACGGCTCCGGCGCTGCGGGGTTTGGGCGGCGCCACGCGAGCTTATCGTCACAGATGGTTTTAACGCTCACCACCGCAGCTTCGGCTTGCTGGCCGGCTTCGCCGGCCAGCCTCAGCCGCGGTGGCGGGCCTTCAAACCACCTGCTCCTCAGCTCGCGGGCCGCCCTACCCCTCCGCGCCTACGCGGGTTTAAATTACACTCTAGGGGTAGGGCAGACAAGACTGCGTAAAGTCGGTTTCGCAGCGATTCGTTTCTGTCACAAAATTTTGCAGCACAACGTATTGACTTTTTATGACACAAATTTAATTTAATATTGAAAATGCTACCAATACATGCTAATTTAGAACATTCTATGTCACTTTTGCAGACCATTCGATTTTAAATACATTGCACGTAGGTTATCTAACCATTCGACAGCATAAATTTACTTTATTTAAATTATCAGTTTTATTCCATATATTATAAGTTTTTGATGTTTTGAACACTAATTTTTACAAGAAGATACATCTATTTTAATTTTTGATGTTCAAATATGCACCCATACCAAATAATCGTATCTCTAAATAAATGTTATGCTAAACAAAATTATGCATAATATTAATTATGGCAAAGGTAATTATGCGAAACAAAATTCTGCCAAGATAAAAGTATGCCATTGTAAATTCGGACACGTAAATATTCTGCCAAACAAAAGTTATGCTAAATAATTTTTATGCCTTAAAAATATTCGATTAAATAAGATTATGCCATGTGAGTTATGCCAAATAAAAATCGGAGTATCAAGATTCTGCCAAATAGAAGGAACCCGTCTGTTGGTTATGTCAAAATAACAGTTTTTTTTTACTAAATGCATATAAAAATATATACGGTACTTATAACAAAAAAACATGTTTTAATATATTTGTCCGTCTGTGTGTCCGACTGTCTGCTTGTTCCAGATAATCTCCTAAACGAAAAACTCCTAGACCGATTTTGACGAGACTTTCACTGGCAGATAGCTGATGTTATAAGTAGTAACTTAGGCTACTTTTATTTAAAAAAAATAGTTAGGGTTCCGCGTAAAAAAATATAAAACTCAAACTCAAAGTATTTATTTCAATTAAACCAATTACAGGCACTTTTGAATTGTCAAGGTATAAACCCATGCATCCAATATTTACGCGAACGAGTCGTGGGCACAGCTAGTTTTCTAATAAAACTAATAAGGGTCAGACAGGAGTGTCTTTTTTATTTATGGATGTGAAATCATCAAATAACATCTCCCGCTCTGGGCGGAGCTGGAGGGCATATCAGACTTATACTAACTAAAACCCACCCTCTTCCTTCAGTTTCCTGTGCCAGGGGCCACGGTAACTCTTTCGAACAACCCTGGCAGAGACAGGAGTGCCAAATGTGGGTCGCTCAAAATGAGTTGCGGAATCACGTTTGAATCAATTTTCTAATTTTCCAAGAATACATTTCACTTCAAGCGCGGCGAACCTCAAAACGATATTATGTAACGGGCACTTTGTAAAACGTGAATGTTTGTTACGCTCGTGTAGCCCCGCTCTTACAAGACTGTTCGATTTCATGCCCTTGCCTACGATAACAGCAAAAGTGACATTATAGATCTCACTCAATTTATTTTATTCAATACAAATTATAATTATTTCTAGACGAAAAACCTGCGTATAATACTTTTAGTACCCTACCTAAGTATACTGATAGGTACCATCAACTTAATTATGCTTGAAAATAAAGGTTAGATGTAAAATAAATCTAAGAATAGCGAAATGATTTACTCCAGATACACACTGGCGATTTTTAACCGCGACGATTTTTTTTAACAAAAATTCGTAGTGTTAAAATTCGCCTGTCTTAACTCTCTGAGTTGAATATCCAGTGTGCGATTGCACTGGATATTGTACATCTCAGTACAGACGCCAGCACATCAAGCTACCCGAAACTGTCAAATTTTCCCAATCAACCTTGAATTTTAATGCTTTAGCGATAAAGTAAAAATAAACTGTTGGGTTTTCAACTTTCGGCACTGAGCAGTGCGTTGAAAACCAAGTGCGCAAAAAAATCGCCGCGTTCAAAAATCGCTTGTGAATACAAGGACTCAGTCTACATTTGGTTTTAGGAGATTTCTTTTATCACATTGAACTGGAGCAAAGGTGAAACGTCTGTTTTCGTTTTTCAGCAAAAATTTCCACTTATGTGAATTTCTAAGTCTAGATTTTTAGGCTAATATTAGTAATAATCACTCCGAAAATGCCCCATTATTTTTAATTGGCTTTCCTCAGTAAGAGCATTATTTTAATTGAAGTTAATAAATGGCCATGTAACATCGTGATCCGCAGTTTAGGTAATTACATAGTGACCCTACATAACTGAGAGCCTAATGTAACGTAGTTTAGGGCTTAGGAAGGCGAGTGAAATGGTAAAGGCTTACAGAGGATAAAGCGACACTTTTTAAAACTAAACCTTCATCCGACCTATT
This sequence comes from Apamea monoglypha, assembly GCA_911387795.2. Classification (NCBI taxonomy): domain Eukaryota; kingdom Metazoa; phylum Arthropoda; class Insecta; order Lepidoptera; family Noctuidae; genus Apamea; species Apamea monoglypha. The sequence continues at coordinate 5,672,882 of OU426920.1, forward strand.
CTATTAACATCTCACCGTGAAAACTTGCAGCTCACTTCACCTAAGTTTTCTCGGTGAGATTTTTACAGAACAGACCAGATGGGCAATACTCGTAATTTTAAGAACGCTCACAGTATAATCTCAGTCTCAATCTGTCAAAAATATCTCTAATTTCCCTACATTTTTGACAAGTTTTTCACATTGATTTTCGCTGACATGAGATTGCGACTAGATTTTGAACGTTTCTAATTACGGAAATTGACCTCCAGGTCTAATCCTAAAAGATTATAACAAAGAGTTTACTGTTATAGAGCATTTTGTTGTATGATTGTAAATAATTTATCATAGAACAAAATTCTGAAAGGCTCCTTGACAACCAAAAGCGCCTATAAATATTAACTTAAAATAAATGTTTCGAGTTTGATTTAACACAAAATAATTTACTAACACTTAAAATTGTACATATTATATCAGGGAGGCATTATTCATGTATAATAGTATGTCATTATATTCCTTTAAACTTAAACGCTTCCCCGCTGCCTCCCTTAACTCGAGGCCACAGGCCACCATTTAATATAATACAGAAAGTGGCCTTTGTTTTACAAAACAAAACCCTCAAACAATAAAGGTTTTCATAATATGTTTATTGTTATTTCTACGCAACAATTCGTACACATGTGTTGGGATTCTTTAGCCTTTGCATACATTCTGTATGAGAGTTTTGGACTGGAATCCAACCACGTTGCGCTGCGAATAGAAGCAGGCAAGGCCTCGCGATGTAAGTTATGCTGTTGCGCTTAAAATAATGGCTATATAATTGTTAGCGAAATAATTCTAAACAATTTTAAGTTTATGTTATTTTCTAAACAAATTGAGACATTCTTTTACGGCTATTTTCCCCGTTTGAGGGAATGTAAGGAATGCGAACAGCTAAGCTTTGTCTTGCGTCAAAGCTGAAAATTTCGTAGTAGGATTTCCTTATATTATTAACCTGGCCTTCAGGTGTACTTATTAGGGATTACCCTAATAAGCACACCTAAGAAAGCCAGGTTACGTTTACTTACTTTTGACGGGTAGGCATTAGCCTATCCGTCAAAAGTAAGTAAGTACGTCTTTGATATTGTTATCTGATGAAATTATTTATGATTAAAACATGAAAACAATCTTGGATCAAAAAAAATTGTACCTACACATTTTTTCTATGTACATAGAAGTGGAAGGTTGGCCTACCCACATATTTTCCTCAAACATGTAGTACCTACCTAACGGGTAGCACATGCTTCAATTAATGTAAATATCAGGCAAAATTATGAAAATTTCATGTTTTATACAAAACATGATCAATTACATCTGTATTTATTATTCCGGCGGCCATTCCGCGAAATGACTACTCCAGTATTCAGCGCTTTGTACAAATTGTGCTGCGGTCGGGTGTCCCCGCGAACCTTCGAGATTTATCGGAAATCACCAAAATGGCTTTCGTATGTGCTTTATTTTATTTTTGATTGATTTGTTGATATTTGATTTGATTGTTGATAGTTGAATGTTGTAGTTGTTAATATATAATATCAATACAATTTTGTTTCAGTTTTATAGTTTTTATGCTGAAAATATTTTATGACAAAAACGATTTTTATCGTTTTTTTAGTTCTATTCAAAACTGTAGTAGGTGTTTTGTAAATGGCAATTCTGTGAAACATTTTTGATCAATTTAGATAGCATTTTAACATCTATCTAAAACAGAAAACTGATGGATACCGGAAATATAAACCATTCACGTTGCGAATAACTACATTTTTTTTTATCAAACAAACAAACTATCTAACACGTGACTTATGAAAGGCCTGTCAGCTAAAAAAACGGAAAATAAATTGAAAATTAAAATGTTTCATTTACAGACCTTCTGAGTTTATTTTGGACATTACTGATATCTGAGTGAAACATCGTGAAATGAAATTGTTTATTCTTTAAATAGGATATAAAAAAAACTTGCAAGATGAGGTCGGCGTTTCCTATCCGATTACTTCGACAAGAAATGTCGAATGCCGTCTCTTTCAAAGTCCAGACATAATCTTGGTCAGATGAAGTGAGGAAACCTAGAGTTTATTTTTATTAGCTATTAATGTCCCAGGGCAAAGACCTCCCTAATCTCTTTCCACCTCTCTTTGTCCAGAGCTGTCAAGCACCAATCTTTACTAAAGGAGTCCATCCTGAATATGGACTTATACTTTCCATTGGGAATTTCTTAGTAACAGCCCGAAGTTCGGAAGTTGGCGGAGTGATACCCCGTGCCTCGGAAAACACGTAAAGCCGTTGATCCTGCCCCTGATCTCTCTACGATCGTGTTGGATTGTCGTCCCATCGGACAATGAGAGACAGGGAAGGGAGAGTGCACCTGTGTCGACACACACACTTGTGCACTATAATATCTCCCGCGCCCAAGGCTGGTCTCCGTTGAGATAGGCCGCCATGGACGAAATACGGTCTGGAGGACTTTATACACCGTGTTCCGGACGATATACATAAACTTCGACCAGATGTTCAGACCATGGAAATAAGCATTTTTCATTTGTTTGTGAATAAAGGGGATGCGGTTGAAACCTTCTAAATACAGATGAGTGTGTTACTAATTCCTTTTAGTGAGAGATTGCGTATGAATTTAATCTAAACAGGGTTTGTTTACAATTTCAACAGATACTTTTGAACCTACTATAGGTATTTGTATTTCCCATACGTGGTACAAATGGATAAATTCAACATATTCTCGTTCTATATTGGACGTGGATTGCACAATCACCGTGACAGGCCGATGGTCGTAGCGATGCAAGTCCCTCCAATTTATTTCGGATAATAGGTGTCAATTTGCACCGTATATCTAGAGCTGATAATTCTCCCTCGATTCGTCCCCATTCTTATACAAATTTCAAGTATAGAAGCGGCATTGAAGGGTTTCCTATTATAATTCTAATACCGTAACATTGGATATGTCCTTGATACGGGTATGTTTATAAAATATCATAGATTCCTATGATATTTTATAAATGGAGAAAAGTACATTTCGTGTCGTGATTAAACATAATTTTGCACAAAAGAACCATAACGGTAACGAAACAAAAACTTGATAAATATTATGGGGACTCTGCATCGTCGATTAAAATGATTCATAAGTGGTTCAACGATTTTCGTTATGGTCGTACAAGCACAAGTGATGATGTGCGTCCAGGACGCCTAGTTGAGGTCACTACTCCAGAGATGATCGCTAAAATCCACGATATAGTGTTGAACGACCGAAGAGTAAAAGTGAAGGAGATAGTCGTGATAGTAGGCATCTCAGACGAATGTGTTCGTTGGCTAAGAAGAAACTCCTCTTCCACCAAGACAACGCACGAGTGCACACCTGCGCGATTGCCATGACCAAACTTCATGAGTTGTGTTATGAGTTGCTTTCTCACCCACCGTATTCGCCAGATTTAGCCCCCTGCGACTATTTTCTGTCTCCGAATTTAATAAAAATGGCTTGGTGGGAAAAGATTTGGCTTCAACGAAGAGATCATGCACGAAACCAATGCTTATTTCGAAGGGTTACCTAAGTCGTACTTTATGGAAGGGATCGAAAAGCTAGAGAATCGCTGGATGAAGTGCATTGAGTTACAAGGAAACTACATTGAAAAATAAATCACAATAATTAAATAAAATTGACTCTTTGTTTAATTTTTACCAGACTTATCATTCCACCCTCGTATTATACTAGACGTAAGAGGGATCTTAATACGTCCAGATCCTGAAAAGGTCAAGACTTGTGAGAAATTATTTGCGCAGTAGTGATTTTAATTGGTGGCTTCAGGATTTTGTTATCTGTAAAATAGAAGACTCTTTATTATGTAAGGGCGCATTTTTCCAACGCCAGATAATGTTATTCCAGGAATAATTTTGAAATTTTGACAGTTGTTTCATACAAAACCTGTCAAATGTAAATTTTATTACTCGAATAAAAGTTATCTGGCGATGGAAAAATCAACCCTTAACATATAAATTACACACATAAATATAGAAATTATTACCAGTACCAATACAACTCATATCTTGAAAAAATCTCTCAATCGCCTTTTACAACAAACATGGTAACGAAAAGTTTTGTAACATCACGCCTGTTTTTCCTGAAGGGTTAGGCAGAGGTGTATCTATACTACATCCACATTTCACCAGTTATGTTTAACTCCCTTATAACATGCATGCCTATTACCGTCATGATCACCAGCAGCCTTGTTCCACCCACTGCTGAGTAGGTATAGGCCTCCGCCATTTTGTGGCACCTGGATAAGACTCGCCCGGACCAGAGAAGCCCATGCTTCTCTGGTCCGGGCGAGTCTTATCCAGGTCTTCCCCGCGATCATCTGCGTAGGTCGTTCCCACCTCACTATTACTATCTGCCAATGCTCCTTATTCAGTTTTTCGGCATTGCCATCAACCGGGCAGAAATCCAGATTGCTGCTAAGAAATTCCATGGAAATACCCAATAACATTTTGCGCGACCCGGGAATCGAACCCAGGACCTCAAACTCAGCAGTAGCGCTTGTGACCACTGGACCGACGAGATGGTAGCGACAAGCTCCTTTATAAAATTAACCACTTTATTCATAAACTTTGCTTAAAATTAAAAAGTGATTAGCGACTGTTTAACTACACATTTTTGAAGTTTAAACGTCACTTCACATTAATCATCGTTTATAAATTAACCCCAGTACACAAACACATTCTTTACGAATCAACAATACACTATGACTATGCAGTAAATTACGTTACATTTAGTAAATAATTACTAATCAGCCTCCTTATGTACTCTTAGCGAGAAATTTGAAGCCTTTGGGGCACAAACTAGGAGCTAAACACACGCAACCAGGAAACTAACTAACATTAATTATATTTGATACAGCTTGGAGCTAATCGTAATTAGATGAAGCAAGTCTTGTACGTCCCAAGATGATAGCTGATTGTGTGGGATATTAGGCTTTGATAACTTTGTGATATTATGTAGGTAATCTATGTCCTGATTTCCTTTCCTGCACTGTATGAATGTTAGTATATTCTCGTAATTTTTGTTTAGTTTTTAAAGTGAATTGTTTTTGAGTTTATGCATTATTTTTTTGTCTCCTTTGCTATTTCACACGCTGTCTACATCTCCGTATCTATTGTCCTGTCTCGGGTGTGCTGGAAGAGATTTCTTATGAAATAAGCATCACCTCTGTACCTATTTTTTTCTGTTCTGTTTTTTCTTGTCTGTTTATATAAAATGGTAAAATAAATAAATAATCAAATTAATTGCTTTACTTGTTAATACTGAAGTTTTCTTTTTTGTACATAGAACAAAATATTCTTTATATGTACACCATAAATATTACAAAATATAAATGTAGACATTTTACAAGGCGTGACCCAATGGGCGGTCTTATCGCTAAAAGCGATCTTTCAAAGACAACTTTAATATATCCATACCATACCCTTACCCATAGATCACCTGAAACATAATCTACCTATCATTTTCTCACTGCTGGGACCTCCGACACAAACCTCCTCTCTTTGACAGGGAGTGGGCTGTAATCTACCACGCGGACCCAGTGCGGGTCGGTAGGTGTCACATGTCTTCAAATTTTATGGTTCTAGGACATGCCGGTTTCCTCACGATGTTTTCATTCACCAAACAAAACGGTTTTTGAGTGGTGATGATACAATGTTTACAAAGTTAAGCGCCTGCCTGGATTCGAACTCACGACCTACAACTCGTAAGTCGCGGCCATTTCCACTGGGCCACAACTGCTCCCAGATAATCTTACATAGGGCGAATTTCATCTATGAAACTGAACACGATCAAAACATCTAAACCGCGTTCAAGAGCTGTCAGTGTCATCATTATTATGGAATATTAATTCTCCCTAAATTAATAGTAACATTTCGTGCTACAATATTAAATAGCTGTGTTTAGTTTGCTAGCGAGCTGTCTATAAGACATGGCCTATTTTGCAAATGAACCTGACGTTAAAAAAAGTCATTATGACACTAGAACTGTCACACAGCTAGTGTGATGACGTCCAGAACTATGATTTACTCACTGTGGGTGGTTTGTAGTGGTAGCAAAATCCTGCACCCTAATTCCGTAACACAGTATTTATTGCATTCTGAATCATTTTGAAGGATATTGCTAACACATCGCTTCATATGTTTGAAAAATTTGTCTGCTTAGCAAAGTAAATAACGAAATGAATGTTGGTGAACCACACCAACATTCATTGTCAAAATGAAAGCCATTCCCACTGTTAGTGTGCGTATGGCGGATTGTTTCACGTCCACTTGATGCACGCGTATACGTCAAAAATGGCGCTAACTATCGTCAAACCAAAAAAAAGCGTTTAAATTACAATTACAAAATTATGGCCTTTCCGTACGTCAAATAGTAACGAGTACGTAATCGTTATTGTTTGACGTACGTGTGTTCCGTTAGAAGCCCGAAAGTCTGACAACCATTCTTACCAAGGGGTATCGTATTACCCGGTAACTGGGTTATGGGGGGTCAGGTAGGCAGTCTCTCCGTGTAAAATACCGGTACTCAGTCGCGTCCGAATAGACTGGGAGCTGACCTCAACAAAGTTGGGAAAAGGCTAGGCAGATGATGACGTATGTTCCGTTAACCAACCATTTGAAACAACCGGCCTTAAATTGTATTGTACACATGAGTGGTTTGGTAAGGTTTAAGCCCAAAGCAATACACAATTTAAAGCACTTCACCCCAAGATATATTATCTTGTCCTGACAATAGTTCTAAGAAGCAATTGACCTTAGAAGAGGCACATTGTTTGCCTAAGTGCCTCTTAGCTGACTGGTTAGGGGTCAAAAAAATAGGTTAAGTAGTACTTCATAAATAAAATAAAGGACTTAAGGCGAAAGCATCCGGGTAGCCCGCGAAATTCAACTTACTTACTTTTTTGCATTTTGCAGGTCAGTATCGGGTTTGATCTAAGTACGAGTCGTGGCCGTAACAAATATTTATTTATAGAATTATTATCATAAAAATCATCAATACCATATAAACTACCTAAGTTCACGTTATTACCCTATTGAATAATTATTTTATGAAATCTTGGCATTTGAGGCCAATTCTAACCTAAGGAGTTGTATTACTAATAGTAATGATTATAATTCTGTAAAGTCATATTTGTTACGGTTGTGAATTATATTTTAATCAACATACAAGTTGACACTATAATAAATAATAATAACAAATTTATTTATTGACATAAAAACAGGTTACAGAAAAACCCAGAAACAGAAAGACCCAGGCTCCAGAGCTAGGTACAATTATGCAAGTACTAAGCAACAAAAGGTGATTAAACTATATTACATAAAATTAATTTCAATATTAAACACTTAATGTATGCCCTAAAATAGATTTAGAATGAAAGCAACTTAAATATTCTCATGAAATCAAAAAATAAAATTAGAATAAAATCAGGATTTAAACAAAATTAGATTAAAAATGGCATCAAAAACAATATTAATATTGAAATAAACATTAAAGTGATTTAAATAACACTGACCTGAAAATTGCAAAAAACGTAAGAAAATTTAATTTCGCGGGCTACCTTGACACTTGCCTTAAGTACGCAATTGGGTTTTCAATTTCTTTGGACCACACTTCCCCTTGTATTTATTTAGATGGGGAATACACAGGACTTGGGGTCTAAGTGACCACATGGTTGCTAACCCGTATTTTTGTAAGTTTCTTTGTCCGGCTAGAAGTTTAGCAGGTAAGCCTACGTTTTTGGAAAGGCGAAAGTCCCTTGTTTAGAGTTTAGTAAACTTACTTCTGGCAAAGTGAAAACTGAAGTTACTTAATTTGAAAAATTATTGTTGTGTGTTAGTTTTTTGGCTGCATTTTGCAGCGCATTTAAAACTTAAAAGTTATTCATAAACTTATCCTGGTATAGTATTTTTATCTCACGGAGCGACGCGCGCTTTAGTTGTGTTAACCAAGTGTGTACAAAGACGCTGTGAAAGTGAGTGCAGGAGCTCTCGGCGCCGCCCGAGACAAAGCCGAAGTGGACGTGTGTGTAATGTGCTGACGCTACTTGTCTTCACGCACACATTCACAATGTATTAATACACTTGGTAAACACAACTAAAGCACGTGTTTTTTCGTGAGATAAAAAAACTGAAACCGATAATCTTCTTTTTTAGTAATTGTCTAACACATAGGTACAGTGGCAATGCCTTTCATTTTGACGGTTCAAGAACATTCATTGCGTAATTTACATTATTGAGCAGACAAATTTTTCAAACATATAAGCCACAACATACAACCGACGTAGTTTTTGGCTTACCGAATTTCCAAAATGATAGTATTACTCTATGATTAATAAACATTTTACGTCTCTTGACATTTCTCGGGACTCTGGGGTTCCGAACCTTTGGAAGTCGTACGAGGAGCCGAAGCCAACTCATAGAGGCCCGTTAGACGTTTTCAATGAAATGAGGCACCAACCGACCTTTTGTAACATCTTAATTAAATAAAATAATTAATGGATTAGCAATTTCCTTCAATCTTTCAGATTGTGACTGTAAGTGTGTAAAGGTACGGACAGACATGCTCATTATTAGCATGAAAAGATGATATTATTGAGCAATTGCTACTTAGTAACGTGTGTGTTGAAACATTGCTAGTAAAGAATATGAGCATATTCATGCTAATAGCATGTTTTCGAGAGCTAGTGCTTAAATAGCATGTGTGTCCAATTGTTTACTTTGAGCACACTTACTTAGGAGTATGCTTAAAACTGGCATACTTTTTTCTAGCAAATGTGAACAGCTGCAAGAGCAGGAGCATGCTAGCTTGCTAGTTTTAAGCATGCTTTTTTTAAGCATATGTGTTAGTACCTTTATGAAATTAGAGTACTGAACGTGTGACTACCGGGAAAAACGTAGCAATAGGTCTAATAGACTCATTAGTCAAGACGAGACTGGAGAAATAAAAATCTAAAAAAACACGTTTATGTTAGATACAAAGTCTAGAATCTAGATGTTAGTTAAATAAACAATTTAAAATATCCAGTTTCCACGTAGCTGCAGAGAACAGGGAAACACACGGGTAACGAGGTGAAACTTGAAAATGTTTCTTTTTCACCCTCATTGAGCAGCTTGCTCGGTCTTAGGAAAATATTTCTCTATTTGTAGCGATGTCATTTCTCTTCGAACGAAGTGCGAATGAAACGAACGCTTTTGAATCGGGAAAAAGACTTCGTTTTCTGTGGCTTGTGGGGGTAAAGGGGGAAAAACGTGTGGTCAGATTTGAGTTCAAATCGATTTTTAAAAGTGTTCTAGTAACATTTTAACCTGTTGTTTAAATGGCAACACTTCAGATAAATGATTTATTTTCTGTAAGTAGGTTTATACAAAAACTTTTACACGTCAACTATATTTTTTTTAACCTACCTAGATGAGGTCGGATAATTATAATAAACCTTTTTTATTCTGAACAACTTTGCGTTGCGGTATTTTCAGTCGTTAACAGAATGTCTCTTAGTTCAGCGTGCCTTTTGGCTAACAACTTCCACCGAGTCCTATCTCTCACAATTTTTCTCCTATTTGGAGCGCTGTTTCATATTCCCATCTTTTATATTGTCTTCCTCGGTTGCTTTTGCCATCTCTGGGGTACCATTGCATTCTTTCGCAACTTTACTTCACTTCACTTGAATGCCTCTTAACATGTCGCAAGCCTATCTCCACTTTAGTTGGTCTATTTTGGTAAGAACATCAATAACTTTTGTCTTTTCTCTAATCAGGGTATTTCGAAAGACTTCTTGCATAGGTAACTAATTCTTTCTATTTTGGTAAGCTTATTGGCCTGTGTTTCGGTAGTGGGAGAACGTTATACTTAGGCTTAGTAATATAATCACAAACTAGCAAGAAGAGAGCTCTCAAAATAAATTATTTATCAATGACTAGCTCAAGCTTTCAAAAACCGGGTAAAATCTATAGCCCAACATGAAGAAGTGTGTCAAGAATTTATTCGACGTAAGCGCATCAAAGTACACCAGGAAAAATGGAAAACTGTGGGTGAGGGAGACCTTTAGCCAGCGGAGGAACGAAAGGAAAAGAGTTTAATAAAAAAATCGCGTCAAAATATACCGACCCCCCCGACCCTCTCCGTCGCCTCGCATCTTATCCGGGATATTACTTCGTTTTCGCCTAGTGTTCTTTCTTACTTTTTTCTTTTTGCTTGGTTCCTAAGGGTCATAGCGTGATGTTAAAGAGCCTGTAGCCTTCCTCAAGAATTGGGCTATCAAATGCCCAAAGAAAGAATGAGAAGAAGAATTTTACAAATCCATATTATGGTTGGCAATGGTAGTTCCAGAAATTAGCGCGTTTAAATAAACAAACTCTACAGCTTTATTGTTAGTAAAGCTTAGTTCTTCTTGAAAAATAATAAAGATGAAGATTTCTTGGTAATTAAAAAAAAAATTACCAAGAAATCTTCATCTTTCACCGCAGGAAAAGCTCTTTCTACAAGCTTTGAATTAATTTCACATTTCTGTTCAATTTCAACGGAAATTAAACCTACTGCTCGGTTATAGCACAAAGCAATTGATTATACTATAATAATTTAAACGGTGGTCGATCAATCGTATTAATGTTTATCGGTTTATGACCACTGTTAATACTATTTTGGAGTTTTCCTGCTACATTATGAGTGAGATTACTTTCAGGGAAACCACTAGATTATCTGATATAATTTTTTTTTTTTTTTTTTTTTTTTTTTTTTTTTTTTTTTTTTTTTTTTTTTTTTTTTTTTATTTTTTTTTTTTTTTTTTTATAAAACGTTGCCCCACACTAGGAATTTCTCCTGTATCGTGGGTGCGTTTACAAACATTTAAACTCACATACACAAACAGCCTTTTTTGGGGTGTAAGTACAATAACGACTGACCTATGATATACAAATACGCTGGACTTCATACTATCGATGACAAAATGAAGACATTTGATTTTCGCCATTTTGGCGCTGATAGCGAAGTGAGCGTCCGTGAAACTAACATTTTTGATAGCGAGTTTTACAAAATGCGCATACATTCATGATAGAAATGTTCTAAATATCTCGTAGTACACACACAACGTACACAAAAATGTCTTATTCCACAATTTAGACCTCAATCATCAGAGACGTACCAAAACAACATGACGACCATTTGCAACAAAGTGTGAGTTTTCGTTCCTGAGACGCTCGAGCGGGCGCTTTGAATCGGCACAAAAAATAACTGTATATTCAGTCCAGCGTACTTGTTTCATATAAGTACCACAATAACATTGAGGTACGAAACACCCTAAGTACAAGGTAACAGGGACATCAATGCACAGATACCATGGTTTCAGCACATGATTCTGAATCGGTATCTATTAAAAAAACAATTAGCTGTTACATACATTTTGAGCGCGCAAGTATTGCTTTTCTATGAGACAGTAGATTTCTTTTTTTTGAGACCCTACGAAAAATTTCTACCCTAAGGGATCTAAAATCGTGTGCTGAATTCATAGTTAAAGTCTGCGCGTCGATGTCGCTGCCACCCTGTATAATAGTTTCGCATAACAAAGGTAGTTATGGGCACGTGCCACTTGGCAATTTGCACGGTACATCTGGCATCACTTAAATATACTTAGCAAGTGTGGACAGCTGATGAACAGTGGCTTACAGAGCGGTCGTTGTTCGGCTGTTTATTCGCTAGTGACTGAAATTAATAACAACCATCAAGGCGTTAATTTTGTCAATTTATTTGGGTATAATAAAAACACACAATCATATTACAATGGCATTTAAACAGACCGTGATATGCAAGAATGCTATGTAAGCCTCTGCCTAACCCTTCAGGGAAAGCAGGCGTAGTTTTTTATGTACTCGCATGTTGTGTAAAAATACTGTTAAAAATTACCCAACGATCACACACAAAACTTATATAAATCCACTAGCTTAGCTTCCGCCCGGGGCTTCGCCTGCGTGTCCATAAAAAAAAACGTAAAAATGTCCTTCTCCAGGGTTCAAAGTATTCCTGTACCAAAGGAGAATGACCAAAAATCGTACCAAAAGTCTCATGCATCAAGATCAAAATATTATAGTAATCATTTTCATATTTTTTTACGACATTATGCGTCGGGCATTTCATTTATGAACAGGGAATTTAATTTAAAGTAAAAAAGTGTTGATAATTGTATTATTCTCTTTACATGACATTCCGTTTCAAATGATAATAATAAAACCTTCAATTTTAATTTCTAAAACTAAAAGACTTCACGTCAAGAAAATAAAAGACTTCACGTCTATAAAAAAATATACATTTCCGATTCTACATTAATTAAAAAATTAAAAATAACTAGAATATAATAGAATAGAATTTTTACTTAAAAGATTATCATTTTTTTGAGCAATAATGGCCGTTCGCTTATGACATGTCAAACAAAATAAAGTACCTAGTGTTTAGGTTATTTCGATTTTTTTGAAAAATCTCCGATATCTCCGGTTTTGTTTACAAAAAGAACTTTTGTAAGAGTTATTAAGATAAGTGTAGTCTATAAAAACCAAAGTTTAATTTTGATGCAGCATGGTACGGGATTCCATACATCCATGGGCATTGTCCTTTCATCAAAATCGGGTCAGCCGTTTCGGAGATTAGCCGGAAGAAATAGACAGAAAATATAAAAAAAAATGTTTTTTTTTTTTTTATAAGTACCGTATCAAAGGGTAGGGAGTAGGGTCAAAGCTACCGCTGGTTAGGGCTCCAGAGACAGGAACCTCCTCACAATGCGAGCCGATTCGAGTACTGCCTTTTGAATCAGGCCCTTCATCCAACCCGCCTAACGAGAGCCTCGATAGATGTTGATCGAGGCTTACGGCCATCAGGCCATTGGCTGATATGACAATCGGCACAATAACAGCCGAGCTCACATTCCACATGCCAACAACCTCGTGCGCTAAGTCGAGATATTTAATTTGTTTCTCTTTCTCAGCTTTCACGAGGTTGCCGTCATATGGAATGGTAACATCGACAATCATTGTGCGGCGCGCTAATCGATCTATCACCTCTATATCAGGCTTATTGGCGACAATAGTCCTATCAGTAATGATAGACCGATCCCAGTACAACGTGACTTGGTCATTTTCAAGAACTGGGTCGGGCACATACTTTTAATAGGGTACCTCAGAATCCACAAGTTTATATTTCAAAGCAAGTTGCTGGTGAATAATCCTGGCTACTTGGTTATATCTGTGCAAGTACTCGCCGTAAGCCAGACGAGAACAACCAGAGATAATATCTCTGATGGACTCACCCGGACGGTGGCATGCCCGACACACGTCATCCGTCCCATCCTTCATAATATGTCTCCGGTAGTTATTCGTCAAGTTATACTCGTATATTATATTATTATTATATTTAGGATTGATTTTTCCAACGCCAGCTAACTTTATCGGGGTAATAATTTTGAATTTTTGACAGTTTTTCCATGCAAAATCTGTCAGATGACAATTTTATTCCATGAATAAAAATTATCTGTCTATTGAAAAATCAGCCCCTATTTGCATAGATTAATTAACAGATACACTGTCACAGTACCCATCATAAGATCGGCGTTCACAGGCTAATCTCTTGAATACACTCCGAATGTTCAGTACTTCGCAGAATTAGCTCAGCTTTGCAGCATAGCCTGCCGTGTTAAGCCCATCACGTAACCTCTAAGCTCGGGATCGTCTTGCTAAACTAATATACCAAACTATACAACCTTCACAGTGTATGCCACTGAGGTTAGATTTGAATGACAATGGACGATATAGGCTGTTTTAAAATCGACGAATTGATTTAATTGGGGAAATTGAGCTGGGTAGATTAAATGAATGATGGTATTATCTCTAAAATAACTAAAAACCATCCTTATAATAATTTATTATCATTATTACTCCGAAAATCCGTGCCTCGGAAAGCACGTTAAGCCGTTGATCCCGGCTGATATTCGTGGCTTCGTGGCTTTGACAGTCATTACGGGTAGTCAGAGTCTGAAGCCCGAAAGTCTGACAACCAGTCTTACCAAGGGGTATCGTATTACCCAGTAACTGGGTTGTGGAGGTCAAACAGGCAGTCGCTCCATATAAAATACTGGTATTCAGCTGCATCCGGTTAGACTACAGACAACATCGTTGGGAAAAGGCTAGGCAGATGATGATGATCATACATCATCATCATCTGCCTAGCCTTTTCCCAACTATGTTGTCTGCAGTCTGTGTAAATGTGACATATTATTTATGTAACTAGGTAAATGGCCTCCATGAGTGAATAGAGACGGACTAGCTAATCTGTTAAGAATTACTAACCCCTGTTCGCACCAGAAACCTCCACATGATTGTCGCAGCATAACGTTAACACTAATTTATTTAATTATTTATTTATTTATGTGCTTGAAGTATTACTTCAAGCTCATAAATGTACAGAGGCGGACTTAATGCCATAGGATCCGCCGTCTTTATTTTTGTTTATTTGTACCGTCATCTAATTATTACTAACCGGAAACGTCAAGTAGCAAACTTGGGTGAGGTCAATATAGGAAGTGACAACACAGGTTGTCGCTTGACTCGTCGGTTGATATTTTTGAGAATGTTAATGTTAAACGTTAGACCTAACAGAGCTGACTTTTGTGTCGAGACGCACTTGCGAAAGGTTGTGTTGCCATCCTATATCGAATTCAACGCGTTTCTTTATTATAATCTGACTGCATCTGCATAATCAATTGATATTTTTGTAATTAGTGAACTTTAGTGCATTAATAGACGTCTGTATTTTGTGTTTTGACTATTATTTCGGTTACTCAACATGAGCGATTACTCTGAAAACGAAGAAATGCAAATGCCTTCGTTATCCTAAATATAATTCGGTCTCTATCATCATCAAACGATTGACAGAAACAGAAAGATGTATTAAATTCTGACGCTGGCAGAATAGGCGATATCAGCTCAGTTGCGATAGAAGAAAAAAAAATCGTTTAGCGCTAAATGCGTTTAGTGATTTGTGGCGCAAACGGATCTAACTATATGTTACTAACTGCTGTTGAGAGATTGTTGTTTTGGGAATTTAATGTTCCATTATTACCTCTCAGATATATCTATATTAATACTAAAGCCATCCCTGTCACAAGGGTCTTAATCATCAGCGGGATTGTCCGAAAGGGTTACCGCTACCCCGGAACGTAAAGGGCGAAGGAAGGAACATGGGTGGGTTTTAGTCAGTAAGAGTCTGACACTCCCTTCCGCTCCACCCAGAGCGGGAGGGGTCATTTGATGATTTCCCACCGGAAAAAAAAGGGTCTTAATCATAAATCATGGAAGAGAATACCGTAACCATCACATTTATTGAATTAATTACTTAAATATTTAATTATACCTGCATACAATCAGTATAAAATTATAACTAACTAAATAATTTACGTCATTGCCTTCATATATCCATAATATTGTGCGTTGAGTTAATTTTGTCAACAGTAAAAACGATCTCTCAGAAGCTTTAAGAGGCAAACAGACACTTTAAAATGCACTAGCCTCATAAACTGCCTCAATTATAAGTGCTAGATAATGTAGTTATGGATAAGTGCATTTTGTTAACTGTTCAGATTTTTTTTTAAATTAAATGCATCAAACGAATTGCTGTTTTAAAGACACAGATGAACGCTGCCGGTCCCTCTTAAAAAACATCACCCTCAATCAGTAACATCATTGAGTCGTCCTCGCTTTAAAAATGTCAACATAAAAACCAACTCAATTGGATAATTCGGATCCGCCTTCATAAACCTAACGACAGTCGTTATGTAAATAGATTTACGATTTATATACGGAAGCGAGAAAGCTGTAAAGTAGTAAAAAAACATCGAGAAAAGAATCGTAAAGTGGACAAATTGATTTTCGCTTTATATTTATGTGTTTAATTTTGGTGCGAAGACTTTCACGCACAAATCTTTTTATTAGGCGGGGTCGGAGATATTTAGGTGGTCTGGTAATGAAGTAAAAGTCATGTAATTGCAGTTGTAAATTCAGGAAGATATCGCCTTAGGTAGTTCGCCCGCCTCGGGCAATGATTAGGAATTGATCTCAGTTAGGTTACGCACGGTAACGTAACCGATAATTCTCGATTCCGTGCGTTTAATTTAAAACGTTTTAAGTGTACGTGTATAATTTCGTGCCTGTGTGTTTAGTTCTAACTTTTGGGTTAGTTGTGGTTGTTTTGGCATTATATTGGACTTGTTCTGGTTTGGTCAATAATATATGGTTTAAAGGCTATATTGAATACTATGTTATAATAATACTCACACTCATTCATATAATAATAGCGTTCTTCTTTTTCTAGTTTTATTATTTCCTTTTAATTCTCGATTTGATTGTAATGTTTTCTTTAATTGTTCTTTTTTTGTTTTTGTAATTTGAAGCAAACATATTATACTTTTATTGATTCGAACATGTTTTTAAAATAAATGTTTACATGGTAAACCCTCCATATTGGTGCCCAAGATACAGGCTTGCCTAGTTTGGGGCCAATGTAAAATCTCTGTAACTTTTTGAGCAATAAAGTTTTTATTATATATTTTTTTACTAACGATGAAATGTTAAATCTAAGCTAAATTAGCACTAAGATGGTTTGATCTGGTTTGGTTGCGTTACATACATTTAAGGCTCTCCCCGACAGGCGCGTTATTATCGGTCGATATATTGGATGCGTTATTGTGATATCTGATTTCAGTACATTTTGTATTAGGATGGCCACGAAGTTACATGCACACTGCTACGATAATAACAACGTAATAGAAGTAGGACGCATGAGTGTATCCGTCCTTCGATATTCCTATATGAGTTATTAGAACATTTTGTATTAGGACGCATACGATCTTACACACACCTGCGTTAATAACGTAGTAACGCGTAGTGCGGGCGAGCTGAACTGTAGGGTACACGCACACGTTAGATTCATCGGACGATAAAAACGCAGCTGTGTGGCAAGAATTCGGGACGCATTATCGCAATAACGCATGGAAATGCGCGCAAGCAAAAGTGATAACCTGTTCGGTTGCAAATATTGTACCAAACACTACGTTTGGTGTACTACATACCTCTAACAACCCTTTGAAGTGTCGGGCGTAATATTCGATGATGTGGTAAATTAAAAAGACCCACGAAACAGGTGGGTGTTTTTAATGTCATTTACCTACTAATTTCAATTTTATTGAGGTGTTGTTATAAATAAATATAACCACGTAATAATATGCTGTGTGGGTCTAAGAGTCGTGGGAGCATAGTGTAATCTGTTCGGGGCTAATAATTATGCAAGTTCAAATCTGTACGTAACTTAGATTTATTGACCTGAAGTCTGTATGTAACTTGCTCTGAACATGTTCAATAGTACATTAAGATACGTGTGACATAAGTAGTCCAAACGCCTTGGATTAATAAACTACTTAAGTCACACGTATTATTTTATAGCTTTTCTGTGTCAAAATGGACTACTTAAGTCTTATGCGTGAATTGAGTGTGGGTTTAGGTCACACAGGCATGCTATAAATTTTATTGAGGAAAAGCCTTTCATGTTGGGGTATAATTACAGAATGGTTACATTGCGAATAGAATAGAAAATGATAGCCCGCAAATTCACAGCCAAGAACTGCATATGTTATAGTTTCGTAGTATTTATCTTGTAATTTATAGTTTTATAGTTGTACATTTTTTTATTAAAATAAGTTATTAAGTAGTAATTATTAATGTAAAACTTATTTGCACGCCCCAAACAGGCAAAATGGCAAGATGGCTGCATTTTTTTCTTGTATGTGTACACATGCTTGAGCAAATAAATAGATATATCTTACCTTGTCTTACGTAGTGCAAACTTTCAAAAGATGTCATTTTTACTATGTCAGACTTGGTTTGGTGGCTTACTATCTTATCTTACCTAGGGAAAACTTTTAGCAGACGAATGGATGAATTAATGATTTTATTTTGTAAGTAGGTTTGTACAAACACTTTTACACGTCAATCATATTTTAAAACTACATGAGGTCGGAGGATGTAATTTTTAACGTTGTCAGAATTTTATTGGTCTGATTGCTTATAAACGCATTTTTCTGTCTTTCTTTATACCTTGACGTTTATTCCTTTTTTACCAACCAAACTACCTTAATATAGCACATGGAACTAAAACTCCGTAATACCAACCCGAGAACTAAAAAAACACCGGTGGGTACTACAGTCTGTAAACATTAATATGAGTGCCCAAAAAACTTCAGTTCCGACCAACATTCGAAGTAAATCCTAACAGCAGGTGCGACTGACTGCCAACTTGAATACAAGTGGACTTTTGGGGCTCATAACGACATCTTTGAACTTAACATTTCTCTTGGTAACCAGTAAAAAGTGGCACGAAAAACTTTTGTGCCCGAAAAGTTACATGGAACACTATTGTTTTGGCTTAATTGTTACCGGCGAAGTCTCTTTTTATCGGCATAAAAAAGATAAGAAGAAGAATCATTTATTTGCTCAAAATACAGGTTTTATCAGATGTAAAAAAATGGTGCTTTATGCATAGTCCTGTTTCACCATCATCAGTCAACAGCAGTAAAATGCGGGACATAGGCCTGTCCTATTGTGCGCCATTTATTTGTTGCTATCTGAGGGGCCATGCTCTTAGTTTTAAGAATGTTCACAGTCTGATCTCAGTCTCATTCTGTCAAAAATACCTCTTATTTCCCTACGTTTTGACAAGTTTTTGACATTTGTTTGTCGCTGAGATGAGTTTGCGACTAGATTTAGAACGTTTTAACTTACGAGAATTGGCCTTCTGATGGATTGGCCATCTGGTGAATGATGTCTTTTAGTCTGTGCTAAATAAACGTATTTTGTTTTGTTTTCTTTTCATTTCTTTTCTTTACTTTTTTTCTTTTCGTTTCTTTTCTTTTCTTTTCTGTTCTTTTCTTTTCTTTTCTTTTCTTTTCTTTTCGTTTCTCTTCTTTTCTTTTCTTTCCTTTAACATTTTAGAGCTAATGATTATTTATATTCATCAGTACTTTAACCCCCTGAAAGATGACGAAGAAATAAAAATTCAGCTGGTACATTTCAGGCTGCGTTATTGAAGACTCATCACTCACACAGCTAGTCAGTCAGTCACTTCCATTTTCACCGGAAGATGTATTCAGTGAGATACCTATTCAATATTCGATGTAATTCGAGCCTATTGTGTTGTTGGTAACTCAGAAACCGACAGGGATTATAATAGTGCTAGTAATTGGCAATAGGATTTTTTTTTTTTCTGGTGGGAAATCATCAAATGACCCCTCCCGCTCTGGGTGGAGCGGAAGGGAGTGGCAGACTCTTACGGACTAAAACCCACCTATGTTCTTTCCTTAGCCCTTTATGTTCCGGGGTAGCGGTAACCCTTTCGGACAATCCCGCTGATTGGCAATAGGATTGCGTATAAATTCAAGCCTAGAACTAGCAAACAGCTCTGGGAAGCTTTAGTTCTGCAGGTAAGTCCAAACTAATAGAGAGAACATTAGATTTTGATGTTTGTTTGTTACGCTTTCGCGCTAAAACGGCTGGACGGATTTGGATTGAATTTCGCACATGGGTAGATCATGACCTGGATTAGGAGATAAAATTATTTTTATCCGTATATTCCCACGGAATCGAGACTTATGCGGGTGAAACCGCGGGGCGCAGCTAGTCATAAATAATTTGGTTTTCGAATTTTGCACAAAATCAAAATCAATAAAAATCAAAAGTCATTTATTCAAATTAGGCTGAAAATCAGCACTTTTCGAACGTCAAAATTACAAAAGACAGTCCCCTAAAAACGCCCGCTCTTCACCACTTGCTATTGCTTTCGCACACGATGTTTGTTGCGAAGTAGATGTCTGGCACCTAGGGAGAAGCAAGGAATAGATAAATCTATTCGGTGGGGAATATGTCCCGTGTAACCCTAGAATAACGATGGTGACGGTATAGCGGGTTCTAAAATAACTCATATATATTTCCATCAAAACTACAAGTATTATAATGAGACTAGATTTTGCCCGCGGCTTCGCCCGCGTGGATGTCGTAAAATATCCCATTTATACATTGAACTCTATTGGTTTACGCTGCGCGTGTCAATAGAATCCAAAATCATCATCTTATTTTAGCCAATTTACACAAAACCTAAATGAATTATACACCTAAACCTTCCTCACAAAGCACTCCCTCCATTAGTAAAAACTGTATGAAAATCCATTTGGTATTTTTTGAGTTTATCGCATTCGGACAGACAGTCAGACACGGCAGGGGGACTTTGTTTTTATAATCTGCAGTGATGAAAATTTTAACTTAATGCTCAGTAAAAAAAAACCAATATATTAAAAAAAAATCCGAGATAATCGCCTGTGAGAGACAGTTAGACAAGTACAGCAGCGGGTTACAGAAAATATTATTTCATAAAAATCCAACCCCGTTTTGAAAGGGTCGCGTCATGTTAGTGGAAAGCAGATAAGTCGTAGGCTTAGGTCGTTAGGACGTTGGAATCCTTTAAGGCCGCTCTAACTTGAGAAATGTCTGGAAATGACTTTGGGCATCCCTAATGCCGAAAAGAGGTATTCGTCTGACTGACGTGTATTTAATTTTGTGTAGAAAATGGCGGCGTAACGTGTTCATTCCAAAGTAATACGAAGTACTTTCCTGGCCAATGTAATCCTGAAAAACATATTTTTCCTTAAAAACATTTATATGTAATCAGCTTACAATATTCCCACTGATGGGACACAGGCCTCCTCTTTGTGAAAGGGCCCTAATCCACCACGCGGGCCCAGTGCGGGTTGGTAGATGTCACATGTCTTCGAATTTTTGGTTCTAGTCGGTTTCCTCACGATGTTTTCCTTCACCGTTTTGAGAGCAGTGGTTATGAAATTGTTTACACAAGGTAAAGCGCCTGCCTGGGTTCGATCCCACGACCTACGACTCGTAAATCGGGCCCGTTACCACTGGGCCACCACTGCTCTATTAACATATAGCAGTATACGAACTCCTCCGTCCTAACAGACTTCTGTAGCAGACTGTCACTAATGTGACAGCAGACTAATGTGATAGATTAACACTTATTATTTGAGCTTAGTCAAGAGGCCCCGACATCTGCACGTTATTTTGTGTGAATGTGTGGCAAAAATATAAAAGTTTAATTCTCAATGGAAGCCCTTTCAATATTCTAACCCATCTCGACCACAAACACCAATAAAAAAACAAAAGCCAACTTTAGTAACTTTTTATTGCCGGGTAAAAGACAAAAAAGTAATTAATCCACACCAATTGTTTTACCTTCGTTGGTTTGATAATCAGAAGGCTTATTCTCGTAATTTAAAACGTTCAAAATCTAGTCGCAGTCTCATCTCGGCGACAAAAAATGTCAACCACTTGTCAAAATGTAGATAAATTAGAGGTGTTTTTGACAGATTGAGACTGAGATCAGACTGTGAACGTTCTTAAAATTACGAGAATTGCCCCTCTGATCACTATACGAGGGTGACACTGAAAGTTCTTAGAAAATCAAAACCTGAATAAACTAGCAAGTTATTAGTTTTATTATATCTTTTCAAAATAGTGTTCAGTTACATCAATACATCTCTGCATCCGATGGAACCACTGAGGAAAGCACTTTGCCCACTCGTCCATAAAAATCGCAAGGTGCGAGGTCGGGGCTATAGGGCGGGTGACCCTGTAATTCCACGTAGTCGATTGTTCTGACGTCGCCAAGTAGTCGATTGTTTGGAAGGAAACACCCAGACAGCAGACTGTCTCTTAGTTTCAGGATCATAATAATAAATCCAGCTTTCGTCACCCGTAAGTATGTCGAACACAGCATTTGAGTCATCTCCGTTAAATCTTTGAACCATTTCACGACACCAATCAACACGACGGAGCTTTTGGGCCTCTGTAAAATTATGAAGTATCCACCGGGCACAAAGCTTCCTAACCGCTAAATATTCATGGGGGATTTTGTGCACATGACTCATACCGATGCCTAAGCTTGTCCAAATCTGCTGATAAGTCACTCTTTTGTCAATATCATACGCCGCACAATACTGATGTTATTTTCTGTCGTCGCCGTAGAAGGCCGTCCCTCGCGCAGATCATCCGTGAGATTAGTGCGACCACGTTTAAACTCATTAAACCAGTTGTAAACAATGGCACGAGATGGGGCTTCATCGTGAAAAGCCAATCGAAGTCTATCATAACTTTCTTGTTGACTTAAATGACATCGAAAGTCATAAAAAATCATTGTACGAAAATTTTCTCGCGATAAATTCATGCTGACGTGACGCAAACAATTTTCAATTTGCCGCCAAATCGTAAACAAATGACAAATGAATAAAATACATACACAATAATATTGGCAAAGAGTTCCATTTTCAAAATTTTTAACTTATTTTTTTATTATATCGTTTACAAGTGGCCATTTCTAAAAACTTTCAGTGTCGCCCACGTACCAAATTGCTAACAAACAAACCAAGCAAGTGAACAAACATTGATTCAAAATTTATCGATACACAATATTTACTAGTGATGTACACCGCATTTGTTATGCAAACGGCTGTTTAGTTAGTTTCGTCAATACGCTATGATTAATTTGCCTTTCAACCGATATGATTTGGAACAATCGATTTGGGTTATAATCGTCAATTTGTACGT
This sequence comes from Apamea monoglypha, assembly GCA_911387795.2. NCBI lineage: Eukaryota > Metazoa > Arthropoda > Insecta > Lepidoptera > Noctuidae > Apamea > Apamea monoglypha. The sequence continues at coordinate 5,695,628 of OU426920.1, forward strand.
TTCAGTAATTGCCATTAGCATAATTTTGTTTGATGTTGGAAACGGGTGTGCGAATCATAATTGTATAGACGCCACTCTCGACTTACCTTATTTACTCGTGTGTTGAAATGGAGAAATAAAATGGAATTTGACAGATTTTTAATACCGTTGCAAAAAGTGTGGAACTCTCTGCCAGCGTCTATGTCCCTTCCACATATAACCCGTCAGTCTTCAAAGGCATTTTCTCGGTATGCTCTTTCCAATGTAGACTTCATTCATCGCTTTCCATCAGGCGAGATCGAGGTCAAGAGACCAAGCCTATTTTTCAATAAAAATAAAATCGTTTGCTTATATTACATCCCAGAGAAATGTGTGACACCACATGGATATTTATACAGACTGCATTCACGATTTATTTGCCAAAAATGTAAACAAATGTGAGTTTATGGAAAAATAACTTTAATTCCTACATAATAAAGTTCAGTTTACGCTACAACTTCAAACATTTTTATAACTTTTTCAATAGTGCTAGTCGCTCTGAAATGAACTTAAATGACATTAAAATTAAGTTTATATTTGTTTAACCCGAAATTACATCAATTTGAAACATTAGTTTGAATAGACTTTACCTACAATACTAGCTGAGACCAGCCATGAAGTTCTCTCAGCTTATACAAATAGTACGATTCAGACAACCGCCTACTAATGTCTCGGATCAAAAACTACAACATGAAAATAAAGAGTAGCTTTTTTTTTATTGCTCTAAAGTTGTCAAAAAACAAAAGGCCCGTTTTGACATTAGAGAATGCGTTTTTGACACCTGTCAGTTTCATACAAACGAATAGGTACGTGTTTTTCGAATTTGATCTTTATTAACTAGGTACTAGAACTGTCAATGTCAAAACGGGCTTTTTATTTTTTGACAACTTTAAGCGGGATTTATAGATGTCCGTAGGTGTGTCCGTGGCATCACAGCGGGCCCTATCAGAATACCAGTGCTGCTGTATTTATTTTTTAAATATCGCAGCATTATGCTGAGATAGGAGCCTCTTTTTCATTTCGTCAATTAAAAAAAAAAACGTTATTCTTAATTGTTCCTTTTTTACTGCTTGTATTTCCTGTGCGTGTCCCAAATGTTTTTTTTTTCTTTCTTTTTTGGCTTGTTTCAAAGACAGTTTACAATGTTCTAGTTTAGTAACTGACGGGTTAAAATAAGGTGCGTAAAAATAATTGGTTCGTATTTAGTAAAACTATATAAAAACTCATAACGCCACGACCAGTCACGTTCCATTTCAATATTTTTCCCCGATATCACCAATTTTCAGCAGAGTGTGGACAAACACGGCACTCCAAGTAAACGCACATAAAAATACTTCACAAAACAAAAATAGACGTACACATGCGCAGAACAGACGCACAAATAAATATTTCATAATCATAGTCGCAGGGGAAGGATAAAATGCCCTTCCGGGTTTATGCCCTCCTGGTACCCAAAGTGCAAAGTAATCTTTGAAGTATTGGCCCACAACCGACTGGAAATCTAAAATAAACATTTATTTGGTGGCTGGCAGCCGTTTCTTGTCTCATGCATATAAGAATCAGGGTACAGTCAACAGCACGTCATTTATAACACTTTGACCTTTAGCTGGTCTAGCGTAGTACGGAGTTTCAATAGAATTCGAGGCCAGTAGCTTATATCTACTGGTTTTGTTACCGTTGCCATGCAGCCAACCGTACCTGTGGGTCGGTTTACTTAATGGTGTTCAGGGAAGAAAACTGTCGCTACCCCTACATTATTTATTGTCACTATAAACACTCACTCAGGCGTTCCTGGAGATGTTTGCAGGTTTATTTATTCTGGGAACAAGTCACGTAAGCCGAACGCCAGAATACAAAATCGATGCTTCGGCAAGCAAATGATAAACTCAATTTTGAAAGGAGGCTGGACCTCCGTCCACAGATATTAAGATATTAAGATTAATATTGTTAAATACTAAAACGAGAAAAGGTCCCAAGGTAAGTATTAATAATTATTTTAATTACATACATAATCAGCCTATAGTGTTCCCACTGCTGGGACACAGGCTTCCTCTTTGTGAGAGGGCCGTAATCCACCACGCGGACCCAGCGCGGGTTGGCGGATGTCCCATGTCTTCGAATCTTTAGTTCTAGGACATGCCGGTTTCCACACGACATTTTCCTTCACCATTTGGAGAGATGAAATAATTTACACAAAGTAAAGTGCCTGCTTGGGGTCAAACCCACAACCTACGGCTCGTAAGTCACGATCGTTACGATTGGGCCCCCACTGCTCTCTCACTCTAATTTTAATTAATGTACTCGTAGATGTACTAATATTGCATTGGACAAGGAAAAACAACAAACTTTTGATTACATACCTTCCACTGTCTTAGTACATACAACCAAAGAGAAATATTACTTTTGTCTTGTTCTACGATATAATCACAAAACAACATTACCGTGACATGGTCGCTCCGTTCATCATATTACGCCTTAGAAAAACGCGAAAAAGTTCCACAGGAAAGTCACATTATGGTGCGTCACCGGAGAGTCGTAGTGATATCCAACTTTACCTGGAACTGTGGCAACTTTCGCATGATCTATGATCCCCTGGTACGCGACCGTCATATATTTTTGTCTGAAATACTCAAGACTATTCATTTTACTGACTTCGTAAGGCAATAGTTATTGTTATGACACTCTTTTCCGGCTCGGTTACTTTAGATACGATTTCTGTTACAACTGTATCGTAAGACAAAAGAGTATTTATTTTATCACCTCATTCATTCTGTCAAACCCTTTCCTTTCTTCCTCTTCTTTTCATTTTTTCTTGGGTTTCCTTTTTTATGTTGCGTTCGGTCTTCCAGTCAAACCAGTACACTATCAGTATTTTACATGAAGCGACTGCCTATCTAGCCTCCACAACCACTGGGTTGTGGAGGTCAGATAGGCAGTCGCAGCCGCGAAGGGGTATCGTGTTACCCAGTAACTGTACCGGATAACACGATACCCCTTGGTAAGGTTGGTTGTCAGACTTTCGGACTTCCGACGACCGGTAACGACTGCGTAAGATATAACACCGACATCCGGGACCCACAGCTTAACGTGCTTTCCGACGCACGGAGGGGTCTCGGTATGTAAAGATGGTCACCCATCTACGCACCGACCGCGGCTAGCGTAGCTTGACATGATCGATCGACCCGTGCGGCTGTTATTACTTAGCCTTATATATATTTAATCACCTCATTATCTGTTGATAAAATATGAGAGCACAATGTCTATTGTCTCTCATATTTTTCTTGGCGTAAACAACGTAATTGTTTTATATACCGATGATACGATATCCCAGCAGTTTAATTCTCGATACGCCGTGAAAATCTAGTTACGTTGCTACTGGAAGCAATTTGATCTTCATAAATATTCTGGTTCCTGCGTGTTGCTTTTACTAACCAAACCGGCCAAAACATAACAGCTCAGCTCCAATTCGGAGAATCTATTCAAATTTGGGTGGGCAGAGAGACCATTATGTTTCCGAGTATATAGCTTGCTAATAAACCCCAATATTGTTGTACTGCGGTACCTCGATCATGAAACTTGATGGTTCGTTTTCCGGATACAAAGGTCAGTTTAGCGTGCCTTATTTTTATGCTTTGAACGAAATAATTCATTTGTGTGTCACGTAGGAATTTGGTTGCGACACCACGTCAGAAGGTGGTTGACGCTCATTACTATATTCAGGCCAAACGCTTCCGTTTACTCTAGTTTAGCTCATAAAGAGAATTTGTGTCGTACATTTGTTAGTTTGTTTACGTAGTTTATTTTGTAAATCTATAAATCTAGAATAATAATTTATTATTTATTTATTTATCCAATAAGTACAACATCTTACAGTATTCCAAGACGATGTTATACACACCTATTAAACTATCTATAAAATATACTTAAACAAAAAATTCTACAATAAAACTAAAATAATTAAAATTACCATATTTTTTTCAAATTTGTATGCCTCCTTCAATGCACCTTTGGCCTCCTAAAAAAATCCTACTAATATTATAAACGTGAAAGTTTGTATGGATGGATGGATGGATGTTTGTTACTCTTTCACGCAAAAACTACTGAACGGATTTGGATAAAATTTGGCGAACATATGATTTATAACCAGGATTAACATATAGGATACTTTTTACCCCGATATTTACACGGGATCAAAACTTATGCGCGTGAAACTGCGGGGCGCAGGTAGTAAAAAAATAAAGCTAGAGTGTTTGTTTGAACGCGCACATATCTGGAATTAATTATCGGATTTTAAAATAGGTCATGCCTTGAGGAAAGCTATAGCTTATTTAACATTACGCTAGAACCTTTAGGAGCCGAGCAAAAGCAAAAACGAAGTAATTAATTTCCCTGACCGTACATTAGTCACTTAACACCTACGACGAAGATGGTATTATTTTGCCGAGGATTTCATAGTAAGTTGTGGCTTTTCACAGTAGGTAAGTATATACAGGGCGACAAGGACGCACAACCTGTGACCTGGATTCAGTACATGTTTCTGAAAACGTTAAAATTTTGTAGTCGGTTATTTAAAAAACAAAAGCTCTTCCATACATTTTACCGTGTAGGTTTTCACTTTTCTATGAAACAGCAGATTTTTTTATAACAGACTAAAATATTCTACGCTAGGGGTTCAGACTAGCACAGCTGTTCAGACAGCTAGGGGGTCGCGGGTAGTTCGAAAGACTACCGTGGCCACTGGCACAGGCAACTGAAGGAACACGGGTGGGTTTTAGTCAGTAAAAGTCTGACATGCGTTCAACAATTTCCGAAACAACTTCTCCCGCTCTGGGCGGAGCGGGAGAAGTTGTTTCATGATTTCCCACCCAAAAAAGGGGGTAGACACTAATCATGCTGAATTCACGGCTACAGTTTGCGAGTCGATGTCCCTGCCACCCTGTATTTTGACGATGTCCGTACTGTAATACTAATGTATTAAAGCCACCGACTTTACTATCAGCCCCTATGGGACACACAGACTCACACAGCTCTTTCGAAAGGATTCGTTGAAAAAGTAATGAATGCGATCACACATGGGAATTTCTTTCTGAATAACGTAATAGTCAACATTCACGTTAATGAATAAACTGCTGTAATGCTTTACATGTTTCTGTTTCATTTATTATTTGGAAAAAAAATGTTAACTACAACAAGTTGGTGAATTACAATATTTAACTGAAAGATAAAAGCAATCTGTCTAGTATTTTCCTAACTATGTTTAGGATGCAGCTGAATACCAGTATATTGCATGGAGCGACTACCTATATGACCTCCACAACCCAGTTTGGGTAACACGGTACCCCTTGGTAAGACTGGTTGTCAGACTCTAAGGCTTGTAACGACTGTCAAAGATCAACGGATGATAGCCGGAACCAACGCCTTAGCGTGGTTTCCGAGGCGCGGAGGGGTCTCGATAAATACAGGTATGTAACAGATCGTACGCAAAATACGCGCATTGACGTGGAGTTGCGGACACCAGCCCGTATTAGCTATGTAACAGATCGTTCCCGTCCTCCACGATCTGACAGCGCCAAGTGTAGCTTAAACTTCGATAGACCCGTGCGGCTGGTATCATTTAGCCACGAGCCATCATTAGTCATACGTAGTTACAGATAGTAGTGAATCCATTTCCTATTGCTACATAAGAGACACAGTCCGCTACAAAGATATTTAAATTCCCGGGATACGAACTATCTCTCTAACTCGTTTTAAGTTACCCTCACAGACTCATCAAAATTTTATAGACCGTTTACGAAACGACAAATGTCCGGACTAACCGACATTGCCTTGAAAAATAGCTTAGCTGGGAGATTTGCTACATGAATTGCTGGAAGTTCTCGCTTTATATTTTAGAAGTAATTGTAGTAAAGTGAGTAATTAGAAAAAATATTGCCTCGATTCAGCCTGGAGAGCAGTGTTGGCCAAGTGGTAATGGCCCCAAATTACGACTCGTAGGTCGTAAGTTCGAACCCAGGCAGGCGCTTTACTTTGTGTGAATAATTTCATCACCACTGCTCTCAAAACGATGAAGGAAAACATCGTGAAGAAACGCATCTCCTAGAACCAGAAACTCGAACAATTGTGACAGCTATCAACCCGCAACGGGCCCACGTGGTGGATTACAGCCCACTCCCTCTCAAAGAGAGGAGGCCTGCGTCCCAACAGTGGGAACATTAAAGGCTGATTATGTATGTATGTATTGCCTGGATTCGCACAGGCCAGGGAAGCATGGCACAAAAGGAAGTAGGTCTATATTCAGCAGTTGGTTGGGACAAGGCTGGTAATGATCATGAAGACTGCCTGGACTGCCTAATTGGCAAGTATTAATGCTCTCAAAACGGTGAAGGAAAACATCGTGAGAAATTCTATGTGCATGTGCATGTGACATCTACCAATCCGCACTGGGCTGGCGTGGTGGATTACGGCCTACTCCCTCTCACTGAGAGGAAGCTTGTGTGGGAACATTATAGGTTGATAATGCTGCTGAGCATGAGGTGTAGCCCCTTAATTAAACACAAAAACCACTATCAATCTCAATCTGAACCATTTTGAAGGATATTACTAGTCCATTGCTTCATATGTTCGAAAAATGTATCTACTAAACAACGCAATGAATGTTGTTGAACTGTCAAAATGAAAGCCGTTGCTACTGATAGCGTGTTCCTCAATTACCCCGCCGGATGCGATCCCAAGATCTTAAAAGGATTTTTTCAGTCACTCCCCGGTGTCTGGTCTGGATTTGTGCCCGGCCAATAGCAATTATTCGGCCTCTATTGCAAGGGGCTTAATCATAACTAAAAATGTAGGTGTCCTAAACACCACTTTAGGCGGCCGCTATACCTACAATAAGTTTGCGCAATACTTATATTGCGCAATATGACTGATTCAACCTTTGCATTCAAACGATCCATTATTTTAACTACGTAGTTTAGTAAATTAACTAAGTGCCTAAACAGTAGAACACACAGGTAACTGGCGTAACCACAAGCCACTTTACTGGTTAGACGTTGTGGTTGCCTAAGTTGTCAGTGGCTTCAACAGCACAATGCACATTACCGGATCAATGACCCGTGTGTGCCTTTAATAATTAAACGTGTCTGTAGACTGGACCTAATAATACATTTACTGCAAAATATGTGTGGTGTTATAGTTGTCAAAAAATAAAAGGCCCGTTATGACATTTGAGAATGCGTTCTTGACACCTGCCAGTTTCACACAAGAGAATACGTGTTTTGCGAATTTGATCTTTATTAACTACTAGAACTGTCAATGTCAAAACGGGCCTTTTATTTTTTGACAACTTTAGGGCTGGTTTCTTAATCCGTAGTTAAACCTCAACCAATTGTTAAAAATAGTAACTAATTGTCAATTTTTTTAAAAAGTAACCATTATATAAATTAAAAATTGACCCCTATACTTAGGAGGAAAATAAAATACATTTTTTTAAGTGAAGTTTAATTGTTACAGCTATTAAAACTCAATGTAATACACAGTATAATACAAGTAGATTAATATTGGTTTGAATGATCAGCAAAAGTATGTGACCTGTGTCATTTTTTTTTTTTTTGGTGAAAACTTTTGACATTTTTTTTTTTAAACGTGGCCCCACACTAGAAATTACTCCTATATCGTGGATGCGTATACAGACATTTAAACTCACATACACAAATAGCCAGACCCGGAACAACTACCTGTAGGCAATACAAATATTTGTTCCGTGCGGGAATCGAACCCGCGACACGCAGCGCAGCAGTCGATCGCTCAGCCACTGCGCCAACCGTGTCGTCGTTTGGCACTATACTATATTTAATTAGGTTAGCTACTGAATTGCCCTAAATGAAAAAAACACAGCACGTTATCAATGGATTTTCATACACTTTTTCGACCCGGAAATTTATACAACAGTAATGACTTACTTTCTGTCTCATTTTTCAAAAGTAACTTATTACTTTTAAAAAATGAGGCATTAAGTAAATAACACTTTTAAACTAGACCTGCTCGGAAAGTAATAAGTTACTTTCCGAGCAGGTATAGTTTAAAAGTGTTAAATGCGGTTAAAATGTATGGAACAGCAAGTATTTTTAATAACCGACGAAAAATTTTAACGCAAACAAAAATTTATAATAATATAATTTATTTTGAAGTCCCTGCCAACCTGCATGTAAGAGTCATACCGACTCAAACTCTTGTTCCTTCTACCACAGTGAGTCGGAACCCCTGGATATGCACAGCATATAAGTATGCAAAGTGCCCTTGACTGGAATCGGTCCGCCCCAAAAAATATAGATCATAATAGATCCGGTGTTAGTGCTGAGTTTTTTATTTTTATGATCATCCTTTGATTCGTCCAAAAATGGCCTCGGAAAATAAGATCAAGAATAAAATCGTGATATCACTCTTTAAAAAGTTTACGAGATTGTGAAGTATCCGTGGGATCGTAATATCTGATATCTTAAGCATAAAATAAATTAGGAATTATCTTACAGATTATGTGTTGATTTATAGGATGTTAAAAGCAATGTTTATACAAAAGGCCCATTATTTAGTCTGGCTTGTTGTTTTTAGGGTTTCGTACTTGGAAAGAAACATACGGAGCCCTTAATTCACCACCACAACCTTTCACCACCACCACCGCCACCATCTTTTACCACCACCACCACCACCACCACCTTTCACCACCACCACCGCCACCACTAACACCAACACCACCACCACCGCCACCACCTTTCACCACCAACACCACCACCACCACCTTTCACCACCACCACCACTACCACCACTAACACCACCACCAACACCACCACCACCGCCACCACCTTTCACCACCACCACCACCACAAACACCACCACCACCAACACCATCTTTCACCACCACCACCACCACCACCACCGCCACCACCTTTCACCACCACCACCACCACCTTTCACCACCACCACCACCACCAACACCACCAACACCACCACCACCACCTTCACTATCTTTTTTTCCACTTTGTTATCCGTCCGTCTGTCTGACTGACTGTCACTTGACTAGGTTTTTTTTAAGTTACTACCAAAAATTTTACTCAAAGTAGAACTTCCAAAGTTTATGATAACAACGCTTCACACACTATCACCCTGCTAAATATTAATATCGTGACGTCTTTATATTGCGTATGTAGAGCCCTACAGGTGCGGAACATGACTCATTACGGCTCAAGAGATAAGTCCTTTGTTTACCACGAGCATTTATTTACCAAACGCTTATGTTGGCAGCTCCTGCTGTACTTGGAAAGCAATAAAAACCTTAGGAATATCCCCTTAAAATATGTTTGTTTTCTACCGCGAGTAAACAAAGTTATAGCAGTGTTTAATAGATATGAGTGAGAGAGATAGGTAATGTTTTGTTGGTTCATTAGGTTGTATGTAAGATTGCACTTACGTACGCATTGCCAGAATTTTGTGAACGACAGACAGCTAAATTGGTGAAATTAGCGTGATTGTAACTACATATTACGTACAGTTAGAAAATAAGCGCCTTACGTCTGATTGGGAGTCATTCATTTGAAGTAGGTAAGTTTTAGAAATTGAAAAAGCTCACAGGCTGATTCTAAAAGTTGGCCTTACTAAACTTCGACTCTTCCCCACTGCAGCACTGTATCATGAAGCTGAGGTTTTGACTGTTAGACAAATCTATGTACATACTCAATACTATACTCCGGCAAAATTCAGATCCAACCTCTTTTGATTATTCTAAATTAACAACTAGGAGGCAGTATTTAATATATAACACCACTAAATCTAAAACAGAGTCTGCCCAAAAAATGTATACTTTTCGGGGACCCACTCTACAATAAATTAAAAGTACAATAAAGCTAAATGTAAAATCATAATATCTAACTGGCTACTAAAATTAGACTACTCAAAAACAGAAGAGCTGCTCGTTGTAAAGACATGACATAAATGTTATAAATTAACCAATCCCATACTACCTACATCCAGACAGCTACTCAGACATGAACACGCTCATATGCCACCTCACCTTGCACGCCTTACTCACACACCACACACTCACACCCCACACACTCACACCCTACACCCCCCACAACTATACTACTTTTTGTTTAAGTTATTTTTCTTTTCTTTTTATGTTTCCTTGTTTTCCTTTTCTTCCAACAAATTGATTATATCTATCTATCATATATATACTGGTGATACTATTGTTATGATGCTATTTTTCCTGAAGGGGGGAGTCACTGCAGCACTGGTGTCCTGAAATACAGGCCACGGCTTAGTTTAGGCACCAGTCTCCCACAAATAAGCATTGTAATATCGTAATTATTATTTTACCGTTTTTAAGTTTTGGTTGATGGATGATAATTGTTGAAGAAAATAAATATTTTTATTATTTATTTATTTATTATAATATAATATTATTAAAATAACTGGAATTACAGCTTCTGATGGCTCCCGTTAGTCTGTAACAAGAAAAACAAACCCTTTTCTCGAAGCTGGAATCTATAGGTGGTTAATGTATTTCATACCATATATCAAGACCAAATATCAATCAACTCAGCCTGCCTCAGTCCGCTGCTGGACATGGACCTTCCGCATCCAATCCATCCCAGCCACCTTCTTGAGGTCGGCTGTCCATCTAGCTGAGGGGACGTCCCACACTACGCTTGCCGATACGCGGAGAACTACAAAATAACGAAAAAAAAAACGAATAAATTGGAAACAAGCAAAGCCCCACTACTTTACTTAGTCTCAAAAAGTATAATCACGCACTTACAGACCCGTCTCAGGCTTTGTTTGATACACGATTTACATACTTATATTGCCAAAGTTATTTTCTTATTTGAATTTACGTACACACTGGTAAAGTTTGACGCGAGAACGAGCGAAAATAACACCTCAAGTTTCAGCTGGCAACATTTCGATAGCAGTTAATATAAAATGCGTGATTGTGTGAGGAAAAATACGTGCTTCAAGGAGGCGGGTAAACGAGGGTTGTACGCGAGATACCTTATTCAAAAACCTATATTAATTCAGAGCGGATCTCATTATAGCTGTACCAAATTAAATTGGAGGCGTGTGATCATTCGTGCGACGAGCACCGACCGTGTGTTAGCTCTGCCCGTAATGAGACGGAGTTTACTTTGCACTCAAATCGAACATTTTTGTATTTATTCTGAAGCTCACTTGACCACATCAAAACATTTCTGATTTTCAAACGTAATCTAGCATCATAGCATAATCAGCCTATAATGTTCCCACTGCTGGGACACAGGCCTCTTCTGTGAGAGGGAGTGAGCTGTGAGATAATCCACCGCACGGGCCCAGTGCGGGTTGGTCGGTATCAATGTCTTCGATTTTTTTGTTTCTAGGACATACCGGTTTCCTCAGGATGTTTGTCTTCACCGTTTTGAGAGCTGTGTTGATGAAATAATTTACACAAAGTGAAGTGCCTGCTTAGATTCGAACCCATGACCTACAACTCTCACATGCATAATTTTTAACATGAATGATGTAACTAATACTTTGAACCATATTTTGATTTAAAAGAGTGTCCATGGAGTTTCTTGCCCGTTCTTCTCCATAGGTACATACTACGCTTTGGAATGGGCAACTAGCTCATCTCATTTTTCTGACTGACTGACCCCTTGACAATTCAAAAGTGCCTGTAATTGGTTTAATTGAAATAAATACTTTGAGTTTGAGTTTGAGTTTTGAGTTTGATACGTCTCGGCCTTTACCACTGGGACTGTAATCTATCTTTTGTTATTATAAAAAGTTGAGTCTAGAAAATAGTTTCACGAAATATTCTGTATTTCAAAGATCGAACGTGGTTGGAGCAAAGTGAATAGTTTCAGAAGACAAATGACAATCTATCTCTCTGCAGGCAAAGAAACATTATTCAAGTATTTTTATTTTAAGTCGTAAATCTTTTTTTTTTACTTTTCCATTTTCAATCTCATAAATATATATCTTCAAACATTAGATTCGTATTGTCACAATACTTTTGTTACTGTCAGTAGATTTTTTCCTCCAGTATAGAATCAATCAGACCTTTGTATAATTATAATTATTTATTTGTCAAAATATGGTACACTAGCTGCGCCTCGCGGTTTCACCCGCATAAGTTTAGGTCCCGTGGGAATATCGGGATAAAAACTATAATATAATATGTTAATCCTCGTTATATACCATCTGTGTGCCAAATTTCATCCAAATCCGTGCAGAAGTTTTTGCGTGAAAGAGTAACAAACATCCATCGATCCATCCGTCCATCCATACAAACTTTCACATTTATAATATTATACTAATATTATTAAGTAGGATTATTATGGTCTTAAGATTAGTCAATGGTATCTCACATTCTGCCAAGTATGGCGTGTAAATATTACGTACATACATTTACCACATTACAGGACAGATATTATAAAAAACCCTAAGCGGTCGTATTGACTGCCCTGAGCTCCACGGACTTTTCTGCCGCCTATTTGTGCCCGACAAATACCTTGGGCACCGTCAGACCCGCCGTCATGACTTGTTCGCACCACCGCTATCTAGATCTGTTGCTAGAGCCGAATCGCCAGTATGTCGAACCCTAAGGATGCTAAACGGCCTCCTGACTGCCGACCCTGAATGTGATGTGTTTGCTGATGAATGGAAGAAAATAATGCGTGCTTGTCTGGTGTTTTGTGAGAGACGATATGCGAGGGTGTCCACCGTTACATGTTAGTTTATGATGTATTTAATTTAATTTATTTAACCATTTACTTAAACAAATATTAGTCATTTTATCCACGAATTGTATACCTTTGAATTTGAATTTAATTTTTGTATTGTATGTTATTTGAATGCTTATTTTATTCTAATGTTTTATAATTCTATGTTAATTAATGTAATTGGACCTGTGCCGTTTTAATTAACTATAAATAAATAAATAAATAAATTATTAGGTTAGTATTAACATTATTGATTGCATATTTAAGACTTAGATTACAATTTGATATATGTCAGTTATGTATAATCATAAACACACAATTTATTTAGGATGTCAAAGTATGATTAAATGTCAGAGTAAGTATCAAAGAGACATTAAATTATAATGTAGCGGTATCTACAACGCCTCATGCGAACAACGCGTCATACTGACGTCACGCAAATCCTGCATCTCGCAAGGAGAGCTTACCGCGCAATTAACATAGATACAATTTCGCAACATCAATCGTTGGGCAATTGCCCGCTAGACACAACACCGGTCTGGTCGGAGGATCCTCCCTTTTCTATGGAGCATGAATGAACTTTACACCCTGTTCCTAATACCTCTAAACTGGTGACCCCGAGTATGAACGTCAGCGCAGCCTTCGTGCAAACACTTCAGCGTGACGTCATCACCATCACTCCCGCAAGCTTTAGCGGTAAGTAACCCAGTCAGCCAGCATCCACGGCTACAACGGGTATCCTGACCACCAGCATGCAGCGTCCGCGCATACCTGGTCATCACCCTCAGCCTCATCAGCAACCGTGGCACAGCACACTGCACTTTCGGCCGGTCAACAAGCAGAGCACCCTCTCTTGGTCGACGCAGCAACCAGCCTCAACCCGGCGTTTTACGACATCCGACGCACTGGAGTATAACGCAGCGCCACCTCGACTCACTGGGGACATCTCCGCAGACAGTTCCAACTCGCCGTGAACTATGCGGCAACCGGTTCCGACTCACTGAAACCTCAGCTAGCGTGGCAAGCATCGCAAGATACAAGACTCAGCCCACTATCGACCTCCGGTCTCCGGAGGGGAGTGATGTAGCGGTATCTACAACGCCACATGCGAACAACGCGTCATACTGACGTCACGCAAATCCTGCATCTCGCAAGCAGAGTTTACCGCGCAATTAACATAGATACAATTTCCCAACATCAATCGTTGGGCAATTGCCCGCCAGACACAACACCCGTCTGGTCGGAGGATCCTCCCTTTTCTATGGAGGATGAGTGAACTTTACACCCTGTTCCTCATACCTCTGAAATAGTAACACTTTTTTAAAAAAAAAAAGTTTCCTCACAATAGGAATTTCTCCTGTATCGTTGGTGCGTTTACAAAGATTTAAAGTCACATACACAAACAGCCAGACCCGGAACAACTACTTGTGGGTCATACAAATATTTGTACCGTGCGGGAATCCAACCCGCGACAAGCAGCGCAGCAGTCAATCGTTTAACCACTGCGCCAACCGTGCCGTCAAACTTATTACATAGCAAGTGCTTAAATTTATTTATCCCTTTAAATTGATTAATTATTGATTATGGGATTTTGTTATAAACTTGCAGGGTTATGCAGCATATGCTTTTCCACATTAGGGTTGTTTTGGCTCTGTGAAGATTACGTACGAAAAAAAGCGCTCTCTACAAAAACTAAATACTTCATTGACATAATTATGTATTTCTTCTTTCTCCCAGTAGCGGGAGTCATAACACCTAACTATTACTGTTCGCATTTCATCATAATATATTTGAAACACTTTATTTTCTTTATACGCGTGTTACAGGAAAGCGGCCACCTAATTCTGTTAGTTAATGATTGCAATAACCAGATTTGGGCCAGGCAAAATGACTGCCACAATATTTCTTTTCCCTGACGACACGTTTATTATGACTGAGTACATATGCGTACATATTGTATATAAAATATGGATGTACAGTATGCATCAAAAAGACGTATAACGTCAGCAAGAATTCATTTGATTGTCTACAATTTGTGTTCCATTCTTACGGCCGCGACTTACGAGTTTGTAGGCCATAAGTTCGAACCCAGACAGGCGCTTCACTTTATGTAAGTTGTTTCAACACCACTACTCTCAAATCGGTGGCGAAAAACATCGTGAGGAAATCTGAATATCTTAGAACCAAAAATTCGAAGGCATGTCACACCAACCGACCCGCACTGGGCCCGCGTGGCGGATTATGGCCCCTTCCCTCTCACCGAGAGGAGGCCTGTGTCCCAGCAGTGGGGACATCATAGGCTAATTATGATGATTCAAAAATAATAGAATTAATAATAATAATAATAACCCCACCGCCGTATCTCTACGTTGACGTCGTGGTGGGGCTTGCGCGCTCTAAACTCTAGGTCTGTGATGGAAGAGTTCACTTTTCCGGATCAGGTCTAGGGTGAGGAGCCGGACCAAGAGAGATACAGGAACCCGCAGGGCAGCATGTGGCGAGCTGTTGGGCAGTAGCGACCCCACGAACCCTATCTCCCAGGAGATGTCTTGTTCCTCACCTCTGGCTTGCCTTTATTTGCCAGCTGGAGTAACCACCGACGAAGAACAGAGCTCCCACCTCATTCTTGCCTTTATTGGCTGGCTTGAATGGAGATTTGCAAGAGCAAACGTGCTCAGAGGAAGGAAGTATTTCAGTAAGATGCTGGTAGGGATCTTGACCGTACTTCCGGGATTGTCCTGATAGCCGTGGAATACCTCTCCACTCCTCACAAGCACCTCAGTGCATGTTGCACCCTTCTTGCTACGACACTGTGTGCTAGCGACCGTTTTCGGGGCCCCATTATTGAGTGTGCAAGTCACCCCCTGCCATTTCATCTGTGAATATTATATTTCATTGGTCAGACAGGGGACATAGACCTTCCATAGTTCAAGGTAACCGATCCACTATAACCACACAAACCCATAGCCGGTATATTTTGTTTCCATGTTCTGCAATAGTCCTGCACCAACCGGCAGTTGTCCTTGAGTGCACTTGCATGGTGCATACATGGATAATGGTCGGTTGGTGCCTCCTCATCATTTAAAATTGTGTAAAGGGTGCAAAGGTGGGTGTAAGGGTGCCTCTGCGAGTTGGCTTCGGCCCCTCGTACGCCTTCCAAAGGACCATGGGGTGGTCCCGAGATGTGTTAAAACATAAAAATCAATAATAATAATAATCCACTACCAAATAATAGAATTTATCAAATATAAACCTGTTTTGAAAATGAGATAGGTAATACGATAGCAATGCTGGTAATCGAAATATCATTATATCAATGAAGTACATAATGAAGTGGGTTCTCGCGTGAACATTATTTGATTGGCCTGAATACGGACAATCAGTCCAAAGGAAAATAATACGGTACGAAAACATTTCCCAAATGAAGGCGAAATATTGATACAATTATTTTTTTGTAACAATCCCGAAGTGCTAAAATAGTTTGAACATGCCAAATGAATAGTTTATAACGAGCATAATAAATATAGGTACTGACATTCCGTTGAACTGGTATTTGATATTTTCGTTGAGTGACTCGTGGCTAAGCAATAACAGCCACATGGGACGTTAAGCTACGCTTGCCACGGTCGGTTCGTGGATAGGTGACCATCTTTGCATTGATACCGAAACCCCTCCGTGCCGTGGAAAACACGTTAAGCTGTTGGTCCCGGCTGGCATTCGTGGATCTTTGACAGTGTTTACGGGTCGTCAGAAACCCGAAAGTCTGACAACCAGTCTTACCTAGGGGTATAGTGTTATCCAGTACCTAACTGGGTTGTGGAGGTCAGATAGGCAGTTGCCCCACGTAAAATACTGGTTTTCAGTTACATCCGATTAGACTGGAAACTGACCCCAAAAATGCTTAGGAATAGGCTAGGCAGATGATGATATTTTCCTAATGTTTGAATATTTATATTTACCCTGGCTAGTTAATATAAAAAGGGTAAATAACAATTTATATTTAAAAAATCTTTATTGTGATAAGTAAATACGGTTCAAACAGCAGCTTAAAGCAGAAGCTTATTAATAACAGCTACTGTTTTCTGCTTGGTGATTATTACTATGTTTTTTTTTTGTGAGAGTTGTGGTATCTTTACTCTTCAATCTTATCCTTCCATCTTTCACTTTATAATATACTAGCTGCGCCCCGTGGTTTCACCCGCATACGTCTCGATCCCGTGGGAATATCGGAATAAAAAGTCAGATCATTGTCTACACATGTGCCATATTCATCCAAATCCGATTATCCGTTTTAGCGTGAAAGCGTAACAAACATACAAAAAATACCTCCTCTCTCCCAACCGACACCTCTCCGATACCTCTTCTCTTTATACGGAATTATTTTTGGGTAATGCTTCGGATAAGGGATTACTATTCAAGGCACAAAAAAGAATGACAGCTGTGCACCGTATTTCAAATCATTAAAAATAAATAAGCTACCGGTGTTATACATATTAGAAATTTGTGTCTTCGTCAAAACAAATCCTAACCTTTTTGAAAAAATGACAATGGTAAGAAATGTTCCAATTGGTCGTCAGTACAAAAACGCTTTAAGTAATTATAAATAAATGTAATACTGCTTTAGTAACAAAAAGTGTCCTTAGTATGGCTCCACGCATTTATAGTAAATTTCCAAACGCCTTATAAGAATTAAATTGTACACATTTTTAGAAAAAAATGAAATTGTTCTTAATTGATAAATATAATTAGTATTGACCAATATTTAAATGGTTAATTAATTTAGAATTACAAATATTTATTTATTTTATTTTTATTATTTTGATTTTTGATATTTTAATTATTTTGACATTTCAATAATTCCTCATTTAGGTCTGACATAAATGGAGCATTAAATAATACGTATGTAATTGTTAAATTTATAATTATGCATGATATTCAAATATTTTAGTGCACATCATATTTGTACGTCTCCTGACATAACATAGCGCTCTGTTCCTCAAACACAAGATCTGTATTTACTTTACCTATGTTAACAAATAAATTATGATTTGATTTGATTTATAATATTAATGAATCCTATCCATAACGAGCACTGGTCTTCCTACATTCTTCAGCAAAAAAAAGCCCTCTCTATTGACAAGAATACCTCACAAAGAGGAGCATTCTGTCATTGCGTGTGACAAGCGTCTTGATGGATAATTAGTGGAGGACAGACTGGAACTACGTCTCGTTTGTCTAGCCATATCGAGGACAGAAAAATAAAAAAAGATGACATACGAAGAAGGTTCACACTCACCGAACTTTTTACCCATGTGTCTGTGATCTGAGGGGCAATTCCCGTATTTTTAAGAACGATCACAATCTAATCTCAATCTCAAAAATGTCTAATTCATAAATCAATGTTAAAACTTATGAAAAATGTAGGTAACATTTTTGACAAGTTTTTAACATTGATTGTCGCTGGGATGAGATCGCGACTAGATTTTGAAAGTTTTTAAATACCTGAATTGGCCTTCTGTTTATTTTATTTCGTTATGTTTTGTTACACAATGGTCAATTAATATACAACAAACAATTTACACAAGGTACTAAATTAAATAACTAACTAACTATACATGTATGTAGTACCCTGTTCGGTGTGTCCGAGAGAGATTAAGTTAAATACTACAATTTGTGATATTTATGTAGTGGGTAACATTAACAATAATCACATTTTGGGCTGATTTTTCAATCATCTCATAACTTTATTCGAGGAATAATTTTGAAATTTTCACAGTTATTTCATACAAAAACTGTCAAACGTCAATTTTATTCCTCGAATAAAAGTTATCTGGCGATGAAACAATCAGCCCTTAGAGTACTTATACATATTTCAGTCTTCAAGTAGAGATTATTTTTATACCAACATAAAAATTGTACTGAATTGAATTTAAATATAAAAATACCTGAACAATTGAAATGAGCTTGTATTTTCCGACAATATGAATAAAGTTCGCACCAATTGTTATAATAATACTGTGGGAAAAGTGCAACCATAGCAAAAACTGAAATGCATCTACAAGAAAAACCACTATTTTTACTAGAACAATTTAAAAATTGTTTTACATAAAGTTCTTGGGAATCATTTTAAATTACAGTTTAAGCGAAAAAAAAACACCTCACACACACAAATTCTGTGAACATGATAATTTTATTTGCTTCGACGAAAATTAAGACAGACTCTTACTTTTTACTAAAGGAATATAAAAAGGGTGTGTTATCGCTCGTGGTAATGACCACACCGTAGAAGTAAAAACTTACGACTGGAGTTGAATACGAGAGTCTGCGTCACCAACCGACTGGAGCCTAGTATGCCCGATTCAGCGTTACCGAAAAGAGCGCAGAATGCGCCTAACGAAAGTTCACTTTAAAAATTGAGCAGAATCTGTTATTTCCTAGCTCTAAACGGGTTTAAACGTTTGTTTATTTATTGGCCGTTATTGAAGAGATGGGGTTTAGTTGGCAACGTTCCCACTAGCTGCAGTCATTCAGTATACTGCCTAAATGCGTGGACGTGGTGGATATTACGTGTTATAGTCTGCACTCGAAAGCAAGTGCTGGTCATGATCTTTATATCGGCGCATGGGCCTGCAAACAGACCACCACAATTAACGGTCACGGAAAATGGTCATGATACCACGTTTGGTAAACAATAATAATAATAATTTAATTTATTTGTACTTAGTTGAAATAAAGAAATAATTTCTTTAGGGGTTTGTGGTTAAGTAATAACAACCGCACGGGTTTACCCCTCCGTGCCTCGGAAAGCACGTCAAACGGTCGGTCTCGGCTGTTATTTGTAGATCTTTGACAGTCGTTACGGGTAGTCAGAAGCCCGAAAGGCTGACAACTAGTCTTACGAAGGGATGTCGTAGTACCCAGTATCTGGGTTGTGGAGGTCAGATAGGCAGTCGCTCCACGTAAAATACTAGTAGTCAGCTGCATCCGGTTAGACTGGAAGCCGATCCAACATAGTTGGGAAAAGGCTAGGCAGATGATGATTCGCTTTGGAAGAACTCATTGTATAACCTTTAGTGAATTGTCCTTTAATATTTTGGTGAAGTTTTCAAGTAAAATTGATTCTAGGAAGGCCACCTCAATACAGCTTTAACCTTTATAGGTCTATAATGGACTTTCCATGTATCAAGGGCAAAACACTTTCCGTGGGTGTCTTCTAGTTATTTATTCATTCTGGGCCACTTTCCCATCGAATTTCGTAAAAAGGCAAAATACACTAAAAGGTCCAGCGCTTTTTTACACGTGTTTCGCTACAGTAAAAGCGTTGTTGATAAGTATTTTTTAATGAATAAAATAAAATAATTTATTTGCTAAAACTATACAAGATTTAAATATAAGTGATATCAGGGGGAAAAGGTCGTCCAGTTCCGGGTAATGGCGTACATAAATAAACAATTAATTTCATGATATTTTAATGTTCAAATAAGCTTTTAATTTTTTTTCCCGCGAAGACACGAGGAAAAGTAGGATGAAAATAAATAAAGGGGGGTGGATTTAAAAAATTACCATTTATTTAGCCACGTTCTACAACATATTTTTCATAATAATACTATGTACTAATATCGGACTTAACTTGAAATTAAGTGATGTTTGAGAATTCGGCCATTTTGTTTTGAAAACTTTGTACATAAATGTGATATGCTAAACAGCAATTCAAATACAGTCGTAACCGATTTTTGGCCTGCTTCATTTTGAGTTGTTTGTTTTTTTCGTTGTTTTTATTCTTCATCTAGATCTTCAAAGTCGTAGATTCCGTCCAGTAGAGTGGAGTTCGGCGGAAGCCATTCGCAGCTAGTATATTCAGATGAACATACCTGAAAAGAGAAAAAAAATTCAATGAAGAACTCTATAAAATCGATTATTGAGATTTTTTTCCCGATTATTATAAATTGTTGTTTAGATTGAGAATAGAATAGATAAGAATAACTGTAAAATGAGAATGTTCATTTTAAAATAATCAATTATTGAGAAACACAATAATTGCTTTGAGCGGGCTCTCAAAATTCAGGCTAAATTAAAGCACACGCGAAAATTAACTCCTTACCCTTCGAGTTAATTCCTATTCCATAGAACTGCTGAAAGTCAATATCAGTTAGTTATCGCAGCTTGTGGTATTAAGGTTAAATATTAGCTTAAATCATTCAGTGTGGACCGTTACCGTGGCCGGCCGGTCGGAAATTGTGCTCAGTCGGCCATTGACGCAGCCTGATGATTTATAGCCGCGGGATTTATCGCCTGATGACTGGGATTTTTTAATGGTTTTTTTGGGGTATTAATGAATTTATTGGATGTGGTACGTCGGTAAAGTGCCAAAAAGCTTCTTGGAAATCTTGAGGGATTGAGTTTGGTTGAGTTGAAAATATCTATGTTTTTAAGTTTAAGTTGTAATCATACTAAAATATCATCACATCGGCTAAGAGAAGCTGGAAATATGTCTCATGTGTTGACGCCCAAAAATTAATTTATTTAGGTATTGTGATTCAATTCAGAATCATATTTCCGAAAATTCAATGATTCTATACCTAATAAACTCGGAAATTGAGAATGTGGCGAACAGACTGGTTATATATAGGACTAGGTACTCCACGCTCATAACATATTTTTCTCTTTTCCATGAATCTTAGAAATAGACTGGAGACCTACTCGAACAACTTAAATCACTATAACAACTATTATAATGTTTTCAAATCATAATATTAATATTATATACTTGCAGCACCCTGCAGTTAACCCGAATAAGTATCGATCCTGTGAGAATATCGGGATAAAAAGTATCCTATGTGTTAATCCTGGTTATAAACTATCAGTGTGCCAAATTTAATCCAAGCCCGTTCAGTAGTATTTGCGTGAAAGAGTGACAAACATCCATCCATCCTCACAAAGTTTCGCGTTTATAGTATTACTAGCTGCGCCCCCCAGATTCACCCGCATAAGTTTCGATCCTGTAGGAATATCGGGATAAACACGTTTAACACGTAGTACCAGGATTAACACGTAGGATATATATATCCATCCATCCAAACTTTCGCGTTTATAATATTAAGTAGGACAGTAGGGTAGGAAGTAGAATTATTATGATGTGATTAAAATCACAACATTAACATTATGATTTGAAACCCGAATCACTGCCCAAACATTTGAAAACCAGAAACGGCCGTGATTGTATAACTGCCCAACTTTGACCGTTTAAAGCCTATTCTTGATTTACAGGGTCGGACCATGTTTAACAGTGGATGTTTACGATCTGTCGTGTACTGCGGCCACAGCTGATCAATATTGTTACCACATTTGTGCCACAAGCGATGTTCTACGTGACGTACGCCTACGCGTTTCCTAGCACGTTTTAACATGGGACAGGTCACTTGGCAGGTGAAGTCAGAAGGTCTGGTTGAATAAAGCAGAAATTAAACAGTACGTTGCCAAGGATAGGTTTTTGAATTTAATGTTGTACAGACGCCAGCAGGTCAAGCTACCCGAAACTGTCAAATTTTCCCAATCAATCTTGAACCTTAATGTTTTAGCGATAAAGTTGATAATCTATTAAAGAAATTTGACAGATTGTAATAGCTTGATGTGCTGGCGTCTGTACATATCATGGAACTTCCGCGTTCCGTTTTCTATGAAAATTACGCAACGATATGTCGTCTGAAGTGTCACAGGTTTTCAAAAGCGTTACAAGTGGAAGCCCGCGAAATTCAAATTTTCTTACGTCTATTGATATTTTATGAGATAGTAATTCAATAGGTTCATAGAAACTTGAATGTTATATTGATGATTTTGATGATTATAATTATGTATAATAAATATAAACTTGTTAACATCATGATCAACATTCAATCTGACACAGGCCTGCAAACTGCAAGAAGCGTAAAAGAAAATTGAATTTCACAGCACTGTGAAAAATATTTCCTTCCTCTAATATTTTTTTGTTTATTAATTGCTGATATATAACCGTGAGTAGTACAGGCTCTTTTATTTATACTACCACATTTTAATGTACTATATACATTGAATAGTATAATCAAACTATAATTTGCCCATTGCTGGGACACAAGACTCTTCTCTGTGAGAGGGAGTGGGCCGTAATCCACCACGCGGGACCAGTGCGGGTAGATGTCACATATCTTC
Source organism: Apamea monoglypha (assembly GCA_911387795.2). NCBI lineage: Eukaryota > Metazoa > Arthropoda > Insecta > Lepidoptera > Noctuidae > Apamea > Apamea monoglypha. Next base: position 5,718,580 of record OU426920.1, read on the forward strand.
GAATTTTAGGTTCTAGGACATGCCGGTTTCCTCACGATGTTTTCATTCACCGTTTTGAGAGCAGTGGTGATGAAATAATTTACACAAACTAAAGCTCCTGTCTGGGTTCGTACTTACGACCACTGTATTCCGTAGTGTACTGTAAAACCAATAAACTGGTGACCCCGACCATTAACATCCTTCTGGGGCAATCAGGTAAAAATTTGTAGCTTACTGAAGCTACGAACAGTAATTATTTGCTCAAATTTAATTAATATAGGTTCATATTTGATAGGATTATGTTTGACAAGTCATGTCAGTGAGCAAAGCATAGGCCATTAACGGATTGAAATATTATATACAACATTTGCACTAACTTTACAAAAAGCAAGTATTGCAGTTAGCTTAGTTGCACAATGAATTATGCCTACAACATACTCAAATAATTACAGTGATTACGAGACTATTAAATGTAGAATGTGTACTGCCCCGTTGGTCTCGTGGTCGCAAGCGCGACTGCTCCTGGTTTCGATTCCCGGGTCGGGCAGTGTTATTGAGTTTTTCCATTAGGAATTTCTTAGTAACAGAGTTTGGAAGTTGGCGGTATGATTACCCCCGTGCCTCGGAAAGCTCGTTAAGCCGTTGGTCCTGCGCCTGATCTCTCTCCGGTCATATCGGATTGCCGTCCCATCGGACTATGAGAGCGAGGGAAGAGAGAGTGCCCCTGTGTCTGCGCGCACACTTGTACACTATAATATCTCCCGCGCCGAAGGCTGGTCTCCGTTCAGATTGGCCGCTGTAGCCGAAATACAGTCTGGAGGACTTTATTTATTGCATAAATGTAGAAGTCGCTTTTGATACAATTTCAATTTAATAATAATAATAAACGTTTATTTCAGACTTTCTGTCCATAGGTACACTTACAAAACATAGAACGAAACATACAATAAACTACACATACTAACAAAATCTCAAAAAAAAAAACACAACCCATAACAGACAATAAAGTTAGCAGTGACAACTCAGAAGAGGCAACACATTAAATTTGACGAGGAGGAAATGTCCACTGCTCACAAGGCAGTGTGCAAGCGCATCCAGTGACGCAGCAGTGGAGAGTCCCACCTGTCCGCGAACACGCTTAGTAAACTGTGCGCTGTTAATTGTGGTTCCTTCCTCCTTTATTCAGCATAGGTGTTTCTCAAACGTATACGTAGTGTAATCGTGACGTAATTTCAATACAACTAGGTAGCTTATGCATTTACCGAGTGTCAACGCAGCGTCCGTCGGAGTGGCGTAAACGCATACGTTAGACGTAAGTTCAGTGCGAAAGCACTCCGAGGGTTGAAATCGCGATTCTTTTAAGGCCTCCGTGTAAAACGTATATCAGACAGTTTATTTATTTTAGTTTCATTCCACGTTCACTCGATACCGACAAAATTGCATTCACGAATATTCATCTACTCTTTTCACTTCATTTTTCTTTTTTCACTTGATCATTCGGTAGGGTAGGAAAGATGCATATTCATGTCTTTATTTGCATTTCATCATTTTAAAAATCTTACAATGGCTTTAAGATAAAGATGCCTCCGAGTACTAAAATCCAACACCGTTAAATCGGTTTACTTTTATCCATTTTGGGTTCAAACTTTTCACTTGTAGCAAAAACTGAAACGTGACCTGAGGGGCAATTCTCGTAATTTGAAGAACGTTCACAGTCTGATCTCAGTCTCAATCTGTCAAAAATAACTGTAATTTAGGGAAATTGTTGACAAACCAATGTCGCCAACATTTGTTTGTCGCCGAGATGACACTACGACTAGATTTTGTACGTTTTAAATAACGAGAATTGGCCTTCTGCTATCTTATCCCGGTGGGTGCAGGGCGTCTAACCCTCAATGCGTCACAATTTTAAATGGACAGACGACAGATTTGTACTCTTTTATATTCTGTTGTATCCTATATCTATGGTCTCGTCACTGTCCATCTGTCGTCCAACCTGATCCTTAATATGACATCTGACGAGCGCTCTTTGTATAGTCTCAACTATTCAGGTAGATCAAATCCTATCCTTCCTTCCTACTATATTATATATATTATATAATATTATAAACATGAAAGTTTGTATGGATGGATAGATGGGTGTGATGAAATTTGGCATACAGATAGTTTATAACCAGGATTAACACACAGGATACTTTTTATTCCAATATTCCCACGGGATCGAAACTAATGTGGGTGAAACCGCGGGGCGCAGCTATTATTATCCTACTTCCTACTAATATTATAAACGTGAATGTTTATATGGATGGATGGATGAATGGATGGATGTTTGTTACTCTTTCACATAAAAACTTCTGAACGGATTTGGATGAAATTTGGCATACAGATATTTTATAACCAGGATTAACACATAGGATACTTGTTATCCTAATATGCCCACGGGACCGAAACCAATGCGGGTCAAACCGCGGGGCGCAGCTAGTATTATATATAATCTAGGAGGCATTTTTTCCCATGTTAACTGTCAAATTTCGCGTGATACACAGACAAAGGACAAAACATAATGGACACGCCGCGTCGTTTTGCGACGCTTTCGCAATCTCAATCCGTTCGTTTCTTACCTAAAGTTAGAGGGCCACAAATAAAGGCTAAAACAACAACAAAGAACAAATTAAACACATAAGTGTGTATTTATAAACATTGCTTAATGTTTAAAGACTTTTAAACGTCAAACAATGTGTGTTTTAGCAGGCGTTAATCAATACTTAACTTCAGGCAACGTTTATATATAAACCCAAACATCTACTCCAGTAGCAAGAGTGAAAATCAATTGATTAGCAACAAGATCCTTAGAAAGCCATATCATCTTCCTTTGTGTGTACCTGACACCTATGACAAGCATCAGATTCTAAAGGATAACACACGATGTAACAGAGCCGTTGGTCCTGCGCGAGTTCTCTCCGGTCGAATTGCGTGCCGGATCGAACTATGAGAGTGAGGTAAGAGAAGGTACACCTGCGTCTGCGCATACACTTGTGCACTATAATATCTCCCGCGCCGGAGGCTAGTCTGGGTGTCTACTATGAAGTGCAAAGTGCGAACGATCGGATCGGACCGACACATGGCCGAACCGAATATTATTGAAAAAGGCGAAAAATGTTCGGATCGGCTCAGTTGGGTCGGGATCATAGTCAATATTTGAAAGAGTGTAGGAGTGTAGGATCGGGACCAACAGAAACAAATAGTAACTTCGTAGCAGGAAACGGCCGAACAGTCGGCCGATACCACTTCGGAGTAGACCCCCAGTTCAGATTTACTGCCATGGCCGAAATACGATCTGGGGGACTTTTATTACGTAAAAGAATTAAACGGTTGAAGTCAAAGACTCATGTAGTCCAACAAACTCGGCTACATGAAAGTTCCTCAGGTTAAAAATTTTCAGCATGTCTGGTTTCCTGCTTAGTTTACAAAGAAGACATCGCAAGGGATAAAATGCAAAAGTTTCATATCCAACATAACAATGTGTGAGTAGAATACATTTGTTCCTTGATCCAATTCGCAGGCAATATTTATTTCAACTCGTTCATACAACGACCGCCAGTTTCCGAAGTCGAAACAATTTTCTCGGTCATTAATGGGAGTACAACATAATTTGTTAGCAGCTTAGTTATGTAGGCTATAACAAGCATAATCCACTGCTGGGACACAGGACTCCTCTCCGTGAGAGGAAGTGGGCCGTAATCCGTAAGTTATGGCAAAGTAAAAACATAACTAAGTAAAAAATCCGTAAAATGGTAATGATTTTGCCATCGATAGGTTACGAAAACAACGACATTGCCCAGCTGAACGGGCAAACTGAACTTCTGGATTTTTCGGAGTCTTTGCTAGGCTGTGGCAACAAAATACTATTGTAATGTTTATCTCAATATAACGAGGCCTATTTACTAATCAACGAGGCCTAACTCGGGCCTTTTTAACGTCCCAGAACAATAAGAGGGATTACCTATCTCTTCCCGAGGTCCATTACAACGAAAAAGCCGTTGAAATATTGGAGTATTTTTATTATCTCCGAAGGCAAAGCTCGTCTTTGACATAGAAACGGCCATTTACAAAATTGATTTTAAGAAGACTTATGTAAAGAGTGCCGAATTATTTATGCTTCCATTTCAGATTTTTATTATGAAAAAGCTGGAGGAAATGTTGAAAGTACTTAGTAGTATTACAAGGAGGGTTCTTCGCATACCAGGTATTATTATGTTTAAGGGGGTGCGCTAAGATAGCCCTCAAAATTCAAATTTACTTATGTTTTTTTTGCAATTTGCAGGTAAAGAAAAGAAAGAAAGAAAGAAAATACGCTTATTTGCGGCTAACATGACGCATAAAAAGAACACAAACACAAAAAAAAAATTGTCAGTGTCAGGTTGTATGTTAATAAAAATATGATTTGCGACAGTAACAAATATGACATTACAGAATTATAATAATTAGAATCCGCAATACAAGGTTGTATTGTTGATTCTTAAGTTAGAATTGGCCTTGTCATGATTTCATGAAATAGTAATTCAATAGAGTAATATGAACTTGAAAGAGTTGTATTAATGATTTTTATCTATATAATTCTATAAACAAATATTTGTAACGGTCTCAAATCATATTTAGATCAAGAATACAACCTGATACTAGCATGCAAATTCAAAAAACTACGAGAAAATTTGAATTTCGCTACCCCGACGATATCGCCTTAATCATAAATTGCTGTTTGTAACTTTTTTTTTCTTTATTCATAAGAACTAAAAAGTTTTTAGTAATGATAACAATCTAGCCTAATAGACTAATAAGCAATTTGACTCTAACTTAATTATGTTTGTAATTGATTTAATTTAGTCATTAAAAATAAGGAACTTGCTCGAATATTGCCGTATGACGGCACTCTTTGCAGAATAGATAAATAGATAGGTAAAAACAGAGCCGGAAACACATACAAATGAAACAAATTAATAAAAAGCTTGTAAAAAGCCACTAAGGTACTAAACTCGACTCCATAAAATGCTTACCTAATTAAATAAAATGCTTACCTAATTAAATTAATTTATTTCACAATACACTTTTCTACATGTAACCTACCCATTTTTTACCTACATTTAACCGTTTCCCTGTATTCGGAACATTAAAAGAACCTTTCTATTCGGAGAACGAGCGACATTTATTCCGTACAGCGTTGCCAAACGAGGTACGGACGTACGGTATGTAGATTTTGTCGGAAACTGCAAGAATTACTAACAGGCGCTTGCATTCACTAATCACATACCCAGCTTTTATAGCCGATAAACCAGGTTCTTATAACGAAGTATTTTTAAAATAGCCTTTTCCTTGTAATGAAAATGAAGCAGGAAGTTATAAAGTTGGCCATTATTTTTAATTAGTAAAACCAGATTGTTATTAAAAAGTTGAAGTCAAAATAAAATCAGAGAATGACGTTAACATTTTGGTGACCAAGTCATTTGTTTTAACCCGCCGTGAATGAGGTCGGGTATCTCATACCCGACCGTTCTTAAAACAAACGATATCTGCCGATTGCGAGATTTCTAGAAGGCGGCTGGAGAGGAGGATGCGAGGGTGATTTCTAGTAGTAGTAATACTCGTCGGTAGTGCTGCACCGACGCCAGTGGAAGATGCAAGAGCGCAAACGGGTACGTTATAACTTTAAAATAGCCTTTTTCATTCTTATAATGAAAAGAAGCAGGAACTTATGAAGTTGGCCAGTATTTTTAATTAGAATATTCAGAACGTTATTAAAAAGTTGAATTCTAAATGAAATCAGAGAATGACGTCAAAGTGCGAGACTTTTGGTGCAGTGATCATTTGATTTATGCACTATGATTCAAACTTGGGACAAGTTTTCCTATGTAAAAATATGCATGGCAATATATTCTTTTTATATATTTTTTATTTCTGTACTAGCTGCGCCCTGCGGTTTCAGCCGCATAAGTTTTGATCCCGTGGGAATATCGGGATAAAAAGTATCCTATATGTTAATCCTGGTTAGAAACCAAATTTGTGTGCCAAATTTCATCCAAATCCGTTCAGTAGTTTTTGCGTGAAAGAGTAACAAACATCCATCCATCCATCCATACAAACTTTCACGTTTATAATATTAGTAGGATTTTGAGGGGCCTGTGGCTAAATAATAATAGCCGCACAGGTCGATCAATCAAGTTAAGCTCGCTTGCCGCGGTTGGTCTATGGATCGGTGACCATCCGAGGCATACTGAGATCCCTCCGTGGCTTGGAAAGCACGTGAAGCCGTTGGTCCCGGCTGTCATTCTTGGATCTTTGACAGTCGTTACGGGTAGTCAGAAGCCCGAAAGTCTGACAATCAGTCTTACTAAGGGTGTCGTATTATCCAGTAACTGGGTGGTGGAGGTCAGATTGCCAGTCGCTCCATGTAAAATACTGGAACTCAGCTGCATCTGGTTAGACTGGAAGCCGACCCCAACATAGTTGGGAAAAGGCTAGGCAGATGATGGTTGATGGCAATAGGCTTATTAGATGACTTAAACATAACAGCCGAAATGTGGGTGAACTATAGGTAGATCTCTGTCTTACTCTTCTGGGAATACTGTCGTGATGTTACGTTACCTACCCCAACATAATTGGGAAAAGGATAGGCAGATGATTTTAATTTCTGTATTTTATTTGTGTTTTTTTTACTGATAAAGGTATACTAAGATGAAAATAAAAGGACAAACCTCATGAGAAATTTCAAGAGTTTTGTCAACTTTTTTTCAAAAGACATCTTAAAACGCATGAAGCGTCACATTCAATACGAATATAAGGGAGGTCTTTGACTCAAAGCCAACTCTGAATGCCAGGCTAAATCAGGGTCAATTAATTTCGCTTCGGTCCGCATTTTAGCGGGCTGTCGTCGCGCCTGCTGAAGGAGGCCGCGGGCGCGCTGTCGTGGCTGCTTCCCAGCTTCAGCGCACGATGCTGGCAACTTTACCATATCTGGGAGGACTCCCTACAAAGAACGCCGCCCGCCGCCTTGCGGGCACCCCAAAGGGCCATAGCTCAGCGGGTGGCGCGGGCCTACCACACAGCGGGCTTTGCGGCAGCATGTGCTGTGGCCTGCACCCCTCCTTGGGAACTGGAGGCGTGGGTGCTCGCCAGAGTACATGAATGGGTGGCGGAGGGCGCGCGAGAGGACAATCCTCACGCGGCGCCGCTCCGAAGGCGGAGAAGGGATCGAAGAAGACGTCAGTTTGACAGTTATCTCCGACTCCTCCCAGGTGGAGGCCAGCAGGCAACGGATGCGGGGGCATCCTTCCCTGTATTGTACAGGTCTCCACCAGTGTCGGACGGGAATGGCCAGGTGTTCCCGGCCATTCCCGTAGCCTGGGGGGCATGCGGGGCCCGCCAGCTAGGCGGGCATGCGCCGGGAGGGTTGTGGAAGTAAAGGCTGAACCAGTTTCCCATGGCCCTCCCAGCACGGCGATGTGGGAACACAGCTGAGTTTTAGTGGGTATACTGTCGGTGTCATTCCGACAGCAGTCCAACATACCCCGTCTCGTCCCCCGCGAGCGGGGATGCGTAATGCATTTCTCAGCGATAAAATAAATGAAAAAAGGGTCAGTAAATTTGAATAACGGAGATCATGTCAAAGTCCGAGGATATTACATAGGAAGCCATACTCAGGATGTTTTTCTATAAGCTATGGCAGATTTAATCAAAATAGGTGCTTTTTACCCAAAGCCATTTTGCCTTAGTAGTTTTCCGAAGTTCGTGTAACTTTTATAATGCGAGTGCTAGGAAGGTCACGTATTTATTTATTCAAACTTTTCGCACACAAAAAAGGTACAAAGGCGGGCTTAATACCTTAGGCATTCTCTAACAGTCAACCGAGGGTTGTGAAGAGATTAGATGGCAGGTGCTTTGGTTGAGGGAACATATTATGAAATACACTATAAAGGTGGGGATTAGACGAGCAAAACTCAGATTACTGACGCAAAATCAGTTAAGGAGTTAATATTCAACCGGCCGAACTACCTTTGCGTAAACCATATTCTAGGAAACCGAATGCGTTAACTTAATTTTGATGAATCTTGAGTGTAGTCTAAATTGCATCGGGCATGTTCCCTCAGTCTCTAACTGTTGTGATCAGGGCCCTAATTCACTATGACCATTTATTGATTCCTTACTTTGAATCCATGTCAATCCCTTATCCAATCATGTCATCTGTTATTAACGTATTCTCTATGACACAATGAACGAAACAGCGCGAAAAAACGCGAGGTTGGCGTGGTTTGAACTGTCAAAATACCACGCTTGATAAGCCTAAGTGGTTTGCACGTGGTAAGATTATGCGGGGATTAATATTTACCGTACCTACAGAATTGGGGCCCTGGGAAGATACTCATAAATAATCAATATTTAACAAAAAAAACTTTTTTGCAAAAAACCAACACTAATTCGTATGCCAACCACTACTTGGTAATCTTTAATATACACAAAGTAGATTAAATACGTATTATCGAAGCTTTCTCGAAAACTACCCAAGCCAAGTTAATTCAATTTATATGGGACCACCGCGCAAGGTTACCCTACCAAATCAAAAAAGAATTTCAAAATCAAAACCGGTCCACAATTGACGAAAATCGATAAACAAACATAAAAAATACATACAGATGAACATATAACCCCTCCTTTTTTGAAGTCAGTAAAAAAATAAGAACATTTCAATTGCGTTGACATTATGCGAAGATACGCTAGTCATCATCATCATCATTTCAGCCGAAAGACGTCCACTGCTGGACATAGGCCTCTTCCAATCACCTCCACTTGGACCGGTTCTGTGCTTCTCGCATCCAACGGATTCCTGCGGCCTTCACAAGGTCCTCGGTCCACTTTGTGTGAGGCCTTCCAACGCTACGTCTTCCGATACGCTGGTCATCCTATCTTAAATCGACTTTCCAACATGACGAATCCCTTCGTAACTTTCTATACAAGACGAGCAACGTGCTTCTCCTGTTGCCAAATAAAGACAAAGATTACATTTTATTACACAGCTTAGCTCCCAGGAAAATTACACGCTGCTTTATATATTTAACTTAGTGTTGAGTGACGTCATAAAGTTGCTGTCACAAGATAATGATGAAAGTTTTTAATTGCTAGCTATTATATCATGTTACAACACATGTACTTACTTTGTTTTAAACTACAAGCCTCATATTTGTGATAATATTTGTGCCCTTGAAAACTGAAGACAATTACATGTTTTTTTGCTAGAAAGACAACGTTTGATCTATAATATTAACAACTAGCTGCGCCCCGGTTTCACCTGCATAGATTTCGATCCCCTGGGAATATCGGGATAAAATGTATCCTATATGTTAATCCCGGTTATAAACCATCTGTGTACCAAATTTCATCTAAATCCGTTCGGTAGTTTTTGCGTGAAAGAGTAACAAACATGCATCCATCCATCCGTCCATCCATCCATCCATACAAACTTTCGCATTTATAATATTAGTAGGACTAGCATTGCCCCGCGGTTTCACCCGCATAAGTTTCGATCCCGTGGGAATACCGGGATAATAAGTATTCTATATGTGTGTGTGTTCTATGTGTGTGCCTGGTTATAAACTACCTGTGTGCCAAATTTCATCCAAATCCGTTCAGTAGTTTTGACGTGAAAGAGTAAAAAACATCCATCCATCTATCCATGCATCCATCCCTCCATCCATCCATCCATACAAACTTTCGCGTTTATAATATTTGTAGGATAATAGGACTAGTAGGATAGTAGGAAGTAGGAAGTAGGATAGTAGGATTAGTAGGAAGTAATCCTACTTCCTACTAATCCTACTATCCAGTAGGATTAGTAGGAAGTAGGATAGTAGGATAGGATATATGGGAGGAACATTCCCATGTTTACCCTTTCAGCCTTCACTTAAAATGTATTCACGAGTTTCCTCGTCCTCGTTTGTGCTGCCTCGCAAGCGCTACTGCTGAACATGCGGTCCTGGGTTCGACTCCCGAGTGGGGCAAAGTGTTATTGGGTTAAAGAGTTGATGGCAATAGGACCATAGAGGGGCTTGTGGCTAAGTAAGAACAGCCGCACGGGTCGATCGATCAGGGTAAGCTACGCTTGCCACGGTTGATCCGTGGATGGGTGACCATTTTTACGTACCATGACCCCTCCGTGCCTCGGAAAGCAAGTTAAACCGTTGGTCCCGGCTGTCATTCGTGAATCTTTGACAGTCGTTACGGGTCGTCAAAAGCCCGAAAGTCTGACAACCAGTCTTACCAAGGGGTTTCGTATTACCCAATAACTGGGTTGTGAAGGTCAGATAGGCAGGCGCTCCATGTAAAATACTGGTACTCATTTGCATCCGGTTAGACTGGAAGCTGACCCCAAAATGGTTGGGAAAAGGCTAGACAGATGATGATTGATGGCAATAGGTTTCCATCTGTATTCGATGAATTAAACATAACTGACGAAATGTGGGTCAACTATAGGTAGACTTCTGTCTTACTCTTCTGGGAATAGAGGCGTGATGTTACGTTACCTAATAGTTTCATTTCTCACTCGCCTCTTAAACATGAAGTGGGTCTATTCAAAGTCAAAATTGTGTGACACATTTCGACAATGTAATTAGTCCGAATGTCTATAGTACACAAATTTGTTCCAAGTGAAGTTGCCTTTGTGAGAAAACTAAGTTTTACCTACCTAACTTTAGAAATCCAAGGGTATGCAGAGTTGAATTAATTTGTCTCAGAGCCCACAAATAATAGCCAGCTTTATTATTTTATTGTTGAAATAAACTGGGGCATTTAAGGATTTGTAGGTACGGCCTAAAGGATATTGATGACAGAGAAAGGGAGGCATAAAACCCTGATTTGTGTCGCGTTTCCGAATAAATGTGTCTAGAACCAGGAAGAGGAAGACCATTTAAGGTCTTATCTTATATTCACGTACCCTTAATTTATGTTTAGTATTAAACCATAAATAGCACACAATAAGACCTCATTTTAAATACATCTTTTTAAAGAGGAATCTCGGAGGGGCTCATGGCTGAGTAATTACCGCCGCAACGGTCGATCTTCAAGGTTAAACAACGCTTGCTGAGATCGGTTCGTAGATCCATCCATTACATGCTGAGATCCTTCCGTGCCTCGGAAAGCACGTTAAGTAGTTGGTCCCGACTGTCATTCGTTGATCGTTGTCGATACGGAGAAGCCCGAAAGTCTGACAACCAGTCTTGCCAAGGGGTATCGTGTTACCCAGTAACTGGGTTGTGGTGGTCAGAACGGCAGTCACTCCATGTAAAATATTGGTATTGAGCTGCATCCGGTTAGATTGGAACCCAACCCCAAGACAGTTGGGAAAAGAGTCGACAGATTAACTGATTAGTATCAAATCTTAAATAGATTTATACGCCTAATAAGACCACATTTTTAATACTCTTTGTTACACAGGAATCTGGGATACTTTGGCAACAAAACCTAGAAGTTCCCTAGAAGAGCGGTGGTCGTTATGTAACGGCATTTCCCCTGTCTTTACTTATTATTCACAAAATCCACAGCTCTTTGAAGTTTTATCTTAAAATATATAAACTAGTCTTACAGCGAATTACGAATTTACAATAGCTATAGAATACATGCAGCAGAAACAAATGAAGTAAACTGCTAGCACCATCTAAGCATTGCTAAGTGTACAGTGTGGGTGTGAGTGTGTTGGAGTGTACACGAGCAGTTGCGAGTGGGTGTGTGAATATATTATACTGGTATGTGGTGATTGTCTGTATACCTTCTAATCAATTCAATGTCATAATAAGTATTTGGCATATAGGTATCAAAAAACGGTCTGTATTTGAACAGTCGTAATTGTATGACCGTCCACCACTTTCTTAGGAAACCCAAGCTATAGAATATAGAGAACAGGTCAAAGTCCTGTCGCGTTTGACCTTTATCCAAAGCCTGGCGAAAAGAGTGATAACAATGGGTTGATTACATAAGAGAGGGGGGGGGGGGGACACGCTACTCTATAACACAGACGGTACGGTTACGTCTAACAGAAGACCGCGGTGGAAAAGCCTTTGTGTTGTAACTTCATTTCTAAAAGGACTAGGTATTAATAAATCTTGTCCATTAGAAGGCACTCACTTATGCTCCGGAATTTTCGAATGATCTGAATTCATAAAATTCTAGTAAGGGCTTGTGGCTCAATAATCACAACCGCACGGGTCGGTAGAAGGTTAAGCTACGCTTGCAGCGGTCGGTTCTTGGGTGGGTGACCATCAGACGGATTCCTAATCGACACCTCTCCGTGTCTCGGAAAGCATGTGTCACTACGGTTAGTCAGAGGCTCAAAGTCTGACATGCAGTTTTATCAAGGGGTAGCGTGTTATCCAGAAACTGGGTCGTGGAGGTCAGATACGTTGTCGTTTTTTGTAAAATACTGGTATTCAGATGCATCCGGTTAGACTGAAAACCAACCTCAACATAGTTGGGAAAAGGCTAAACAGATTATATAACTCTGCTATAACTGCCTAGATTCACCAATATAAACAAAGAAGAAAGAAAATAGGTTTATTTGCGGTAAACATGACGCAGAGAAAGAATACAAACACAAAAAATTAAAAGTTAGGGAAAATATGCGTTACATCTACGCAAAACGGCCATCACTCAGCATAATGCTACGACCCTATGCGAGGCAGAGCCCCAGCGCTGGTTTTCAGCGACAGCCGGCGTTAAATGTCTTAGCTCAGAGCCTTAAAAAGTGTTGAAATTGAGTCGCACGGTTACGCGCATCGATTGTTTTAATGATTAGGTAGATGCAACTATTCGCGACAGTTTGACAAATCCACACAAGTTAGTTGACACAATCGACGCTAGCAATATTCCCACCAATTAGAGCTTTGATCAAACTGAGCTGATTCCTGCGTGAGGCAGGAATCAGCTCAGTTTGATCAAAGCTCTAATTTGATATTCAGGAATATTGTCAGGTGGAAATAATACGTGTTCAATTCATAGAGAACTTTCAACTGACAGTAAGCTCCGGGAGGAAACGCCAGGGTGTCACCACTGTGTGGATCGCCCGGAGGACACGGTAGAGCATACGGTGGAGGTCTGCCCGGCTTGGGCGGAGCACCGCCGCGTCCTCGTGGCGGCGATCGGCGGCGGCGATCTCTCGCGTCCGGCCCTGGTCCAGGCCACGGTACGGAGCGACAGTGCATGAGAAGCCGTCGTCTCCTTCTGCGAAGCAGTAATGCTCGCAAAGGAGGAGGCGGAGCACGTGAGGGAGAAGGAATCTCTGCGCCCTCACGCCCCTAGTCGCCGCAGGAGACGCCCTGGACGTCGGGGAGTCACCAGCCGACTCCCGGCCACCGTAGGTATGGGCCTGCGGGCGGCGAGCAATGGGCAGCTCACCGCCCGGCAAGGACCAGGCCCGAGTCGACGGCGCGTTGTGTTCCACGCGCGCCTCAAAGAGATGTCAGCACGAAGTGACGGGGTCCGTTAGGGCCGATGCCTGCCAGGGCTGCGGGTTGTTCGAAAGAGATACCGTGGTCTCTGGCATAGGCAACTGAAGGAACACGGGTGGGTTTTAGTCAGTAAAAGTCTGACACGCCCTCCTGCTCCGCCCAGAGCAGAAGTCATATGATGATTTCCCACCCAGAAAAAAAAAAAAAAAAAAAGCTCTCGAATAGTAAACATAAGTTTTCATTACATAGTTAGTGTTGATTTCACATTAAATTAGGGAATTCTACTATTTAATCACATGATAAATTAACAAAGCCCACTGTTGAACGTTTTTTTTTTTTGTTGTAACCTATTTTGTCCTACTGCTAAGCAAAAACCTTTTCAATTATTTCTAATTTTATTTTGTTTTTCCTTCTCCAAATCTCCAGCTAATCGGTCAGGAACGGTAGATCTTTGACGTAAAACGCGTTTGTAGTATATAAAAAGGATTGTAATGACGTTATCAAGGCAGTTGCTCGGTAGATGTTCAGGTGATTAGTTCTAGTGCCGTTGTTATATGGAATAGATCGACCAGATGTCACGTAAGGTAAGTAATTTTATATTATACCTTAATTATTGCTTATTATGACTATGTTGTGGTGTAAGTCATATTATGGCCAATATTCTTAGCTTTGTTATTATGTTGCTATTATTTTTAGTTGTCCAAGAGATATAATGTTTAGCCTTGGCTATCTGTGCTTTACTTCATAAAACCCTTTCCCTACAAACCATATTCAATAATAACCTTCATACACAGTAAACAAACCATATTCAATAATAATCTTCATACACAGTAAATAACTAACTAGTAACCATTTTGATATTCAAAGGTTGTTATTTGGGTAATATGTATATAGGTACATATACTTCTAGTATATACTGAAGACTCTAATAAGCTCATAAAATACAAAATTGTTTGTCTTAGCCTTTTTAATATTCTGATATTGAATTATTTTCCACGAATAGTAGATAGCTCGAAGAATCCTGTAAATCTCAGTTCGCATCTTTCATAACTTTTTTATGACTTATTCGCAAGTCTTAGCAGAATGAGCTCAACAGAAGATGTTTCATATAAAACAGGTTTGTCCTGAAATATTCCCTCAGAAGACTATTTGTATGCAGTAAAAAGTGCGCCAACGAACAAATACGGCCCATTCAGAGACAAAAGGAGGATTTTATAGGTAATTTACCGATGTTTTTTCCGTTTGAGTTATATGGTCTTTGTTTTATTCGACAAATTCACGATTTATGTGCTAATTTTAGTACTTTTTTTTCTCGATCTGTATCAAAGCTCAATAAAAAAGCTGTTTACGTTTATTTATTTTGTTGTAATTGAGGATTTTGTTGGGGTTTTTAAGGCTAACGGATTTCGGAATAGATTACGTAGCAACAAAGTGTCTCAGATTGACTAAAACACACAAGTGCCTATCATTTTTTTACAATTGTATAACATTAAATTGCGCAGTGCTGGCTCAGTGGTAACGGTCGCGACCTACGGGTGGTAGGTCGTAGCTTCGAACACCGACAGGCGCTTTACTTTTTGTAAATTATTTCAGCACCACTGATCGTGAGGAAACCGGCATGACCTAGAACCAAAAATTCGTAAACATGTGACTCTCCAACCCGCACTCGGCCCGCGTGGTGGATTACGGCACTCTCACTCCCTCTCACCGAGAGGAGGCCTGTGTCCTAGCAGTGGGAACATTATAGGCTGATTATACTAAAATATTATATCCGGGCACACATATGTATGTCTATATATTGTCACTACAGGCTAAATTCCAGTAAGAAAACTTTCCTATTTTCTGCAAAAATACTTATCAGGCATACCAGTGCATGTTTAGACTGTAATAGCCACTAGTTTACTCGTTTTACACAGACTTCGCTACGTTTCCGCGACCTCGCAGCGACGCGGCAGCCATCGGAACTGTGAAAGGGCACTTAGTCGCTCCTTATGCCACCTACGAAGACGGTCGGCCATTTGTATGTTAATTTTCGAAGAAAAAACCAACGCCTCATTGGCCTTGTGATACCAAGCTTTTTTTAAACCACTAATGAGCTCCTTGATTTTAGTTCTAAGTCGAGTGTATATTTAAGGTCTTTGTTAAATAATTCAGTATCACCATTTTTAAATGAGTCGGCAGCTTTCAAATTTTCCAAACGAATTTACAACCTACTTTTGGTAATTACCTTAGAAGTATGGTAGGTAAAATTGACATGAAAGGTAGCACAATGTACTGTGATAGGCTTAAGGTAGTCTCCCGGATCGCGCCCACAGCAGACCCATAGTACCCCTGGCCGTACCTCTGGTGGTACGGTCGCCAAAAGCAACATAGTTATAGTTCTAACTGGAACATCCAAGTCCTGGAATATGTGCTGAAGAGCCATCTTAAACCTAAGGTTTTAGTTGACATAATCTCCGACATAATCTTATAGCCTTCTCAGGATTTAGAAGGTATCACATTCATAAATTTTTCAAGACGGAATAAAAATCACACAAAATCACACCTATTTTTTACGCAGGGATAGAAAGGGGTGTACCTATAGAAGTACACCCCCATTTCGCCAGTTTTTTTAAGTCCCAGTTCGGCAGGTATTAGAAGGTGAGCCATTTATATCAACCGACAAATCCAGACTCCAGGCTATTGAATAATTGCTAATATAAACACCTAAATAACAAAATCAAAATATTTTATTTCACATAAACCTACATAGGCACTTATAAAACGTCAGAAGCTAGGTGCACGGTTCCAATTGCTTGTTTCATATGGAGAAGAGCCAGCAAGAATATCCATGGTTACTCTTTTAAAAATAACACATTTTTACCGTTCCACGGCCTCATGCTCAGCAGTAACGTTAGGTTGACAAACGAGCTGAAGGGCAAGCTCAGACCGGGGGTGGACCTGACGTGTTATGTGGATGACACGCTGGTTACTGCCCGGGGGAGCTCGCACAGGGAGGCAGCGTTGCTGGCGACGGCTGCGGTCTCACAGGTGGTGAGCCGTATACGTCGCCTAAGCCTAGAGATGGCCCTCAGCAATCAGTCGGGGGTTGCGGAAGGATCGCACGTTCCCGCGATCCCCGGCGTATGTGAGAGATTTGAACACCGGGGTGGTTTTTAGTCAGTAAGAGTCTGACAGACCCCGCCGCCCACCCGAAGGCGGCGGACATTCATGAGGATTTTTCACCCCGGGAAAAAAAAAAAGTTTGACCAACGAGATAGCTGAAATGAAAGATTTGTAGGATGACGTTTATTCAATTACCTTGCATCGGCAATCCTCAGCAGCAATATAGTGGAAGACATCAGTTCCCATGGCTACACCAGGGTCACAGTGACGCAGACGTACCATCAGTGGCCGGCGACCACCATACACACAGACGGGGTGGTGAGACTTCTTGAACGGAAACTCCCAGTCTGAAATCTGAAGATTTGTTTTTTTAAACGTTGCCCCACACTAGGAATTTCTCCTGCATCGTGGGTGCGTTTACAAACATTTAAACTCACATACACAAGCAGCCAGACCCGGAACAACTACTTGTAGGTCATACAAATATTTGTTCCGTGCGGGAATCGAACCCGCGACACACAGTGCAGCAGTCAATCGCTTAACCACTGCGCCAACCGTGCCGTCATTTTAGTTTGCTCTGTTAGTAAATACTTTTTTTTGTGGAAGCAGCGACCTGTGAGTGGGCGTAATGTCTGTATGAACTATCGTATGTAGGTACGTCGTAGAAACTTAGCATAAAACGCTTTTAACAAATAATTATGAAATATGTAAGTACTATTTTGGGAAGTTTTACAAAAGTCCGTATAATGATGCAATACAGTATTGTTATAAGTACTGGGTGGCGCAAAAGTAAAGACCCTATTTGGTTCAGCTATAACATTTTTTCTAAATTAGAAAACTAGATTTAGATTTTTTTAAATGTATATTTGTGCCATTAAATTTCGTACCATTAGGATTTAAAGATGATGTCTTTTAAATGGTGACCTCCAGAGTTGATACACATTTGAGCCCTATTTATGACATTTTGCATAACTTGCCGTAACACTTCCTGCGATATGTTCGTTATTTCTTGACGAATGTTTTCTTTTAGAGCTGCGAGAGTCTGTGGCTTGTTCACATACACCCGAGATTTCAAAAAACCCCAAAGAAAGAAGTCTGGACTGGTCAGATCGGGTGATCTTGCAGGCCAAGGCAAATCGCCAAAACGAGAGATAACTCGGCCTGGAAAAGCGTCCCTCACTAAGTCCATAGTGTCGCGCGCTGTGTGTGCCGTAGCGCCGTCTTGTTGAAACCAGATGTGCTCCAGCCCCAATTCGTCCAAACTGGGTATCAAAAACTCACGTAACATGGTTCTGTAGCGTTCTCCAGTGACAGTAATCGCATTGCCTCCAGCGTCTTCGAAAAAATAGGGTCCGATCACTCTGTCAACACAGATGCCACACCATACAGTAACTTTTAGTGGGTGTAGAGGTGTTTCTTGAATAATGCGCGGATTATCAGTGCCCCAGAACCGAGTATTCTGCTTATTGACATGCCCTGAGAGATGGAAATGCGCTTCGTCACTCAACCAATTTTGAAGGAAAATCATCCTCTTCAAGGTTGAGGTTTATGACGCGCTGGCAGTAATCTAGACGAGCTCGGTGGTCAGCAGGCAGCAGCTGATGAGTCATTTGAGTTTTATACGGGAACATCTTTAAGTCTTTCACCAAAATACGCTGCAGGGTCCGTCTGGAAATGCCCAATTGCGTGGCACGTCGCCTCGTTGATGTTTCTGGACACTCTTCCACATCTTCGCGCACAGCATCGATATTTTCAGCTGAACGGCCTGTTCTTGGTCCCCCAGACTTAGGTCTATCCAATGTTGAGCCAGTTGCTTCAAGGCGTGTGGCAAAGCGTCGAATTGTGCGACCAATCGGTGCCGGACGGTGGGGAAATCGTCGACGAAATTCACGTTGTGTTCTTATCACTGATGAATTATTCCGTAAGAACATTGACACAATTATTCCACGTTCTTGGGGAGTAAAACGGTCCATGTTTATTTTCAGTGTATTTTACATTTGTTCACTACACAATTTTCAACAACAGAATGACAGAAAATGTCATATAAAAAAAAAAAAAGTATTTTCTTTAGTGCCAGTACTTTTGCGCCACCCAGTATAATAATAGAAATTATCATGTGGGTGTCGCTATCTGTATAGCAAATGATGTTTGTACCTATAGGGGACACACATACCAGCACTTTTATTACTCTTTGTTTTATTAAAGTATTATGAATTACTGTCGGTGTTGGTCCACATCCCAATTTCACCCTCTGCAGAGCATACTCTTCTCTTTCATGTGCTAATCTCCACGCTCCTGTGCCGGCCTCTTCCAGCTTCTACCCGCGATGGCAACAATATCGTCCGCCCATCTCGCCGCCGGACGACCGACACTTCGTCTTGTCCTTGGACAACTCTCGGTCACTGCCTTACTCCATCTGCCACCACTGCGCCTTGCCAGGTATCCTGCCCAACTGCATTTGATTTCCATAACTGGTTTTCCGACATCGAAAACCTTCGTACGTCTTCGGATCTCAACGTTTGGAACTCGATCTATAAGCCTTATGTACGTCCTTTGTGCCTTATGTATGTATGTACTTTGTATGGCATGGCATAGTGTCGGTATACTAAATTATTATTTGAAATGTCATCTGGTAACCCTATTTAAAATTCACGATGACTAAAGGTGAACATCCACTGCTCCGCACCGGCCGTAACGCACGCAGGGCACGCGGAGTTGGTTTGCTTTGTATGAATATTCATATAGCACCGTGTCCACTACAAATATGAAAAAAAAAAATGCGTTGCTTGCTGGTGACGTCACATGGGTTAGTTCGCCGCGTGTATCGCTTAGTGACGCACTGTTTTCTTTATAATTGAGGTGATAAACTTTTAATTCTATTAGTAGAAAGATATGAAGACTTGTATAATCTGAAACATCCACATTAGAATAGAATGGAATATATTCTAAGCTAAGAAGAGAAAGATAATATCCGGATACAGTGGACGCATCCCATTGGCAAATCCGTCCAATACGTTGCGTGCTGTGCGTGCGTTGTGGTCGGTGCGGACCAGTGAATGTTCACTTTTGGCCGCGAGTACCGGCTAATTAATATTCTTAAAAGAACCTGTTACATTCCAGTATAAATTAATGTCATAAACAGATATTATTTTTTAATTACGCTCAACGAATGATCCTCGCGGTATATTGATAGCGATATAATTATTTTGCATTCAATGAATCTGCGTGCTTTCAAATTAACATATTTTACTGATAAATTAACATGATTTAACTTATTGCAGAGTAATTAATACACCGTATTGTTTTATTATGTAGCTAATACTTGTAAAGAGGGATTAAGTAACAGTTCACTTTACTATGATTTATAGCCCACAGAGAAGAGGCTCACGTTGCTGGTTAAAATATTTTATTTAATACTTACTAGCTTCTGTCCGCAACTTTGTCTTCGCGAAATTTATTGTTTTAACTTAAAGTGGATCCTACGAACCTCGATAATATTGTAGCTTCCCATTAGTGAACGAATTTTCGAAATCTGGTCAGTAGTTCTGAAGATTACCCCCTACATATTTGTATGTAGGGGATAATCATCAGTACCTCTCCATAATATTAATATAGATTATAATTCAACTAGCTTCTGCAATCGACTTTGTCCGCGTGGAAGTCAACTATACCTTTACCAATAGCATTCGGAAGCGGTATAGCTTTTTGTAAGTGGATATATTTTTTGGAATCGCGATAGCATTTCCTGATTACCTCTTACAAACAAACAAACAATTTTACCTATTTATAATATTAGTGTGAATTGTACATTTATTGTACCTTACGCAACATGTCAGTGGGTAATTACATAACAAAATCAACCTCTAATGTTCCCTCTGCTGGGACACAGGCCTCTTCTCGGTAAGAGGGAGTGAGCCGTAATCTACCACGCGGGCCCAGTGCGTGTTGATGGATGTCACATGTCTTCAAATGTTTGGTTCTAGGACATGCGGGTTTCCTCACGATATTTTCCTTCACCGTTTTGAGAGCAGAACTTATGAAATAAATTACGCAAAGTAAAGCGTGTGTCTGTGTGGGTGTTTAGTGTGGCCTAAATCCAGTTAGAACGATTCACCTCGTTCTAACTGGATTTAGGCCACACTAGCACACACACACACACACACACACACACACACACACGCACACACACACACACACACATACACACACATACACACAACACACACACACACAACACACCTACACAACACACACACACACATTCACACAAAAATACCACACACCACACACCCACGCCACGGCCACAGAAATTATTAGTAAAACCTCTTGCTTTTTTTAAGTCGTTGTGGTGACAACGACTTAAAAAAAGCAATAGGTTTCAATTTACGAACAGTATGTTTCTCAACTTGAGTGCGGACAAAGCTTCATGAAGTGAACACGGTGTACAAAATAAAGTTCGTACAAACAAACATATATCACCTAACTTGGCTTG
This sequence comes from Apamea monoglypha, assembly GCA_911387795.2. NCBI lineage: Eukaryota > Metazoa > Arthropoda > Insecta > Lepidoptera > Noctuidae > Apamea > Apamea monoglypha. Next base: position 5,739,640 of record OU426920.1, read on the forward strand.
CAGAGTGATTACACGGAATAAATGAAAATATACCATGCATCCACTCTTTGGAATAATATATCAGTGCAGGCATATCAACGTGCTCCTCTTGGCAACTCGGACAATGATTTTAGCCAAAAACTTTTGGCGTAGCTTTATCCTGCGTTTGCGTTCCAGGTATTGTTGTGTATAAAGTTATAATAGGTAATAATATCATATGAAGTGTTATTTACTACGTTTTGCTCGCAATTTGCTTAAAACTGCGATTGGGACAAATATAAATTGTAGGTACATATCTCTGTGTCTAGGACCTGTGTATCGATAAAAGTGGGACAATAAAAAGAAAAATAATACCTATACATTTATAACATATACGGACGCCAGCACATCAAGTTACTACAATCTGTCAAATTTCTTTAATAGATTTTCAACTTTATCGCTAAAGCATTAAGGTTCAAGGTTGATTGGGAAAATTTGACAGTTTCGGGTAGCTTGACCTGCTGGCGTCTGTACAAGGTGGCAGGGACATCGACGCGCAAACTGTAAACATGAATTCAGCAAACGATTCTAAACACCCCGTTATCAAAAAAAAAAATCTGCTGTCCAAATGTATGGAGCAGCTAATATTTTTTTTAATAACTGACCTAATATTTCTACGCTAGGGGGTTTCAGAATCATGTATTGAATCTATGGTAACCGGTTGCGCGTAGATGTCTCTGCCAGCCTGTACATGTTATGAATGTATATTTTTTTGTCCCTGCCACCATGTATAGCAGCAACTGTAGGTTCTGCAAATTCGAAATACAAAGCTAGGTATAAACCGAACAAAAAAGGCTTTTTAATATAAAAAATACGACAATAGATCGTCGTTGGTAGAGGCAATGATCGCTGATTTCTGAGCAAAGATCAATGGCATTGTATCTTATGTTATAGGGAATCGGCCATAAATCCTGAATATACGTGTGTTTTGTAACGGGTCACTCACCCCAGGATATTGGAAAAACATGTTTGAATGGAACGAATTTATTAACGCATTATGTAATTTTTTGGGAAATATGATCATGGAAGGTGTTGTCATCATTATCATTTCAGCCCGGAATTACCCACTGCAGGGTACAGGCCTCCCCTTTCGTCTGCCATACTTCCCGGTTCTGTGCATCTCTCATCCAGGTGTTTCCCGCGATTTTGACGATATCGTCAACAAAGCGCGCTTTTGCACGACCCTGGTTTCTTTGGCCGAACCTTGGCCAAGTTGCAATGTACCCCAATGTTGTTGGGACTTATATGTTCGAGTCCGTGCCTCGAAAATCACGTTAAGCCGTTGGTCCCGGCTGTCATTCGAGAATCTTTGACCGTCGTTACAGGTCGTAAGAAGCCCGTAAGACTGAGAACCAGTCTTACTAAGGGGTATCGTATTACCCAGTTACTGGGGTGTGGAGGTCAGCTAGGGAGTCGCTCCATATAAATCACTGATATTCAGCCGCATCTGGTTAGACTGGAAGCCGACTCCAACATAGTTGGGAAAAGGCAGGTGATGATGTTTGAACCGTTTGGGGTTAAAACACTAAGGCCATCTACTTAGTTTTTCGAGACTTCGCCATGCGCTTGTTCGACTCTTCGCGAAGAAGGCTGGACTATTTTTTGGCCAAATAATCAGGATTGTCTTACAACATGGCAATGCGACCAGCCTTTTGGGCATTTTTCCTGTCAACAGCGATGCGAACGAATTTTTTGATGCCCTATGATTATTTCCCTCCCATTTTATAATACTTGTACATATTATTATTTCAAAACTTTTAAATTAGAAGATTTTAAATTAGGTTAATATTGTCCTACAAATAAATTGAAATAAATATAAGTCATGCCATTTCTTCTAGAAAATAACAGACACTGAAAATCAGAAAATATATCATTGCTAGTCAAGTAACAATTCAGAAAACCCATAAACAATAAGGCAAGAAATCTTTGAAGCGACTGATTTCGAATGATGATTTTTGCTCTTTTAAAAAAAATGTGGTACTAGACTTACAAGACCACACAAAACAAATAACCATTGAACCGTTTATTCGAAAAGAGGAAGTTTTTAATTGACTGTATTTCTTAAAGAAAAACCTAAAAGTAAAACTTTTGCCAGTCCAGCATTGTTTACATTTTCAGTATTGTTTTTACGTTTGCGAAAAATTATTTATCAAGTATAAAAATACGCCATCAAAAAATTGTGTAAGTCTTCACCAGCCACTCATTGTGGTCTACTGTTGGCAATAGGTCCTTCCATTCTCTCGCCATTTATGTTGGTCCTCGGCTACTGTTATCCTGTGTTTTTTTTTTTTTTACTTTAAACTCACTAACCTAAGGGTTTCCCCTTAGGGGGTTTCCTACCTAGACTTGCCAGATACCCTGTATTTTACGTGTTACCACGTTGTTCCGGCTTTCCTAATATAGGAACCCGTATTTTTTCAAATTATTTACGGGGTAAACTAACTACCATTATATAGCTGGTTTTATCAATTCCAGCTTCAAATGCTCCAGAGAAAGCAGCAGAAAGTTTAAAAAAAAAGTTTTCCACCTGCGGCCATGCGTGGGCGGAAAGCCGAAACCGACTAAATATTGATACTGTCAAGTTATATGTAACTTTAAGTTAAAATGAAAAGATTTATATACATTTGCTTTACAAAATAAAAGCTGCTTAATTAAACAGCAAACATAAAAATTAGAAATAAAGAAATCGTCATTAAACAATGTTGTTTTAATTGTCTCCTGCTCTGAAATCAAGAAGTGGTTGGTGGCAACCCTTTTTTTTTTTTTTTTTTAACGTGGAGAAATGCTCATGCATTCTGCACTACCACGGGGAGGTAGTGCAGTTATGTGGGACTCTAACCCACTAAAACTCCACGGTGTCCTCCTCTGCCGCTTACGGCGGGAACACGGGCACGCCTTAGCACTCATCCGTGAACCCGCCGCGGCCGTCCGTCACCGGACCCTCCTCTGGGGATTACTCCCCATCACCGGCGCACCAGAACACATGGCACGCCGTGACCACCCCAGGGACCAAACCAGCACATGGGTGCCAGACGACCCCGTGTCTAGGCACCCTTGGTCCCCCTGCGACGGTTCAGGTCATTGGCCCCGCCGCCTGCCAATTTTCGGCCGCAGAGGATAGGGAGAGCGGCCAACGTCATACCAACACTCCTCTTCCCCTGCGGCCCCACCGCGTTCGCCATCAGACGGTGGCGACCCCGTCAAGACCGCGGAAGGTAGGGAGAGCGGCGCACCGCAATACCGACACTCCTCCCCCGCCGCGGCCTCCAACCCTCAGCCGTGATGCCTCCCATACCACATCACGGCCCGCCTCAGTTGCGATGTCGCCCAAGCGGCACCGCAACCTACTTGTTGGCCGCTACGTCGTCGACTTACAGGCAAAGCCCTGACGAGCGGCCCCTCCTCGGGTTCCTCTTAGCTTCACCGTGGTTGTCCAAGCCACGGCTACTGAGCCCCCCCGCCTCGACAATGCGGGAACCCACCGGGGGGGTTGAGTCCAACCTTACGTTTGCCGATTCCCGGTCTCCACTCCAGTACACGTATATTCTAACGATTATCTGTTACTACGACATGTAGATATGAAACTTAGCTCATAAAGCCATGAAAATAATTTACCGAAAAAGGGACCGCTTACAAATTTTAAGGGTTCCCCCATAAAATACTTATGAATTAATTATAACATGGTCCCGAAAAAGTAACTTCCACATATTTTCATTATTAACGCCATAATCAAGAAATACATGGAAAAATACGGATGGCCAAACCGTCTTTTGAGGTGTACCCAGCACGCCCGAAGCTATGAGTTGACAGTCAGCCTCTTCCTTGTTAATCTTTTCACGTATCCATGAGCTATGCTTGCATACACAGCTCGTGTCGAGAAAAGTCTTACTTCAGTAACAAACTTATACAGGGTGGATGTCCATACGACAGTAAATTAAACTTCTTATGACGTTTCGAGTCAACTGATAAAAATTTAATTAAAATCTTTTAATTTTAGATATTGCAATACGTACCCCTCTGTCTCGTATAGGGTTTTAGCATTATGCTGAGCGATGGCCGTTTTGCGTGGATGTGACGCATGTTTACCCCCAACTTTTTTTTTTTTTGTGTTGGTGTCTTTTTATGCGTCATGTTTGCCGCAAATAAACGTATTTTCTTGCTTTATTTTTCTTCAGCACAAATGAGTGGGATAGCCAACACTGATCCCTTTATACACTGAGTTAAGTTACAACCAGTACCTCACTTTAGATTTACCATACATTTTGCGGAGATTAAGTTTGGTATCATTTTACTCCACCGTTTATTAATATGGAGTAATTGATTAATAACTTATTACGATATTTTTGGTGAAAGCAAAAATAAACAACGTAAAAACAACAACAAATTATCACATCTGAAATTCACAAATTCTCGTGGTTGTCGCAAACCGCGATTGTTGCTGGTTCGTCGTGATGAATGACGTTGTTCCAGCGATATCTAAATAATTCTACTTCATTAAACAAATAAGAGCAGTAGTAGCCCAGTGGTAACTACCGCGACTTTCGCGTTGTAGGTCTAAGTTTTGAACCCTGACAGGCGCTCTCAAAATAGTGAAGGAAACGGCATGTCCTAGAACCAATAAATTCGAAGACATGTGACATCTACCAACCCGCTCTGGGCCCGCGTGGTGGATTACAGCCCGCCCCCTCTCAAAGAGAGGCCTGTGTCCCAGCAGTGGGAAGATATAAGCTGAGTTTACAGTAGTAGTATTGAAAAACCCAACAACACTAACACTTTGCCCGACCTGGGAATCGAACCCCACGCTCTGCAGTCGCGCCTGCAACCACGACACCAACGGGGCAGATTATACTGAAATAATCCTGTATTTTATTGTTTTAACTGTATTTTATTTATTTAAAGTAGCATTCGTTTTAATGAAAGCGAGCCATACAATTTCAAAAATAATGTTTTATTAATTGCCTGCATAAATATTTTTTAATGCTGGTTTTTGGTTGGGAGCCTTAATCAGAGTAATTACAATTGTAAATGCGGAATGTTTGTACGAAATTAATCTTCGATATTGAGTAGATGTTTCACCAAAACAGAACATATTGATGATTTTCAGCTTAATTCAAATATTGTTCGAGCGTAAGCTTCGAAATTAAACTGTAAACTACAATTAAACTTTAAGCTGACCCAAACTCCAAACTTCAGTAACAACTGAAAGATCAAAGTAATTATTCACTGTATAGGCATGAAATTAATAATAGTATGCTTCCATAAACAATGTAGAAAACCGTATAGAACAGTGCTTATGACGTAACGAACTCTTTTGCGTTCCGTCATTTATTTTAAGGGCCTTAGCACACCTCCGTCGCGAAAATAATGATGGGAAACCGCTTAACAATTTCCGCAGCGAAATATTACTACATTATGTCGCGATCGATTAGCGGAACAGTGATGTTCTACTGACGACTGATACGCATGAGTGAGTCAGTTGAATTGTAGCAATCGAAGCAAAATGTCGTGGCTTATTAAATACACTATAGCTCTACTTCGGACCTCTTGGATTAGTTTTTTCAGTAAAATCAACATCCATTTTACAAATCACTGGAAGTTTCGCTTTATAAACTTGTTGACAGCCACAGATACGTGCGAAATGAACGCTAAAATAGCGGGCTAGCGGGCGGCGGAATCACGCGGGAAAGTGATAGAATCCTAATTAAATCTGTACATTAGAACAAGCCGTTTCGTTTCTGTTTCGCTTGTCGTGTAATGGACAATTCATGGCGGAACTACTGTGGTTTTTCTGCTATGGTTTTGCGGTTGAGGTGTGATACCCGCCTAAATAGGAAAAGCAAAATGGCGCTGTCGTAACTAGTTCATAAAAAAATTCAAGCTTCAAGGCGTAAGTGAGGTGGTGTTATTTTATTTTTACGAAAATGACTCGGTTTTGTGTTCCTAACCTAATTACTACGAAATCGGAGTTTTCGGAAAGAGACTAAAATTAGAATTTGTTGAAGCTATTCGTAAAGATTTTTTAAATGAAACTGAGTTCGATGTAATGTCGGAAACTCTTTGAACTAAACCGCCGCAGGGACCGACATCAGGCCATCTACAATTAACTTTTCCGACCTTCCCCAATTTATTCGTTCTTTTTATTCAATCTTTTGTATTTATCTTTCACTAGATTCACTAGCCTGCGACTTCATCCGCGTGAAATTTCTTGTTCCCCCGACCCACCCCGTCGCATCGCATCACCTACCCGCGCTATCACTTCGTTTTCGTTGAGCATTCTTCCTGAGTTTTTTTTTTTATTTGCTCGTCTCCTAAGGACCATATTTTATAGCCAGGATGTTATAACCTTTCTTAAGAATTGGGCTATCAAAAGCAAAAAGATTTTTTAAAATCCAACTGGTAGTTCCAGAGATTACAGCGTTCAAACAAACAAAAAACTAACAAACTCTACAGCTTTATTATCTATATATGTAGATATAGATTAATATTAATATAGACACAGATAGTTAGATTATTAGGTAATACCCCTGTTGGCATAAAATTTTAAGGCATAATATAGTTTGGCATAACGTTTTCGCATAACTTTTATTAGCATAATAATACTGCTGCATAATAATACTTCGGCATAATGCAAAGGTTAGCATAACTATCATTTAGTCTAATATGTTTTGGCTTAAGTTGGAGTTGCATAAATTTTAAAGGCATTTTTTTTTTCTGGTGGTAAATCATCAAATGACCCCTCCCGCTCTGGGTGGAGCGGAAGGGAGTGTCAGACTCTTACTGACTAAAACCCACCCATGTTTCTTCCTTCGCCCTTTATGTTCCGGGGTAGCGGTAACCCTTTCGGACAATCCCGCTGGCCCGGCAGGCTTCGGCTCTAAGGGGTCCCTCAAATTATGCTGACATCTCTTTGAGGCGCGCGTGGAACACTTACGCGCCGTCCGGCACGGGCCTGGTTCTGATCGGGCGGTGAGCTACCCATTGCTCTCCGCCCGCAGGCCCGCGCCTACGGTGGCCGGGAGTCGTCACGCGGCTCCCGACGCCCGGAGCGTCTCCCGCGGCGGCTGGGACGGGAGGCTCTCTCCCTCATCCGTCCCGCCACCTCCTTCGCTAGCATGACTGCTTCGCAGAAGGAGGCGACTGCCTCCCACTCCCTCTCGCCCCGGACAAAGGCTTGCACCAGGGCCGGGCGCGAGTCCGGCCGGTGCTCGAGCGCTGGCTCGGGAGGAGGCACGGCACACCCTGTCGTTTCGGGTGACGCAGGTGCTCTCGGGGCATGGTTACTTCGGGAAGTACCTGTGTCGCATAAACAGGGAGCCGGACGCCCGGTGTCACCACTGCGTCGACTGCCGGGAGGACACGGCGCGGCATACGCTGGCAGAGTGTGCCGCCTGGGAGGAGCCGCGCCGTGCCCTCATCTCAGAAGTAGGCAGTGACCTGTCGCTGCCGGCCGTGGTCGAGTCGATGGTCGGCAGCTAAGAGTCCTGGGACGCGGTGGTTTCCTTCTGCGAAACGGTCGTCTCGCAGAAGGAAGCTGCGGAAAGGGAGAGGGAGATCTCGTCCTCTCACCCGGCCTGCAGCAGGCGCACCGGGCGTCGGCGGAGGGCGGATAACGCCCTCTTCCAGCCCCCCTAAATGGGTCCAGGGGCGACGAACTTGGGGACGTCCGTCGCCCCCCACACATCAGGACCCGAGATGGCGGCGCGTAGTGTTCCACGCGCGCCTCTCTTAGACGTCGCGGGGGGAGTCAAACACCTCACTCCCCCCCCTGACCCGAGGAGGCCCGCGGTGGCGGGCCGGCACCAGTCGGGGGTTGCGGAAGGATCTTACGTTCCCGTGACCCCCGGCGTAGGTGAGAGATGGAACACTGGGGTGGTTTTTAGTCAGTAAGAGTCTGACAGACCCCGTCGCCCGCCCCAGGGCGGCGGACATCCATGAGGATTTTCCCCCCGGGAACAAAAAAAAAAAAAAAAAAGAGGGCCGGGCGCGAGAGGTTGCCGCCGCTACCGATCGCCTCTACGAGGACACGGCGGTGCTCCGCGCAAGCGGGGCAGACCTCCACCGTGTGCTCCACCGTGTCCTCTGGGCGGTCCTGGTAATGGTGACAACCGGGCGTTTCCTCCCGCCTAATGATGGGCAGGAACCTCCCGAAACTTCCGTGTCCGGTGAGGACCTGCGTCAGGCGGTAGGTGAGGGCGCCGTGGCGCCTCTCTAGGCACTCCTCAAAGAGGGGTCTTATCGCCGCTATCGCGGCGTGCCCTGCGCTGGGTTGCGACAGTCGCTCTTTCCATGTCGCCATGAGATCGAGCCGGAGATCCGTCCGCTCCGCCGCAATTTGCCGCGGGAGCGGACTTTCCCCCCGGGGCGTAGTGCCTCCGCGCGCCACTCATACAGGCGTGCGAGGACTATCGCCTCCAGATCCCATGGCGGCAGTCCGGCAAGGAGGCTTGCCGCCTCGCCCGAGATCGTGCGGTAGCCCCGGATGAGCCTTGCGGCTACCACCTTTTGGGGCGCGTTCAGGTAGTGGGCGGCTCGCCGCCGCGGTGAACGCGCCCACACCGGGGCCCCGTATAGGGCCATGGACCGCACGACCCCCGCGTAAAGCCTCCGGCAGGAGGCGTTTGGCCCCCTAAGGTTGGGCAAGAGCCGCTTGAAGGCGGCCCCAGCCCGTTCCAGTTTGGGGGCTAAACGTCGGAAGTGCTCGACGAAGTTCCACCGGTTGTCGAGGCATCGTCGTCTCGACGCCAATGTGAACCCCTCCTACCGTTATTGGGATCCCGGTGGTGGCGCGTTCCGGGGCCCATGAAACGCCATGGCCTCGGACTTGTGCAATGCCACCTCGAGACCCAACTGCCGGATCTTCTCCACGATTATCGCAACCCCGCGTGTCATCGCGTCGGCCGCCGCCTGATGAGACCTCCTCTGCATCAGGACTAGCGTGTCGTCAGCGTAGCAAATCACGCTGACGCCATCAGGGAGGTCGGCCCGCAGCACCCAGTCGTAGCCGATGTCCCACAGGAACGGCCCCACAGCCGATCCCTGCGGGACACCGCACGACATCTCTCGCCGGTTCCACTCCCCATCGCGACCGGGGTAGGTGACGGCTCTGTCTGTCAGATACGCCTCGACTATTCGACGAAGGTAGGGCGGCACTCGGTGATACCGGAGTGCCTCCACAATGCAGCTCCAGGGCAGGGTGTTGAACGCGTTGGCGATGTCGAGTGACACCGCCACGACGACCCCACCCCGGGACACCGCGTCCCCCGTCGTGAGGGCTCTCACGCGCATGATGGCGTCCACCGTCGAGCGCCCCTTGCGGAAGCCAAACTGGCTGTCCGCAAGATCCGGCCCCGTCCTCACCAAGTGCCCGACGAGGCGGTCCACAATCACTCTCTCAAAGAGCTTGCCCACCTCGTCGAGCAGCAGGATGGGCCGGTATGCGGACGGAGAGTCCGCTGGGCGCCCTGGCTTCCGAATGAGAATTTTAAAGGAAGGGTTAAAGAAAGGCATACAATTATTAGGTATGATGTTTCCTGATATTTACTACTGTCATTGAATCATATGGGTTAGGTTAGGTTAGAACAGTGACCATTAACGATCAGATCCCCTCTATTGTTGGTGTTGTGGTTTGGCTTAGAATGCGTTTTTAACGTTATGTTTTATATAATTATGCTTCATTATTCTTATGCTAGCAGTATTTATGGCAACAAGCATTATGGCAAAACATTTATGCCTAATAATATTATGCGTAATGATCATTATGCTGAATTTCGTTAGGCCAGTGTAAATTATGATAATATTTTTTATGCTTATCATTAGTAAACCATATTATTATTATTATTAGCCTGTGATGTCCCACTACACGGCATAGGCCTCCCTACTCTCATTCCACTTCTATCTATCCAGCTCATCCCACCATCTCCGTCTGGGCCTGCCATAGTTAAATAGATTATAAAAAAATACGCAAAATACGCGCATTGACGTGGAGTTACGGACACCAGTCCGTATTACCTATTACCTAGATTATAAAAATATACGCTTTCATTTTTCCCTGTTAATATCGAATCATTTTATTTATTTTCCAACCTAACTTACCTGCTCCTCGTGTAAAACCGTGTTGAAACCGTATTATTAATCCGTGTTCAGTTCGAATATTATTTGCACGGTTCACTGAGTGTAAACGCAGTTAATAAATAATGACTTGCGATGAAAGATGCTCTCCCATCCACTTGACTTTATGAGCACACTTCGCGTGAGAAGTTTAATTTAAAGCGCGACCAACACTTTTGATACTTTGCAAATTGCTGCGGAAAATTCTGGCGGCATTTTCTTTTCTGATTTATTGTGATAGTAGCCTGCTGCAGTATTCAGAAGTTATTGGGATTACAAGTAACCTTTATACCTTTTAGGCACTTAGGCGAATCAGACACAACAGTGTAACACGCGACGGGGCGCAGATAATGCGTGGTTTTTTACATAAAAAAAATTCAATAAAAACGCGCTTCCGCGCGGAGAAATCAGCACCATTTCCCTCGCCCCGTTGCGTAGCGCGTTGTACTGTGTGATCAGCCTGAGAAAGTTGGTACTTTTGCGCTTATATCCCCACCAAGCCCAGTTTGGCAATTTATACGTAAAATCAGTGTAAACATGCATTTGCGTCTATTTCGGATATTTTTGGAACACGCAGCATGCGGCAGGTCGGAGTTGACTGGTAGAAATGATCAAGTAAGGAAAAAGCGTTATTCCCGCGTGAGTTTCTCTCTCTCAATCTCTTTCTATTATGTACGAGTGTGTGTGCGAGCATTGCGTAAGGAACTTCGTTCCTGACGGGTGTCCCCCGACAGCACACGTTTTTTTTTGTTTAGCTAGTATAATATATCTTAACTTATTATGTAAGTTTGGATGTAGGAGTTATGTAATCTCTGGAAGAACAGATCCGATTTCGAAAATTCTTTCACGGGCATAGAGCTACACATTTGCCATAGGATATGTTTTATAGTATAATTGACTACCACGCGGGCGAAGTCGCGGGCAGAAGCTAGTACGTACAATTTCTCTAGGGAGCGCAATTCCTAACGTGCACAGTTGTAGCAATTTTCTTTCTCTGAACATAATTTAGCAATTAAATAAGTAATTAAACCTTAGACCAGTATTTCTAGAATTCCTTGATTTTCTCTTAGAAAAACCTTACATCTTCCTTCAAGAATGTAGATATTATTTTATTCATTCGGAGTACCTTCTGAATATTTTTGTTATAACTCCACATGAGAAGAGAAATTATTTTTAATAAAAAAATAAACTTTGAGCTCAAAATATAACAGCTCAAATTCGTACATAAAAGTCATCGCATAAACAGTTGGAGAATGAAAAATTTAAGCAGTTTTAGGTTCAAGATTACCATAATCAGCCTATATTGTTCCAACTGCTGGGACACAGGCCTCCTCTCTGTGAGAGGAAGTGGAAAAATACCTCTACGTATTTAACGCTATTGGGTATCCTATTATACCCAAGATCATGGGGGTCCTCAAGTACTAGAACTATGACGTGCAATTAGATCATAACATAACATAGCAACATCTCGATGGTTTTTTCAGGAAGGGTTCTTCAGAGGTGTACCTATAGTTCACCCACAGTTCACCAAGATAAGTCCCTTGTAATAGTGGGCGAGCCCTTTGCCATCAACTAACAAATTCATACCCCGGGTTGCAGTGTTTGCAGTTCCTAAATAACAAAAAACTCCTGATGAAAATAACCAATAACACTTTGCCCGACCAGGGAATCGAATCAAGGACTTCATGTTCAGCAGCACCACCTAACCACTCAAAATCCAAAAAATCAAAAGTCGTTTATTCAAATTAGGCATTTTTCGAATGTCAAAATTACAAAAGACAGTCTCCAAAAACGCCCGCCCTTCACCACTTCCTAGTGCTTTCGCTGGGAAGAAGTAGACAAAATAATACTAGTAGACCACTAGACAAAACAAAATATTCATAGCGAGAAACGTGTGAGTTTTATGGAAATAAAACTCGCACGTTACTCGCGCCGTACTTCTGTAAAGGCAGCTTTAGTTTCTTGGCTCCTAGTAATTTTCAATAAAGCTTCTATAGAGAAACATCCGGCTGGTCTCGATTTCCTGTTCTATTCTAGACGCATCCGTGTTGTAATCATTTTATTAATATCGTGTTGTTTATGTTTAATACATGTTATTGTGTTAATGCTTTGTGTTTAGAAAAGATTAGGAAGCCAAGTTTGTACAAAGTTATAATTATTAAGAAATATTTTACAGTTGGTTATAAATTTATTTTATAAAAATATAGGTAACGACCGCGACTAACAAGTTGTAGGTTCGAACCCAGACAAGCACTTTACTTTGTGTAAATTATTTCGTCACAACTGCTCTCAAAATGGTGAAAGAGAACATCGTGAGGAAACCGGCATGTCCAGAACCAGAAGACATCTAACATCTACCAACCCACAGTGGGCCCACGTGGTGAATTGCGGGCCACTTCCTCTCTAATTCGTATATTGTAAAGTAATAAATGACTAATTGTCTATCTCACTACCTGGTGTTCAGGTTTTTTCGTTCTTGACCTGCTTACGCCTTCTTACCTTACAATGCTCTTTAGTTTATAATTCTGAAACGAATTCTATGTTTACATAATTAATATCTATTTGACTTTTTTTTGGTTTCGCGGTGAAATCCTCATGGACTTCCTCCATCGTGGGGGTAACGGAGGGTTATGCCGGACCCTTACCGGCTAAAACCACCGCGGTGTTCCACCTCTGCCTATGGCCGGGGCGCGGGATTCGCATAAGCATGAAGACCTTAATACTTTACTTATCAGATAAAAACCCTTTTGCTAAGTATCCAAAAACACATAAAAGGACTCAAAACATCTAAATAATTATTTTGGCAGATAAATATCCGGTCAGGGGAAGCGACCGGCAATTTTCGTATATCGTATTTAAAATAAAAAACCAGCGTTGAAAGTACAAAATCCAATTTTAATGAAAAAATAAAAATGACTGCGAAACTTGAGTGCCAATATGAAATATGAGGTTAATAAATTGGATTGTTCTGGGAGGCCTGTATTTTAAATTCTGTAGGTAACTACAGGGTGGAGCCTCGAGTTGTGATAAATATAAAGTTTGTGAAGCTCGCGACTTTAGCTTTAATAGGATCTCTTTTTAGTGTAGGACAGGCCCAAACTGGAATGATGTATCAGAACCACACACGTGACTGACAGAGAGAGGTGGAAAGAAAATAGGGAGGTATTTGCACAGCAGTGGGACATTAAAGGCTAAAAAACTGACAGATTTGTACATCAGGCACTAGGTATCTGCGATCGATTATACAAACATCTCAAAGATTAACCCAGACTCACAATCACAGAGGCTAACCCCGACTCCTAAACTTCATTGGTTTAGGTAATTAACTAAAGGTAAACAAATCGTAAAATCGGTTCTTATAGTAGATGACTTTCTTGTTTAAAAATAAAATTTATGTTTGATTTTTAAGATAGTTTCCTTTTTTATTAGTGTGTTAAACTTTATCATTTATTCTTAAACTACTTTTCGTAGATATAACTGCTTGAGAACATTTTTTTATTTAGATTTACATTAAAAATATAATATTTTGTAATCTGTCTATTGTAAAGAGCCAAAAAAGACAGGTTCTCTACCTTTAAAAAAAAATACAACGAATTAGATAACGTTGCTAAATTGAAGAGTACAATTGTGACGTAGCATGACAAAAGTGACAGGCATTACTTTTAGTTTTTCTTTTGTTTAATATAAATTCACTCAAAAAATTGCCGGTTAAGATTTGAAATTTTTGACGTTTCCGTTCAAAAAGCTTAATTATATTATAAAATAACTTCGTTAAAAGTGCGGGTGAATAGGCTTTTGTGAAATTCTGGTATTTATGCCTGTAGCCCTGTTCAATGAATAAAATGATTTTAAAATTTGTAATAAAAGGTTTAGCACCCATTAATCACATGGTTGTTTTTGTTTACATTTAGTTAACTCATAAACCAACGGAGTATAGTATAAACGATCATCGTCATTTTGTTCGGCGAACCCGAACGCGTCGTCGCGCCGGTAGAGGGTGCCTTTAGATTTTCCGAACAAATGTTCTCGACGATCACGTATTAGCACGCCGCTCGCTTACGTCAAGACACAGCCTAATCGGTATTATGCCAACAACAGGTACACAGCCTTTTAATTATTGTTCCCCAGGTATCCTCCATCTGGCATTTTATTTTCAAACTTCTACACATTTTTATGTTCAAAAGTTGATGACACAACAGCTTTTTTTTTTTTTTGGAAATAATTATTGTTATAGACTAAGGCAATTTCAAGTTACGTTTTTTTTAAAGTATTATGTTCTATTTTAATAGGTTGTCATATAATTAGTAAAGTTTTTATAGGTCACAACGGCGAGGTAATACTTTCGAATAAGTTTAGTAAATGCCACTGAACACTGATTTTTGTACCTACCTATTATTTTCTTAATAAAGAAAGAAAGAAAATTCATTTACTTGGCACAAACTAAAAGACACACAATACACCAGATACATACATCAGATAAAACACGCAATAAAATAGAAAAAAAAAAAGATTAAATAAGATTAAATAATTAATCTTAAGAGTCAGAGTTAAGCTTCGGTCAACCTGCGCCACCAAAGCGACTGCGAAGCGGGAGCGCCAGTCGCGCGGCGGACGCTGCTCGTGTTATCTATGGCGCTTTGCACACCTACGCGACCGCTTTAGTCGCGCAGATGTTCATGTTTAGTTTCGCGTTGTTGATGCTCCCGCTTCGCGTCCCGCGTCCTACGAACTTGACGCGCAGGTTTGGCCAAAGCTTTAGAGAACAAAGCCAAACTCAACTTTTATCTGGTCTTAAGGGTGACTTTCAGTACATTTTTCAATTTTAAATGTGTGACTATTTTGTTCTGTTCTGTTGTGTTGTGTTTTGTTTTGTTTTGTGAAGTATTATTGGGTTTTTCCATCTGAAATTTCTCAGTAGCCTAAGTTCCAGAATCTATGGCTGGTTGATGGCAATAGAACCTTAAATTACATGGAGCTTAAACATAACTGGCGGAATGTGGGTGTATTCTAGGTCTGCCTAACCCTTCGAGGAACACAGGCGTGATATTGTGCTATACATGGATGAAAAATGTAAGACTGCTTTGTATGTACATGATGCACAGCATTTTTTCAGATGAGTAATGATGAAGATGATAGAAAATAATACTGCCTTACCTCTCTAGAATCACATCTACCCCCACAAGCGGGAACCTTCACAGTGTCCCAGCACTTGCGTCCATGCTCATCGGTCTGTTCAGCCCTGGCCAGGTGGACCCGTAACTTGCATGGTAAGGCGCCATGCGATGACGTCACCATGTACAACAGCAGGATTGGGAGAACACATAACATTGCTGTCATGGTCTTCTGTTAAAAAACATAATTATTTGAAATTAGAATGATGACCTTCTTTTGTCTCTTTTCCTTTTAGAGCATTGCTGGACAAAGGCCTTCCCCAAATCCGTCCAGGAATTATTATGGGTTTGTTTTTTTTTTTCCTTTTCCTTTTAAAGCATTCTTAGAATTAAATTATAGACGTTTATGTTACCCAGTAACTGGGTCGTGGAGGTCAGATAGGCAGTCGCTCTATATAAAATACTGGTACTCAGCTGTATCCGGTTAGACTGGAAGCCAACCCCAACATTTGTAGTTGGGAAAAGGCTAGGCAGATGATGACATTTATTTGTGATATTAACTGAATAATATATTTGGCATTTTTGAGATCTTGTTTTTGATTTATTTTGTTTTGTTTGTTATGCATTTCTCTTGTTATTCATTCATTTATTTTGTTATTCATTTCATAAATCTCGCTTCGCAGACCGCATTAATACTACACAAAACTAGAGACGAGACGAGCTCTGCCTAATAAACTATTCAAAACAATACTTAATTAATATAATCTTCATAAAATTGTAAAGAGCTTTCTTAAATAATGCGGAGACCACTTCATCAGGTTAGTTAAACACTTTCAAAGTGAGTTAAGATAAGCAAGAGAACTTTCAGTTAAAAAGATTAGTTAATTTCACTTTAGAGTTTAAGAGCACTCAC
Source organism: Apamea monoglypha (assembly GCA_911387795.2). Lineage (NCBI taxonomy): Eukaryota > Metazoa > Arthropoda > Insecta > Lepidoptera > Noctuidae > Apamea > Apamea monoglypha. Next base: position 5,755,789 of record OU426920.1, read on the forward strand.
CGAGTAACAGTTTGTTAAACAAGGGACGTAGTCTTTGACTGAAGGGATATTTCAAACTGTTCTCTTTTCACTGAAACTCTTTTGTACATACAGTTTTTCCTCGTCGCTTAACATCATGGTTTCCCATTCCGGCTGTTTGACTGTAAACGGTCAAGTCAGCCAGTAAAAAGCATATAAAATAACAATATAAAATACATCAAGGGAATTTTAGTATTGTATGTAAATTGTGAATTTTACAGCGCGTAAAGTAGGGCGATAATCTCTGCCTATGATGTTGAAGTTACAAACGTTCCTGCTCTCTTTGAAAGACTTATTGGAATTTATTTGTAACAAAGGAAAGCTTTTATCGTTCGTCCTTTGTTTTTTTTTTTTTATTCTGTTTATTACATTGAAATTATGAATCTTAGAGCTGGGGGTTACAAAGGCTAAAGAAATCATTTGTATGGATTCACGATGAAAGCGGGGTTGATTGCGCCAATTTTCGTTGACTACGTGCTGGGAACGCTACTTTATTTTAATAATGAAGTGTTGCGTTCATTAATTTATATTGTACGAGCTGTGCCCCGCGGTTTCACCCGCATAAGTTTCGATCCCGTGGGAATATCGGGATAAAAAATCCTATATGTTAATCCTGGTTATAAACCATGTGTGTGCCAAATTTCATCCAAATCCGTTCAGTAGTTTTTGCGTGAAAGAGTAACAAACATCCATCCATCCATCCATACAAACTTTCACGTTTATAATATTAAGTAGGATAAATATATAAATATAAATAAATCATTATTATTAAATAAATGATTAAATTATTAATTATTATAGTAGAACATCTGAAATTATGTAAGACCACCACGTGACATACATGCCATGTGCACAATGCATGCAATGTGAACGAATAGGTATTGTAAAGGTACTCTGCAAAGTTCGACGTTATGTACAGGGTCAAATTAAATTAGCTAGCGAAACTGTGCAGACGTGATGGGTATCGATTTCTATAAAGTATTATTTTCTAAGAGCTCACTAATTTCATCTTCATTTTAGAAATAACTATTCTCGCTAGCACCAAAACATATACCGGCCGGGTTTCCTGGTAGAGTAGCTGTCGATTTTCAGAAACTGTGCCTGCTTTTTGCGGTTACAAAATGTGGCAGAAACCTTCTACCACCTAAGGAGCAACTCCCTACAGGTTAAGGAACCTTTCGTGGTCCACTTGGAAGTCCCTGAACCGTCTCCGGGCACAAGAGGGAAGATGTAACTCCAACCTGGTAAAGTGAACCTTGACGAGGAACGGCAGCAGGGTATGGATGTAGAGCTGTGTCGCAAAATATGCTCCACCTCCTATCCTGCCCTCTGTATCTCAAAACATGCAGTCAAAGTGCCCTCTGCGTTGCCACCGACAACGCCGTGGAAGTGGCGAAGTTTTGGGTCAACAAGATCTGAAATACAGTCGTGCCAGCAACACGAAGAAGAATACATGTACCAAGCAACCATGGAGAAAAATATTTCTTTACTGACCTATGATGAGAATGGAGTTGGACGTATACCTACAATGACGTAGATAATGACATAAGGCACCTATCACCATGCATTCCATCATTTTTCCAATAACTGAAATAAAACATTATACAGCCAACCAAACCGTCAGCGTGTTGAAAGCCTCATTAACAGTTACCGACCTCATTCGTCGCAAAATTGAAACTTTTAAATATATGAAAATGAAGCTGATCAAATAGCCAAAGGCACCATGAGAAAGTAGTCTTTATTTGGAACCTCGTAAGAGCGTTAATTCTTTATCAATTAAACGCCAAGTAAACTGCGAAGTTCCGATCTGTTTGCGATATTATCGTGTGGAATAAAGGCTGAGTTGCTTTCAGGTATTTATAAGCTTTGTTAACAGATATTGTTACAAAGAATAAATAAGATACTATGATTGTTGGATTTGTTAAGATTTGTAGTAATGTAATTAAAGATGTAGTATCATTTTGTATGAAATCGAACTAGGCGGGTTTTATCTACAAGATGCAAAAGGATAGATGGCCAGGATCGTGACACAGTGGGAGCCTGAAGTTGGGGATCGTCACCGAAGCAGGCTGCAGAAACGCAGGCATGACGATTTGGTCTCGTTCCTGAATTATTAGCCCGAGAAGACAAAACACAAGTAAAATTGGAAAACTATGGGGAATACCTTTGCCCAGTAGTAGGACTAAATAGGTAAATAATAAAAAAAAAACATTTTGTATACCTTATTAAGTGACTTTATGTAGGTACGTCCGTTCCTGATATTTTCCTACTTGTTTATAGTAGGCACTTAATTATTTAATTTTACGCTGTGTCAATTTTAACGACAGCCCACATAGTCGGTCTCTGGTCCCTTTTTTAGGTAGAATTTTTAATTATTGTTCTGTCGTTACAGTATAAACAAGTAGGCTTTTTTGTAGCAGGGACATCGATGCGCAACAATATATTTAGAGTGCGTAGGATGTTCTAGAGGTATTGATTATTTTTTATATTTTTTTAGATAGCATTTTATAAACATTCCTGCTATTCATACTAAGAATATAACATTTGCTTATATGCCTTGGCTTTTCCATACTGCATATGTTGATATCGGCTTCCAGTCTAACTGGTTGCAGCTACCAATATTTTACATGGAGCGACTACCTATATGACCTTCACCACCCAGTTAAGACTAGTTGTCAGAATTTTGGACTTCTACCCGTAACGACTATGAAAGATCTACGAATAACGGACGGTACTTGCTAAGGCACGGTGGGGTCTGTTTTTGGATGGGTGACCGTCCGTTACACGATATGTAACGGACGGTCACCCATCCAAAAACCGACCTTGGTGAGCGTAGCTTAACCATTGATCTACCCGTACGGCCGTTATCATTTAGGACGTGCAGTGCAGTCACTTTTCCATGAAACAGCAGTTTTTTTTTTATTACCGACGATATGTTTTTAAGCCAGGGGTCTAGAATAATGTACTGAATTTATGGTTACAGTTTGCGCGTCGATATCCCGGGATGCCACCCTATATCATTGTTACCGGCATTTAATTTAAAACACCATAATGTTAAAATATTATATTGTTATTACATCATGTACAGACGCCAGCACATCAAGCTACTACAATCTGTCAAATTTCTTTAATAGATTTTCAACTTTATCGATGAAGCATTAAGGTTCAAGGTTGATTGGAAAATTTTGACTGTTTCGGGTAGCTTGACCTGCTGGCGTCTGTACTTTCGGTCATAATCAGCCAATATTGTTCCCACTGCTGGACACAGGCCTCCTCTCTTCGAGAGGGAGTGGGCTATAATCTACCACACGGGCCTACTGGGCCCGTGTGGTAGATGGGGTAGATGGGATGTGGTAGATGGGGTTGGTAGATGTCACATGTCTTCGAATTTTTGGTTTTAAGACATGCCATGACAAAGTAAAGTGCCTGACTAGGTTCGAACCTACGACGACTGTTCTCTTTCGGTACCCACATACCTACTATAACTTGCACCTACGACTTTTAGACATCAACTCATACTTACAAAATCTTCTTACCAATTTATAATGTCCAAACACAAAATTTTCTTCGTAGGTATCCGTTTTGAGCTATTTATAACTAAATGCTATTAGGAAATCTCTGACCTTTCCATTCAGTAAGTAATAACCAATGTGCCAAAGGTATAAAAGCTTTCTCGAGTGTAAACGTGTATTCATGTAGAACGCTGGTCACCGGCGCCGATATGCCAGCGCTTCTAGGTGCCATATATAATAGTTTTATAGCATAATCAGCCAATAATGTTCCCACTTCTGTGACACAGGCCTGCTCTCGGTGAAAGACATCACGCGAACCCAGTGCGGGTTGGTAGATATCACGTCATGTCTTCGAAATTTTGGTTCTAAGACATGCTGGTTTTCTCACGATGTTTTCCTTCACCGTTTTGAGAGCAGTGGTGATGAAATAATTTACACAAAGTATAGCGCCAGTCTAGGGTCGGACAGAAAATAGTTTTCATACATTTTGCCTAATCAGCGCGAACCGTCGCCAATAAGTTCCACAAAAAGTATGAAAACGATTTGCATCGACCAGCGCTGATCACCAGCGCTGTTAATGGGATATCGGAATCACTTTACACGTCATATAATCATATTATAAAAAAAAAATAATCTATGTGGAGTCGACATTTCCTGTCTTACTAACCATGAGAAGAAATGGCGAAACAAAACTCAAGGGTCAGTCTCTTGGCGGCGGCCTCTCGCGCCCGGCCCTGGTGCAAGCCATGGTCCGGGGCGAGAGGGAGTGGGAGGCAGTCGCCTCCTTCTGCGAAGCAGTCATGCTAGCGAAGGAGGTGGCGGGACGGATGAGGGAGAGAACCTCCCGTCCCAGCAGCCGCGGGAGACGCTCCGGGCGTCGGGAGCCGCGTGACGACTTCCGGCCACCGTACGCGCGGGACTGCGGGCGGAGAGCAATGGGTAGCTCACCGCCCGATCAGGACCAGGCCCGTGCCGGACGGCGCGTAAGTGTTCCACGCGCGCCTCAAAGAGTTGTCAGCATGGGGGCCCCTTAGGGCCGAAGCCTGCCGGGTCAGCGGGATTGTCCGAAAGGGTTACCGCTACCCCGGAACATAAAGGGCAAAGGAAGGAACATATGTGGGTTTTAGTCAGTAAGAGTCTGACACTCCCTTCCGCTCCACCCAGAGCGGGAGGGGTCATTTGATGATATCCCATCCGGAAAAAAAAATGGTCAGTCTCTTTTAAAGTTCAGACATAATCTTGGTCAGATCATGTGAGTACAATGTAGATTAGTGCCTGAAATGGTATTTTAAGGAAAGAATCACACTGATTTAATTGGACCAGTCCAGTCAGTGCAAACATTTGTCGGTAATCGTGTAGCTCAACTCAGAATTTGTGGAGCTCATCGACTCGACGAACAATACCAAAGAATATCAGCGCATATCGGTGCGGTTACCAGCTTTCTACGTGAATACAACCTTTTTTTTCCGGGTTTGAAAATCCTCATGAATGTCCTCGGGGGGGCCTGGTCAGACTCTTACTGTCTAAAAACCACCCCAGTGTTCCATCTCACACCTACGCCGTGTGTCGCGGGAACGGACGATCCTTCCGCAACCCCCGACTGACGTGAATACACCCTTTTTTTTTTTTTTTTAACGTGGAGAAATGCTCATGCATTCTGCACTACCACGGGGAGATAATGCAGTTATGTGGGACTCTAACCCACTAAAACTCCACGGTGTCCTCCTCTGCCGCTTACGGCGGGAACACGGGCACGCCTTAGCACTCATCCGTGAACCCGCCGCGGCCGTCTGTCCCCGGACCCTCCCCATCACCGGCGCACCAGAACACATGGCACGCCGTGACCACCCCAGGGACCAAACCAGCACATGGGCGCCAGACGACCCCGTGTCTGGGCACCCTTGGTCCCCCTGCGACGGGTCAGGTCATTGGCCCCGCCGCCTGCCAATTTTCGGCCGCAGAGGATAGGGAGAGCGGCCAACGTCATACCAACACTCCTCTTCCCCTGCGGCCCCACCGCGTTCGCCATCAGACGGTGGCGACCCCGTCAAGGCCGCGGAAGGTAGGGAGAGCGGCGCACCGCAATACCGACACTCCTCCCCCACCGCGGCCTCCAACCCTCAGCCGTGATGCCTCCCATACCACATCACGGCCCGCCTCAGTTGCGATGTCGCCCAAGCGGCACCGCAACCTACTTGTTGGCCGCTACGTCGTCGGCTTACAGGCAAAGCCCTGGCGAGCGGCCCCTCCTCGGGTTCCTCTTAGCTTCACCGTGGTTGTCCAAGCCACGGCTACTGAGCCCCCCCGCCTCGACAATGCGGGAACCCACCGGGGGGGACGTGAATACACCCTAGCACAAGATCATATCAGCTTAGAGTTCCATTTTGTAACGAACTATATTAAACCCACCTAATAGTTTCGTGACGGCCCCGATTAAAAAATAATGGCTGTTTATAAAATTACTGGTTCGATGTCAAGATTTGGTAATTGAAACGCAACTTGTTATTATGGTCATAATATTTTATATGGCGGAAGTACTCGGCAGCCATTTAATTTTGACAGTTAACGTGAAAACTCACAATAATTTGGATAATTTGTTGGGGTAATTGTTTTGATAAAATGGTAAATGGGACTTTTAGTCCCATTTTCCACAAGTTTTTTCGATCAATACTTATAATACTACTACTATACCATAATAAAGTAAATTCGAGTAAATGTGACAATAAAATTAAAAGAAAAAAAAAACTTTTTAAAAACAAGCTTTTATTAAGTACTTGTTAATAAAAAGAATTGAAAAGTTGAAAATAATTTAAACCTGATAAGAAAAATACCATTATATAAAAGCGTGTTACATTGTGATTGCTTTGATTTAGATTGATTTTCTTATCAGGTTTATCATCAGCTCCATGCCATAAGAATTTTGCATTGTCGTCCGATTTACATATGTACACACGCATGCAACATTTCAGCTCAATCGGTAACCGGAAAGTGGCTCAAATTTAACTTGACAAACATCGGGACTGGTGAAACTAAATATAAACTTGTAATATACGAGTACAGTCAGGAACATAAATTGTTAAGTAAATTGTTTTACATCAATCGGCTGAGTTAAAGCCACGTCGCACAACTGTCAAAGAATGACAGTTCATCATCTGCCTTTTCCCAACTATGTTGGGGTCGGCTTCCTGTCTAACCGGATGCAGCTGAATATTAGTATATTACATGGAGCGACTGCCTATCTGACCTCCACAACCCAGTTACAGGGTAACACTATAGCCCTTTTGGTAAGACTGGTTGCCAGACTTTCGGACTTCTGACGACCCGCAATGACTGTCAAAGATCCACGACTGACAGCAGGGACCAACAGCTTAACGTGCTATCTGTGGAGGATCTTGGTACGTAAAGATGGTCACCCATCCACGGACCAACAGCGGCAAGCGCAAGTTAACCTGATCAATCGACCCGTGCGGCTATTATTACTTAGCCGCAAGCCCCCCAAAGAATTGCAAACAATGACAATTGTGATTTGAAAGCACGGACAATTTAGGAGTGTAGTCAATTCGTTTAACAATTAATGTTCCTGACTTTACCATTGATATCTCATTGTTACTGTCGATGAATACGTAGTTCAAGAATTAGTTGAATATTTAATAGCATAATTTCCGGAACTGAAAATTGCCCATTGAGCCTGCGTGACTACCAAACTGACGAATATACGGAATAATAGCCTTTATAACGTACCAGTAGTTAGTTGAATAATAAATGATAACAGTGTGCCAGTCAAAGCTGAGCTGGGCAACTTAATTAACAAACAGTATGTGGAGCTATTTGTTTTAGTTTTAGACTTTAGACTAAAGGTACACAAATTTAACACACGTCACAAATTGTGTAAAGTTAAGGTGTGATTTGTCATTGTCATCGGGCTCAAGTTCTAACTCCAAACATGGCCGCATCTGCAATAATTTGTGACATCGCAACTGCGTTGTCATTCCAGAGACAAAGCATTCTAATGTAAAAATTTCTACGTGTTATGATATGTCATAACACACATAATTTTTTAGTAGAAGATCTAATCCTTAATAAATTCAAATCATTCATTAAACGTAAGTTGTGCCAGAAAGATTACTCGTATATCGAGGACAAAAAGGCTTTTGAGCTCCTTTAAATTTTTACATATTGAATGTTTTTATTTTTTTTTTCTCTTTTGTTGTTGTTGTTTTTATACACTTTCAAATTAATGAATTTTATATATACAATGACATTTGCTTACTTTGTAAAGTTTTCTGATATTTTAATTATTGTGAATGTGACTGCTATGTGGGTCATTTTATTTATTTTATTTTTCTCTGTGTTCTGTTAGTTTTTATCATGGTCTGGCAGTTTGAGTAATTAATGTGGCCTACCCAAATGTCCTTTCTTTGGTATTGTTCGTCAAATCGTTGAGCTCCTTAAGTTTGACATGATCTGACCAACAACCAGCCCTTGAGTTTGTTTCGCCATTTCTTCTCAGGGGTAGTCTGATAGGAAATGTCAACTCCATCTAGCTTAAAATGTCTTTTAAATAAGTCTAAAGTTGAACTGTATCGATCGATGGTAACAAGAAAATTTCAATCGTGAAGTCGGGAAAATTAATTCTTGAACAAATTGGCTAAAAAGTTACAATTCTTTTAAGAAAAACAATTTAAAAAAGATCCTATAAAATGTGGTGCTGTCAGATTACTTACTTAACTTAAATCGTATACTGACAGAGATGGCAGAGCTGAGAGAGGTACTGTGTATATCTTTATAATGGTTACTACCGTGCGGAGAAATACACAGGCACTAAATGCCAGATACGATGTTCCTGGTTGCCAAGCGACTCAAAGCTTAAATTGTAAGCCGATTGTAAGGCGATTTCCAAAGGATGATGTATTTTCCATTAAACTTATAGCGACGCAATGGACTACGTAACATCTATCTAAGTTATTCTGGAACGCTATGCAGGTGATACGTCAAAACTTATGATATTTCGAGTTTCAAGTTATTGAAGAAAGGTATGGCTAGAAAGGCGGGGCTCATGGCAAAATAATAACATCTGCACTGGCCGGTTCAAGGTTAAGCTACGCTAATTGCGGTTGGTTCGTGGATGGGTGGACATCCATTGCATATCGAGACCCCTCCGTGCCTCGGAAAGCACATAAGGCCGTTGGTCTCGGCTGTCATTCGTAAATCTTTGACAGTCGTTACGGGTAGACAGAAGTCAGGGAAGTCGGCAGGCGGTCTTACAAACAGTCTTACTAAGGGGTATGGTGTTACCCAGTAACTGGTGGCCAGATAGGCGAGCACACCATGTAAAATACTGTCATTCAGCTGCATTCGGTTAGACTGGAAGTCGACCCCAACTATGTTGGGAAAAGGCTAGGAAGATTGGGTTGACATGACACGAAACGGCGACGTTGATTGAGGTGACACGAAATGGTGTGGAATGACGGTTGACAGAGATGTATAGAATAACAAGACGATGTTGCGCCGACCCCCTAATAAATTGAGAAAAGAGCAAGATAATGATGACTTCAGCATATTTAACTGATCCTCTAAAAACTTGTTTAAATGATGACTTTGTTAAATGAAAACCTCAAACCTATTGGGCTTGTAATTATACACACTCTAATGAAGCTGGGACACTCTGACCAAATGGGTAAAGGTCGAACTGTGAGCAACCGCGCGGGAGCCGAACGAGCGTAGCGAGTGGTGCTGCGGCAGCGGTCGGTGAGCGTTACATCCAAGTTGGTCGCAGATACTTAGTATTTTTAGGACTTCAAAGTAAGTTTTTTTGAGGTTCATAAAAAGAGCATATATTTTAATAATATGTTTAGGAAAGCAAAATGGGAATTATTCGATGTTTGGTTAATTACATTATATTATTATTAAAGCCCGTGATGTCCCACTGCCGGGCAAAGCCCTCCCTACTCTCTGTTTAAAGCTTCTGCGGTCCAGTTCTTGTTGAAGGAGTCCAGCTCACCCCGCCATCTCCGTCTGGGCCTGCCGCGATGTCACTTGCCATTAAAAAAGACCAATTGTGTCGTAAGTTTGGCCCATTTGTCGTCTAACATACGGCAGATGTGTCCAGCCCAATTATATTTATTCAATTTTAGCGTGGCAGCTTTCCAGGTGATATCAGATGGCCAATTCTCGTAATTTAAAACGTTCAAAATCTAGTCTAGTCTCATCTCGGCGACAAACAAATGTCAAAAACTTGTCAAAATAGGGAAATTAGACGTATTTTTGACAGATTGAGACTGAGATCAGACTGTGAATGTTCTTAAAATTACGTGAATTGCCCCTTATCTTTGTGAGAGAACGTATCGTCGTATTCGATTAATTACATGTCTTATATTTATGTATAGGAAGTAGGTTCCCAGTAGTCTTATTAACATCCGTCGACTCACAAACTCGCAACCTAATTTCGAACGACACAAATTGAAAAATATGCTTCATCGCATTAGCAATATGTTAAAAGGGGTTTATTTTCGTCGTTTGCAATCTCCGCCTCATTTGCAAAGGCTGCGGCTGTGTACATAAGCTTAGTAAACAAAAGAGAAAATTGACGGTGAGTACTCAATTTTTTATGTCTGCAACATCCATCATTCGGGACACCAAAACGTCAAACTCGCAAAACAATATTGGAATAGCTATTTACTAAGTTCTAACACATAACCGAATTTGCGAGTTTTCCACTTATTCTTAAAGCCTTGATGTTTTTGGCATTGGATGTACAAAAGTCTATTAAACTGTTAAGAAACCGGTTAAGTGCGTGTCGGACTCGCGCACCGAGGGTATCGTACAAATTTGTAGGTATGTAACTACAAAATTACGGTTATCGGATTTTTTCCTTCACTTGTGCTACATGACATTGCTTCTTGCCAATTTTGATGATGCTAGGTCAACGGGAAGCAGACCTACCTACCTACGTATAGGTTTTGATTCCCATGCGAGTGTCAAAATATGTGGCATAAACGAAACATAAAAGCCCGTATCTTTGATTGCGTTGATTTAGCAGTTAGATTTTTTCATCTCTTCAAGGGTTTGCAGCCCTGGGTATTTGATATTAATTTCAACTTGATAACTTCACGCGTTCCTGAGAAAAAGGGTCTTGAGAGATGGACAGACAGACGGACAATGATGTGATCTTATAAGGGTTTCGTTTTTCCTTTTGTGGTACGGAACCCTAAAAACGAACTTGATATACCGCTTCTCAGCATTTCATCACCTTAGTAGTTGAAGAGCTGTCATTTCGATTTTAGATCCGTTCTATTTTACTTTCTATAATAATATATAGGGGGCTCGAAGGATAAGCTCCGCTTGCCGCCATGTCCATCCATTATAATATATTGATACCCCTCCGTGACTCGGAAAGCACGGTAAGCCGATGGTCCCGGCTGCCATTCGTAGATTATTGACAGTCACTACGGGTAGTCACAAGCCCGAACGTCTAACAACTAGTCTTACCAAGGGGTATCGTAATACCCAGTCATTGGGTTGTGGAGATCATATAGGTCGTAGCTTCATATAAAATACTGGTATTTGACTGCAACCGATTAGACTGGGAAAAAAGGCTAGGTAGATTGATTGTCCATCTACAGCGTGGCGCTTTAATGGCGACATTAATTTTACACACGTATACGGTTTCGCGTCTTAGTTGTATGAATATATTTTATTTCAATTAAACATTAATATTTATTTATTTATTAACAATTTTCTAAAATAGCATCTTAGAGCAACCTGACTTAAAGAACTGTAGCGCAGGGGTCATTTGCCGGGGTCACGGATCATAATATCGCATCAATGTAATTAAAACAAATAACGTGTAAATAGAAGGCGAATTGAAGGAAAGAGAGATATGGCGGCGAGCGGCGCAGGTGGAGGTTTTCAAGTTAGGTTTTTTTTTTATGTTGTTATAACTTTTATGATTACCGACCACTAGCCCTACCCGTGTGTTAAATTAATGTCGCCATTGTAGCGGCACGTTGTATAATGTCTTCACTAATTTTATCATTTAAAGACTAAAGTGTAAATCGGTTTAGCCTAAACTGTCCCACTACTGAGCAAAGATCTCCCCCAAATCCTTCCATTCTTCCGGCATTTCCTCAGCAGTGGGACAGTGTAGGCTAAATAAATAAAAATTAAAAAATACTTGCTTTTGTTATTGACGGTAGCAACACCGGTACACCTACAACTTAAATTTAATATACACACGACTGAAACTAAATTTTTAATGTAAACAAAAATACTTTCTACCAACTTTATATTGTTTGAGACTTGTCAACTAAGGAATTACTTATTTGAAAAGTAGGTCGTAGTTTCATGTCTTCGTTCAGCGAAGATAGCTAAAATTCTGGAACTTTTCGTCACAATTGTCGGTCTTTGCGGGATAATTGCCTAACACACTAACAGTAGCAATGGCTTCCATTTTGACAGTTCAACAACATTCATTGAATTATTTACGTTGTTGAGCAGACACATTTTTCGAACATATGAAGCGATGGATTAGCAATATCCTTCAAAATCATTCAGATTGTGACTGAAAATGTGTTACGCAAATTAGGGTTTTTTAAACCAAACAATTTTTTACACCATATTTTAGTTTGTGTATAATTTTAGTTAAGTTATGATACAATTTTGTTATTTTTATTAATTAATTAGTTATTAGTTGTTATATACTTACTTATTATTTTAATCTACAGAAATAAATATAATCAGCCTATAATGCTCCCACTACTGGGACACAGGCCTCCTCCCGGTGAGAGGGAGTGGGCCGTAATGCACCACGCCCAGTGCGGGTTGGTAGATGTCACACGTCTTCAAATTTTTGGTTGTAGGACATGCCGGTTTCCTTACGATGTTTTCCTTCACCGGTTTGAGAGCAGTGGTGATTAAGTAATTTATACAAAGTAAAGCGCCTGTCTGGGTTCGAACCTATGACCTAGAACTCGTAAGTCGCAGCCTTTACCACTGGGCCACCACTGCTCGAAATAAATATTATTATAATGTAAACAATTTATTCTCCAAGATAATAAACAAGACAATCTTAACAATTTCCAAATCATGTTTAAGCAACACAATACGAATTTAATTAACTAACAATAGGAATTACAGTGACAACATTTTCAACAAATTCGGCTCATTCGAGGAATGTTCTCTTGAACGTAAGCGACAGGTGGAGTTGGTGAAACTTACGTATATGATTCCGATTCAATTAATGAACAGAATTTCTGAATTATTTAAGCAGTTGAACGTCGAAAATTAATTCCGAGTCTTCTGATTCGTGGAATTTTGTTATTGTTTCTACTAACAAGAAGTTTTGGAACTATTATAAACCACTGTCTGTAGTAAAGTCTAGACAAAAGCCTACAAGCAGATTGTGGGTTCGTGTATTATTTTAGTTTTAGTGGGGGTAAGAGGGTGGCATAACGTCTGATCACCTTTTTTTTCATCCTTGGTGGAAAATCCTCGGAGGGGTCTGTAAGACTCTTACTGACCAAAAACCACCCCGGTGTTCCTTTCCCACACTTGGACCGAGGATCATGGAAACTTGAGCGCCTTCCGCGATCCCCAGCTGGCCCACCTTTGCGGGCCACCTCAAGTCCGCGGGGGAAGTGAGGTATAAAACTCCCCCCGCAATGTCCTCTAGGACATAACATCTGATCACCTAAGCAAACCTCTCCTGCACGCGGTGCCCCTGCTGAATGACGAACGAAGCTCTGATAAAAAACTCGCTAAGACGTATTGGTCAGCGTGGCGTTTGAAAGCTAAACCCTCTTTTCATTAATACCGTCAAAAATCTACGACCCTCAGCACTCAGCAGCCCCGCTATTCAAAGTTCTGACAGTGGCTCTGGTAACGGTGGGGCAGATAGTGTTGAGAATATCTTTCTTTTTTTTTATTTATTCAAAGTCAAGTCAAGTAAGTAAAGTCAAGTTAATATTAATTTATATAAAGTCTGCCAAACTGCATAACAGTTTGTTCTCGTCTTACAAATTTTGAACTTTGAAAATTTATGTATGTAGGATGTCGCCCAGCTGTCACAACCCAACGACCCTGACCCTGGCGTGTTACAACGCCAGGACGCTGCGTACGGACGACTGATTATTCAAATTTCAGATCGAGCGGCGTCCAAGGACTGGAAGAAGAAGTGTCGGTCGTCTTGCGGCAAGATGGGCGGACGATACTGTTGCCATCGCGGGTAGAACCTGCATAAGCCTGGCTGAGCGTGGGGAATGGCACAAGAAAAGAGGCGCATATGCTCAGTAGTGAGTACAGTTGGGCCATGGATGATATTAGTAAAAACTAAATTAGAGCAATAACAACATAAATTTATTCCTGTACTCCAATTTAGTATGTATGACACCAAAGGAATTAAAAATAACTTTTGCTACAATTCAAAACGTTTTTGACGTATGGATTTTGCTTTAGGTAGCATAAAGATTGAAGTCAGGCCTTGAATTATATATGAACTCCACTTCTTTATAATTCAACCAAAGGAAAGACGTAGAAAAAATACAATTCTTGGAAACAGTGCCTCCTTCAGAAAAAGCAGTCAAATAAAATTACAAAGAAGTCGTTGAAAAAACAACAGAGAAAAAAGGAACTTTATGCTAAAATAAGGGTTGTTAAAAACTTTAAAGTTCTAAGGACGCTAACAGTTTTTACAAATACAAGTTTATTTGTAGAAACTGTTAGCGAAATAACAAAATCAGGATATAACGTTTGCAGGAGCGTGCTGGGAATAAGATTTTATCAAGATAATTTGAGAGATGAACCAGATAGAATAGGACTAAGTAGATAGAATCGGGATAGTCGGCGAAATGTCCCAGCTCTTTGAAAGCAAGAAATGCATTAACAACACTTTTATACTCCGCCCTGCTGATTTTCCTTAACGCTTATAGGTACCTACAGTGAAATTGTTTTTTTTTCTTCTAATGAGACTGCTCATTGTGAATCAGATAGGATGCTGGAAACGCTTCAATGGATTCTTACGAGTTTTAAATGTATGAGATTATAATAATAATACTTTCAAAAATGTCGTTAGGTTTTCTTAAAATCGTTTATATACAGGTTGCTAACGGGCTATTGTTTTGTTTTTAACTGACTTCAAAAATAGGAGGAGGTTCTCGAACTCGGTTTTTTTTTCTTTTTTTATGTTTGTTGCCTCCTCGTATGCGGTCGGGGGACCCCCGTCAGGAAAAAAGGTCCTTACGTAATACTCACACTCGTATATAATAGAAAGAGACAGAGAGAGGAAGTGTAAATATAATAAATAAATAAAATATTCAAAAAAATAAAGTTATTGTACACTTTGCAGTTTTTGTTTTTAATGTTTTTTTTATATCCTTTTTCAAGCTTATTACGGCCCGGTACGTTATTTTAAGATATACCTAAAAAGGTGTTTCTTTCTATTATATTAGTTTTAGGGCTGATTTTACAATCGACCGATATTTTTTATTCTTGGAATAAAATTGACGTCTGAGAGTTTTTGTATGGAAGAACTGTCAAAAATTCAAAATTATTCCTTCGATAACATTATCTGGCGTTGGAAAAATCAGCCCTTAATAATTCATGTTCGCTATTTATCAAACTCAGAGCAGCTCAGAGTCTAGATTTGTGCCTGGATAATGGCAATAGGCTCGCCCCCTGTTACATGGGACCTAAACATAACTGACAAAAAGTGGGTATATACCCACAAGGTGTTCCTATGATATGGGAATACAGGTGTGATGGTATGTGTACGTTAAATGGCATTTCCAAGAAACGCTTCACGTTGATTTACCTGCTATCCATAGAACGCAAATCTTCAAGTGCTTGAAAGTTGCCCTCTACTGTTGGTTGGTACATCTTCTTGGGTAAGGAATATTAAGCGATCTACTAAGATGGTTTTCTAAAATAAATAGGTATTTATTGTATTATAACTCAACGAGATCAATGAATAAGTAAGTAGGCGAATATAACCCTTATTTTAAGTACAATAATGTAGTTTTGTACTTACTTCTAGATAGTCTACAAAAAACCGTAACTAGATAGTACTTAGATAGAACAGTGGTGGCACAGTGGGAACGGCCCTCATTTGTAGGTCTTGGGTTCGAACCCAGGCAGGCGCTTTACTTTTTGTAACATCACCACTGCTCTCAAAACGGTAAAGGAAAACATCGTGAGGAAACCGGTATGTCCTATAAAATTAAGGGACATGTGAGACATCTACCGACCCGTACTGGGCCCGCGTGGTAGATCACTCCGTCTCGAAGGGAAGCACGTGTCCCAGCAGTGGGAACATAACAGGCTGATTATGCTAAAAATTTAGTTGACCTCACCCACCTCGTTTTAAATATTATCCAGCCTATTCCACCGGTATTTTCTAGCCTTTAAACCGGGAATAATTCCGTGGAATGTCCCCATTAAACGACTCGTGTCTATGCTCTTGATTGCTTTTCTATACTGGGAACTCGATTGGAAGGACCTAATCTACTAAACAGCTGATATTTTTAATATCAGGCCATTCGCAAAGTCAATTTCGCGTTAAAAATAAAAGAAAACCTTTAAGATTACTTCATGTTAAATCAGTATTTGAAAAGACTCCGTCTACAGATCTTTTTTCTTCATAAAAATAAATTCGTAGAAGAATTACTTCATGCCACTCTTGGTTTAACACGACACTAAAGATTTAAATCGTTAGATTCGCCCATAGTATTTAGTTGTGCAATGAATAGAATACAGACCGAAAAGTACGAGAGAGATAAAGTGAATATACGGCCAGTAGTGGTCTCTATCTAGAATTCTGAATAGTCCAATGAATTTAAAAAGAAATTAGGCTATTGAATGCAAAAAAAACCTTGAGAAAGGCTATAGGCTATTTAATATCACGCTGGGACTAGGAGCCGAGCAAAAAAAAAAACTTCTTATAGAACGCTAAGCGAAAACGAAGTAATAGCTACGGGGAGTTTTTTTTAAAATGTGGCTGTTATTTTAGTATAGGCATTGTGTATCTTACGACTTCCATGCGAACGAATTCGCGGTCAGAAAGTGGTTAATTATAATTTGAACACTGCGCCTTTGTTATTACAGGCTTGCAGAATAAAGACACGTATTGGCCGCACAGTCACTTTGTCTCTTTCTAGAGAGTGGCCACTTTTGTGAGGCTAACGCTCAGTCCATTCTCTGTCTATGGATTCTTCCTACCCCGTCAAAAAATGATGTTTATAAAATCGATTTTTTTATGTTATTGTGAGAGCTCTGACACACACAACGGCGCCTGCTGTCATGGAAACGCTATATAAACGGAAGTATGGGTTGATTGGATATGTGAACTCACTCTTCTTAGTATTGACAGTTTTCGCATGACATTGTACGGTCTCACACATTAGTACCAAAAAGGTGAGGACAAATCTAACGATTTATATCTTTTCATAGCATATACTTTGTACAGAAAGGTCACAGCTTAAGGTAGAATATGAACAAAATATATTTCAGCGAAAAACTTAGATGCTCACTGAGCGTGTGCGTTTGAGTCAGAAGCACTTTTCAATAGTCTACTGGAATAGGTAAGTGGTAGAAGGAGCGATGACCTTTCGAAATTGTTTAGACACTCAAATAGTACTAAAAAGGTTATACAAACGGTTACGGTTACGGTTTATTAAACGGTTTTACAAACATAGTAAAGACAACCTTTGCTGTTTATTAGTTGGCAAAGCGCCTGCAAAGCGCGGGTTCGAGTCTATATCCATTCATCGTCCATCGGTATGTTGTAATTGTGGAAATGTTAGCCATTTGGACTATAAATTATAAAACTCCTAACAGCTTTGCGTAACAGAGTATCATTCACAATCTGAATAATTTTGAAGGATATTGCTAATCCATTGCTAACCCATAGTTTGAAAAATTTGTCAGCTCAACAACGTAAATAACGCACTGAATGTTGTTGAACTGTCACTCTGTCTATTAGGTTAATCGTTTTTTGACAGCTGATTTAGAACGAACTATTCCAGATTACGTAAAATGTAACTTTAAAATGCGTAAAAAAAAAAAAATATATACTGCCTTCTCATATTGAATTATCTTATTTATGGCTTCCTACAGACATTATAATACCGTACGTGTATCAATAAATGTCTTGTGTGTTGCTGCAATCACTAGTTCCAACTGTCAAAAAACTGTTTACCTAATGGACAGGGTATAGTTAGAACATTGTGATAATAGAAGGTCTAACGAAAAAAAAACAAACTTTAGAGATGAGTGCGAGTAACTTACACAGTATACCTAATATTTACAGTTTTCTTACATATCTACCCAGCAGTCCACTGCTAAACATAGGCCTCTCCTAGGCTGCGCCACAATACCCTGTCCTCCGCCGTCTGCAAGCAGTCTTCCCCAGCCATTTGCTTTAGGTCATCCGTCCATCTAGCTGGGGGGCATCCCACACTAGATGCCGATACGCGGTCTCCACTTCAGGATTCGTCTGCTCCACCGGCCATCGGTCCTTCAACAAAAATGGCCAGCCCACTGCCACTTCAGTTTGCTTACTCTGCAAGCTATGTAAGCAATTTTTCATACAAGTTATATTTGTAGTTTGAGGGGACGAAGAAGCCGGGGGGTTTACCTCCCCCCGGCAGTCAATAGTGTGACTTTGTTTTTGTGACTGTAGGAGCGCCTAAAGTGCTTCACGAGGCCCGTGCGACCAGGCTCCTGCTGGGTGAGATCCCTAGTACCCTAGGGAAGGCCCGGCAAGAGCCGATCTAGCAACGACGGCGCCGGTTTTGGTTGGCGCTCCTCTACAGTGGGTGTTGTCCTCACCCCCTACAGCGTAACCAGGTCTGGCCGGTAGCGTTGCGGGGCGAGGGACCTGGTAGTGAGTATCAAGTGACTTGTGGTTGACTGTACGTCGCTCGTGTGGTTTTTCAGCGAGTGTGGAGTAGTGTGTGTGTGTGTGTGTGTATGCTTCGTGCGTGGCGCCTATATTAACTTAGCACGCTTTGTGCATGGCGGGCGTCTTGTTGCGAGTGTGAAGTTCTTTTGGTTGTACTCAACAAGTCGCCCTCACTCTACATGCGACCAGTAGGTCGCGTGTAGAGTGAGGTTCTCAGGCGTCTAGTCCGGTGGTTGATGCGCGACGTCTGCCATGTGGTCACGCGTGCCATGGTGCGATGTCCTTGATGTGATGGTGCTCGGAACATCCTCTTTGCCAGGCGGACGCTGAAGTCGTCGATGCTCTCGACATGTAGGTCCCTGTGAATCACAGAGTTCCTCACAAACCGAGGCCCGACGCTTTGACGCAGCACGTAGTTCTGCTGCAACCGGAACTTCTTCCTGTGCGCCTCGGCCGTGAGGGCGAGCCAAGCCGGGCCAAGCCATAGGTGAGTTGCGGTCGCAGGTAGGTTTTGTATATCCCCAGCTTCACTCGCGTGGAGAGGCGTGACGTGAACACCGGGCGAAGTAAATGGCGGGTTGCCCTTACCCGCGCGATGCTGTCGCAGACGTCCGGGCCCATAGTGAGCCGACTGTCAAGTGTGACCCCCAACTACTTGGCGGTCCTGGTCCACTTGACCTCGGTTCCCATGAGCTCAAGGCTCGGTGGGTTTGTACGGCCGTGACGATGATCGCCTGCGTCTTGCCCGCATTCACCGACACTCTCCACTTGCTGAGCCAGTCGGGGAGGTCGTCCAGAGTGCGCTGCATTTTGATGGCCTCGTGATCGGCCGACAGTGAAGTGATGATGTATGCGGTATCATCAGCGTACAGCGCGAGTTTGGCGGTGTGCGTGGCGGGTATGTCGTCGGTGTACACGGAGTACAACGCAGGCGAGTCACAACTCGGGGTAACGGGGCGTGCTGGAGAGCTCGTTCTCCACCGAGACCTTGATGTTTCTGTCCTTTAGGAAAGAGGAGACCACCTATTTCAAGCGACGGGGCACTGTCGTGAGGGTGAGCTTGTAGACCAGACCCGGTCGAATGCCTTCTCCATGTCGAGGAATACTGCATGCCCCGATCGCTCCGCCCGGCCTCGTTTTATATCCGAGCACAAACAAGTTGAGTAGTGGGGGCGGTGGGGATGGCGACATCGCCTGATCGGTCCGGTGCACGTCCTGTTTATAACCGTGAAGTATTTAACAGAATTCGAAATACACACAAAACAGAAATAAACATGAATTTTCTTGTCCCCCCGAACCACCGCGTCGGATCGCATCGCCTGCCTGCCCTATTACTTCCTTTTGCTTAGCGTTCTTTCTGACTTTTTTTCTTTTAACTTGTATCCTAAAGGTCCTAGCGTGATGTTAGTAGACCATAGCCTTCTTCGACAATGCGGCTATCAAATTCAAAAAGATTTTTTCAAATCCGACTAGCAGTTCCAGAAATTAGGACGTTCAAACAAACTCTTCAGCTTTACTGTTACTATAGATAATGCTGAATGGGAAATGTGTGTACGGTAAACATACTTCTGCCTAACCCTGTAGAGAATACAGGCGTGGGGTCCGTAGTTTACAATATTAAACAACGTCACAAAACCTTGCTAACCGAACATTTCTGCCGATTTTGTGATATAGAAGGCCCTCCATAAACCCTAAATAATATTCAATGAATCCGCAGCTTCATCGAAACGGTATTTAACCCTCCCGGGCTTGTTTACACAGGACTTAACCCCTAAATAATGCGGACTGGACTTTGATGCAGGAATCTGCAGTTCGGGGAACCCTTACAAGGTCTTTATTTAACGGCAAATATTTTTGTGTTAAATTTTAGCTGCTTTTTAGGGTTCCGTAGTTTACGTCTCGGAACCCTTATAGTTTTGTCATGTCCGTCCGTTCGTCCGTCTGTCCTCGGCTGACCTTCCAAACGGTTAGTGCTAGAACGATGAAACTCTGCATGGATATGTGTATTTACCACGTCGACAAAGTGTTAAAATAAAATCAGGAAAAATATTTTTTTTGGGGTACCTCCCCTACACGTAAAGTGGGGATGTTTTAAAATAGGGCGACCCCCCCCCCCTCTCTCTAAAAGCTAAACGGTTGGCTCGAAAAATCTGAAAAAAATCATGATGGTAGTCCATGTGATAAACTTTGAAGGAAAACTATAACGGCTTAGATAACTTTGTTAGTTCAGGAGTTATAGAGACCTAACTTGTAAAGTGCCATTATGGGTGACTACGGAACCCTATTCTATGCGCGGCCTGACACACACTTGACCAGTTTTTAGACTTTCGGGAACATTTTTGTGAAGGACTGATCAAATTGTGTGGAGTTTTTGATTCATACATACCTTTATCGAAAAATATAATACTCGGTTTCTGGAAACCATACATTCTTAAAATTTAATACACCCGGCTTCTGGGAACCGGAATAGGTGTAATTAAGTCTAACCTATTTAAACATTTCCAAGATATTAAAATACGATGATTTCCTCGTGACGTTCGTAATCGTTACGCATTAATTGGATTTTAGTTCTATGAAATATTCAGACTTCATTTGGGCGCCTTACACAAGTTCAAGTGGCTATTAAAATATTAACCTTCAATCAGCTTAAAATATTATATTATATATTTTATGAAAGCGTGGTGGCAGTCGGTAAAACTTGCGCCGTAGTTAAAAATCAGTTTTTAACCCAATGGCATTAGTATTATTATCTCCTTTATCTCATTTAAAAACCTACAAATTACATTTTTAAATATTTTTATAAAAAAAAGGTAAAAAAAAAATTTAAAAATGTAAAAAATAGTAGCCCACCGGTATCGGGAAAAGGGTCCAAGCTACCGGCGGAACGAGAACGGCGGAGAGAGGAACCTCCTGACAATACGAGCCGTGTCCAGAAGTACCGCTTTCTGAATCAAGCCCTTGATCCAGCTGCCCAACGAGAGCCTCCTCACGTGTTGGTCGAGGCTCTTGGCTATTAAGCCATTAGCTGTCACGACTATCGGCACAATGACCGCTGAGTCTTATTATTGTTATTATTATAAGCCTGTGTTATCCCACGGCAGGGCAAAGGCTTCCTTTTCCTCTTTTCACTCTTCCTGGTCTACTGTGATTGTGGGTCAATCATTTAAGAAGGAGTCCAGCTCATCCCGCCATCTCTTGGCATGGCATTGCATCGCATTTTTTAACCAACTTCAAAAAATGGAGGAGGCCTTCTATATATTTTTTTAATTCTATTTATATATTTTATTCATTCATCTATTTCTTCGCAATAACTGGGCTTATTTGTTAATAGGCCCAGTTATTGCGAAGAAATAGATGAATGAATAGAAAAGAAAAAGAAGAAAAAAGAAGGAAAAAGAAAAAAAAAAGAAAAGAAAAGAAAAAAATGAAATGAAAAGAAGAGAGAGAGAGAAATGAAGAGAGAGATGAAAATAATCTTGTCAGATTCTTTTCATTTGGTAGAAGTCGCCCAGTGTTCCCATTTCAATTACTTGGCTTGAGTAGTTTTTGAGTTTGTGTATGTTGCTGATGTTATAACTTCCTGTCGCTGTTATTTAATAGTGGTATACGAATTTTTGTGAGGTATCACGACCAAAAAGTGAAAAATAAAAGAAGTTTTCTTTTTAAATCTTTCTCAAAAAAAAAAAACATTGCTAACGTTCACAGAAACAAAAACAGTTTTACTTAAGTGTTTCAAATATAAAAAAAAATATATAAAATACATAACACTCTTGGAATATCGGTCTAGAACATAGTATTTATTTATTAACATTAAACTTGTTTAAGCTCTACGGACTCAAAAAAAGTAAAATATTAACTTAGACTCAGTTAAAAAATATGTAATTAAAGTCAGGATATTTTAGAGAAGGACGACGAAAAGTAATTTATTTTCATCAAAAATGGATGGATCAAGGTTTGCCTTTGCTGGGACTATGCTTTTCTAATGGCCTTTCCAAAAAAATGATCTTTGATGAATGATTATTTTTTATTTTATTGGAAAAAACGTTGACCCACACTAGGAATTTCTCCTGTATCGTGGGTGCGTTTTACAAACATTTAAACTTACATACACAAATAGTCAGACCCGGAACAACTACTTGTAGGTCATACAAAGATTTGTTCCGTGAGAATCGAACCCGCGACACGCAGCGCAGTAGTTAATCACTTTTTTTTTTTTTTTTTTTTTTTTTTTTCCCTGAGAAATGCTTTATGCATGCCCGCTCGCTCGGGGGACGAGACGGGGTATGTGGGACTCCTGTTACGACAGTATACCCACTAAAACTCAGCGGTGTTCCCGCATCGCCGTGATGGGAGGGCCGTGGGAAACCGGCTCAGCCTTTACTTCCACAGCCCTCCCGGCGCATGCCCGCCTAGCTGGCGGGCCCCGCATGCCCCCCTGGCTGGGGGGCTACGGGAATGGCCGGGAACACCTGGCCATTCCCGTCCGACACTGGTGGAGGCCTGTGCAATACAGGCAAGGGTGCCCCCGCACCCGTTGCCTGCTGGCCTCCACCGGGGAGGAGTCGGAGATGACCGTCAAACTGACGTCTTCTTCGACCCCTCCTCCGCCTTCGGAGCGCCGCCGCGTGAGGATCGTCCTCCCGCGCGCGCTCCGCCGCCTCCTTCTGGGACATGACGTGTTCGCAGAAGGAGGCGACTGCCGCCCAGGACCCCTCGTCCCCCAGCATGGCGTTAACCAGACCGGGGAGTGAGAGGTCCTGTCCGATCACCGCAATGAGACTGCGGCGCGGCTCGGACCACGACGGGCACACCTCGAGGGTGTGCTGCGCCGAGTCCTCCGCCGCGCCACAGTCGTGGCACGACGGCGTCTCCTCCCGTCCGATCCGGTGCAGGTACGATCCGAAACAACCGTGTCCGGACAGCACCTGCACCAGACGGAACGAGAGGAACCCATGCGACCGCTCGAGCCAGTCTCGCAGGACCGGCCCAAGCGCGTCGATGGTTCGGCGGCCGAAGGCTGCGGTGGCGAGGTCCGCCGTCCAATGGACGACGATGGCGTCCCTCGCCTCCCGCCGGACGGCCTCCCGCTCTTCCGGGGCGGGGCGTTCTCCTCTCGCCCTCCGCCCCGCCGTCCATTCGTACACTCTGGCGAGCACCCACGCCTCGAGCTCCCAAGGCGGGGTGCCGGCCAGAGCGCAAGCTGCCGCGGAGCCCACCGTGCGGTAGGCCCGCGCCACCCGCTGAGCTATGGCCCTTTGGGGTGCCCGCAAGGCAGCGGCGTTCTCCCTCCTTTGGAGGGAGTCCTCCCAGATAGGGGCCCCGTACAGGGCCATACTCTTCAAGATGCCGGCGTAGAGTTGCCGGCATCGTGCGCTGGGCCCCCCCAAATTGGGAAGGAGCCAGGACAGCGCGCCCGCAGCCTTCAGCAGGCGCGACGACAGCCCGCTAAAATGCGAGCCGAAGCGCCACCTGCTGTCGAGTACAAGGCCCAGATATTTCATCTGGGCCTTGACCCCGATTCTGACGCCCTCCACGAAGATGTGGGCGTCAGGCGGGGGGCGCTGCCGAGGTCCGTGGAAGAACACGGCCTCGGTCTTGTGCAGTGCCACCTTTAGACCTAGACGGCGGATCCTCCCCGCGACCAAGGATCCGCCCGAGTAGTTAATCACTTAACCTAACCTTTTTTTTTTTTTTTTTTTTTTTTTTTTAACGTGGAGAAATGCTCATGCATTCTGCACTACTACGGGGAGATAGTGCAGTTATGTGGGACTCTAACCCACTAAAACTCCACGGTGTCCTCCTCTGCCGCTTACGGCGGGAACACGGGCACGCCTTAGCACTCATCCGTGAACCCGCCGCGGCTGTCCGTCACCGGACCCTCCTCTGGGGATTACTCCCCATCACCGGCGCACCAGAACACATGGCACGCCGTGACCACCCCCAGGGACCAAACCAGCACATGGGCGCCAGACGACCCCGTGTCTGGGCACCCTTGGTCCCCCTGCGACGGGTCAGGTCATTGGCCCCGCCGCCTGTCAATTTTCGGCCGCAGAGGATAGGGAGAGCGGCCGACGTCATACCAACACTCCTCTTCCCCTGCGGCCCCACCGCGTTCGCCATCAGACGGTGGCGACCCCGTCTAGGCCGCGGAAGGTAGGGAGAGCGGCGCACCGCAATACCGACACTCCTCCCCCGCCGCGGCCTCCAACCCTCAGCCGTGATGCCGCCCATACCACATCACGGCCCGCCTCAGTTGCGATGTCGCCCAAGCGGCACCGCAACCTACTTGTTGGCCGCTACGTCGTCGGCTTACAGGCAAAGCCCTGACGAGCGGCCCCTCCTCGGGTTCCTCTTAGCTTCACCGTGGTTGTCCAAGCCACGGCTACTGAGCCCCCCCGCCTCGACAATGCGGGAACCCACCGGGGGGGAACCTAACCTAACCCAACCGTGCCGCCTAATAAGTATTCTGTAGAAATATTTTTTAGAAAGGAGGATAGGAGATAACCGATTGTTGATGTCTCTCCCCATCATCATCTTCCACAGCCCGACTTCACCCACTGCTGGGCATATGGGCCTTACTTTTTTGTGCCAATCTGCACGCTCCTGCGCCAGCCTCATCCTGGCCGCGATGGCAACAATGTCGTCTTCCCATCTCTGTCTCTCCCCAATGTTTATTAAAGTTAAAATGTTAAACATTCAGCAATGGGAACCCCTTGATAGACTTTATAAGTATAGTCAATTTTTATCGTCCCTTCAAACTTTTCGTTAGAACTATACCATAACTCCATGAAAAACATAAAATCAGTTATAGTTTTAACTTCTCCAAGAAAACCCCTCGCTAACCGCGTTCCATATTATAATAATTCTACCGTACCGTGAAGTTAAGTATTCCCCTAAAACGTATCCCCAACCTCAATGCATGCAGGAGATAAAAATAAACAGAGTCGGCCATTTTATTCAGAGCTGTCTTCGATTCTTAATCTTATGTATTGTAGTAGCATGACTATAGTTCAGAGTATTCCTAGAGGTCTTGTTACACTGGTTAGGGGTGACGTCGAGGCATTCTTGCATCGGAGGCAGTCGACTAGACGGCGCCGGTCGGTGACTCATCGTACAATCCAGCTGCTTTATAGCTTTTCCGCTGAATCACCGTAATTCAACATTGATTTAATTTTACGTGAGACGAAGATTATAAGCGTGGATGTTCGCTTCGTTTAATTGAAGAAGTTACTTTTGTAAGTATTTTGTTTGGGTAATAGCATAACAGCCTCTTTTGAAATCCATTAATTTTCATTATTGATTTTAAAAGCTGAGGAATTCTTATGAATAAAAGTAATTATTTTCATAGAAAGGCGAATACATTTTTGTAAAGCAATAATTAGATATAATCGTATTTTTGTAGCTAAAACTAAAATTGTAGATAAAACTGTTAATAAGCGTAATTGCATTGGCAGAAATCTTGACGATACGTTCAAAAGCTTAATTGTGATAATAAAATATAACGACGATTGACAAAACAAAGGCAATGACAATAATACTTATCGGCTTATCTTTGTCATTAAAATTATTACTATTATGGGTGTCTATAACAGTAGACTCAATGTCGTGGAGGACAATTAAAATCTCTTTTGTATAAAAGGTATTTTTGTTTTTGTTGTGTCCAATTTAATTTATTTAATGTAGGGTAAAGTGCCTGAGTGTGTACCTCTGTAAAATAGTAAATGACACAACAACTAAGAACGAAATTCCAAAACACTAATAAAACCCTTGCACTAGATAAACATCCCAAAACTTCAAGCGCTTAAAGCAGCTGCACCCTAAACAGTATTATGACATCCGACACTATAACATTTTAGTGTAATGTCCTAAGTTTGGTCCCCTAAACACGGCCACCCCTCGCCGCACTGCGGGCACCATCGAATGTAACACTTATAAATTGCTTTAATTTAATACATAGCGCCTGTGACGGGTGGTTCCGTATTCGGAAACATTTTTCTGGCCAGAACTTTGGCAGAGGCTCATAAATAAGATTTCTTGTAGATGTTGCGATGTATTTTTAAGTTGAACTGCCAAATGGGTTTTCTTTTGCTAAAGTTGAGGTTTATTTGTTCATGTTATACTCGTAGGTTGAAAAATGGCTACTATTTAACAGGTCCCGTCACGTAAAAAGAACGCTGGTCGTTTACCTGCGCACTGAGCGATTTAACGTAACAAATCGGCGGTATAAAGGGAGCGCGACGCTAGTAAAGTACATATTATGATTCTACAAAAAAACAATTAAAATACACTTATTATAAAACTAATACTGAAATAGCCCAGTACTTTAGGACACGTCTGTAGCCGTCCGCATACATACCCCCTCCACTGTCGCTCAGCGTCCTTTTTGCGTGACGACAACTGTACAAACACTAGATACTACTCTACAGACTCTGTCTCACTCCCTCTTCTACTATATACTGTACTACTTTGGTTGGATTGGTTGTTAAGTTGGTGGTTAGTTAGTGGTTTTAGAAGCTATTGGTGTGGCTTAATAAATAAATACATAAGTGATTTCTGACACATAACATAACATTACGTCTGTACTCGTAAGGGTGAGGCAGAGGTGCACCTAAAGTACTGGCTATTTTAATTTATTGCCAATGCAAAAAAATACAAGTCTGCTTATGTTAGTAAACAGTCTATACAGTGGATAAATATGTTAAGCACCTTAAGGTAAATTTTAACTTGCACCTTACCGTTTTTCCGATTACGTATTCCTAACATTTCAACACGGCGTCACGCGGCCGCTACGTCAGAAAGGGATTTGCTTGAAAATGTATTTATTTTATTTCCTACTATCACTTACATTTGTTTTTAGATGTGGGAAACCCAATAAAACAATGTACAGTCCTCTCACAATGATTTTATCTCTGATTTTGCATTACTGTCAAAATCACAATGATCTTTATTTTCGTTAAAATAAGGTTGCTGTTGGCTTGCTGCCATTGACAAGCCTGTCAAAATCACAGTGATCTTTATTATCGTTACAATAATATTGCTATTAGGTTGCTGCTGTCAGAGGTAAAATA
The DNA here is from genome assembly GCA_911387795.2 of Apamea monoglypha. NCBI lineage: Eukaryota > Metazoa > Arthropoda > Insecta > Lepidoptera > Noctuidae > Apamea > Apamea monoglypha. The sequence continues at coordinate 5,783,280 of OU426920.1, forward strand.
ACTGTGAACTGTTGAACGGTCAGTAGTCACCGATTCGCGCATAGATACGTCGCCAAAAAAACAATCAAACACAACGAACAAAATTAAAATGTTGAAATTATCGCTCCCAGACCGTACCTACCTATCCTTGAACGGTTAAAAACAGGTGACCTATATTAAAACCCATTTCTTATTTTACTACCAGATATTCCATTATAACAAGCCATAACACTTACACAAGACATTGTCATAATCCTCATCTTTGCAGAACATAAAATACTTTAGTCTATAAAGCTTGAACTTTCTCCCTAATGTTGACGAACTGCGGTCGTAAAAGTGAAGATGCTTAACAATATTATAATTTCAGCTCGTGCATTTCCCAAATCCTCTTTTAATGATGTTATACAGTCATTAATATTTTATGGAATTCTACATATAAAAAATGACGCAGTAGCGACTGTTAAATTCACAGTTGTTTTACCTCTGACAGCAACAACTTTATTGTGACGAGAAAAAAGATCATGTTGATTTTGAGAAACTTGTCAATGGCAGCAAGCCAAAAGCAATCTTATAAGAATGAGAATAAAAATCACTGTGATTTGGACATTGATGCAAAATCAGAAGTAAAGAAGAGTAAAGGTCACCCCTCTTCCTACCTTAAGACCTTTGGAAGGCACCAAAGTGATTGTCTTAGTAGGCTTAAGCAACTTACATCTACACACGTTCCTATTAATATCCTCTTTGTACAATTGAAAGGTATTGTGGACGTAAAAAAATAAGCAATTAAGTAATAATTATCAACAGTAATTATAGTGAGTAAGTACTTATCTTAAAGTGCCATCGATACGAAAAGAAGAAGAATTATCTTAGAATAAATTTATCTGTCCGCAGGATATTTTTGAAAAGGTTGGTATGTGTGTTTATCAAAAGAGACAATAATTATGATAGTCGACCTCCAAAAATACAGGGTTTCTTTAGTAATAACATAGATATAATATTCAAAACAACACGTATTACAAACAGGTAACAATAACTTCAAAATGTAATAGCAAAAGCATCAATATTTCACGTGTTTGGGACGCCATAAAAGTACGCGTTTTGGAAAAAAACCTTGAGGCGAAACTGCTTTCAATATATAGCATTAATGTAATTCTGGATAAACAGGAAATCTTATAATGTTATGTGAAAGCCCAATTACCGAAAATATTATACCGGATGTATGAAATCCTGAGCTTTATATAAGGCTTGGATTGGCGCACATGGACTATGATAAGATTTTTAACAAGGCTTAAAAATAAATGTATATTTCTGTGGGTTTTACTGGCGTTATGCAGTTGATTAAAGAAATATAAATAAGATCATTCATTACAAGTTCCTAAATTACCCTTTGCTGATAAAATTTTCGTTTTTCTTGTTATGTTAATATTAGTATTTAGTATTTATCCCCTTTTGGGGGAAGAGCCGCATTCCGTCACCATGCGGCTCTGTAGAACTCGTCTCCAGACTGAACACTCTCCCACCATTGTGAGCTTATTATTACGTAGTATACGTGGCTAAGTTGAAACCACGTAGGTCCATTTATCTGCGAGGTTGGTTACGTTCCGCTTGCCGTCAGTCTTTGGATGTGTTTATCAATTTCCCATGTTACTGTTGGACTATAGCGGGTCGAGCTGGACAAAACAAACGACCAGTCATGGTCCACATTAGCCCTGGATCGTAAGTACTGGAAGTTATGGGGGCCTTTGCCCAGTAGTGGGATATATACAGGCTAACGCCTAACGGGAGCAGGTAGGATAGGTAACCTATCAACATCCAAAAACTGGGTCACCAAAACTATTTTTATCGTTTATAAGCAAAAAAAAATATGATGTTTGGCAGCATAATATGCACCATTCTGTTCGAAACCATTAGAAGCCAGCTACAATAACTCAATCCTCAATTTTGTGTTTGCATAAATCATCTACGAAATTCGGAGCGGCCTTGCATTTTTGTTTCATTCCAAAAGAACCCAGCCCGGTGATAAATCTTCCTCAACTAAAGTAAGGCAGCTTTACTTAATTCCGTGGCTTCCTAATTCGGACTGGTTTTTAATTTTATCAGTCGAAATAATTTTATTTATACTACTAATGGTAGTCGATGAAAGGCCCGTGCTATCTGTAACATTTCTGATTTCCCCGCGGACCTTTAAATCTACCCGAATTCAGGCATCTGGAAGATATAAACCTGCCGATTGTAGAAGAAACTTTTGGATGGCTTACTTACCAGTTTACAGGAGGAAAAATTTAAACGAATTTCTTATTAAGGTAGGTGCAAAAGTAAAGTTTATGTTAGCATTTAACTCTTTAATTTATTCATTAGATCAGTGGTGACTTCCACTGTAATGTACTGCGTAGGTACCTAACGCTGAAATATGAAAACGCAGGCACATAACTTAAAATTTCGCCTATATTCCCCGAAGGGTTAGGTGTAGGCGAGAGGACAGGGTGTACCTAATAACATTTCATACATATATTTTTTTCATGGGTAAAAAATATTTAAAACTGTAACAAACATACAGCGCCATCTAGTGTAAATTATCCAAAGCACTATGATGAGCGGCTTCATAAACTAGAAGACAGCAACTACAAATGATTTCTGTAGACAAGTGACGCCATCTACAATCTTCGTGTGCAACAATCTGCGCAAGCGCCACCCTGCGAGTTATCTGCACCACCACTACAGATTGTGCACACATGTACAACTAATCCGCCTATAAAAGCAGAGCTGTCTTCGAATAAATCGTCATTCACTAGCTAGAGGTTTCTGAGCTCGGTAGCCACGCAGCCAGCTCTGATCCTTAGTACGACTAGTTCCCTGCTTCGATAGCCTAGCAGTCTTCAGGAAACTAGCCAGTAAAATAAGTTAAGTTGCCAATAAAATATCATCAAGTTCAACGGGGCTTTAATTTCACAACAAGCAACCCTACAGTACTAAATTATACAGGGTGGCAGGGACATCGACGCGCAAACGTCGTGAAAAGGTTACACCTGATGCCATAAATAAGATTACGACAGTCATTCATATCGGAAATGACCGGTTAAAAATATTTACAATTTTGAGTGCGCGATGTATTGCAAACAACGCGATCAAAACGATCCGTGGATGGCGCGCGCGCGCTACCTACCGCGATACCGCGCGCTGCCCTTTCGAGTTTTATTTACATTGCTGTTTTAAGTGAAACAAGTGAATTTACTATTTTTTTATTAAAAATCTCATTGGGTTAGATAGAAATAATGATTTCATACTGTTTACAATAAAAAAATTGCAGAAAAAAACGTAAAAATTAAGAAAAACCCGACGTAAAATTTCAACGCAGGGGGTCCAGAATCATGTACTGAATCCACGGTAAGCGGTTGCGCTTCGATGTCCCCTGCCACCCTGTATTTCAGTCAACAGATTGACAGAGAATAATATTATGTTTACCTTAAGGGCTAACAAACTGTAATTGTTTTAAAGGAAAAGGGCGTAAATATTTTGATAATAAGATTACATATTTAAATGATTCGTAGCTCATCTAAGCATTGTTTTCTATTTACACAGCTCCATTGTAACTCAAGAAATAGTGTAGAATAAATCACTGCTTACATTTAATTTAAATACTTGCGGAATTAATTGTGTATTTCATTCACCCTACCATGTTTATATTCCCTTGTTTACTGAGGGGGAAGGGGGATGTTCCCCTATTTGAGCCTTCTGACTTTTGATTACCTAAGCTTGTGGGACCAAGAGTAGAAACTTTTCCATCGTAAAAATACAACCAAGTTCTTGCATACATTCAAATTCACTCGGCTAATATAAAATAATAATCGTATAAAATATAATGGTTTTAATAACATTCAGTTGCTAGAATAATGAATCACAGCCCTTGTGAGATATTTTGCAGCAATTCGATGCAGACAAATGATGATTTTAATTGGTGCGATTCAATTTGGTGCTTCTTTAATTACAGCTATCAATTTAATGGTTGTTCGAACTATTTGTTCGGTATACAGGCATCAATTTTGCTCGTTAACTCGATAAATTCGGTTCCAGTTACAGATGTGAAACATCGTGTCTGTTTGCCAATGGATTATAAAATACAGGATCAAATAAAATTAGCTAGCGAAACTCCGCAGACTTGATGGGTTTCGACATATTAACACGATAAAACAAAAAATAGATTAAATTGATGTGATTTTTTTTGGGGTGTATGTTTTTAAAATTGTATATTTTTGTGTATACTTCATAGACGTGATATGTATTGATATTTAAACATGACAAAAAAAACTTGAAACTTTTCAGGTTACAACGCTAACAGTGATATTTGACCCAAAAAAAAAAATATTATCAAATCTTTTTTATGAGTCCTGGAGGAGTGGAGACCACGTATCGGCAAGCGTAGTGTACCCCCAGCTAGATGGACAGACGGCCTCAAAAAGGTGGCTGAAACAGACTTATAGGGTGTTGTGGCGCAGCATGGGAGAAGCCTATGTCCAGCAGTGGACTGCGGTCCACTGCTGGACATAGCACTGCTGCATAGGGCTGCTGCATAGGACTGCTGGGTCCTCAGCCTATCGCAATAGGCTGAGGTAATTGATTGATTAATCTCAAGTTCATACAAATAAGTCTAAGTACAACTAGATTACATTCAATCTCCTCAACCCGAAGTAACATAATAATGTCAAGACAGCCTCTGAAGGCAATAAGCCATGTCATAATGACACAGAACAAATTGAGAACACTTCCATTGACCATGAAACTTATATCAAAACTATAGTTCCCATGAGAAATCCAAACAAAACACTTGGAAGTTTATCGAATGATTTTATAAATATAATATGTGTTTCCGGGTCTTCACTTGGTGGACACACCTGAACAAATACAAGTTTTTGTTGGATCTATAAATGGTAGGTAATTGACGCTAATAGTCATGTCCTCTACACATAATAATAAAATACCATCACAATTATAGATACGGAAGTAGTTAGTTTAATTTGGGCTGTGTTATTTACTGAGTTTACACATGGAGAAATTATATAATATCACGCCTTGTTTCTAAGGCGTGATATTATATAATTTCTCCATGTGTAGAAGGGTTAAGCAGAGGTGTAATACTTACACTACTGGTACCCTACTTTTTTTTTTTTTTTTTTTGGGATGGGAAATCATCAAATGACCCCTCCCGCTCTGGGTGGAGCGGAAGGGAGTGTCAGACTCTTACTGACTAAAACCCACCCATGTTCCTTCCTTCGCCCTTTATGTTCCGGGGCAGCGGTAACCCTTTCGGACAATCCCGCTGACCCGGCAGGCTTCGGCCCTAAGGGGCCCCTCTGATTATGCTGACATCTCTTTGAGGCGCGCGTGGAACACTTACGCGCCGTCCGGCACGGGCCTGGTCCTGATCGGGCGGTGAGCTACCCATTGCTCTCCGCCCGCAGGCCCGCGCCTACGGTGGCCGGTAGTCGTCGCTCGACTCTGGTACCTTACTTAGGTTATCACTACTGATTCTTATAGAATGTGTTGTGTTTATTACACTCAATTTCGCAAATTATGTTTAAGTCTCATATAACATGGGGCGAGTCTATTGCCATCAAATAGACACAAATCCAGACACCGGGCTACTGAGAAATTTCAAATGGGAAAACGCAATAATACTTTATCCGACCTGGGAATCGAATCCGAAGCTTTCAACCTCATGCTCAGCAGTAGCTCTTCGACCACCAGACTAACGAGGCAGTCAGGTGTTGAAATCTTAATGTTAATCTTAATGTATAATGTTCTTTCTGGTACCATGAGTCACGAGCACGGAGTGACTGCCTAAGGGCTAATTGTTCCAACGCCAGATAATATTATCCGAGGAATGATTTTTAATTTTTGACAATTCTTCCATACAAAATCTGTCAGATGTCAAATTTATTCTACGATTAATTTCTACGATATGTCGATTGAAAAATCAGCCATAAATGATAATAATATTATATTATTTATGGCTTGCATACCGGTCAAAAAGAGAAAACATTCATTAAAATTCACTAATTAGGTAGGTAACCTAATTGGTGAAAATGTTTCTTGAACTAAAATTCAATATTTTACGTTTCAAGGCGATACTCCGGTGGGCACGCCACAATTGCAGCGATAAGTCCCCTCTTTGAGGAGTGGCTGGAGAGGAGCCACGGCGCCCTCACCTTCCGCCTGACGCAGGTCCTCACCGCACACAGTTGTTTCGGGAGGTTCCTGTTCAGGATAAGACGGGAGGAAACGCCAGGGTGTCACCACTGTGTGGATCGCCAGCAGGACACGGTGGAGCATACGGTGGAGGTCTGCCCGGCTTGGACGGAGCACCGCCGCGTCCTCGTGACGGCGATCGGCGGCGGCGATCTCTCGCGTCCGGCTCCGGTCCAGGCCACGGTACGGAGTGACAGTGCATGAGAAGCCGTCGTCTCCTTCTGCGAAGCAGTAATGCTCGCAAATGAGGAGGCGGAGCACGTGAGGGAGAGGCAATCTCTGCGCCCTCACGCCCCTAGTCGCCGCAGGAGACGCCCTGGACGTCGGGGAGTCACCAGCCGACTCCCGGCCACCGTAGGTGCGGGCCTGCGGGCGGCGAGCAATGGGCAGCTCACCGCCCGGCAAGGACCAGGCCCGGGTCGACGGCGCGTTGTGTTCCATGCGCGCCTCAAAGAGATGTCAGCATGAATTGACGGGGTCCGCTAGGGCCAATACCTGCCAGGGCCGCGGGCTGTTCGAAAGAGATACCGAAAAGAGATACCGTGGCCCCTGGCATAGGCAACTGCAGGAACACGGGTGGGTTTTAGTCAGTAACAGTCAGTAAAAGTCTAACACGCCCTCCCGCTCCGCCCAGAGCGGGAGAAGTCATATGATGATTTCCACACAGAAAAAAAAAAAGGCGATACTCCAGGAGACTTAAATGAAATAAATAATTATGTTACGATGTAGATATTAATATTAGGTATATTGATCTTCATTTTTTTTTTTTTTTAATAACAATGCCTATTAATTAATACAATATCCTGTACTATTTATTATGAAAGGATGTATAGGATGGCAGGGACATTAATGTGCAAACAGTAACCATGAATTCAGCACATGATTCTAGATTCCTAGCGTATAAATATATAAAATATAATATATTTATAAATATATAAATTTTCATCGGTTATCAAAAAAAAAAAAGTTAAGAAATAAAATAATGATACTTTGTTTTGTAATTACTACACTTCATAATTATTTCTTCATAATATAAACTACATTTTAAGGCGCCAATAATTACCTAACCGTCGAACGAAAGTGTCGATTGCCGACCTAAAGGTCATAAGGTCAAATTCAACCCCAGTAAGCTTTTGTGGTAAATCCGAACGTGGCCCAAGAATTTAACGCTATTGAAAGGATAATTGATTTAAACGGGCTATTAGTAAAATGTGCTTCTAATTGATATTATTAATCATGTTCAATTTAAGGCTTAATTTATCGCTGCTGAACATGTTCTTCAAAATATTATAGACTTAGGTTTATAATACTCAGAAATAACTAATGCAAATTCTCGTACAATATAATTTTGTTATGTTCTATTGTTCATCGTAATCAGCCGACCTATTCTCACCGTAAAAAAATAGGTGAAGTGAGCTTGAAGTGAGCTGTCAATACTGTCAATCCCCAGCGTGAGGTGAAATGACAGCTCACTTCAAGCTCACTTCACCTTAGTTTTCACGGTGACATGTTTACAGAATAGACCGGCTCCACTAAACTTCCTACTGTTGTGTATTGATATTTTCTTCTGCATGCCATCCAGTCTGGGGGCAAAGTCTGTTAGCGTAATTGTGTCCAAATGGCTGATCATTTATGATAATGGATGATAATTGGATGGTGTCATTATGATCATCTTACATCCGGGTGTTAGTTGGAACTGAATTGATGTGGTCAATCCATCTTGCTGAATTTTCTCGACCATCTTGCCGCTCTTCTTGTAACGTGTTTTACGTACGTGTTAAACGCCATTTAACACGTACGTAACGGGAGCAGTGGTAGCCCAGTGTAGCCGACTTACAAGTTGTAGGTCGTGAGTTCGAATCCAGGCAGGCACTTTGTGTAAATTATTTCATCACCCCTGCTCTCAAAACGGTGAAGGAAAACATCGTGAGGAAACCGGCATGTCCTAGCACCACAAATTCGAAGACATGTGACATCCACCAACCCGCACTGGGCCCGTGTGGTGGATTATGGCCCACTCCCTCTCACAGAGAGGAGTCCTGTGTCCCAGCAGTGGGAACATTATAGGCTGATTATGTAAACGCCGTTTGTACAGACACTGAAAAACTACGGTTTAGGCACAGTCGTCAGGGTAGTATAAATCACCATGGGGACTTGTTGACAGACACGTTTTTTTCTATGTCACGGGTTTTACGTAGTGTGTAGACACCACAGAACAGATAAAAGAGGTAGACACCATCGTTAATGTTGCTTCCATAGTGATATGGAAGCTTGTTGACAGATCATTTTATTCTGTAAGTATACTGCGCGATTTATATACCATACCGTAAAGAAACCGTGCCGTGTACAAAGGGCTTTATGCCCACTTACACTTGTAGATGGTCATATAGTCAGTCATATAAAATGAAACAGAAACATGAAAAAAAATGTTCGGTATAAAGATTAATCTTTAACTTATTTCAAAATCAAAACTGCTTAGTTCTGCAGGGATTTTCTTGGCGTGGGAAACTTTTAGTTCGACTTGTAAAAGTAGAAAAAAGGTCAAACATTCAAGGTTTTCCTAACATGTTGCAAGGTTCCTTGAAATGATATACGACCTTATGAGTCGCAGAAGTGGCGTTAAACTGACCTTTACCATACGGTAATATATCACTGCATAGCGTAATGTGACCTATGGGACTAGTAACCATTTTCAAATTGCTTCTCTACCTATTCTGTTGACATTAAATAGTTTGAACATAGAGTTGTACCTACTAGGTATGATAATAACATTTTTGTCGCATGTAGGGCACGGCACGGCATGACAGCTCGTGATTATTTTAATTGTGATTTTAATTTATACTCGTAGATGCCGCAATTGTTGCTTTTGTCATAGTGGGTATACATAATATGTACAAATGAACTACACAATATTTATTTTTATTTTTCATTTCAATAGTTTCATATTTCAGATATTAGCTTTACCACTCTACGGGGTGCTGATGAGGTTATCACAGTAAATGAAACCACGTATAATAACCTTCAAGGAGCCACATGAACCACGTAGGATACGTGATTTCTTTGAGTTTGTTTTAATTTTAAACAACATCATATATAAATATACAGATAACAATTATCTGCCTAATACTTGTAGATACCGACACGTGGTCAGCGAAGATATATTCATCTTTTGCCACCGACTTCTGAAATTAAAGTTATTTTTCACTTTGTAGCGTTTTCTTTTTTTCTTTGTTTTAGAGCTGATTTTTCCAACGCCAGATAATTTTATGAGAGGAATAAATTTGAATTTTTGACAGTTTTCCATACAAAATCTGTCAGACGTCAATTTTATTCCACGAATAAAAATTATCTGTCGATTGAAAAATCAGCCCTTTTATTTCCCAATTTTTACTTCTCGTGCCTACCTATAAATTCGTATGAACATAAATCTTCACTTACTAAGTAAATACCAGTGACAGGAAGTTATTATAACATCATCAACATACACTTAGTGGAAAAAATACGTGTTATTGAAGCTAACTCAAAAACCACTCATCAGAACTTGACCAAATTTATATAGAACCACTCTTTAAGTATACCCTTTCAACAAAGAACGAAGAATACCCCCCTCCCTTCCTTTCAACGAAGAATTTTTCAAATTGGTTTATAAATGACGGAGCTCGTTAGTTTCAAAGTTAAAAATGTATGAAGTCGGTTAAAAATTCATTAATTTAACAGATCATTATTAACCTAATGAACTTCAGTGTTAAAAATACCATAAACTTCGTGTAAATTGTTGATAGCCTCGCCATGCGCGTGCCTACTGCCTAGGCAGTGGTGCGTGTATTTTACTGTTTGTTTCTTGTCCGTGTAGGTACGCGAGCAAGAAGTCGCTACCGCACTAATATTATCAAGGGTATTTTATTTCGTGACAATTTTACGCCATCAATTTTGGTTGAAAAATTCATTTTTTATAATTTTTGGTACAAATCTTTATTTTAACAGGCATTTATCAACTTGTATTAACAGCTGCACTATATACCCAGTCTTGTCATAAATATTGTCACGAAGAAAAAAAATTATTTTTTATTGCAAATAATATTTATTACTTTTACAGTGTGTTAGTTTAATATATAAATATAAAACAATTTAAAATATAAAAAGCTTATTCGAAGTGGTCTCCATTGGCTGCAATACAGTCCTTTAAACGTTGAGGCCAGTTATCAATAGAAGCACGCACTCTTTCCATGGGAAAAATCTTCACTGCCAATCGTATGGATTGTTTTAGGGACTCCAAATTATCATGGCGTTTAGAGCAAGCCGTACTCTCTAAAACTGACAATAAATCATAATCCAGCGGATTAAAATCGGGACTAGACGACGACCAGTCTTCAGCTCTGATGAAGTCCGAAACGTTCACTTCCAACCAAAACTGCGTGGACCGAGCTTTATGACCCGGCGCCGAGTCTTGTTGGAAGGACCATACTTGGTTATTGAACATGGTGTTGTTAAGGGGCTTAACTACCTTCTCAAGAATGGTGTCTTGATACACTTGTGCCGATGTTTTGATACCTTTTTCACAAAAATATGGCTCCGTCACTCCTTCATAGCTAACACCCCACCAAACCATCACTGAAGTCGGAGAATGCCCACGTAGCACTCTGTCAACTAATTGGGAAGCTTCCTTAGAGCTTTGAGCATAAATACGGTCATTTCGTTTGTTAAAATGTTGCTCAATTGTAAAGATTTTCTCATCCGTAAACAAAAATTTTCTGTGACCTCCCTTTGCGTATCGCTTCAGTAGTTGTTTCGATTTTACCACCCTATTCTTTTTTAAATTATCAGTTAAAAAATGACCAGTGCGTCTCCTATAGGCTGCAAGTCCTAAGTCATCTTTTAAAATACGCGACATGGTTCTGGGTGCTATCTTCATCTCCCGAGATAAAATCTTTTGCTTTCGGACAGGATTTCTTCGAATTCTTTCCCTTTGCTGCTTTGACCGCCTTTTTCGTACGAACACTACGTGGACGGCCAGATCTTTTTCTGTCACAAACAGAGGAGGTCTCATTGTACCTATTAATAGGTACACAAACATTTAACTAATACCAAACGTATGGAGAGTTTTAAAAATTGCATTTGGCTCCATACAAACTTTGTGGCAATCACAGCGATTCGGTTCTCTTTATCACCCCACTCCATTTTAATATCGCAAAATATTGTACAATGTATTAGCGCCAAAATTAGAAAACTCAATGCACAATCGTATAAAAATGACAGATTCCAAATTCAAATGTAATATCTTTCTTATTTTTAATTGTAACAGTATTTATGGCCAGACTGTGTATATACACGAGTACGTCTGTGTTTTCTTAGTCCACACACTCAAAGATATACAAAGGTCTAGCCTAGTAAGGGATTCCAGTAGGTGCTACATGTAGACTCAGCTCGTTGCTCTAAACTTTAGACCAAACGGACCGCAACGTGTTGATATAAAGTTATAGGTCTAGTCTTACGTCTAGTTTAGCCTGTATTTTAGCCAAAAGTTTAGTGTCTTTACAAACTGCAGAATTTCAGTTGTATTTGAACGTAACTACCAGATAAACTGATGTTTCAGCAATTCTGCGATTTATAGGCACTGCTCATAAATGGGCTTGTTTGAGAGAAATTTATTGCCCTGTGACAATCGCCGAATACAGCGGAGCAATTAGGTGAACTATCTGGAGCAGTATCGCTCCATACAATTTCAGGGAACACCGAGGAACATTGATCCATATTATTACCAGTATATGCAGTAACTTGCTTGAATTGTGTAGGTACAGACGCCAGCAGGTCAAGCTACCCGAAACTGTCTTTACCCAATCAGCCTTGAACCTTTATGCTGTAGCGATAAAGTTAAAAATCTATTAAAGAAATTTGACAGAATGTAGTAGCTTGATGTGCTGGCATCTGTACAAGTATAAAATAATCCACCACATGGGCCACTGCGGGTTGATAGATGTCACACGTCGAAATTTTTGGTTCTAGGACATACCGGTTTTCTTACGATGTTTTCCTTCACGGTTTTGAGAGCAGTAGTCAGTGTGATAATTACACCACCAGTGCTACTGATATTGAATATCTAATTGGTAATTCTCGTCTTTCACAACAAGGTACTGATTTAGCTGACTTCAAAAAATTAACGATGTACGTAATCCGGCTATACCAAGCAACAGACTGGATCGAACTGGTCGATTTCATTGATCGATGTTGGTTGCACGCAATATAGTTGTAGTTGTTATGTAAGCAGTGTTAACAAAACAGCAGGCCCTATGAGAATGCCAGCGCTGCGACACTTATTTTTTAAATGTCGCAGCATCGTTCTGTGATAGGAGCATTTTGGCTTCGTACTTTCTGATTTTTTTACTTTCTTTTTATATATTTTTGTTTTTTATTTTATTATGATTGTGTTTAATTGTTTTTGCGATCTTCCAGTACGAGTTACAATAAATACTTTATTTTTCTTTTCTTTAGTTCTACGTTTAAATGGGTCTGAAATAAATAATTGAGTGCACCTAAATTATGCACAATATTCAAACTTTACCATGTCTTTTGAAACAAGCCTTTCGTTCTGATCCAGGAGTAAAAGAGGACAGATTTTGTTACGCGAAAAGTTCCAAATCGGACCAAGTATTTGAATGTTCTACAGATATTTTTCCATATATGGATGAAGCATCCCAATTCGGAAAATCTTTCATACAGTCCATGTATCGTTTCCTTGGGCTTCCCCTACTCTTATAGCCATTCACATTCATACTCAGTGTAGTTGATGGCTTACTACCTAATTACGCAATTTACTATTTATAGGGCTGCGTTTTCAATCGACAGAAAATTTTCATTCTTTCAATAAAAGTGACGTCTGAAATTATCTGGCGTTGGAAAAATCAGCCCTTAGATGATAAACACAGATATATATAGATAGGTAGGTAGACACACAGCTCTAAACACAGATACATAAAAGCAAAACATTCCCCTTTACCTCGTGGAATTACTCGAATAGCCCACTGTGCTATTCAGGTGTGCACTTTTACTCCTAGTATGGAAATGATCAAAATTTGTTCGCGACCAGCGCTGCAATGTAACACACTTTAGATGAATTATTACACTCTTTTCCGCAAACGACTGCAACACGTTGCATTAGCCTGTGAACAGGATAGCGGATTTTTGTTCTTTTGCTGCGGTCTGTCAGTGCAGCCTAAGCTTTATGGGCACAATAGAACACAAGGGTTTAAAAATACAGCGCTTTAAAGCTAGGCATTAGGCATTCCTGTGCGCTGGCTTTTCGTTAGGATGTGACAATATGGTAGGTTGTATACGGCTTGTGGAAATAACGTTGTTGAATTGTGGCTTTAGATGTTAAGCTGATAGATTCATCTGCCATTATCTTCTATATTATATAGGACGTTGAATGAATATTCTATTTTAGCCATTTCAATAAAAAAACCGGACAAGTGCGAGTAGGACTCGCGCCCGGTGGTGGTGAGGGTTCCGTCTCAATGCTGTGCTCGGCTGCCCGAAATTCCAACTCTGGATTAAAGAACAACCTTAACGTTACAGTTGAAAAACATGTTCTCCCATCTTTATAATTGAACATTTAAGCTTATAATATTAAGAGGGTTGCCATGTTATTTTAGGACCGTAGATTTATAGGTTTTTTCTGTACCATTTTTCAACTTAATGTAGATCAAATTGGCCGTGAGAGACGGACAGACAGACAGACACTCGAGTGATCCTATAAGGGTTCCGTTTTTTTTCATACGGACGTACGGAACCCTACAAAGTAATCCCGTTTGGGTTACCATTGTGGTTTATTTTTCAATCTATAGTAGGTAAAAAACCGATAGCTGAAAACAAAAAATCTAACAAACGTGTTAATCGCATACCTACGTTTTGTTATTGTAATGTTTTTATCGAAATACTAAAAATATATTGTGACATCGTTTTATTTTGTGGGCAAAAACAATTCGAATGGTCGAAATATGACATCCCTGATTAGTGGCGACCGCAGGGCAAAAGCATTTACCACAATTTTGCATACAACCTGCCACAGCATCCATGCTTTGTTTACTTACTCTAACTACTATCATCAAGTGATATAAATAATACCAGCCTATTTTACTGTCCCATTGCAGGGAAAAGGACTCTTCTCATAAAAAGAAGGGGCCGCCACTTACCTACCTACTTTATTATTATAGATAACTTAATTTAAAATATTGCATAGTTCTCATACTCTATAAAGTCGTCTGATATTGTTTAAAAACATGTTAGTTTACTAATATTTGAATGGGGGCGTTTATTTAATTTTTTTTCAGCAACATTATAAATACCCACATACCTACCAACGTGCGCATTGCAATCATGCTCTGTTCACACGCAGCTTGCGTCAAACAAAATTCAAATACACAGAAAGCTAATATCCCATTCCTCGATAAAAATTAATAAATTGAAAATTATGAAAATAAAAAGAAAAGCATATATTTTCAAAAGATCCGACTGTCTCCTCGATATTAGGCAGGTATCCGATTGATTTGCGAACATTTGAAAAACCGTTTTGAATTTATATTTGCATTTTTTTACGGATACTAATAAAACTGAAACACGTAGCTTTATTATATTGGTGAACGAATGAGACGGAAACCTTCTTGTTTGTAAATTGAAGGTCAACAAACTGGGAGGTCAGAATTTATTTTTAAAATGTTTGCGTGGGTTTAAGTGCCGAGGACGCTTCCTGTATTGGTTTCGTATAGGTAAAGTGTTGCTGGCCCGTTGCACTTAGAGTATTCATTTTAGCAAACATACCACGGCATTGTGTCATGGTACTTATAGGTTTGTTTCAACTGAAAATATTTTTCTTGCCGTTTTCCTGAAACTTAAGCCTTAAGGAGAAAACAGGATATTTTCGTCCACTTCGGATTATTTCCAAAGATACAAAAATAAACTAATAATAAGGAAAATACACCGAGTCCCAAACATCGAAATACGCAGACGTACGAAGGTTTCCGATATCGGAAAACGAGTTATGGAAGTCAAATGCCCGCAGCAGTAACTAATTTAAATTCACTTCAAAGAGTTCAAAATAAAATAATTAAAACCCTGTTCCATTATCATTATCTCACTCGCACAAAGAGCTTATACCAAAAAACGAAACTATTAAATATTAGTCAGCTATACATTTACTACACTCGTATTTTTATTAAAAACATAACTACAAACTCAATACAAACTAACATACAACTAAAGAAAAAAACAATGCCATATAACCTGAGAAATGGATATCAAAAAAAACTTGAAGTCATCAGCGTACGCACTAATTACGGTAGAAAGACAATATTGTTTGAAGGAGCACAGCTGTTCAATGGATTACTGGACGATATAAAAGAGTGCGATAACGTGAATATATTTAAAATTAACTTAAGAAACATGTATTTACATAGTAGCTTCTAATACTCTGGAGGAAATTCAATTGAATTGTATTTATCATACTTACTATTTTGTATCTCATTATAAGCGGAATGTAAGTTCTTATGAGAAATAAATTTCTTTAAACTGAAATGGAGTTGGGCAGGACACCTGGCAAGGTGCAGTGATGACAGGTGGAGTAAGGTAGTGACCGAGTAGCGTCCAAGGACTGGAAGGCGAAAGGTCGGTCGTCAGGCGGTGAGACGGGCGGACGACATTGTTACCATCGCGGGTAGAACCTGGCTGAGGCTGGCACAGGAGCGTGGGGAATGGCACTTGAAAAGAGAGTATTATGATCAGAAGTGGGTAAAGTCGGGCTGCGGATGATGGATGAATAAGGATAATTCTTATATTTTTATAACAGCCCCAATTAAAGGATTCCTCACAATTTCCCCTCCAAATTGCTATGATAGAGATGGACATCTTATAATAGGGGCTTGTGGCTAAGTAATAACATCAGCACGGGATGATCGATCAGGTTAAGCTACGCTTGCCGCGGTTGGTCCGTAGGGTAACCATCTTCATATACCAAGACCCCTCCGTACCTCAGAAATCACGTTAAGCCGTTGGTTGCGGATGTCATCTGTCGATCTTTGACAGTCGTTACGGGTCTTCAGAAACCCGGAAGTCTACACCAGTCTTACCAAGGGGTATCGTATTACCCAGTAACGGGGTTGTTGAGGTCAGATAGGCGTCGCTTCATGTAAAATACTGGTATTCAGCTGCATCTGGTTAGATTGGAAGCCAACCCCAACATAGTTGGGAAAAGGCTAGGCAGGTGATGAGATGAATAGATAATAGACAGACTTACATTCATTAGTAGCCGTTGGAAAATCTTTTAACTTTTGATGTAAAAATCGCTTTTAATTCGAAATTAAAGTATGCGGCGTGCGTGTATGACAAGAATGAGCGTATACGAAGTAATAGAAGTATGTAAGGATGGTAGTAGGTGGCGTTCTGTAGTTTCTGCCTACCACCATGGGAAGACGGCGTGAGTTTATGTAGGTACTAGCCGCGCCCCGCGGTTTCACCCGCATAAGTTTCGATCCCGTAGGACTATCGGGATAAAAATGATCCTATATGTTAATCCTTGTTATAAACTGTCTGTGTGCCAAATTTCATCCAAATCTGTTCAGTAGTTTTTGTGTGAAAGAATAACAAACATCCATACATCCATCCATCCATCCATACAAACTTTCACGTTTATAATATTAGTAGGATGTGTGATTGGTAGTAGGCAGATAACGAATGCCAATTTCTATCAGTGCTTAAGGGATTATCCGCACTTATTAACAGAACAGAGCTGCTGTTCAGATTTTTTCCATACAATTGTTGCAGTTGTTTTCTATGGACAAAAGCTGAACAGAGCTCAATAAGTGTGGTTAGTCCTTTAGTCTCCATAAAATAAATATTTCAAGAAATGAACACTACTTGTACTTATGTACACATACAACTCGTAACAAAGGTAACTAATTATTTTAACATTAGTGAATTATGCTATTACAATTGCTAGGTATTCATTCAAATTCGATACAATTTAATTTTATTCGTCTTTCCTCAGAATATAGCAAATCAGATCAGTCATCTGTTGTCTCTATTACAAGTTCACGTTTCAGTGATTCCGCTGTTTCGGGTTCTATTCTTAGAAGAAAAGCTGACTCATTCTGGGATACAGCCATTCTGTGAAGCAAACAATATAGCTGCTTCGTGGAACCGACCATGAGGTTATGTATTTTGTATCCGTGGCTAAATAATAACAGCCGCACAGGTCGATCGATCAGGTTAAGCTAAGCTTGCCGCGGTTGGTCTGTGATTGGGTGACCATCTTTACATACCGAGAGCCCTCCGTGCCTCGGAAAGCACGTTAAGTCGTTGGTCTCGGCTATCATGACAATCGTTACGGTTAGTCAGAAGCCCGAAAGTCTGACAACCAGTCTTACCAAGGGGTATCGTATTAACCAGTAAGTGGGTTGTGGAGGTCAGATTGGCAGTCGCTCCATGTAAAATACTGGTATTCAGCTGCATCGGGTTAGACTGGAAGCCGACCCCAGCTTAGCTAAATGAAAAAAGTCGGAAGTGAAATCGAAGTAATAGCGTGGGCGGCGATGGGACGCTGCATTCCTTGTTAAAACAAAAAAAAAACACGTGGGCAAAGTTGCGGGTAGAAGCTAGTGTTGGGGGTTTATATCCAGAATTGTTTAAATAAAAGGCTTCCGAAGATTTTAGAGCTGTATTCCGTGCAACGACAAGTTGAAGAAGAAAAAAGTACAAAAATGACACAACAAGTAGGTACTTGCATAATAAAATGTTACTAGCCAAACGTTCATGCAGTGAGACGTGTACGCGCACTATTGCTATAAGGTTTGAGTAGGCACTTTGGTGAAAACACCATTCTTCTGAACATCCCCCCGGGCGTTGAGAGATCGTCTCTCAACCAGAATCCTCTGTGTGATGCAAAGGGAGAGGGCATATTTTGCTGAAGGCTCGACGAACCACTCCACATGCCGTCTTGATGTCAGCGACGCGACTGATGCCGTCATGTCCAGGAAAAACTTCTGTGACTCTACCCAATCGCCATTTCAAAGGAGGCAATTTGTCTTCCTTTACGAGCACGAGAGCATCCTTTTCTAAAGGCTTAGTGTTAGATCGCCATTTAACTCGCTGCTGTAGCTCTGACACGTATTCTTTGCTCCATCGGGACCAAAAATGTTGACGCAGTTGCTCTATTCTCTGGTATCTGGTCAAATAAGTCACGGATCGGTCCTCAAGGTTAGGTACAGGTGGCGCTATCAATGGTCGTCCTATTAGGAAGTGACCAGGTGTAAGCGGCGACAAGTCGTTGGGATCCGAGGAGAGTGGTGTGAGTGGGCGAGAGTTGAGTAAAGCTTCTATTTGAACTAGCACAGTGTTCAGCTCCTCAAATGTAAGATTACAATTTCCCAGTACTCTCTTTAAATGGTACTTAGTAGATTTAATACCGGCCTCCCTAAGACCTCCAAAGTGTGGAGCATAAGGAGGGATAAAATGAAAATTAATCTCTTCATTAGCCAAATCACTAGATAACGAACTGCAATTACCCTTTATGAACTTACCTAGTTCGTGATATGCTCCAACGAACGAGGTCCCATTATCAGAATAGATGTGCTTAGGTTTACCTCTTCGCGAAACGAATCTACGAAGAACCGATAAAAAATTATTGCTTGTTAAATCACCTGCCAACTCAATATGTACTGCCTTAGTCGTGAAACAGACAAAAAGAACGACGTATACCTTTGTTAGTCGACAACCACGTCCTTGTCTATTGGCTGACATAATCGGTCCAGCATAATCCACACCTACTGTTTCAAAAGGGTAACCCCCGGGATTTAAACGCTGCTGTGGCAAATTACCCATGAGAGGAGGAATGACCTGCCCTTTCATGCGACAGCATAAAATACATTTGTTATAAACTGCCTTAGCTAATCGCCTACCACCAATTGGCCAATACTTTTCTCTAATTGACGCAAGTAGCAGTTGCGGCCCAGCGTGAAATAGTTTTTTGTGCATGAATTCAAATAACAATTTTGTGACAATATGAGTGGACTGTATTAATAACGGATGTTTTTTGTCGTAACAAAATTGTGAATTGTCGAGTCGACCTCCGACACGCATTAATTTATGGTCATCTAAAAAAACTTGATATTTAATCAATGGACTCCTTTTCGGTAAATCCCTTTTATCTAATAAGAGTGAATATTCTGGAAATGAATCCTTTTGAGAGAGCCTTATAATACATTTTAATGACTGATTTAGTTCATCAGTGCTAAGAAATTGAGTTTTAGGTGACCCTTTTTTAGTATGAATACTTAAAAATCTCAAAACATATGCCACCGACCGTTTAAGTGTACTGAAATTCGAAAATCTATTAAATTCTATAACTGGTTGCGGACTTACGGTAGTTACAAATAAAGAAACTTCTGATCGAATTTCAGGAAGCTTTTCCTTTGTTAGTGTAGGATTACTAGGCCATTTTGAAATATCGTATCTCAAAAATTCAGGGCCTGACCACCACTGGTCTAAAGATTGCAAAAGACTTACATCAATTCCGCGGGATATATGGTCAGCTGGGTTTAAATTTGTAGGGACGTGTCTCCAGGAACATGCAGCTGTCTTGTCCAATATCTCTGCGATACGGTTGCGCACAAATGGCTGTAATTTAGATGGCAACATTTTAAGCCAGCCCAATACAACCGTCGAGTCAGTCCAAAACGTGACACTTCTGACTTGAGCTCTGAGAGCGTAAATCACCTTTTCGTAGAGGCGAACACCAACCAACACTGCGCAAAGCTCAAGTCTTGGTATCGTAGTGGGTTTAATTGGAACGACTCGGCTTTTGGCTGTAAGCAAACGAACCAGGACATTAGTGTCATGACTTGTACTTCGAACATATAAACATGCACCGTATGCAGTTTGTGATGCATCACTAAATATGTGCAGGTCTATATGTTCATACGAATCACAAAGTACAATTCGTGGAATGCGTATTGTATTTAACATTGGTAAGGTAAGTGTAACATTGGACCACAATTTTAATATATCAGATGGTAACTGATCGTCCCATCCCAATTTATGTACCCAAAGCTTTTGCATAATGGTTTTCATTACAATGATGCAAGGAGCTAATAGGCCAAGCGGATCAAAAATCTGAGAAATTGTAGAAAGTATCCCGCGTTTTGTCATTGCATTACTAATATTGGAATTAATAGAATAGCATAAAACATCAGGCTCAGTATGCCAGCTAAGACCTAAAGTCTTACAAGGTTCCATTGAACCAATGTTCAAATTTAACGAGGGATGATCCGTATGATCAGATCTATTATCTATCTCTACTACTTGAACATTATTTGATTTCCATTTACGTAATGGCATTCCAGCTGAAGCTAGTTCTGTGGTCACCTTATCACGTATATTACGGACCTCTTCAATTGTATTTCCACCCGAAAGCAGGTCATCGACATAAAAATCATGTTTTATGATAGTCGCGATTTCTTTGTCAGTGCAATCGAGCCCTAACTGTCTAAGACACCTAGTGGCAAGATACGGTGCGCTAGCAGTGCCGTACGTAACCGTATTTAACTGGTAAGCTGCCATAGGCTGTGAGGGATCATCCCGCCAAAGAATCTGCTGTAAATGCCTGTCATCTGGGTGTACTATTACCTGGCGGTACATTTTCTCCACATCTGCTGAAATGACATATTTATATTTCCTAAACCGAAGAAGAATTGATACTAAGTCATCTTGTACGGTGGGTCCTATCATTTGCAAATGATTAGATGATACTCCTGAGGTGGTGGGACTACTAGCATTGAATACCACTCTCAGTTTTGTAGTTGAACTACTTTCACGCACAACGCCATGGTGAGGTATAAAGTATGCAACCTTCTGTGGATCAGGTCCACATTTAGACATATGTTTTAACTCAACATATTCTTTCATGAAATCACAATAACTTTTTTTAAATGATGGTTGACCCTTAAATCTGCGCTCTAATGAAAGCAAACAGTGCTTAGCCCTATGCACAGAGTCACCTAGGTTATTATGTGATTGTTTTAAAGGTATTCTCACACAGAAGCGACTATCCTTGAGACGCGTTGTGTTTTGAACAAAGTGCTCTTCACACATTTTTTCCTCTTGAGAGTATACTGATGACTGATGGCTAACTTCCTCAAGCTGCCAAAAACGCATTAAAAGGTTTTGAATGTCATCAGTACTTGACTTATCCGCTAAAACAGTAATTTTGTGGTTATTAATATGTGAAAAGTTACAACTGAAAGGAAGCGAACACGATACTTGGCCAGTATGTAACATAGGGCCTGAAGCTATCCAACCAAGTCTAGTTTCATATAGTACCGGTTTGCCAATGCCGAGGTTGATCTTTTCGGTACCCAAAAGGTCCCAGAAAACATCTGCACCTATAATTAAGTCCACAGGGGATGGTGCATAAAAATGAGGATCAGCCAGACATAAATTACTCGGAATATTTAATTCATTAAGATCCAATTGACGAGAAGGCACTTCATCAGTAATAGAAGGTAAGATAAAGCAGCAAATATTTTTAGAAAAGTTTTCATTTAATGATTTAATTGGAACGCAACACATTTTACCTATTGGTGACTTAGAGTTATTTATGCCCATCAGTGACTCGTTAACTTTGATTGTCGGTAACTTTAATAAGTTACAGAATTTTTCTGTAATAAGGCACGACGTACTGCCACTGTCAAGAATGGCACGACCAAGATGTTCATGGTTGTTGCCATCATAAACTTTTAATAATGAAGTGGCTAAAAGAACTTCGCCTTTGTTTTGTATATTCGTCGTGACTTGTGCCGATAATGTTACTTTGTTATTAGACAATGGCTCAGTAGCTTCACCAATGTCATCACGGTCACTAATGGTAGTCGATGGTTTAACTATTGACTTAGCTTTGACATCTGTAACATGAACAAGTGTATTGTGCTTACGTTTGCATACCTTGCAACCACTTGATTTGCAATGATTGGCATAATGGCCTGTGCGGAAACAATTAAAACATACCTTGTATTGTGGTAGTAACTCCAACCTCTGTTCATTACTTAGTCCTAAAAATTGTGAACAATTAGTGAGGGTATGTTCACCTCGACATTTCGGGCACAATTTTAAAGAATTAGAACTAGTATTAGGCCGATTAGTTGACGCACTTGTTACAGACACCATGCTTTTATGTTTATTATTAGAATTAGAAGAATTATTGTTTGAATTATTTTGTGACATTTCAATAGTTTCTAATAAGTCTGAGCGATTGCGTAAAAATCCAAGAAACATGTCTAATGTGATTGACTTATCTTTATCTAAATGCCCTTTGAATTCTTCCCATTCGCGAAAAGTTTTAGAATCCAACTTACTTGCAAACATATAAATCAAGAGTGTGTCCCAATGATCTGTTGGTTCTCCTAATGATTCCAATGAACGTAAGTTCCTGTTTACATAATCAATCATGCGCTTTAAAGTTACAGATGACTCCTTCCTAATTGTCTCGAGACTAAATAATGCCGATACATGATTTTGTATTAAAAGCCGCTTATTATCAAAACGTTCACACAGTATCTTCCATGCGACAGAATAACTACTGGCAGAAAAATCTATAGATTGTATCATCACCGCAGCGGAACCCTCGAGAGAAGCCCTAAGGTAATGGAATTTGTTGACGTCATCTATGTCGTCATTGGAATGTATCAAACTAGAGAACGTGTCGCGAAACTCAAGCCATTTTTCATATGAACCACAGAACTTTGATAGCTGTATGGTCGGTAATTTAACAAGCTTTCGACTACGCGTTCGTGATGAACAATTATCACTTTCCAAAGATTCCTCTTTAGTTGATTTTAAATTACGTGTAAGTAATTCTTGAGCCTTTGAAAAGATCTTGTAATAAATAGACTCAAACTCGTTTCGCTCCGATAGTTGACTATTGACGTCATCCACTAAACACTCTAATTTTAATTGAACCTCGTCAAATTGTACAAATAAATGCTCCATCTTACCTAAACGTAATTGCAATTCGCATACCTGTGACGGGTTTAACGAATCTTCCAAATCATTGACATAATTAGAGAACGCTGTCAAACGTCCCTTGTAACTTGCCCTTCTTTTAATCAACTCCTTGTCAGTCATTTTGAGACACCGGTATTAAACTGAAATATACAAAAGTTACAATTAAATAACGTACAAATGCCTCACAATAACAATGTGTCTTGCAGCTGAAATACAACAAGTTAAAGTACAATAATTATAATAGTAACCTACCTTACAGATTGTCTTATACCAAATTACACATAAACTCAGCAAAAGAACTACAATACACCTAGTTTCTGCTTAGTTTAAACAATGTAAGTAATTAGTTAACTGCAAATAAATCAATTATCGAGTTACAACAATCAAAGTAAATAAAATAGGTAGTTACTAACCTCAACAATTTTCGGAAACTTACTCGAAATATTACCTTATACCAAACCTAATTCAGAGTACTGGGTTTTACCAATAATATAATACACTGAACACTGTATTTATCCACATCCAGCTATCCAATATCTCCAAATAAATCCAGGTTTCCAATTCGAAGTTCAAACGTCAAACGTTTGGACGCCGTGTACCAGGGAATTTTAGTTTTCTTCAATATTTAGATTCCAGTATAAATCCGTATTTCCACTGAATTATTGTTGGATCTTCGTTAATATCCGGCTCGAAAGGACCATGTTGGGGGTTTATATCCAGAATTGTTTAAATAAAAGGCTTCCGAAGATTTTAGAGCTGTATTCCGTGCAACGACAAGTTGAAGAAGAAAAAAGTACAAAAATGACACAACAAGTAGGTACTTGCATAATAAAATGTTACTAGCCAAACGTTCATGCAGTGAGACGTGTACGCGCACTATTGCTATAAGGTTTGAGTAGGCACTTTGGTGAAAACACCATTCTTCTGAACAGCTAGTCATTTTTTTTTTCTTCTTTTATATACAATGCAGATGCGTTAAACTCCAAGTTATTGTTATTAACCAACTTCTTTTAATAAAAAGAATATGACACTTAAACTACACATACCTACAACATCTATAAATTGCCCTACAACATCTAAAAAAATAAGTGCACGCTTTAAGCCGAATACGGCGAAAAGGAATCCTGAAACTGGATCCTTCCAATAAAGGCTAAATGCTCCATACACCTTCCAATCTATCCAACGATACGGTGGAATGGATTCCAGGAAAACTGACGATCCAAATTGCATTCAGTTAGTTCAGTATAAGGCTGTGTACGTACTTCCGTTGAGAGCTAAAATTCAATTCAATTAATTTATTTTTCGAATCACAAAATCCAATTTGTTAGTAGATACATACATAACTTAAACTACGCTAGCTACGTCGCATGATGTGGAACTTGCTAGGTATTCGTATGGATTGACGAGCTATCTGTTACTGTTACTGTTTGCCTGCATCATCCTACTGATGGGCAAAGGCCTCTCCCCCTGACTTCCAGCTCTTTCGATTCAGGATTAAAGAGGACCAAAGTTTTGTCCAGTGGTTTTGTCCAGCTCGTCCCGCCATCTTCTACGGGGTCTGCCGTGACGCCTTCTAGCTGTGTCAGGGCTCCACGTGGTCAAGTAGCTATTTGTCATATTATAATATCCGAGCTATAAGATACAGACTAACTGTCTAATTTGAGGCTCACTAGCTAAAATAATACATATTGTAACCTAGATGTATGTAATATTTTAAGCTACTCATGTCGTCTCAACTTGCTGTTAATCTGTGAACCAGCAGGGTAATTGCGTAACACACTATCAGTAGCAATGGGTTTCATTTTGACAGTTCAACCACATTCATTACGTGATTTACGTTGTGGAGCAGGCACATTTTTCGAACTTATGAAGCAATGGATCAGCAATCTCCTTCAAAATGATTCAGATTGAGATTGATTGTTACGCAATTAGGGTACTGTTTACTTACTTGGACATTAAATATTTTCTATTTCTATTTAAACGGGAAAACGACCGTTGTGTAGTTTTGGCCTACCGCCATGGGAAAAAGACGTGGGTTTATGTTATGTGTAGTTCACCAATCTCTCTCTCTCTCTTCGCGTGTCATGCATACAATTCGAACATTCATACTCGAACGATCGTGAGCACACGGCTTTACATTAGCTAAGTGCACATGACTATGAATACATGGTACATTAACGATGTACTCTCGGTTGAAAGGTCTTTAGAGGCAGGTATTATTGCGACAAAGGTGTAGCTGGAGAATAAAATTAATTCAATATTGAGACTTGCTACCTTTGTTAGAAAGTTCTTAATAACAGCCGGATACTGGGAATGGGGTCGGAAATTTACTCGATTAAAATGTGTAGAACAGGACAACTTTGATTAATAAGTCTTCGGGGAATGAGGTTATGGTGTTACAAATATTATTTGTAAGACATTTTTTTTTGTAATTGTGGAATCGTATTCTGTGATAAATAATATTGAGGATTGACTGGTCATCGTTATTTTAAACAGTGGCATATTTGCAGATTTCATTAAAATATCTCTCATAACGCTTCTGCCTATGTCCAGCAGTGGACTGCGATATGCTGAGTTGGTTGACCCAGGCTGCGCCACAACACTCTGCCGTCCGCCTTCCATGCCACCATGATCTGACCATGATTATGTCTGAACTTTAAATAAGGAGTCTGTGACCTCTGAGTTTGTTTCGGCCTTTCTTCTCAGAGTAGTCAGATAGGAAAGGCCGACCACATCTAGTTTAAAAAATATGATTGACCTGTAAAAGTGTTTGTACAAACCTACTTACAGAAATAAAACCATTTATAATTTCCGCATCCAGTCTATCCTAGCCACCTTCTTAAGGTCGTCGGTACATCTAACTGGAGGGCGTCACACACTACGCTTACCGATACGCGGTCTCAGGTCCAGGACTCCTCTGCTCCACCCGCCATCGTCATTGCCAACCCTCTGCCTTCAGTTTGCTTACTGTGCAAGCTATGGCAGTAACTTCAGTTCATTTCTTAAAATATATCTGCTATAAATGCAGATGAGGGGCAGACCTAGAAAGGAATAATTAAACTCAATAATATACCTAATCTCTTTATTATATGGTAATCCATTTTTTCTATGTTACCGTTAAAGCTAAAGCTTTACAGTGTAGTATCAACAACGTAGACCACAGTTAGATCTATCTGACGAAGTATACACCAAGAATCAAGCGAAAACTTGCACTCCCCTGATTTATGACGTCACGTTTCCCCATTCCCCTCGCATTTACCCTACGCAGTCCGTTGCCATGACAACCCTCTGTAGCGACGAAACTTTGCCTGTAAACAACACCTGCCTTTCTGCCTGACGACTAATTATTGTTTAATCTTTTGCAGGATTTTCTTTGAGAACATGCTGAGCTAATCAAAGGATGTAGAAGTTAATTCTAAACATACTTTTAGAAAGTTGGGTTTTATTATTAACATTGCTTTTAGTTGTAATGAAATAAGCCTGCTAAGCTGTCGGTCTAGATTAGTTTTGCGGGTTGACGGTTCGTTTTCTGCACGCCATAAATATTGTATATAATAATAAGCTTTTGCCCGCGGCTTTGACCGTGTGAAGATCGGAAATTGTCCTATGGGATAAAAATAACCTATGTCCTAACCGATGTCTAGGGCTACGTCGAAATGTTCAGTTCAAATTGCAATGCATAAGTTTACATATTGTAAGCGCAAACGTCGTGAAAAGGTTACACCTGATGCCATAAATAAAATTATGAAAGTCATTCATCTCGGAAATGACCGGTTTAAAAAATTGACATTTTTGAGTGCGCAATGTATTGCAAAACGCTCCGCGATACCGCGCACTGCCCTTTTGAGTTTTATTTACATTGCTGTTTTAAGTGAAACAAGTGAATTTACAATTTTTTAATTAAAAATCTCATTGGGACAGATGGAAATAATGATTTCATACAGTTTACAGTAAAAAAATGCAGAAAAAAACGTAACAATTAAGAAAAAGCCGACGAAAAATTTCAACGCTGGGGGGTCCAGGATCATGTAATGAATCCATGGTAAGCGGTTGCGTGTCGATGTCCCTGCCACCCTGTATAAGGATTAATCTCGTCTTTAAAACTCCTTATTACGTTCATTATAAAAATCACTGATATAAATGTAGAAATTTTACATAGGGTGAAACATAGGCGGTCTTGGTTGGTGGTCTCATATTCTAAATGATACTTGT
The DNA here is from genome assembly GCA_911387795.2 of Apamea monoglypha. Classification (NCBI taxonomy): domain Eukaryota; kingdom Metazoa; phylum Arthropoda; class Insecta; order Lepidoptera; family Noctuidae; genus Apamea; species Apamea monoglypha. Next base: position 5,810,757 of record OU426920.1, read on the forward strand.
TTCGGTAAGTACCTATATATTTGTACAAACCCCATTTCCTGTCAAAAAAAAAATGTTTTTTAACTAGATGAGGTTTGTACATGTAGGTACAACCAGTTGCATGAAAAACTTGCATTTTGGTACAATATTAGCGCGTGAAAGAAATTTCTCATATTCGCGCATAAGCGATGTAATAGCATTCTTTAAGGGGCGATATTGCTCGTTTTGCATGATACATGGCCCTAAGCGGTTGCGGCGTGCATCGTCCAATTTGGGAAACAGGGGAGGTTTTAAAAGGAGATCTGAACGAAATATATGAGATAAAACCTTCCAAAAACTTTGGTAGAACATAATCTAGTGCATTTCTCATAGCTCTCTTCATATTTAAATAAACGTAGCAGACGTAACTTACACAATTGGCTAGTTGACTATTTTTTTTTTATTATTTCAATTTAAGCTTTTTTACCTCACCAGTAGCTTGGTATAACCAGTTTTTTAATATCTTCGGAAATTAAAAAGATATAAGCGTTCTAAACTCTCAATTAGACAGAGAGGGAAATACTGAATTGGGACATCATAGTTCAGTATCACCATATAAATTATATGCAAAACTTCGTTTTGCGAGAAAGAGATAGACAAAAAGCTTTTATAAGTTATAAGTTTTTTATTTTTCGACCGATTTCAAATCTGATTTCGAATTCTGTTATCGTATCACACATGTGAATATATTATCTACTGGAATAAAAACGAAAAATGGGCTATCTTTCGGTTTTACTTTTTGATGGACGTAACAGAATGGTATCAACTCAGCCTATCGCAATCCACTGTTGGACATAAGCCTCCCAGGCTGCACCACAACACCCTGTCCTCCTCCTTCCGCATCAAGTCCGTCCCTGCCACCTTCTTTAGTTCATCTAACTGCTCCATCCATCTAGCCGGGGGGCGTCCCACACTACGCTTGTCGATACGCGGTCTCCACTCCAGGACTCGTCTGCTCCACCAGCCATCGGTCCTTCGACAAACATGGCCAGCCCACTGCCACTTCAGTTTGCTTACTCTACAAGCTACGTCGGTAACTCCGGTTCTTTTCCGGATAATTTCATTCCTGATACAGAATGGTATCCCAGAGAAGAAAAGATGAAAAGGGAAAGACCATTTCAAAAATAGGAAGAAAACGACTGCGGGAGTATGGAAGAGACAAACTCACGCTCGTGAGCTATGGCAACGCTTGAGGACGCCTTTGCTAAGCGATCAAGAAATTTCTGATGTCTGCCCTTTAAATAAATATTTTTCAAACTAGTTTGGAGATTGTTAATAAAGGCTAATTGAAATTTAATTAAAGAACTGCTTGTTAGTTGATTAACACCTGTTTCTGAATTGAGAATTTTAAGTTGAGAACTTGTTATTGTAATTTCTACTTTAGCATCTTGTAAAGGGAGGTTCTCTGTCTATCTATCTGTGACTTCAACATAAAAATAACTATATCTCTAAAACTGGCCATAATTATTTTTTGTGCCTCTATGGACTTTTAATCAGTATGTTAAAGTCTATATTGTACCAAAATTTCAGCCAAATTGGCCGAACAGCTTTTTCTTAACATTATTTTCTTTGCGACAGTAATTTTGAATTTTTTATTGAGGGATGCTAAAGTAGGGTTAGAAAAGTCCTCAACTTCAAATTCTCTATTTAAAAGCCGAGTGCTACTCAGCTACATAATCTGTAACTTTTCATAAGACTTGTATTTTGAGTTATTAAAAAAAAAAAAAAAACTCCAAAATGTGTAGCGCAGTAGTTTAACAACGATATAAGTTCCTTATTGCTTACCTTTTATGCAAGTTTCCTATAAATTTCATAAAAGGTAAGCAATAAGGAATCAAAAAAATCCTGTTTCCTTCCTTCTAAAAACGCGTTTGTTGAGTCTGTCTACCTACCAATGCTTTGATCTATTGACACCTCAGTATACCTTCTTACATATTATATTGGAAGGTCGACCTTTTATACAGAGTATTGTACCACAGTATATTGCCAATAATAATACAAGACACAATAGGTATGTATTTTAAATCAAAGGTTTGAATTTTGACTAATAGCGTTACCACACTGACGATTTGCCAGCGTGTTTCCAGGGAGGCGTTTTGTGAACGTGCTCTCCGCGGATGCAAAGCGAGCTAGCTGCGACTACGAGACGCGTACTCCGCGTTTTTTAAAAAAAGTACACCCACTTGTCTCCCTCTCTCTTGTTTAGTCACCTCAATCGCTCTCGTAACGCTGACGCGAACACTGGCTCGCTAGGCACACGCAGTGAGCGCGCTACAGATACTACTCGTGTCACTGGAAATACGCTCGCAATTCGCCAGTATGATAAGGCCCTAAGCCTGTGTTTTTAAGCAGCAAATGTTTCATCCCATAGCAATGATTTGCAAAAAAAATGTTTTACCTAACTCTAGTTCAACCTACTTTCGCTGCTCTAATTTCTCTTTTTTTGTTTCAGCTGGAACTAAAATAAATATCAGTATTTTAGAGTTAGTTTATTCAGCGCATAACAATGCCATTGTATTTATATCTGTATTTAATCAAAGTTCCTATTCAATTGGAAGATTAAAGGTGGTATTCCCGCAAACACCGGGTCTGTAGAAGGCTAACATTGGTTTGCTTTTAGCAGGATTCCTCATTTTTAGGGTTCCGTAGGCAAATGGCAAAAAACGGAACCCTTATGGATTCGTCATGTCTGTCTGTCTGTCCGTCCGTATGTCACAGCCACTTTTTTCCGAAACTCTAAATAAGAACAATACTGTTGAAACTTGGTAAGTAGATGTATTCTGTGAACCGCATTAAGATTTTCACACAAAAATAGAAAAAAAACAATAAATTTTGCGGGTTCCCCATACTCAGAACTGAAACTGAAATGTTTTTTCTTCAATCCCATACGTGTGCAGCGGGATTGTCCGAAAGGGTTACCGCTACCCCGGAACATAAAGGGCGAAGGAAGGAACATGGGTGGGTTTTAGTCAGTAAGAGTCTGACACTCCCTTCCGCTCCACCCAGAGCGGGAGGGGTCATTTGATGATTTCCCATCCCGAAAAAAAAAAAAAAAAATCCCATACGTGTGGGTTATAGGGATAGGTCTTCAAAAATGATATTGAGGTTTCCAACATCATTTTTTTCTAAACTGAATAGTTTGCGCGAGAGACACTTCCAAAGTGGTAAAATGTGTGTCCTCCCCCCCTGTAACTTTTAAAATAAGAGAATGATAAAACTAAAAAAAATATATGATGTACATGATTACCATGCAAACTTTCACCGAATATTGGTTTGAACGAGATGTAGTAAGTAGTTTTTTTTAATACGTCATAAATCGTAAACCGCAATTTGCTGCTACGGAACCCTTCATGGGCGAGTCCGACTCGCACTTGGCCGCTTTTTTTAAAGTTAGAAGATTCAATGTTCAGTATTCTGGGAAAAAGCATAGATGCAATGTTTTTCAGACACATTTTTTGCACTAAGTCGCACGCCCTGCAGTACATGTTGTTCCATTAACTTTTTTTAGTTTAATTTTTAGACCAGGTGCCATACATTAAAATTCTGCAAAGGTTTTTAAAATGGCCAGGTTTTTGTGGGTGACATAAAAGGCTAAGCAGGATTTTTAATACTACAAGAGGAATTCTTCCCATTTTCTATTTGGCTGCAAGTAAATTATGGCAACCCATCCGGTATTTCCATCGTGTTTTTGACAATAAATTAATTAGTATCTCACGACCGAAATATAGGAAACGGGTCTTTTCAGAACTAAAAATCTATGCGCTCTAACAATGCCTAATTGCCTTATTGCCTGCCATTTACGACAATTATAAATGTGGGGCTGTCCCACAAACAATGGGGCACTTAATATTGTGTCCAGCGTGTCCTATTCTCTGCACGTTACAGGAGTTGATGCACGCTGCTGAAGGTGCCAAGCTCGTTGTCAAATTCTGGGCTGACTGCATATAGATTGCCATCAACACGCTAAGAAGAAGATCTCCAAGGGATTATTCTAGCAGATTACAATATTCTATCTAAATTCATTTAAGCACCAAATATATGCTACCTAACATCGATTTATGTTATCTGTCGTTGAGTTTACCATGTACATTACTAACATCGATGAAGGAAAACATCGTGAGGAAACCGGCATGTCTTAAAACCAAGAAAGTCGAAGAGATGTGACATCCACCAACCTGCACTGGGTCCGCGTGGTAGATTATGGGGCACAATCTCAAAGAGCCGGTGTCCCAGAAGTATAAATAAACATTGACATTACATGCATGTTTGAGATACCCTTGTCACCCAAACGATCACTGTAAACCCAAACTTTACGACTGATATCTTCGCACGAAGGTACGTACCCACATAATCAAACCAAAGTATACTAAAATATACCTATCATATATTATTATGGACCGAGATTATGGTATAAGACTTGATCAGGCTGGGTAAACTTGTCCTAAGTCAACAAGGCGGACCACCGGACTGATTCGTAAGGTATAGGCGACGGGCAAGCCAATTTTATGGCCATATATGTATATATACACACACAATACACATTGGTGTGTTGTTTACTATAGCGATTGGCGAATATTTTGCAAAGGAACAGCGTTGTGACGACCTACAGTTCGGGTTCTAGGGAAAACTGGGCGTGGATGTATTGTGTGGACTCTCAGTGACGTATATTTGCATTTGTGCGTGGATATAGGGACTTGGCATAGATTTCAGCCAACAATAACATCCAATCAGATGATTGTTTTTTTTTTTAGAGTTCCGTACGTCAAAAGAAAAATGGAACCCATATAAGATCACTTCGTTGTCCGTCTGTCAATACCCTTTTTCTCAGGAACGCTAGAGTTGTCAAATTGAAATTAATGTCAAATACTCAGTCAAAAGACACGGACGCTTATGTTCCGTTTAATATTCGAGACACGATTCCCGTGATAAACTATTTACGTGCCTACAAATTTGTACGGAACCCTCGGTACGCGAGTCCGGCTCGCACTAGACCAGTTTTTGTGTTTTGGTTGATTGATTTTTACAATCTTTTTCTTCGTATCGCTGCCACGACAGAATTTCAAATTTTGCTAAACCAAAACTTCTCCACTTCCACGGCGTTGTCTGTGGTAGCACAGAGGTAAGTTTTCGCATGTTTTCGGCACAGACGGCAGGGGGTGGAACATCGAGGTAGCGTACGAGGCTTACGAGGTAGGAGTTACATCTTCCTACTTGGGTTGGGAGACGGTTCACGGATAGAAGTACCTACAATGATTGAACTCTTTGTTGCTCAGCAAGGTGGTTGAATTATGCGTACGCAACAAAATACATTCATGAGACGCGTGGCACGTTCGCTCGCTCTAGATGGTTGATCATTCATATTTTATTGTATTTTGTTGCTTACGCATAATTCAAAAGTGGTTTAATTACAATAAAAACTTTATCTTTACATAGGTACTTATTTACTCACACTTTTCACTCCACACACACTAACATCTTCCACAATGTTTTATCCTTTAGCTTCGGTTTTGCGCTTATGAAAAGTATCGAAACAAAATATACAAAAATAGTATAAATACTTCCTCATATATCAGAAAAACTGTCTGTATGTATTAAGTAAGGAAGATTGTTGGAATTCGGCTAAAGGTTAAGAGCATCGCAGCAATCCCTTCCTTTCAATCAACATTTATGAGTTTCGAGAGGAAAAATACAAGAATGTATAAAAAAATACGATATGGGTACGGAACCCATATTTTATTTATGCTGTAACAGCATTTACCTTATTGGCTTAGTGGCCGTGGCGAAGGTTTGGGTTCGATTCACTATAGGGTAAAGTTATTATATTACCAACCCATTAATTTTTCTGTATATAGAATGTATTATAAAAACACATATTAAGAATTATTGGGTTGACCAATCCTAAAGTTCTGTTAGGTCGAGCTTATTGCCATTTATCAGAAACAAATCTGGATTCGGGCTGCTACTGAATTTTTCAATGAAAATCCAATAACATTTTGACCGATCCCGGAATTGAACCCAAGAACCAATGTCTGTCGCACACTCGACCAATAAAGCAACGAGGCAGAAAAATAAATAAAATGACGAATAAGTAAGAAATATTTGGGGATTAATTTGTGTTACTTTATATGTAAAAGTGAAATCTCCGCTTTAAGTGAAGCCAATGAGGAAACTCGTTTTAAAATTATATTGCGGAGTTCAATTTAAGACAAGGAAAAAAACTAAATATCTAATCGTAAACTCGTAAATGCATTAAATAATAGTATATTTATTTTTAAACGTCGTGCATTAATAGACTACTAAGTCACACGTATCGTATACTATTTATAGCTCGTGTGACCTAAACCCGCACTTAAGTCACGCTTTTTTGTGTAAAAATGGACTACTTAAGTCACACGTACCATAATATACTATGACATAAGTGCGGGTTTAGGTCACACAGTGCTATAAAAACATATTAGAAGTGTAGAGTAGAGTCTGCAGTTTTTATTTTTATACCACAAAAGAAGTGAATTGTTAAGAACCACAAAATAACCCACAGTGGAAGTACGGTACGGTTTATTCACCGTGTAGGCACGGTCGTCAGTGCTGTATGGATCACTATTATATGGAAGCTTGTTGACGGACACGTTTTTTCTACAGCGCGGTTTATACGCCGTACAGTAAAGAAACCGTGCCGTGTACAGAGGGCCTGAGTACTGTAGAGGTTTATCTGCACGAGGGCAACCTCACATAGTACAGGCCGGAGATAATTTAGAACGAGTTACATTCGAACGTTCAAACTAGCGTTATGTTTCTTCTATTAGGAATTTTGTTTATAACAGTCAGTGGTGACTCAGTCTAGAATATGTAAAGACGTGCTTAAAATACAATCTTAAAGGAATCTTATAGTCGTTTGATTCCATACGGTACCTCAGAGGGCTCTTCAAGTCCTCATAGTACACACTCTTAGTTAGTATTTCTGATAGTATTTTTTTTTTAAATAAATATATCCAGATGAATGGCGCCTCAGTACAGCAGACAGTCTACAATGTACAGTCGAGCTCGGACAGTCTTGGCAAACGCTCAGTACCAATGCACGTGTTTGTTTCCGACGCACGTATGTGATTCGTTTGTTAATCGTTACTTAATTAAAGTTACTTTAAATTCAAATCATCTTTTCATTCGAGGACCCACTGCAGTGCCCACACCTATCTAAACTATGTCGGATCGTGAAGAAGATCCGATCTTGATCACCCATGAGGTGACAAATAAATTGTAAATTGCACTGATCAAATTATTTTGATCAGTGCAATTTACAATTTATTTGTAACAGCAAGCAGATATCCAACAGTTTTCCGATATCGAAACATTATCCTGTGGACTAGGACAGGCTAAACAAACAGACTAAATGCCCAAAAAAACCTCAAATTTCCATTCACAAAGGTACATACAAAATCAATGCTGTTTGTGTACATTTGCGTGTAATAAAGGCGATCCCATATGGTCAATTTCGGAACTAATTACAAAATAAAACTAACTTTATAAAGTTGGAGCGTGTTGACGTAAATCACCCAGTTAGTGCTTCGTTAGCCAGTAATAAGGTTAAAACAGGAGTTAGTCTATAAAATACTGTTTAGCCGAGTCGGGTTATATTGGAAGCCAGTCTGAATTATTTATTAGACATAAAGTCAATTAACACTGCTGTTATTACGGATCAACTAAACTCTAAATGGACACAAAATGATTTGATACAAACATTGTATTTCAGTTTTCAGCTACGAGTTCATAATATTATTTTAATTTTATTTTAATTAAATATTTAGCTATTGAGCTAAATATTAAATTAGTTTTTTTTTTTATTTGATTGACACTTCAGTTCTTGATATCTTAATGATTGAATTGAGATTTCAAAAACTGAAGTGCCAATCGACTTTTGTCGCTGACTGTACAGACGGCAGCACATCAAGCTACTACAATCTGTCAAATTTCTTTAATAGATTTTTAACCTTATTGCTAAAGCATTAAAGTTCAAGGTTGATTGAGAAAATTTGACAGTTTGAGGTAGCTTGACCTGCTGGCGTCTGTATCTACAGAAGCACAGTTAATGTGAGATTAATCTGATAGAACGCCCTATTAAAATAGCCTTCGAAAATCTAAAATGTTGCCTCAATGTGTGCGTGCGTATATTTGTAATGTAACCACAATTTTCTCCAACAATCAGTACATCTAATTTCATTAACCAAACAATATTTTAAATATAATATTGCAAAATCATTACATGTGTTATGATTATAATAAAATATTCTAATTGGGGTGAATCCCGGGACATGTATAAACTACATAAAAAACTCAAAATACACACGGACGTATTTGCGAGCAACAGCTAGTACTACTATAAAAGTCGTGACAAAAGCATTCTAAATCTCGTCTGCAAAGGAAGTATTTCCAACTATTTAACTGCAGCCATAATACATTTCAACTTATTGCTGCTTAGTTGCGATGAGGTTGCTTTAAAAGTCGTTGCTATTTATATAATACAACCAGCCAGCAATTCCTGGTTGCAGCCAGTTGCATAATAGACAACCGCTTTATTCGCATTGTAATGTTGGTAATAAAAATGTCCTGCAACTACAACTTCTGTGCAGTTTGCAAGAAACGAACTATTATTTCCATCTGAACCGACCGTTTTCCAACAAAGTGCTGATATTTTATACGGTTTATGTTTAATTTTCTTTAAAAATAGACGTTATTTATTTAGTGCTAAGGTATGAAATATTTTATTAATTAAATTATTTTGTTTTTCTTAAAGACACTAATTGAAATTAAACGAAAGAAGCCATAATGGAACATCATAATACTAATTTAAAGTACTTATTTACATAATAAGTACTTTTAGCGAAAAGTGCACTTAGCATCAAAGGCTCTCGTCTTATTTTTATATTTAAAAAGTTAGAAATCGGTTTGTGAATAAAATTTGTTTTTTTACCTTGAGTATTCAAAATTTTAAAATATTTAATTGCCTACTTCAAACGTTGATACATAAAAATCTGGGAATAACCAGTAAAATAACCGTATAAAATCGCAACAATACTTAAATGTGAAAACTTCTAGGAACACACATTACATTCTACATTTTACTGCAGTAATTTTCGCAGTAATACCGAGATTTTAAAAGACTGCAAAGAGCTTCCACAATTTTGTTGAAAGTATTGAAGAAATATTCCATTATCTGCCCCAATGGCCCTTTGTTCTAGACTCTGGCTAATTGTTGGCCGAGCGCTGCGAAGTGGAGACGTCTGGGTTTGGTCCTATGTTTATTTAAAAACAATATTGAGTTTTTCAATTAAACATACTGGTATTCAGCTACATCCGGTTAGACTGGAAGCCGACCCCGACATAGTTGGTAAAAGCTAGGCAGATGATGATTGAGTTATTCTATTCGTTTTATTTTTGCACAGCAAAGAGAGGTCCATTATAGAGCCAAACCAAAAGTAGACCCAAGTTCCTTTTTATTTCATGTTTATTTTCTTAAACCCAGTGTAAAGTGATTTGGGAAGCAATTTGGCTGAATTTATGTATATGACGCAGTAAGATAGTTGAAGCCGTAATATTGTTATATCACTAGAGATAAAACTATATACCGTAATATGATAGCGGTTCATAACTGTCTTACTAGAATGATACGAGTACGATCTAATAATATAACCATCTTACTAGTCTAATCTAGTAAAATAATCATAAGTATGTATTATATCCCTAGGGATATTTTTTTTTAAACTTTGCCGCAACATTAGGAATTTCTCCTGTATCGTGGGTGCGTTTACAAACATTGAAACTCACATACACAAACAATCAGATCCGAAACAACTGCTTGTAGGTCATACAAATATTTGTTCCGTGCGGGAATCGAACCCGCGACACGCAGCGCAGCAGTCAATCGCTTAACCTCTGCGCCAACCGTGCCGTCAAAGCCGTATATACTTATACTATGTTATCTTACTGCGATATATTAAAGGTTAAATTTAAACAGTTAATTTGTCCTTGTATTTAGGTAGATACTAAATGCATTACACTATGTCCAGCAATGCATTTAGTACTTAAATACAAGGGCCTCCTTCAAGGATTGCCTCAACGACCGGTCCCTGCATAGTTCACGTCCAGGGGGATCCCGTTCAGCAGTGGACGCCTTTTGACGAATTTATCATGATGACGATGAAGATCGAAAGATGTTTGATAAACTGTCGCCATTCAATCGTAGGTACACTTAAAATAGGATAGAATGTACACCATATAGATTACAGACTTGCAGTTTTGTCTCTTTAGACAATATAGGCGTGACCGCGGGTTCTCGTTATTATATTACAATCTATTTATTTTGGCTTCCTCCCGTCTGCACGTTATCAGTAACCTAGATCTTTTACTATAAATTACCCTTATTAATTTTGTTTCACAACGCTGTATTTTATGTGATAAAGGACGACCTATTAAATCGCAACTTTGTTTAGTTTTATGAAACTAAAATGATACATTATGTGCTGTTTAATTTTTTTTTAAGGACAATTTTTATTTTACACTGACATATTATTTACTAAGAATGTAGGAATGTAAATTTATTCAAAAATAAAATGGTTAATATACCAATCAATGAATGGCACCTCCAATGACAAAATAATCATCATAATATGAGATCATTAGTTGCCCAAACGCACAATTTTTTTTTGAATATCAGGCATTCATATCAGTTGACATTCAGAACGTTGTAGACCTTGTAGACTGTAGATTTGTAGACCATTTTTTTTTTTTTTAATAAGTACCTGGTACTTGTTGACAGGCCCACTCAGGCAAGCTCAAGCTATATCGCGAAGAAACACCACGGTTACTCTTTTAAAAATAATTGGCTTTTACAATGTTTTAAAAATGCAGTATTTATTAAATTTTCTCCATAGGAAACGACTAATTGGAACCGTGCACCTAGCTTCTGACGTTTTATAAGTGCCCATGTAGGTTTGCGTAAAATAAAATATTTTGATTTTGTTCGACAATAAAATATTTTGATTTTGTTCGACAGTTAGCCTAACGACAGATAGACACGGACATACTGACGTTATTCTACTGGGCCTTTATTTATTAAAACTTTATGCACACGTAAAAAATACCGTGCAAAGGCAAAACTGCGATCCATCCAAATTGGCACTTTTTATTTGTTTTCTTTTTTTACAATTGAAGTATAATATGTTGTGTTGTGTGTATCTTTTCGTCTGTGCTAAATAAATGTATTTTTTTTTCTTTCTTTATCTTTTAGTAAAACCTGGCCCAGCTCCGCGAGTGCAATGGCGATATATCAACACATTGAGATTTCTGTGCTATATACAAGTTAAATATTAATATATTATAGACATAAACCTTCCGAAATAAATACTCTAAATAATGGTGAAATCAGCATCAAATTCCGTTGTGTAATTTAGAAGATCAAGTGGTCATACAGACAGACACGAAAAGCGACTTTGTTTTATAATGTTGGTCTAAAGTGCTAATTTTTTTATGATTATGAAAGCTGAGAGTCTGGCGCATTCTTGAAGCCTACTTAGGAACCATGAAGTTTCCTGTTTAAATTTTTTATTTAAAGTTAAAATGCTAAGCCATAATTTACCGAACGTAATTTTTTCACTTTAGACCAACTTTTTCATAACTTTCATCACAGTTACGAAGCTGATTATTTTATGCATAAAAGTACTACTCACGAAGATTCAGTTGCAAAAAAAAAATCTCGACAAAGCCATTTTTTAGATTGGTCAGGTCGATCATTCTCAAAAAATCAGAAAAAAATTCGTAACTCGAAAACTATGAAAAGTCGCGGAACATACATGGGGGTGATTCGGATACCCCACGATACGAGGGACCTAAATTTTATTTTTGGACGTCAATGTTCCGGCCACCCTGTATATAGAAGGATAAACCAGACCATTACAAACAAATTAAAACTATCAAGTATCACACAAACGTATGATCATAGAACTTTCTGTAGAAGGGTTCTTCAACAGGTTTTAATTAAATTCCAAGAATCGGTGCACCCACAGAGTATTACAACGTTGTTAGGTCAAATTCAATCGAAAACTGTCATTCTATACGTACATACATTGAAATGTAACGTAAACAAGCTTTAGAAATTACCATTCTAATTCGAACCTTACCTACCTGTTTTTACTGCTAAAATTCGAGTGCTTTTAGTGAGCACGGTCATAAAATTTTACGATGTGCATTCGAGTAAGAGTGATGAGCAAAGTTTAGCTATCTGCCGCATATTTTAGGGTCTTGTAAGAGAAATAAATCGTGTTATGTCCATATTGATTTAGGAATTAGAAGGGAAATAAAATATGATGTTTAAACTAACTGTACGCGGCCAAAATAAAACTTGCAAGCAATACTGCATGTATTGCTTGCAAGTTTTATTTTGACCGGGATAATTGGCATCATAGAAGTTTTGGACATTCTGTCAGCTAGTTTTTGCAGAAAACATGTGAACCCTGTTCAGATGTTTTCTGCAAAAACTATATGTATAGAAAAACGTTTTTTTCCCTCTTATTTTATTCAGAACTAGGTTTTGCCCGCGGCTTCGCCCACGTGGAAGTCGGAAAATATCCCACGGGAACGTAGTACCGAGATTAAAAGTAGTCTATATGTTAATCCAGGTTATAGACTATGTGTATGACAAAATTCATCCAAATTCGTTCAGCTGTTTTTGCGCGAAACCAGAACATACATCCAGAAAAAAAAATAGACATCACCTCGACCTCGTAGCAATTACTTTATTTTAAAAAATATTCAATGTACAGTTTTAACATCGTTACTATTTTATTATCTAATTATGTTTTAAAAATATAAAGACATGGCTGTAAGCTATGACTTCAAGTTTGAAGCTTCAATATGTCGAGTGCTGCCCTATTGCCTGCAATATTTGAAGAGTTGTGCACTGGTGAAGTTTCCCGATTTTCGTCGTTATAGTTAGGAAGTTAAAGGAACTGTTTCTCAAGCATGCCGGTACTTGGAAAGTCCTTAAGTACGAAGCAACTACCAAGGTAAACTGTTCAATTAACCCCACTTTCTAAGTTATATTGAAGATAGCTGGACTTTATATGGCCGGAAATGGCCAACTTTACTGAGCATCCGTTGTAATCGTCATTTGGGACTGGTTATCTCTTAACTGCCACGGGTTATTTTATATTTGGATTTTTGTTTCTCGTTGGTGTGCTCTGGAAAAGCGTTCAGATCACATCAAGGAATAACGTGTACATCTGTTTTATATTGTTCTCACAAATAATTATAAATTCAACATTAATGATGTAACTAATCTTTTTAAGAATAGAGTGTCCAGTGAGTTTCTTGCCCGTTCTTCTCCATAAGGATTTAGTTCGCTTAGTGGCAATTAGCTTCATGTTTCTGACTGACCGACTCCTTGACTATTCAAAAGTGCCTGTATATAGTTTAATTGAAATAAAGGCGTTGAGTTTGAATCAATTCTTTTTCCTTTTCCAAATAAAAGGTGGTCAAGTTTTTGTCTTCATCATTATCACCAGCAGATGCATGACATTATAGCTCTCTTCAATCATAGGCTAGTTTACTGAATCCTCGGCTACTCTCATCCAGCTACAACCAGACACCCTATGAAGATGGTCTGGTGATATTTTCTTTGCTACATGGGATAAAATCAGCTTTTATACCTGTAGGTCTTAGACCATTAAATGGTCCAAGCTGAGGTACCTGTATCTCTTTAAATACTTACATAAAATAAATTAGCCGTAGCCCACCAGACATGACACCTTTGTGATCGAAGGATCGCTTCCCTTTTCGATGGTAGGTGAGAAAACTTTACACCCTGTTCCTCATACCTCTATAAATCTTTGACAGTTGATGCGGGTCGTCAAAAGCCCGAAAGTTTGATAACCAGTCTTATCAAGGGGTAACCAGTATTACCTAGTAGCTGGGCTGTGGAGGTCAGATAGGCAGTCGCTCCATATAAAATACTGGTATTCAGCTGCATCTGGTTAGACTGGCAGCCAACCCTAATATAGTTGGAAAAAGGCCAGGCAGGTGATGACTTACGTAAAATGAGTCTAAAATAATGAAACATGAAAGCTATGAAATCATAACAATCCTTTTCGTTTAAAACATTTTCGTGAAGTTTCGTCGTCGCGAACATAAATTTAGTCGTTCGTACCGAATTATACTTAAAACGATTTCGCGAGCCTTTTGCATTTTCGTAGGCTTTTTAATAAAGTGGTTCGACGGTGAGATTATTGTGGACGTATTTTTATATTCATCTGTTTCGTGAAACTTGTTTTCAGTTAAAGATTTAAATCACTAGATTTGCTCTCACCATTCTTAGTCTTGCTAAAAAGTGTCCATACTGAGAAGAGATACTGTATGTTTGTATGAAGTTTTTTAGTTAAATGTTATATTGTTGGCTTGTTGCGCGCTTTGGTGTGTACTGTAAGTGCAGCAAGCAATTGTTATATAAATAAATAAAGAGTGAGCTCACACATTATTAAATAGCGTTTCCATGACAGTCAAGTAGTGTATCAGAGGTGTCAAAACGAAAATTAAACGTCACTATCTTTTAACGAGGTAGGGCGAATCTAACGATTTAAACCTTTGTTTTAAGTAAATACCTAATAGCTGTCTTACTATTACGGTAACCTTAAAGTTTCTACGAAGACTGTTGTAAAAACAAAGACAGTGGTTCTTTATATGTGACTAACAACAAACGTGTGACCGAGTGGACACGTGACTCAGTACATATTTATTTTAAGTCTCAAACGAAACAGTCACTATCTATTCGCACGTTTTATAACTGCGACTGTCTCAAGTCTGCATTTTAGTCAATATATGTACATTTTTTTTTTCAACAATGTTCATTGCATTCCTAAATCAATTAACACAACAACACACAGCAACTTTTTACCTTGCCTGGCCCACTCCTGGGCAAAGGCTTCCTTCCATCTTTCGTGAGCCTGCGCGTCCTTCTTCCAGTTTGGACGGAACCTATCTATTTCACCTTACCATCTCCTACATGGCCTGGCGACTCCATCTTACTATCACAGGGCACCAGTTCTGTGTTGTTTGTCCCCACAGTTGGCCCGTTAATTACTTATTATACTAAGCAGGTAACATTTCCGGGAGTTACGTCTAACGCCAAAAGAATAATCAGGCTCATACATTTAGAATGGTCTCTATCCATACTGATAATATTGAATGTGTTAGTGTGTTTAAACCTTTATGGTGTAAGTGACATCTAATTTCCAATTTCGAAACCATGCGCTCTACTGCGCAGGTTCGACAGCGCTAATTCTAGGTGTAAAGTCTAATATTGCGTTATTGAGCTCGCTAGTCTATGTTATGTAGATGGCTTGATATTACCTAACCTAGTAATACATCGCCAGGAATACACACTATTCGCTGCAACAAGACGCAGAATTGTCTTTTGCATCTGCGTCTCGTCGCTACGACTAGACGCATGTTTAGTTAGCTTCTGCGACTAGTCGTTACGATAGACGTCGTATAGGAAGCGATTATTTTCTTTGAATGTTCGAGAGAGACGCTCGTGTCAACCTGTCGCAAGCGACTGTCGTCGGCTGCGCACATTACTTGTAGTTATTGTTATAACAGGGATCCCTGTCACACTTACCTTTTTCTTTCTTTTCCTTTCCAGCCTGCATTATCTCGTACCGTCGCCTTTCAATAAAACCCACCTACATGTGTATAATATTACAAATGCAATTCTTATGAAATATTAACATTTGTATAATATTCCACGTGCAATTCTTATGAAATATTAACATTTGTATAATATTCCACATGCAATTCTTATGAAATATTAACATTTGTATAATATTCCACATGCAATTCTTATGAAATATTAACATTTGTATAATATTCCACATGCAATTCTTATGAAATATTAACATTTGTATAATATTCCACATGCAATTCTTATGAAATATTAACATTTGTATAATATTCCACATGCAATTCTTATGAAATATTAACATTTGTATAATATTCCACATGCAATTCTTATGAATTATTAACATTTGTATAATATTCCACATGCAATTCTTATGAAATATTAAACACTTGTTACATTCCACCATTTTAAGTATTCAGATAACAAACTTCATAACTGTATATGCGGTATACAGGGTGGCAGGGACATCGACGCGCAGCCTGCTACCGTGGATTCAGTACATGATTCTGAACTCCCTGCGTTAAAATGATTCGGCGGTCTAAAAAAATGCTGTTCCATACATTGTTATCGTGTAGGTATTGCAGTTATCTATAAAACAGCTGATCTTTTTTACCACATGTGAAAGGTTTCTACGTTACTCTAGAATTATCTGCTGGCATCATGGTTACAATTTACGCATCAATGTCCCTGCCACCCTGTATGAGACTCACCCATTTACAGTACGTTAATAATTAAGAAGAGTGATTGAAAACAACGAATTATTAAAATATTTAAAACGCACAATAGCCATTATTTATTTATAGTATTTGAGCACATACATATGTACATATATACATACCTAGGCATACACATAAACCTTAGTGCCAGGTCAATAACTTCTTAAAATTACTATTTAATATAACGCAAATTAATTATTTATAAACTTCTAAGGATAACCAGAAAGTATTAATGTTTGTATTCGTACAACTTCTAATTATTTTCTTTTACGATCCGTTTATCAGACAGATTTAAGATTTGAACTAATTGCTTGGGGGAATTAAGTAAATTAGAATCATATTTCGTGTATTCCATTTAATGAAATACATAAATTCGGGTTGGCACAACTACAAAGTATTAACAGTGAAAATATAGAGAAGAATTTTATCAGTCATAGAAACATCAGGATCTTTGGTTCTATACGTTCGTTAGAACATAGGCGATTATAAATTGTTACTAACTAATTAGAATACAACAAATTATCTTAGGACGTTAGGAAGAAGGTTTATTAACAGAAGAATAATTTTCACTGTAGTTGATGTGCTCCCCGAATTGTTGCTGCCATCTGTGGAAGAAAAAACAAAGTTATTTATTGCTCATTTTTTCACATCTAACTAGATCACACACGTCCAAAGAGAATCGGATTAACTGTTACGTTCACATAAATAAATAATACGCAGACGTTATCCTGAGTACGTTACAAGAATAAAGTCTACGCAATTGCTACGACGTAGCAGTTAGCTACGGCGTAGGCTCGTAGCGCACTCGTAGCACTTTTAACCATCACATGTGAAAAAAGTTGTTTGCTTAATCCTAAAAAAGACTTGACATTATTCAAAGTGAAAAAAAAACTAATAATTTAATTGGCTATTTAGCAAGTCGACGAAAATTGTGAAAGTCAGCTTGATTTAATATTACGCTCCAAGGACCAACATTTTGTCAGCACTTAGACTAACTGGGAACTTTAGCTTAACAAGTCGTTACTGTAAAGGCCGAAGTGATCTCAACGGAGTCCGTTTTAAGTAGCAGGGCAGACTGAGAAAAATTATTGCTTGGCCTGATTTTGTAGCCAGTCAAGGAATTCATGTTCAAAAGTAGCTACCACCTGAAAACAACCTACTAACACTAAACACCACCAAAACTAACTACATAATATGTTTTAGTGTTAGTAACTGGCCACAGCCCAATGAAGATCTGCAACTGAAAGTACACACATGTGGAGATATAAACAGCACATGCTGTAACTGTCCGTGCCTAAACAGAGTATCTAAGATGAAAAACTTAGGCGTGATGGTTGACCAGTTTCTATCCTGGTACCCTCACCTTGAACAGGTCATTGGCAGGTTTAGAAAGCTTACTTGGATTTTCAATTCACTGAGACACGTTGCCCCGACTAAAATGTTGAGGAGTAATAAGCGACCTAGAAACCTCCTTAACGAAATTTATATTGCTCTAGCACAGTCCGTCCTTCTGTATTGTATCCCCATTTGGGGTGGCGCAGCTAAGATCAGATCTATGGACGTAGAACGTGCACGACGAGCACTTATAAAAGTTATGTATTTTAAAAATAAAAGATGCTCTACCAAAAACTTATACGAAATTAGTAATTTACTCTCGGTCAGAAAACTGTACATAACCCAAACGGTTCTAAAAAAACCTAAAACCCTCCCATATAAATTGAACAAGAAACATAAAAGGAGAAATGGTTTAATTGCAGTAGATCCCCAAAGTAAAACCAAATTCGCAAGCAGACAATGTTACTATCTCTCAGCTCAATTATACAATAGGATTAATAAAAACGTATATTTACACTATAGAAACTCTTACGACTGTAAAAAAGTGATACCAAACTGGATTAAGTCTCTTACTTATGAGGATACGGAAGCTCTTCTGGTATATCATGGGTAGTGTAATTCACACACCATAACGATACACACCTCACTCTACTCCACACACTACACTACTTTACACTACACTCGCTACACCTCACCACGCTACATCACACCACACCACACACCGCACCACACAAACCACACTATATCTTTCACACACCCCACACACACCACATCAAATTAAAACACACCACGCTTCTTACCACATGATACATACTCAAGATCTTAGAATATTGATGATAGGAATAGCAAGATATTTAACTGTAACACTACATCTAAGATATGGAAGAACGGAGTCTCCTAACACAGGCATTGTTTGCCTAAAAGGAGGCTCCAAACACATTTCATTGTACATGAAGCTTTTTGTGGAAATAAATAAATACAAAATAATAAAATCACCTGTCACCATTTACGGCCGAACCCAATAACCTATTTTCAGTGAAAGACAGATCGCTATTGATGATAGACAGTATAATTCTATCTGTCCTTGAATGTCGTCTCACAGTCATCGATAAAGGCTACCTATCTCACGAAAACAATATATATGGGTCAGATGGTTCTATACTTTTCTCTTCCGTGCGATATCAATATTATATACACTAATATATACTAAAAATATGTGGATTTTAATTATCTGAAATAAATTGTTCTATTCTAATGGCTATGGGTCATAGTCGACGATCGCAGACGGTTCGCAAACGTCACCCAAAGAGCAGCCAAGCTCTAATGGTACTGCCGCATATCGGATACATTGGGTACTACCACAGCATGGGTCCCTGAAAACGTCCAACGGCATCGCGGAGGACGTAGGCGTAGATGGCGGGACGAACTTGACGCCTATATGAGGGATTGGTCCATATTGGATCAGGATCGAGTTGAGTGGAAAAAGGAAAGGCC
The DNA here is from genome assembly GCA_911387795.2 of Apamea monoglypha. Taxonomy (NCBI): domain Eukaryota; kingdom Metazoa; phylum Arthropoda; class Insecta; order Lepidoptera; family Noctuidae; genus Apamea; species Apamea monoglypha. The sequence continues at coordinate 5,830,041 of OU426920.1, forward strand.
TTCAGGCCTTTGCCCTGCAGTGGGATAATACGGGCAAGTTATATTATATTATACAAGCTTCTGCCCGCGAAAATTTCTTGTTCTCCCGGCCCACCCCGTCGCATTGCACTATCTGCTCGTGGTAACACTTCGTTCGGACTTTTTTTCTTTTTGCTCGTCTCCTAAGGGTCACAGCGTAATGTTAAATAGCCTATAGCCTTCCTCAAAAATTGGGTTATCAAATGCAAAAATAATTTTTCAAATCCAAGCGATAGTTCTAGAGATTAGAGCGTTGAGACAAACAAGCAAACTCTTCAGTTTTATTATTAATATAGATATGGTTGTAACGGAACTATAAAACTAAAGAAATATGTATTTCTAAGGTTACAACCAACATCACTTTAAAACACAACGTGTATAATAAACCGTATTATAAAAAAAAAACTTCTTTTAAACCAGTATAAGCTGGCCTCATATTCTATTGAAACTCCGTACTGCGTTAGTCCAGCTCAAGGTCAAAGCGATTTCACTGGCGTAAGGTCCATTGTACAATAATTATTTCGGCGTAGGCTAGATTTAATTTCGAGTCTAGCTCATAGCGCTCTATTTGGAGGTGCTCATAAATTATAATTTACGCAAAATTTTATTACAAACAAACATTTGCAATTTATTGTGTGATTAAATGATAATATTATATATAATATTATCTATTATTGCAACGTAATCCACTGAAACCTCTATTAATTTAAAATAAATACAACTTGCGTCCATATTTTAACGAAATAATTAATGAAAACAAACTTTTCATGTTAAACAAACTTGTGCAAATAAGTTCAAAGCATTGCAAATAAGCTCAGGCATCTCAAAAGATTATTTCTAAAGCGTGAAGAAAACTTTATCAAAATTCATGTTTTAAGCTCAAAACTAGTTGGAAAACAAATACCTTTATCAACCAAAGATGTATTTTTGAAGAAAAACAAAACGCTTAAGGACCAATCAGATTATAGAGAAGTTGTAAGACACAACTCAGTAAAGTAGACTTCACTAGACTTCTTGGAGTTAGAAATTCACGGTTAATTAATTTAAGATCGAATTGGGTATCTTGGTACATTTTATAAATAAACTTTGTGAGCTTTTAGTAACTACTTCGACATTTTAAGAATAGAATCTGGACATTATTGGACATAATTGGTTCCCTGATTAAACAGGGACCCAATTATGTCCAGATTATCTTTTTATAAATGTTTCAACTTTCTTACTTTTTCCTTTATCAGAGACTAGCTGCGCCCAGCGGTTGCACCCGCATAAGTTATGATCCTGTGAGAATATCGGGATAAAAAGTATCCTATGTGTTAATCCTGGTTATAATTACTAAATTTTTTTTTTGAGCATCAACCATACAAACTTTCAAATTCATAACATTTAGTAGGATCTATATAATTATAATGATTATTACTGCCGTTGAAAACAATTGGTCACAAACAATATGCAATTTCGAATCTAATTAAAAAAAAAACAATTAATTCGTCTTATTCCAGAATCAATTCAGCCCACAATAACAATCAATAAGTATTACAATTGTTGAATAAAATTGCAAGCTCCGATTCAATCTATCGCCTCTGTAGTGCGATATAAAAATCAACGACGCAGCTGTTTGATTTGATAAACAAAGCCCTATTCTTGACTGTTTTTTTTTAGCTTGAGTCATTTGTAACACAAGGACACAGGAGAGACAGGAGATTACTTTGAGGGCGTGTAATCGAATTGCTATTCAATTGAATATTGTAACCAGATTATTCTATTTATATTCACATTTGTTTATCAATAACGTAGTCAAATGTTATGAACAATCATTGCCTTAGGTTATAGTACCACGATAAGGAAAACTATAAAATAACGACTAACAATCTCCTTTCTTCCGTACAATGCCGCATTTTTATACGATTCAACTATTTCTTCACTACTGTACTATATAAGGTTATCATAACAGCCCCATAACACTACATCACATAAAATTACCAAGATTTAAGGCTAATTTCCCTAAGGGGTGGTAGAAGTTTACAAAGAACACTTTTGACTTAAAAGCTTTTGCTAACCCTTGAAGAACTAAAAGTGGCTTGTATTCAATAGGTTCTGTGCGTGATTCTATATGCTTGTATGTGAAGAATATGACCTAGTCGTCGTGAGACTTGTGAGGACGTTTCAAATATTCATGTGTTATTTTGGCCTATTCGGGGTTGTGTCAACTAAGGTCATGTTGTTTGTGATTGTTTAAATTATTTAAGACACGAATGTGAGGCATGTTTACTCTGCGAGTTACAGAATAAACAGGGTTACTGCAAGTATAAACTAAAAATTGTGGATAAGGAACTAGTGACATTTAGACGATGTTTTAACCCAGATAGGGACTATGATAGAGGAACTTTCTTAATTGATTAAGGAGCAGAATGTGAGCCTTGTTTATGAACAAATTACCATTCTTAAAAGTCGGGTTATTGATCGACGCGTTTGGCTGTTATTACTTAGCCCCTCCAAAGTAGTTTAACCATAACATTAAAAAAATGACACGTTCCCCTCATTATATTATACGTTTATTTATTTGTAGATTTGTTACCGCTCACTCTTGTTATTTACTTGAACAACCGCTAACCCTTGTAATTTGTTTTTCTAAACATCCGCAGTGTTGCACTCCAGAATTACGTGCACAAACTTGTTTTCTTTTGTGCCGCTGTGTGGAGCCACATGTTTTCGCGGCACTTATCTCAGTTTTAATTCTAAGCTAAGCGGTGTTTCCTTTTATTGTTCGGTGTTTGTTATATAAATTATGAAGGGGAAATGTTTCTTTTTTATGTGTTGCAAATAGATGTTTGAAAACGTAAGTAATGAAAGGTTGATGTTTGATTTCGAAGTTTTTGTTGCAGCTATGCTGGTTTAAAATAATAAATACTGTTGTTTACTACTGGCTGGCACACTATTTAATTGTCTACATTTCTTTTTCCTTTCGCAGATCTGCTGGAAGAAATTTCTTAAGAAATAAGCAGTACTTTTATACTCAATACTAATATGACATATCCGTATCAATTTTACTCTGTGTACATACTGAAATAATAAAATAAATAACTGGCTTCTGCTCTCGACTTCGTCCGCGTGAAATTTATTGCTCCCCCGATCCACGCCGTCGCATCGCATCGCCTGCCCGCGCTATTACTGTGTTTTTGCTGATTTGTTTTGTTTTTGCTCGACTCCTAAGTGTCTAACGTGATGTTAGTAGCCCATAGCCTTTGTCAAGAATTGGACTATCAAATGCAAACATATTTTTTCAAGTCCGACTTTAGATTTAGAGATTAGCGCTTTCAAACCAACAAACTCTTCAGCTTTATTATTAGTATAAATATCTAATCACTTAACTAAAATACCATTTGTAAATTGACGCTTACTACAGCGAAACGCGATACTTTTCCCCACATTTAATCCATCATAGTTTTATCTAAACAGAAACCAATTAAATTCCAGCACTATTATAAAATGAGTTTACGGTTTATGGTTGTGAGTATGTATAAATGGTTGTGGTCGAAACCCAATTATAAGGTTTTACAAAATATGAAGCTTTCATCAACATAGAATTTTTATTTCTGTTAATTTGTAACTTGTACGGTACGGTACGGTACGGTACGGTATCAAACACGTTCTTTAATCATTAAGTTCTCTGCTAGTGCTGTGTACTTCTGTAAGTGACTAAGGCCCGGTTTTTTGATCGTAGTTAAACTCAACCAATTGTTAAAAATAGTAACTAATGGTTAATTTTTTGCAAAATATTTTTTTGATCAATTGTTAGTTAATCTAGTTGTTATTTTTTTTAACTAATATTTAATTATTTGACCATTATCAATGATATTAAACCATTAGAAAAACTAAAAATTGATAAAAAAACACATTTTGCAAAAAATTAACCATTTGTTACTATTGTTAACAATTGGTTGAGTTTAACTACGGATCAAAAAACCGGCCCTAAGGGCCAGTTGTTTTGGGCAGAGCACCGCCGTGTCCTCGTAGAGGCGATCGGCAGCGGCGGCGGCCTCTCGCGCCCAGCCCTGGTGCAAGCCATGGTCCGGAGCGAGAGGGAGTGGGAGGCAGTCGCCTCCTTCTGCGAAACAATCATGCTAGCGAAGGAGGTGGCTGGACGGATGAGGGAGAGAGCCTCCCGTCCCAGCCGCCGCGGGAGACTGACGACTCCCGGCCAACGTAGGCGCGGGCCTGCGGGCGGAGAGCAATGGGTAGCTCACCGTCCGATCAGGACCAGGCCCGTGCCGGACGGCGCGTAAGTGTTCCACGCGCGCCTCAAATAGTTGTCAGCATAATTTGAGGGCCCCCTTAGGGCCGAAGCCTGCCGGGTCAGCGGGATTGTCCGAAAGGGTTACCGCTACCCCGGAACATAAAGGGCGAAGGAAGGAACATGGGTGGGTTTTAGTCAGTAAGAGTCTGACACTCCCTTCCGCTCCACCCAGAGCGGGAGGGGTCATTTGAGGATTTCCCAACAGAAAAAAAAAAAAAAAAGGTGCCAGTTTTTTCAAATGGTTGGTTAACGTAACATTATTTTTGACGTACGTTAATTCCACAATTTTTCGAATCAACGCTTTCTTTGGTTTTACGACAGTTAGCGCCATTTTTGACGTATACGCGAGCGTCAAGTGGACGTGAAACAATCAACAATACCTAGTACTGTATGTAATTTTTGTTTGTTTAGGTATGTTCTAGTGAGCAAGGCCCTTTATACACACACGCCTTTAGTTGCCGTGTATAAGCACGGTCGGTCAGTCAGTGTGGTATGGATCACTACGGAAGCTTGTTGACGGACACGCTTTTCTATGGCCGTGCCGTGTACAAAAGCCCTAAATCGTTAAAGTACGATATTAATAATAATTAATTGACGAGATAAATCCCATAAATATTCCTATAGTATTGATCCTATACCAACTTAGAATTTACCAAACGCCAAACAATATTCATACAAACAAAAAATTGAATTCCATAAAAACTTCGAAGGCACGACTATGAAGTACCGATTTACATAATATAATAAGAGTATGGTTGTTCGTTCGTACCTATAAACTTTACTATGGGCGTCAACTGAAGTGGTTTTCCGCAAAATTACCCACTTTTCATATGGTAATGCGACCGATTAGTTATGATGCTTTTAAAATGGTTAAATTCTCTACCTACTTATTTCTGGCTGGCAACATGCACTTGTTTTTTATAGATTGATGAGTATTGCAGGTATAGAAAACTCATAGTTAGTGCAGTGTGATTGTCGTGTGTAAAGAGCAGTGGAAACGGCCGCGATTTACGAGTTGTACGTCGTAGGTTCGAATCCAGACAGGCGCTTTAATTTATGTAAATTATTTAATCACCACTGCTTTCAAAGACGGTGAAGGAAAACATCGTGAGGAAACCGGCATGTCCTAAAACCAAAAATCCGAAGACATGTGACATCTACCAACCCGCACTGGGCCTGCGTGGTATATTATAGCCCACTCCCTCTTAAAGAGAAGAAGCCTGTGTCCCAGCAGTGGGAACTTTATAGAATAATTATGCTAGTATGTCAGTGAATGAAGAATCAAATATTCGAAGACAAGTGACATCTACCAAAGCGTGGTGGATCACGACCCACTCCCTCTCACAGAGAGGAGGCCTGTGCCCCAGCAGTATATAATAGCCTGATTATGCTACTTATACCGCTATAATGCTGAGTGTCGTGTGTAGATTCTCAGATGGAATATTTTTTTGTAAATGTGTAGGAATCTGCACACTAATTACATTTTAATTTAATTAACTCAGCGACACGAAGAAGAAGAAGCACCCCAATTACATAACACACTTTCAATCACAATACGAGGGTTTTGGAGCAAATTCCTAATCCATTGCATCATAGGTTTGGAAAATCCGTCTTCTCAACAATGAAAATAACGCAATGAACGTGACTAAACTGTCGAAATAAAAGCCATTGTAATCAATTGCCATTTTAAGTGTGTTACGCAAATATCCCGCTGGTTGTTTTTTTTTTTTTGTGTAAGAGTGAACGTCAACCATAAAACGTCCATAAACGGCTTCGTTACTAAAATAACACATGTTTTTAACCCGATAAAGCACACGTGAGCAAACCCATAAAAACTCAGATATGAATTTCACCCGTGAAAATGATTTTATGTATTCTAGAACATTCAGGTATTCTAGAACAGAACTTTGCTAACAGAAATAAGATATTAAAGATTAAAATTCTTTGTAGCTATCATAAAATAAAAAAAAAGGTTGTGGAAAAATTCAGTGGAACAATTTTCGTAATTATAAGAACGTTCACAGTCTGATCTCAGGCTCAATCTGTCAAAACTAAATCTAATTGCCCTATATTTTTGACAAGCTTTTGACATTGATTGTCGTTGAGATGAGATTGCGACTAGATTTCGAACGTGTTTTATTACGGGAATTGGCCTTTTTTTTTTGTTTTCGAGGGTATCCTTCCAAAGGCACCCGACCTCCGGGGAGTGAGGTCGGGGAGTGTGGGATTTTTACCTCACTAAAACCACCCCGGTGATCACTATCCGCACATAGGGGTGGTTCCGGTTCCTCTTAAAAGACCAATTCCGGAACCACCTCTTCGCAACGCCTGTAAGGCACATCCCTGGGGAGATTGCAAAGGGGCCTCCCCTAAGCCTCGCTATGCATAGCAGCACGTGACCACTGTGCCACCGTCTTCCCTGGGGTCGCTTGGTAGGCGGACGGAGTCCCCACTCTATGCGCCCGCGACCCCAAAGGTACCTATCTTAATTGGTAAGCGGGTTGCGGCGTATTAGGCGCCAAGGCAGTTGCTTCCCCGACGCCTCTTGACCATCACGGTCTCACAGAAGGAGGCTACTTCCGTCCAATTCTCTGTCTCTGCCAGCATAGCCCTCACTACTGCCGGCAGAGACAGGTCTAGCCCGATCCTGGCATCAAGGACCCGCTGCTCGGAGGACCAAGTAGGGCACTCCTCGAGCGTGTGTTGTGCGGAATCCAGGCTGCCTCTACAGTGGTGGCAATTTGCCGTGGCCTCTCGCCCAATTCTGTTCAGGTACTCACCGAAGCAACCATGTCCGGTGAACGGGAATTGGCCTGCAGATTTTATCTGAATTTTTCTACAACCTTTTCAGTTTTACTCCCTCTAATTAACAAGTCTTGCTCCAAACCACCTTTCATAGAGTTTTCCTGTAGCAGAAATGTTTATTTGGCAAAGGAAATAATTAATGAACAGCCTGTGTATTACAGTAACGTAATCGGGAAGGTGTACAGGGTGATATTATGTTGCGTTCCGCTAACGAGGTGGTATATTCTCTAATATTATTATAACGAGGTTGAACTAGGGATGCTAATAATAATCTTCAAGAAGAAAATAGTAATTATTTATTCATTTTAGTTAAAAAATATAGGGGATGGGCTTGTGGATAACAGCCGAACGAGTCAATCGATCAGGTTAAGCTACGCTTGCCGCGGTTGGTCTGTGGATGGGTGACCATCTTTACATACCAAGACCCCTCTGTGCCTTTAAGTCTTGGTCCCGGCTGTCATTCGTGAATCTTTGACTGTCGTTACGGATCGTCAGAAGTCCAAAAGTCTGACAACCAGTCTTACCAAGGGGTTTCATGTTACCCAGTAACTGGGTTATAGAGGTCAGATATGCATCCGGTTAGACAGGAAGCCGGTCCCAACATAATTGGGAAAAGGTTAGGCAAATGATGAGTTACAAAAAATAGTAGATTGTGGTTAAAAATAAGAAGAAAATAATCATATAATTGGTAAATGTATATGTTGAAGACTCCAGTAGGTAGTTTATCTTGCACAGGTGGGTCGATCAGCGCGCAATGCAGTACGCTATGCTTGGAGTTTCTTTGAAGGATAAAAACAGGAATGAAATTATCCGTAAAAGAACCGGAGTAACCGACATAGCTTGCAGAGTAAGCAAACTGAAGTGGCAGTAGGCTGGGCATATTTTTCGAAGGACCGATGGCCGATGGAGTAGACGAGTCCTAGAGTGGAGATTGTATATCGATCGTGGCCGCTCTGTTAGGTAGACGGACGATCTTAAGAAGGTGGTTGGGACAGACTGGCTGCGGAAGCTGGAGGACAGGGTGTTGTGGAGCAGAGGCCTATGTCCAGCAGTGGACTGTGATAGGCTGAGTAATTTTATTGAGGTCTCTTCACAATCATAATAATAATTATAGGTATCGATAAAAAGCATTTCAGAGGTTTGAGCAAAGAAAAGTCACCATGTTGACTTTTATTTATCCTTTCGCATTTTTTTTTTTTGTATAAAATGGACTAAACAATGCCTTAGCAACCATAATAGGTAGGTTTATTTTATTTTCTAACTAAATATGCTAAAGTTTCAAGTCAAGATTATAATGATTTGTTTGGATGTTTGGCCAACCCTGACGGAACTGTCTAAACAGCAAATAACCCCCGTATAACATTGGCGTATACCTTGCGGTGTAGAACAAAAGCTTTCAAAATAAAGGATTTATGTTTTAGTCAAGTATAGGTTAGTTTTTGAAAGTTACCTTAAATTTTGTTTTAATAAGGGTTGATTTTTCCAACGCCAGATAATTTTATCCGAGGGATAATTTTGAATTTTTGACAGTTCTTCTATGCAAAATCTGTCAGACGACAATTTAATTCCACGAATAAAAATGATCTGTCGATTTAAAAATCAGCCTTAAAAAGCGTGAAAAATCAATGTTATGTTATGTTTGTTATGTAGTTCTTCATTGCGTTTATAGTTTTAAATGCAGGTATCGCAAGCACCTAAACAGTTCAGTCAGTTACGTAAGTAAGTTAGCTATCTTACAGTTTGATTAGGATCTTCTATTCTTCTTAAGAAAAAATCCATCTGGAATTTCGTCGCAGCCCAGAGTCTGGATCTGTGCCTGGTTGATGGCAATAAGCTCGCCCCCTAATACATAAACATAACTGGCAAAATGTGGGTGTTACTATAAGTACACCTCTGCCTAACCCTTCGGGGATTACAGGCGTAATTTTATGTTGTTGTTTTATCTATTTATTTATTTTACCATATATAAACGGACAAGAAAAAACCGAACAGAAAAATAGGTACAGCGGTGATGCTTATTTCATAAGAAATCACTTCCAGCATACCTGCTACTCACAACAACAAGCATACTTGTTATGTATAATTACATACAGTAGTTTTTTGCACCATTAATAAAGTAAGAAAACGGGATAATTATTAAAAAAATAAAACCTGGTCAAGCTAATAAATTACCTGCTGCAAAAAAAACCACCCCATTATTCACTAGCACAGTGAACAATAGGTAATAGGGAAACACCTGCGGCTCTATGTACGTTTCATTTTCTTTACAACTTAATAACATGCTAATACCTCTAATTAACCTGTCCCTACACCATAGACGAATGAGTTTCCAACAGTTTTTATGGCCAACCACATTATCCACACGTCCAAACGACGTAATAATTTCAATGCATCGCGTGGTCTCGTGGTCTAGAACGGACGTACGCCGCACCATATGTGCATACAAGTGACAAATGTTTCCGAAGGAATCGCTTTGCTAGTGACCGCAAGAGTCTCGCATATGCTACGTCGCCGCAACTCGTATCGTGACGCCCGAATTTACTATAGGATTACGCTTCTCGGACGTAAACAAATGACGCTGTGGTGTGTGGTGATGCAACGAATTGCGTGATTTTGCTTTATTTAGTTGGAGGTTAAAGTCGGGTTTGTTAAATCTACAGTCACGAGCATAAATACATTATGCTATGAACAGGTCGGCAATAAATCTGAAGGCTCATTCCTCGTACTTAAAAACCGTTCAAATTCAAGTCGCAATCTCGTCTCGGCGACAAACAATGTCAAAAACTTGTCAAAAATGTATGTAAATTGATTATATTTTTGACAGGTTCAGACTGAGATTAGAATGCAAACTTTCTTATTAAAAATACAGGAATTGCCTATCTGATTGCATGATTCATCCATTAATATATGGCGGAAAATATATGTGATCCTTTGTGGAAAGTAAACTTTTGAAGTCGATGCAACGTGGATGAATCATGCAATCGGATATTATTGCTAAATGTTCATAGTAATATACTATTTATGCTCATGACTATACCTACTCTACTTTGTCCCATTGATTAAGCTTACTGCTGATTTTTGCTAGTCACACTGTTATCGTTTTCTTATAAATTAACGGCCTTAGTATGTGAAAAGTTTCCATTTCATAATGTACAAATGTAATTATGTAAAAACAAATCATGCAACTAGCACGTCGGCGAACTAAAAACACTAAAAAACAGCGACCCACCCCTGGGGGTCTACTCTCTATGTCCGTCAACGAAGATACGGACCCGTCTGAAAGTTGTTAACCCGTTAAAACAATTGACAAATTAAATTTTTCTGACGTGCAAAATATACACATTGGGATTAGGGACAACTGTCAAAACGTGTTGTCATTAATTCTTAGTTTGGGCTCCGAAGTAGGAAACGCCCGTTACTTCAGCCGACACTACGGATTTCGGGCTTAGCTAGTAGACTTATTTGCACGGTTTTTACGATTTGACAGAATATGGAGATTTCTTCATTATAAGTAAGTTTTATATTAATGTATTACACAAAAACCTTCACGAATAAATTCTATAAATAATGGTGAAAACCGCACCAAAATCCGTTGCGGAGTTTTGAAGAATAACGCGGTCACATAGACACACGAAAAGCGATTTTAATTTATAATATGCATACCAGTCCAACTAAAGATTTCTATGATAGACTGTGAAATAAATTTCGATTAAAGGTCGATGTCTGCTGTCGGTAAAATAGCTTCGAATAGTTTTATTGAAAATCACTTTCATTTAATTGAGCTGTCCGTTCGGAAAATCTCGTCCATAATTATCAAATGTAATTATATAAACTTTTTAGGTATAAATGACCTTACTGCACGAGTCACCTTTTATTTAAAAGGTTTCAATTTGCAAATTAATTTTATTTTCTTCGATAAGATCATAGAAAACGACCTAATTAGTGTTTTTAAACGTAATCAAGATTTAAAATTTGAGAGATTTTTTGTTTTTGAAGCTATTAAAGATATGTTAATTATTTATTAACTATTGAAGCTATATTAATCATCCAATTATTTTTATTTCTCAATCATTATTTTTAATTCTAAATATTAAAATATTTGCATCGACGGTATGCCTGACCCGCGCCGTTGTTGTTTTTGTACAATTCTAGTGTTATTTACTAACAAGCACACAATGTTTTATAAACTATGTGTTATGTGTATAATAATTAGTAACATTAGTATTAAGATTGCTTAAAAGTGTGTCAACATCTGGGCAGACCTATTGAGGTTTTTGTGAGGTTTCTTTTTTATTAAGGTTCGAGCAAAATGAATAATGATATGAATAATGAGCAAAAGATTAATTTATGTTTGAAAAGCATAAATTAATCTACCGACTCAATTTTTCAACAGCTTAGAACACGTAAGGTTTTTCATAAATCTCATCTGACGTTCTTAAAAAGTTATCATTATGCATATAATAAAACTGTAGACGAGGCAATCTGTACATTGAAAATAGTTCCAAAAAAAAAGTTGGGGTGTTAAAGGATATTCAAGAGATGCCATTTCATATTTTTTTGGAATTTTTGTCTGTTACACGTTAGGTATATTTTTTCATAAATCTCAGCTGACATTATGAAAAAGTTATAATATGTAATAAACGCATCAAACACGATAAAAATCACTAATATTCGATAACCTTTGATACAAACAAACGTCCAAAATACATATTTCGAAAAAAAATCAGCACATGCTCGAAAAAGACGCAGCTGAAAATATCAGTTTTTAAAACGGAAATGTTTTCACGTTTCAATTAGGCACATCAGCGCGACCGGACGGGGTCTGGCATCTACATATTTTATCGACATTAATTACGATTTTATCGCTTCGTAACACTAAAAGGTGTTGAGTTGAAATATTGATACTGATATATTTTTTACTAGCTACACCCCGCGGTTTCACCCGCATAAGTTTCGATCCCGTGGAAATATCGGGATAAAAAGTATCCTATATGTTAATCCTGGGTGCCAAATTTCATCCAAATCCGTTCAGCAGTTTTTGCGTGAAAGAGTAACAGACATCCATCCATCCATCCATCCATACAAACTTTCACGTTTATAATATTAGTAGGATAGTAGGATTAGTAGGATTTAAATTGTAGGTACTAAATAGGAATGTTTTCTATACAGTTCATATACTATAAGTAAATAAAATTGTATGTCTGTCTGTCGGTTTGTTTCGGCTAATCTCCAAAACAGCTGGACCGATTTGCACTGGCAGATAGCTGATGATATAAGGAGTAACTTAGGCTTTTATTTTAGTAAGAGAGTTAAGGTTCCGCGCAAAAAAATAAAACCCATGAAATCCTATTTTTTTCTGACATGCACGCGAGTGAAGTCGCGGACACAGTATATATTTAAACCAACCAACCAAATATATTTAAACTATACCTAACTTATATTGGACGTATGTAAGGGACGTGAGAAGTCCCCGAAGCCCCAGCCCCAGTTGTTTAAGCCCAAAAGTGGAATGATGTATGCTGATAGAAACCAGTAGTCAAATACATAACATACATAATCAGCCTATAATGTTCCCACTGCTGGGACAGGCCTCCTCTCTTGTGAGAGGGAAGGGGCCGTAATCTACCACGCGGGCCCAGTGCGGAGTGGCAGATGTCAAACGTCTTCGAATTTTTGGTTCTTGGACATGCCGGTTTCCTCAACATGTTTTCCTTCACAGTTTTAAGAGCAGTGGTGATGAAAATGATTTACACAATGTAAAGCACCTGCATGGGTTCGAACCCACGACCTACAACTCGTAAGTCGACCACTGGACCATTACTGCTCCAAATGTAGTCAAATGAATTATGTCAAATTAATTACATATGCATTTTAAAAAATATATAAACATCCCAATTGAGAGCATCCGCCTTTTTTGAAGTCGGTTAAAAATAAAACTTTATTCCTTAATCAAGGACAACCGTTGAACCCGTTCGTGTTCAATTGTACTCCTACACATTACCTACTTCAAAAGCCTACGAGTACATTCAAAGTTCAAATCATAATCTTATGCTGCAAACCGCCATAACTTAGCAGAACCCTAAGCTTTATTGATAGTGTGAATAACAAATTAATTCTAAGTGGGTATTATTACATCACGCCTTGCCTACATCGGCATTTAGTTAATGAGAACGAGCCGTCTGCAAACGTTCCCGCTTAATAAATATTTGTATAATAATGAACCTGATGCCATTAATAAACCATACAGCAATCAAGAGAGGAACAAGAGATAATGCTATATTTTGATGTCGTGTTAATGTCGCCGTATTGTATCAATATTGTAAGGCCCTTTTCACACCCGTACGGTTCCTGTGCGGCAACATCTTTAATGATGTTGTCATTAATTATACAAGCAAAGAAAAACCACGAACGTGCTGTGGCTGTCATGTGCAAACCTACAAGCTTGCGATCCTGCCACGTGGCTGCGTGCGTGCTGAAGGCCAATTCTCGTAATTTTAAACGTTCAACATCTACAGGACAACCGCTTAAGGAGCTTAAGGAGGGGTGTAGTGACTTGATGCGAGAGCTCAGTGATTCTTCAACTTGTGACAACTATCACCCCTCCCGCACCGCGCAGCTACCTCAGGCAACATCTCAGTTAAGCGGTCGGCCTATAGTCGGAATCGCATCACGGCGACAAACAAATGTCAAAATCTTGTCAAAAATGCAGGGAAATTAGAGGTATTTTTGACAGATTGAGACCTGAGATCAAACTGAACGTTCTTAAAATTACAAGAATTGCTCCATTGGTCTATTACTCGGTACGAATTTCACACGCACGGACACAAACACAGCATGGTCTCAAACCCTTTCCTACTCAATTTAACGCTCGGATAACCCTAGTCGTGTATACCTATGTGAAAGGTCTGCAGCCATCTATACAGAGTCAATTTAAATCAGCTAGCGCAACTCCGCAGATGTGATACACATCTAAACATGATAAAACAAAAAAGTAATTAATTTGATGATTTTTGCCGCAGTTAGTGTATTCATTTGAAATATCAGTTTAAAAAATCTGTTCTTTCTGTGTAAACTTCACAGACGTGATTGGTATCGATATCTAAACACGATACAACATATTTTCTCAACTCATACTTCAAGTAACAACACTACCAGCGGACGTTGATCACTAAAAAAACATCAAATTATTTTCATAGTGTTTATATATCGATAACCATACCATCTGCAGAGTTTCGCTAGCTAATTTAATTTCACGCTGTATAGTTGCTGTATGATCGGAAGCCGTATGTGTGTGTGAAAAGCGCCTTATGGTTCCGAAATTATGCGAGTAATTAAGGCAAATTGATTCATCTGTGGATGCAAGCTATACGTGCTTACTAGTGCGTAAACTTGGTAATGATATGATAATGTATGTTATTCGAGATTATCACTCAGCCGTTTTGGGTGATAATGTTCTGTGTATGCATTAGGAATATAAGACAATGAGTTGTGAGCTACTCGTACACATGAATGAGTACGTAAGAGAAAGTCTAAAAGTGGCACCAGTGACTGAAAAGCCACCAACCACTTACATTTGCTATTACAGGTGGGACCCAATATAACAATGTAGTCACAATTTCCACACACAGAGACCTCACCCAAATACAAATTACAGCACCGACGTAATTGAAATGTTTTTCAACTGTCATATTTTGAATGACAGGGTTCTAATTTATACCTGTCGATTAACGTGAATGATTAATTAACAAGTAATGACTCTGAGTACCGGCACAAGTCATACAGAGGACAATATTATGTTAAATGTCACCCTCTGGAACTCCACCAAAGAGCATGTATAGCATATGTTGTATACGTTGTGTGAGAATCGGTTGTCATGGTATGAACAACTTTCCTCAAAACCTTTTCCTCATTCCGCATCACATGATGCGGAGGAATGAGGAAAAGGTTGTGAGGAAAGTTTTGGGTATGAATTTGGATGGCTATAAGAGTAGGGAAAGACCAAAGAAAAGATGGATGGACTGTGTGATAGACATATGGCTAGAAATGGGTCACCCCATATAAAAAAAAAAGTTTATTTCAATTAAAAAGGGCATTTCGATACATGTTATTGGAAGATCACCTTTTAAGCAAGCAATTGCTTGCATTAGGAGAACCCTTTCTAGTCTTCTACCAATATGACGACTAATAGAGAAATAAGTATGGCAGAAAAAGAAATGTTGCGCCGACCCCAAATTAATTGGGATAAGGGTGGGAGAAAGAAAAGTGGTGAGCTACAATATCTTGTGTTCTTATTGTTTAAAGAACCAGAATCAAGCTTTCGTCCACTAAATTGATTACAGTCCCAGAGTAGTATTTAGTTCGATCCTTTTACAAAACCTAATGTTATGATTGTTAATGTATTATCATCAATATTTAAAATCACTTTTGTAAGTAAAAAAGTTAAATGTCAGAGGCTTCTAACGCTAAGTAATTGCAGATCTAAATCAACAAAATAGACACAATTAAAATGGGATTGTTTTATTATTACAATTTTGATTAATTGTCGTTTTTGGAAATCAATAAAAAACTATTTTGCCGTTGTAAGTGCCCAGATTATGTTCTACGATAACAAGCGATTTGTCATTGACTTATTGAGTTGAATGGTAGTGAATAATTGAATAGAGACTGGAGATATTAACTTTGACATTTCATATATTTGTAAAGCTAAACAGAAGAACAAAGATTTGAACTATTATTAACCCACAAAGTCAGAGAACAAAGTGATATAATATGTAGTACTATTAATAACATGCTTCTATTATAGATGATAATCAATCTGCCTAGCCTTTTCCCAACTATATTGGGGTCGACTTCCAATCTAACTAGATGTAGCTGACTATCAGTATTTTATACGGTGACTGCATATGAAACCTCCATAACCCAGTTACTGGATAACACAATTCCACTTAGTAGGACTGGTTGTCAGACCGTTGTTCTTCTGACTACTCGAAACGACTGTCAAAGATCTACGGATGACAGCCGGGACCAATAGCTTAACGTGTTTTCCGAAGCATGGGGGGTCTCGAAATGTAATAGATGATCACCAATCCACGAATGGACGCGCGACGGACCTGCGATCGATCCGTCCTTTCGAAGGATGACAACAACAAATATTATTGCAGACGTTCTTATAAATAGCAAATCTGATTTTATTACCCCACTCAGTACTTTAAGCGATATCAAAGCCAATATTTGTATTCGTGGCATTATCTATGCATAAAGTTTTCTAAAAATGGTTGCAGTCTCGTTCGAACGTTATTTGCATCTTATGTAATTTCATATTTTGTCCTTTTATTCGTGGGACAAGAATTCCTTTGAATTTTCAGTTTTCTTTCTTCGACATTTTTAGTTTTCGTTCACTCTTTCCTTATTAACTTTATTTGCTTCAACAATGTGGAAATTCGCAAATGAATGGAATCTTTCATCACTTAAGTAAATAGGTACTTTAATATTTCCCCCGTTCTCTTGTTAACGTAATTGTTATTCTGAACTTTTCTTCGTTTTTATTAGATCTTTTATGAAGATTTTAAAGTCAGTTTTCTGCTTCATGAATTTTTACCTTTTGTAATATTTAATCCCAACTTTGTTGGTTCATGAGATCTTGCATTTATATTTGCTACTTTTCGCGTTTTGCAGGAAGAAAGTGTGAAAATAAATTCTTTAGAAGCTGTGTGAGGAATAAGGCTGGAACATACAGCCGAATATCAAATTACTATTGTAAACAGTAGTGCAGTTTCTGCGCTCCCAGCTATATGTCTTAAGCATGATTTCTTAGCGTGTGTACTTGATACATATGTATTTGTCTTGCTCTTGGGTTTGTCTTAAATAAACATGTTATTGTTGGATGTAATTTAAGGTATTTACGGAAGGATTTAAATTCTAACAAGAGTAGTGGGTATCCCAGTGGTAACGGCCCCGACTTACGATTCGTAGGCCGGGGTTTTGAACTCAGGCAGGTGCTTTACTTTGAAAGAAAACATCGTAAGGAAACCGGCATCCTAGAAATTCGAAGTCATGTGACACCTAGGGGCGTTCAAAGACGGGGGCTTTGAAATTTTTCGCCGTTCTAAAATAATAAAAATTAACTGTTCCATACATTTTGACCGCGTGTACTACTTTTGTAGGAAACAGCAGTTTTTTTTTTATACCCGACGGCAAATTTCAACACGGTGTGTCCAGAATCACGTCTTGTATTCATGGTAACAGGTTGTGCGTCTATGTCACCGCCACCCTGTATAATAAAACAAGATTAAACAATCCCAACTTTTTAATAACAAAATTAAACAATTCACAAGTCCAAATCAACATAATAAGTACTTCAAAGCAATTTCGCAAGTCACCTTAACTTCGTGGATAATTCCATGTAACGAGGTTGGTTCGTGAACACATTCGTGCATATTTCACCGCAAAACGTGATAGTAAATATTACTCAGCAATTCTACTAAAAATCACACTCGATGACAAGAAACTTAAGAATTCATGAAGGATGGTTAATAAATACTACACATACTCGTACATAAACTCAAGCCTTCTTCCAATGAGGGTAACTACAGAATGCCACCTGCAACGAGCCGGGAGCCGAGCGGGGAGAGGACGCCCCAGATGTACCTTATTAGCGATGTTCTTCAGAAAGGTCAGATGCGTAGTAGTAGCAACCTGCGTACATGTATGAACGTAAACGATGCAAAAGGAAGGAGAAGGGAGGGAGGAGGGGGGATTATTATAATATTCTTATATAATAATAAAATTTTGCATATTCCGTAAACTGGTTTTGACAAACACTTTGACATGTCAAAAAATATTAAAAAAAAAACTATATGTGCTTGGTGTTTCCTAATTATTCCGAGTAAAATTACTGAAACTCAAAGATCATAGAATTTTTCAAAGTCCAGACATTGTCTTGGTCACATCATGTGAGGACCATGCAGATTACTGTCTGAAAATGATCTTTTGAGAAAATAACCACAAAGATTTGAGCGGACATGTACATGCGTCATTAAACGTATAGCTCAACCCAGAACTTAAGAAGCTCAACGTCTCGACGAAAAATACCAAAAGACGGATATTTAGGTTGGCCGCATAAACTTAGGATGGTCAGAAACTTAAGAATTCAGGAACGATGGAAGCCACTAGTTTACTAAAACCATTCCTTTTAAGAGCAAATCCTAGTAATGAATCAGAAAAGCAAAAGAATCATGAAGTAGAAGAAGAATTATTGCTAAGTACTTTCAATGTTCCGAGTGCGCGGATAAATGACGTCATAAAGCGAAGTTGGTATGATTTAGCAGTAACCCATATGTCACGTAGACTCACTTCTATTTTTGGTCTAAAGTCCTTTAGATTATACTTCCTTTCCACGTGTAATAACATCATACGTTAAATATTCACTAAAACTAAACTCTCTACATAAATTAATTCTTCATTTCAAGACGCTCCACTTTATGAGTATCAAAACCACTGACTTCATTTATTTTCATTCCAAATTTTGTCGTTACGCACAAATTGGATCATGTCATACTTACTCATTATTATTTATGGGAAGTCTGAGACGGAACCTATCCAGCATTATATTCATAACTAGCTTTTCGCTGCTACGCCCGCGTTGATGTCGGAAAATATCCCACGGGAACGTACCTACTCCCAAAAGTACCCTTTGTGTTAATCCGGGCTATAAACCATCTGTGTGCCAAAGGAGACTGAAACGATTACATACAATCTTGGGCCTGGGTGTAAAAAGATGAAAGTGGTGTCAATTAGTAGCGTATATATTATCAACCTTTGACTGAAAATTCTGCGGATTTTGTCAATCTGAGAACAGAGATATAAGAGATTAAGTAAAAGTGAGGTTATGTTACAATCTTTAACTAACAGCTGATTCCTGAAGTGCAAAATATGTTCTTTTGCACTACTAGTTAATAAATTTAGTAGATTTTTTTTGAAAAATCATATGAATGAACGTCAATGACTTCAAGTCATAGGTAGGTAATAGGTATGGAGTTATAGAATGGATGTCTAAAATAAAATAAAAAATAATTTAATATAGTGTTTTCTTAGTCTTCTATCATAATTAAAATGTCGTCTAGGAATTGTGCAGATGGTATTATATGATCTTGGTACCTAGCCCAGCTAAGGTACCATAAATGCACATTATATGAGCGCTGCAGCCTACAGCAGTGCGATTCTGTAACCATGTCACCGTGAAAACTTAGGTGAAGTGAGCTGTCATTCCATCTAATGCTAGGGATTGACACTATTGACAGCTCACTTCACCTAACTTTTCACGGTGATATTTTTACAAAATCGATCGGCTGTTCTGTTCGTCTCCCTACAATACAATTTCAGTAAATCCGCAGAATCTTCAGTGAAAGGTTGATAATATATACTCTACTAATTGACACCACTTTCATCTTTTGACACCCAGGCCCAGGATTGTATGTCATCGTTTCAGTCTCTTTTGGCACGTGGGTAGACCATGACCTGGAGAAGGACGTAGGCTACTTTTTATATTGGATCGCACACGAAGTCGCAAACAACAGTTAGTATTATATACAAAACTATAGAAATAATAATAATATAATAAAATAGAAGTTGGAGAATGTGGGTATTACGACACTAGTTTATTATAAAAATAATGCCGTTAGAAGGCCGCATTGGCATTCGTAGTTGGTACGAATGTACACATTTCGTGACCTGCAAAGGAATATTCAGGGATTTTCGCCTTTGCAAACAGATGTCGTATAAAACACATTTTTGCTCTATTTCTTGTCGCTTATTTGGTTTTGCAGATTCGATATTTAATGTTTTATGAAAATCATTCTACAAATATTGTTTCAGGAGAAAAAAACACTTTATTGCGAGGCGTGTCCCGAATAGCGCAGATTTAAATGCTTTAAAGAAATTTTGATGGTGTTATTTTAATAAATATAAATAATTATAATACATTACCAAGGGACATCCCACATTTTCCTAGAACTAGGATAAATAATACACTTTTTATAACTGTTTTTCTTTCAAGAAAACTATGTAAGCGATACACGAGTGGGCTGCTAAGCTAACTTAATAAATCAGAAGAAAGGAACTCAGAAAAAATTACACCCACGGCGCACGAGAACAGAATACTTAATAACAACAAAATAAAACTCGTGGTACAATATAATTACATTCTTTAAAAAAATATAATAATAACTAGCACATCGGCTATGTACAGACGCCAGCAGGTCAAGCTACCAGAAACTGTCAAATTTTCCCAATCAACCTTGAACCTTAATGATTTAGAGATAAAGTTGAAAATCTATTAAAGAAATTTGACAGATTGTAGTAGCTTGATGTGCTGGCGTCTGTACCTAGCTACAAAAAACTAAAAAATATGTTCGCTTTAGCCAGAAAGTGTAGGTGTAGACATAAACATAGACGGCCAAATATAGGTGTACTATACAGGGTTAGTTTTCAAAGACCAGCCAAATTTAAGGGTGTAGTACAAACCATCAGACTGAATTTTCTCCATGGGACTAACATCGTAATCGCGAATGAAAATTCAATTCCCATACGTTTAGGTCGAGTAGATTATTGAAGTTTTCTATGGGACAGTTACGATATTGGTCCCATGGAGAAAGTTGTTCAGTTTGATGGTCTCTACTACACCCTTAAATTTGGCTGGTCTCTGAAAATAAACCCTGTAGATACATATCTGCCTCACCCTTCGGCGATAGCAGGCGCGCTGTTATGTATGATATATAGGTACAATCGACATGGGATAACATACTTATAAACGTGTATGAAAAAATTTAAAGAGCAAAATACAAGAAAAACAAAGTATCAGTATGGAACTGCAAAATATTTTTTTTATTAACCGACAAAATATTTCATCTCAGGCGGCTTCAGAATGTAATGAATCCTTGATGTCCCTGCCACCCTGTATTAACGTTATCCAGATCCCTCAAACCTGCAAATACGTTGTATAGGTACTTCAATCACTTGGGCACACCGTACATTCAGTAGATTCTGAATACTAGCCACAAACAAAAGACGTGTGTGAACATCCAGACCCCTTTGACAGCGTCCTCATGTCCCGTCCCTCGTATAAAATCTATGTCGTGAGCAAAATGCATCGTGAAATATCAGATTCCATTACTGCGGAATCTTTCAGTGACGTCACGTTTTAAATTGTATGGGTTAGATGCAATGAAAGGTGCACAGAGTTACTGGTATGGATAAATTGTGAAGAATGTATGTAAAGTAATATATAGTGTAAAGTAATATATAGAGATATAGAATGTATGTAAAGTAATATACAGAGTTACTGGTATGCATAAATTGTGAAAAATGTATGTAAAATATATGGATTAGTAAATAGCAGGTCCAGTTGAAAACCAGCGCCAGGCACGAGTTGTCTGTCATTTTATGCTGAACTGGGCCTTTTTGGCGCCGCCGTGAGGCACACTTTTCCTGCTAATTACTTACATCGGATTTCACACTTTTTATTTAATCTTTTATTTTTTTTATTTTATTGTTTGCTTTATCTGATGTATGTATCTGGTGTATTGTGCGTCTTTCAGTTTGTGCCAAATAAATGCATTTTCTTTCGTCTTCTTTCAGGTAAAAGCTATTTTTAGACACCGGCCAAGTGAGATCATACAATTATTTTATTTTTATTATTTGTTGTTATAGCGGCAATAGAAATACACACTCTCAATGCCAACTGTCAACCTATTACGATTCATGACACAGCCCGCTGACAGATGGATGGATGTATAGACGGATGGATGGATGGACGGACGGACAGCGGAGGCTTAGTAATAGGGTCCCGTGGCACCCTTTGGGTACGGAACCTTCTGAAGATGTTGTCTTCTATTTAATGACAAAATCGTAATTCTGATGTCTTCTAGGGCTATGTCCTTTTCAGTAGACTCATAATAATTAATTATCGATGGTTCCGGTTTCTGGGAGATTTTGGTGATTCTATATTTAATGTATTCAAAAGTATTTTAGCAAGTTTTTCGTTCCTATTTGGTTGGCTTACAAACTTCGACTTTATGTAGATGCTCGCTCAGTAGTAAAATTATTATAACACACATTACCAGCCTATAATGTTCCCACCGCTGGGACTTATTCTTCCTCTCTGTGAGAAGGAAATTATATAATTGTTTATCTATCTATATTTATACTAATAATAAAGCTGAAGAGTTTGTTTGTTTGTTTTAGCGCGCTAATATCTTGTCTTACCAGTCGGATTTGTAAAATTATTTTTTGCATTTGATAGATAGAATAGATAAACCATTTATTTGGCGCACACAAAAGTACAATTAGATGATAACCAATTACCTACATGAATATAATATAATAACCAAGGTGCTGATATAAAAACAAAAAGAAAAACATACATATCTAAGTAAAAGTTACTATGACGAATACTTAAATTCAAATTAATAACGAATAATAACACAGTGCAGCGTGCGTCTCAAGGTTGCACCAAATGGTCCAGCTCAGCATGTGTCAGGCAAATATACCTGACGCTGATATTCTGCTGGATTCCTGCAGTGGCACACGGACGTTAAGCAGACGAGATTTTGTGTATACCTATATATTGGTGATAGGGCCAATTCTTGAGGAAGGCTATAGGCTATTTAACATACGCTAGAGCTCTTAGGAGCAAAAAGAAAAAGTCATAAAGAACGCTAAGCGAAAATGAAGTAATTGTACGGGCAGGCGATGCGATGCGACGGGGAAGTAATAGCGCGGGCGGGCGATGAGATGTGACGGGGAAGTAATAGCGAGGGCAGGCGATGCGATGCGACGGGGAAGTAATAGCGCGGGCAGGCGATGCGATGCGACGGGGAAGTAATAGCGCGGGCGGGCGATGAGATGCGACGGGGAAGTAATAGCGCGGGCAGGCGATGCGATGCGACGGGGAAGTAATAGCGCGGGCGGGCGATGAGATGCGACGGGGAAGTAATTGCGCGGGCAGGCGATGCGATGCGACGGGGAAGTAATAGCGCGGGCAGGCGATGCGATGCGACGGGGAAGTAATAGCGCGGGCAGGCGATGCGATGCGACGGGGAAGTAATAGCGCGAGCAGGTGATACGATGCGACGGGGAAGTAATAGCGCGGGCGGGCGATGAGATGCGACGCGGTGGGTCGGGCCGAAATTTCACGCGGAAAATATCGCGGGCAGAAACTAAAAGTAAATATAAAGCTTATAAAGTTCCCTTTCACAAACTTTTAACTAAAATTAATAGAAGATATAACGGTTTTTCTACCAGAGTTTTAAAATTAATGATTGTCATTACTCAGCATTCTAGATAGTTCGTATAGTGAATGGTCAGATGGATGCTGGCCATCCATCTTGCTTACCCCGGATCTCACGTGAGAACAATCCAACCCCTTTGATAGCGTCCCGGTGATCCAAATGACAGTCGTATAAAATCTTTGTGGTGAGCAAACTGCATCGTCAAATATCAGTGTCCATTATGGCGCGGAAATCTTTTGTTATGGCTGCCACGTTCAGAATTGAATGATGTTGAAATAGGTAGGAAGAAAATTACAAAATTAATGTTTTTTTATTTTCTAACGTGACAATATTAACGTGGCCGTGCACGTCCACGTACGTGACGTGTCACGTTGTATGTACATCACGATAACACTGAAGTAAAATGTATGGAAATATATTATTATGAAGATGCTTTTTGCGTCCATGATAACATTTTATGGACGTGGATATGGACATCCGCGATAGTGTCGTTATGTTAGAAATTATTAAAGTGCACATTGGAATAAGAGACAAATACAAGCCAATGAAGCCATCATATCATATTTATCATTATCATTGTAGACAAAAGAAGTTCATTGCTGGTCTTTGGTGAGGCCTATGTCCACCACCAAGGCCAAAACTGTACCATAAGCATGTTTGGTAGGTACATGATTATGGTCCAATTTTGGCCTCGTTTGGAATCAGCCATGTTCGAATCTCCTCGTTTCGAATTTGGTGCCATTTCAATGATTAATGTATGCAAACGGGTTGAACTATTTTTGTAATAAGGCCACGACGTTAATTTGACTGAAAATTGGGTTTCAGTAGAAATCAATGCCTTAGTTCTACGAGTCATCACCTGCCTAGCCTTTTCCCAACTATGTTGGGGTCGGCTTCCAGTCTAACCGGATGCAGCTGAATACCAGTATTTTACATGGAGCGACTGTCTATCTGACCTCCACAACCCAGTTACTGGGTAATACGATACCCCTTGTTTAGACTGGTTGTCAGACTTTCGGGCTACTGAGGACCCGTAACGACTGTCAAAGATCCACGAATGACAGCCGGGACAAACGGCTTTACGTGCTTTCCGAGGCACGGAGGGGTTTTGGTATGTGAAGATGGTCACCCATCCACGGACCAACCGCGGCAAACGTAGCTTAACCTGATCGATCGACCCGTGCGGCTGTTATTACTTAGCCACAAGCCCCTCCCTTAGTTCTACTTATGTATTTACATATAAAGGTCAATAAAATCATGCAGCCGGATCATTATTTGTTTATTTTATGCTGAGCAGCATCTCTTTTTGCACCTCTTGCGACACACGCTATTATTTTGATGATTTTCAGCTACTGGTCTTCTTTTCAGTTTTTTAACTGACTGACTTTACTGTTCGGTACCTCAAAAGGAAAAACGTAACCCTTTAAGATCACTTCGTTGTCCGTCTTCCTGTCCGTCTGTCAAAATCCATTTTCTCAGGAACGCGTGGAGTTACCAAGTTAAAATTAATACCAAATACTGAGGGATGCAGTCCCTTGAAGCATTGAAAAAATCAAACTTCTAAACCAACGCAATCAAAAGATACTGGCGTTTATGTTCCGTTTATGCGGTAGGTTTTGACACTCGCAAGGGAATCAAAACCTATTAGAATCATGAAATTTGGCAAGAAGCAATGTCACGTAGTACAAGTAAAGTAAAAAAATCCCAAAACCGTAAAATTGTACATAAAAAAAAATCCCTTGATAAACTATTTACATACCTAAAAATTTGTACGAAAGCCTCGGTGCGTGAGTCCGACTCGCACTTGACCGGATTTTTATCTGTACCCCTTTCTTCCAAAACATAATCAAGCTGATACAGTTAATCCCACTTACTCCCCGGGATTACCAACTCACGATCGGCGAAACTAGACGACACTAATGAGGCAACAGCGGATATAACACTCCAGCTCGAAATAATACCTCAAATGGAGCAAATTTAATGGTTACTGAGAGTGGATTTACCACTAAGTATATACCTCAATACAAATTCGGGCTACCTACATAGAAATCGTAACATTTAAGCTATTAGACCTAATGCTATGTTGCCGGCATACTAATGAGGTAAAGTCTATTTTTACCAATCTGGAAAAGTACTGGTACGAACATTTGGAATACGACGTATTTTATTGGAGGTTTATTAAAGTGTTACTAACACGGATCTGTCTTTTGTAATAAAATGTTCTGTATTCGTGTAGGTAGGTAGAAGACGGTTGTCATGGTATGGGCATGTGATGCGAAGGAATAAGGAAAATGTCGTGAGGAAAGTTTAAATGTGAAAGTATGAATGTGGATGGCCATAAGGGTAAGGTAAGATCAAAGAAACGATTGATGGACTGTAAAGGTTGATAAGGCTAGAAAGGGGGTGACTATCGAGATGAAGACTATTAGAGAAGTATGGAAAAATACATGTTGCGCCGCAAGGCCAGGAGATGCTGTTCGTGTAGTCTCGCAGGATATGGCGCATCGGCGGGGTAATTACGTAACACACTAACAGTAGCAATAACTTTCATTTTGACAGTTCAACAATGTTGTTGAACTCAACTCATTGCGTTATTTACGTTGTTGAGCAGACAAATTTTTCGAACATGCAATGGATTAGCAGTATCCTTCAAAATGATTCAGATTGTGATTGAATGTGCCTTAGGTACACAAGTTATAGAAAAAGTTCGTCTTTGTAAAATGTCGACCTATACGGCGTCGTCTAAAGCTATGTGTCATATTAACTTCCGGGTGGACACATACAGTGTTGCATAATCAGAATAGAATGTTCCCATTGCTGGGACACAGGCCTCCTCGCTTCAAGAGGGAGTGGGCTGTTATCTACCACGTCGGTCCAGTGCGGGTTGGCAGATGTCACATTTCATTAAACTTTTGGTTTTAGGACATGGCGGTTTCCTCACGATGTTTTCCTTCACCTTTGAGAGCACTGGTGATGAAATGATTTACTCAAAGTAAAGTGCCTGCCTGGGTTTGAATCGTCGACCTACAACTCGTATGTCGCGGCCGTAACTACTGGGCCACCACTGCTCCGTACTGTATGTAAAATATATGAATATGAAACGGGTCCATGACTGAATGACTGACAGGCAACGTACAGCCTGAACCACTGACTGAAACTTGAAAAGAATTTAGAGCGTAGAGGTGCATTTCAGAAAGGATGTTCAATAATTCAACGACTAACGGCTTTCGCATAAGAAATATTCTTCCTTTCTTGAACCGTTACCTACTTATTATAAATATGGTAGACTGCAGCTGAAAATCAGCATCAGGTGGTAGTTAGTGTCTACTGTTGTGACTGACATTATACTGAATATGTGTTATTGAGTTTTCCATCAGAATTTTCTCAGTAGCAGCCCGTAGACACGATTTGTGCCCGGTTGATGGCAATAGGCTCGTCACCTTTTATGTGGGACTTAAATATAACTGGCGAAATGTGGGTGTACTATAGGTACATCTCTGCCTAACCCTTCGGAGATATACAGATGTGATGTTATGCTGAGCTGGGATACATTTTTTTAAATAACTTTTATGTCTTTTATGGTGTTTTATTTGTTTTTTTGCCACTACTCACAGGGGGGGTGCGGTGAATGCTTATGCGAATCCCACACCCCGGCCATAGGCAGAGGTGGAACACCGCGGTGGTTTTAGCCGATAAGAGTCCGGCATACCCCTCTGTCGCCCCCACGATGGAGGAAGTCCATGAGGATATCCACCGCGCAACAAAAAAAAACCCTTTTTACACGGCACGCTTTCTTTACAGTACGGCGTATAAACCACGTCGTAGAAAATACGTATCTGTCAACAAGCCTCCATAGTGATCCATTCAATACTGACTAACTATGCCCTCTCACTGCGTACCTATAAACCGCGCCGTAGAAAAAACGTGTTTGTCAACAAGTTTCCATAGTGATTCATACAACTGACAACCGTGCCAACATGCAGTGAATAAAGCATAGTTTTTCACGTGTAAAAAGGGCCTTAGAACTCTGCCACCACGTATAGGAACTTACCTATATATTTTCGCTATAAGGTGAAGTAAAAGAATTTATCTCTTACAGATCTTACTCACACAATAGTGGTCCCAAACTGGGCCTAAGCCTATATTCTATAGGTAAGATTACTGTAGACAAAAACACAATATGTTTTACTTATTTGTAATATGAGTAGATCGTGTCTGTAGCAGTATTTTAGCTGTTCAAAGGCCTTTTTATTATATGTAGGCAACCAACATTGATGCGGACATTGCGGGATTACGGCATTGAGGAGGACAATGCGAATCTAAGTTCTTAGATAAAAGCTTAATGTCGCAAGTTCAAAGGAAACTCTTGTAGGTACGTGATGTAAGTTATTAGAATAATTCGTAATACGCGTGTACGGTAATAATATTGTACGTTAAAGTGCAACTAACAAGGTGCCTACCTAAAATTTCTTAGAATTGAAATTGTTTTCATGGAATTTATTTTTAAGAATATAAAGCCCATCACAGACGTAGTTATATATTAATATAAATCATTAGTAGGCCTAATTCTGCCTAGTCTTTTCCCAACTATTTTGGGGTCGACTTACAGTCTAACCGGATGCAGCTGAATACCAGTATTTTACATGGAGCGACTGCCTAACTGACCTCCACAATCCAGTTACTGGGTAATACAATACTCCCTGGTAAGACTAGTTGTCAGACTTTCGGGCTACTGACGACCCATAACGACTGTCAAAGATCCACGAATAACAGCCGGGACCAACGGCTTAACGTGCTTTCCGAGGCTCGGAGGGGTCTTGGTATGTGAAGTTGGTCACCCATCCACGGACCAACCGCGGCAAGCGTAGCTTAACCTGATCGATCGACCCGTGCGGCTGTTATTACTTAGCCCACACAAGCCCCTCCATCCTATATAATATATATAAATAAATATATATAAATATATAATAGGTATATAAGTAGGATAGGATTAGATTAATATATTAGTAAAAGTTAGAAGATACTCAAGATAAGATATCATCGCACACACACCCACTTAAATATTATAACACATTAACATATATCATAGCTACGTTTGTGATGGGCGCTTTAACTTCTACGAATGCTATAAAAAATCGGTAATATTACTTGCAAGAATCGGCATATTTCCGAGTTCAAAACAAGGTTACACGTTTGCCAAAATTCACAAAAACGTAACATGAAATTTTTCAATCAAAACATTCCGTGATTAAAAGCTATT
This sequence comes from Apamea monoglypha, assembly GCA_911387795.2. NCBI lineage: Eukaryota > Metazoa > Arthropoda > Insecta > Lepidoptera > Noctuidae > Apamea > Apamea monoglypha. The sequence goes on from OU426920.1 coordinate 5,858,704, forward strand.
CCGTTAATCTACAAAGCTTTTTAAGGGAAAGGTCCACCCACGTATCAGCTACCGGATCAATTAAAAGGAAAAATAGCACTGTTTAAACAAATTCCGGAATGGAAATAATTCGGTATAAACCCAACTCTTAACGCAACGTTAAACCACTGTAGGCCCGTTTCGTATCCAACCATTGTCGCTCTTTGTTGAGCTCGGGCCCCATTCGTTACTACCCTACCTAATAAAATGTATATTTAAAATAAATGGGACCATGTAAACCAAACTTGAATATCCTGACTTAATAAAACTTGGTTTTGTGTTGCCAGCGAGATTGGTTTGAATATTAATTACGGTAAGATAGTTGACACAATTCAAGTTAATTAGTTGTGTCATGTGCCAAATACAAGGACGGTTGTAGTTATGTAACGTAGCTAATATCAGTCAAACACATGCGCGTCTCTCTCAAAAGTATTGTTTATACGAGGTGAGTTTATCGCCTCGAATAGACGATAATTTAATAGAAATAAAAAGTTGGCTCTTGTAAATAGCATACTAAATGTAACTAGCACACTTTCCTGCTTATTTGAGGGGCCCGTTAAGCTACGCTTGCCGCCGTTGGTCTATGGATGGGTGACCAACTTTACATACTGAGACCCGTCCGTGCCTCGGAAGGCACGTTAAGCCGTTGGTCCCGTCTCTCATTTGTGGATCTTTCCTTTCGGGCTTCTGACTACCCGGAACGACTGTCGTTACGGGTAGTCAGAAACCCGAAAGTCTGACAACCAGTCTTAGTAAGGGTATCGTATTACCTTGTAACTGAGTTGCGGAGGTCAGATAGGCAGTCGCTCCATGTGAAATACTGGTATTCAGCTGCATCCGGTTAGACTGGAAGCCAACCCCAACATAGTTGGGAAAAGGCTAGGCAGATGATGACTTACCTGCTTATTTCTTACATAGGACTTTTTACTCTTTTTATTTGATTGTTTTTATCTAACTTACCTACATTAGACTGTGTGCCTTTTAATCTGTGCTGAATAAATATTTTTTTCTTTCTACGAGTATGTACGATTCACGCATGATTTGAAGAACGCCTTGAAAATTTGGAAGCGTCTGTGCAAGCAAAAAATCTTTCGAGTTGTCAAATGACAATAGGTACGAGAAATTGTGTGTAGAGTATCCCATAATATAATGGCATAATCGTAGACGAGATTTAGTATCTTGCTTGACTGTAGCCACAATATTTTGAGTGCGAAAATCGTTTGACGAGTGTAGCCTACTACGACACTGACACGGAAATTCTCACCACTCCACGGGCAAGAAACCGTACTCGTGTGAATCAGCCTTTATGTGCTAACAGTATACAGTCATGTTACCTCTATCAAGGGAGGCTTTGTTTATGTGTATTGTATTGATTTGAAACCTGAAGAGTATATAAATAGAAAGTATCTCTTGTTGCGTTTATCCTTGGTGGATTTTTAATGGTTTTCGAGAAGACGAGGTTTGCAAACATAATTATGAACCAATGGATTATGAACTTTCTTCAAAATCCATCGAATTTTGACGAAATGGTGGCTCATGTCTCATGTCAATGTAGGTCTGCAGTGACAACATTCGTATGTGTAACCCCTAGCAACTACTCAACCAAACAATTGATTCGTCATTTTCAAGGTTTACCCTTCACTGCCTAGACCGCGTAACTTACAGCATAGATCATAAAATAACTTATAATTGCCTATACATGTTATAAGTACATCGATTTCAATAACGTTGCACGTCGCCAGTCCCAAATAAATATTACATCGCGACTACATACACACTGTATCGGATTAAACGCTATATGAATCAGCGGTGGTATGCTAGATGAATCCTTTATTGTTTCTCAAATTTTTACAATTTATTGAAAGAAATTGAGACTCATAAATTCCCTTGAGAATATCGGGATAAAAAGTATCCTATATGTTAATCCTGGTTATAAACCACCTGTGTGTCAAATTTAATCCAAATCCGTTCAGTAGTTTTTGCGTGAAAGAGTAACAAACATCCATCCAGCCATCCATCCATCCATCCATGAGTAGGAAGTAGGATAGTAGCAAGTAGGATAGGGTAGGATTAATTACTAATTAATATAAAAGTAGGAAGTAGGATTTCAGACAAAAGGACATAAAAAGGAACAGAAAAAATATGTTGAAGAAGTAACACAACACTAGCAAAACACTTTTTTATGCTTATTTAGACTAGTTCTTTCTCTATGTTTTACTTATTTCATGCTTACGAAGACCATTTTATTTTTATTAATTTAAAGACGAAACTAGCGAAATGTGTGAGTACAGACGCCCCGCACATCAAGCTACCACAATCAATCAAATTTCTTTAATAGATTTTCAACTTTGTCGCTAAAGCATTAAGATTCAAGGTTGATTGGGAAAATTTGACAGTTCCGTAGCTTGATGTGCAGCTGGCATCTGTACTATATAGGTTCACTTCTGTCTTATCCTTTGCCTTTGGGGATTATTGGCGCGATGTCATGTTTGTAATTTCAAGACATTGTTAGACACTTTTACCAATTGATTTGACTTCGATCATTTTAAATTCTTTGTCACAAACTTGTATTACTAGTTATTAAGAATCCAAAAAACTTGAATTAATAACCTATGGAAGTACAACTGCCAAACCTTAGAAAAACAAAAACAGTCGTGAAGGCTATAAAAATTGGTTCAAAATCAGAAATAGACTCTTCCTGTAAAAATGAAAAACAAATTCAAGCCACGCACTGTTACTGTGTAAACTAATTTAACTTTAGAGACTGTCTTTGTGTTTTAATGAAACATAGGCACTAAATACGTACTCTCGTGTACCTAAAATGCAGTTCAAATTCGACTGATCTAATCAATGCCTTCCTCTAAAACGGTTCGGAGGAGCTCGGAACATTTCGTAACGATTCGGAACGAACTTAAAATATCGTGAGTTCGGATTCCTTAGTGCACATTCACGAGGTGGTTTGTTTTACGGACAAAGGTTTGATGTTTCATTATTTGATTACTAGCTTCTGCCCGCGCCTTTCTCCGTGTGAAATTTCGGCCCCTGACCCATCGCGTCGCATCGCATCGCCCGCCCGCGCTATTACTTAGTTTTCACTTAGCGTTCTTTCTGATTTTCTTTTCTTTTTGCTCAACTTATAAGAGTATATAGCCTAATCTTCGTCAAGAATAAGACAAATGCAAAAATATTATTTCAAATCCAACTGTCAGTTCCAGATGGCGGTTCCAGCACGTACAAACAAAAAAAAAAACTATTTAGCTTTATTATTAGTATAGACTTTGGCAGGGATACCAAACATCTTGTTTGTGTATTGACTTTTTGGATCCAATTTATTGACCTAATCTGATACTGTTTATTAAAATACAAGGTCTACCCTTGAAGTTATATTTATAAGTCTACCGTTTTATTTTGTAAACCATCTGTCATAATCCGCTTATAATTTTCCCACTACTGGGACACAGGCCTCCTCTCTGTTTGGGCCATAATCCAGCACGCGGGCCCAGTGCGGTTTGGTGAAAGTCACTTGTCTTCGATTTTTTGGTTCTAAGATATGCCGGTTTCCTCACGATATTTTCCTTCACCGTTTCGAGAGCAGAAACCATCTCTAAGGATTACTGAGCAGATAAGTTCGAAGTAGCTTACTTAGAACTTTACTCAGCGGTTGTGAAATAGGCCCTAAATGTTATACGACTAATTCCATAATTCTATAAAGCCCATATTTACAAACCACTTCGAACATAGTTAGCGTTACATAGTTTTACTAAATTTAAGTCTCTTATATTTATCTATACCAATATTATAAAGAGGTAAAATTTGTTTGTTTGTTTGTATGTATGTAGGGGATAATCTCCGGAGTTAATGATCCAATTCTAAAAATGTTTTCACTGGTAGAAAGCTACATTATTTGTGAGTGCTATAGGCTATAAATTATGTGTACATCATGCATTTTGGCTGAGCTATCACAACTTTTGTCTAGCAAGTCGGAAAGAAATTTCTCTTAATAGAATTATTTGCATGCATTGTATTAACAGTTGTTTATAACTAAAAACAATGTATGGCAATCTAGTCCGTCTTAAATAGTTCTATATTTCTATCTTTTATATTTTATCTGTCTGTATTTTTTATTTTTTTTGTCTTTTACCAGTCTGATATGAAAAAATATTTTTCCATTTGCTTGATAGCCAAATTCTTGAGAAAGGCTATTTAACATCACGCTATGGCTCTTCGGAGCTGAGCAGCAAGAAAAAAAATCCGAAGGACCGCTAAGCGAAAACGAATTAATAGCGCGGGCAGGCGACGCGTTGCGAGGGGTCTGGTCGGAGTAACCAAAAATTCCAAGCGGACAAAATCGCGGGCAGAAGCTAGTAAATAATAAAGCCTTTATGAACCTTGAATCTATTTACAAGCCCGTTGTTATGATAGAGTAAGCAATAGCGCTTCAAACTTTAATCAAGATATTTTAAAACGCACCCACTCAATTTAAATGTATAAAAGCTCCAAAAGTGACCTCTAGTGGCTCTAGCCTAGAGTGTCTTCAAGGCTAGAGTGAATAGGCTCATAATAAATTAGTGCGCTTTACCATCAACTATTACATCACTGCTTTCCATCAGGCAAGATCGCAGTCAAGCACTAGTTTATATCACAAAAAAAAGGATTGAACTATTAAGTTTAGTTTAGTTTAGTTTTATATAAAAACAATAATAATAAGTAAATTAATTATTTTTTTATATTTTTAAATGTTTTTTTATCTTTTTGTTTATAAAAATATTTAAAAATGTAATTTGTAGGTATTTAAATGAAATAAAGGAGTAAATTAATAATAATATAAAAATAATTAATAATAAAAATAATAATAAAAATAATAATTAAAAATAATAATTAAAAAAAAAAAAAATTAATAATAATTTGTTTAATATTTAGTTCGATAATATTGTTATAGTTTACTACGACCACCGAGACGAGGAACTGGGTCATTTCTAGTTTAGCTTGGATCAGCTAAAGTAACAACGATTAATTTTCTCGTTACCTTGCACCGGTTAGGTGGTTACCTTGCTGTGACTTCGGTTTTGTGAAAATTTGTACACGTGTAAGCAACTTTGAAGCTAAATATTAACTATTGGTAAATATCTGAAGATAAACTTGTGAACAGGTTGAGTGGACACGCTTAGCAAGCATCGATTGTTGCGTAAGACTACATCAATGCATTTGAAACAAAGGTCCGAATTTCGTTGAGTTTTCTATTCTTTTTTTTTTCTCCCAAGTGCTTATGCTGTACCAATGCTTGTAGTTCCACCTTCAAACGACGACGGCAAGTCAACCTAGACAAGATGGATAACGCTGGGCCAACAAATTGGTAAGGCATCTAACATATATATCACATTGAAGAAGCTGTTAATGGTCACTAACCCTACACATTGGCTTACATTTGAAACATTCATTGAAGCCTACTTTGTCTGTCGCAATGTGCTCTGTATCTACTGGCCGTGATTTCTGAAACAGTTCCCCGACATTCGCTTCTCCGATGAACGGTTCGCCGACAGAACAATTCACTTCTCAGTGTTTCGCCAATAGAACGATTCATTTTTTAGAATTTCATCAATAGAACCTGTTACTTGCAGACGATTCGCCGACACGACTGTTAGGCACACCGTTTACACCAAGGTATAAAAGAGTTATTTTACACCTAAAACAAGTTCAACACTGAAAAGTAAACCGTCCTGTCGGCGAACCGTTTATCAGAGAACTAAATGATAAATGATTTTATTTTGTAAGTAGGTTTGTACAAACACTTTTACACGTCAATAATATTTTAAAACTAGATGAGGTCGGAACTGTTTCAGAATTGGCCGTGAAGCTATTTAAATATTACTTTATATTTTAGAATGATTACCCTCTAAAATCTCAAAAGAAATGAGAAAAGTTGGAATTATTAATAACCAAAATCAATTCGAAATACCAAGACTGGTGAAACCTCTGTTAAAAAATAAATGACTAAAAATAGAAAGACCGTACTTTGGGTTACTCTCCAGAAACGAATATCAATCAATAACGTTTTAATTAAAATATTGAAGTTCTAAATTGAAAGGTAAGGTTCGTATTATTGGCGATGATTTATTTTTAACGAAGGAGAGAAGGAAACACCGGTCCTTTACAATATTGTGTTTTATTGAACTATTGAACCAGAACATTCAATAAGTTTTCGAAGTACGGTATCCCTATAATATTTCACACGTGGCAGGATAATTTAATTCTAAAATACAGAATATTATGGTTAATAATATTGAAAATTAGGTATCGTACTGTATGTGAAACAGTTTCCCAGAACTGGCATTTGGATAATAAATAATATTATATTAACAGCAAATTTTGTACATTTACAGATATTATCTCTAAGGTAGGCATCACATATCCGCCGCGAAACGTACAACAAGCGGAACAGAAGCGAAACTGCCTGTTCTAACGCACAGATTTGGTTATGATCTCTTTCCCGCGTGATTTCGTCGATCTGCTCAGAAGCCAGTTACACCTCCGCACACAGTCCGCTATTTAGTTGCAGTTTATAAAGCGACACTTATTTTGTTTGTTGTAAAATAATGCAAAAAGTAAGGTCCGAAGTAGACCTATACTGTATTTATTTACTAAAAAATTTTGCTCCGATTGCTATAATTAAACTCTCTCATAATGTTCCGCTATTCGAATCGCGACATAATGTAATAATGATTCTTAGCGGTATTCGCCAAGCGGTTTGCTATAATTATTTTCGCGGCGGAGATGTAATATCCGCCTAATACATTAAAATGTATACCAAAGGATATTCGTGCAGGGTTGTAGGTTTTTTCCATTGAAACACAACTCTTTGTTCGGTAACAGATCCTTGAAGTATAAACTTACGTCGGATTACCGATTCTTGGGAACCAACGATTCTGGGAAGGGGACGTTTGTGAGAGAATCGTGCGCTGGTATTGTATAAAAATATTATGTTATAATTTTTTTTCTACCATTATTACAGGTAGTCAAATAGTACAAAAGTGATCACCTATCTAAGGACGTTGATTTGGAGAGATTTTTTATTTTATTTGTTTTCGACTCGATTTGCTTATTTGACTTCTCATTTTCATTTTGCTACAAGTACGACGCACACACACAACGCAATACTGTTTTTCAGCGACTCAATTTGAGCTACATCGCTGGGTACACGCTGGCATTTCCATGAACTTAGTGTAAATGAATGAACCACAATGCGACTGTGGAACCACATCACAAACGACGCCTCACCTCTTGTCGTGATCTCAGAGCAATAACACCGGCACTATGGAATACCTTTGCGAGGCCAAGGATAACGCGGCTATCGACGTGGTCAAATTTTGATCGAAGCTTATTTAAACGTAATATTATGAAATGAAAATGAAATTAAATGAAAATTTGTGAGTTTGTATCTTCGGAGCTTCTGATCCGATTACAAAAAAGTTTTCATTGATAGAAATCTATTGTTGATTGCCATAGGATATGTTAAAACGAAAACCTCACGCGAACGAAGTTACGTTCAAAAGCTAGTTTAAAATATGAAAATGGAATCATCGATGCGAGGAAGAAGAAGAAATCATCATCTGCCTAGCCTTTTTTCCCAACTATATTGGGATAGGCTTCCAGTCTAACCGGATGCAGCTGAATACCAGTATTTTACATGAAACGACTGCCTATCTGACCTTCGCAACCCAGTTACTGGATAATACGATAAGTACCCCCTGGTAAGACTGGTTGTCAGATTTTCGGGCTTCTGACGACCCGTAACAACTGTCAAAGATTCACAAATGACAGCCGGGACCAACGGCTTAACGTGCTTTCCGAGACATGGTATGTAAAGATGGTCACCCATCCACGGACCAACCACGACAGGCGTAGCTTAACCTGATCGATCGACCCGTACGCTGTTATTACTTAGCCACAAGCCCCTCCAAGAAGAATAAATCTAAATTGAAAACAATAACTGAAATACAAAATTGCTTCTTCTTACCAATATACCTTGTCGCACATTTGAATTATGTCAAGTTATTTAAAATAATGCGGTAACTCCAAACAAGATTATACGAGGATTAAACTTAACACTATAGCATGCATCTCAGGTAAATAAGATATTCAAAGTCCGTTGCGTACTATGTGAGGTATCTCTAGAGACTTACTGGTTTCTGGCAGGCGATGTATAGAGTATACTACTGCTTCGTGCACCTCTGGGAGGCTGACGGGAGTGGTTCGTATCCTTTCCTCTTCAGCACTCTTTTCTAAGCTTTGCAGGTATATTGAGTAGACGCTTGCTGTACACCGAATCTATATAAACAAAAAAAAAACCTTAGTGTCATAGTTGCTTCTTGTCCAAAAAACTGTATGGGAATAACATATAAAAAATCGTGATAAAAATACCTATAACTGAGGCTGCCCGAAGGTGTAAAATCAAAATCAAAACACATAAACCTACATGGGCACTTATAAAACGTCAGAAGCTATGTAATGCTATGCAATTAGTCGTATCCTAAGGAGAAGAGCCGGCAAGAAAATTCTTTTAAACACAACTGGTTTGTACAATGTTTTCAAATTACAGTGTTAACAGATGTTCCAAGTGCGTCGAAGGAACTTCGCTCAGGCAATGTAAGTAGTAGATACCAACGTTGTAATGCTTTTAGTATATTATCGCTTTTATATCATTTAATGTTTTTATCGACATGTATCCTGCCCGTCCTACGTTGCTCAGACCTGGGGGTCTACTTCGAAGTGGTATCGGCCAAATATTCGGCCGTTTCCTGCTACGAAGTTACTATTTGGTTCAGTCGGTCCCGATCCTACACTCCTACACTCTTTCGAATATTGACTATGGTCCCGACCCAACTGAGCCGATCCGAACTTTTTTCGTATTTTTCAATAATATTCGGTTCGGACATGTGTCTGTCCAATCCGAATATTATCCGAACATTCGCACTTTGCACTTCGTAGTAGACCCCCTGGTCGCTCACCGAGTCGCAAAAGTTCCGCCTTGGAGTTTGCCAAAGAGCGATGGAACGCAGCATTATGTGTGTTAAAAGACAGGACAGAATTCGGAACACCACGCTGCGTTCCAAAACGGGCATACTGGATGTAGAAAAGAAGGCTACCAGGCTCAAATGGGATTGGGCGGGTCACATCAGCCGTATGCACGATGACCGCTGGGTAAAAATCTCCAAACAATGGTTGCCTGAAGATGGACGGCGCCGCCGAGGCCGGCCCAGAAAGAGATGGCGAGATGACCTGGACGCGTACTGCGAGGGCTGGTTCGAGATGGCGCGGGAAAAGAATTCCAGGAAGGATGTGAGGAGGCCTTTTCCGAGCAGTGGGACCGTATAGGCTAACAAAAAAAAAAAAAAATTTTCACTATCCTTTGCCTACTTCATCTTTTATTTACTAAAAACTCAAGAGTCCTTTCCAAGTTACATGTAATGATCAACTAGCTTGGTTTAAAAAGCATATAATTGAAATGTTTCCTACACCTATCGCATTTTATCGTACAGTAACAAATTACATGCTTACCGTAACGAAAGCCAAAATTGCGAACCGCGATTGTTATCCGAACTAACTGTGGGTCACGATACAAAAGGCTGGTCACACTTATTTCACGAAGTCTAGACTAGGCAATAGTTCATAACTATGTAATCCAGTGCAACAAAATTCTAGCTTATTTATTACGACAAACAGGAAAGTAGGCTACAAGGAAGTTGGCTGATGTAGTGTTTTCCGAACTTACAACCGAAATAGCAAAAGTTTTCTGGAAGCGAAGCTACACTGCGATCACCAATATGTCCGTAGTTTTATCTTAGGTAGTATGTGGTCCTGGTCACAATCAAATGGGTGTGGCTTGCGGGGTGGACCGCTTTTTCATGAAACAAAACATCATCTATCTTGGCCAACTATGTGGGCCAAAGAAGATGAGCCAGCGAGTGGGCAGTCAAAGGACAAGGATAGCAGGCAAGGAGTGAATCTGCCGCTTTTCATATATTTGGCGGTGGACACTTGCTAAATGTATGAACGGTGGCTGTCCCTACAAAAGCTAGTACCACCATGTACATGTCGCAGCCAACTGGTTTAATTAGCCGTTTAGTTAACCTCCTAGCCTTTAACTAAACGGCCGGAATTATATTCAATAAATTATAGTTTAGGTTGGAACTGCAACCAATCACGTACGAACCGAATTGGTCGCAGTAACTAAGCCAGGGCACCCCAACCAAATGGGTTAGCTTAGAACTGTGATCAATCGCGTGCGAGCCGAGAGAGCGAAGCGAGGCGAGCACTACTTCCAAAAGCCAGGCGGTTGACTAAACAGCTTATTTAACCAGTTGGCTGCATCATATACATTTGTTTTATACGCTCGTGTTTTTTTCATGCAGGCTTTACACAGGTGACAATATAGCTGCATGATTTTAGCCGCGCGGTGAAAGTCGACTATCTAATTGCAAGTTCCAAAGTTGAGTACCTATGTTACGACTTTTGTCGTGCGGGGACAGGTCGCATGCGGCGGGTGACTAAGATCGACCGTGAAAATACTCAGTCGCAGGCGATCAACCGCCGCATGAAGGTCGACATTTTGATGCAAAATGAACTAGTCACTTGCTATTTTTATCAACCTGTGTAAAGGGGGTGGGGATTCGGCTTATGAGGCGATTTTGTAAGCGGCCAGTCACACGGCGAAAATCGACCTAGTGTAAACCACCCATTATCCCATAGATAAGTGGCTTAATGAATGGGACGTCGAAGATTTATTTATGAACATTATTACACAAAAGCATCTGAAAAAGATAAAAACACAAGACTTTCAATTAAATTCTTTATGTCATTGGTTTTTTAGTCTGTAAGCCTTCTTTAAAATATAATAAATAAAATAAATATTTATTTATTTGAAAGTAGGAGAACCAACAGCTGAACCAAATTAATAACAATTGTATAAGTGACACAGAACCAATTACAGGTTCTCACGAGTAGAAACGATATATAATAAATAAAATAAATAAACTTCGACTGTTGTTGTTGACAATACATACATAACTTTTTATGGAATCACTGAACTAAGTAAGCAATAAGCTAAAGTAAACAATAATCTACTTACCTACATCTAACCAGCAATAAAATAACAATGTTTTTATAAAACTTAACAAAGTATCTACCGATGTATGAATGAAATTGTAAACAAAGAAACAACAAGTAGGTAGGCGTGTAGTAAATACATAAGGATATTTATTTCCGTTACATTACGTAAAATTGGCATTGGATTACCGCTACCATTTACATAATTGAATAGCACACAATACGGTAAAAACTACGGAATCAATAATACAAATAAAGTAATTATAACTTTGCCTCAACTTTGATATAAAACTCAGAAACACTGCCAACTACAGCCACGCGCCCAAATAATTGAACGAAGATATTTCGTTCAGAAACATGAACTCTAGTTATTTCGCCACGCCTCTGTTTGAGTGTTTTAATGTCCAAATAACCTTCGACGGCATTCCGAAATACTCGGAAACCAACATGAAACAGATGAAATTACAGCGAAAAACTGGATATGAAAAGGCTATAAACAAGAGGAGTACTTATAGGCATAAAAAGAAAAATAATATTTCACAAATGTACAGTTTCGGGCGTATGTTCCACCCAGTATCGCTGTAATAATAATACTACGACACCATAAACACAGTGGTAGATTCGTGTCATCCCCGTAAAATATCAGAAAATTCAAGCAAATTGCTTAAATTTTTTTATGACCCAAATATCGAAATCTCAGGGGCTTTGAATGAGCAAATTACCTGACACTTACGTCAAATCACATTTACATTTCATTGCTTACAAATTAAAGGTATTTCTTTGACTTTTTACCTCCATAGCAACGTGGAAAATTAAGCCATAAGATTTTGTTTGACGACTCAATTTATTGCTGTAATAAAAATAAGATTCGACTCACCTTAATTTTCCCTCTCACGAAGTGATGTTTCTGTACGACGAATTGTATGGTGCTGTAGGCGGTCATTGGCCCTCCCACTGTTTCTCCATCCACTCGATGCAAGACATGTTGACTCAGCGCCTGCGAAGATAGCATTACAAGGTGTTAGCTCGCGTGACACGAAAGATAAGAAAAGCCGACACGACCCGGAAAACTTTCAGTTTAACGCTCAAGTAACCAATATGAGCCGTTTCTTTGCCAACCTATAATGTAAAAAACTACTAAATTTAATTCTGGGGAATGACTTCCATCGTTTTGTTAATGTTATTGCAGTTTTAATGTGTTTGAAGCTAGGTTACGTAGGACAATGAGTTATGATTACAAGGTTCAAATTCCTCTGTAGTCTCATTTTAATTCGATTTCAAAATTGTTAGACATCATCTCATTACATATTCGAAAACGAAAATCATATTTATAAGGAGTGAATTCTGAATACTTAGGCTTAGACTTAGGGAACCCTTCTTTATAATTCATAAGTTCTATTAAGACGAAGCGTCTCGATTGACGATTCAAAACAAATTGTTCGAACGTAAGCCGGCTATTGAAACCTTTCCGTGGACGTTAGTTAAACCTTCGGTAAATAAGCAAGTGAATAGTAAAATAGCATTTAATTCTCTTTCAAACAACTAGCCAGTAATTTATTCATGAGACATTATAGAGTACCTCAAAGTGAGATTACTTTGAATAGTGACGTCACTACGTTCAACTTTGAGCACTGTTTTTGTTTCCGTTGACTGACATTCAACGAATTGAATACTTTTAGTTGGTGACATACTTTATAGGGAAAATTACCACCTATTGTTTTACATACTTTATAGGGAAAAATTACTACCTATTGTTTTACAACAAGAAGATAAGAAGATCATTGATGGTAAAGTTGGTGTTTCCAAAACGGTCAGTTTATTAAATGGTAACTAACAAAAATTTCGCAGAAGCCACGCTCATCCCTTAGTACTTAGTAAGTACCTAAGTATCTTTATTTGCATAAAATGTTGTAAATACAAAGGATCAGAAGGAGGAGAATTTCAGCAACACTATTGTGTTTTCAAGGAAATTCTCTTAATTAAAATAGAATACTCTTTATTATGTACACCATATTAATAATAATAAATGAATAATAATCATCTCAATTCTTCACAGATGATATTCACAATATTAACACTGGAAATAAGGACAAACTACGTGCCCCCATTCACCGGCTTCATAAGGTTCATAACTCATTTGTTGGGCTTGGTATAACCTTTTATAACAAGATACCCTCTTCTTTGCTAGACTTGCCTTTCAATGCGTTTAAAGCTCAAGTAAAATCCAACCTTTGTTCAAAAGCATACTATTCCATCAACGACTACTTACACGATAAGAATAGTTGGTTGCCTTAGTTAACGCAAGACAATGCTTGTATTCTTTCTCCAGAATTAGCTTACTTACAGGTTATTGTTATTAGTATTAACTTATTTATTTATTTTACTTCGATGGTCCTAGTTTATCATTTGTGCCTTCAAATGACTGCTATGTGAACAGAACCCAGCAATGCATAAATATGTAAGCTGTCACGCCCTTTATGCCTGGAGGCTTTTATTTACATTTTTATTTTTAACTTGAGTACGTATAGTTTTTTATTATATTGGGGCTGTCTTTTGTAATTTTGGCGTTCGAAAAGTGCTGATTCTCAGCCTAATTTGAATAAATGACTTTTGATTTTGATTTCTTGGTATCCTAGCAACAAATCGATTATAGAACTTTCAGTTTTAGTCAAAACTTGAACCAGTTGACATGTGTGTCGTGCAGCCCATACTTTCCCTCACGAGATTTTGGGGGTTGATAAAAACAATGACAAATCAATTCCTCGCAGCCCTGACCGTAAAACCACAAAGTGAATGACAACTGGGTATTATTTGAACAGCTTGATTGGTGCAGGGGGTGAGTAATTGGCATCTGCGGTACGAAATAGTTTTGTGCCTACAAATAGTTGTCCTGTCTGGATGTTTGTGCACGTGGTGAGAATTGTGTCTGTTGGCCCAAAATAATAGGAATTGGTGAAAGGCGGGCGTTTTGCGGACTGTCTTGTGTAACCTTGACGTTCATATAATTCTGATTCTCAGCCTAATGTGAATACCTGATAGATTTTTGGCAAGGATTTTGTTACCAGTGTTAAAAGAGGTTTTGTGTGTTAGATGGTCAGTAATATTATGGTGGTATCTTACTTCAGTAAGGACTGATTTTTCAATCGATAGATAATTTTTATTTGTGGGATAAAATTGACGTCTGACAGATTTTGTATAGAAGAATTGTCAAAAATTCATAATTAATCCTCGGATAAAATTAATTTTACAATCGAAGAATACATGGCAAGGAACTTAATAATACCCAGAAATTGTCTAAGATGAGATTTATTTTCGAATTGAGCCCTAAAGTTGAACCAGAATGTAAGTCTACGAGTACGTCTAAATACACTTAACGTCGCAGAAGTTACATTGCTTTCGCTTTCATACTAATAGCATAAAATAGCATATTTAATCTATAATGTTCCCATTGCTGGGACACAGGCCTCCTCTCTGTGAGAGGGAGTGGGCTATAATCCACCACGCGGACCCAGTGCGGATTGGTAGATGTTACAACTCTTAGAATTTGTTGGTTCTAGGACATGCCGGTTTCCTCACGGTTTCATACTAATAGGTCGGTCAAATAAATATCTACTTATTATTCCAAATGATAATCGAATATTAATCTTCTTCTTAGCGTGTCGATAGTAATCTAAATAGACTCGGCCCAGAATTCGGCCACTTGTTTAGCACCATCAATAGCGTCCATCAGTTCCTGTAACGTGCAGCTGATAGGACATGCAGGACACAATATTAAGTGTCTCATCGTTTCTGGAACTGCACCACATTTACACTCCAAGGCGGAGTCGACTAAGAATCTCCACCTTAACAGGTTTTCCTTGCCTCAGCCAACTTGGGTCCGGAGTCTATTTAAAGACTTCCAGGTTACCCAAGGTAACTCGTGTGCAGGTGGGAGGTTTTCAGCGGGTGGGACGAAAGGGTAGGGAAGCACAGTCTTGCCACAGCTTCAGTCTTTCTTGCGATCGGTCGCCAGTGAGTGGAACGACACACTTTAAAAACCTGTTTCGACTTTTAAGCCTTTGTGGCACAAGGAAGTTGTCGTGCAAAGGGTGTCGTGCGTCAGAAACCATTTTGGCTCTTTCGCTGGAGCTTGCCACCGCTCTACGAAGCACTGGTGGCGCTATTTCTGTGGATACAGCATTTGTACCGGGGTCGGTTTTAGGCAACCGGTGATGATCCGACACGTTTCATTCAAAGCTGTATCCACTAACTTTGCATGGGCGGAACGACTCCACACGGAACACGCGAATTCTCCCGCAGAAAAAGACAATGAAAGAAAGAAAGAAAGAAAGAAAATACGTTTATTTGCGGTAAACATGACGCAAAAAAGAACATAAAAAACAAAAAAAAACTATAAGAAAAGGTTGACATGCGTCACATCCACGCAAAACGGCTATCGCTCAGCATTATGCTGCGACCCTATGCAAGACAGAGCCCCAGCGCTGGTTTTCAGCGACAGCCGAAAGCCAGTCCTTAATAGCCTTCTTTAATATTCTGTTCCTCGTTTAACTAGTCAGCCGAGTATTCGAGCTTGAAACATTTTTAATTTTCCCTTTTGCTAGTCGTTTCATTGTTCATCGAAGTACATCGATACCTTTCAACCGCAGTTACTCGTAATAAGGGCACGTTTCCGGATGACAGCGATGCGGACGAGTATTTCGCTGCCTTTACTGTCCTTTTTTTGTATTTGTTTGTTTACCCAGCTAGTTAGTAATTTAGTACCTAGTGTTTATTGAATAGTTAGTTAGTTATATAATACAACGTGTTACTAAATTAATGCACATAATAAAAGGAGGTTTTTTCAGAACCGTTTACTGACTCGTTTTCTTTTATTTTTAATGTAGTTAATTTTATTCCTCGCAAGCATGAAATAGTGCGCCCCACCGTTTTAAGCCCTGGCTGGAGGCCTTTATTTATTGAGGCATCCACAGGCAAGTCCTGTTAACCAGACGACAACCTCCTCAATGGACCTACGAAACGCCATTTAAAAAAAAAAAAACATCGCGCCACCTCTTTGATCCTGACCGGTTGAACGACTCAGCCGATCACTTTGGGGCATATCTACAGGCGTGATGTTTACTTTAAGTCGTTTTTAAATTTCATAAAATGTAAGTTTTAGATTTTACAGAATAGATAGATGCTTACATTCATCATTTATGACCAGCCGGGTAATTGCGTCCTTACTATCAATCTCAATCTGAATCATTTTGAAGAATATTGCTTCATATGTTCGAAAAATTTGTCTGCTTAACAGCGGAAAAAACGCAATGAATGTTGTTGAACTGTCAAAATGAAAACTATTGCTACTGATAGTGTGTTACACAATTACCTACCCGGCTGGTCATACAACGTAGATCTAATCTCAAAAAGCTATCAGCAAAAGTAGCACCGGAATTCGTGCCAGTAAATGGTTAAAATTAATTTACCGGGCAGACCTTTGTCCGACATCTAATGAACCTCTAACTCAACCGCTGGATGAAACTAATTACTAATCAATACCCTTTTCTGCAGCCCTGGGAGGTAGTCGTAATCGAATAAGATAAACAGAATGTGTTGATCTATTGGCTGTGTCTGATTCCACTTCGATTGTGTATTAACTTCTTAGTTGTGCGAGTGCGAGTTTAGGGAAAATTATTGCTTAGCAAATTGCCTATGATCAGATCACAACTATAATTTTTAACAGTCGTATAAAATGGATACAACACGGTGTCAATCTGCTACACTATTAGGAGTTTATTTATAAACGACGACGAAATTTAAGTGACGTTCAAACGTTAAATATTCATGGTTAAACAGTCGCTAATCACGAATAAAAGGGTTAATATCCCTGACTGCAAGTACTTTCTCAGCATAAAACCACACAGTGACAATATCAAAACCCAAAACTTTCTAAAACATTTTGCGACCCGACGATTGAATCTAAATAAAAATGATTTACGCCCATTTTATATTTTATTGAACATCCAGAAAAGCAAATCGGAACCCCACAATAATATCATCTAAACGACTTTATACTTCCATAATCGTTGGCGGCCACGCATATAAATGTGTTCAAGAGATATGCCTCCATCCATCAAGTTAGGACAATAAAAAAGCGGACTAAAAGTGCGTATTCCGAATATCAAACGCTCCCAGAACTGGGTGACGTTCTGAATCACCTTTTTTCGGGATAATACCAAGAATTATAGGTGTATTTATCGTCAGATTATGTTAAAGTCAACAGCACTGTTCAATTTATCGTATGTAGTATCGCTTTAGCGGGTTTTATGACTTCGACGAGCGAATCGCCCTTGTAGAATAAAATATTGCGGATACATGAGTTTACGCGTAATTTGAATTCTTGAGGCGTTTTCAACTGGGTTTTCTATTTTGGTCTTTTGCTGCACCACAATATTTTTGTATTAGCGAAATCACATACGAGCTTCATTATTTCTAGTTAGTTAGAAAACTAACTAGAAATAATGAAGCTCGTATGTGATTCTAGTTAGTTTTCTATCTAGCAAAAATAAAATAGTATTGAAGAGAAATAACTGGTTTAATCTCTATAAAAAAAGGTTTTAGGAGGACTAGCAGTTTGAAAGCCTTAATTAGTTTCATACGTTTCTAACGTTTGAGCAACTTTTTTTTTGTTTAAGTAATCTTTTTCAAGTAATGAATCAATCAACCTGTCTAGCCTTTTCCCAACTGTCTTAGGGTCGGCTTCCAGTCTAACTGGATGCAGCTGAATACCTGTATTTTACATGGAGCGACTGCCAATCTGACCTTCACAATCCTGTTACTGAATAACACTGGTACCTCTTGGTAAGACTGGTTGTTCCCAGACTTTTGGCCTTCTGACTACTCATAACGACCGTCAAAGATCTACGAATGACAACTGGACCAACAACTTAACGTGCTTTCCGAGGCACGGAAGGTTCTATATGAAATAGATAGTCACCCATCATAATCAGCCTATAACGTTCCCACTGCTGGGAGACAGCCTCCTCTCTGTGAGAGGGAGTGGGCCGTAATCCACCACGCGGGCCCAGTGCGGGTTGGTAGATGTCACATGTCTTCGAAATTTGGTTCTAGGACATGCCGGTTTCCTCACGATCTCTTCCTTCACCGTTTTGAGAGCAGTGGTGATGAAATAATTTACACAAAGTAAAGCTTCAGTCTGGGTTCAAACGCACGACCTACAACTCGTAAGTCGCGGCCGTTACCACTTGGCCACCTCTGCTCACTCTCTGCTCACTGCTGGTCACCCGTCCACTTACCGACCGCGGCAAGATCGACCGATGTGGCTGTTATAATATAGCCACGAGCCCCTTTTCAAGTATAACATAACGTGATTATGTATAGACACCTACAAAAATAGTAATTGCAAAGCTCTACATATAAAACCAAAGATAAATTGCCTACTCCAAAATGTCTGAAACAACTGTAGATTACGCGTCCCGACCGCAGACTAAGCCAACCGTACACCCCAGCCCTACCACCCTCCTCCCAACCTTCGCCAAATTTATTCCTTCCTACTAATTTCACGAGCTCATCAAAAATAGTAAGCAGTCACACCAGTCATTAATTATTTAACAAACTCTTCATCAAAGTGAGTAAAATATAATTATAATTGAAGCCAAGTTTCAACTTTCCCCTCTTCTTCTTTTACAAAAGTTGAGTAGTACAATTAAAATTTTAAGATCAATTCGACTTCGCTTTAGCACCCATTTTATCGAAGTTTTTGACGTATCGGAATGCTGAGGAATCTGATCGAGAACTGTAATTTCAATTTTACTTTTGAGTAGTAAAACTTGAAAGATTCTTGATTAGTTTATTTTTTAAATGTTAATTAAAGATAAAATCACGCCTATAATCTCCGAAGGGTTAGGCAGAGGTAAACATATGGGACACACAAATTTGCCAGTTACCTATGTTTAAGTCCCATGAAATAGGGGAAGAGTCTATTGACATCAACCTGGTATAAATCAAGTCACCCTGCTGCTACTGAAAAATTTATCTCGGAAAACCTACGACCAACGACCAGAACTTTTGCTGTTTAGTATACTACCTTGCATAGGTAGTATTTAAATTCCTTAATTTTTAGGGTTCCGTATCCAAAAGGTGCCAAAAAAATCGCGTCAGCGGGCTGTATCTCATGAACCGTAATAAGTAGACAGTTGAAATTTTCACAGTGTGTATTTCTATGGCCGCTATAACAAAGAATAAGAGATACAAGAGACGTGTTTTTTTCGGTGGATTTTACCTTTTGGTACGGACCCCCATTGCGTGTGGTCTGGCACACACTTGGCCGGTTTTTTAATGTTATCCCGCAGTCCAAATTTAGGTTATTACCATAGAATCTACTAAACACGATAGCAATGCCCGCAGTTCCAATTTCCACAGAGCTGGGCAGGCGGATTAATGACCGCACCCGCTGTAGACTGCTTTTGACTAATGAATTTTCTATTGAGCCCTAACGAAGCGCGTGTCATTGAGATTACATAAATCAAAGTTTCATCAATGTTTTTACCATCCGTACGACCCACATACTTGGACTAAGATCATTTATAATTTATTTCATCAGATGATGCGACGACACGGTTGGCGCAGTGGCTGAGCGATCGACTGCTGCGCTTCGTGTCGCGGGTTCGATTCCCGCAAGGACCGAATATTTGTGTTGCCTACAGTTAATTGTTCCGGGTCTGGCCGTTTGTGCATGTGAGTTTAAATGTTTTTAAACGCACCCACGATACAGGAGTAATTCCTAGTGTGGGGCAACGTTTTATTAAAAATAAAATAAATAATAAAATAAAAATAATAATACGTGTCGACGAATGCAGCGATGATGTGATGTGTGGAGCGATGGGCAAATATCGTCACTCACTCGACGCCTGAGGGTCCTCCCTCAGGCGTCGAGTGAGTGCCATCGCCGTCGAGGTAGACCACGGCGAAGGTGGTGCGACGTTGTGGTAACATTTGCAGGGCCAACATGGCCAGAGATCGCACAAGACAGGGAGGATTGGAAGAAACAAGGGGTGGCCTTTGCCCAGTAGTGGGACACAATGTATGCCAACAAAAAAAAAAAGTTATACAACGGGTGACACATACTTATAGGCTAGTACTTGGGAGTATATAACATGGGAGTATCTGTAGCCGAACTAGGACGAGTCCTATATCTCGGGAAACCTGAGCCAGGCCGCTCAAAATAGACAATAATATTAACCCAAAAGGCATACATAATGATGCATCAGTGAATGACCATAAACAATAAAAACTAAAAAAAATACAAAAATTGGTGTGTGTGTGTGTGTACGCGTGGTTTTATATATTATTAGCTTCTACCCGCGACTTCGCCCGCATGAAATTTCAGCCCGCCCGTGCTACTACTTTGTTTACGCTTAGTGTTATTTCTGACTATTTTCCATTTTGCTCGGCTCCTAAGGGTCGTTGCGTGATGATAGACAGCCTATAACCTTCCTTAAGAATTGGGCTATCAAATTCAATAAGATTTTTTTTTAACCTGACTGGTAGTTCCGGATATTACCCCTACATACATACAAACAAATTTTCCCTCTTGATAATATTAGTACCTATAGATTTATTTTTATTAAAACTTGATTGTAGACTTTTAGGGGCAACTAGAATCAATTATATTTTCTTGTAAATCTTGACGTTTAAAGGTGCTTCTTAAGGGCTTACTTAAAATAAATGATTTGACTTTGATAATAGATTAATCGCCATTAGATAATATCGCTAGAAAGAAGTGAGGTATGGAAGAAAAAGACATGCTGTGCCGACCTAAAATTAATTGGGAAAAGGGTAGGGGGATGATGACTCATGGACTTTTAGATGATCGTGAGAAATTACTCAAGCAATCACCACGCTTGACAGACGTATTTCCGATAGTATTATTATTTTGGTGAGCGTAATATCCATACTTTCAGACTAATTTATTAAATGCGAAAGCAACTCTTCCTGTCTGTTTTACACAGGTAGACCATGACCTGGGTTAGGAGATAGGATACTTTTTATCCCGGTAGAACGTTCACGTGGGAAAGGGATATAAAGCCCATGAGTTTTTACGTTTAATAGAGATTAATTGTTACAGTGTTACTTTATTAATATTTATTTCCTTTTGGATAAGGTAAAGGCAGTAATCTCGCTCCCTTTTACACAGGACTGACGAAATCTGGAAGTATTATATTTGTATACCTGTACCTAACTTTCGGGAAATGCAGGCGTGATTATATTACTCAATACTCAAATCTTTATTGCATTCCATATGTGTTAGATAGATGGTATATACAAGGTAAAAGGTTATTTCCTTACCTATGAAATTTCCGATTTTACTGGCTAAAGATCGATATCTTTCATTCTATTTAGAATAACAAGTTCAAATTTAATTTTTGTTTTTCAAAATCAGTCGTTCATTTCTTTTCCCGCTGTTCGTTTTTTTTTTATATCGTTGTGTCTGTAACCGTGGAAAACTCAAAATTGCGATACGAGTTTCGTCGTGACACCAACGCAGCACGCAATATTATCGAAGTGTATGAACATGGTGTGAACGCACGGTCCGTTTTTGGTTTGATCGGTTTCGTTCTGGAAATTTTGCTCTCAATAATGAGCCCCGTGGCCGACCGGAGACGAAAGTCGTCAAACCACGTTGGAACTTGCAGCAGTCAAGAAATGCAGTGAATGAGTCAGTATCGATTTATCACGTACGTTGAACGTACGTGATAAATCGATACTGACTCATTCCTTCTAATTGGAAAGATAAAAAAGTTCGGAAAGTGGGTGCCGTATGAACTCACTGAAGAACAACAACAAAATCGCGTCGAAGCACCGCACAATGGACCATCTCAAAACTATAAGAGTTACCACTGGGAACTCTCCGTCACCCACCAAACTCACCTTGACCTTGCTCCAACTAATTTCCATTTTTATTCAGAATTTGGATAACTTTTTACACGGAAAAAAATCAAATCTAACGAGGTGGTGATAAACGCCTCTAAAGACCAGAAGGACAAGTCTCGTAATTTAAAACGTTCAAAATCTAGTCGCAGTCTCATCTCGGCGACAAACAAATGTCAAAAACTTGTTAAAATGTAGGGAAATTAGAAGTATTTTTTGACAGATTGAGACTGAGATCAGACTGTCAATGTTCTTAAAATTACGAGAATAGCCCCTCTGATCTTTATGTATGCACGTATTTCTGTGACAAATAAACCTATTTTCTTTAATAACTGTTTATGCATAAAAAAAATATATCCGTGATTATTTATATGAAAAAACAGAGCAAGCAGCCAATTAACCTAACACTTGTTGCCGTGGTTTTGTATGGTATTGACGGCGTCATTAATATTGATACGAGCGCGTAATGGAAGTGCGGAATTCATATTTTATTAAAGCACTTTGTTGCATATTATTAATATTCCTGTTTACATCTCTGAATGGGATGAAAGGATATTTCTGGATTCGCTGGGAGCTAGTATTCTAGAATATTTAATACGGAAGGAGATTTATTATTTATTTTAAATACAAAATCGCTCACAAATAGAAGCTGGCAAAAGACAGAATTGTGAGGAAAAAGGAAAGAGAGGCCTTTGCCCTGCCGTAAGATAATACAGGCTATTAGATAGATTAGAAGGTCAAGCTAAAATACAAAAATATACAAACGCTATACTTCTTACTGCGTTTTGTAGTAAGTTGTAGAACAGCTTTCGCACAGCGACAATACAACGCATTGAGTTCCAGGCTTTACAATAAAATAAACAAAAGGATCTCACTTTACAAATTAAATAAGCACAATTTCAAAGAGAAACTAACTAATTGGTTAAAGTTGTTAAGTTATGATGAGACTGAGAAACTTATTGAAATAGTTGAATGATACTCAGTATTTGAATTTGTATTTGAAATTTTAAGTAATAATTTAACACGAAACATGCACAGTTTTATTTATTTTTTGTAAAAATGCTAATTATGTTGAATTGTTATGTGTAAAATTTTAGCACAAAATAAGCCGGTGATATGTATATGATATGTATACGACATCTAAAACGGCTGACCGCCGACTACCCAAGATACGAGCATGTCTCAGTTTGGGAGTCGTAGTCTTAATTTAAATTGCCTCTGTACTTTCACCTCGCTAAAATAGATGAAAAACTTGTTTCTTGTAACGCTTTTGTACTTTTTGAAGAATAAATTAAATTATTATTTCCTTTATTTCATTTACTTACTTACAGATTATATTTTTAAATATTTTTATAAACAAAAAGATAAAAAAAAAAACATTTAAAAATATAAAAAGTAGTAGCCCACCGGTATCGGGAACAGGGTCCAAGCTACCGGCGGTCAGGGCTCCAGAGAGAGGAACCTCCTGACAATGCGAGCCGTGTCCAGAAGTACCGCTTTCTGAATCAAGCCCTTGATCCAGCTGCCCAACGAGAGCCTCCTCAGGTGTTGGTCGAGGCTCTTGGCTATTAAGCCATTGGCTGTCACGACTATCGGCACAATGATCGCTGAGTCCACATCCCACATGTCAACAACCTCGCGAGCCAAGTCAAGATACTTGATTTGTTTATCTTTCTCGGCTTTCACGAGGTTCTCATCATGCGGGACGGTTATGTCAACAATCATTGCGCGCCGCTCTGATCGATCCACAACCACTATATCAGGCTTATTGGCAACAATAGTCCTGTCAGTGATGATGGATCGATCCCAGTACAACGTGATATGTCCATTTTCGAGAACTGGGTCGGGCACATACCTGTAGTACGGCACCTCAGATTCCACAAGGCTGTATTTCAGAGCAAGTTGCTGGTGGATTATCCTGGCTACAAGGTTGTGTCTATGTAAATACTCTCCGTTAGCTAGACGAGAACACCCGGAGATAATATGCCTGATTGATTCCCCCAGCCGGTGGCATGCCCGACAGATGTCAACCGTGCCGTCTTTCACAATAAATCTCCGGTAATTGTTCGTCATCATAACTTCGTCCATAATTGCACAGACAAAACCTTCGGTTTCTCCAAAGAGGTCACCGAAACGCAGCCAGGCTACGGACGCTAGTAGATCTACATCGGGTCCATGTAGGGCCCGGTAAAAGCGTCCGTGAAGCTCCTTACTTTGCCATACTTCCAAGCGATCATTGGTGTCAAGAACTACTGGTTTGCGCCAGTTCTCTTTAGCCAAGGAGAGCGGGGTGAGGCCCTTGTCCACCGCGACTACATCTCGATGCATCCCCACGTCGGTTTCTAGGAAATATTCCCTGAGACTGCATATCTCGCGATTGTGGAGGGTCTTAGCATTTAAAAAGCCTCGACCTCCACACTTTCGCGGGATATACCGATGACCAAGGGTGATGCATTCGATTTGCAGTCAACAGCGTCCGGACCCTCCTATCCAGGGCGTCTAGTTCGGTTTGAGTCCATTTGAGTATGCCGAAAGAGTACATCACCCAACAGTTGCCAGTTGGGCATGACCCAACTGTTGAAGGCACGCACCTTGTTTCCGCCTGATAGAAGACTATTAAGCACTTTTTTCAGGCGGCCAAAGAAGCGCTCCTTCAACGATTGCTTCATGTCAGTAACATTGATGCCTAACGCTTCCGACATACCCAAATACTTATAGGTTTCGGATGCGGAGAGGGCTCTAAGGTTTGTGGAATCCGAGAGTTGAGTTCCCACGGATTCCACAATCTCCCCTCGCTTTACATGCATGACCGCACATTTGTCCACACCAAATTCCATCCTGATGGCGCTACTGAAGGTTTCAGTAATTTTCAGTAGCTCCATCAGTTGCAAATTGTTGGGGGCAAAGAGTTTTAGGTCATCCATGTAGAGGAGGTGAGATATAACCTGACCACCTCTCCTCAACCGATAGCCTAGACCTGAATCTTCAAGCAGCGTGCTTAGAGGATTCAAGGCTAAGCAGAACCAAAGCGGACTCAAACTGTCGCCCTGGAATATGCCTCGCTCGATCCTTATCGGCTCGCTATTCCTCTGGATATTTCGACATCCTGGGTAGCGAAGGACCGTCCTCCATTGCCCCATACACGTCATCAGGAAGGTGCGCAGAGTTGTATCTACTTTATACAACTCCAGCACCCTCATGAGCCATGTATGTGGTACCGAGTCATAGGCCTTCTTATAATCTATCCAACATGTCGACAGATCCTTTCGGGAACGACGAACCTGTTGGCTAATGGCCATATCAATGAGGAGTAGCTCCTTAGTACCGCGGGACCCATTCTTACATCCATTTTGAGAGGCAGACATAATGGAGTTGGTGTCTATATGTTTGTTAATTTTAGCTCTCAAAATGGATGTAAGAACTTTAAGAAAGAAGAAGAAGAAGAAAAGAAGAAAGAAGAAGAAACTTAAGAACTTTTTTTTCTTTTTATTATTATTATTTCCTTTATTTCATTTAAATACCTACAAATTACATTTTTAAATATTTTTATAAACAAAAAGATAAAAAAAACATTTAAAAATATAAAAAATTATTATTATTATTATTATTATTATTAGTTCATGTGATAGTTCTACAAAACATCCTGTACCTATTACAATAATATAGAACACAATTTTCATAAAATTAACCATAAAATTCATAACAAACTCCAATTAAATGTCTCTAAATGCTTCCTCCTAACGTTCTCACGTTGTACTTCTTTGATACATTTTAGTTACACCATGAACGATCAGATCATTAGCAGGCTAAATAGCATAAGAGATCTAGGGGTAATCGTAGACAGCAAGCTTCTGTTTGATCAACATGTAAATAGCATATTTACAAAGGCATCCAAAGCTTTGGGATTTATACTACGCACCACGGCCTGTTTCCGATTTCTTAAATCGTTTAAAATATTGTATTGTTCTTTCGTGCGCAGCCATTTAGAATACGCGTCTCAGGTTTGGAACCCGCAGTATCAAACTTATAAATCCCGTATTGAAGGCGTCCAAAGAAAATTTCTACGTTGTTTAGATTATAGGGCTCAGCAATACTCAGTTGACTAGCAGACGGTACTACTTCCTTCCTCTGGAGATGAGGCGTTATATTGGAGACATGAGTTTACTGTTGGGTATTGCAAATAGCCACATTGACTGTCCTGAACTCGTTGCTAATCTGTCATTACGCACGAATCTGATAGGATTACGTCAACGGCCAATATTAAATGTACCTTTCGCAATGACTTAACTCTTAACTAATTTTATTACTATTATGTTCTTTTTATCGACATTTTTTCCTTTACTATGAGTGGAGGCTTGTTATTAGCAATTTTGTTTAATATTAAATTCTTTGTCATTGGTTTATTAGTCTGTAAGCCTTCTTTAAAATATAATAAATAAATAAATAAAATTGACCCAGATTAATGAGCCACTTTCCAGTGGTTCAGTAATCTGGGTCATAGAATCTGTTTATAAAAAAGCATAATTATAATAAGCTTATTATATGAACACACTTTTTGACGAACCATTCTATGAGGTAGGTAAATTACCTACTGTCAAATCCATCAAGGATTTGACAGTAGGTAATGTTATATTTCCTTCTATCATAAATAATTGGGTCAAAATCTAATAACGTAACATAACATCACGCCTCTAATCCCCGAAGGGTTAAAGCGTAGGTACCTTAGTACACCCACATTTCGGCAGTTGTCAAAATCTTACATGAAAACAATATATATTCCAGCCTGTCATAAATCGTCTTTCAAATCATATCGTAACATGTCAGTGGAATCGAAAGGGTTTCAAATCTGAACCACGAAGGTTTCAACCAAAATACACATTTAATATTCGACCTACTTTACGTTTATTATCATATTTCTCATAAATAAGGTAATAGTTTCCTGCAGTATAACAAGTTCTCGTCGTTCCTTTAAACTTGGTCGGTTCCCGAGTAGTATTGGGTCGTGACTAGATTTATGATAGAAATAATTATAGGCCCCTTTGGACAGTAAATAATATTTTGGAGTAAAGCCTGATTGATTTACACGGTGCAATTTAACTGTCTCTGTCATACCATAAATTGAAGCACACCATCTAAACAGCGTTTAAACCGTGCAAGTAATTTGTTACTTTAATTTTATAGTAAGCCACAGGCAAGGCACTTGTGTTATATAAAACAGGCTTAATGTATCAAATACTTGGAGCTAAGTGAAAAGATTATTAGACATAGGTATACTAAGTACGTAAGTAAAATGGAGGAGCAGTAGTGGCCTAGTGGTAACGGCCGCGACTTACGAGTTTTAGGTCGTAGGTTCGAACCCAGACAGGCGCTTTACTTTGTGTAAACTATTTCATCACCGCTGCTCAAAAACGGTGAAGGAAAACAGCGTGAGGAAACGGCATGTCCTAGAACCAAAAAGGAGGAGAAGGCCTGAGCCTTAGCAGTGGGAACATTATAGGCTGATTATGCTAAGCCAAATGGAAACTAGGTCTAGAAATCACAGAAACTAGGAAATAAAATATCAAAAAGGTTCGGAAAAGCCAATAATTATGTAAAAAGATTCGCAGTAGATTATTCATCAAATGCTAAAATAAATCATCAATTTCTAAAACGTAACATGTCCAGTATTGTCCACTGTTTAGTATTTGCGTGTCTTGGGACTTGGAACCAGTCAGTAACCAGTAGATCTCTAATTTGTTTAGAGCAAATGAAAAATAAACCCGACGAAAACGTCCAGGGATGCCATGTCAACGTCAACGTGTTCAACTAGATTAAATTTTTGGACGAAAGAGACTGTTAGGTACTGTAGAGATTATAGCCTACAAACATTGGCTTAGTTTAAGATTAGAAGACTTAAGCGTCAGATTTGGCTGACAAGACAAAGGAAAAAGATCTAAAACACGCATAATCATTTCTATGAATAATTTATTGAACATACGTGATAAACCGTGGTTTAATTGCTTCCTCCCTGAGATCTTCGTAAAGAGCTCACATTACATCCAACCATCATCTGCCTAGCCTTTTTCCAACTATTTTGGGGTCAGCTTCCAGTCTAACCTGATGCAGCTGAAGTGACAGTATTTTAGGTACATGGAGCGAATGCCTATGTGACCTCCACAACCCAGTTATTGGGTAATACGATACCCCTTGGTAAGACTAGTTGTCAGACTTTCGGGCTTCTGACGACCCGTAACGACTGTCAAAGATCCACGAATGATAGCCGGGATGTAAAGATGGTCACCCATCCACGGACCAACCGCCGCAAGCGTAGCTTAACCTGATCGATCGACCCGTGCGACTGTTATAGCCACAAGCCCCTCGTCTTTAAAAGCAACCCCTAATCGTTATTTATCTATTTACGATAATCTGATCAAGTCACTAACAAAACACACTATATGTGTTGAGATCGACTGACGAAACTTCTTAATTACTTATAAAACACTTAGCTTACTTTACAATTTTGTTTTAGCCACACAACGAAAACCTTTCTAGTTTTATCTGTGTGCTGGCGAGCCGTTCTTTTATTTATTTATACATACTTATTGTACACTAAAAAATACATAACAAAGAATACAAGTATTTTTTTTTTCTGGTGGGAAATCATCAATTGACCGCTCCCGCTCTGGGTGGAGCGGAAGGGAGTGTCAGACTCTTACTGACTAAAACCCACCCATGTTCCTTCCTTCGCCCTTTATGTTCCGAGGTAGCGGTAACCCTTTCGGACAATCCCGCTGAAGAATACAAGTATCACTACAAAACATACAATGGGTGTGCCTTATCGCTTTCTGCGATCTCTTCCAGACCAACTATTATATTTAATTTAAAAAAAAAATCTATAACGATAAATGACTACTATTATACTTTTATAATGACGATAATAATTTATACGTACATTGATACATACGTAGTAGGTACTTCTGATCAAAATTCTGTCTGGACTTTAAAAGAGACTGTGACCTCTGACTTTATTTCGACCTTTCTTCTCAGAGTAGTTGGAGAGATCTCACCTATTTTTTTAAATATGATTGACGTGTAAAAGTGTTTGTACAAACCTACTTACAGAAATAAAATCATTTAGGAGACGTTTTGTGTAAGGATACGTTTAGATTTGTACTTATAACGTTTCGAACACGTTTTTTTATAACGTTTGCAAGTCTTCTGGAAGTTCATTAAGAGAAAAAGGTACTAAATGTTCTGCAACTCTAGTCCTGGGGGTCTACTCCGAAGTGGTAAATGTATCGTATCGGCCGAATGTTGGGCCGTTTCCTGCTACGAAGTTACTATTTGGGTCGGTCGGTCCCGATCCTACACTCTTTCGAATATTGACTATGGTTCCGGCCCAACTGAGCCGATCCGAACTTTTTTTGCATTTTTCAATAATATTCGGTTCGGCCATGTGTCGGTCAGATCCGATCATTCGAATGTGTGACTTCGGAGTAGACCTCCTGTACTCACTATTTCATTCACTAACAGCTACAAATGGTAATGTTACCTTGGTAGCACCGCACCCATGAACCGTCTAATGGGAAAGTACAGACGCCAGCAGGCCAACCTACCCGAATCTGTCAAATTTTCCCAATCAACCTTGAACCTTAATGCTTTTGCGATAAAGTTGAAAACCTATTAAAGAAATTTGACAGATTGTAGTAGCTTGATGTGCTGGCGTCTGTACAATAAAATCGTTACACGAACCAATAGCATCGACATCTACTCTAACCCTTTGCGACAATTCCGATCGAAACTTCTAACTAGCTCGGAGTCTCGAGTAACCAGCTCTGAGTCTCGAGTCGTCTGTGCGACACGTGCCACCCATTACTGATTGTATTTAAGTACCTCCTTTCCCTCCTTTACCAGCCTTCTTTTTGTTGTTTTTATTATTATTATTGTATTTTCGATCGTATTTGTGAGCATTGCTCATTTGCATTTTAATTTTACTTTAGTTAATAACTTTTAAGTAATTCAACCAGCGATGTCTTGTATGTACTATTAATTTCTGTGCTAGTGCTGTGCACTTCTGTAAGTGACGAATTCACAATTCATAAAACTGTATGTGTTTTTAGTTTGTGTATGTCCTAGTGAGTAAGTTGTTGAAGTGCCATATAAATAAATAAATAAATGGAATTGGAACATTACAGTCGTCTTATTTTTATTTACCACTAGCTTCTACCCACGACTTCGACCGCGTGAAATTTCTGCTCCCCGCACATAGCGTCGCATCCTATCGCTCCCCCCTACTTTGTTTTCGCTTAGCGTTCTTTTTTACTTTTTTTTTCAATTATTCGGCTACTATGGGTCGTAGCGTGATGTTAAATAGCCTATAACCATCCTCAAGAATTGGGCTATCTAATGCAAAAAGATTTTTTCAAATCCGACTGGTAGTTCCGAAAATTACCTCTACTTACAAACTATATAATGTCAGTATTTTAAAAGCAAAACTGTGTCTCTCGGTCCCCATTAGTTGTTTTCACGACATAACTATCGACTTTTAACATTAAACGTGTTGAGATACAAGTACATTCGAACAAAAAGTTTTGTTTACAGACAACACACGGGTACTTTGCTCTTAAGTTTTGTTGTGTGTACTTGCAAAGAACTTTGCCACGCTGAAAGTGCCTCAGCATGAACTAGTTTAATAAAGTTGTTTGTTATTTCCTATGATTAACACTAACTGTGACTGACCCAGGCCCCCAATCATAGTAATTGATTTACCTTCTTAATGACCGCAGAATGTTGTTTGATTAGCAAACTTCAAGTGTGTTTGGCAACTTGGGCCAATGAGACTTCGGCCGAATGTCCATGAAATTAACGATGTTGACTTTTGATCCTTGACACCTATTAGGGTAGATAATTATTTTAAAGTACTAGGCTGGTGGCTAAGTAATAACAGCCGTAAAGGTCAATCGATTAGGTTAAGCTACGCTTGCCGCGGTTGATCCGTGGATGGGTGACCATATTTACATATAATTCCGTGCCTCGGAAAGCACATTGGTCCCGGCTGTCTTTCGTGGATCTTTGACAGTTGTTACGGGTCGTCAGAAGTCCAAAACTCTGACTACCAGTCTGCCTAAGGGGTTGTATTACCCAGCAAAAGGGTAGGCAGATGAAGAATGATTTTAAAGTACCTACTGTTCACGCTTGATTGGCTGCGTTGGTATGCATAGGCGTGGAACGAAGCGTATTATGCGATGAGTGATGCTATTTAAAACTCGGTTTATCTTTATAAATAATTATAATTGTTCTGTACGTGTGTTTGTCACTGAACTCCTGCAAAAAGGAAGAAATGATTTTGATTTAAAAAAAAATTGTGTGTTTTTGAGTGAATCCGAGGATGGTTTATATTCATAATTGAACCCGGTAGGTGGCGCTGTAATCAATTTCTAGGAATCAGGATAACGTCTGTCCGGTCAGCTAGTAATTATATGTAATTACTTTATCCATAAAATCTATAACACTGTGAGAAGAGTGCACGGCAATTTCCAAAAACCCGCACGAATGCCTACGGGGAAACGCGGTCACGAGGTCGTTGGCTTTCATTCCTTGCTAACGTAATCCTCTGTTTTCTCCCTGGGCCCTAATTTACTATGACCACTTAACGATTCCTTACCTCGAAACCACGTCAATTCCTTAGCTAATCCCGCCAATCTCGCGTTCATTTCGCGCGGTTTCGTTCATCGTGTCATAGAGAATTACGACCCTGGTTAATTGGATACTAGTTTTTTTTTTTTTTTTACTTGGATATGTATATGTCTCAGCCAACTGCCGACCGATTCTGTAAAAATTTCACCGTGAAAACTTAGGTGAAGTGAGCTTAGAGTGAGCTGTCAATAGTGTCAATCCCTAGCATTAGTTGGAATGACACCTCATCTACATGCTCACTTCACCTAAGTTTTCACGGTGAGATGGTTACAGAATCGCACTGCTGGTTTAAGTTAGCCGTTTAGTCAACCGCCTGGCCTTTGGAAGTAGTGCTCGCCTCGCTTCGCTCTCTTGGCTCGCACGCGGTTGCCCTGGCTTAGTTACTGCGACCAATTCGGCTTGAACGTGATTGGTTACAGTTCCAACTTAAACTATAATTTATTGAATATCATTCAGGTCGTTAGTTGAATGGCCGCCGTTTAGTTAAAAGGCTAGGCGGGTAACTAAACGGCTAATTAAACCAGATAGACGCCTAGATTCGCGGGATCCCGGTCATTATAAGCTAAAAGCGAGCCCAGTTCCTAACCTTAGTTACGCTTATATCCACCCAACGAACTCCGTCAAGTTCGGATCGCCCTTCAAAGATTATTCTCTCCTCCCGTCGTGTTGACACTAAGATTGTTATTTGATTGAAGAATAAATTATTTTGTAAATATTTGACAAGAAAGAGGAATAAACCAAATGGTAAATATATTTTTAGAAGTTGCGTCACGGACGTGACACAAACGTGATATAAACTGATATTCATGAAAATATTTACCAAGATGTTATGATATTGAATAAAGTGTCCGTTGCGTGTTTCGTGAGTGAGTTGTGACCTTATATACAAACCTGTAACCGTTTGATATTATTTCATCTATGTATTGATGTAAGAGCAGTGCTGTGGTGGCCCAGTGGGAACGGTCCCGACCTACGAATTGCAGGTCGAAGGTTCGAGCCCGTTTTACTTTGTGTAAATAATTTCATCAGACATGCGAAATCTACCAACCCGCACTGAGCCCGCGTGGCAGATTGCGGTCCACTTCCTCTTACAGAGAGGAGGCATGTGTCCCAACAGTGGGAACATTATGGGCTGATTATACAATTGCTGTGAGTACCTAACCAAGAGGAAGAACATCATACATAAAACCACGAAGGCCTTTCAAGGACACGACCTTCAGTAATGAAGTACGCGACCATGAAGAGAGGCTCAAGTTAGCAGCAATAACGACAGCAGTCCCTAGAATATTTTTTTTTTTTTTACAAAACGTTGCCCCACACTAGGAATTTCTCCTGTATCGTGGGTGCGTTTACAAACATTTAAACTCACATACACAAACAGCCAGACCCGGAACAACTACTTGTAGGTCATACAAATGTTTTTTCCGTGCGGGAATCGAACCAGCGACACGTAGCGCAGCAGTCAATCGCTTAACCACTGCGCCAACCGTGCCGACAAAATAAATGCTTTTGTAATATGAGTGCTGGTCAGGTATGGCAACAGCTCCTATTAACCTTAATAAGAGCTGTTGCCATACCTAAACACCAGTCATATAGGGGAAAAAAAAGGTTGAAGAGTGACTTCAACCTTTTTTTTTTCCCCGGGGTGGGAAATCCTCATGGATGTCCGCCGCCCTGACGTGGGTGGCGGGGTCTGTCATACCCTTACTGAGTAAAAACCACCCCGGTGTTCCATCTCACACCTACGGCGGGGGTCGCGGGAACGTACGATTCTTCCGCAAAAACGCTCTTCTATCTACCCTAACTGATAACACAAGGCCTAATTTGACCCTGTAATCGCTACACAGAACAAAAACCTCTTCATACAGAAGAAGACTAGAAAAATGATATGCAAAAGTAAATTTTGATCTCTGCTACTCTGCAATAAAGATCAAAACTGCGACATTGCCAATACTTTTTTTAAACAAATGAAAAGTTTTCTGGCGTGGTCGCTTTTGCGTTGAAAGATAATATTAAGGTTAAGCCAACATTTCCCCTTAAGTTAATTTACTGTCATTATCTTCGTCAAGTATAAAGGACTTTATTCAAATTACCCCAACACCCTCAAATTTGGTTTGAACTTAATTGTAAAACAAACTTTTTGATTAATTGAAATTTATTACCCTCTTTCTAAAGGGTTATGTAAGACGGGAAGCTTAAACGGTGACAATATTTCGTCACTAGCGGGGTGATTGCGTAACACACTAACAATAGCAATGGCTTTCATTTTGACAGTTCAACAACATTCACTGATTATTTACGTTGCTGAGCAGACAAATATTTTCGAACATGCAATGGATTACCAGTATCCTTCAAAATGATTGAGATTGTCATTGAATGTGCCTCAAGTTATAGAAAAAGTTCGTCTTTGTAAAACGTCGACCTATACGGCGTCGTCTAAAGATATGTCTCATATTAACTTCCGGGTGGACACATACAGTGTAGCATAATCAGAATAGAATGTTCCCATTGCTGGGACACAGGCCTCCTCGCTTCAAGAGGGAGTGGGCTGTTATCTACCACGTCGGTCCATCCACATACAATACATATAATGGATAAGCAATATCCTTCAAAATTATTCAGATTGTGATTTAAAGTGCGTTACACAATTAGGCGGTTTTCTATGCGGTATTTAAATATTAAAGTATGCATTACATACGAGTATCTTGGGTTTGGTTCAGAAAAGGAAGTTAATGACAGACAAATAAGTACTATTGCGGTTTTTCTGGCCTGTACATCAATCAATCAAATTAGGCCATGAGTCTCGCTGCTCAAAGGAAAACATTTAGGTACAGACGCTAGCACATCAAGCTTCTACAATCTGTCCTTTAATATATTTTCAATTTTATCGCTAAAGCATTGAGGTTCAAGGTGATTGGGAAAATTTGACAGTTTCGGGTAGCTTGATATTCTGGCGTCTGTATCTATTTTAATAAAATCTAATTAAAAACATGATCTTCTTAAACTACATATATAACTAATAGTAACCGGAATCACCTTTCTCCATGTTAATTTATTTTTAAACAAAGCAAATAATAGATCAACTAAATATACAAAGACATTCTATATATATTTAACTTAGGAAATGTAAACTCTTTATCTATTATGTTTTCATAATGATAAACATAACACCATGTCTGTATTCCCCAAAGGGTTAGGCAGAGATGAACCAATTATAATTATAACCACGTAATAGGGGGGGGAGAGCTTATTGTCGGCAACCGAGCACAAATACATAAATGATAAATGATTTTATTTTGTGAGTAGTACAGATGGGAAACCCCAATAATTTACAATAATATTTACATATTACTATTATACCTAATATTATGTACTTATTGATAGCACGATTCTTAGCAACAATAGGGTTGACTGACGTTTTAAACTTACGGACATTGAATTTAATTAGAAAAGTTACACTATCGGCTACAATAACGAACACGCTATGCATAATCTATTAAAATTTTTAATTATTAAGTAAAACATGTTTACATTTTCATACGGTAACATGTTCATCATGCTTAATTGTTCTTATTAATGCTGTTTGTTTGTTACAAAAGTAGTTATTTCTCCGCGGAGCATTTTAATCGCGTTGTTTGCAATACATTGCGCACTCAAAAATGACAATTTTTTCAACCGGTCATTTCCGAGATGAATGACTATCGTAATTTTATTTATGGCATCAGGTGTAACCTGGCGACGGCACGGTTGGCGCAGTGGTTAAGCGATTGACTGCTGCGCTGCGTGTCGCGGGTTCGATTCCCGCACGGAACAAATATTATGTATGTATTTACAAAAAAAAAAATTGTATATAAGTAGTTTATCAGCCATCTTGTTACCATAACACAAGCATTAGGTTGCTTAGCTTGGGACAAATGGTGCTGTGTGAAATGTCCAGGAAAAAAAAAAAAAAAAAAAAAAAAAAAAAAAAAAAAAAAAAAAAAAAAAAAAATACCTTTTCCCGACGTTTGCGCGTCGGTGTCCCTGCCACCCTGTATGCTTGAGTACGAGGCTTTTGACGTTTTAAGTGCATATTTTATGTCTTTGTTTGTGCAGAATAAACGTTTATTTTTTCAGTGTGATACTCGTATAATTTATATACTGTGGGCACTTAAATGAAGGGAACTCCATCATACACCTAAACATAAACCCTTTTAATACATAAACGTTGTTTAAAGTTAAGTAATGATTAGCGACTGTTTAACCAAAGATTTCTGAGGTTTAAACGCCTCTTAACTTTAATCTTCGTTTATAAATAAACCCCATAGTCACTAAATAGTAATACGAAGGCCAGCAAATACCTATGTATTAAATTAATACCAGTTACTAAAGGGTACTTTATCGTAAATTGTAAACTTTGAGTTTATGTGTGTGTAGGTAAGGATAACTCGTGGTAAACGTTCCTAAAATGTTGGTGTTTAGGGTACGTCGGAGGTATTTAAGACGCCCTGAGAACTCCGTCACAGGGATGACGGTGGTATGACTGGGAAACCGCTTCACAAGTAAATTCTCTGCACATTTTTTAGGGGCATTTGTGATAAATCGTGTTTTCATTGACGGGAAATCATTTTTATATGTCAAATGACTGTGTGACTAAAACATGGACACGTTTGATTAAAACCTGGACCGCTAATCTAATTTATAACTATAGTATAATAATAATATTAGTCCTCAAGACCATATTTCGGTCATGGTGGCCAATATCAACGGAGACTAGCTTTCGGCGTGGTATATACAAGTGTGTGCAGAAACGCAGGTGATCTTCCCTCACTCTCATAGTCCGATGGGACGGCAATCCGACACGACCGGAGAGAGACCAGGCACAAGACCAACGGCTTAAAGTGCTTTCCTAGGCACAAGGGTGTCACACCGCCAACTTCTAAACCCCGCGCTGTTACTGAGAAATTCCCAGTAAAAAAATCCAATCACACTTCGCCCGGCCTGGGAATCGAACCCATGACCCCACGCTCAGCAGTGCTGCTTATAGGTAGTACATATATTATTATAGTCACAAATCAGATAATCTCTAGAAACAACGGCGTTCAACTGCCTCCTAAATCAAAGAAACAACAAATTCTAATGTAACCAAACCTTGTGTTAAAATCTGAGAAATGTATTCTACAAGAAACTAAAGTTGTCAAAAAATAAAAGGCCCGTTTTGACATTTGAGAATGCGTTCTTTACACCTGTCAGTTTCGAACAAACGAATAAGTGTTTTGCGAATGTGATCTTTATTAACTACTAGAACTGTCAATGTCAAAACGGTTTTGTAAAATAAATTTTTGAACAATATTTTCTCTCAACGATTTAAGCTTCAAATATCGAAAGGCTTCATAATATTGCACTGATTATTTTTAATGAAACAGTCAGGGTTGCAAGGACATAAAAAGAGAGTTTGCATACCTAAATATTATTATACTTTTTACTTGTTTGGTTTGAAATTTTTTTTTTTTAGATTCTAGTAAATTCGTAACCCAACTAGACGGCGCCACTTGCTGTGCCATCAAATAAGTTTTCATATTTCTTAGTGCGGGTATGTTACCAACCGTTTATTTGTTATGAACGATATTAAACAGTGAACTTTCAGCGGGATTGTCCGAAAGTCAGCGGGATTGTCCGAAAGGGTTACCGCTACCCCGGAACATAAAGGGCGAAGGAAGGAACATGGGTGGGTTTTAGTCAGTAAGAGTCTGACACTCCCTTCCGCTCCACCTAGAGCTTGATGATTTCCCACCAGAAAAAAACAGTTATTAAGGGTTGACTTTTACGGGCTATTTTGCTTTATCAGCCTATAATCTTCCCACTGCTGGGACACAGCAAGGCCTCCACCCTTCGAGGAAGTGTGCTGTAATCGGGTAGATTACAGCACACTTCAAGAAAATCGAATCAAATCGAAGACATGTGATATTTACCAACCCGCAGTGGGTACTGCGGGTTGGTAAATATCACATGTCTTCGATTTTCTAGTTCTAGGACATGCCGGTTTCCTCAGGATGTTTTCCTTCACCGTTTTGAGAGCAGTGGTGATGAAATTATTTACTCAAAGTAAAGTGCCTGCGTGGGTTCGAACTCGTACGTCGCAGCCGTTACCACTAGGCCACCACTGCACCTGGGCTGTTTGTACAGGTATAATTGTTGACGTCAACGTGTTAGTTTTCAGGTGAAAAAATTTGTGTCGATTATAAGTTTGTGCAGCCCTGAGTTACTTAGTAACTATAAATGAACCGTTATCAGATAACATCTTCAGTGTATGTAGAAAATGTTTTACAGTAATATCCCATAGCGTTCTAATATTCCGCGAAGTTACGTTAATCGTGAACATCGTTTGATAAAGACCATGGCTGTAGGAAATGACAGTGGTAGTGATAAAAAAGGCAATGCCTGTATGCAATGGTTGGTGGCCATGCTAGGTAAATAGACTGCTGTTTCTGTTACTGTGTATATTTTTTTTTTTTACTTACTTCAAAAAAGGAAGAGGTGCTATGTTTGTCTGCACAACCTGCAAGAGTTAACTTGAGACCATCACTCTCACCATCGACGCCTCAGTACTGCGCGCATACGTCATTTGAGCGAAGTCTCAAGTCAACTCTTACGGCTTGTATACGATATTTCCATCAATT
This sequence comes from Apamea monoglypha, assembly GCA_911387795.2. Taxonomy (NCBI): domain Eukaryota; kingdom Metazoa; phylum Arthropoda; class Insecta; order Lepidoptera; family Noctuidae; genus Apamea; species Apamea monoglypha. The sequence goes on from OU426920.1 coordinate 5,897,088, forward strand.
GTGGACCGTAAAAGCTTGCAGGGTGGATGATGACCAACTGTCTATATTAGCATACCCTTACCAAAACGACCATGTACAGACGCCAGCAGGTCAAGCTACCCGAAACTTCAAATTTTCCCAATCAATCTTGAACCTTAATGCTTTAGCGATAAAGTTGAAAATTTATTAAAGAAATTTGACAGATTGTAGTAGCTTGATGAGCTGGCGTCTGTACAAAAGTTTGCATAGCAAGTAGTGTGTATACGAATTTGTGTGGGGTAGAGACACTACAACTAAAAAGTAAAAAATATTTTAATTTTATATTTTTTTAATGTATCCTGCATGTTAATAACTAAATAATAACATAATTATTTGCATAAATATGGTAAAAGTACAATTTTGAACAAAACATGCTTTGCCAATATAATAATAAACATGAAAATTTTTCATTAGGTAAATGACATAAACATTTTTAGTCAATGAAATCCTTAACTTTATAAATACTAGTAACCATGTTACATGCATTGCTGTGAACCTATTCGTACCTGTGTATGATCTCATGTAGGCATGTAATAAAAATGTTTTTAGGTCTTCTCTGTGAGAGGAATTAGGCCGAAATCCAGCATGCAGGCCTATTGCCGTTTGGTGGATACACTCATCATAACGCGCTTTAATAGTTAACGTACTTTGGTCAGTTAATGTAATTTACAAGTTCGTGTGATGGATCAATGGCATGTTCTAACTAATATGTATAGATTCGAACCCAGTCACGCACTCTCAATGGCCCGACTAACAGCCAATTGCTCGCATTAAATACACTTATAACTTATGTCCGCATTCGGCTGCATACACAGCCATTTCACAGATCACTTGGGCAAACAAAGGAAATCTCATTACTGTCATAATTAGCAAGCTTGGCACTTGGCAAGTTGCATTGTGTTTGTCGTATGACTAATTAATTCACAGGGGACTGCTGCTCTGTTCCTGGTTCACAAAAGCCGTAGAGTTCACTGGTCTAAAAAGTTTTGTACGAAGTTTTAATTATGGCGTTTTTTTTTTGGCAGATCCAACTGGTTTTCGCTAAAGGAAAAGAAATATCTTTTTCTTTTCAATCACTGCAAGAAATAAATGTTTTGGGGTATAGAAAGTTGACAACCTCTGGTGTTTGTGCCTCTGAGATACAAATCTCACAGGCACAATAAACCTCATTTTCTCGTTTCCTCATTTTTGATTCTCTCCGGATGCGTTTACAGACTTGTGTCTGGACAAAATAAGAATTTTGTCTGCATATTTAGCTACATTTTTTTATAACAAGAAGACGTACAACACTCGTTCCAAAATGGTAGTATAAATTAGAGAAACTACGAATACACTTTCGCGTTCCTGACTGTATATAAAACGTCGTAACCAGAGGCACTAAACACGTCTTATTGTGTCCAGAGAGCCATAATATTGCATCTACTTGCAGCCCTTGCCAATTCATCCCAAACGGCGCCCGAAAGCACGAAAAAGAAACTTCAAAAATAGGCAACGTCTATCAGGAAATAAAAGAACTGTTTCATTTGTAGCGAATACCACGCTCCTAACATACGGGTTTCAAGCGGGCTGGGTGGCACCGATGACAAAAGTTTTACAATCAGCTGGCTCCCCGGCCGGGTACCCGTTGTCAGACTATGAAATATCATGGATAGCGAGTGCCCTTTGTATAGCAGCTACGTTTGGAGTCTCTCTATTCGCTTATATCGTTGACAGATTTGGAAGGAAGGTGGCAGTTTTGATCATGGCTGTACTGCAAGCGGTGAGGGTATTTTCCGTATATTTTTTTGTTTTTATTTGGTTGTGTTTTGTTTCCTTTTCGGTATTTAAATCGTCATTCTATATTTGTCATCATCAAAGGGTTGATAGAAATAGAAAGATGTTTTAAATTCGTTTAGCGTTAAATGTATTTAATGACCCGTAGGACAAGCGAGCATTATTGATAAACTTGTACCAAGTTAAATCGGTACCTCCTTTTTGAGTGTTGAAATAAGTGAATGTTGAAAAAAGTGAAAAAGACAAACACAATTATTGTATGTTACTCACATACAATAATTGTGTTTGTCTTTTTTTGTTGACTTACATAAGTCCTAATAAGACATTTTTACTAAAATAAATTAAATAAATACCCATTCTTTGTAACGTCTTACAATAATAGATTCTCTATAAGCTTTTACTGTTTTATATACCTACCTTATGTAAATGTAAAGGCTATTACAATAAGTACATAAAATCAGATCACATTAGATGTTTTGTGTATCAGAGAAAACACATTTGAATAGGTAGACTTTGTTGATGGCGCTTTTTTTCGTATCAGGCAAATTCGATTGGTTTTGTTTTGTGTGGAAATATTGACTACATTGTTGTAAATAAATAAAAAAAATAACAGACATTAAGAAATAATTCTTTCTTCACTTAAACAAGGCGGCTTTATTCTAGTTTAGAACTAGACAATGAAAAAACTTTTAATGAAGGCTATAAGAGTCAATTTACCTTGACCTAAGTTTTGCCCGTCTGGTATATTAGATTAGGTACCGAAACCTTTCCAACTCCGTCTTAGATAAGAATAGATTTCCTTGAGGTTGGGACTCCGCTTTCACTATTTGGAAATGAACTTACAAAAAGTACTAGAAAAATACTTTTGAATTGATGATTACTTTAAATCACACACTAAATTATTACTTGTTAAAATTTTCGGAAAATTATCTACTTTTACAATATTTGTAAATATGTAAATTAGTTGGCTGTGACAGAGACATGTCTCTGTCTGTCATGTCTAGCCGTTTGGTTAACCGCCCAGCCTTTTAACTAAACGGCGGCCGTTTAACTAACGGCCTGAATGATATTCAATAAAGTTTAGGTAAATCACTAATCACGCGCGAGCCGAGAGAGTGAAGTGAGGCGAGCACTACTTCCAAAGGTCAGGCGGTTGACTAAACGGCTAATTTAACCAGTTGGCTGCGACATGTCTATCACATAAATAATATCTCCTATAGATATTATTTATGTGATAAACATGTACCTGTCATTGCTTTATTTTTATGCGTTGCACCCATTTATTCTAAGTGCATTGTCTTCACACATAATTATATAATGAATGTATAGAAAATATTGTAAAACGTTTTAAAAGAGTAACAGTGGAGTTTCATGCCCATTCTTCTCCATACAATAGTACCTTTTGGAAGGGGCAACTAGATCAATTCCATTTTTTGTAAATTCTGACGTCAAAAAGTGACGTCTCAATGCCTATTTGAAATAAATAGTTTGACTTTGACAGCTTTTATAAAGTAGATCTCTAGACTTCAAAGGTCAACATCTAATAAGGTAATAAAACGTTAGTAAATAATAAGTTAAACGTCTAGTCTATTCATATGAATAGTTTATTACAATCTGATAACATTGTATTAAAGGATTTACTACAACAATGCCTGATCCCAATAGTTATAAGTTTTAGGTCCAAATAAACTGTTACTAACCCATTCGAAATGTTGTGAGGAGAGTTTTGAACAGTGGTGATCCACACTCATACTCAAAACTTTCCTCATGGCTGTCACGGCATGGCTATAACAGTAGGGGAAGGCCAAAGAAACTAACAGACAAAAATGGATGGACTATGTGAAAGATGATATGGCTCGAAAGGCGGTGACTACCGAGATGACGACTAGTAGAGAAGTATGGAACAAAAATACATGTTGCACTGACCCCAAATAAATCGGGATAAGGGCAAGAGAATTATCAGTCATGCTAGTGAAGGAGGTGGTGGGACGGATGAGGGAGAGAGCCTCCCGTCCCAGCCGCCGCGGGAGACGCTCCGGGCGTCGGGAGCCGCGTGACGACTCCGGCCACCGTAGGCGCGGGCCTGCGGGCGGAGAGCAATGGGTAGCTCACCGTCCGATCAGGACCAGACCCGTGCCGGACGGCGCGTAAGTGTTCCACGCGCGCCTCAAAGAGTTGTCAGCATAATTTGAGGGGCCCCTTAGGGCCGAAGCCTGCAGGTCAGCGGGATTGTCCGAAAGGGTTACCGCTACTCCGGAACATAAAGGGCAAAGGAAGGAACATGGGTGGGCTTTAGTCAGTAAGAGTCTGACACTCCCTTCCGCTCCACCCAGAGCGGGAGGTGTCATTAGATGATTTCCCATCCGAAAAAAAAAAGGGCAATAGAATGATGAGTTATGATAACCCAGGTAGGGTTATCATAACCACGCTAGAATCCAAAATCTAGAAAAACCAGCATAGCTATTCAAAACCACTCTAAACGCTGCCGTACTGTATCGAACATCCATCAATATTATCGTAGGAGTCCTTTAAGCGCTGTTCACAAGTCCAAAATCCGAAAATTTTGTCATCTTAAATCAAATAGAAGACCGCTATTCTTCCGACAGCTGTTTGCTGTCGGGGTCAAGGCAAATCAGGTTATCGAAATAAATCATTTTCGATACGATATCCTCTCGGAAGGTAGCAAATAGCTAGCCTGGCGTTTGTTTATTTGTTAGTTCCGTCTATTTAAGATGTGGCTGTGACGGTAACTTTAGAATATATTTTATGATATTAATAACAACCTAACCCCTTTTCAGCTTTGTTGGATAATGAAGCTGTCTTCGGCAAACATTGCAGTGTTAATCATAGCAAGACTTTGCGGCGGGTTGTCAGCTGGTGGATGCTACAATGTAGTGCCAATGTACGTCAGAGAGATAAGTCAAGACGACATTAGAGGGGTCCTCGGATCCTTTATAATACTGTTCCAAAATATTGGCATACAGGCCATGTTTGCCATGGGAGCCTATTTTGATTATAACACTGTGTTATGGTTTGTGGTATGGGTGCCGGTACTGACTATTATAATGATGCTGAAGGCACCTGAATCGCCAGCGTTTTTGGTGAAGAAAGGGAAGATTGATGTAAGTTTTCGAGCCCAGTTATTTTACAACTCCTTTGCTCCTTCATTAGAGCAGAGGTAACGGCCGCGACTTAGGAGTCGTAGATCGTAGGTTCACACCCTGACAGGCGCTTTACTTTGTGTAAATTATTTCATCACCCCTGGTTCAGTTAGACGAGTGGTTTTTGCTAACTTGAAAGTTATTAAACAGACCCTGGATCTAGATTGGCTAAAGCAAGTAAAACTTGCTGACGTGGAGATTCATAAATTACTCCGCCCTGGAGTGTAAATGTGATGCAGTTGCACAAATGATGGGACATTTTATATCGTATCCTGTAGGTCCGGTTGTATGCACGTTACAGGAACTTATGGAAAGCGCCAAAGTTGTAGCTAAATTCTGGATTATCTCAATTTAGATTGCCGTCGATACACTAAGAAGAAGGAGTAACTACCTCAAGTTGAAATCTATATAAACATAAATTGAAAATAACATTATTTGGTGGTATATTTTGACTATTTTATAAATTAAAAATACTAAGTCCTACTATTTTGTAATTCCATGACTGTGTTCCGAGACGTCTGGCCCAATTTCCTTAGAAAACATTTTGATTTCTTCTTTAGGAGATATTTGTTCTCTAGGAGATATTTAGTCTTAATATTCCGAAACTTTGGAATTTTTCTCCTTTTATTCCACACATTTATACACTCCAATTACGTACTAAGTCTGCGCAACAATTCTCTCTCAGTTCGTTAACACAAGTTCATTACGACCAAGTGATAAATTCGTTCACAAAGCTCCGCTAATGGGGCGATTTAGTAATCCATTAATAACGCGAAAACATATCTGGGTGGAATAAAATACAGAAACAGATAAACAATAAGAATCCCTGGGATGAAACAAAAAATGGTGGATACTAAACTGGCGGCATGCCTAACAAAATCAATTAAAACCGGTCAAGTGCGTGTCAGGCCACGTACAATGAAGGGTTCCGTAGATGGAATGAATTTATCCCAAGAACAAACTTAACATTGTAGTTGAAAATCATGTTCTCCCATACATTGCAACTGTAAATGTAAGTTGGTCGACTATTACTCGTAAACTTGTAAAGCCTAATTAGCTGAGATAGTATTCCTTTTAACTTCGTTATATATACTACTACCGTGATTTTTTCACATATCTAAAAACAACCATTACAGGGGGGGGACACTTGACTCCAACAAAAAATAGCACTTTAAAGCTTAATATATCACAAACAGATCCCTGAATCGAAAAATTGTTTTCACAAACCCGCAATATTTTTGAAGACCATTCCAACGAAGACCTATCCAACGATACCCCACATGCCAAATTATAGCTTTCTAGTAATAAGAGTCTCTGAGCTAAGCTGCGGACGGACGGACAGACACACATGGAGAAACTATAAGGGTTCCTTGTTGACTACGGAACCCTAAAAAACGGGCTTATTTTACGATGTCTGACACACCATTAAAAAACGTCAAATAATTTTTTTCCGGGATAAATCCGGATCTGAAAGAGGTCTAATAGAAAATTTAAACAAAAAAGGATCACCCCCACCCTCCTACAGGCTCTTAAGATCTGTATGAGAATGTACATAATGGATGCCAGGTAAACCAGAGGCTTTTGGTTTACCTGCTGGTGGTGTTCAGAAATACTGCGTTTTCCCCAGAGAGAGTAGTCTGCGAGAAAAGCAATGTGGAGATAAATTCTGTCAGAAGAATAACGTCTAAAAAAATCATTTATTAAGGTAAAGCCGTGGATAGAGAAGCCCTGGTGAAAATGTGTTTCACGTGAGTTCCATTCGACCCGCAGACTAATATATTTTTAATACATTTTCCTGTATATTTTTAATACGTCCTTAACAATAAAACCCGTTTTCTCTTCCTAGAAATGGTCGCAGCTGTGACCAGTACTCAGAAATGTCATCAAAGATTTACATATGAATGTTCCTTTGTTCGACGAGTCCTAGCAAATGCAATATCAGAGGTATGTTTTTTAGACAAATACATGTTTTACAGGAAGCTGCCTCGACAATAGCGTTTCTGAGAAAGCTGGATGTCAACGACAAAATAATACAGAACGAAATTGACTACATGAAAAATCAAGAGCTTACTTATAACTCACTGCCAAAGGTTTCCTTCAAGACCATATGTGAGTAACAAAAAACACGTTTAATCTTCTGTTTTTAATATTTATATTATTGTCAGTCGAAAAGTAAAAAAAATATACGTAGGTACATATAAAGGTAAGGCCTGCTGCACACGACCCGGCAGGATCTACATAGATTGATATTCTTTAGTTATTTTTTCGAAAAGTAATAATAAAGCAAATATGTTGCTGCCTAAAATGAACGCTCAAATCATCATCAAAGATTCATAATATTATGCCCAAGACATATTTAGATTTTTTTTGTATCTTTCCAAGACATACAAAATTAGTTCACTTTTAATCGAAAACAGAGATTTACTAAGGCTTATTTTATTATTGTCCCTATTATTAAATCCATCAACTTCCTGAACAAAGTTTAATCTTTTAAACACTTGTTAACTGCTAAAGGATTTTGGGCTGTCAAGATTTGTACTTCGGAAATTATTCACAGTAAACGTAGGTCAGGGTTGAAGCAAATCAAATTGGGAGAAACTTGTCACTCTTTTATAATAATGTCGGGTTAAGTCGAAGTTGCATTGCTGTTTTGCCGTTTTATTCGAGCTTACGTAGGTACTGGGGTTTTATTGACACATACTAACTAATCTACAATAAAAACATGTTGCCTACTGTGTTCATAATCTAATGATAAAGCTAGATAAACTGCTTTTTGCAGCCTTAGTTTTGTTTTAAATTTATGACCTATCAGGTTATCTTTTAAACTAAAGTATCAATGCCTAATGTCATTATCATCATGATGATGATTATGATCAATGCCTAACATAAATACAAATAGACTCTACAGAACCCAAAACCTACCACTACTACCAATTTCAATGTACCTTTTGATAAAGGACTTTGAAGGTTCGTGGCGTAAACTAACTGTCCGCCATATTGTTTCTTTTTTCAAAATGGCTGCCACGCATGGCCCTATATAATTCGATAGCTGACATCAATGCAAACAGAAAACATATTAAGACCAAACCCCGTAAAGTGTCACGTTTCTGAGATATTAACGTTAAAAATTAATCACGTGCGTATTTATAGTTTTAATAAGTTTATGCGTGTCATTTTTAAAATATTGATTGCTCAATTTACGTGATTGCACCTACCACTGTTTGTCTCTGCATCACCCAAAGGTTGACTACCAGGTAGAAAATGCCTATGGCATTAAGTCCGCCCTGTAAATGTATGTGTTTAAAGTATTAAATAAATAAATAAATCACGTGATTTCCATATTTTTTTCTCTTGTTTCTGTCTTTTTGAATAAATGCCAGGCTCCATATAAAAATCTTCAATCCACTTTCAGTTAAAAACAAAGCATGGCGGCGCGGCTGCATCCTTAACGTCATACTGGTGACGTTTCAAACGAACAGCGGAAATTTCGCAACTCTGACGTATTCGCCCGCCATCTTGAAATCTGCCGGCGTCACGTGGAACCCAGAACTCCAGACTCTCAGCTTCCCAGCAGTTATGATCCTTGCCTCGTTTATCTCAATGAGTTGTGTGGAAAAGTTTGGCCGTAAGGTAAGAGCCTTTCCAAAGTAATTTTGATAAATGTGTTTGCTGACTAATCTTTATTTCTGATCGGATTAGAGAAGAAATCTTCCCTATACTTTGCGTTTCAACGTTTTATTTGTACGTTTCTTGTTTTCTCGCGGGGGATTTCGCTGAGCTCTGATTTTTAGGTTTTCGTTTTATTATTTCTTGCTTCTGCTTGCCAGATTTCTTTAAGCTATACGGAATTGTTCGTCGTGAACTGACTAAAAATCCTTACTAACGTAAAAAACTCCAAAGTGTCTCGGTTTTACAAAATTTACGGCTGTGGTAACAAGTAACGTTTTCAGGTAATAACAATGTAGCTTGGTACTTTCATAAATAACCTGATTTCTATCACAGACACATAAACCGTTAAAAAAAATACCACTATGAAAATAATATGTTTTTATTATTATAATACGTGTTTACCTAGGTAAATATTCATCCAAATTACCCGACCATTTAAAAACCCTTTTCGTTAGTGACAACCATCGCGGTCGACTGCTAATTCATTATTCATGTTGTTAAATTAAATTTTCATCTGTAAACTTTCTGTCCCTTCGACTCTTGGACTTATTGACCATACAACGGTTCGTAATCGATGCCCCTTGAACTTTCGATATAGAGACCCCTCCAAAGGACTATTCAGAAAAGAACGGTACTTCACTTCGGAGGCAGTGATACGTATATTTTTTCGAGAAATTTAATGGTATATATTTTTCTGTCATCCTAGAAATTATTATTATTATTATGTGGCATTAGGATCTTTCTTATTTCTTTAGAGAGCAGTGGTAACGGCCGCGACTTACGAGTTGTAGGTCGTAGATTCGTACCCAGACTGGCGCTTTACTTTGTGTAAATTATTTCATCACCACTGCTCTTAAAACGGTGAAGGAAAACATCGCGAGGAAACCGGTATGTCCTAGAACCAAAAATTCGAAGACATATGACATCTGCCAGCCCACACTGAGCCCGTGTGGTGGATTACAGCCCACTCCCCCTCACAGAGAGGAGGCCAGTGTCCCAGCAGTGATATTACGAGAAGGCTGATTATACTTAAGCTTATTATGATCTTTATGGACGTACTCGTATGCTCATATTATGCATTTCTATGACGGTCCTTAGCTGTTGAGCCAGGGTTGATATTATTCCCAAGGCGCTACTTGAATCCACGTTCCACATGAATATATTGCGTGAGATTGTGGAATCGCCTAATGTGGTTAGCTACTACAATGTAATCTTGCCCGGTTCTTAATGGAATCGTTTTACTTGTGCTATCTTTAAAATTTCTTACAACATTTCAACTTACAATAATCCACTGGTCTTTCAGTATTGGCAAAGACGTTTATATAAAAGTGTCTAAAAATACGCAGGACATCGGAATATATGTAGTAAGCAAACCTTTTATCTATACAGTCGCATAGCTTGACAAGTATAATACCTTCACTGTCACAATTATTTCTATTTTTTTTAATCCAGTCCCGACCCGGAACGTTGCTAACCTATCGCCTCTCTCGGATCGACTTTCGAAATCGGTGTAAAAATAACATTCCGGGTCAAAGGACGTACGGAGTGCAAACTGTGGCGAGGCTGGCTCCATGCCAATAAGACAGACAAGCTTTTCAGTTGATACAACTTGGAAGGACAAAGTAATAGATACCATTTTTGTCAGCTTTGAAACTTCAGCTTTACTAACTTATTTATCGGCAAAATTAAAGCCATTTTACTTGAGTTGTGTTATAGGTGTAATAATACGACCCAAGCATTGATGGGGCTGTTCCGCTTCTGTAGCGCATCGGGGACGTTTACTGAAGCTCGTGTCGATTGCTTCTATGGCTACGATGCGAAAAAGATGCACCTCTGGTGCGCCGGGTGCGGGCCAGCCCCAATATTATACTGCGGTGTATCGCGAGCTGACTGCTTGTATGAATGGCTGCTGAAAGCTTTCCACATCGATATTGAGTTTGTAGCAGGGATTCTCATTACTATATGGCAGTGTTAGGTTAACAGGGCACGCCGCGATAGCGGCGATAAGACCCCTCTTTGAGGAGTGGCTAGAGAGGCGCCACGGCGCGCGGCGCCCTCACCTACCGCCTGACGCAGGTCCTCACCGGACACGGAAGTTTCGGGAGGTTCCTGCACATCATTAGGCGGAAGGAAACGCCCGGGTGTCACCATTGCCAGGATCGCCCAGAGGACACGGTGGAGCACACGGTGGAGGTCTGCCACGCTTGGGCGGAGCACCGCCGTGTCCTCGTAGAGGCGATCGGCAGCGGCGGTGGCCTCTCGCGCCCGGCCCTGGTGCAAGCCATGGTCCGGAGCGAGAGGGAGTGGGAGGCAGTCGCCTCCTTCTGCGAAGCAGTCATGCTAGCGAAGGAGGTGGCGGGACGGATGAGGGAGAGAGCCTCCCGTCCCAGCCGCCGCGGGAGACGCTCCGGGCGTCGGGAGTCGCGTGACGACTACCGTCCACCGTAGGCGCGGGCCTGCGGGCGGAGAGCAATGGGTAGCTCACCGCCCGATCAGGACCAAGCCCGTGCCGGACGGCGCGTAAGTGTTCCACGCGCGTGATATATTAATGTAATTATTAGGTGTCTAATATTTAAAAATATATACTTGATATACCTATAAATGTAATTATTATCTTTTTAGTATCTTATACTCAAATGTTAAAATTAATTAATGAATTTACTAAATGATTTAATAACAAACTTATTCAAACACTGATTTGACTCAACTGTCACTTGTGAATCATACTTGTTTGTTAACGGGTATAAAAGAGCGGAGCCACACTGGAGCAGTTCAGTTGCTCTTCGACTTTCAAGACGATAACATCTAAGGTATGATTCTGACTAATTATTTTTGATCTATTGTTGATGATGATGTATATTGTATATTTATATTATATTTATGAGTAATGTAATGTTATTATGATGATTGGTGTATTTAAAATACGGGTCATATTAACTTGTTTATTAATTGTGGTTGCTATATAGTAACGTAACGTTACACTACAACGAACACTACTACGATAGTCAGTTGTTATATACTACAAAGATAAATATAATGTTATTTCTAAATTGAATCCTGTTGTTTATATTATCCCTTATTACCTAATAAGTAACGAAGATTAAATATAATTGTTGAACATCTAGATACATATATACACAAAATCTAACATCAGAAGTGGGATTGTTCTCTGGCCTTTTAAAACCACTTACTAATGTATTTTATTTTGCTATTTCCATGATTGATGTTGGAGCATTCGACGATCTTTTGGAAGCCGTTAGTCGGTGGGTCGCTGACTCCACTCACACCATAATGATGACATCGCACTACCGCCTCTGACGTTGGAGCTGCGGAGCTGCTTATTACTGTATGTGCTTTGAAAATACGGAACCTCAATCTGCTATAAGAATATCGAGCTTTCCGGCCGTAAGAATATCTGAAGTCGGTAAGGTCCCTAGAGGTTCTTTCATATTAAAACAAAATGCAATTGGATAAGATGACTACACTGAAAGGTTACATATTGCAAAATACTTTTAGATAATTATTATTTAACATTTAGTTCACGCTTGACTTATAAAGGACGAACATTAGGGTGTTTTGACTATGTTAATTACGTGATAATCATTGAACCAATTGCTTTAAAATATAATTTGAGAATATAACAATATAAAAGAGTAGTATAATGCTCAAAAGTGGAATTTAGTGATTCCTGATGTTAAGCTACATTTGCTTATACATTATTTTCTGGAGTAGGATAACCTCGTTTAATTTTGAGATAAAACACATTATGAAGTACTAACGTGTATGTTTTTATTTAAAAAAAAATAAAAACGAGAAAGAATAAGAAAGTAAAAATCCGCTGGGCGATCGTTTACTTGGTGCTTGTCTATCTCACCAGCAGCGGGTGAATGGGACTTGCATGACGAGGTAACCGATAGAATTTGTTTCCGCTGGTCGGTCATTTGCTTGGTGCAAGTCTATCCCACTAGCAGCGGGTGGAGGGGACTTGACACGTCTAGGCACTTGGCAAAACAAAAGTAAATTACAAACGTAGAAAAAGGGTATCTAATGTACTTCGAAAGCGAAGTGTTAACAGAAAATGTTTGTTGAATAGTTTTCAATAATATTGTCAGATTGACCGAGCGATGAGATATTTGAATTATTTTCGTGATCGTTGGTTATTGTTTCGATTCACAAGCTGTTGAATATGAATTAACTAGGCTTACCAAATTGTTGCTATCCCAATTTTATATTAGTAACTGAATTATACTGATAAGCAATTTATATAAATTGCTTAAGTACTTAACGTTTTTCTATTACATTAGCAGAATTTGCTAAGATATTTACATACATTGGTAAAAAAGTTGGCTCTGAACTACTAAAATACGAAATATATAACTTCCTGTTGTGTTGGTCAATTTGAAACGCTGTTGTTTTTATGAGACTGAAGATTCATAGGTACTTCGAGAACGAAGTACATGTCAGTATGGCCGTGATATATTAATGTAATTATTAGGTGTCTAATATTTAAAAATATATACTTGATATACCTATAAATGTAATTATTATCTTTTTAGTATCTTATACTCAAATGTTAAAATTAATTAATGAATTTACTAAATGATTTAATAACAAACTTATTCAAACACTGATTTGACTCAACTGTCACTTGTGAATCATACTTGTTTGTTAACGGGTATAAAAGAGCGGAGCCACACTGGAGCAGTTCAGTTGCTCTTCGACTTTCAAGACGATAACATCTAAGGTATGATTCTGACTAATTATTTTTGATCTATTGTTGATGATGATGTATATTGTATATTTATATTATATTTATGAGTAATGTAATGTTATTATGATGATTGGTGTATTTAAAATACGGGTCATATTAACTTGTTTATTAATTGTGGTTGCTATATAGTAACGTAACGTTACACTACAACGAACACTACTACGATAGTCAGTTGTTATATACTACAAAGATAAATATAATGTTATTTCTAAATTGAATCCTGTTGTTTATATTATCCCTTATTACCTAATAAGTAACGAAGATTAAATATAATTGTTGAACATCTAGATACATATATACACAAAATCTAACACGCGCCTCAAAGAGATGTCAGCATAACGAGCGGCCCCTTAGGGCCGAAGCCTGCCGGGTCAGCGGGATTGTCCGAAAGGGTTACCGCTACCCCGGAACATAAAGGGCGAAGGAAGGAACATGGGTGGGTTTTAGTCAGTAAGAGTGTGACACTCCCTTCCGCTCCACCCAGAGCGGGAGCGGTCATTTGATGATTTCCCACCAGAAAAAAAAAAAAAAGTATTAGGTTAAATTTATATGTAGTGGTTAAGAAATATTGTTACGAAAATATTTGAGTCCTTTGTTACTTGTAAATAAAATAAAAAAAATGTGTAGAATCTACCTCATACCCGGGTTTACAGTTTCTGAAAGCCTCAAGTCAAAAATACTAAATATTATATTTAGTGCTATAATTAGTTTCCCGAACAACAACAACAGTAACTCTAATCACTTCACAAGAAATTTAGCAACAGATAAATTCAAGAGAATTTCAGGAACTAAGAGTGAGTTTAACATGCCTCAAGTTGTCAGAAATAACAACGTTCTTAGAAAAATAAATCAAAGGATTCTAGAATTCCACGAAGAGAAAAAGAAAGTCGGGAAAAATTTATGACTTTTTCAGATATTGAGGAGCTTTGTCGCCTCTTGTATATACAAGAGGCGACAAAGCTCCTCAACATCTACGTCAAAGTAGTGGGTGAGTACTTCTTCACTTATTTCGTTATATTTCTGTTTCTCAGAACAAGGAAATATTGCGAAACAGAAGTATGCTATACAATTCCCACAATAAATGCGACAGCAGAGGCCACTTTGTTTAGCAACTACTTTCTGACACTACTACTTTTCTATCCAAAACTTTTAATATGCACCTTACGACGACGAATGACAGGGTTAAGAGCTTTCAAACATTTATAGTGAGGGATATTTTACTTGTATACGCCACCTTGAGTTAGAAATAACTTTTAATGTTTCGATAAGTCTGGTATCATATTTCTCTTTTGTTTTTCTTACATATTTTGCTTTTAAAGGTATGACTAGTGACTACATGTCATTCCAAATTGTTAGACAGCTGGAATGATATGTTTAGGAGACTCATTGTGTGGAAACTAACCTATTTAGAATAACACAAAGTATGGATAAAATATTAGGGCAGATTTAGCATTAGTCATATTAAAATCAGACAGTGAGATCTTAAAATTCATTGTGCCATAATGTTTAAACTTTAAATATAAGACTGCGCTTGAAGTAGTTTTCAAAGAAATAAAAGGACTGACTGAAATACAAACTTCGTTAAATAAATAATCAGTTAAGAAACTTTAATTATAGAAGTGAATCTAGATAGTGTTAAGATGTAAACTAATAAAGAAGGAAGATGAACTAGCGACGGCACGGTTAGAAACGAAATAAAGATGTCGTTGAGTCCGCCAAGAATTTAATCAGAGCAACAGATGCAGAAAATGACGAGCTTTTTCTGCAAGTTAGGAAATAAGGAATCAGAGAGATAGTACTTGATAGAGCAGTCAAAGATAGTGACCTAGAAGATTAATTCCATAATAAATTAAACTACGGGGGAGATGAGCAATCTTTTGGTATGATAAAGTTGATTATTCCATTATATGCTTGTAGGCAAAGTAATCTTGTTTGTGAACTACGTCGGTGTAACATTTTCAGTACTAAATATTTACGAGGCGATATAGGGATACATTTATTTAAGTAATTATTTGACGGCGGCGTCGCGACAGACCATGAAGGACAGTGTGGGATGATTGGAATGGGTTCTAGACAAAATATTAAATATTACGACCACGGCCCGATAAAATATTAATGTGATCTTCTCTAACAGAGTAGGAGGTGGTGGGCCATGAAACGTGGAAACTGGCTTCAAAACAGCATTTGAAAATTTTAACATTTTGATATTAGTCAGTATCAGCAACTTGCAATAATAATAGTATAGCTTTTTTTTAAATACGCAATTAATTACAAAGTTGCGATGTGTTGACACATATTTTGCACTTTGCCATCCCTTCTTACAAGGCCTTTAAACAAGTGTTCAAAATTCAGAAGTTATGTATATCTATCGCTCATAATAAAAAATTTCCTTCTCTCTCTATTTCAGCCTCTCATTAGTATAGCCTTCGCAGTAGCAGTGCTGTCACATGCAGTGTTAGGAACAACGATGTTGATACTGCATCAAGGAGGGTCCACACCAGGTTGGATGCCTGTGGTTGCTATAATAACGTACGTCGCGGTCTACGCAGGAGGAATATCACCAATGCCATACATCATAATGGCTGAGATGTTCAATTTTCAAGTAAGTAGATGTGTTGTGGCAAAAATTATAATAGAGTGGCAACCACGCAATGGCAAAAGGAAAAGGGGAAGACAGGCAAAAGATGGATAGGCGACCTACGTAAGAAAAATTGGAGGTGTTACCTGGTCTAGAAAAGCTAGAGACAGAAATGGGTGGAAACAGCTGGAAGAGGCCTATGTGTCACAGGACACGCTGATCACTAAACCGGAAAACCCGATGTGTTAGATTTAAGTTTTTTTTTTTAATACTATTAGATTATATTTGTGTTTAGTTCTTCAGCAATAAAGGCTTAACCCGGGGCAATTGACGTGAAAATAATTACGCCGACGATGACACCGGGTCATCATGACCCAGATTTTATCGAGTAATTGACATGAAATTTAAGAAGTTATCTCAATTTTAATAATTATTTATTATACAAGTTTCTTTGCACATGTAGTAAAAAAGAAATAAATCCAAATATTTTATAATTCGAACTTTTACTAGCTTTCTTAATAGCGCATGCAAAATCAACTCTGAAAACATAATATTAATATTTTAAAATTTTTGTTAAATTTTTCTAAATAATTATGTAAATTAATAATCGTAAGTAATAATATAGAGAACAAACAAACTTCTTGTCACAATAATAGTAACAAATCAGTCTTCTACTTTCTCATTCAGAGAAATAGAACTACTGCTATTATTGCAGTATGGAACCAAATGATCTGGGCACATGTAAATTTGGCATGCATTACAAGTATTAGATGTCTTCTTATCCCTTTGAGACGATCATATTTGAAATCTTCTGTGACTCCCTGGAACCTTCGCGGGACCTCCCCCAAAGGTTCCTAGGTGGGGTCACTCGCAAAATCTGTGATTTTTTCGCGCAACTATTGAAGCAGCATTTAACCCTAAAAAAAACATAAACAAATCAAGTATCTTGACTTGGTTCGCGAGGTTGTCGACATGTGGGATGTGGCCTCAGCGATAATTGTGCTGATAGTCGTGACAACCTTTAAGTTGACCAAGAGCCTCGACCAACACCTGAGGAGAAGATTTAGAAAGCGGTACTTCTGGACACGGCCCGCATTGTTAGGAGGTTCCTCTTTCTGGAGCCCTAACCTGCTTGTGCTTGTATGATACCGGTGGGCTACTATTTAAAAACAACAATAAAAATAAAAATAACCCGTAAATTGTTAATGTCCTACCCTATCTCTGACTGACCACTAATCAAAACTCGACCAAAATGGATTAACAAACACGACCCTAAAACCACAAAACACTCACGACAAAAATATTAGAGGGCTCAAATGTCCATAAGTCATTAGAAACTGTCAACCCGACGTAAACCTCAGGTACACGGGGTAGATTCTGAATAATACTTATGCAGATACAGTTATGACCACAAATACGTTACATAACATACATAATCAGCCTATAATGTTCCCACTGCTGGGACACAGGCCTCTTCTCTGTGTGAGGGAGTGAGCTAAATCTACCACGCGGGCCCAGTGCGGGTTGGTAGATGTCACATGTCTCCGAATTTTTGGTTCTAGGACATGCCGGTTTCCTCACGATGTTTTCCTTTGTTGTTGTTTAATTTACACAAAATAAAGCGCCTGGCTGGGTTCAAACCTACGACCTACAACTCGTAAGTGACGGCTGTCACCACTGGGCCACCACTGCCCTCTAGTACGTTACACTTATGCAAGATCAAAATCGATTA